>OX422222.1:467829598-469259598 GCA_949130495.1 Sambucus nigra | reverse complement strand
ATTATATGTTGCTTCTCAATGCTATACCTAGAGAATAGTGGGGGCACTCAATCGAGTACCTCTTAACTATAATTAAAGAACATTTCATAGAATCTGAAACTTTGGTGTTCAAGAGAACTCTTATTTTTTTTTAGACGTGAGTTAAAAATAAAAGCTTGCTTATGTTATTGAAAAGGATTTGAAAAATCCTTAGAGAAGTCATATCATAAATGATTGATTGAATTCCATGGAATGAACTAGAAATTAGTTTATAATTAACTTATCTTAAAACTTTGACACCCCGCCTAATTAAATACGGGGTGATCACTCCTTTATTAAATTAAAATCAAGGTGAACAGTTGGTTCATTCTTAGCATCACTGTTGAAAATACTATTTCCAATTTAAACACCCTAAATAATTAAGCTAAGTGTCAAAATCATTTAGACATTACTTTCCAAATTTTTATTTATTAAACCAACATTTAAAACTTTGCATAATTCACAATTTAGTAGTCACACCACAACTATCCTGGAACGTACAATCCAAATAATCAAACATTCAACTAGTTGAATCCAACATTTATTACTTAAATGAAAAACATCCTGCCAATAATAATCCCAAAGAGTAAAATACTGGAAATAAATGAATCACAATGTCTGCTAAATAACTGAATAATGGAAAGGGCGACACATGCCCAACTGGAATAAATAATGCTAAGAGTAGAATCAATGAATGAGGTCGTCTAAGCAAGAGGCCTACAACTCCCACCTAAGCTGCAACGCGTTCTTTTCAAATGATCCTATGCCAGACACCCCTATGGCTGGGCACCTGTAATACATACATATATATATATAAGAGAAAAGAAAAATGGAAACGGGTCAGAGCCCGATAGTGAAAATGATTTAAAATTTGTTTAGGAAGTATTTAAAATGTTTACAGGCCAATGCAACAACATATTAGTGCGACACTCCCTTGAGAAATTCTCACCTCTCTTCTAATGTGCACACCTATCGCACTAACCTTCCCAGCGGTTTAACTCATCTTCTCTTAGGTTACTCGTAAGATTTAAACTAAACAATTCAACTGTTTAAGAAGTAAATTTCATTTAGTAACAAATCTATCATTTTAACTTTATTTATTAATAAAGTTTTCCAGAAATATACTATACTTTCGAAACGCGTATTTCTCGATTGAAGTCATTATTCATTTCTTACTTACCATAAACACAATAGGAAGTTCCAAATTTCAGAAATTCATATATATACTAAATACTCGTATAATATATATATTCTAACAGCACCCCACATAAAAATTATTGTGCGGGCATACTCTGCTATCCAATCCCCGTATCACTCGTACTAAGGCAAATACAAGTTCGGAATCACTCTCCAACTGTATTAATACACACACAAACAATATTGAGGCGAAGCATAGTTTCCAAGTCCAAGAGGTCAGCACATACCCTCACGTCTCTTAGGACCGTGACTATCGATACGATAGCCTGTACCTTGGATTCCTATCTTCTTGGGTACAAGTCAATATCCCCCGTAAAGGTCCCATCGAGATAAGACTGTCCCAGCACGGTAACCTCAGGGATAGCAAGTAGCGCGGGCATGATTTTCACACGTATATAGTATATGCATAAACACAGTCATATAAATATACTACTTTTTCTACATCAAATTTAGGTTCATCTCATAACCCATAATTATAACATTATCCTTATTTCTCATTATTGAGTTATCACTTATAATGGTTCGTCTCCTACTTTAATTTTGTGGATTTTTTTCCAACTTACTACGTAACACTCATGGATTCTATCTCCTAAGTGTAAAATTAAGTAGGTACTCATATATTTTCCATCGTGACTATCTTACACGTCTCTCCCTTTAATACATAATTCTATTGTCCCTTAAATGAAAACATCCCAAAAATGCAAATCTCGTCTGACATTAAAGGTCTCATAATTATTCATAAGTGCTATTGGTCTTCTTTATCTCCCAAAATATTTTAATAAGGATGACTAAGGAGTATACTCATATAAATTTAATTCAACTATTTAAAAGAGGAATTATGAGTCTGCCAGAAAGGGTCGATCGATCGATGGAAGGAGCTCGATCGATCGATGCGTCGATCGATCGACACCCCTGGTTCGATCGATCAGTTACGGGTTCTAACATCCAACCTCAACCAAATTCATATTTTTAACACCCAAACTTCCAAAAATTTGTACTACAAACATTATAAACCCAAACTAACAATCTTCTACGTAAAGCATGTGAATTTTCATCAATAACCATGGATTAAAAGGGCAAAACTTGTATAAACCTCATGAACCCTAAAAATTTCTTTAACTCTGTTCTAATCAATATTTTTCCAGAATTTCTTCTTCTAACACATCATAAATCCGTGGTTCAACCTCTACATATGAATGGGATTTCCAGATTTCCATTTATATCATTACTACATGAAATTTCCTATCTCCAACATGGGTTTTCTTCCATGGAACTCATCCTAATCAACCCTAGACTAACATGAGTGATGCATTTACGAAAATAAGCAAGATAAACACTTGCCTGGGAATTTTAGAGTTCTGATTTGTGGACGAATTTGGTGTGGTTGCGTTCCCCGTCGCGCGATCTACGCATTGGTGGTGGTGGCGGTGCAACCGGATGGATTTTTGGCCTTGGAAAGCTTTCTCCTTCCCTCTCCTATGGCCGTTCTAAGGTTTTGAGTCTGCTAAACCTAAAGGACCATTACAAATGGCTGATATAACCTAATAAATTTCGTGGGTTTAATTGCCCAAAAATGCAAAATGTCCAAAATGCCCTCTCGGGGTACTTATTAAGCTTAAAAATGCCCCGAGACCCAAACTAAACCCCCGGGTACACTTTTATGACTATCTCGACCCTTCCGGACACTTTGGTGCACTCAAAATGACCATACGAGCGACTTATAATTTATTCACTTTTTTTAAATCAATATTTAGTCCCGACGCGACACGGGTGCGTCCCGACTCAAATTTCCAAAGTTGTCATTTTATTCACTCTTGACATTTAATAGAACCAATAATATATATTACTCTACTCATTAGTAATATTCAACAAGTTTCCCATAATTACTAACTCACATCACGTTAATAATTATAAAATGATTAATTTCCGGATTTATATAAATTAATAACTCACATTAAATTTAATAAATCCCCAAATTAATAAAGCATGAAAATACGGGGTATTACATACTTCCCCCCTAATAACTTAATTTCATCCCGAAATTCAGAAAATAAGGCATACCTAGTAAGAATAAATCTGGATATCTCTCGCGCATATCTGCCTCGCGCTCCCAAGTGGATTCCTCCACGTTATGATGCTCCCACTGGACCCGTACAAGTGGAACTACCTTCGACCTCAATCTCCTCTCGCTATGGTCTAGGATAGACACCGGTCTCGTCTCGTAAGAGCTATCAGGCTGTAAGTCTATCTCCTCTATCGCGATGTGAGTATGGGCCATATCATCCCGAAGGTATCGTCTCAATGACGAGATGTGGAATACATCATGGATGCGATGTAAATGCTCTGGCAGTCCCAACCTGTATGCTACCGTCACAATCCTCTCGATAATAGGAAATGGTCCCACGTACCTCGGGGCCAATTTCCCTTTCTTTCCCAACCTCATCACTCCTTTCATAGGAGATACACGTAGTAACACTTGGTCCCCCACATTAAACTCTCAAAAGAACCGTTTCGCATCGGCGTAGCTTTTCTGCCTGTCCTGGGCTACTCGAATGCGACTCTTGATCATCTCAATCCTCGCAGAGGTTTCCTGAATCACCTCTGGTCCTAGGAACTTGTTATCCCCCACCTCTAGCCAACAAGTTGGGGAACGACAAGGTCTTCCATATAAAGCCTTGAATGGATCCATGCCAATCGTGAACTGATAAGAGTTATTATAAGCGAACTCTACCAGTGGAAGATGTGGCTCCCAACCTCCTCTAAAATCAAGGACACATATGCATAGCATATCCTCCAGCATCTAATTAGTACGCTCTGTTTGCCCATCCATCTGTAGGTGATAAGCTGAACTCAACCTCAACTCTGTACCCATAGCCTCCTGAAAGCTCTCCCAAAAATGTGACACAAAAATCTTATCTCTATCTGACACAATATTCAGGGGCACCCCATGTAATCTGACAATCTCAGCAATGAACAACTGAGCATACTGACCCGTGGTATAGTCTGTTCGCACCGACAAAAAATGAGCCACCTTGGTCAAACGGTCCACAATCACCCAGATGGAGTCATGGCCCCGCTGTGATGTAGGAAACCCTATAATAAAATCCATAGAAATACTCTCCCACTTCCACGCGGGTATTTTCAATGGCTGAAGCAACCCTGACAGTTTCTCATGGTCCACCTTTACCAGCTGGCAGGTAGAACACTTGGACACGAACTCAACAATGTCCTTTTTCATCCCACTCCACTAGTATTGCCTCCTCATATCCTGGTACATCTTATCTCCTCCAGTATGTATCGCAAATCGAGACCTGTGAGACTGGGTCATAACTGCATGACGTAATTCTGCTCCTTCTGGAAGCACCAATCTCCCATTAAACCTCAAACCCTCATCAGAACTAACAGAATAGGACTCAGCACCCTCAGCTAAAAGTCGTATGATCAACTCCTGGAAAAACGGGTCTGCGGTCTGTGCCTGTATCACCCTCATAACAATATCGGGTGTCACTGTCATGACAGATATGAAGGAATGGGCTACTGCATCCTGGTGACCCAACTCTTTCAACTTTGCTCTCCAGATGTCCTCTACATCGTCTACCAGCTTGCGGCTCATCGCATCAGCAACTACGTTGGCCTTCCCCGGATGGTACTGTATGTCGAACTGATAGTCCTTCACAAAATCTAACCACCTGCGCTGATGCATATTCAGCTCTCGCTGAGTGAACATGTACTGCAGTGACTTGTGGTCTGTGAATAAGCGGAATTTCTCTCCCAACAAATAGTGCCTCCATATCCTCAATGCAAAAACGACCGTTGCTAACTCCAGGTCATGGGTGGGGTAATTCTTCTCATGCGGCTTAAGCTTGCGGGAGGCAAAAGCTATAGCCTTCTCCTCCTGCTGAAGTACTCCCTCAAGTCCCTGTAAAGAGGCATCGGTGTAAACTAGGTACTCCACATCCAGCTTCGGTAAAGCAAGGACCGGTGCTGAAGTAAGCTTGTCTTTTAGCTCATCGAAAGATAATTGATAAGCATCATCCCAAACATATGGTACCCCTTTGCGAGTTAGGTTCGTCAATGGACCCGCTATTTTGGAGAATCCACGAATGAATCTCCTGTAGTATCCGACTAACCCCAAGAAACTACGCACTTCCGTCGGTGTCGTGGGCTGCCCCCACTCCTTCACCGCTGACACTTTACTCGGGTCAACTGCTATCCCCTATTCAGAAACAACATGACCCAAGAACTGTACTTCTCGCAACTAGAATCCGCATTTCTCATGCTTAGCATATAGCTGATGCTCTCGTAGAGTCTGAAGAACCTGCCTCAAGTGCTCGGCATGATCCTCCTCGGAGTGTGAATATATCAGAATGTCATCTATAAAGATGATGACAAACTGATCCAAGAACTCTCTGAATACTCGGTTCATCAAGTCCATAAATATGGCTGGAGCATTTGTGAGTCGAAATGGCATCACCCTGAACTCATAGGACCCATATCTCATCAAGAAAGCAGTCTTTGAAACATCCTGCTCCCTAATACGTAGCTGATGGTACCCCGACCTCAGATCTATCTTCGAAAAGAAAGTTTCTCCCCTCAGTTGGTCGAACAGATCATCGATTCAAGGTAACGGATACTTATTCTGTATCGTGACCTTGTACAACTCCCGGTAGTCCACACATAGCCTCAGTGAACCATCTCTATTCTTCACAAACAAGACTAGAGCGCCCTAAGGTAACGTACTCCTGTTAATGAAGCCCTGACCTAATAGCTACTCTATCTGATCTCGTAACTCTCGCTTCTCCGTCGGAGCTATACGGTATGGAGCGCGTGCTATAGGTCTAGTATCCGGTAATAAATCTATGACAAAGTCTATCTCTGGTCTGGGGGGTAGGCCTGGTATCTCCTGAAATACATCGGAATACTCACGAACAACTGGGATCGAATATAAGGGAATCACAACCTCGTTAGAGGTATCCTCCTCTATGTAATACAAATGAGCGGTCGAGCCTCTCTCTGGGCGAGGCATCTCCACTACAAACATCTCTTTCCCCGAAATGGAAAAAATAATACTCCCACCAAAATAATCTATCATGGCCCTGTAAGCAGGGAGCCAATCCATACCGATAATAACGTCATGCTCATGCATATCTAAGACTAAAATGTCTGTATGTAATACCAAGCTACCAATCTCTACCCCCACACCCCGGCATAAAAAGAAAATTAACGAACCATTTCCCAGTGGTGAGTCTACACACGTCACAGTGCTCTCTGCTGTGTCTAATAATCCTAAGGCCTTCGCAAAATGGGTAGCTATAAAATAGTGCGTCGCCCCAGTATCAAATAACACCCGACCTATAGTACCATGGATAGGAAACATACCCTCAATCGCGGGTGGTGCCTGTAGAGCTGCTACATAGTGAACGTTATAGACACGTCCATACTGTAACTGCCCCTGCTGCACTGGAGCTCCTGGTAGGGCTGGTACCTGAGCTGGTGCTGGGAGGGTTGCTGGAAAAAGTGGCTTATGTGGCTCATTACGGACACCCTGCTGTTGTGGGGCCCTATCACCCTCTAGGCAATCCTGGCGCTTATGGCCATGCTTGTCGTACACAAAACATCGGCCTCTGAAGTTACCTCCCCTCTGACCCTGCTGGCCGTTACCACCCCGCCACTGGCCCTATTGGCCCTGATGAAAATGATGTTGGCCCTGTTGGCCCTACTGCTGACCCTGCTGTTGTCAGTGTTGGCCTTACTGGCCCTGCCGATTAGGCTGGCCCTGCTGACCCTGCCTATAACCCCCAAATCCCTGCCTGGAATCACTTGATCAGAAGAGCTTGGCAGGGTCCCCCTGATGGGAACTCTGCTCATGCTGACGAGTCTGTCCCTGGGATGTCGGTGCTCCACCAGCGCCACTACCCCCTGTCCTGCCCTGCTGGCCAGACTCTCCTGCTCGCTTTCTTCCCTGCAGATGGAAGCGGTGATCCTGGAAGTGTAGTAAGGCAGGAATAAGTACATCTGTGAAGGTACTCAGAGACAAATTCCCTATAAGATGATTATGGATCCTCCAAGCTAACCCGTCCACAAACAACATTATCTTCTTACTCTCAGTAGGTGCCTCATCTGGCACTATGGTGAGAATTCTCGTGAACTCTTCCTCATACTCAGCAACGGTAGAATTTTCTTGCTTCAAGTTCAGTAACTTCCGTCTCATCTCAGTTTGCACGGCGGGTGGAAAGTACTTGCGGTCAAACCACTCCCAGAACGACTGAATCGGTATCGTATCCCTCTCTTCCAAGGTGGTGGTGGATTCCCACCACTGCAAAGCGGCCCCCACTAGCTTAAAAGAACCCAACAACTATTTATGCAAATCTGTGCTCTCATACATACGAAGATGCCGCTGGATATCTTTCTTCCATTGGCTGATGATGATGATATCTGAACTACCCGAGAACTCAGGGGGATGTGCCTTCTGAAAGGCATCCCTAACCCGCTCCCATGCTGATGGAAGTTGTGCAGGTACTGGCGCCACTGCCTGAATCTGGGGTGGAGCCTGCTGTACTACCGCTAATGCGGCATTCACCGCCTGAGCAACAATAGCGGCTACCTCATTAGCATTCATCGTTCCCTGAGTCGGAGTTGCTGGCTTCTCAGCTTGAACATGCCTATCCTTTGGTGCACATCTCGGAGGCATCTGAAACGTGAAGAAATTTATTAGTCTACAGTTATTATCAAATCTCAAATAGCTGAAGACGTAAACGTAAAAGCAAGAATACAACAATCCTAACATAGGGCTCTATAACAATAAGGCTAAGCTGAAAGCGAAATAAGTCGTACAGATCCTAAGGACACTACAACCTAATGCTCTGATACCACCTGTGACACCCCACCTAATTAAATACCGGACGATCACTCCTTTTATTAAATTAAAATCAAGTTGAACAGTTGGTTCATTCTTAGCATCACTGTCGAAAATACTATTTCCAATTTAAACACCCTAAATAATTAAGCTAAGTGTCAAAACCATTTAGACATTACTTTCCAAATTTTTATTTATTAAACCAACATTTAAAACTTCGCATAATTCACAATTTAGTAGTCACACCACAACTATCCTGGAACATACAATCCAAATAATCAAACATTCAACTAGTCGAATCCAACATTTAATACTTAAATGAAAAACATCCTGCCAATAATAATCCCAAAGAGTAAAATACTGGAAATAAATGAATCACAATGTCTGCTAAATAACTGAATAATGGAAAGGGCGACACATGCCCAACTGGAATAAATAATGCTAAGAGTAGAATCAATGAATGAGGTCGTCTAAGCAAGAGGCCTGCAACTCCCACCTAAGATGCAATGCGTTCTTTCCAAAGGATCCGATGCAAGACGCCCCTGTGGCTGGGCACCTATAATACATACATATATATACAAGAGAGAAAAGAAAAATGGAAACGGGTCAGAGCCCGATAGTGAAAATGATTTAAAAAATTTTTAGCAAGTATTTAAAATGTTTACAGGCCAATGCAACAACATATTAGTGCGACACTCCCTTGAGAAATTCTCACCTCTCTTCTAATGTGCACACCTATCGCACTAACCTTCCCAACGGTTTAACTCGTATTCTCTTAGGTTACTCGTAAGATTTAAACTAAACAATTCAACTGTTTAAGAAGTAAATTTCATTTAGTAACAAAGCTCTCATTTTAACTTTATTTATTAATAAAGTTTTCCAGAAATATACTATACTTTCGAAACACGTATTTCTCGATTGAAGTCAATATTCTTTTCTTACTTACCATAAAAATAATAGGAAGTTCCAAATTTCAGAAATTCATATATATACTAAATACTCGTATAATATATATATTCTAACAACACCCCACATAAAAATTATGGTGCGGGCATACTCTGCTATCCAATCCCCGTATCACTCGTACTAAGGGAAATACAAGTTTGGAATCACTCTCGAACTGTATTAATAAACACACAAACAATATTGAGGCGAAGCATAGTTTCCAAATCCAAGAGGTCAGCACATACCCTCGCATCTCTTAGGACCGTGACTATCGATACGATAGCCTGTACCTTGGATTCCTATCTTCTTGGGTACAAGTCAATATCCCCCGTAAAGGTCCCATCGAGATAAGACTGTCCCAGCGTGGTAAACTCAGGGATAGCAAGTAGCGTGGGCATGATTTTCACACGTATATAGTATATGCATAAACACAGTCATATAAATATACTACTTTTTCTACATCAAATTTAGGTTCATCTCATAACCCATAATTATAACATTATCCTTATTTCTCATTATTTAGTTATCACTTATAACGGTTTGTCTCTTACTTTAATTTGTGGATTTTTTTCCAACTTACTACGTAACACTCATGGATTCTATCTCCTAAGTGTAAAATTCAGTAGGTACTCATCTATTTTCCATCGTGACTATCTTACGCGTCTCTCCCTTTAATACATAATTCTATCGTCCCTTATATGTAAACATCCCAAAAATGCAAATCTCATCTTACATTAAAGGTCTCATAATTATTCATAAGTCCTACTGGTCTTCTTTATCTCCCAAAATATTTTAATAAGGATGTATAAGGAGTATTACTCATATAAATTTAATTCAACTATTTAAAAGGGGAATTATGAGTCTGCCAGAAGGGGTCGATCGATCGATGGAAGGAGCCCGATCGATCGATGCGTTGATCGATCGACACCCCTGGTTCGATCGATCGATCAAACAGGTATGGCGAATTCTGCAGATTAACAGATACGGGTTCTAACATCCAACCTCAACAAAATTCATATTTTTAACACCCAAACTCCCAAAAATTTTTACTACAAACATTATAAACCCAAACTAACAATCTTCTACGTAAAGCATGTGAATTTTCATTAATAACCATGGATTAAAAGGGTAAAACTTGTATAAACCTCAAGAACCCTAGAAATTTCTTTAACTTTGTTCTAATCAATATTTTTCCAGAATTTCTTCTTCTAACACATCATAAATCTGTGGTTCAACCTCTACATATGAAGGGGATTTCTAGATTTCCATTTATATCATTATTACATGAAATTTCCTATCTCCAACATGGGTTTTCTTCTATGAAACTCATCCTAATCAACCCTAAAGTAACATGAGTGATGCATTAACGAAAATAAGCAAGATAAACACTTGCCTGGTAATTTTAGAGTTCTGATTTGTGGACAAATTTGGTGTGGTTGCGTTCCTTATCGTGCGATTTACGCGTTGGTGGTGGTGGCGGTGCAACTGGATGGATTTTTGGCCTTGAATTGCTTGGAAAGATTTCTCCTTCCCTCTCCTATGGCCCTTCTAAGGTTTTGAGTCTACTAACCCTAAAGGACCATTCCAAATGGCTGATATAACCTAATAAATTTCGTGGGTTTAATTGCCCAAAAATGTAAAATGTCCAAAATACCCTCCCGGGGTACTTAATAAGCCTAAAAATGCCCCGAGACCCAAACTAAACCCCCGGGTACACTTTTCTAACTATATCGACCCTTCTGGACACTTTGGCGCACTCAAAATGACCATACGAGTGACTTATAATTTATTCACTTTTTTTAAATTAATATTTAGTCCCGACGCGACACGGGCGCGTCCCGACTCAAATTTCCAAAATTGTCATTTATTCACTCTTGACATTTAATAGAACCAATAATATATATTACTCTACTCATTAGTAATATTCAACAAGTTTCCCATAATTACTAACTCACATCACGTTAATAATTATAAAATGATTAATTTCCGGATTTATATAAATTAATAACTCACATTAAATTTAATAAATCCCCAAATTAATAAAGCATGAAAATACGGAGTATTACAATAACTTTAAGATAATGAGGTGTATACACATCCTTTGAAGTAATATTGAGACCATTATCATTTATGAATATAAGCTTTGTTTAATAGACGAAATTCATCAATATAACTTAGTTATATATATTGCACATTAAATTATTCTCATGAAAATGAAGAAGCTTCATTTAATTTGAATGCCATTGATATTATATATGATGATGAGTTATAAATTAAATATATATAATATTATTTTTCGGCAACTTACATGGACCAACTTGAAGTTGAAAAATTAAGACAGAAGGCACCAATAAATGGCATGATATTTTGATAAATCATCAAATGAGAATGAATTGAGAATAATACGAATTGTGTTTATCACTAAGCATGTTGAAATATGAATGCATTCTTATCTATTGTGCAAGAATGATTAGCTAATATTTGGTTATAATATTATGTTGCTACCTCTTTTCAGGCCATTTAGTTATTATTGAGGTGCTCCTACCTCTTTTCAGGCCATTTGGTTATTGTTTTAAGATTTCAACCCCCCCTTAAAAAAGACCCATTTTAACCTTAAAATTACGTTTAATTGTCATTTTAATAAATAGAGGATATGACAAGGACACGGGTGTTTCACGCACGTTGCAGTGGTCCATATATGTGAAAACCCGCCTACTAAAATAATAGGTGGCCAGCCCAATACTCTAATAATCACAGGAATCATAGATGGTCCATTCTCAGCATCACTGTCGATTAAAATAATAGTACGAGATAACCACCAATCATTTTAGAAAATGAATTGTCAATGTAAAAGAATTTGAGAGTAAAATAAAAACGCTTAGACAATCCCATTAGTAAAAATGGTTGATATAAAAAACCGATGAATAAAGAGTGACAATGAAATAAATAATCACTGAATAAGCTGTCGGTGAACAGACCAATACAAATAATTACACCGAGTATTACATATCAATATTTACAATTTAATAAATGAGTGCAACACTGGGGCAACACGCCCGAATAAATAAACTGAACATAACTAGAGTAAAATGAAAAGAGGCGTCTAATACAAATAACCTACAACATCCGCAATGTGCTGTAGCTCCTTGACAACCGGAATGGAAATGTAAACAAGGGTGTCCATGCGGTAGAGCACCTGTACGACAAGTAGTATATGTAAAAATAAGAAATATAAACGGGTCAGGTCCCGGTTTGATATGATTCCCATGTGATTAAAATGCATGAAAGTTAAGTGCGTAATTCTCTCGCAATTAACAATACATTTCTCACCTCTCAGTCTAAAAGAAACTTAGCGCAATATCCATGAGATGATCTAGTTAACCCAAGTACTACGGGCTAACTTCTCCCCAGTCTCAACACTATGCCATATTCGTGCGTGGGGTGTCTCGCAAAGCGAAATCCAAACAAGGAACCCCCCGATACACTACTATTTAAGAAAGGTTGATCGTTGAGATCCATTAGACCCTTAGCACGTAAACAGTATATATATGTATGTGTGTGCATATGATCTACAGCTACTCAAGAAAACTTAAATTTATTCCATTCACCATCTGAAAACAGAATTCCTTATTCTTTCTTTAGGAATATATATAAATGGTACAACATTTTATCAAATTTTTACCATTTCAATCTCATAACTCTATATGCACCATTCCTATTTCTTTCTTAGGAATATACATAAATGGTACAAAATTTTATCAAATGTTTACCAATTAATCTCATTTATGCAACTTCTTTACAAGTTTTATTTCCTTTCCTCCTTCCAGGAGAATTACATTTTTAAAGCTAGTTTTATTAACATAAAAGTGCTTTAATCCTTGTTCATAAAATCCCACTTCCTTTCTTCCATCAGGAAGTGTAAATCAAAAGTCATTTTTATTAGCATAAAAATACTTTTGTACCATATATCCCATTTCCCTTCTTCTATTCAGGAAATGTAATTAAAGCCAATTCATTATCATGAATTGCTTTAATAATCTAAGACCGTCCCTTTGGGTTTCCCCACTGGACGCGCCCCTAAATGGATATCATCTTCTAGGGCCTGGGAACCAACCAACGTCGGGATGTGGCCATATTGCCTGCGGGAAAGTCAAGACCACACCCAGAATCTCCTAACCATCGCAGTATAATAAATGCTCATATGGCCTAGGGACTATATCCACCCTGCGTTCATTAGTCAGGGGGCTTCACCACACGCACGCAACTTCCCTTATGATAGCGATTTAGGGAGGTGTGTAATCATAAGTTAACACTTATGAAAATCATTACTTTTTCCTTTGAAAACTTCCACTTTTACATTCTCAAAATCATTTATACTTACTCATTAATACCATATATTATCATATGTTTTTCTTATTCTTAGTGTCATATTTTATTAATGGTTAAGACCCGAAGTACCATAATCCTCAAACTAGTCTCCAAGAGTTCATAAAATTCCATAAACCCTCAAAGTAAGCCTCCTTCAAGGAGTATCTCCCAAGAGTCTCAACTTTCACTTTTATCTCAATTTTTTTTTCCGGAAAATTCCTATATCATTAAGGAATTCACTTATACAAACTAGCCCTCGGATAAGCCCATAGCCTCCTATTTTAGCCTAGGACATTAGTCTACCCGTAACAACCCTCTAGGACTCTTAATTACTTCCCAAAGGAAGGTTCCTAAACCTCGAACCTAAAGGAAAAGGGATAAAAACTAAAATAGAAAAACATCCCAAAAATGCAGGAATTCCAAATCGATTCGCCCTGGACGAATCGATTCGGGCCCATAGGGAATCGATTCGGTAGGTTCGAATCGATTCGGTCAAGAATACCCTGGCATTCTGCATGACCCCGAATCGATTTGGTCAACCCAGACCTAACACTTTCTCTCTTACCGAATCGATTCGCTAGGGCCGAATCGATTCGATTCTGCAGAATTTCCAAGTTTGGGCTACCGGTTGTTTGAACCCTAAAGCCCCAATACCCCTAAACCCTTGATTTCCCCAACATCAACAACAACAATTTTACCCAAATCATTTCTACACTATCAACAACTAATAATTTATCCTCAAATCAAATTAGAATCAAGAATTAAGGGTTTAATCATCAAAATCAACAAAACCAAATTTATGGTTTAAATCTTCCAAAACTTAAATAAACATGAACTTTATCACATTAAATCAACATCTAGCAAGTAAGAAACTTGCCTCGAGGTTCGTAGTCTCTGATCCACCTCCGGTAGCATCGGAAATCCGGCCCAAATCTCCATTTTCTCTCTCTCTTCTCCCATTTTCTCCCAACTCTCTCTTCTCTCTCTCTTTCCTTTGGATTTTCTCACAAATGAAGGACGAAAAAGGAGTGGGGGAATCAAACGGGTTATAAAACGCAATTCCCCACTTAATTGCTAATACACCATTAAAATGACTCATAACCACATAATAGAGCCATAACGCGTAAAAAGTGCTCGAAACCCAAAAATACAACGTGGCACTTATTTCGACTATCTCGACTATTCTAAAAACAACCGCACCCCTTATTTTGACATTCGGGATAACGTAAACAAGTTTTACGTTCCAATTTCATTTTGATGTATTAATTTTACCAAATTTTAAATATAGGTCACAACCGTCGTTTTACATATAATGACGCAATATATCACAATATAAAGCCATTTACCTTCTCATACGGTAAATAGATCAAACATAGTAAATATTATCCCTTAATATCACGGGAAAAAATATTTACTCCAACATCCCCTATTTTATAAAATTAGCCCATCGGGCAAAATAATATAAAATAGCCGCTCAAAAACCTGGGTTGTTACATACTCCCCTCCTTAAAAGGGAATTTTGCCCTCAAAATTCAGGCATACAGTATAACCTTAATCATATAAGTGTATACCATACTAAACTATCATTCTATCATTATTAATAAACCCCTTGGTAGCGCGGCGTCCCCATTTGGACTTGGACTAAGGTCATCACTATTTGATCTCAGTCTACATTCTCCGTGCTCATCATAGCACCAAACCATTCCTCATGAACTATCGATCCTACCTTTACTACGGAAGGAGATACCTACACATCTCTGCATACCTTGCCTTTCTTCCCGAATCACGTTATACCCTTGCTAGGGAATAACTACCCTCGGCCACACTCACGGTACCCTCCTAGTAAGAATCGATCCGAACCATCGTACGGAAAATTTGATTCCGAAAAGCTACTACTCCACTCCTTCCTCATCCCACCACTAGTCTCTTCACACTAGTAGGTGGGTTGGTTAATCATGGATATGAACGCCCTTACTATAGCGTCCCCTCAGTGAAGCTCGTTCTACTTGGTATACCCTGCCATAACTAATCTCTCCGACGAATTTTCTACTCGGTGTATCACCTTCCCCATCATCATTTCTTTAGCAAATGGGAATATCCAATTGATAATCCTTTACGAACACCAACTTCTTGTTCATGAAAAGACCTAATTCGTGCCCAGGAAGTAGTGCCTCTGCTCAGGCTAAAACTACCGCTACGAGCTCTAAAGCGAGGGATAATACTTCTCACGGAGTTTAAGTCTGTGAGATGCATAAATGAAGGGGTTCATGCTCCGATATTAATACTTCCCGTTCCTGGCAAAGACTCGTTCGTCAAATCCACTTTCGATCATAACAACACGAGTGCAGGAGTAAAAGTCAACCCATACTTCAACTCCTCGAAAGATCGGTTACCAACGTAATACTTTATCTAGAAAAGGCCCCACCTTTTAAGGCCTATCGTTTCGAATCACTTAAGATCCTACACTCCTTCGTCCTAGGGACTGAATCCCCTTTAGAGTTAACCCACAAACCTATTGTGGTTAACTCCCTACCACCTCCCTAAAGCAATACTACATGCCTTAAGGGCATTGTGTCCTAAACAAAATCCTAAAGTCAATCTATCTATCTAGATCTAGGCGTATAAGTATTATCCTAATTATATCCCTAGTGTCCAAGACCTTTCCCAACTCCCGACATTTGCTCGGTTTCGTGCGTGAGACGTCTCGCCGAGGCAAAATCCAAACAAGGAACCCTCCCGTTACACTACTACCTTGCATCGTCGATCGTCGAGAAGTAACGGTCTAAGACACATAATCGGGAACGCTAAGGCTCTAACTGATAACTCTACTAATACATATTTACTTCTAAATGTCCATAACAATCAACTGAGGCATTTACTTTCTATAAGATTGCCACAATTTCTTCATCCCAAAACACACATATACACATATACATCCTTATAAATGGCCTTCTCATTAAGGCATAACCATAAGTCTCAATTCGACTTCATATCTTAGTCTTCCCCACATCGATCAGAGGAAAACTATCACAAGGCTCATATTACACACTTTAACTTAGCCCTCTAATCACCCATTTACGTGATTCTTGGCTAAACCTTTCCAACCCAACATCTTAACCAACAGAAAAGTAAAGGAAAGAAAAGAAAAGAAAATGCGCATCTCTCCACTCCCAACGTCGTTAAGGATCATGCGTGGAGCATCTCGCCGAAGCGAAATCCAAACAAGGAACCCCTCCACACAATCCCCTTAACTAGTTGGTTGTGGAGATCAGGCAACATCATACACAAGCAAGGCAAACAAAGCAATCAAGCAATAAAAAACAAATAAAGCAAGAGAAATAAAATAAAACAAAATGAAAACTAACTACACACCGTAAACCACCTCTATAATGTCTCAACATGTATCCAGGAGAGATATTATAGAACAACTAGTCCTTCTCTAGAACTAGGAATAGGATAGCCTCACGATTTATTCGCCCGCTATCGCACCCACCACACCAAGAATATCTCTACTCATATCATATATAATACAAGTAGCACATACTACCCATATTATCACTCGCCCCATAACGAGTGACAGAAAAACACAAAACTTCCTTATCCTGAAAGTTATATAAATACATTCACTATATTAACATCCACAATACCACAAGCTCGATACACATCCGAATCTAGGGTAAATATTCTACTCAACTTATCATAAGGAAATGCTCCACCCTCAACTGCGGTGGAAATTCCCGCCAACATTCATGCCAATCTACTTGGCCACTACCAATGGTTCCTAGGCACATAATCTAGTCCCATTCAAACTAAACAACTTCCATGTCTAGCTACCCCAACGATTTCCCTAGTAGTTCCCTTAACTCCTTAAGTAAAGAGAACACTCTACAGGCCTCCCGTGTCTAGTTCAGTGAGTCTTCCTCGGGTGGAGGTTCATCGATGGGGTCCCATGAACACTACTTCTTCAAAAGTGTTAGCAACACTTACTTGTGAGCCCATCATTTCCATTGAAAGGTTCTCTTTTTGTATCACCCTTATTTCGGTGCACAGTTTCCTTAACTGTAGCACCCTTTTTTTTCACTGTCGGCCTCTAACCGAACCTTGCAGGAATACCTGAGAATCTACTTTCCCATCATTCCTGGCATCCTAGAGAAACCATCCATTGAAAATATCTAATGAGTTTATCTATGGGCAAAACCTCCCGTTCCACCAAAATATGGCGACTACCATTTCCGCCACTTAATCTTACTCCAAATGGGTGGAAGATTTTTCCTCCAATCTTCGCACCTGGGCACTTCTATATCCCACTCTAGGCCAAACTCTGGGGCCTATATTCTTATTGAATGAGATTACACTTCCTCCATCCGACCTAACTTCAACATGTGATCCTCGTCAAGGACCCCTTAACTTCAATTCGACGTCGCTTGGAATTCCAAGTTTAGTACCACTCTCTACTTGTAGCGGTACATGGAAAAACTATTCCTACTGCACTTAGTAGTCACGGTAGCAATATTCGAATAATACTACAAGGGAACGATCTTCAAACGATCCTTATCCCCGACTACAAACTACAGCCTTAGTAATCTCGCCTCGTGACGCCTTCACAACGGCCGTCCTTGATGCCCATCATCTGACGACCTATGAGTCTCACACGAACTCGCAAAAGAGTCTCTGGGTTCTCATAACCTAGCAAAGGAATGAAACCTTACCACCTTACCAGGATAAATCAACGAACTTAATCTTAGGGCTCTATATCAAATCAGAAGTAACGCAGAGGACGCAATACATCCGTATGGATTCCTAAGGACTCTAGAACCTGATGCTTTGATACCATCTGTGACAACTCGCCTACTAAAATAATAGGTGGCCATCCCAATACTCTAATAATCACAGGAATCATAGATGGTCCATTCTCAGCATCACTGTCGATTAAAATAATAGTACGAGATAACCACCAATCATTTTAGAAAATGGATTGTCAATGTAAAAGAATTTGCAAGTAAAAGAAAAATGCTTAGACAATCCCATTAGTAAAAATGGTGGATATCAAAAACCGATGAATAAAGAGTGACAATGAAATAAATAATCACCGAATAAGCTGTCGGTGAACAGACCAATACAAATAATTACACCGAGTATTACATATCAATATTTACAATTTAATAAATGAGTGCAACACTGGGGCAACACGCCCGAATAAATAAACTGAACATAACTAGAGTACAATGAAAAGAGGCGTATAATGCAAATAACCTACAACATCCGCAATGTGTTGTAGCTCCTTGACAATCGGAATGGAAATGTAAACAAGGGTGTCCATGCGGTAGAGCACCTGTACGGCAAGTAGTATACGCAAAAACAAGAAATATAAACGGGTCAGGGCCCGATTTGATATGATTCCCATGTGATTAAAATGCACGAAAGTTAAGTGCGTAATTCTCTCGCAATTAACAATACATTTCTCACCTCTCAGTCTAAAACAAACCTAGCGCAATATCCATGAGATGATGTTGTTAACCCAAGTACTACGGGCTAACTTCTCCCCAGTCTCAACACTATGCCATATTCGTGCGTGGGGTGTCTCGCAAAGAGAAATCCAAACAAGGAACCCCCCCTCCCCGATGCACTACTATTTAGGCAAGGTTGATCGTTAAGATCCATTAGAACCTTAGCACGTAAACAGTATATATATGTATGTGTGTGCATATGATCTACAGCTACTCAAGAAAACTTAAATTTATTCCATTCACCATCTGAAAACAGAATTCCTAATTCTTTCTTTAGGAATATATATAAATGGTACAACATTTTATCAATTTTTTACCATTTCAATCTCATAACTCTATATGCACCATTCCTATTTCTTTCTTAGGAATATACATAAATGGTACAACATTTTATCAAATGTTTACCAATTAATCTCATTTATACAACTTCTTTACAAGTTTTATTTCCTTTCCTCCTTCCAGGAGAATTAAATTTTTAAAGCAAGTTTTATTAACATAAAAGTGATTTAATCCTTGTTCATAAAATCCCACTTCCTTTCTTCCATCCAGGAAGTGTAAATCAAAAGTCATTTTTATTAGCATAAAAATACTTTTGTACCATATATCCCATTTTCCTTCTTCTATCCAGGAAATGTAATTAAAGCCAATTCATTATCATGAATTGTTTTAATAATCTAAGACCGTCCCTTTGGGTTTCCCCACTGGACGCGCCCCTAAATGGCTATCATCTTCCAGGGCCTATCTACACAAGACAACCCGGGAACCTACCAACGTCGGGAAGCGGCCATATTGCCTGGGACTAAAGTCAAGACCACACCCAGAATCTCCTAACCAGCGCATTATAATAAATGCCCATATGGCCTAGGGACTATATCCACCCTGCGTTCATTAGTCAGGGGGCTTCACCACACGCACGCAACTTCCCTTATGATAGCGATTTAGGGAGGTGTGTAACCATAAGTTAACACTTATGAAAATCATTACTTTTTCCTTTGAAAACATCCACTTTTACATTCTCAAAATCATTTGTACTTACTCATTAATACCATATATTATCATATGTTTTTCTTATTCTTAGTGTCATATTTTATTAATGGTTAAGACCCGAAGTACCATAATCCTCAAACTAGTCTCCAAGAGTTCATAAAATTCCATAAACCCTCAATGTAAGCCTCCTTCAAGGAGTATCTCCCAAGAGTCTCAACTTTCACATTTTATCTCAATTTTTTTTTTCCGGAAAATTCCTATATCATTAAGGAATTCACTTATACAAACAAGCCCTAGGGCAAGCCCATATCCTCATATTTTATCCTAGGACATTAGTCTACCCTTAACAACCCTCTAGGACTCTTAATTACTTCCCAAAGGAAGGTTCCTAAACCTCGAACCTAAAGGAAAAGGGATAAAAACTAAACTAGAAAAACATCCCAAAAATGCAGGAATTCCAAATCGATTCGCCCTGGATGAATCGATTCAGGACCATAGGGAATCGATTCGGTAGGTCCAAATCGATTCGGTTAAAAAGACCCTGGCATTCTGCATGACCCCGAATCGATTCGGTTAACCCAGACCTGACACTTTCTCTCTTACTGAATCGATTCGCTAGGGCCGAATCGATTCGGTTCTGCAGAATTTCCAAGTTTGGGCTACGGGTTGTTTAAACCCTAAAGCCCCAAAACCCCTAAACCCTTGATTTCCCTAACATCAACAACAACAATATTACCCAAATCATTTCTACACTATCAACAACTAATAATTTATCCTCAAATCAAATTAAAACCAAGAATTAAGTGTTTAATCATCAAAATCAACAAAACCAAATTTATGGTTTAAATCTCCCAAAACTTAACTAAACATGAAATTTATCACATTAAATCAACATCTAGCAAGTAAGAAACTTGCCTCGAGGTTCGTAGTCTCTGATCCACCTCCGGTAGCAACGGAAATCCGGCCCAAATCTCCATTTTCTCTCTTTTCTCCCAACTTTCTCTTCTCTCTCTCTTTCCTTTGGCTTTTCTCACAAATGAAGGAAGAAAAGGGGTGGGGGACTTAAACGGGTTATAAAACACAATTCCCCCTTAATTGCTAATACCACCATTAAAATGACTCATAACCACATAATAGAGCCATAACGCGTAAAAAGTGCTCGAAATCCAAAAATACAACGTGGCACTTATTTCGACTATCTCGACTATTCTAAAAACAAGTATTTATAATTTGAGTCATCAACCATGTCCTACTTACCAAATCACAGTAGGCAGTTCCAAATTTCAAAGTTTCATATATATATTAACTACTCGTATAATATATATATATTATAACAGCACCCCAAATAAAAACTATGGTGCGGGCATACTCTACTATCCAAACCCCGTATCACTCATATTAAAGGGAATACAAATTCAGAATCACTCTCGAATTGTATTAACACATACACAAACAATATTGAGGCGGAGCATAGATTTCAAGTCTCTAAGAGGATGGCACATACTGCGTCTCTTAGGACCGTCTGAACTATCCATTCGATAGCCTGTACCAAGGATATCTACCTCCCAGGGTACGAATCAATATCCCCCATAAGGCACACAGGATAAGATCGTCCCAGCGCGGTAACCTCGGGATAGCAAGTAGCGTGGGTATGATTTTCACACATAGATAGTATATGCATACACAATCATATAACTATACTAATATTACCATATCAATATTAGGTATATCTCAAATCCCATAGTTACGACATTTATCCTTATTTTCACATTATTAGTTATCACGTTTAACGATTCGTCTTTAACTTTAATTCGAGGTATTACCCCAACTTACTACGTAACACTCATGGAATCTATTCTCCCAAGTATAAATTCAGTAGGACTTCATCTATTTTCCGTCGTAATCATTTTTACGTAATCTCTCATTTTAATACAAGATTTCATCGTTCCTTATGTAATTATCCCAAAAATACAATTCTTGTCTCACATTAAAGGCCTCAATATTATTCATATGTCCTACTGGTCTTCCACATCTCCCAAAACATTTTATTAAGGATGTCCAAGAATTATTTCACATTAACTTGAATTTAACTAATTTAAAAAGGGAAATAGGAGTCTGCCAGGAGGGGTCGATCAATCGAGGTATGGGGCTCGATCAATCGAACCTTCGATCGATCGAAGCTCTGGGCTCGATCGATCGATCAAGCAGGTATGCGAAATCTGCAGTTTTGCAGTTACAGGTTTCATCTTCTAACCTCAACAAATTCCATATTTTTCATACCCAAACGACCCAGAATTCATACTACTAATATCATATCATCATATTAAGAATTCCCTACGTAAAGCATGTGGGTTTCTATCACTAATTATGAATTAACAGCCCCAAACATTTATATAAATATCAAGAACCCTAGAAATCTCTTAAACATGGCTCTAACAATTATTTTCCATAAATTCCTTCTTATAAACATCATAATTCGTGGTTTAATCCTCTACATGACAAAGGGTTTCCATAATTTTCATTCAAACCATAACTACATGAAATTTCCTAACTCAAATCGGGTTTTTCTTCCATATAAATCATCCTAATCATTCCTAAACCAATATGAATGATGCATCAACGAAATAAGCAAGATAAACACTTGCCTGGGATTTTTAGAAGTCTGGTTTGGTGCTGAAATTGGTGTGGTTGCGTTCCCCGTCTCGCGATCTACGCTTTGGCGGTGACGGCGGTGCGAACGGGTGAGTTTTGAGCCTTGGAATGCCTTGAGAGCTCTCTCCTCTCCTCTCCTCTCCAATGGTCGTTCTTGTGTTTTGAGTTTTCTAACCCTAGATGACAACCCAGATATCTGATATAACCCTTTTAATTTTCGTGGGTTTAATTACCCAAAAATGTGAAATGTCCAAAATGCCCTCTCGGGTACTAATTAAGCCTAAAAACGCTCCGAGACCTAAACTAAACCCCCGGGTACACTTTTCTGACTATCTCGACCCTTCCGGACACGTTGGCGCACTCAAAATGACCATACGAACAACTTATAAATTATTTACTTTTATTTATCAATATTTAGTCCCGACGCGACACGGGCGCGTCCCGACTCAAATTTCCAAAATTGTCATTTTATTCACTCGTGACGTTCAATATAACCAATATTATATATTACTTTGCTCATCAGTAATATTCGACAAATTTCCCATAATTAGTAACTCTCGTCACGTTAATAATTATAACATAATTAATTTCCGGATTTTTATTAAATAATTAATTCACATTAAATTTAATAAATCCCCAAATTAATATAGCATAAAAATACGGGGTATTACATACTTCCCCCCTAATAACGGAATTTCGTCTCGAAATTCGAAAAATAATGCATACCTTGTAAGAACAAATCTGGATATCTCTCGCGCATATCGGCCTCGCGCTCCCAAGTGGATTCCTCCACATTATGATGCTCCCACTGGACCCGTACAAGTGGAACTATCTTCGACCTCAATCTCCCCTCACTATAGTCTAGGATAGCCACCGGTCTCTCCTCGTAAGAGCTATCAGGATGTAAGTCTATCTCATCTATCGCGATGTGAGTATGGGCCATATCATCTCGAAGATATCGTATCAACGACGAGATGTGGAATACATCGTGAATGCGATGTAATTGCTCTGGCAGTCCCAACCTGTATGCAACTGGCCCAATCCTCTCGATGATGGGAAATGGTCCTACGTACCTCGGAGCCAATTTCCCCTTCTTCCCGAACCTCATCACTCCCTTCATAGGAGATACACGCAGTAACACTTGGTCCCCCACATTAAACTCCCGGAAGAACCGTTTCACATCGGCGTAGCTCTTCTGCCTGTCCTGGGCTACTCGAATGCGACTCATAATCATCTCAATCCTCGTGAAGGTTTCCTGAATCACCTCTGGTCCTAACAACTTATCATCCCCCACCTCGAGCCAACAAGATGGGGAACGACAACGTCTGCCATACCAGGCTTCAAATGGAGGCATACCAATCATGAACTGATAAGAGTTATTATAAGCAAACTCTACCAGTGGAAGATGTGGCTTCCAACCTCCTCCAAAATCAAGAACACACATGCGTAGCATATCCTCTAACATCTGATTAGTATGCTCTGTCTGTCCATCTGTCTGTGGGTGATAGGCTGAACTCAACCTCAACTCAGTACCCATAGCCTCCTGAAAGCTTTCCCAAAAATGCGACACGAAAATCTTGTCTCTATCTGACACAATATTCTGGGGCACCCCATGTAATCTGACAATCTCAGCAATGAACCACTGAGCATACTGACCTGTGGTATAATCTGTCCGCACCCGCAGAAAATGAGCCACCTTGGTCAAACGGTCTATAATCACCCAAATAGAGTCGTGGCCCCCCTGTGATGTAGGCAAACCTGTAATAAAATCCATGGAAATACTCTCCCACTTCCACGCGGGTACTTCCAATGACTGAAGCAATCCTGACGGTTTCTGATGGTCCACCTTCACCAGCTGGCAGGTAGAACACTTGGACACGAACTCAGCAATGTCCTTCTTCATCCCACTCCACCAGTATTGCCTCCTCATATCCTAGTACATCTTATCTCCTCCAGGATGTACCACAAATCGGGACCCGTGAGATTGGGTCATCACTGCATGACGCAATTCTGCCCCTTCTGGAACCACTAACCTCCCATTAAACCTCAAACCCCCATCAGAACTAACAGAATAGGACTCAGCACCCTCGGCTAAAAGTCGTACAATCTTCTCCTGGCAAAACGGGTCTGTGGTTTGGGCCTGTATTACCCTCATAATAATCTCGGATGTGACTGTCATAACAGATATGAAGGAACGGGCTACTGCGTCCTGGAGACCCAACTCCTTCCACTTCGTTTTCCAGACGTCCGCGACCTCATTTACCGGTCTATGTCTCAACGCATCAGCAACTACGTTGTCTTTCCCCGAATGATACTGTATGTCGAACTGATAGTCCTTCACAAACTCTAACCATCTGCACTGACGCATATTCAGCTCTCGCTGAGTGAACAGGTACTGCAGTGACTAGTGGTCTTTGAACAAACGGAACTTCTCCCCCAATAAATAGTGTCTCCATATCCGTAGTGCAAAAATGACTGCTGCTAACTCCAGGTCATGAGTGGGGTAATTCTTCTCATGCGGCTTAAGCTTACGGGAGGCAAAAGCTATAGCCTTCTCTTCCTGCTGAAGTACTCCCCCAAGTCCCCGTAAAGAGGCATCATTTTAAACCAGGTAATCCACACCCGACTTTGGTAAAGCAAGGACTGGCGCTGAAGTAAGCTTGTCTTTCAGCCCGTCGAAAGCTAACTGACAAGCGTCATCCCAAACATATGGTACCCCTTTGCGAGTCAGATTCGTCAGTGGACCCGCTATTTTGGAGAATCCCCGAATGAATCTCCTATAGTATCCAGCTTACCCCAAGAAACTACGCACTTCCGTCGATGTCGTGGGCTTTCCCCACTCCCTCACCGCTGACACTTTACTCGGGTCAACTACTATTCCCTGCTCAGAAACAACATGCCCCGAGAACTGTACTTCTCGCAACCAGAATCCACACTTCTCGTACCTAGCATACAACTGATGCTCTCGTAAAGTCTTAAGAACCTGCGTCAAGTGCTCGGCATGCTCCTCCTCGGAGTGTGAATATATCAAAATGTCATCTATGAAGACGATGACAAACTGATCCAAAAACTCTCTGAACACTCGGTTCATTAAGTCCATGAACACGGCTGGAGTATTTGTGAGTCCGAATGGCATCACTCTGAACTCATAAGACCCATATCTCGTCAAGAAGGCAGTCTTTGAAACATCCTTCTATCTAATATGTAGCTGATGGTACCCCGACCTCAGATCTATCTTCGAAAATAAAGTTTCTCCTCTCAGCTGGTCGAACAGATCATCGATTCGAGGCAACGGATACTTATTCCGTATCGTGACCTTGTTCAACTCCCGGTAGTCCACACATAACCTCAATGAACCATCTCTCTTCTTCACAAATAAGACTGGAGCGCCCCAAGGTTAGGTACTCCTGCGAATGAAGCCTTGACCTAACAGTTTCTCTATCTGATCTCGTAACTCTCGCATCTCCACCGGAGCCATACGGTATGGAGCGCGTGCTATCGGTCTAGTATCCGGTAATAAGTCTATGACAAAGTCTATCTCTCGACTGGGGGGTAGGCCTGGTATCTCCTGGAATACATCGGAATACTCACGAACGACTGGGATCGAGTCTAAAGGAATCACAACCTCCTTAGAGGCATCCTCCTCTATATAATACAAATGAGCGGTCGAACCTCCCTCTGGGCGAGGCATCGCCACTACAAACATCTCTTGCCCCGGAATGGCAAAAGCAATGCTCCCATCGAAGCAATCAATCATGGCTCTATAAGCTGCGAGCCAATCCATACCGATAATAACATCATGCTCATGCATATCTAACACTAACATGTCTGCAGGTAATACCAAACTACCAATCTCTACCCCCACTGCCCGGCATATAAAGAAAAGTGAACCATTCCCCAGTGGTGAGTCTACATACGTTACAGTGCTCTCTACTGTGGTTAATAACCCCAAGGTCTTCTCATAATATGTAGCTATAAAATAATGTGTTGCCCCAGTAACAAACAAAATTCGACCCAAAGTTCCATGGATAGGAAACATACCCCAAATCGCGGGTGGTGCTTGTGGGGCTGCTGCCTGGTGGACATTATCGATATGTATGTACTGTAACTTCCCCTGCTGCACTGGAGCTACTGGAAAGGTTGGTAGGGCTGGTACCTGAGCTGGTACTGGGAGAGCGATTGGAAAAAGTGGCCCCTGTGGCTCATTACGGGCACCCTGCTGTTGTGGGGCCCTAACACCCTCTGGGAAATCCTGGCGTTTATGGCCATGCGTGCCACACACAAAACATCGGCCTCTGAAGTTACTCCCCCTCTGACCGTGCTGCTGTCGGTGTCGGCCTTGCTGACTTGGGACTTTATTCCTCTTTCGAAACTGCTTCATTTTACCACGTTGTTGACTAGAACTGACTCGGTCTTGGGTAGTTTGTTGTCGCAATTTCGGTGTCTTCGCACATTTGTCAGCTTTAGTCACATGCATTTAGTTAACCTCTCTAGGTCTTTTGCCTCCTTTAAGTTGTATGCTGCGTTCTTGGTATTGTAAAACTGCAGTGGTAACTGCTTGTGCCACGATACCTGCTAACTCGGCGGTTGATATTCTCTCTGGGGATACCTGAGGTGTGAGTCGATCTTGCTCGTTGACTCCCCTAACCATTTTAGCTAGTTCTTCTTGAGGATCCATCTGAAAATTTAAGTAAATTTGGATGAGTTCATCATTCAAATAAACAAATCGCAGAAGCCCGAATTCCCAATGTATAGAGATAAACACAACATTCCTAGTATTAGGACTCTATATCAAAGAAAGCAACGCTGAAAGCATGATAAGCCGTACAGATCCTAAAAGACACTAGAACCTGATGCTCTGATACCACCTGTGACACCCCGCCTAATTAAATACCGGGCGATCACTCCTTCATTAAATTAAAATCAAGGTGGACAGTTGGTTCATTCTTAGCATCACTGTCGTAAAAAAAACTTTTCCAATTTAAACACCCTAATTAATTAAGCTAAGTGTCAAAACCTTTTTTAAACATTACTTTCCAAATTTTATTTTGAAAACAATATTTAATTACTTACAACAATTGAATATAAAAACATACCACAAAAATCCTGGAACAAATAATCCAAATAATTTAAACATTCGACAATTAAATCCTGACATTTAAAACTTAAAGTAAAACATTCATGCTGAATAAATCCCAAAGTAACAGTACTAGAAATAACTGAAATAGAAATGTCCCAATAAAACAGATAAATAGTGGAAAGGGCGACACATGCCCCAATAACTTAGAATCATAGAAGTGGAATCAAGTAAATGAGATCGTCTAAGCAAATGGCATGCAACTCCCGCCTAAGCTGCTGCACGTTCCTTCCAAGGGATCCTAAGTAAGACGCCCCTGTGGCTGGGCACCTGTAATACATAGATATATATATGCAAGAGAGAGAGAAATAGAAACGGGTCAGAGCCCGATAGTGTATATGATTTAAAAATTCGTTTAGCAAGTATTTAAATTGATATAGGCCAATGTAACAACATATTAGTGCGACACTCTCTTGAGAAATTCTCACCTCTCTTCTAATGTGCACACCTATCGCACTAACCTTCCCAATGGTTTATCTCATCATATATCACACTATCTTTCCCCAATGATTTAACTTATATTAGGTTATTCGTAAAATTTACAATTGAACAACACAAGTATTTAAAACGTAAGAATTCAATTTGTAACCAAAGTTCTCATTTTAACTTTATTAATCAATAAAGTTTTCCAGTGTCATATTATACTTTCTCAAAACAAGTATTTATAATTTAAGTCATCAACCATGTCCTACTTACCAAATCACAGTAGGCAGTTCCAAATTTCAAAGTTTCATATATATATATATTAACTACTCCTATAATATATATATTATAACAGCACCCCAAATAAAAACTATGGTGCGGGCATACTCTACTATCCAAACCCCGTATCACTCATATTAATGGGAATACAAATTCGGAATCACTCTCGAATTGTATTAACACATACACAAACAATATTGAGGCGGAGCATAGATTCCAAGTCTCTAAGAGGATGGTACATACCTGCGTCTCTTAAGACCGTATGAACTATCCATTCGATAGCCTGTAGCAAGGATATCTACCTCCTAGGGTACGAATCAATATCCCCCATAAGGCACACAGGATAAGATCGTCTCAGCGCGGTAACCTCGGGATAACAAGTAGCGTGGGTATGATTTTCACACATAGATAGTATATGCATAGACAATCATATAACTATACTAATATTACCATATCAATATTAGGTATATCTCAAATCCCATAGTTACGACATTTATCCTTATTTTCACATTATTAGTTATCACGTTTAACGATTCGTCTTTATCTTTAATTCGAGGTATTACCCCAACTTACTATCTAACACTCATGGAATCTATTCTCCCAAGTATAAATTCAGTAGGACTTCATCTACTTTCCGTCGTAATCATTTTTACGTAATCTCTCCCTTTAATACAAGATTTCATCGTTCCTTATGTAATTATCCCAAAAATACAATTCTCGTCTCACATTAAACGCCCCAACATTATTCATATGTCCTACTGGTCTTCCACATCTCCCAAAACATTTTATTAAGGATGTCCAAGAATTATTTCACATTAACTTGAATTTAACTAATTTAAAAAGGGAAATAGGAGTCTGCCAGGAGGGGTCGATCAATCGAGGTCTGGGGCTCGATAGATCGAACCTTCGATCGATCGAAGCTCTGGGCTCGATCGATCGATCAAGCAGGTATGCGAAATCTGCAGTTTTGCAGTTGCGGGTTTCATCTTCTAACCTCAAAAAATTCCATATTTTTCATACCCAAACGACCCAGAATTCATACTACTAATATCATATCATCATATTAAGAATTCCCTACGTAAAGCATGTGGGTTTCTATCACTAATTATGGATTAACAACCCCAAACATTTATATAAATATCAAGAACCCTAGAAATCTCTTAAACATGGTTCTAACAATTATTTTCCATAAATTCCTTCTTATAAACATCATAATTCGTGGTTTAATCCTCTACATGACAAAGGGTTTCCAGAATTTTCATTCAAACCATAACTACATGAAATTTCCTAACTCAAATCGGGTTTTTCTTCCATATAAATCATCCTAATTATTCCTAAACCAATATGAAAGATGCATCAACGAAATAAGCAAGATAAACACTTGCCTGGGATTTTTAGAAGTCTGGTTTGGTGCCGAAATTGGTGTGGTTGTGTTCCCCGTCTCGCGATCTACGCTTTGGCGGTGACGGCGGTGCAAACGGGTGAGTTTTGAGCCTTGGAATGCCTTGAGAGCTCTCTCCTCTCCTCTCCAATGGCCGTTCTTGTGTTTTGAGTTTTCTAACCCTAGATGACAAGCCAGATATCTGATATAACCCTTTTAATTTTCGTGGGTTTAATTACCCAAAAATGTGAAATGTCCAAAATGCCCTCCCGGGTACTAATTAAGCCTAAAAACGCTCCGAGACCCAAACTAAACCCCCGGGTACACTTTTCTGACTATCTCGACCCTTCCGGACACGTTGGCGCACTCAAAACGACCATACGAACAACTTATAAAATATTTACTTTTATTTATCAATATTTAGTCCCGACGCGACACGGGCGCGTCCCGACTCAAATTTCCAAAATTGTCATTTTATTCACTCGTGACGTTGAATATAACCAATATTATATATTACTTTGCTCATTAGTAATATTCGACAAATTTCCCATAATTACTAACTCTCGTCACGTTAATAATTATAACATAATTAATTTCCGAATTTTTATTAAATAATTAATTCACATTAAATTTAATAAATCCCCAAATTAATATAGCATAAAAATATGGGGTATTACAAGATCCCCTCATTTTCAACCACAAAATTAACCAAATGAGTGTTTAATGTGGACATAGTAAAATTAAAATGAACAATAAAGAAAGAAAAATGTCATGACTTTGAGAATAATAAGAGATTCAGAGTAGCCCACCCCCGCAAAATCAAGGGAAGCGTCGAATTTGAGCCGTGACGAAGCTTTATTTCATCGAGCTGTGAAGAAAAAATATAGAGAAGCAGAGAGGGCCTAAGACGTTTCAAAAATACCATAGTTTTAACATTGATTAGTTTGAAATGTCTTATGTAGAAATAGTATGTGCATGCATCTGCAGTCTTACTTGTATAATTATTGGCCATTTTTTAATTAATTTCAATGAAAGAAAAGCATAAAGACACTGACTCCTCGCAAATAGTTGTAAACAACAGATAAGGTCATTGAGCAGAGAAATTCATGGAAAAAAACAGAACAAAAAAACAAAAGAATACTCATTGTGTAATACCAATAACCATTAAATAGGCCTATTTCCAAAATGAGGCAGAATATTCACTAAGAAGCCAAATACAGCAAAGGGTACGTAACACTAAACACTCTTACTATTAGTGTATTAATTGTTCTATCCTGTTTACAAGTTCGAACAAAGTTCCTATTTATATATAACATGGAGAATACCCTAGTTCGGTCACATAAATTTGTCAAGAATGTTAGCTTTTAATAGACGAGAGCAACACTAATGAAACTATTATCCAAATATAAGAGAAGTAACTTCCTTGATCTGGTGGTAGTGCCAAATAAACTACCAATGCTATGCATGAATGATTGAGTTGTGGGACCCTTCAAATGCAGTACCATTGAACTGGTCAGATGGACAATATACCTCGTAAAAAGGAACTGCCCATTTCCTATGAATGTTTATAGAACTAATATTGTCGAAATTTTACACCGAAATTATTTGATATTTTTCTTGGTTTTAAACAGGATATGCCAATTAGAAAATCAATCAAATGGATTATGCTTGTGGGGACAATCACCGATGCTTCGATTAACTACCTTGATCAGACCATCTGCCTAGGTTTAAAGTCGTTGAAAATTGTAACCGACACCATAAAGATGCATATGCAAAAAATTACCCATAAATTGAACTCTCCATTAGTGATATTATGGGGTATACCGTGAAACCACACAATTTTTTTAAAATACAATGTCAGCGTATGTAAACCATCCAACATCCGACTACAAGGAATGAAGTGAACCATCTTTGAGAATGTGTACATACGTCCTCATGGAGTTGTGACGGCCGTCCTTGGAAGCCCAACAATAAAGTTCATCGATGCATCACGTTAGGCAGGGGAAGATCCATGTGTGTGGGATGGTGGGCAATTGCCCACCTTAAGTTTAAAGCATTTTCAAGACTAGTAATAGGAAATGTGAAAATTCTTAAATTAAACTAAGGAAATTTTTTAACAATATGACATATTGCCCACCTTAATTTATATGTAAAATGTTTGTATTTCATTTGGCCACCTTGATACAAACTTCATCCTCGGCCCCTGACCTTAGGTCCTCTCTAGGCTTCCCCTTAGCAATTTGGCACACACAGCACATCATAATGAAAGCATCTCTCTCTCTCTCTCTCTCTCTCTCTCTCTCTCTCTTCCCTCAGGGTTGGCCAAAATTATAGCTTATATGGTAAAGTCAAAGTGTGTGCAACTCCCGAATGACTCCGTAGCCCCTTGAAATGTAACAAAAACCCATTCTGGAGTATATATGGTTGGAAAACCCCATGGTGCTATTAAAACTCCCTTATAATTAGGCCGGACACGGGGTCTGAAGTGTATAACTCTATTATACAGCTCAGAAAACCATAAACGACTTCTCCTTAGTAATTAACACATGGTCCGACTCTCTAGAGCATCCGCAACTAGGTTATTGCGCCCCCTTTTGATTGTAGGTGAAGTAAACTATTGTAGGAAGGGGGTGCACTAGGATCTTCTTCTTGTTACTCATACTCATAAAATGGAACACCTCGTGATCTGATCTAATTATAAACTATCGGTGTGCCAAATTGGAACTAATGCTAGTGCTTATAAGTCCAAATGACCATGCGTAAAACTCGATTTCTTTTGTAGATCAGTTAAGGGCAGGACCTTCTGGGTAAAGGACACTACACACTATAGGTTGGTTGTCCTTACTCAAGACAACACCAATCACCGTCTTGCAAGCATTGCAAGAACACTCAAAAACTGGGTAATGCCAAAAGGGAACCTAGTCATTCGAGTCTTGGTGGAATGCTTCCTCAGCCACATCAGTCTATCTGAAATCAGGAGAGGAACCTAACACATAATCAACGGTAGCCCCTCGATAAACTTCCTATAAAACCCGACTAACACACGAAACTTCCAATTTGTAACTGACGTTAGCATAATCCATTCCATGAGAGCCTGCACCTTCTCCTCATCTGCAAAAACCCTGTCAACGGACACCATGTTCCCCATAATAGATATAGTGTTGACCTTTAACGGGTACTTCTTCAGCATTTCGAGGTCTTGTGTTAAATTCTCTCTGTGCTCTGCACCGCATCAGTATTTTATCTAAATAAAGCACAACAAACTTCTTAGAATGGTCTTAGAATTCTGGTCATCCAACATATAAAAGCAGAGGGGGCATTGGATGGCCCAAAAATAATAATCCATTTGAAGAGGCCATTCGTCAAATAAAAATGTTCAAGTTCTTTCACACTTTTACAAAATGTTTTACATTGATGTATCTAAGATACGCACATATTTTGCATCTGTACGAGAATTTTGCTGATAGTTTTAGATGTTTAGGTTATTGTAGTTGCCCTAGCATTAAGATCTTTATGTTGTATGAATTTGCATAATCAAATTGTGAGATTTATATGTGTTAGAATTGAATATTATCATTTCAGGTGAATTATCGTCTTTTTTTTACTGTTTCTGTGAGTTCTTTTAGATATTGAATATTGTATGAAATATTGAAATGCATGAGCTCAGAATTAGCCTTACTCAGACTTTTACATAATGCTTCGATATGATGTACATATCTTGCTAGTTTAGATCTTTAGTGATTGTATTTTCCCTCGCATTATGAATATAATGGTGTATGAATGTGCATAACCAAATTAGGAGATTTATGTGTTTCACTTGAAATTCATCATTTCAGGTTGTTTTTCTCATTGTTTTTGTGAAATTATCGAGATTTTAAATGTATGAAATGCATCAGGTCAGAATTAGTCTCTCTAGCACTTCCACAAAACAATTCAGGCTTCACATTGGTGCATCTAAGATATATAAATATTTGAATCCGTATAATAATTTTATTGACGTTTTACTAATAGTTCTAGGTCACGTGGTTATTGTATGTTCTCTAGGATTACGAATTTGAATAAGACAGATACATACGTTGCGCATGTGTGATAATTTTGTTGATGTTGTACTCAATAGTTCGAGATCTTTCTGTTATCATTTTACAATTACAATTACGAATTTTATGTGTATGAATTTTCATAATTAAATCACGAGATTTTATTTGTTGAAATTCATCATTCTTGGTAAATTATTATTATTATTATTATTTGATTTGTCAAATTCGTTGTTTTGGATCAGATTGTTGCATTTTATAAGTAAAAGAGCTCAAAACTGTCGGGAAAGAGACATTAGTCATCAAAACCTTGTTAAGTCAGAGCAAAATATATTTATGTCTTATACACAATAACAAAAAATTTGTATATGACATATTTTGCATGTGTATAATAATCTGATGATGTTTTAGTGATCAAGTATCATATTAGCGTAGTATTACGATATTACATGTATGATTTAGGATAATCAAATCATGAGAATTATATATTGAATTGAAATTCAACATTCCAGGTGAATCGTCGCTGACTGGTTTTGTAAATTCGTCGATTTGGCTCAGATTGCTGAGCTTATGGGTAAAGGAGCGCAAAACTATGGAAAGATGGAGACTTTAGGCATCAAATCATCATCGAATCAACAAGTTTTGGTGGCTTGGGTGAAAGATGTTCGAGAATGTGAAGCAGAGTTTCAAACCGAGAGTATGTTTTTGTACATTCGTAGTTTCTAAGTTTGATACTGGATCAGTTTAATGACACTAGTAAGAATCCTACTTGTTGCGGCAGTGGTATTGTTTGTTCTGGCTTGGTATGAAATTCAGATCACCGCCTTTGTTTAGCTCAAACTTTGAGTTGAGCAGGAGTCATTGACTGGGGAGAGTGAAGCTGTTAGTAAGACAAGGACGGTTGTTCTGGATGATTCTGAAATTCGGGGGAAAAAAGTGTATGGTGTTAGCAGAAACAGTGGTTGTGAATGGAAACTGTGTTAGTTTAGTTACTCAGACGAGTATGAATACACAGATAGGGAAAGTGAATTCCCAGATTCAAGAGGCGTTTAGGAATGAGGAAGATACACCATTGAAGAAGAAGTTGAATGAATTTGGGGATGTTCTTACTGCTTTATTTGGTTTGATTTGTGTGGTGGTTTGGTTCATTAATTGTGAAATACTTCCTGTCTTGGGAGTATATTGATGGATGGCCAAGGAATCTCAAGTTTTTGTTCAAGAAATGCACTACATGCTTGGCTCTTGGCACACGTAAAATGGCTATAAGAAGAATAAACTTTTCTCAAATTGCCCAGTGTTGAGACTTATGTCTGTAAAACTGTGATTTGTTCTGAAAAAACAGGTACGTTGACTACCAATCAGATGGCAGTGGCCAAGTTTGTCGATCATTCAATATGGAAGGCACTATATATAATCCTTTCGATGGGAAAGTACAAGATTGGCCAGTGGGTCAAATAGATGCTTACCTTCAAACACTTGCCAAGATTGCTGTTGTGTGGAATGATGCTGGCGTTGAAAGAGCTGCAAATCAGTATGTTGCAAATATTGATGCTTTATGCAATGATCATATAGAGTTTTAGTTCAAGAATTGGAATAATTCAAGGCTGAAAAGTAATGGATGTCAGTTCACTCATTGCTGTTGACTTCCACAATGTTCTCAATCACACAGTTCATAATCTGATCAAAACCACAAAGGGTTCCAACCACCATGCGATTCGAATTCAGCTTAACTGCAAAATAATGCTTACCAGTTTAAATTTAAGAAACAACATTCCGTTTGATTTTAGAAAAAATTGGGGGCATGTATGCACTTCTTAAAACATATCAATTACAAGAATAGTGTTTAGATAATATAACTTGGCAAACTTACCAAGGAGTATTCAGGCTCAAATATTCTACAAAGCCTATAATTAAAACAGTGCTCCTTTGTACACACACAAATGAACTGAAAAGATAACAAAAGAAGTATGGATCTCCCTCCTTTCACACAAAATTGAACAGAAGAGATAACGAAAGAGGTTTGGATCTCCTTCCCCTTAAGCAGCTTAACTAAGCTCTTTTATTTCTTCTCCTCATTTTTGTTGATTTTACTAGAACTAAAATCCAAATAAACAAGACTTGATACACCCTAATAAGAACCAATATAGGTACAAGACTTTTTCAAAAAAGTATATAATAGGATACTCAAATACGTCCAAAATCAGGTTCAGATAGCCACGCTCAAAAGGATGGTCATGTGAATGTAATCTCGTGTCCCAAATAGTGGCGAGAAGTCACACTAACACATTACGACTACACATATCGGAAGCTAGTACGAGTAACCGAACAATCTTCATCAAAGTTGTCGAAAAATCCGCAATCCAATAAGGTACTTAGGGAACTCCTCATCAACCATCACAATCGGGACGTTGGTCAGAGTAACAAAAGCAGTAAGCGACGAGTAGTTCTATTCGTACAGAGGATTTGTATGGAATCGTACGTACAGACTGAGGTGTCGTGTCCATATTGGTTCATGTCTTGGGTCCACTCAAGACACGGATCAATACAGACACGACTTACGATTCTTTAGAAATCTTTTGTACAAATAGAATATTATGTAGGCGACAGGGAGACAGAAGCAGTAATGAGGGCCACAGTTCACCCAAGGGAAGATGACTAGTCAAAGTAGCGGTGGGTGCACAGAGTTTGGACAACAACGTCCAACAATCAAGCATGATCCCTTTATATTTCGGGTAAAAGATCACCTCATCGCACTCCTCGTAACTAGCCGGTGTGATAACTCAGTACCGATATCCCATTACATCGTCATATATATAAGAACGATCCATTTCCCATGGTTCAAGCTTCGTAAGTTCCGTTGAAGCCTTGCAGTAGTACTACTCAAACTCCGTGTACTCCTCCTCAAGTTTCTAATCATAGTTCATATCACAAAAATTTCCCCGTAATCGAATTTAGTGGGCTGACTGAAAGAAGTGTGGGGAACAAGAGGGCCTGTTTTGGGAATTTCATTTTGGAGCTCAAATGCAATTTTTAAAATTTGGGGGAATGGGTTGTTATCTGCCCGGTCAGGACATTTTTGCAGGTTGGGGCCGGTTTTTGGAGCCATCCTGCATGGAATTATGCCACTCCTTGCCAGAGAGGGACTAGTAGTTCAGTGTATGTAGGCAAGTAATACGAGGGATTTATTTTATATATACATGTCGCATATAAAGGAAGAACAAGACCAACTCAAACATAAGATTTTAATTCAAGTACCAAGCTCACTGTGCAAGTCTAGGCTTTAATTGTAAAACTGAAGTTCAAGAAGCAAATACATATATACACTTTTGTCCAACTAAAGCTAGTATGTTACAATTTATTCAGAATAAAATTAAAAAGAACAATTAGTGTGCGTCCTACATGGCGGGCATCTCATTTTTCCCAATCCACATTTGAGTGGGAGATAGCGTGTTAAACAAATTTGTTTACCTATGAATATAGATGATTTAAGCAAGAAATCTAATCGTCTAATAAATAGTTTATGAAAAAAAAAAAATTATAATATCTATTTATATATTATCATTATAATTTCATAAAAAATCACACACACCATGAATAACTTTTCCTTTAACTTTTGATACATAAATCTTGAATGAAGAACAAGAATCCTCTATGACCTAATCTCATTCAACTGCTCTTGTAAAGGTCCACTCTTACGTATCTGGAGTGGTACTTTCATCCGATCAAAGTAACAAGATAATACGACAAGTCGTCGACAAATTTCGTGGGCATAAATTTTAAGTGTAGATTCGGCGTTCACTCAGTTCCCTTGAGCACATTTAGTATCTCCTGCACAATTTTTAATTGAAATCTATAAAAAAATATATTGCATTCAATCAACAGTTTCATGAAAAAAAATTTATAGCCATTGACTTTTATTCCAGATGATGAACAAAAAAAATGTAGAAAACTCTGAACAGAATGAACTGCATTGGAATGTTCCACAAAAATAAAATAAAAGTTGGTTATTTATTATAGATATGAAGAGCCCACAATGGGATTAGGTGTGTTTATCATGATTTATGAAATTTTGTACTATAATGTTTATGTTCATATCATTTCAGTTGCTAATGAACTTGATGATTTCTGTGTGATTTAACTTCGCCATGATTTAGATTCAATCTTACCATTCGCTTGATATTTGGAATTCCATTATATCAAAATAATGAAACAGTCATTAATATTGCTCTCTTGTGACAGACTCCAAGATATATTTGTGTCCAGCAACCCTTGGTAATGCACTAGGGTAACATGGTTAAATGGATTATTGTTGCCTTATCTTGCTTTCCTGTAAGTAGAAGGCATTTCTTCTGATCCTCTAAATTTGTGAAAATAACCAGTTCGACTTCACTCAGTGCAAAAAAAAATACAAGTATTGCATAAGGATTGAAATTACTCTCTGTCTTTGTTAATTTAGATCTAAACGGATCCGATTTATCTGCTACTTTTTCTTGGGAAAAAAATCTTCATTGTTACTTCTTGCTTGTGGTGGATGAAATGATGTTATTTCCAAATGTATCTGAGCAAGGAAGATCACATAGACGTTCCTTTCAAAAAAAATATTAGTTAGCTATATTGCTTGTAACCACGTCTACAATTCAGATTCTCCTTTTGAGGTTATCTATCTAAATTGGGCATTAACATCCTTAAGTTGCCAAGCACTGTCTAGTTCTCATCACAATTTGGTAATAGAAAACTCAGGGGGGTGCCACATATTCCAATTTTTTCTCTTTTATCTTAAATATTTTATGTTCCTGTACTCATTTTTTATTCAATTAGGCACTAGTTCAGAGTTCAAATTTTTGTCAATATGAGTATCAAATGCAGGAGTGTCACATCCTATATAACATGTGAGGTGCATCCGTGTGGCAGAAGGCCAAATATCCTTACTATATATGATAAATGTATAACTTAGAACTCCATAGCAAACGTAAAAACATAAAATTCAATAAATTTCTTGATGACTCAAACACATAATCTTACAGTACATTGATACAACACAACATTTCAAAACGTATGCATCACTTGCCAAATGGATTGCTAATTTCTTCTCCCATGATGCCTCTGACCTCTTTTCATTGACCTCTTTACCTTCTTATGTTGTCCTTTTCCACCAATTTCAGTAAACCATTTTGGTTTTCCTGTCAAAAACATGAGGAGACCCATAACCAATCCAAATATAGTTCCACACCCATATCCCAGCAGAACAACCTCCCATGTGAATCCATTGACAAAATTTGAATCTTCGTTTTGTTGGAATATTGGTGATTGTGGTGTCTCATCATCTCCACATTTTTTTGACAACGGAGACCCACACAATGCTGAGTTCTCAATGTACGAATCATTTTCAAATGTATTAAACTGATTGCCTTGAGGTATGGGTCCCACAAGATGATTTTTTGAAAGATTCAAAACTGAAAGAAATGTCAGACGTGTCAGTTGTTGAGGAATCTCTCCCACGAGCTGGTTTGAGGAGAGGTCCAATGATTCGAGGACGAAAATATTTCCCAAAGTTGATGGGACATGACCTGCAAGGTTGTTATGGGATAAGTTGAGCACTCGGAGTGAATTGAGATTTCCGATGAAATTGGGAATCTCACCTTCGAATTTGTTGCTAGATAGATCAATGGTTGTGAAGATATTTAGAATTCTAACCATATCAAACTCTAATCCTTTCACAACCACGGTTACTTCGTCATAATAACCGGAGCCAAACGGGGATAAGTAGTTCTGTTCTATTTCAGTTTCCCTCACATTCCTCATGGCTTTGAAATATCTAAAATATTTTGATGGAAGAAAGCCAATAAATTGATTGTTAGAAAGATCAATTATTCTCAGCCTAGGGAAAGGAAGTTTAGTCTTGGCAGTGCTGTTTATAGGGCCATGGAACCTATTATATCTCAAGACAAGGACCTTTAGTTGTGGAAGAGTTCCTAACCAATGTGGGAATGTATCATTTATCTGGTTATTTCCAAGATCAAGAACCTCTAACTGTTCACAGTTGGCCAAAGATCGCGGTAGAGTTCCTTCTAATTGATTTCCATGCAAATTAAGAGTCCGCAAACTGTTGCCTTTTGCACCAAGTGTTGCTGGAATGGTCCCATGAAATTCATTATTTCGTAAATCTAACACGAAAAAATTGTAGCTGAAGTTTCCCAAGCATTGCGGGATTGTGCCACTGAACCTATTATTAGACAAATCAAGGACATTAAGATAGCTAAAGTTGCAGATGGATGATGGGAGTGGTCCTTGTAAAAAATTTGATCGAAGGTTAAGTGATTGTAATGGATCAACCCACATGGACAGTGGCCAATTAAAGAGTTGCCCGTGAATTTGGTTGTCGGATAGGTCTACTGTTTGGAGATTCGGACTGTCTTTAAACAAATGTGGGAACTCCCTCATCTTGCAAGACGCCAAACTCAAATACCGAAGGTTGGGAAATGTTGCATTGATCTTGGTATTGGTGCTGATCACAGATAGTCCATTGCAAGAAATAGCAAAAACCTCGAGATTTGTGATATTTGAAAACACATCAAGCTCAACAGTATCAGAAAAATTGTTCCCGGAAAGAGTGAGACTAAGAAAAGTAAGGTTCACAAGTTTTGAAAACGATTGTGGAATGGGTCCGTGTAGGCTATTGTCACTCAAATCAATACTCACCAGTGACTTTGATTGGATCTCAGGAATTTTTCCAGTGAACAGATTGGAGTAGAGATTCAAGGTTGTCAATGATGGAAGAGCAAACAACCAAGAAGGTATTGTCCCGCTGAATGAGTTATGGCTGAAGTCGAGACGATCTAGTCTGGGAAACCCAACTATGTTGTAGGGAAGGGGGCCAGTCAGTGAATTATTTGATATGTCTAACCAAAAGAGTTGTGTCAAGTTGGTGATTGAGTGGAATAGTATTGCACTGAAATTGTTATTTGAGAAGTCTATGACAGTTAACTGTGTAAGGTTTCCAAGCCATCTCGGAATGGACCCAGAAATTTTGCAATTAGACAGTCTTAATTGCTTTAAAGACTTTAAATAACCAATTGAATCTGGTAATTTACCGAGTAAACTCGTGCCTGAAAGATTCATATAATTCAAAGACTTCAAATAGCCGATTGAATCTGGTAATTCACCATGTAAACTCGTATACGAAAGATCCAACGACCTGAGAGGACTACTACGACTGCTACGAGCGCTCGCATTAACCTCTGGAAATGGACCAATGAGTCCAGGGTTATAAGATAAGTCGAGTGTTTGCAAGATAGGTAGATGGAAAATTGTATCTGGTACTTTTCCATACAGTCCAGTAGCAGAGAGAGAGAGCGATGTTAGAGAAGAAGACAAATTCAAGGGAACAGTTGAAGCGAGTTTAATCCCCGAAAGAGAAAGTTGTTTCAACTGGGTTAAGTTTTGAACTAAAATTTTGAAATTTTGGGTTCCGAGTTGCATGCCTTCATTGGAAGAGAGATCAAGCGAAACTAATTTTGACATATGGGAGATTTCTGAGGAAATCTGGCCAGAAAATCCAGAGGAAGAGAGGTTGAGATATGTCAAAGTGGTAGCAAACCGGCCCAAGAATTGGTGCGAGATCCAAGAGGATTGGAAATAGTTGTGAGCAAGATTGAGTCTTTTGAGGTGAGAAAGGTGGAAGAGGGTGGTGGTATTGGAAGGGATATTTCCCCAAAGCTGGCTGCAACTCAAGTCGAGCTCAATCACGTCACCCGTCATCCCATCGCATGTGACTCCGTCCCATGTACAGCAATCTATATCCCTCTTCCAAGACATCGTCTTCGGTTGGCCACTGGACTCGCAGAATGCAGAAGCCATACTATTTATGGTAAACATTTGCTTGAATTGAAGCAATGCAAGGCTTTGGTCATGAGGGCACGAATGATTATAGGATGGAGATGATGGCATGGAATAAACTAATTGATCACGTGAAAAGATGACCAACAACACCAAGATGAAGGGATAAACCCACACTGAGTTTCCCATTTGTAAGAGAAAATAACTCGATTATGATTCTTTGTAACAAAGGGGGAGATCTTTAAATAAAAAGAAGAAGATAGGCACAAAAGACTTCTCCAACTCTTTGCTTTGTAAAAGTCTTATTCACAATTATTCCCAACTGCAATTGACAAAGAAGGGGAAATGAAATAACACGGATATTTCTGCAATTGACAAGTAAAAGAAAATGACTTTGCTTTCTGGAACTCTTAATATCTTGGGGTTGGAAGGGATATTTCTCCATTGAATTAGCCGTGATTGACCCTTCAACTGAAATGAAAATATATTGATGACCCTAATCACGCGACCAAGCAAAATTTTGGGTTCAATTGATTTTCACGTTTTAAATTTAAATTTATTTTCCCGTTTCATGTTAAATCAGGTTTATAGTTTTGAATTGAGGTTTATGTAATGGGTTTTAGGTTTATTTTTTACTTTTAATTTTAGGTTCACTCATTTTTGCTTTCAGCATCTTATCTAATAAATCATAAAAAACGAACTAACACAACCATGAAACTGTTGTTTAATGTGTTGTGGGTCTAGCATAAATCATGCGATAATTTATGGTTCACTCATGCCATGATTTATTATTTAATGTTTAGTGCATAATTCTACTCATGTTTTGTGGAGAATGTTTTATGGAGTGTGTCTCCTTAATTTATGGGATGTGACCGATCCCATTATTATGTATTATATATGTGTGTTGAATTGTAAGGAATGCAACGGATGAAAGAAAAACAAAGTTTTCATAAATTAAGTCTTTCTCATCTCTCTCTCTCCAAAATACAAATTCCTCTTCTTTCTTATTCAACTTGTTCTAAATACAAAATCACCCAACATAAATGGTATCAGAGCTTTGTATCAAAAGGGCCTAATTCTGTCCAAAAAAAAAAATCTATTACTGTCCAAATTTTTTTTTCATAAAGTTGCTATCGCTGTCAAAAATTCAAGAAGTTGCTGTAAAAAATAAATTCAAAAAGCCAAGGAGTAAAAGATTTGAAGAAAAATTATCATGGCAAGCTCAAGCAATTCCACTTTAAATATTCAACAACCTTCAATCCCAATATTTGAAGGTGAGAATTATGATTTCTGGTGTATTACGATGAAAACTCTCTTTATATCCCAAGATGTTTGGGATTTAGTCCAAAATGGGTATGACGAACCCGAATCAACGGCAACGCTGTCAGCCGCTCAAAGGTATCAATTGAAAGTTTCAAGGAAGATGGATGCTAAAGCTCTCCTTCACATTCAACAAGGCCTAGGAAACTCAATTTTCCCAAGAATCATGGGAGCAACCAATGCCAAGGAAGCATGGGACATTATTCAAGAGGGGTTTTAAGGAAATACACAAGTAAGAGCTGTTAAACTTCAAGCTCTTAAGAGGGAGTTGGAAAATATGAAAATGAAGGAGAATGAAACTCTAAAAGAGTTCTCTTCTAGATTCACAGAACTTCTCAACCAAATGAAGGCGCATGGTGATCAAATAACCGAGGGAAGAGCTGTAGAGAAACTTTTAAATAGCCTACCTCCAAAATTTGATTCTCTGGTGGCTGTTATTGAGCATACTAAGGATACTTCTAAGATGACGGTCCAAGAATTGTTGGGGTCCTTAAAGTCATTCAAGCAAAGATTGTTACAATGCTCTAAAAAATCTATTGAGAGCGCGTTTCAATCTAAACTCAGTTTTAAACCCCAAAATAGTGAAAGAGGCTCTTCAAGTCATGATGGAAGAGAGTTTGAAAGAGGTGGTAGACAAGTAAGAGGCCGAGGAAGAGGAAGAAGCAGAGGCAGAGGAAGATTCAATAATTTCAGAAATTTTAGAAATGAAGATTTCTTATGTTCTCAACGATGTAATATATGCAACAAAAGTAGCCATGTAGAGAAAGACTGTTGGTTCAAAGAAAAGCCTCAATGTCACAATTGCAAAGGCTTTGGTCATTTGCAAAAGGACTGTAGATACAAGAACAATCAACAAGTAAGTTGTGCGGAAGAAAAAGAAGGCGAAGGAAATTTATTCTATGCATGTCAAAGTGCCTCTTAGCAAAAGAATTATGTTTGGTTTCTTGATAGTGGTTGCAACAATCACATGACGGTAACAAAAACGTGTTTGTTGACATAGATACAACCATCAACTCTCAAGTAAAAATGGGAAATGGTGCGTTAGTCCATGTAAAGGGCAAAGGAACAATTGGTGTTCAAACCAACAAAGGAGCTAAGTTCATTCATGATGTTTTACTTGTTTCGGACTTAGCACAAAATTTGCTAAGCGTTGGACAACTAGTAGAACATGGATATGCTGTCCACTTTGACGAAAACGGGTGCACTATTTATGACAAAGGACAAGAAAAATAAGACGTGAAGAAGATAAAGATGGAGAAGAACCATAGCTTTCCACTAATTTTCAAATATAGTGGAAATTTTGCCTTGAAGGCAGAATCTGTTGATGAATCGTGGTTGTGGCACATAAGACTTGGTCATTTGAATTTTCATGGCCTCAAGTTACTTTGCCAAAAGAATTTGGTTCAAGGGCTGCCCACTTGCATTGAAGAAAAGAATGAAGTATGTGAAGGTTGTGCTCTCGGGAAGCATCACAGAAAGCCTTTTCCAAAAGGAGTTTCATGGAGAGCAAAGGAAGTACTCGAGCTAGTTCACACTGACGTATGTGGTCCCATGACTACTCCTTCTCATGGAGAAAATAAGTACTTCATACTCTTTATTGATGATTTCACAAGAATGACATGGGTATTTTTTATGAGGCAAAAATCTGAAGTTTTTACAATTTTCAAGAAGTTCAAAAGTTTTGTGGAAAAACAAAGTGGGCATTTTATCAAAGTTTTGAGAAGTGACAATGGGAAAGAATATACTTCCAATGAATTTGGAAAGTTTTGTAAGGATGAAGGTGTAGAAAGACAACTCATGGTTAGTTATACTCCACAACAAAATGGAGTATCAGAAAGAAAAAATCAAACCGTGATGGAGATGGCAAAATCAATGCTTCATGAAAAGGGACTGCCTAAAGTATTTTGGGCGGAAGCAGTATACACAGCTGTATATTTGATAAATCGATATCCAACAAAAGCGGTCTGGAATCAAACTCCCATTCAAGCCTGGAGTGGGAGAAAACCATCAGTGCGTCATCTCAAAATCTTTGGTTGCGTATGTTATGCTCAGATTCCAAAAGAGAAGCGGCGAAAGCTAGATGAAACAAGTGAGAAGTGCATATTTATGGGTTATAGCTCTCAATCCAAGGGTTATAGGCTATTTAGTTTGAAAAGTAACAAAGTGATCACAAGCCGTGATGTGATATTTGACCAAGGTGCTATTTGGAACTGGGAAAAGGCAAAGTCAAGGAGAAGACAATTCTTATTGAGGAAGAGCAACAAAAATCAACAATTGATAATGAGAGCAATGGATGTTCACCTCAAACATCTCCACGATCAAGCTCATCATCACTATCATCAAATTGTTCTCCAAGTTCATCCTCATCATCACCACCCATAACTCCAAAAAAAATGAGGAGTTTAAGTGATGTATATGAGAGATGCAACTTTTATACCATTGAGCCAGAAAGTTTCGAAGAAGCCGTAAAAGAAGAAACTTGGAGAAAAGCAATGGAGGAGGAAATTAATGTTATTGAGAAGAACAATAAATGGCATCTTGTTGAAAAGACAAAAGACAAAGATATCATTGGAGTGAAGTGGATTTACAGGGTCAAGTATCATTCTGATGGCACCGTGCAAAGAAATAAAGCAAGATTGGTGGCAAAGGGCTACACACAACAACCCAGTATCGATTTTCATGAAACATTTGCACCAATTGCACGTCTTGACACTGTAACAGCCATTATTGTTATGGCGGCTCAAAAAGGTTAGTCATTGTACCAACTTGATGTTAAATCGGCATTCCTGAATGAAAAGTTGGAAGAAGAAATTTATGTTGAAAAACCTTTGGGTTTTATTACCAAAGGAGAAAAAGAAAAGGTGTACAGGTTGCAGAAGGCCTTGTATGGTCTAAAGCAAGCTCCACGAGCATGGTACAGTAACATTGATGGATATTTCACTGGGAATGGATTCAACAAAAGCAAGAACGAGCCTACCTTGTACGTCAAATGCAAAGGTACATCTGATATTCTTATCGTTGCATTTTACGTTGATGATTTAATTTTTACTGGAAGCAGTGAAAAGATGATTGAAGATTTTAAAAATGAAATGATGAAGAAGTATGAAATGAGTGATATGGGATTGCTACATTATTTTCTTGGTATTGAAATTTATCAAGAAAAAGATGGTGTGTTCATTTGTGAAACAAAGTATGCTGGAAACATTCTTAAGAAGTTTGGAATGTTTGGGTGTAAACTGATGAAAACACCACTGGTTGTAAATGAAAAACTCGTGAAGGAAGATGGAGGAAAAAATGTTGATGAAACACTCTATAGAAGTTTGGTTGGAAATTTGTTATATTTAACATCAACAAGACCAGATATCACGTTTATATCAAGTCTGCTTTCTAGATTTATGCATTGTCCTAGTCATTTCCAACTTGGGGCACGAAAAAGAGTGTTAAGATACTTGCAAGGCACACTGAATTATGGAATCTAGTATTACAAAAATGTGAATGTGAAGTTAACTGGATTTTGTGATAGTGACTGGGGTGGCTGTGTTGATGACATGAAAATCACCTCGGGTTATGCTTTTTCTCTAGGTTCTGGAATATTTTCATGGGCATCAAAGAAACAACAAACAGTGGCTCAATCCTGAGCTGAAGCGGAGTACATATCCGCATCATTAGCAACTTCTCAAGCTATTTGGCTACGAAGAATTTTGGAAGACGTGAAAGAAAAGGAAGAAGAAGGCATGAAGTTATTTTGCGACAACAAATCAGCATAGCAATGGCAAACAATCCAGTCTATCATAGCAGGACAAGACACATTGCTATCAAATATCATTTCATCCGGGAAGCAATTACAAATGGGGATATCAAACTCAAATATTGCAAGTCAGAAGATCAAGTTGCAGACATTTTCACCAAAGCTCTGTCGCCAGGAAAATTTCAGCAATTAAGGGAACTCTTGGGAATTAAGAAGCATCACATTAAGAGGGAGAATGTTGTTTAATGTGTTGTGGGTCTAGCATAAATCATGCCATAATTTATGGTTCACTCATGCCATGATTTATTATTTAATGTTTAGCGCATAATTCCACTCATTTTTTGTGGAGAATATTTTATGGAGTGTGTCTCCTTAATTTATGGGATGTGACCCATCCCATTATTATGTATTATATATGTGTGTTGAATTGTAAGGAATGCAACGGATGAAAGAAAAACAAAGCTTTCATAAATTAAGTCTTTCTCATCTCTCTCTCTCCAAAATACAAATTCCTTTTCTTTCTTATTCAACTTGTTCTAAATACAAAATCACCCAACAGGAACGTTAGTGAATCATACTAAATGAGTCGAATTCGTGAGTCGGTGTAGAATTAGATGTATGCTCTTTCCATTTTATTAAAGTTAATATTTTTACTTCAAAAGTACGATGGGTACCCTCTCTCTATACATAATTTTCTTTATATTTGTATAATTTAAGATTTATCGATACACTAGATGGGAAGAATAATTTTGAGGGTGTGTTTTGGAATTCCAATTACATGCTTTGGAAATGGAATTAGAAAAATTTCGGTTTAAAATTTTCGAAAATAGAACTAAAAATTTTTCAATTTTAATTTAATGGCATGAAATTGGGGTTCTCAAATACACCCTCAAGATTATTCTTTGTTTAAGATATATATGGAATTGCTGACTTTGATTCCATATACATTTTTTTTATATAGAATAATTTTATTCTGACGGATTTTTGAGATGGGTTTCTTAATGTAAATATATCAATTTTAAAATGTAAAGAAAGTCCGTAATATTTGGAAGGACTGAGAAGATCACATGCCCCTTTCAACTTTATAAGCTTTTGATTTATGAGAGTCATATCAATTCCAACTAAGATTCCACTTTATTCTTAAAATATCAAAAACCTAAAGCTCATTTGAAAAAAAGGGCACTATATCCTATAATATCAAATCGATTTTTATTATATTTTAAGTTAAACTTTTTTTCGTTGATAAGAGTTTTTATCTTAAATGTCTCTGATTTTGGCACAATATCCTATATTCAGTTTCACGTTATTCCAAAGAGGCAGTACACCACACTGGATATAGAGATACGAGAAAATACAATTAATAATGGGTATGACTATTTCCACACCCTTAACTCCCCCCCCCCCCCCCCCCCCCCCCCCAAACCATTTTCAAATATCTAACATATAAGGATGAAAATACCCTCTCCCCTTTCTTTAAATATAATATGATTTTAAACATATTATTTTAGGTCAGATAAAATTTACTCTTAAAAATAAAATATTTTTTTAATTAGACTATAGTACATTTTTATAAATTTATTAGACTTTACAACATTTTTCATCGCTAAATATGAAACTTTCTTTACGAAAAGTGATATTTGGTGACGTTTAATCAATTTTTAACCTAGAAAATGTTTATAATGAAAAAAACAGCTTTTTAACAACAACAAAAAACATTTTTTGAAAATATAACAGTTTAAAAAAAAAAAAACAGTTTTAACCAAAAAAAATAACGAAATAAAATCAATTTATAAGAAAAATAGTTGTATAAAAAACAATTTCTAAAAAAATAATTTTTAAGAAAATAAAAATAGTTTATAACAAAGAAACAATATCTTTAGAAAAAAATAGTTTTTGGAAAAATAAAAACACATTGTCAAAAAAATAGTTTTTAACATAATTATGTTTTACATTTATGGTTATTATTATAATTATTGTTGTTATTAATGTTATTATTTGGATTTTTTTACTTTAACTTATTACCAGTTTTTATTTCAGACTTTACAAAAAATTAACCAATTTGTTATACTTTGGTATATTTTTCATTGAAAACTATGAAAATTTATCCATGAAAAGTTTTTAGTATTAATAATCTTTTTTATTTTGTTAAAAAACTTTTTGAAAAAGTTTTTTTTATTCTATTAAAACGGATTTTTAATTAAAAACTATTTTTTCACTAAAGTACTTTTTTTATCTAAAACTTTTTTTAAATATTTTATTCTTTGAGAACTGATTTTTTTTTTAGTTATTTTTTCTTTGTTATAAACTATTTTTATTTTGTTAAAAACTGTTTTATTTTTATTTATCAAAAAACTATTTTCTCAATATTTTTATACTTTTAAAATTAATTTTTTTTAAAGATATTGTTTCTTTGTCATAAACTGTTTATATATTGTTAAAAATTGTTTTGTTTTGACAAAAAATGTTTAAAAAAACAGTTTTTTATAAATTTTAGTAGAAAAAGGGTTTTCGTTAAAACTATTTTATTTTCAAACAATTTTGTAAAACAGTTTTATAGCAATTTTTTAACAATTTTATAAAACTGCTTTTTTTATAAATCCAAACAATTTTTAACAAAATTTTTTTTTTTTGTTATAAATCTGTTTGTTTTCATTATAAGCCTTTTTGGGTTAAAACTGTTTAAATGTCACCATATATCAGTTTTTGTGGAGAAAATTTTATATTTAACAACGAAAAATATAGCAAAGTCTAATAAATTCATATGAATAAAATATAGCCTAATTATAAAAATTAGTAATGTGTTAAAGTCAAAAACCAAAATATCAATAACAATAATAAATTATATTTTATCATAAAATGTAAGTTTTATCTTATTTAAAATGATGTTGTATTTTAAAATTATATAGCTTCACCCTTAATAATTTACAACTGTAAATACAAGACTTTATTATTTACATACATAACAGTTACAAATGTTTTATTAGGAAAAACAGATAAGATCCTTCTACACTGACACACAAAAGTAGACACATTGACGTGTCACATTCGTATTGGTTCGTGTCTGGGCTCCACATGGGTCCCACTGGCGTGGATCCCATACACGAGCGAATGCAAATACGACACATTAGTGTATCTACAAAATGTGTCTACTTTTATGTGTCAGCTTAGAATTATCCATGTAATTATGAGTGCGAAACTCTGGCCATTGAAAAATTATGCTATAAATTAATCCAACTATCTATCCCCCACTTTTGGAGGCGCTTTTAGCTCTCTCTCTCTCTCTCTCTCTCTCTCTCTCCAACATCTATTTAATTTTTCTTTTACTTCTTATTCTTCTACGTAATCGTGTTTTTATGCGTCTGTTATAATAATGTTTCAAAAGTACAATTATGACATATTAGTGTATCGTACAAAATGAGTCGAATGAGAATTACTCCAAAAATATATCACATTCATTTCAAATTAACTAAGAAGCGCTGACACAGACATGAGTGTCGTGTTCGACAAGACACGGACACACCAATACGAAAAATTGTAAAAAAATTGGACGTGACTTGCCGGGGACAAGGATACACAAAGATTTTTTTCAATAATATTCCACATATACTTCCATCTATTTGCACTACAATAAGTAGTAGTCAAACTAATTATCTAAAATAACATGATCAAATATGTTATAAAATTATTTTAACCATAAGTTAGTAGTTGTATATCAACATAAAGTCTTGTATCACAACTAACTCTATTGATAACAACGTAACAAGTAACAATCAATATACAAAAATAACCCAATCTAAATAAAAAAATATGGTTAATTTCAATGCGCTAAGTTAGTGCATTAATGCTCCTCATTTATCACCATCTCTCGCTATACGAAAAACTTCATCATCACCAGGGACGTAGCCAGGAATTGTCGATAGTGGGGGCTAATTTAGCGGTGATGATCGGGGGTTCGTGGGCGGAAGCCCCCGAGACGAATTTTTTGAGGTTATTTTTGAGTATTTGACAAAAAATAACGTAATTTATTTAATCTAATGAAAAAAGAAATAAATATTTAAGCCAATATTTCGTCCCAAATTTAATTGATTTGCCCTAAATAAAAATAAACCTCTCCATACTTTGACTGATTTGACAAAAAAAATTAGGTTCATTAATATCCTAAAAAAAATAGGTTCATTAACATACCCCCAAAAAATTAGGTTCTTTAATATCCCCCAAAAATTGATGACATAAAATTATACAAACACAACCCCCATTCAAATTAGTCTACATAAACTAAATAAATTAATTTCAACTACACTCTTTAAATAAACAAAACAATAGTACCAAACCAACTAAACTAAATACCAACTCTTTAAATAAACAAAACATAAATTACTAATTTGAAATTAGTCTAAACTATTGTGAAAGAGTTAATAAAAGACTTAACAATTAATAGAGTTAAATTAACCAAATGGATAGAAGAATAGATACCAAAAACCAAATTAACTCAGTTAATAAAAGAGTTACCTGCTATGCTATTAATAGCCTAGTACGAGTAGCGGCTGCTTTGCTACCAAAAACCAAATGAAAGAAGAAGTCGGAAGAATCAAGAATGGAGTTTGATTGGAAGTTACTTAACTTGGGAGAGGCATGGAATTAGAGAAGAAGAATTTCGATGAAGTAGCGGCTGTCTCAAAATATGTTGCTGTGTCAAAATAGATTTAATCTTTAAAAGTGTAAGATATTTATGTTTTTACCCCAAGTTTTATACACAAATCAGTTTTTACCCCTAAAGTTTTTTTTACTATTTTTTTTTTTAAATGTGGGGGCTCAAGCCCTCACATGCCTCCGCCCCAACACTCCCTTAAGTGTACTAGAAGTGTCTGTGAAGTGTCACGGAAGTGTCCGACTTCTTTTAAATGTCAAATCAGTTCGACAAGCCATGTGGAGTGTGTGAGGAGTGTCATACGAGTGTCATGTTCACGAGAGTGTTCGACACGGGTATGTCACCTCCGACGAAGTGTCCATAGTTCATAGCAAATTAAAAATCATTATTTGTAAAGGCCGATGCTACTATGGAATTTGAATAGTTGGTCACGTCCCAAGAGGAAAAGTGGATTTATAAATTTTGGAAGAACAAAAAGAAAAGCAAGACAATTAATTTGGGATGCAATGAGTATTAAGTAAGGTAATTTTTTACTAACACTTACGATACGTGGTACAAATGTGTTGACCTGAAATTATTCATTAATTTCTCGAAATTTTCTGATAAGATTTTGGCACACAATAATATGTATTTTTTTTGTCAAATACAATAATATCTTAAAAATGAATTAATCAGTTAAACTTTGTCAAAATCTGTGTCTGTGTGAGAGAGAGTTTGTTGGTTGTGTGTGAAAGAGGAGCGGTCTTTTCATGATTGTTGGAGCCGAGGTCACTCTTTGACAATTTTAGGGGTGTCAATTCAGATCAACGGATCGTGTTTTGGATTGACATGATACGATACGATAAGATTTTTTCGGACACGACACAACACGACACGAATTTATGTTTTTTTAGTTGACACGAATACGATCCGAAAAAAATAACACGGCACAACACGATACGAATATCAGAATTTTTTAAATTTCACGCCTAAAAAATACGATGACATGACACGACACAACTCATAATTCAGACACGAACACGATATGCACAACTTCGTGTACAAAAAACACGACACGAACACGACATATAGTGACAATTTCGAGTAAATTGTGTATCATATCTAATCATTTTTTCGTGTCGTTTCTAAAATTTCTACCCCACACAATCCCTTGCTTTGGTTTCTAGCTCTGTAGCAGTAGGTGATTACAATATTACCCTCAATGGATTTCTTATTTACTCTACTGCCCTTGACAGTTTCAACATCGGTTCAGATAATAATTGCCAGTGCCACTAAATGTAACGTTGTATCCGAAGAAGATAATATTGTAATTATTTTCAAATGCAATCGACAAGTAAGTAGAAGTTGGCCACAAAGGACTTCCCAAGTCTTTGTTTGGTAAATGTCTTCCCGAGCACTAAGCCCAAACAAAAGTGAGATTATGAAAGGGAAAGTGAGAGTGGAATTTTTGCATGGACTCAACCGTGATTAACCGAATAAAAGAAAAATACTGAAAATGAAATTATTGAAGCCTATAAATAAACATTATAAATAAATCCATTTTTGTATATAATCTTTTTTTAAACCTATTTTTGTATATAAAAATATTATAAAACTTTTAAAAAACACAATTTTTAATGTTTTTATGTATAAATAAAAACATTATAGAAAATACTTGTTTGTATAGATAAAAATGTTTTTACTAAAAAATATTGAATTAGAGTTTTTTGTCGGGTTTGTTTATACTCGCACTGTATAACATTTTTAAAACTGAAAAAACTATTAATAAAATTTTAAAAATAGTTAATAATATTATTTATGGAAAAACCTTTTTTCATTTTTTTTATGTTTTTGTTTTTGCCATTGAACCCAAAAAAACATTTTCATGTATTAAAAATTGTCTTTAAATGTTTCATTTGTTAAAAGCATTTAAAAATAATTTCTATTTAGAAAACGTTTTCATTTACAATAATATTTTGGTATATGAAAGCATTTTTTAACAAAATTTATTAATAAAACACTTTATATAGAAAAAACGTTTATATAAAAAAAACATCAAAGAAATGTTTTTTTAAAGTTTTTTAACGTTTTTATTTGTAAAAAAAATAAAAAATTTATTTTCAACGTTATATATACGAAAAACAGTTTATATATAAAATAGTTTTTGTCATTTTCGTTTATATAAACAATTTATAAAAGAAAACAGTTAATACATAAGATAGTTTATATAAATACCTTAAAAAACTATTTTTTATGTTTTTAACGTTTTTATATATAACACGGTTTATATAAAAAACCGTAAAAACTATTTTTTAAGTTTATAACTTTTTTTAAATATGAAACAATTTAAAAAAAAACTTAGATATTAAAAAAAAGGATTATAATTTCTTGCATTCAATTTTTTTATCTTTTAACTATATTTGACCATTTATAATTCAATTTTTCAGGTGAAGTTGTTTTAACCACATCTAAACACATACGCCGGAGGGGGGGGGGGGTGATATACTGTTTGATTGAAGAACTTGTAAATAATACGAGCCACGGTTAATTAATACATATCATTCAAATAAATAATTCAAGTTTTTCTTTTTTCTAATTTTTTTTAAATTTCCAAGTGTGATGGTAAGGGCAACCACGGAATTTTTGCCGAACATCACATGTATAATATTTAAACATGATTCACTATATTTCCAAGCATCGTTACACTCCTAGCTAGAAGTTCTTGGTTGCTTTTAGCATAACCTTTTTTCAAAGGAAAACAACCACCACTTGTGATTGATCGTGAAATTGGTTTGCTAAGTCATTTATTTTCCATGAACTTAAAGATTTTATTATTCCAGGACTTAGCCGTATATTGGTCAAATGACATTTTTCAATTGCGTTATGTTATATTTGACGCAAACGCTACAAGTTTTAATATGTAAATCTTTCAATGACTTGACCTTTCAAACTTTAATGCACTACATTTGACACATATGCAACATGTTTACACATTTATTCCTACCCTATTTCATCTATATAAAAAAAATCATGTTGTTTTGAGATTCATATATTACATACCATTCCCAAGTAACTTGAAACAATGGTCACATGTGCAATACGCATGTGTACCTAATAGTATAACACAAAATTATGATTATGATATACTTCGTCCGTCTAAGGGTCATGTATTTCTTTCTGGCATGTCTCAAACTAAGAGTCCACTTTCTACTTTAAGATTATATCAATGAACCAAATTCAAAGATAGTAACAAGGTTTTGATCTTGACGATTAACTCGTATATTCTTAAAATACGTCAATTTCGAAAAGGCTCTTGATTTGAGACGGATGAAGGTAACCCAAATAATACTTTACTAAAGACCCAAATTGTCCCCGAAATAAACTCAAATTTAAAAATATGTGTCAATGGCTGTCCAAGTGTACATGCTAGGTCGGTCCTGCACCCTAGATATAAAAAAGGGCTCTCACTTACTAGTTGAGTTAACAATAACTTCATCTCTTAAATGTTGCTTTTTTCACTATAAGTGACTTCTCTCCAAAAAAATCCTGCAAACTCCCTCATTTTACCTTCAAAATCCCTTCCAAACTAAGATCTAGAGTCATAAACCAAAGTCCTAAGTTTCTTATTCTCACTTAAACTCAAAAGAAGTGAAAAGATCTCTCTTATCTCTTTTTTTCCTTTTTTCTTTCAAAAAGGTACTTTACTTTAAAAGTAAACTTAAATATACTCCAAAAAAGATTTATTTCAAGACGGAACGATCTTGAAATTAAAAGGTTCACGTGCAATATTTCAAGTACCTTTCTTCTTGCTATTTTATTTTGAAGTTTTGACATAGAAAGGGTGGTGTTGTGCTACAACAATACCCCAAATCATATTTTCTAAATATTTTTTCTTATTTTGACATGAATTTTCTCTGTAAGAGAGTTGTCTAGATTTGAAAAAGTGTCGCATATAGCGTATTTTTTACTTGAGCAATGTCGTTACGTCTACGTATCTGTCTCGTTGCGGAATCAAAGTTAACGCAGTTCGTAGGTCTGTGCGATACGCCAAAAAACTCGGTTTTTGTGGTTTTCTAGCGTGAGGGGTGCCAAATCGGGATAGCCGTCTCTGAACTTAAACATATCATATAAGAATTCATAATATAAAGCATTTTTTATCACTATAAACTTGTGATGAAACTTTTGATAATTTGTGGGGAATAAGAGCAAGAATTCCTCTCCTAAAACTTGCACCAAAATCATCCTCCTTCTAAATGAGGAGGCACCCTCTTTTTATAGTCAAAATATCCCAAGTGGGCTTGTCACATGTCATCTTTTCTATGGAACCAAGTGTCAAATATTTATGGTTCCACTTGTCATAATATTTGTGGTGGTATCTAAAATAATTAATTTAAACCATTTACTTGAGTGTTGTCTAGTTTAATCCGTCAAACTCTGGATATACGCAATATATTAGTCACGTGTAATAATATTACAGTCAATGTAGTGCCCGGATATCAATGAATCTTGATAAATCATTTCGCATCATTTTATCATTTTTGCAGGATTCATTTATTTAAGTCCATCCTACATTTTCCCCCTCGTACGCATTGTTGGTGTGTTAATGCTTTGACTGAGACATATCAACTATGTGTACGAAATATCATTCAGTATGTTTCAACTATCTAAGACATCATGTGATCCCGTTCGATCTATAGCATGCGTATATGTGCATATATCATTCATTTGTCCGCATATAGTTTTGAGGGTTATCTTTGTTGCCTTTTTTTTTACTTTTTGGATGAGTATTTTGGGGGTTGCGCTCATTCCTCTTGAATGAATAGGTTTCCACAGTTTTATTATGATTTTAAATGTTTGAACAATAAACTTGCCAGGTGTACAGGACCGAGCAAACTATTGGTGTTTATCTACGCATAGTAGATTTTTTGTGATCATAAGATCAAAACTTGTTGAGAGTACTCGGTCGAGCAACCATTTATGCTTCAAGAAAATTGGAATTTTTGAACAACCATAAAGCCAAGTGTGCCCAGGTTACTTGGTCGAGCAACCTTTAAAGGTCCTTCAAGTAAATTCGGGTTTTTTGAACAACCACGAATACCAAGTATGCTCAGGTTACTTGTTCGAGCAACCTTAAAGGTCCTTAAGTAAACTGGGATTTTTTGTAAACTAACTTATAGTTTGGAAAATATGCACAACAGACTTTTAAGCGTGCTTAGTAAAGTAGGAATTTTAAGCATGCCTAGTAAAGTAGGACTTTAAGTGTTCCCAGAAATAAGAGTCTTTAAGCATGCCTAGTAAACTAGGACTTTAACCCCCTCCCCCATAAATCAGGGTGTTTTAAGTGTGCCTAGTAAACTATGACTTTAATCACCCCATAAATCATTTAGTGAGATATTGATCTCATGTCTCCGTTATTTTATCAAAGTTGATCAAACTCATTATTTTTTTTGGTGGGTGGGTGGGGGGGGGGGGGGGTGTAAAAATAAATAAATAAAATAGTCAGTAACAATGCTGAGTCACCATGAGGTGAAAAATAAATATCCAATTTAAATTTTCATGTAACTGATATCATAATGTGAATAAATCATATTTTAAAATAATCTGAATACAAGGTTGCTATTGAGGTTGCACGGATGTCACAGAAGGTTGTTCCGAGTGACCATAACTAGGGTTGCACGGAAGATTTCACCGAGCAACCATGACTGAGGAAATTTCTAAGTTGGCATGGTTGCTTAAAAAATTGAGAAGTAATTTTTCAAATGTGCAAATAAAATATGCATAAGTTGTAACGCCATGGCATGGATTTATGGGTTACCCGTGCGGTGCAACCCAAGCGTTAGGTGTGAAGTGCAATAAAATAACATGTATAATGTTACTAATCCAGTTTAATTTTAATTAGCATTTCACTTGTTTAGAAAGTGATTCCAATTTCAACTACGTTGCGTGAAGGACCAGTGGAAAGCGTCCCCGAAATCCAAGCATGCAATGCTACTAACGTAAAATAAAATAGAGTACTTACCTATGTAATGCTCTTAAAATACGAACCCGCACCTAGACTGCCGTAACAAAGACGAGGGTGTGAGCTGAATGGTCAGTGAGAAATATACAAAATTCAGTATAGAATCGAATGCCAGAAAGAAGACTCTAATACGTTGTACCTACATGCACATGCAACTACCTTATATATATATATATATATATATACACTTAATGCATGAAACGATTTTTATTTCCAAAAACGTGATTTATCCCGATTAATTAACCTCGATCTTATAAAAGAACTTCTTATTTCTTAACTTGACATTTATCCCTTTATTTAACGCACACGGTTAAATACTTAAAACAATTACACTTTATTTAATCGATAACCATTTCTTTATCGAGATTACCCTTTTCATTTAAACCAATCCACATTAATATTTCCATTGAAAATCACCCTTACAACACACTTGAACATCGTGTTAAAAAATACTTATTTAGATTTTGAAAACATTTCACAAACATACCAGTATGCAAATTATGGGTTAAACCATCTTAGGTTGCTTAACGGCCCATTTAATCACTACACTTTACATTTTCTTTACTTTTTGGACACTAATCAATTTTTACATTTCTTGTCCACTTTATACTTTACTAGAACATTTATTAATTCATTCAATATAGATTGTCTTTAAACATTTACATTTATTGACATGTTCCTTATTCCTTTATCTTTTTCTTGAAATCTTCCAATAAGCCACATACTTTAACGGCCTCCACACTGCCGGCGACGCCACCATATGCTCTGGCCAGTGATTTTGGGTCTTTCACCTTAGGGTTTCGTGCCCTCCTTAACTATCCTAGAGTCATTCGAGTTAATTTTTAATGTATTTTAATGTTTTGCAAATGTCCACATCATTCCACCTTTCCTTTTTACCCGGTCGAAGACCGAGGCTTCATCCTAATTTGTGTTACACTTTTGAAATCGTCATTTCATTTCCTTTACACTTATCTTTAATTTTATTCCAAAAATCATGTTCATTTAAGACCATTTGGTGTAACACCATCTTAAACATTTTTATTTCATAAAAATGTTTCACTTTACGTAAAATTACCATTTTACGATTTTGTTTCCATAATTGCATTTTTCTTCAAATTCCATAAGTGTTAATCTCCCAAAAGCATTATTAAGTTACATACACCTACTTCTCAATGTTTTAACCCATTAACACTTATTCAACACCTTTGCTAAAAGTTTTTCTAAGTTAGATATTTTGATATGGCCAAAGTGTACCCTCACCTCTTAGGATGAGTGGCATCACATCTCATGGCCGAGTTGTCATATGGGCCCCACATGACATTGGTGGGGTCTTCCCGATAAGGTTCAACCTCGACTCAACTAGCCTCAGCCATATGGAAAGACGAGATCGCAAGAGAATCACCTTTTCAACAAGCACCATCTTCGTACTCTGCCACGACCGACAACAGGAGTGACCTCGTTAATCTAACCTCGACCCGATCTGTTCAGCCGAGGTCATACTTATGACTGTGAGCATGGGACCATCCTATCGATATTAGAAATCTCGTATCCTGCCAGGCCGAGGTTGCAGTGGACGATACTAAGCAGCGCAAGCATATACAAATACAGAAGTGGCATGCCCACGTGGGCAATTCTGTTATAACAAGATCATTCCCTCACGTGAGGGAATATTGCATCATTATTTTATCCATGTACCAGGGACATGTGTCTTCATCTTATTGGGAGTAACCTCATTCACATGATGATTACATGCTTGGGGTGTACACTACACCCCCCAAGCCCTATATATGCACTTCATCCTCTTCATGAGAGGGGATCGATCTCTCTTAATTCATAACCCTAACAGAACTCTATCTAATTGTATACAAAAGAGAGAGAGAGAGAGAGAGAGAGAGAGAGAGAGAGAGAGAGAGAGAGCTTTGAGTGTTGTATCCATGTCCATTAGTGCCCTTGTTCAGTGGATGTAGGCCTAATTGGTTGAACCACTTTATATCATTGTGTTCATCTTCTTATCCTCATCTCCTTCTCTCATATGTATCTATGTATATCTCCATTATTGTGTTATGATTGAGCTTGTGCTACATATAATATCTTCTTAGTCTCGTGGTGCTGATTACAGCACCATCACATTTTATCTTCACTTTCTTTATCAAAGGAACCCAATTACATATAAAGACTAATTTTATAAGAAAATATCATTTCTTTTTATTAGAATATGTAGCCTTATAACCTCACACTATTTACAATTTCAACCCCCTTTTCACACACTTAAAATATATGAATTTCCATTTTCCTTATTTCATGTTTAAACCAACTACAACCTTCGTTAAAGTTGTTTTTATGTTCATTGTCAAAATACTACAAGTTTACATGCATGAGAAGATGGATTTTAATTCCAAAAATCCTATTAAATGGGTTAAATACATAATCTATCCTAGAAATCCATAACACTACCAAATATACCTTTCAAGACTAAAGGACATTTTCATTTCTGCAAAACTCAACAATAGTCCAACTTTTATAAATCTACATTTTTTAAGAGACTTTGGAACATTATTTTCCCAAGCAATTTTGCCACATGGATATCATTTCCAAACATTTTATTTAATAAAATGTTAACATCAAACTTTTAGAAATCCACCATTTTCATAAAATTCCCCAATCTTTATTTAAAAAAAAAACTTAAAATATTTTTTCATGATTGATTCCCAATAAAATAACATTTTTCCAAAATTTATATTTCATAAAAATGTTTAAACACCAAGTGTTGATGCAAAAAACTAGGCTAAGCCTAATTAATTGATCACAGATAAATTAAGTAAAATAAACAAGACAAAAGAAAACTTTTTAAAGTGTTTCGGCTCAATGGAATAGCCTACATCCACTGTTATGTATTGACTGCCTTGAGTTATTTTTCAATTCCTTGCAATAAGGGTGATACAATGTATTTATAGACCAAGGGGGGTCTTGATCGTTGTCATGTGAAAGGATGAAATTTCTTTATTTGCTAGGCATTCACATCAATACATAATGAGAATTAATTACATGAACAATATCGCTTCACTGGTAATATAGGTTGCAAGACTGTTGGCGCTTGATTGGATGTACTGAATGACTTTTCAGCTGTTGGTCGGGCCTCCCAGTTGGTCGGGTAACTATGTTGGTCGAACTTCCTTATTGGTTGGGTAATTATGTTGGTCGGGCTTTTCTATCATGCTGACTTGGACTTGTGCCACACAGGATGACACATGCTGGTTTGTAATTAGTCCATGTAGGGTGGTAAATTTTGGTATCAACAGAAACCCCCAATGTTTTATAGTTGAAGTTTATGCGAAAGTGTGGAATATTATGCTTTGGAAGTATCTTGACCTATTTGGTTGGTTGCAGAGCTTCCAGAGTTGTGAAATTTATTCACTTGACAGTTTTTGAGCGCGAATGGAAATTTTGTAAATATTTCAAATTTTAACGAATACTTTTGGGGTATCTTTGCCTTTTCATCTGTTAGCCGTCGTAAATCCAACAATCATTCACTTTAATCATTACTTGGCCTAGTTTTCGATGCATCTTATAGAAAGGGCGTAAAAACTTTGATCATTTTTTACTTCTTACTTCTGATTCTGCTGTTGTGTTCTTTGCTTTCATGTGACCGTTTTCTTTTCTGTCTTCAATTCTTACTGAATCCTTAAATCTTTGTAAGAATATTTCTTCTCTTCTTCTTTATTTTCTTCATCATGGTTTACTCAATCGAGTCACTTGATAAGTTTAGACCCGATTTTAACATTCCATCTTAGGTTGTATTAGAACATCCCACTTTTCCTTCTGATTTTTTCTCTCTTGCAGAGGGTCATTGGTTCTCCTCCATTGATTGTCGCGTGAAATGCGTGCGCGTGTAAGTGCACGGTCGTTATTTTCGTTTCACCGTGATAATACAAACAAACCTAAATTACGACTATATTTGCGAGGCAAGCACAACGGTAAGTCGGGTATCGAAAATCCACTAGGACGAGATGCTAGAATTTATATAATTTATTGCTCCGAAATAAAAGTGTAAAAGGTGAATTGAAAACTAAAAAGGAAAAGATGCATAAAAGGGAAATGATTAATCTAGGCGAGGAAAAATGAAACTAAATTAACAAAGCGAGTAAAACTATAGGTTGCGTCGAATATCCCTTACCCGAGTTAATTTGTATAAAATGGTCACATGGGTCGACGAGTTATTTAGAATGCGTCTCATTTTGATAGTTAATTGAACTAAGGGTTGTCATGCCCATAAATTCGCATAAAAGCCTAATAAGATTTTGGCGTCAACAAATATCCCAGAAATTGCACAAGCAAGGTCGTAAGTATGGGACATACATGATATGCCCCATCAAATCTCCTAGGCACAATAAATAGGACAACGCACCTGAAATAGACCCATAAACACCATCATCAAAGCAAAGCAACGCGTCAACCCGAGTGAGTTCCATTCAAACACAACCTAATTTAAATTAGCTAGAAAGCATATTAAAAACGCGATAAAGGAAAGCGGTAAATAAACGCGATAAAGTTACACTAGAAAGTAAGTAATCAAAGCATGTAAACCTAATTATCAAAGTAATAATTAATGAAATACAAGCTATATTAATAAAGAGGATGATGAATAGTGCAACTTACAACCCAATTGGGTGTCAAACCAAGAAGAATAAAAGAAGAATTCTCCAAAACCCTTAAACCCTAAGCTATTATAACCTAAAAATGAATTCTAAACTTAATTTCTGATTATTACAACAAAAAACCTTTATATAGTAAGTGGGAAAAAAGAAAAGAAGAAAGAAAAGAAAAACAAATTATCTCATAAAAATAGGGGATCGATCGATCGATCGATGCTGAAAAATATAGCCCACTGTCTCCCACGATTTGGAAAAATAAGAAGGATCGATCGATCGATCCATTTGATCGATCGATCGATCAAGCAAGTATGAGCCCCCCACATTGCTGTTTTGGCTTGAATGCAATTCCCTTCCGCTAAAATCGCCGTAACTTCTTTGTTCTGAATCTGAATCGTGCACCGTTCATGACCACGCGAAGCTTGTGAGGAGGGCTACAACTTAAGTGAGATGTTAGGCCAAGTGCCCAAGCTGTGAAAAGACTAAAATGACCTTGAATGTGCGATCGTGTATGAAAATCGAGCGAAATGCGTCCGAACTTCACACTTAGCGTCCAAATACCTATAAAAAATCAATTAACCCCTGCAAAACATGTTAATGTAGAAATCCGAGGTTGTCTGGTTAACGAACATAAATATAGGGAATAAGATACTCGAGGGGGATAAAAGGCGTAGGTTCGAGGGATGAAATAGGCAATATTTGCATCGTATCACACCCCCCAACTTACACATTGCTAGTCCCTAGCAATGAAATAGGATGCAACAAGAACTACAAGCAAACCAAAATCAGGAGATAGTACAAAAATATGGTATAAAAGTAAAAGGCCACTTTCGCTTGCGATTCGATTGCATTAAGCGTATGCAATAATCCGTTAAACCCCTAGGTCACCCTAGTGGACGAGTGTCGTCGCGTGAGGGTTTTCAAGGATGATACCCACAAACATCACATGGTTTCCTCAAAATATGCCCAACCCAACATGCGATAAGCCCAACCATAGCAAGCAAGATTTCATACACATTATTAGCACATTGAAAGGATTCAAACAAAAGTACGAATCATTAACATTATAGAATGCACCTTATAGAATTGAAACTTTAAAATGTGGGAGGGGAGGGAGCACATGCAAGGTGTGATTTGGTGAAAAACTTATATAAACCGGATACTAAATATCAAAGCATGCATAAATTCAATCCTCACGGGCATTACACTCATCAAGCGAATTCACTCGAAATAGGGAGGTAACACATGGAACATGCGGGCATAAAGAGTAAATGTAAATGGAAACTAGGCCGCGCACATGTCACAAATGAAGAGCGCTATATATAAACTAAAAAAACTGTAATCTCAATGAAAGATACTGCACATTAAAAGAGGCGAAATGCATTTTCACAGATTATCAAAACTATTATGACGTTTGAATTACATCAACTTAAGATCACATAGGACTTTAATAGGGTTGTAATGTAGGCTAGACTAGGGTACAAAACGAAGGATATATATGTACGGATTCAAAGTGTCCGGAATGAAAACTTGGAATAATGGGAAAATGCAGGAAAAATAAAAATTGGAAAACAAGTTCCGAAACGACATTAGATATATCATCGGGGAGAGTAATCAAAGCTTATTGAACACTATACACAACTTTTACAACTTTCTCTTTCTTTTCTTTTCTTCTTTTTCTTCTTTTTCTCTTTTATTTTCTTTTGCTTTTTCACTTCTCTTTTTCTTCTCTTTTTTCACTACTTTCTTTTCTTTACTTATCACACTCTCACATGCCTAAATTGCAACCGACATCATAACAACAACATTTTAATCCCAAGCAACATTCCAAACAAAGGTATGGAAAGTGTATATATGGGCTAAAACTCCAATAGGGAGTTGGTTATGGGAATGGGGTTATGAAACGAAAGGCTAATATTTAGGCTCAAAGGGGTTAATGGGGGTAGACATATAAGGGTGAGGTCAAGGCTAATATGGGTGATATAACAAGGAAGGCCTATGATCATTTCATAAAGTTTATGCAATTCTTGAATCAAAACAATATATGAAAATCATGATCAAGTAACACATTTCAAGTATGAACTCAATTAATGAACGATCAAATGAAAGAATAATGAGATTACCGACGAATTCAACGTTTTCAATGAGAAAAGAATAATGTATACACCCACAAATGATCAAAGGTACAAAGCTTACTCGGTGTAAGTATATACAATGCAATAAAAGATTACCGAGTTATAAAAATCTTAAACCAAATCGATATAACGATAAAAGTGCATGTGCTCATGGGATTAAAGTTTAATTCATGAAGTTATTCATAATATCAATGATATGAGGACTAAAGTCTAATAACTTCTAAAATCGAGAACATGCATCGTTGGGTTGTCTATTAGATCGAGCATTTATCATCGGAAACAAAGGCAAAACATGGACTAAATTATGAAATGGATAGAGTATCCCACACCCCCTAACTTAAAACCTGACATTGTCCTCAATGTGAATTAAGAGCCAAGTTAAAGAGAGGAACATAGCGATATTACCCAAAATTGGAGCGATTCCCATAAGAACAAGTCCAAAGAATCTACAAAACAAGTTAGTACCAAGCATAGCAAAAATAAATAACTAAAAGTTAACTAATTACATTAGACTAAATTAAAAAGAAAGAAAGAATAAAAAGCTAACTATATACAACCTACTATTTAGGCTCCACACTAACTATACACTAGAAGTCTAAATAACTGAGGGTCCACCATAAGAACGATTTGACTTTGGAGGATAACCGGTGTACCCTCACATACAAGCATGCCTTTCGAAAAATATGAATTCCGTTTGAACAACGGAAGGCATGTGTAAGGCGGAAGAAATGAACCATCGCCAATTAAAAGTTTTGGAGTGACGATGGGGGGTTTGGATTGAACGGCTGACAAAAACATGTGGGGACCGATAAAAGACGAATATACTCCCAATGATTTTGAAATTGGAATGGGAGGTGGCGCACACGAAGGCACGAATGTGATCGTGGAAGGAGACTCGAGCAAGTACTCCTCATCGACGAAAAGGTTTAAAACATTAAAGTTTGAAACTGAATCATCGGGTACTTGAGACGGTGTGATAACAGAGAATGAAAATGGGGATGAAAGAAATTCAAACTCATGAGATGAATCATCATCGCATGAAGATTGAGTTTCGAAGTAAATAATATCATTTTCAATGAAATGTTCTTCTTTGGGGGCTAAAGAAGAAATAATTTCATTGCAAATAGATATTACGCCATTATCATCCTCACTTTCAATATCTATTATGCAACGGGCAAAGACAACAATGGTTTAAAGTAGTCACAAAGTCCTCATTTGGTTCAAAACATTCTTCGACTTCAAAAGTCTCGGAAGAAAAATCATCGTTGGACTCAAATAATAAATCCAATTCATGTTCCCAACAACGATTTTCTTCCCGATAATGATTTTCAATTTTCTCATTCTCATACATACGCAAGCCCTCACCGAATGTCATAGGTTGAGGCGCGGATCCATGAAAATGGGAACTTTGAAAATTATCATCGGACTTAAACGAAAACTCATTATTATACGAATTTTGAAAATTATTTGAATTCGTTTCAAAATTCCTATTATAAGGAGGTAAAGGCCCAAAATCATTATCATCATCATCAAAATTTCAATAACCCAAGTTTTGACTTTCTTTATACTCGCCCAAAGTCATATTTGAATTTGAAATTCTTTGGGATTCTAAGAATTCACCAAAAGTAATAGGATTACGAGCATTTTGAGAATTATAACAATGATTACTGAAAGAATTGGAATAAGACATGCTTACCCTAAAAATGGCTCGAAGTGGCAAATTCCACAAAGTAGGTGCACGCGGGAAAAATTCAAGCGTTTCTAAGTGCTCAAATGTGGAAGTCCTGCAAAATATTAGCAAATAATACAAATAGAAAGAAAATACTATGAAATACTAAATCAAATAAAGTCTAAAACAAACTAGTCCCCGACAACGGTGCCATTTTGATTATCGCATGAAATGTGTGCACGTGTATGTGCACGGTCGTTATTTTCGTTTCACCACGATAATACAAACAAACCTAAATTACGACTACACTTGCGAGGCAAGCACAATGGTAAGTCGGGTATCGAAAATCCACAGGGACGAGATGCTAGAATTTATATGATTTAGTACTCCGAAATAAAAGTATAAAAGGTGAATTACAAACTAAAAAGAAAAAGATGCATAAAAGGGAAATGATTAATCTGGGCTAGGGAAAATGAAAGTAGATTAACAAAGAGAGTAAAACTATAGGTTGCATCGAATATCTCTCACTCGAGTTAATTTGTATAAAATGGTCACATCGACGAGTTATTTAGAATGCATCTCATTTCGACGGTTAATAAAACCAAGGATTGTCACGCCCCTAAATCCGCATAAAAGTCTAATAAGATTTTGGCGTCAATAAATATCTCGACAATTGTGCACGTAAGGTTGTAAGCACAGGACATACATGATATGCCCTATCAAATCTCCTAGGCGCAATAACTAGGAAAATGCACCCGAAATAGATCCGTAAACACCATCACCAAAGCAAAGCAACGCGTCAACCCGAGTGAGTTCCATTCAAACACAACCTAATTTAAATTACCTAGAAAAGATATTAAAAACGCGATAAAGGAAAGCGGTAAATAAACGCAATAAAGTTACACTAGAAAGCAAGTAATCAAAGCATATAAACCTAATTATCAAAGCAAGAATTAATGAAATACAAGCTATATTAATGGAGTGGATGATGAATAGTGCAACTTACAACCCAATTGGGTGTCAAACCAAGAAGAATCAATGAAGAACTCTCCAAAACCCTCAAACCCTAAGCTATTCTAACCTAAAAATGAATTCTAAAACTTAATTTCTGATTATTACAACAAAAAATCTTTGTATAGTAAGTGGGAAAAAAGAAAATAAAATTAAAATATCTCATAAAAATAAGGGCTTGATCGATCGATCCCCTGGCTCGATCGATCGATGCTGAAAAATATAGCCCACTATCTCCCACGATTTGGAAAAATAAGAAGGATCGATTGATCAATCCATTTGATCGATTGATCGATCAAGTAGGTATGAGCCCCCTACATTGCTATTTTGGCTTGAATGCAATTCCCTTCTGCTAAAATCTCCGTAACTTCGTCGTTCTGAAGCAGAATCCTGCACTGTTTATGGCCATCCGAACCTTGCGAGGATGTCTACAACTTTTGTGTAGATGTTGGGCCAGGTTCCCAAGTTGTGATAAGACTAAAATGGCCTTAAACATGCAATCGTGTATGAAAATCGAGCGGAATGTGTCCGAACTTCACACTTAGCATTCAAATACCTATAAAAGCTCAATTAACCCCTGCAAAACATGTTAATGTAGAAATTCGAGGTTGTCTGGTTAACGAGCATAAATATAGGGAATATGATACCCAAGGGGGCTAAAATGCATAGGTTTGAGGGATAAAATACACAATATTTGCGTCGTAACATATCTTTATTGCTAAATATGGCTTCACGTTTCCTCCCAATCCCTTGTGTTTGGAGTTTTGTCAATATTTTGATATTGTACCTGCAAGAGTGGCTCCTAACAAGTGGAGAGTTGTTAATGGAGTTTATAAACTAAATCAAACTTATGAAACCCATCTAGGGATTACAGAAAATATGTCTTGTTATAAGTGGGTATTTAGTGATACCACTTTTTATTTTAAAGCTAGGGCTATTAGTAAATCTTTGGTAGTTAATATCCCTGATTCTGATAGGGATTATTTTGATCATGGGGTCGTTGTAAAAAATTGGCAATATGCCCCTTTAGGCTGAAGTGCTAAATACCAAGGACCTAGATGTCCACTCTTTGGCAATGGAATAGGTTGCGTTATGTTTTAATAAATTTGCCCTGTTTATATTTGATAAAATATCATACCGAATGTTACTTTATAAATTATTTTTTAGTTGATCAAAAAAGAAAGTGCCCCAAAAAGAGCAAATTAAATTTGAAGGAGTTGAAGTTTTTCTGGGGACTTCACAAAGTAGTTCTTGAGGAGCACGTCAGGTTTGCCTTTTATTTGCTCCAGTACAAGAATAATGTTTTTTCTTTTATTAATAGACATGTTGCATCTCCTTCTCTAGTAATTGATCTTGTCCAAGAGGTTATTGTTGATTCTGACACTCCTCTGTCTGAAGTTATGAAGAAGAGGAAGTTTCCTGATCTCTGCAATGGTGTTACCTATGGCTCCTAATCATCTACTGAAGGAGCTAAAAATAAAATAGGAGATGTTATGAAGACCCTAGACCCCAAAAGTCCAGTCCTTAAAGATCTAGCACCTAAAGATCTATCCCCCAAAGACCTAGTTCCTAAGGGTGTAACTCATCGACCAATTGCACTAAGTCAATTTTTCCTCATCTTATGTTATTCCTCCAATATCCATTACTCTTGGCTTGTCTAGGAGGTTGATCAAGTCTGGTACTCTTCTAGACCATAGGGGGTTGGATGCCAAGCTCCCCATAATGAAGGTCTCTAAATTGGCTACTCAGAACCTTGCATCAGTAAGTAATTTCCATTGCCTTAGTTTGGTTGTCATTTATATTCTTCATATGCTCACTTTAATATTTTTTTTTGCAGTTCCTAGTACACTTCAATAATATGCTGGAGAAGGATGATGCAATCAAGGCTTCTTTTACTTCGAATGAGGTGAAGGAAGCTTTGTATGGTTTGAAGAAGTCTCTACTTGAGTCTCAGTAAGCCTTGGAGACTGAGAGTTGCACTTGGATAGAAAAAATTGAAGACAGCTGAAATGGCTCATCAAATCTCTGATACAAATGCCCTTGAAGCTGAGCGCAGGGCTAAGGAGGCTAGGATCTAAAAGGATAAAGTTGTGCATAAGAAAGGGGAAGCTGAGCATAGGGCTAAGGCTGCTGAAGGGCTTGTGTCCTCTGCTGGAGCTAAAAGCTTCTATGAAGACCTCCTTCAGTGCTGGTTGGGACAAGGGATAGAATAAAGCCATTTCTACTGCTTCTGCTCAAATTGAGTATGTGAAGCCAAAATGTTTGAGAGATGGTAGGTTTCCTGCCCTTCAAGAGTTGAACATAAATGGAGACTCTGAACTTTTTCAGAGGTATATTCATGGGCCTCCTCCAGTCATTAAGGAAGAGGTTGAAGATGAAGCTACTTCTGATGAGTCTTCAGTTGTGGTTGAGTCTGCTGCCAAACAACCTGAAGTCTATGAGTCTTTTATTCCTTTAGCTGAGCAAATTGAGCACATCCAATCTATAGCCCCTTCTTCTGAGCAGAGCAAGAAGGTTGAGAATAATAGGGATAAGGTGTAATATTATTTGTCATTTTTCTCTTTTACTTTTATTATTTATTTTTTCTTTATTTTGATTGTACTTTAACTCTTTATTATCAATAAAAGAACCTTTCGTTGCTCCTCTCTATCTCTTGTTGATAATACTTATTCTCCATTCTTGTTATTGATTGGTGATTATTTCTTTTTTCTAGTTTATGGAAAAGATGGAACAACTGTCTTCCCATGGTATCGAGATACTGAGGAAATTCAATGATTTTTTCAAAGCTAGCCATATGGACTTGTTCGATGAAGAAGTTACTCAGTTGCTCGGTGATGATGCTTCAGATCAAGTCAAAGAATCCTATAAATATTTTAAGTACTTACTTGATTAGGCGGTAGGAAATAATGTTGCCTACTATGAAATGATAGAAGAACTTCAAGACCAGTATTAAGAATCCACTGCGTTGCTGCATCAAACCTATGAGAAGGAGTATTAAAGTTTGATTGTAGGTCGGGCTTTGATAAGATTGTCTCCATTTATAATAAGAAAGAAGCTTTACTTAATCTTGAAATTGAAGAAACTAGGACCATTGCCAAACTCCTGGAAGAGGAGAATAGTAATTTCAGGAACGAATTGAATCTTCTGAAGTCTTCTTCTGGAGCTGTTGCTACTAGTACCGATGAAGGTCATTTTTTTTAGAAGTTGAGAGGCCACATTGAGAGATGAATTGGAGGCCTTGAGAAATATTAAGTCCACTTATTCTTCTTGAGCTAGAAACAGGGATGGCTGAGGTACTATAAAGGAACTTAGGACCCAACAGGCCCGTGCTAGCCAAGCTGCATAGTTAAAAGCAAAGGGCCGAGCTATTGCTAAAATGTCTCAAAATTTGCAGACTTTATCTGAGTAGTTATCTACTCGATGTTCCCATTGGAGGCTAAGGATGGGGTTCTAAAGAAGCTACAATCGCAAGTTGATAGATTAACTTTTCGATTCCATAAGAAGCCTAGAGAATTTTGGATGGGTGGTTATAATGAAGCTTTGGGACATTATGATGATAAACTCCAACATCCTTAAAATGAGTCCTACAAATGGGGTTGGATTAAAGCTTTAATTGTGCTAAAGGTGGATAGGAATGATTCTATATGGGATTGGTATGATCCAAGCTTGATGCATCTTGACAATCCTCTATTTAAGTTGAATGTTAATTGGGCTCCTATTCACTGTGTTCCCCAATGTTTGATTCCCAAGTACATGGGGGATTAAGAACTGCATGACGAGCTTGAGAACATTTGTCCTCCTCATTTGATTGACCGTCCTAGTAGTAGAATTACCAAGATGCTTCAGGTTCTTAAATTCATCAATTCTCCTTTTACTTTGGATGATCCTCCAGTTGGCATGGATCCTGTTTCTAAAGTTGAAGGAAAGCGTCCAATAGAATAAATTTTTGTATTTTATCTTTCCATATTTGAGCAACAATATGTAATCATTTAAATTTAATAAAAAGTTTATTTTGTGAACGGATTAACTTTTAGTTAATCTTTGAATGTCTATGAATGTTTTTCTAATCTTTGACTGTGAATGGATCAACTGTTTTAGTTAATCTTTATTTTTTCACACCGGTTTTATTGATATTCTTAGGATTATCCTAAGTTTTATATCAATTACCGACGCTTCACCATGGTTCTACTAATGTACCTAAATTTTATGGTAATTGCACTAGTTACCTTGGTTCTCAGGAGTAAATGGAACATTTTTCTATCTTTTAGCCCAGTTTAGATGAACATTTTTCATCCGGGTCATCATTAACCAAGCATTTGGGACTTACAATTTTTCCTTGCATGATTTTATAAGTTTGAGACCGAACAACTTTGTTGGTAGTTTTATTGATATCGACCAACTTTATTGGTGGCCTTCATTTATGTCGACCAACATTGTTGGTGATTTTATAATGTTACTAACCAACTTTGTTGCTAGTATTTGTTGATGCAAACCAACTTTGTTGGTGTCTTCATAATGTTACCGACCAACTTTGTTGGTGGCCTTGGTGGGTACCGACCAACTTTATTGGTGGCATTTATTAATGAAGACCAACTTTGTTGGTGTCTTCATAATTAGAACTAGTTAGTGGCTTTAGTAGATACCGACCAACTTTGTTGGTGGTATTTGTTGATGCAGACCAACTTTGTTGGTGTCTTTATAATGTGATCGACTAACTTTGTTGGTGGACTTGGTGGGTACCGACCAACTTTGTTAGCAGTATTTGTTGATGCAGACCCACTTTGTTGGTGTCCTCATAATTAGAACTACTTTCATGGTGTTACAAGTGCATAACACTACTACCCTAAAAAAAGAAAATAATAAAATAACAATTTTTCAAAAAGTCATGTTCTCATTAATATTGAAATGAACTCAGTACAACACAACTATGTTTACTGATAGTACTTCTTCAAATGCTCTGCATTCCATGGGTTCTTGAACTCTTCCCCTTCAAAAGTCTCAATCATATATATGCCTGGTTGGATAACTGCAGTAACGCGATAAGGCCCATTCCAATCAGCTTCCAGCTTATTATTCTTCTAAATAACCTTCTTCAAAACATAATCTCCCTCCTTTAAGTTGCTCGGCACGACCCTCTTGTTATAGAAACGTACAGTTCTTTGTTGATAGGTTGCATTCATTAAAGCTGTATCTTCACGGACTTCTTCCAGCATGTCTAAATCCAACCTTCTCATCAAATCACTAACTGGGGTATTGAAGTTAATAACTCTATGCGTAGGTAAACCTAACTCAATATGGATTATCGCTTCAAACCTAAATGCCAATAGATATGGAGTTTATCTAGTAGCTATTTTGGAAGTTATTTAGTAATCCCATAGGACCGAATACAGTTCATTAATCCAATTTCCTTTTGCATCTTCTAACCTTTTCTTTAACCTGTTTAGCAAAGTTCTATTAGTTACCTCTGTTTGGGCATTGCTTTGAGGATGGCTAAGAGCATAATGGATTTTTTGGATGATGGATTGGGTGCAGTAAGCAGCGAATTCTTCATTGTCAAAATGTGTACCTTGATCAGTTATAAAGGCATAAGGCAAGACATACCTGCATATAATACTTTTCCTGATGAATTAGTAAACCTTTTTATAAGACATGTCAGTCAATGGTTCAGCTTCTACCCATTTTATAAAATAATCAACAACTACAACTAGGTATTTGAACCTTCCCCGGGTGGTTGGCAGGGGCCCAACCAAGTTAATTACCCACATGGAAAAAGTCCAGGGTGAAGTGATTGGTGTTAAGAGGGCTTGCGGAGCCTTGCGTATACTGGAAAATCTCTGATATTTGTCACGTTTCTTAGCGAAGTCTGCACAATCTGCTCGCATAGTTGGCCAGTATTACCCTTGTGTATGTTTTCTTTATAGCAACGTTCTTCCTACTATATGGGACCCACAGAATCCTTCATGGACTTCTTTAATTAAACCCTTTACCTCGTCTGGATGCACGCACCATTGTAAACCAGCAGTTAATCCTCTTTTGTATAACACACCACCATCTAGCACTTATCTTACAGCTTTGTATTTCATCCTCTTAGCTTCAAGTAGATCAGCTGGAAGAATATTATCTTTAATATATGATCTTATAGGGTCCATCCAAGATGGCCCCATATCAACTGCAATAAAGTTGACCATCAGATCTTCATCAATTTTCTATTAGCAAGTAGCTCAATAGGAATAGTTCTTTGTATTTTCGTTCTGGAGTTTTGAGAATGATTCCATCTCCACATCCGGTTGTGTGAGATAACCTGTCGACGTACAAACTCCATATCAGGATATTGATGTCAAAAACTTGGTTTATCAGAGTCACTTGATGGAAGATTTTATACTTCACTTCCTCATATTTCTTCTTCATCTCCTGTACTCCACTGGGCGGTTCTAGTTGGTCTTTTTCTATAGTTTCCCCTATATGGAGTTGGTCGGGCGTATCTCTAGTTGGTCTATTGACTTTTGTATGTTGCTCGGCTAGAGTCCCTTACTGCTCGAGGACCTCTGGATAAGTAAATTCTGTAATAAAATTAGCCACATCTTGGCCTTTTAAATAATTCCTTGGTTCATACACAAGGTTGTACTCCCCCAACTCCTTAGCCCAATAAATCAGTCTTCCAAATTTCTCCAGCTTGTGCAATGCCTACCTTAATGGAATATTAGTGTAGATCACTATAGTGTGGGCTTGAAAGTATGTCTTCATTCATCTACTAGCTTCAATTAAAGCCAATGTCAATTTCTCCAGTCTGGGATATCTTACTTCTGCTCCTAAAAAATATTTGCTGGTGTAATAAACAGGCTTTTGAACTCCATTTTCCTTCTTGATAAAAGCGAAGCTAACTGCAAACTCAGATACTGCCAGATATAGGTACAGATTTTCTCCCAACATTGGTTGAGAAAGTAATGGTGGTGTCCTCAGTTACTTCTTCAACTCTAGGAATGCCTTTTCACATTCATCATTCCATTCAAAGGTTTTTCGGAGTACCTTGAAGAATGGCAAGCATTTGTCTGTTGCTCTTGATATAATCCCGTTGAGTGCTTCTACATGCCCAGTTAGTCCTTTAATATCTTTTTACAGGTCGAGGACTTCATTTCAATCAGAGCTTTAATCTTATCTGGATTAGCTTCAATTCACCTTTGATATACTATATACTCGAGGAACATTACCTCCTACACTCTAAAGATGCATTTGATGGGATTTAACTTCATTTGGTACTTTTCCAATTGATCGAATGCTTGACTGAGGTCAACAATATGGTCAGTAACTTTTTTGCTTTTAGTGAGCATATCATCAATATACACCTCCATATTCTTGCCTATCTGCTCCTCAAATACTTTGTTCACCAGTCTCTGATAAGTAGCACCTATATTTTTCAGACCCAACGGCATAACATTATAGCAATAAGTTCCTCGGGGAGTGATAAATGAAGTACTTTATTTATCTTCTGGCTTCATTTTGATCTAGTTATAACCAGAATATTCATCCATGAAACTCAACAATTCATGCCCTGAAGTAATATCTACCAGTTGATCAATTTGTGGCAAAGGAAAGTGAACCTTAAGGAACGCTTTATTTAAGTCAGTAAAATCCACACACATCCTCCACTTGTTCTTCTTCTTCTTGACCATAACTACATTAGACAGCCAATCAGGGTACTTCACATCTTCAATAAAGGAAGACTTTTAAAGTTTTTACACTTCTTCATGTATAGCATGGTTCTTTTCCGGGCTTAAAACTATTCTTCACAGGTTCACAGGTTTGACTTCCCTATTGACATTAAGTTCATGACAAAAAAAGTTTGGATTTATGCCTGGAATACCTTCATGACTCAAAACGAACACTTGTTTTATTCTCCTTAAGAAAGTTGTCAACTCCTGATTAAGAACTGGTTCCAGTAATGCTCCTATCTAAGTTATTCGTTCTGGCTTATCATCATCCAGACCAATGCTTTTTGTTACCTCCATCACTTAACCTTTTACAAGCTCAGATTCATCTTGTGTATCTAACATTTCAACCTCATACTCGATGTTCGGCTCAGTTGTATCCACTTGATAAGTGGTTGTTTTCCGTTTGACCTTCAATATATGTTCTTCCTCGGAAGAGGAATAATAGCACTCCCGAGCTACTTTCTGGTCTCCTTTCACTACTCCTACTCTAAAGTTAGTCCAAAATTTTAGGTATTGATGAAAAATTGAGGGTACAACTTCAAAAAATTTCAGACCAACTCTCCCCATGATCATATTATAAGAAGAATGAATATTTTTGTCCATTATAAAAAATCTTACCTTCTCTGTCCTGCTCTCCGGCCTAGTCCTGATTAACACATCCAGCTTGATAGTTCCCAATGGGAACACCTTTTCACATGAGAATCCAATGAGTGGCCTGTGATATGGCTCCAGTTGACTGAGTTTTAAACCCAAACTATGAATACAGGGATAGAACATGATATCTACCGAACTGCCACTGTCCACTAATGTTCTTGCTACCAATACTTCTTTCATCCAAACTGTGATCACTAAAGGATCATCATGAGGATACAAGACTCCTGATAAATCATTTTTGGAAAATCCAATTATGAGCTTATCCTTATTAACTTTTCTTGTTCGGTCTTCCTCGATGAGATTGATATACTGGATATAGGAACAAGCTTAAGCTTCATTGAGGTAATCCTTCCTTTCAGCTGTGTGATCTCCTCCTTCGGCATCTCCACATGTAATCACGTGATAATTAAAATATCCAAAATTGAGTGTGAATACCTCATGTTTCGGTTGTCTAGGTTTCTTGGGAAGATCGGGATCATTTTCTGGACCATCTTCGTGGTTCTTCTTCTTATCTTCCATGGGTTGAACTGGCGATTTAGATCTCTACCGACCTCTTTCTCCATTTCTTCCACCATTTTGCTGATCAACAAATCTGTCCAACTTTTCTTTTCGGATGAGTGCTTCTATTTCATCCTGGAGGGTAATGTATCGATTGGTAGTATGACCATAATCTTTATAAAACTCACAATACTTGGACTTATCCCTCTTATCAACAGACGATCTTAACTTTTTAGTCCATCTCAAATCATTATTGTGATTAATTTCCTCCAGCACATGATGTATATCCACTATTAAAGGAGTGTAATTAATGAATTTTCTAAGACGATCTAGGCCTTCATTTCCCTTCGAACTCATGTGCTCATTATGATTCTTGTTCTCCTTCTTATCTGACTCCGCTTCCGCTTTTTCTTCAGCTTTTGCGTCTGAATTCTTTTTAGCATCCATAACTTCCTCGGAGTTCATAATCTTTACTGCTTTAGCCATCAATTCTGTCATCGTCTTTGGTGGATCTTTTGCCAGGGTATAATCTAATTTATCAGGGAGCAAACCACTCATAAGAATAATGATTGTTGTCTTCTCTTCATAATTAATTAGTTCCAGTTTCTCGTTGTTGAAATTAGTGATGTAATCCCTTCTAATTTCTCCTTCCTTCTGTCTTACACTGAGTAAATGAGATACTCGTTTCACTGGTTTTGCTCCAAAGTAAAAATTATGAATGAATATCTCGGGTAGTTGTTAAAAGAAAGAAATATGGCCCCAAAGAAGGCTATTGCACCAGATTTGGGAAGATCCAGTGATTATCCCAGAGAACGCCCTACATCTCATCTCACGAGGAACATCATAGATATCATCAATGGCTTGGTACTTCTCTATATGGAGAACTGGATCAGTATTCCCATCATATTTGGGAGTGACAGTTGGAGCTTTAAACTTAAGTCAGCATAGGGAAATCCATGATGGTTTGCACAAAGGGGGACCTCTTAATAAAACTTCTTTGAAGGGGATTCTTGGCTTTGGCCATTTCACCTAATATATCTTCCAAACATTGAATGGAACCTTTTTAAGAATTGCTACTAGCGCCATGGATGTCATTTTTTAATACCGACCTCCAGATTTTACTGAACTTTCTTCCTGTGAACCTTCACTCTGACTAGACCTTTCAGTTCATCGGGTATTTAATCTGGACTGGGATGAACCTTCCCTTAGATCACTTGGTCGTTGAGTATTTCTCGACATAACCCGTAGGGAATTTCCATGGGGTCCCAAATAATCAAAAGGAGAGGCCCTACTTAGCCTTTATAAGGCACTCAATCTTTTAGGGATGAGAGATTGTCCATCAGTGGAATTAGTGACCCTAATAGAAGAGGTTTCTCTAGGTAGATATGAGGGATCCCTAGAAGTTCTGGAATGACTGTGCCTGATACTCCTTATTGGCAGCGGTGGCATATTCCTGTGATTAGATTGTGTCGGCACTCCAGCTTGCAGTGTTTGGGGCAGCTGTTGTATAGCATCTTGCATGGCCTATTGACCCTTGGCCAGGCTAGCCAAAATTCCTGTCAAATCATTATTATTAAGAGGGGCAAAGGGATTAGGCGGGAATGATGAATGATGAATGAATGAAAATATTTAGCAATATGTTTCCACAGACGGTGCCAATCTGTTGATGAAAAAAACTAGACTAAGCCTAATTAATTGATCACAGATAAATTATGTAAAACAAACAAGACACAAGAAACCTTTTTAAAGTGGTTCGGCTCAAAGGAATAGCAGACGTCCAATGTTATGTATTGACTGCCTTTAGTTAGTTTTCGATCCCTTGCAATGAGGGTGATACAATTTATTTATAGCCCAAGGGGGTCTTAATCGTTGTCACGTGAAAGGATGGAATGCCTTTACTTTTTAGGCAATCACATCAATACATAATATAATTAACCACATGAACTTTGTCGCTTCACAGTCTATACAGGCTGTAAGAGTGATGGTGGTTAGTTGGCTGTACCAAATAACTTTTCGGTTATTGGTCGGGACTACCAGTTGGTCGGGTATCTATGTTGATCAGGATTCCTTATTGGTTGGGTAATTATGTTGGTCGATCTTCCTTGTTGGTTGGGATTTTCTATCATGCTGACTTGGACTTATACCATATAGGATGACACATGTTGGCTTGTAACTGGTCCATATAGGATAGTAAATTTTTGTATCAACATCAAGTTTCCTTGAAATATCTCATTTTTGTTCAAAACCATTAAACCCATTTTCATACTGCATACGAATATCAATCTTATATATCATATTCATCTGACTTTTAATTTCTACAATAAAGACTAGTACTAAAAAAATCGAGTCATAAATCTAAAAGTAGAATGTTTCCCATCTCAAATGGAGATCCAAAATGATTCGTTGAAATGTCTAAGAAGATGGAAACCTCCTACCTCCAAAGGTGGCCTTAAGGAAGTTGCCCAACTCCAAAAGCATGCCCTTTTATGCTTCTAATAAAAAAAACATTCAAACTCCATTAATATTCCATCTTCACATTCTCCAAAAACCCCCATCAACACTCCAAAATTCGTATTAGAAATGGGAGTATTAGTCTTAAATATGGTGCGATATTAGTAGAATATGATGGCATTCGGTGGATACATGGTGGTGTCCTGGTTGTTTATGGAGTATGAGAGGAAAAATTATGAAATGTGGTTGGGGAGACCCACTCCCACCCTCTCTCTCTTCTTCTAGTTTCAAATAACAAAAAAACCATTATAAAACACCCTAAATTACTTAAAATCCCGTTTCTACCCAATGTGGGCTCACTAGATCTTGACACCTCATCCATCCAACAACCCAAAATTCAACAAGACACAAGGGTAAGCCAAAACTTAAAAATGGTCAACCTCGTTCGAACGAGAATCGCCTCTCGTTCGAACAAGAAAGGCTTCTCATTCAAGCGCACTTCGAACGCCCTTCGAACGACATGGACCTATTATGCAGTAGGATCTCATTCGGTCCCTACTTCAACCTACCTGGACTTCTCGTTCAAATGACATATCTTCGTTCGAATGAAATTCTAATCTCGTTCGAAAGACCTTAATCTGATTCAAACGGCTTCTTCCTGAATTTCTTCAAATTTCTCAATTTTACCCAAAACTCCAACAATTATTGTCACGGCCCCAAAATAATCAAATAAAGATATAATCCTAGTTAACGTGATCCAAATCCCAAGGTTCTTGTATCATTACAGCTAAGGAGGGAAAATAATAAAATTTTGAGGCGGGGTATTACATAAGTGAAATACCATACAGTCCAAAAGTAATAAGATATGTTGTTTGCTTATCTGGTGTGTCATTGGGTTTCAAGTTGTCGGTGCATTTTCTTTTCAAATGTGACAATAGATGAATCGTGTGTGTATATATGGTGGAATAAACATATTAATTGTATACATATCGTTATCCAACACACTTTTATATTTTGCTTCCAAATCAAGAGAGTACATATACATTTAAGTACTCAGCTACACCTCTTATATTTTTTCAAACATAAAATATAAATAAACTAAATAATTATTTGTCATGTGACAACATAGTTTATGTTGGTGAATCGTTATGTACTTCCCTATATTCTAAAGTGCTTGGCGAAAATAATTTATTGCGAGATTTTTTTTTTCATTCTAACATTTGTTGTTGAGAAATATTGATAGTTTGGTTACATCACAAGAAGTCACCATTGATCATAAATAATTAAAAGAAATTTTTTAAATAAATTTTTCTTTAAAACAACTGCCCAATAATCGCGAGACTCATGGTGCATCAGGAAAAAATAATTATTACACCTGTGTTGTTGTAATATTAATAGTGTACACATTTTTTCTTAAATGAAAAATATATTATAGGTAATTGTATTTGTATTTTTGTGACACAAATCTATCCAAATCTCTTGGATAAAATGTATGCAAAATAAAGTATAACCCCATCATTTCATAATCTCTGAATGTTTGAGTAAGATCCAACTTACATGCACTCAAAATGTGTCAGTCTTGTCAAGCTACTTATGTAAACCCATGGTTTTAAAGTAAGTCGTGGTATGTCGGTGAGGGGTATTTATCAAAAGGACATCAAATCCAATAAACAAGGTGGTGAATTTTATTTTACTCCATTTGAAATATGAGATCACTCGACCAACTAACGTTGAATGTTTGTCAATTTTTCACTGCGTTAGAACTGGTTTGTATAAACATTGTGGGTTGATTTGTACCCAGATTTGTGCCCAAAGTTAGTCGAAAGAAGATTCAAACGAGGTTTCTTGGAGAGTCTAATCAAATTTTCCAAGGTCCCTCAATTTTATTTTCACGATCATGGTGGTTCGAATTCGGATTTAAATCCAGGTTGGATTTGAGAACTCTAGTGCAATGCTAAAAGTCTAATGGATGAAACTTATTTAATTAGATGACAAACTAATCCAATTTTAATTTTTAAAACCCTGAACATGCATACATTTGATTCCAAGCGTAAAACAGTAAAGCATGCATACAAACCATAAAAGACTAAGTTTAACAAAAAATCCCCTTTCGGGTAAAACCTTTTATTCATTATAGATAATTTACAAGACTATCGACTTATAGACTACTTGATCCCTTGCCACAAGTATAATGCGCAATGCGTCCGTACAATCTTTAAATAAAACAACTGTGATCCTTGTAAGAATAACATGACCGTAGTCCTCCTTCAGCCTCAGCCTCAGCCTCTGGTATTCGGCAGTGATCCCCTCGGGCAATCACAATTCAATTATGGAGATGCCTTCTCCACAAAGGTGTATGCAAGTATACAATACCTTATAGGGTTCATAGGATTCACTCAAATAAACTTTGAAGATATGTTTTTTGAATCAAAAAGAGTTTTATGAACTCAAAACTATAAAACCTTTTGTACATCATATGCCAAATCTATTTTCACAAAAATCTCATGAGATACAAAGATGAAATAACCATTTATAGGCGAACACAAAAATTGAGTCGGTGCAAGGTCAATCGAGCGAGATAAGAATATCATTAGAACGAACTTCAAATGATCTTTTAACGATGCCAAATAGTAAGCCCACGTTCAAGGTTTATTTGATAAATCCCAACAAACGAGCTTAGAACGAGAAGCAGGTCTCATTCGAACTAGATTTCCATCTCGTTAGAACGATTGCAGGCAAAAAAAGTAAATTTTTAAATACAAAACCCAGTCTCATTTAAAATAAAATAAATCATGTTCATTTTAAACCCTCAATAGTAAAATACTTTCATGATGTAGAGATCCTTGAATGATGGAGTAGATGAGGATTCAGTTCTTCGTGATGTCTCAAAGTCGAAGAGTAATGGAATATGCTAAATTACATATTAGCCTAAGCTATGAACAAAATTGTTCTTACAAATCTCCCCCTTTCGCTATTCCAGTACAAACATAAAATCCGAAATCCAAATGACATCGAAATCCCCTAAAACACACAATTATCCTAATACCCTCCTAACCCTAGACAAATGGATAGTTACAAGATAATAGTGTCTTCAAAGAAACTTCAAATCTCCATTTTTTCTTCTCCTCCTCTAGGGTGCTTTGACTTCATCGAGTGTATTATGAACATGATCTTCAAATGTACTTACACTCATGAAAAAAATAAAATACCCTGTGATGCATTGAGTTAAAAAAATGAAAGAAAAAAACATAAGTATTTCTCCTTAATAAACCAAACTCATGGTACCCCCCCCCCCCCCACATATTTTTTTTTCCCTATTTATTTTGTCCGAAATAGACAAGGAGTAGACACTAAAGTAAACAAATGGAGAGCGTCATAAACACATAATATCATCACCAAAAAAAAAATCAAATAGGCACATGTAATGATAAACTTAAAGGCCAAAATACCAAAAACACCAACTATTTATTATTTTTTATTTTATTTTTCTTCAAAAGCAAATTTTACAAATACAACACACACCATGAACAAACCTTAAAATAACTGAATCATGAAAGCGTAATGAATGGGTGTGAACATATTCAATGGGAAAATCAACACAAACAAACATGACATATGTTCACTAAGGATTGAGATACCACTAACAAATGAACTCAAGGTATACCTTAGGTGTAAATAGAGTGAATTCATATAATATTGAATCAATCTAATAAACAAATCAAAGTCTAAAATGATTTTCACACGAATAGCACCCAAAAGTAGTTAATTTTTTCGATATTTATAAGTGTAGAAAGGTGTTATAAGTCTGCTCATTAAATTTTGGGGCGAGGGACCCTTAAGGTCCTCCCCCTCAACTTCCATAAAATCTTGGATGAGGAACCCTCAAGGTCCTCCCCCTAAGCTTCCAGAAAAATCTTGGGTGAGGAAACCTCAAGGTCCTCCCCCTCAACTTTCAAAAAGTGTTGGGACGAGGAACCCTCAAGGTCCTCCCCCTCAACTTCCAGAAAATCTTAGGGGAGGAACCCTCAAGGTCCTCCCCCTCAGCTTCCAAAAAATCATAGGTGAGGAACCCTCAAGGTCCTCCCCCTCAGCTTCCAAAAAAAATCTTGGGGGAGGAACATTCAAGGTCCTCCCACTCAACTAACAAAAATGTTGAGAGGAATTTTATTTTTAACCCTCAAGGTCCTCCCCCTCAACTTCTAGAAAATATTGGGTGCGGAACCCTCAAGATCCTCCCCCTCAACTTCCAGAAAATATTGGTTGAGGAACCCTCAAGGTCCTCCCCCTTAGCTTCCAGAAAATATTGGGCGATGAAACCTCAAGTTCCTCCCCCTCATCTTCCAGAAAATCTTGGGCGAGGAACCCTCAATGTCCTCCCCGTCAGCTTCAAGAAAAATATTAGGTGAGGAACCCTCAAGGTCCTCCCCCTCAACTTCCAAAAAATAGGCCAGGATGAGAGAGAGGCTACCATGAGCAACCTCTCATAATGAAAAATTATTCTTCTAAAGAATAAAAGTACTAATATTTATTTTCTTGTACATGTAGCCTTGTAGCCTGGTTGAGCAAGCAGGGCTCAAACAATCCAGTTGGGATCTCTTTAGATTTTTGGATTAACGGTTGCGGAATAAGGTTTGTTGAGAAATCTTAACCACTTAGAACTTTAAGATAGAGAGAATACTAGTAGAGAGACCCTAGGAGTCACTAAAGTCCTCACATAACTCACACTTAGACACAACTGAGATGAGCAATCAAAGGGTTGCTCACATGAAATGAACAGTTTATAAAATTATTCTAAATAAAAGGGGGTCTTCAAGGCCCCACTCAAGTTTTAAGGATTTTCGATAAGGGGATCCTCAAGGCCACCCTCCTTGAGTTTACAAAAATTTAAGAGGAGGTGGTCCTTGAGAACTCCCCCCCCCCCCCCCCCCCCCCCCCGCCCAAGTCTACTAAGTTTGTACCTCAAGTTACCTTTTTAAAAGATATTTACCAAATAAAATATTTTGTCATTTAGCGTAGAGAAGCCAAAAGTTTGCTCACATTAAATGAGCAGTTTATAAAATTATTCTAGATAAAAGGGGGTCCTCAAGGCCCCACTAAAGTTTTAAGGATTTTCGAGAAGGGGATCCTCAAGGCCACCCTCCTCGAGTTTAGAAAGATTTAAGAGGAGGTGGTCCTTGAGAAGCCCCCCTCAAGTCTACTAAATTTGTACCTCAAGTTACCATTTTAAAATATATTTACCAAATAAAATATTTTGTCATTTAGCGTAGACATATTTGCATTTTGAATTTGGTTTTCACCAAGGGGCACCCGTCTTAGGGGATAGGCTGTTGCAAATAGGTAGGGACAAATGGTACATTGCAGACCTTGTCCCTCTCCAACCTTATAAGTTCTGGCAACCAAATGTGCCAACTCATCCCTAGTTACCAAGTATAAATAGGACCCCTGGGCAAGGTCTAGATCAATAGAGAAAAAACTCAATAGCACTGTTCCTCTGTCAAAATCACACCAGACATAGTATTCTCTCCATTCTCTCTCTCTAAGCGTTGGGTGCTTGTTTCTTCACTCCCACCTTGACATCCATCATTCTCAGGGCAACCTTCTTCTCCAAGTAATTATTGTTATTTGTGAAGTTTCATATTTTTAGGAGGAGGTTCATAGATATTACTCTATTTTATCAGAAGTGGAAGCTTTTCATACCCATCTGCTCTTGAGACCTCAAAAATCTTGAAGGCAGAGTCCATTGTAGTGGGTCACGCCTCACCCGATTCAGTATCTTACCAGACCCCAGTCACATTACCCTCTTACAATAAGTATGTCCAAACCCACTGATCTTCAACAAAAATCCCTCAAAATTTCACAAAATCAAAAAATCTCTCAATAAACTTTTGAAGAAATTAACGCTCTTTTGAAGTGAAACATCAATGTTCAAAGAAAATGTCTCGGTACATCTGGTTTTATGTGCCTCTAATCTTTTTCGGTTCTTTTAAATTGCAAATGGCGGATTTTCACACAAAGTAAACATATCTTTCATTTTTCCATTGCATAATCAAGAAACAAAATTTCCAAAAAATGAATATAAACCTGGCCAATGGTTTTTATAAGCATATCTTTTTATCTCTTATTACAAATTTTTTCATTTGTAGGCAAAATTGAGATGAAAAATGATGTCCAACATGTGATAGAGAAGTGTAAAAATCATAAAAATTCGTGCTAGTGAGCATTAAAGGCAACAAAGAGTCAAGCATGTATTAATTTATCATCAAAACACATCTTATTGATTCCAACCAGTATGAAGCACATGTATGAAATGATGTCGTGTATCAAAACACTATAAACTTATCACATGGATAATGGAATGATACAGTGACTTGGCTATCCTAAATGTTTATCCATAAAAGGTGTAAAAAAACTATAAAAATCTTTTATGTTTTTAAAAAATTATGTCAAAAATAAAATCTTTTGGCCTTTTTCACTTTTTCTTAAAAAACAAATTATTTTTTTGAATTTTGTGAAAAATATATCAAACCAAAAACATATCAATACAATGAAAGTACATGCTAGAAATAGGAATTATGATATGAGCATGAAAAGGCACCATATTCTAGCAAAAATTTCAACATCAATCATTAGGACTAGAGGAGTCCTCAAAAGGAGAAGACATCCTAACAAATACCTCCATTAAGCGTTGTGAGGTTTTGACTAAATATTCCACTTGCTCTCGAAAACTATTAAAATCTCTCTTATGATGTGCATGAGTTTAAGGACACAAATTTCCAATTGATTTCAAATGTAGTTTTGGCTTAATTCCTGACAAAACCATTTGAGTCATAGGATATAATTTAGTTCCTATCAAGCCTAGGATGTTTGAAGAAGTTGAAGACATAGGGACCAAGAATTAAAGTTTCATCCTTGTCGGGTTTCGTGCCACATGTTTCACGTCATCAACATTTGAGAATTCCAAGTCTCCAAAGGTATGAGTGCTTTCTATATATATACATAGAGATAAAGAGAGAGGGAGAGAGAGGTCCTCTCGTGTAAGGACTCCTTATGGTGTAGACACCGGTACATACCATTTTTTTTAAATAGTAAAGAAATCAATTTTTTTATGAAACTTTATGGATACGATCTCCATGGTGGGAAGATCATCTCCAATTGTTTTCATAAAAAAAATCAATAAAAAAACTGTTAAGATGAAGTGATATGTAAAAAAAATAATATATATATATATATATATATATATATATATATATATATATATATATATATATATATAATGCTCTTGTGCGGATTAGTCCCCATTTTAAGAATACGGGCCGGACATGTGTCACCTAATGGTGCACCTAAAAATTATCGCCTAAATTATAGCCACACTCTCTCTCTTTTCTGGGCTCACCGCCAGGTGACACATGCCCGGTCCGCATTCTTAAAATGTGGACTAGTTCGCACAAGAGCACTATATATATATATATATATATATATATATATATATATATATATATATATATATATATATATATATATATATATATATATATATATATATATATATATATATATATATATATATATATATATATAGGAGTTTGAAAATTATATTGGGTGTATTTCATAAAATACTTTATATGAATTTTTATTTTCAGAAAATCTCTTTAGATCTTTTTCTAGAAGTTTTTGGACTTAATCTTGAAAAAATAGATTTTTCTGGTTTTTTGTTCGAATTATCGGTCGAACGAGATATCGAACGAGTTTTTCAACGACTTTGACTTATAATCTCCGCATTCTCATTCGAAAATTCATTCGAACGAGACTTCGAACGAACTTCAAACGAGTTTGGGGCATTGTTTTCTCAAATGTCATTCGAAAAGTCATTCGAATGAACTCATTCGAACGATCTCGTTTGAATGACCTAGGAAGTTTTCTGATAGAGGTTGAAGAGTGAAGGAAGCATCAAGTCTTAAGGAGTCGAATCGAGTGTTGTAAGTCTTCTTGTTGTTATCTTTGTAAACATATCGTACCTAGTGGATTCGTTAGGCAAGGGTCGTTCGATGTTTTTCCCATTTGGGTTTTCCTCGTACATCCCCATGTAGTGTGATTGTGTTTATTTTTATCTTGCCAAATTCACCATAGATGCATGCTAGGATAAACAAGATAAAAATTTGTTTAACTCATCACACCTTAATTGGGTGCTAATTTAAGTTTGGATAATTTGGGAAGTTTAATTTAATTTGATAAAATTTGGTTTGGTCTATATTGGAAATTAGAATAAATCACTGTTAGGAAAATTTTATGACTTGGGTTAAATTAATTTTGTTTAAGTGGAAATTAATTTGTTTTAGCAGTTTAATTTCACTTTCACTTTTAGTTTAATTTTATTTTAATTTTGAAGAAATTAAAATTTGAAGTTTGTTTCTGTTTAAAGTTTAAATTGAAATTTTAGTGGGGAATTTAACTGAACCATCACATTAATTTGAAGAATTTTGAATTTGGGTGTTTATAAGTGGTATCAGAGCGAGAACGCTAAGTTATTGCATTAACATCCTTAATTTAGTTTTGTTTAAAAAACGTAATTTTTCCCGTTTTCAAAATTTCTAGTTTTTGATGATTCCAATTATGCGTACCGAAAAGTTCTTATGAAATCGGCACTAAAGTCCATAGATGAGAGGGTTTGGCTATCTGTCATTAACGGGTGGTCCCCACCTACATGTGTTAGTAGAAAATGAACGTGTCCTCAAACCCGTAGAGAGATGGAGTGAGAATAACTTAAACTAGCCAATTTTAATTCCCGAGGCTTAAATGCTTTGTTTAATGCGGTCACACTGGATAAATTTCGCGTATCATGACGTGTGAAATCGCTAAATAAGCTTGGGATATTTGACAACTCACCCATTAGGGAACTATTGTCTTAAAATCTTCAAAACTCTAAAACCTCACCACTCAATTCGAGACCATAAAAATGCTTGAAAATGAAAATTTTGATGAATTTTATGCTAGACATTTCGATATTGCAAATTCATCTTTTAATTTGGGAGGAAAAATACCCGATGATCGTGTAGTAAAGAAAATTTTAAAGTCCATACCCGATAGATTTATTCCTAAAGTGATCGTGTTGAATTCTTTACCCACTTTAGCCTCTACGAAACTAGAAGAGCTCGTAGGTGATTTACAAACCTATGAGCTTGACGTGATTTCCTCTAAGACTAAAAAGAAGAAAGATAAGGGAATCACTTTGAAATCCCAAAAGGAGGAAAAACAAGTTTTGGATGATGATAGTGATTCTGACTCGGAAGATATGGCAATGTTTGTTAGGAAATTTAGAAAATTTCTTAATACAAATAAAGAGAGTCTCAAAAATGAATGTAAGAAATTTGATAAATTTGAAGTATAACAAGCCTGAGAAGATCCTAAAAATCATCATGAAAATCTTAATAGGGTTGAGTCAAATCGTTGTTTTAGTTGTGAAGGGTATGTCCATAGGGCTTTTGAATGTCCCACTAAACTAAGGAGAGAGGGAATGGAACCAATTTCATACAATGCTACCCTTATTGATAGTGATAAGGAAGAGGGACCCAATTCCCCCATTGAACGCAACTTTATCGCGTTTATGGAAAGTTATGTGAGCACCGATGATGAATCTTTCCATGAAGATATACATTTGCATGACCCTTCCGAGGCCTTTATTTATGAATCCCAAAAATTTGTTGGTAATGAGAGTGGAGATGAAAGAGAGAGTGAAAATGATGAAGAGGTTGATGAGAGTGAACTTCAATTAGATTTTCAAGAATTGTATGCTGAATTAATTAAATTAAAAATGGCTAATTTAAAGTTAGAATCTAGTTTGAGAGATCGTGCCAAGGTCATTGATGAGAGTGCTTTAGTAGAAGATATTAGGACACGTGAGATAGCTCTTCGAGAGAAGCCTGAGTATGTTGAAGGCGAGAGAGATAGTCTTAGATGTTTGACGGAAATAATAAAGAAAGAGCTTCTCATGTTTGAATAAAAAAAGGTTTTGCTAGAGTCTAGGATCTTAGAATTAGAAAACAAATTGAGAGACTCTAGTAAGGTCAAATTTGATTTGGAATCTTGGTCTGCTAAATTAGACAAAATATTAGGAACTGTCCAAGTTAAAAATGACACTTATGGTTTAGGCTCTGATCCTTATAATGCTTCCGCTAATAAAGCCAAAACCACTATTTTGAGATAATCACCTAGGAGCATTTTCAAAGGTCAATCCATAGGTACTACTTTTCGTCGGGTCTTTACTCGCTCACATTGTGGTCGAAAAGGTCATCTTAGGAAATTTAGTACCGATCTAAAAAAGGATCCTAAAAAATCCAAGAGTAAGGTCACCGAGGTAGCTAAGGTCACCCAATCCCGCGATTGTCACTCTTCACTTATTTAGGTTAGGAGATCCCACTTGGTAACATTACAAAATAGGGTTTATAATTCTCATTTTCCATCACGTGAAACCTCCCATGATAAATCGAAAGGTTAAAATGTGTTAGTTTTTTTTGCATACTCTAGCATTTTTGTGCTTCATGATATATTTGTGCTAGTTGTATATATGTTTGTCATTTTCTAGTCTATGCTCCATGATTTATCACATGCTAGAATTATGATTTGTGTATATTTTTGATTTTATTTTTATTTCTTTGTGTCTTATTAAGAATATTCAAAAAGATTTTCTTTGTTTTTCTTTTGAGTTGAATTTTTTTGTGTTTGATGAATTTTTTTTGAAAAAACTCAAAAAGATTTTTTTTTGTATTTTAGTTTGACACACTTTATGTGACATATACTTGTGTTTGAATCCTTTCCCTTTCCACTTAATTGTGGCTAGAACTTTTAGTTAAGATTTTCAATCCTTGAAATGTTCTTTGTCATGCTTGCATGGAGTAGTTGTATTTTTTGTTGATTATTGATTCTATTTTTATATGCCTCGATTCACACATCCACAAGCTCATTTGAAATTTATCAATTTAGTCATCTACATGTTGCTATTACTATGCAGGATTTGTGCATGTAATAACCATTTTTCGTATTTAAAAAAAATAAAAAAATATTTACTCGGTGTTGTAGTTGTTCATCAATGGAATCGGGCCGCGAAACACAAAATTACTTTGCGTGAAAATCCACCATTGCATTTTTGGCCTAAAAAATGTGGCATTAAAATAAAAAATTTGCCAAGGCCTGTTTAGTTTAGTTGATATCTTCAAAAGAAAATGAAAATTATGAGGAGTTTGGTAGGATGTATGAACAGGTTTGCACAATGACTTTGTATCCTAGTTATGCTTCTATTGTCATGACTCTATTGGTTTGTAGAATCATTAAAATTCTAGGCATTTGTGCATTGTGTATATTTGTTCATTGAGTTCAATCAATATTGTAACATGAGGCTATATCTAAATGTGATAAAGTTTTGCAATCAAATGAGAACTATGTGAACATGTTTTAGGTGATTGGGTCGATATTACTTTAGTCTCTAGTTCACACCCCTTCACTTCCATTTACCACATGTATTTGGACACATTTTTTCCATACGAGTGCGAAAAGCTTAACGTATTTTGTGTCGTTTGTGGTGTTTATACCTATGTATATGTGCGTGTGCGTTAGTGATATTCATTGTGTGTGTGTGTGTGTGTGTGTGTATATATATATATATACATACATAGGCATAGGCTCAAGTGAGGTCCTTAAATAAGGTCCTTATGTGAGGTCCATAATAAGGCAAAAGTAATACCGTTAGTAATATTCTATTTTAGACCCCAATACCTTTAGATAACAATTTTGCATTTTAAGCTTTAAGACTTTAGAAATAAGAAACTCACCAAATTCCGACCAAACCCCAATTCTGGTATCAGAGCCATAAGACGCTCCTTTTAGACTAAAAGTAAAAAGACTTTAATGCCCTTGGGATTTATCCCTCGCATTTACCAAGATATTTTTGGATCCAACCCAGACTACCAACCTATACACATAACTGACTTAGACTCAGAAGGTTGTTTAACCACACACATAGACGGTTGTTCTCACATTGAACACATCCCAGCTAAACAGGCAGACAGTAGACAAGTTACTGCTAGTGCTATTAATAGCATAATAGACCAAAATAAGTGTATACTCCTTATATTAAGACAATTAATAAAAGACGCTCAAACCTTAGAAACAGAGATCAAAAATATCTCTAAAAGATTATTAGACATAGATAATAATATCCCAATAGACTTAGTATACGTATTACAAGAAATAAATATTAAGACTAATCATATAGAAGTCCTTAACAAAGACATTTTAGAAATTAAAACTTTAATTGAAAACCAAGACATTGAGATAATTAAACTTACTAAAGAACACGCTAAGCTTATCCCTAGACTATCTAGTTATCTTCATAATGGAGATAGTTAGATCAAATTGGAATGAGGTACCAAGAGACCTCTCCATTCAGACTTTATCAGAATTTTATCAAAGAATTTTAGAAAAGATAAATGATGACAGATTTTATTATAAGATAAATGAAAATGAAATTGCCAATGCGGCTAAGGCAACTAGACTTATATTAGAAAGACTAAATTTAATTTCTACATCCATAGAAGCTACCCAACACAATAATAGTAGCTTTGTTAAAGACTTGCATCTAGACTTAAAGGCTAAGACAGAAGGATTAACCACCTTCTATACAGACTTTGTTAAATTTCAACAAAATTTAGCAAATTACCTTAATAATATGGAAAGCCATAACCTATCCAAAATGGATAGTATTATTAATGAACTTATACTAGACATGGCCCAAGTAGAAGAAAAATATGGAGAAATTATGAACGGAATTAAGGCCCTATATAATAAACCTTCCCAAGCAGAAATAAACTCGCCTTTTATTGTAACCCGGTTAGATAAAATTGAAAAGACTGTAGAAGCCATAGAAGTTAGAACTATGCAACAACAAGAAAAATATAATGAAGTAAAAGACTATATTACTAATATTGGTAAAACCATTGTTAATTCTCTAGCTAGACATAGTGAAGAAACTTCTGAGAAGGCTAGAAAAGAGAATAAGAATTTGAAAGAAGAAATACTTAACCAGATAAAAAGACAAAAGGATTATTCAGACTTCATAGATAGAATTGAAAAAAGACTTGAACAAAAAGCAGGTTGCCACCTGTAAATTTAGAGAAACCCTTCCCATAGAAACTAGAGAAAGGAATACCATAGGTAGACGAGTCATAAATGACGGATTAGATAAGACTAGTAAGATAGTTAGCTCTATCCCAAATATTGGACAGAGTAATCATATGCTTCAAAGACTTAATGATTCATCCTCCAATGTTAGGACATGGTGGAAAGAAAGAAATTTCACCAATCCCCTACAATGGAAAGAATGGGGTGAAGTTAACTGGAAGATTTTTGAAGATTCCATTCATAATGGACAACTTCCAGCCGTTAGATACATAGAATTGTTTAAAGAAGGTGCCACTCCTAAGACTCCTAATTATAACATGACCTACCATTGTATAAATTATGTGTTAGACAAATCATATACTGAGCTTCAAGTATTTGACTCAGAATTCTTAGATCTAGAGGAACTGATAGGAAGTTCCAATTCCTAAACTTTGGACTCTTTCAAGCAAAAATCTAAGGATTACATAGACCTCAGAATAATATTAACATATTATCCTGTTTAGTAGGCAAAAGATGGAAAGATTTTGAGAAAATCCTTATTGGGATAGCCCAATTAGAAATGTCAGACAATATAGGATACTTTAATGTCATTCCGGCATTTACAGTAACCGTAGACACAGCCAAACATTTAAAGTTAATCTTATATGCTAGTGGATATGAAGACTATATTATCCCAGACGCTAATATAAATCTAGAATTTCAAAGCTATGTGAGGTTATCCCAATTTCCTTATGAAGGAATGCAGTCGGGAATTCCTAGCGGTAGACTTAATGAAGAAATCTTAGTTAGAACCAATGTGTCAGACTATAATCATACTTACAGTATTAGGAATACTGGACCTATGAGAGAAACAACTAAGACCCTCTGGCAATTGCCAGAATTTCAAGAAACTAAGACTATACAAAATAAACCTTTGTTTATTAATCAAGACGATGTCACTGGAAATGTTACCATCCAGTTTGGTCCTGTTAAGATTGTCAATAAGAATATCCAGACCGAAGAAATTAGATTTAGGAATATGGGAGAAGCCATAATCAATGATCCTTCAGAAGGAGAATGTAGTAGTAAGACTAGTGCTAGTTTACTAAGACAAGCCCCAATAATTAGACCTAGAAGATCATTCGAACAAAAAGACTTAATTAAAGAAAAATCTAGGATCCAAAACTTTGGACATGAACCCTCAGAATTGGATATGAATACATTTAAAGATAACCTAAAGAAAAGTCATTCTGTTAGGTTTCAAGAAAGAGAAAGATTTAATATGATAGACCAAGACCGCATATTAAAATTAAAAGAATCTAAGAATACTAAAGAACTTCTTAGAAACTTAAGACTAATAGAAGAAGGAGAAAAAAGATTAATGCCAGCTACACAAGTAGAACCTAGTAAACAAGAGGTAGGAAGTAGTAGTAGTCTAGAAGATGCTCCTAGACTTTTTAGTAAACCAATAGGAATAAATATTTCTATATACTCAAGTACCGTAGTTAAGACTAAACCTGATTATATAAAAGACTTCCCAACGAGTGACAAGAGTTTCACTCCTGTTAAGACTATGGCAAGCCAATCCATAAATCCAGTAGGTATATACCTTAACCTAAGCAATGTGCAAGATAGGAAAAAGGCCTTAGACGAATGGCGTAATCAGATGAACATGTGTTTTGCATCTAATGAACAATGGGATGTAAGTTCATGTAAGTAGTATGCTGAGCAATCCATTAGAGGTATTGCAAAAGACTATTTATATAGTTTAAGAAAGGCTACAGATGAAGAATCCTTAGCTAAGATTGAGAAGATGAAAGAAAACTTAGAAGAAAGATCGATTGAAGAATATATTCAATTGTTCACATCAGAATTCATTGGTGCTGTACATCTAGCTCAAATCAATGAACAAGACCTAGCAAAAACTAAGTTAGACCTCCTTAGCTTTTGTAAATTAGATAAGATAAATGAATATAGCAATAATTATGAGCAGCTATATTACCAAATTAAAGAATTTGAAGAGACCTTAAAAGATGATTACTTTAGAAAGATACCAGCCATAGGATAAACCCTAATTAATGAATATAGGAATTGGCCAAGAGTAGCTGAAGTTAAGAATAACTCCCTTGGTGAAAGAATCAATTTCGCCAAAGACTATGTCATATCTAAGAGACATGATATAACCCAAGAAAAGTTGATAGAAGAGACTTTAAAGCAGATCCCTCCAATCAAAGACGAAAGAGACATCGCTCCAATCCAATGGGGATGTGGAAGTGAATCTAAGAAATTCAAAAAGAAAGTAGAATGGAAACATAGGAAGTTTAAGGCTAGATCTTTAGGATTTCCAAAGAAGTATAAATTTAGACAATCTAGTACCTTTAGAGAAAAGAATCCTAAGACTAAGAAAAATAGATTTAATCAAAGAAGATATTTTAAGAAAAATACTAGTAAGTATAAAAAGGTTCCTAATTATAGAAAGGAGAAAGACGTAGCTCAATCTAAGACTGCCACCAAAGAATGTTGGACTTGCGGCAAAGAAGGACACTTTGCTAAAGACTTCCCAAATAAGAAAGATAAATAAAGTATTAAAATTATTAATACAATATTAGACTATGCAGATCAAGAAGAATTAGATATCCTATATGCTATAGAAATATCATATATAGAAGATGATGATAATACTAGTATCTATAGTGTATACACAGACAGTGATTCGAAAGACTATAGTGATACTGATGAGTATGAAGACTCTCAGGATACTCTAGACTTATATATGATGCAGACTAATCAAGACGATCTAGATGATGAATATATAGATTTTGAAGACGCTTGGTATAAGTGTATATTGAGCCCCCTTTTAAAGAAAAGATGGACAGTTAGTAATCCTAAATTACTAACCTATATACCTAGATGCTATTTTGATGAAAGACATTATTTTACATTTGAAATGAAATGTAGCAAGAAAGACTTTAGATGCGTAGAATGCTTTGAGATTATACAGACAGAGTTATTTATGGTTTGTGTTATTTGTCAATTACACTATCATGAAGACTGTTGGAGAACTAGATTTAGGGCAATTTATACTAACGAGTATGACGTTCAAATAGACTTAGATATTAAAACATATTATCAAGACATTGATAGAAATATAGCCAAAAGATTACAAGAAAATGAAGACTTCAAAGGAAAGGGAATTTCCTATGATTTAAAAGAATACCATTCTGATAGTGGATCAGAAGACCAAATTCCCTTAGATGTTATAGATTAACCTAAGAAAGGAATATCTATTTCAGTAAATAACAATTTAGGAATCTCTACTAAACCACATGCATGTTTTGTAGAATTATTTGTTCAACATAAAGACTATCCTAAAAGACTTTCAACCTTTATAGATCCTCCTCCTTGCAGCTGGCTCATTGGATCGACGACGATCGTTGGGAAAGAAACCGAAGGAGGAACGACGACAGCGCGCCGTTGAAACTCTGCATTTACCCGATCTACCTCAGCCTGCGCCTCCCTCCTTAACCTCTCGGCCCTTTCAGGAGACATGGGAGGAGGAACGGAGGCTATGGGAAGGGCTGCCACAGGAGTCTGGGATTTGGACTTTGATTTTTTCGTGGAAGCCACCCCACTCTTGGCCTTCTTGGTCGATTGCTGCGAAGACCCTTCATCAGCAGTGGCTCCAGTCGAAGGAGCAGTCTTCCTGGATACCCCAACACTTTTGGCTTTGGGTATGGAAGTAGGAGTCATGGGGCATAACGGAGGAAGCTCTTCGGTAGGCCTCTTAGGGGTTTTGCTTAGAGGGAACTCAATCCCAAGAACGGAGTTGCCTTTAAGTCCCAGCTCCAACGCAGAAAAAGACAGAACTGGAGGGTACACGGGCTCGCCATCTATGAACTCAGCAATGTTAGCCAGTTGTTTTGGCCATAACTTCGTGGCAAATAGACCGGTCACATTCCCTTGCCTTTTGTTGGAAGGAATGGTGACTCACCCAGCCATTGATTCACTTATCCCCCATTCAGCAGTAGAGGAAAATAAGGAACATGCCTCGCTGAAGCTAACCTTTGGATTTGAAGATTGGAAAACTGAGCGAGGAGCCCCCTGATCAAACCCAAATTGACGACTGCACCGATTGGGGTTATAATGTTCGCTGGAATATCCCCACTCGGTGTAGGACGGCAGATACCCCGGAGAAAGGAGAAGCACCATGGCTAACTGAGGATCTTCAATGTCTACCCCCACCTGAACCACCCTGGATTCGTGCTGAAAGAAATCACAAGTATGAAAAAAGACGTCCTCTCCGTAAGGCCTCATAACAAAGTCCTCAAAACGGTCAATTGAGGTGATCAGCTCTTTTCGGCTCTGCCTCTTGTGATAAATATAAGAGCGTGGGGGCAGAATGGTTTCCCCAGAAGGAGGTCGGTTGGCCTTGGCCGCTACAACAGGAAAGCGCACGTACAGGAAGCCGGTTAGAAGGACGCTGTTGGCAAATTGGCCAGGTTATAACGGACAAACGATCATTCCATGTCGAACAATGTTCTTTCGAGCCAGGTGTAGAGGGACCCTAAGGCAATTGCAGCCAAAGGAAGTTTGATGCCCCGGGCCAAACGAAGGGATATGTTGATAAGTTCCCTTTGGGGCTGATCATTTGGTTTTCCCGTCAAAAGAAAATGGGAAAGAATCACAAGGATGTAAGTGGGGAGCTCTAACGAAGTACCTTGACCATGGGCATCCGTTGAAGTTGAAGAACTGCCTTCACTAGAACCCTTGAAGAAGTAGTTAATCAGCGGAGTGAAGGTAGCTTTGTTTGAAGAACCGATGCAACTTCGGCATATTCGGTCCAACGCCAAACGGTCAGCAATCTCTTGGGCGTCGAGAGGCTCATCGGTATAAGGCTCATGACCTGTTGCTTCGAGCCCCAGGAGCTCACAGACATCTTCTAGGGTTATCGTAAACTCGCCCCACGCAGTGATGAATGTGTGAGTCGTCACGTTCCAACGGGAAACAAGAATGGGGAGAGCAGCATTATTTTTGGAGAGAGTAAACTCACCAAACCATTTGGCCCGTTGAAGGACAATCTTACTCAGAATATCACCATGGGAACTCACCATGTGAGAGTTCCAAGCAGCAAAATGGACAGGAGAACCCCCTGGTGCCTCGGAATCAATTTGGGACCATTGGAAGTCCCCTCGCTCCAGACGAAACCTGAGAGACCCCTCTGGAGGAAGAAAGCCCCACTTCGAGGGTTCTTCATCCTCATCACCCAGCATTAAGGTCTCAAACTTGCATTCAAAGTTGACAGTCTTGCAGGCAGCAGCAAAGCTATCATCCTTGCTAGAAATGGGAGAGCGATGACAAAACCTTAACTGTTCACGACGGGCAGCGTCCAAAGCTGAAGCAGCAGTAGTGGCAGCAACAGTGGTACCAACAGCAGTAGTAGGTGGCGCACTGGTTGAAGAGATGGTGGGGTAACTTGGAGACGCCATGGTAGAGTGTTAGAGCAAACAAAAAAAGCCTTGAGTAAGAGGAGCTTGAGCACGACAATGGAGGAGAGCAACCACAGGAGGTGGCGTAGAAGATGAGAGCAAGAAAAGGAAGGCACAAGCTTGAACAGTAATGGAGGTTTCAGATGCCCAATAATGGAAGCTATCTCTCTCTTTCTAAAAGCGAAGGAAATTTGAAGAAGGTAATGGCAAAGTAAGAGAAATGAAGGTTTTAAGTGTTTGGGGGATTTAGCCGTTTGAATTTTTAAGTTCGTCGTTTAAGTTTCCCAACATTGCACGTGCGAGGCCGCCTGCAATCATTTCAAATGTACACGTGGCACTTCGGGAAGTGTTCTGACAATGGAAAAGACAACGCTACGTCATTAATGAAGTGACACCTAGGGAACAGCCATCGTTACCTTCCTAAGCAAGATTGAGTTTTGAGCGCCAAGATTTTCTCTGACATATCCAATAAACCCCCCAACGAAGAAGATGCCCCAATGGTTCAAAAAAGCCACGATGTCCCCTCGTCAGAAGCTCAAACGTTGTTTAGTTATGACTCAGTTACATCGGGGAGAATTTTTCTTTTTTTCAAACATTACCGGGAGAATATTAGCAGGTCCTTCGGGAGAATTTCAGATATTCAAGCTAGAACGGTTGAGGTTCGACATTAGGAAAAAGTAGCAGGCCAGACAGAGAAGGTTCATCGGATTGAGAAGTTTTCATGGAGTCACTTCTTCTTCCCACAACAAATCCCTCCACGAAGGGGAAAATGTAGAGGGGTCTTGAAGGTAATCCTGGGATTAGGGATAATCCACCAATTAGCAACAGTGTTCTGAGGATAAGCTCAGCGAGGCAGCTCAAGCAAAGTAGCTCAGCGAGGCAGCTCAGCGTGAAAGCTTGGCGTGGAAACTCGTACTTTAGCTTATTGTTACTTTGTCATATTATAGCTTTGTTTATATTGACTATGAGTTGTAACGACTGTAATGTTGTAGCGAGAATAATGAATGGGTGTGAGGTCAAACGGTACTCGCGAGAGACCAGGCTTGGCAGGGCCTGGGAGAGCTTTCATGCTCTATCGAACAACCTCACCGTGGGAACTTTAGAGGGACTTGGTTTGGAGGATTGAGAAGTGGGGCACCGTTGGGGCTTGTCCTGACCATCTTAGATACACCTGGTAAAACACTGAAAGATCTTCACCGTGGAACCTAGAGCAAAGTAGCTTCGAGTTCCATCGGGAGCTTTGCTGTGAACCAAACAACCCTCTACTTTATGTCCCCTCTACTGTAGGTGATGTCACTAGCCAGCTAGACAACGTCAAGTCTGCACTTGAGTAAGCCATCGTGGTATTTGGGGCTGCCAGACGGTTGGTAAGAAACCTCTGTGGCAACAGCCCCCCTGACACACAGTGGTTAGGCAAAAGGCATGTCTTGGCATTTAATGTTTATGATGTAAAGACAACTAGTGCATCAGGTATTTAATGCTGGTGACATAAGGTATGAGGGAGGTCTTTCATAGGCATTAATGACTTAGCTGCCTTGGGGGTGGTGTGGGGGCTATTTAAGGCCCCAACCACCTCCAAGGAAGGGCATCGATCAAAAAGTTCTAAAAGGAGTTCTTTGGGAGATATTCTTCTAAGATTTTGAGAAATTATTACTAGAAAAAGAGTTATTGAAAAACCAGAGAGTTCTTCCACCCACCATTTGTCATTTATTAGGGAGCTTTAATAACTTGACAAGAAATCCTTGAAGAAGACCTTTTTCGGTGTGTGTGTTTTTTTACCTTCCTACTAAGGTGTATCTAGGATGCTTACTTCTCTCTCCCTCTAGCTAAGTTATTTCTGAGTTCTTTATTATATTGTGAGTTATACACGAGAGATTTGTGAGTTTAAGCTGGGTTTCATACGTTCCAAACTGTTCTTTGTGTCTTGTGGCTAAATCACTAGTGTTTACTAATTAACCTTGTCATCACCATATTCAAAAGGGGTTACACATCCATCTTATCTAAACTACCCTCTTACAATATGCACTAACTGTAGTTGGTCGACGAGGAGAAAATATTCCAAACTGTACCAAGTATGGTTAGTCGGGGATAAAAACCCATTAACAGTAGTTGGTCGACGAGGAGAAAATATTCCAAACTGTACCAAGTATGGTTGGTCGGGGATAAAAACCCACTAACTGTAGTTGGTCGACGAGGAGAAAATATTACAAACTGTACCAAGTATGGTTGATCGGGGATAAAAACCCACTAACTGTAGTTGGTCGACGAGGAGAAAATATTCCAAACTTTACTGAGTATGGTTGGTCGGGGATAAAAACCCACTAACTGTAGTTGGTCAACGAGGAGAAATATTCCTAAAAATGCCAACCTGTTTGGCTAGCAAATGAAATATTCCAAACTGTACCAAGTATGGTTGATCGGGGATAAAAACCCACTAACTGTAGTTGGTGGACGAGGAGAATTTATCGACCTTGGTTGGTCGGACACATTTTATGAAAAAGACAAAAATTTACCAAGTATGGTTAGTCGGGGATAAACTCTCACTAACTATAATTGGTCGACGAGCACAATTTAACAACCTTGGTTGGTTGGAAAATTTTTAAACATTTTTATACTCATTACTTTATTATTAAGTGATCGAGCAACATTACTGATACTTGTAACTTTTTTATTACTAAGTTGGTCGATGAACAACACAATATTATTATCTTTTTAACATATATACATAAATGTAAAGTATTTTACAAGACAATAGCAATTAAGATTTCGAACAAAAATGAAAGTCTTTCATTAAAATCAAAAACAAAATACATCAGGAATGAAATACATATTTATTACATCAATATTCCCATTCTATTGGTTTCTTCCCCTCTGCTTTTAAAACAGGTTCCTCGCCAGCAGGTGGATCATTTAAAGCAAGAGGAGAATTTATGAAGTTAAGATCTTTGAGCATCCTGATATTCATTACGGATGGTCGATCTAGGAGGTGCTCGATAAAGTATTTGTTCATTTGGGGGCTTCTATTACAGATATATGTGTTCATTTGGTGGCACATTCTTATAACATCATGCAGTCGAGCACCAAATTCAACTTCACAAACTCAAATGGAGGCGTATTAAGAAGTTCAGGAGGTGCATTCAGAAGTTCAGGAGGCATATTCAGGAGTTATTATGCACATACTATTGAAGTTCAGAAGTCAAATTTAGCATCTACAACACTGAGATCTTTACTACTACTATCCCGACCAATATTGAATAAGAAGTTGTATGAAAATGTTTCGAAGTCCACCACTAGCTTCGTACTAATCATATTGAAGAGTTGGGTTCAAAAGCTAGTATGTTACTTGACAAAGTATTCAGAGGATCATAAATCAGAAGAATCAAGCACGTGAAGTTAGCACTCAGTGGCTCGGTACAGGAGGCGGTTGGTCAGCTAGCGAACCAATCAACATACTTGAAGATTATGACAAGCTACAAGCTGCATACTATGGCATGGCTGCATCCAAATTCCCAGGGGTGATACATAGCACACGGAGTTCCTCAAAAGAAAGATTAGAAACCATCGATCATCCTGCATCATATGTCGTCCAGGAGATAATGCACTTTTTGTTGAACAAATCAAGAAGGTAGATCAATAATTTCACGAGCACCGAGCAACACTGCAGAATAAATACTCCATCCTTTCAAGTAAACCATCAAGCATGGAGCATTGGGGGCTTCTGTTAACGTAAAAATTCTCCATCTACGAGGACCAATGAGAAAAAGACACATGTCATCCTACGTGGTAATATTCGGCACCCGAGGAGAGTTGGTCGGCATTCGAGGAGAGTTGTTCGGCACCCGAGGAGTGTTAGTCGGCACCCGAGGAGAGTTGGTCAGTACCCGAGGAGAATTAGTCGGCACCCGAGGAGAGTTGGTCGGCATACCAACCAGGAAGATCAAGGGATAACTATGCATTTAATATGCATTAATGAAGATGAGTATGCATTTAATGAGCATTAATGTACATTTATACTGTAGATGACAACACATAGCATACCAAGCAATTCAAAAATTAGATTCGTTGAATGTATACATAATGTATAAATGTCTACATACAATGAATCTCTTTATCTCCCATCACTATAAATACATGTATTCCCTTAGCCAAAAGGAGAGGCAAGAAATCCGACAAGGATGAGATACACCATACACAAGATCCACACCTTTTTCTCTCTCTACACCACATTGTGCTATTGTAAACCCCTGGGAATAAAATAACAGTGGACGTAGGCTTTTCCTTATAGCCGAACCACTTTAAAAATATTTGTCTCTTATGTGCTTGATTGGATTGCTTTCATCTATTTATCTATGATCATAAAAATGGGATTCGGTCCAGTTTTTTGCATCAACAACCACACTAAAACAATAATCTCATATGGTTCATTCTTAGCATCAATGCCGAAAACCAATTTAATTACTAATAACTTATTAGGTTGGCGTCAAAATTTTATATTAACCAATATTTTTAACCAAACCAACTAAATAAAATATTCGCATAGTTTATATACATGAAACTGAAATGAAATAAAATAACCGAACACTCGGTAACAAATAATACAACCAAATCGAATGCCGCACTAAAAGGCGGTAAAATAATAAATGAGTACAATTGGGCTATCGACCCGAATGTTTCAACAATACCTCCTATCTAGATTACAAGGATGGAAGCATCTATAAGGAACCTGCATGCATCCATACCTGCTGCAGCATATGTCTGACTCAAAAGAATAATCATGCGTCCTTGTGTCTGGGTACCTATATATATACATATATAGCAAGAGAGGGGAAAATAGAGAAAAATGTAAGAGCTCAAGTTTTAAAAATATTTAGTAAGTGCATCCTACGCCATATTTTTAAAATATGAAATCTCTCATTTTAAACTAGTATCGCACTCTCATGACATACACCTCACCCCTCTTCAATTAGTGTACACATATCGCATACATTTTAAACGATCTAGTTAAACTACCCTGTCTAACTAATCTCTTTAGTCCATCTTCTAAATCCTCCTAACTATAACCTACCTTGTGTGATATAATATAGGTTATACCATAAGCTATTACATAAGAATTAAGTTAATATGATCCTCCATGTGATATATATATATATAGTCCTTGTTTCTATATAAAACTATACCATTTATATTCTGTAACTTTCACTAGTTTAAAATACCATTTTTACTTTAACGCATACTATATCTTATTATAAATGGTTCTTGATTGAACCTACAATTCACCTTTTTATTACTCCGGATATAAAACCACCGGAAGAAGAATAACATCTTATTCATTTTACACTTTACACCATTCAAGGTTATATGATATCTCATAATCATATACAAGCAATCTACTATAAGCAACAAGTATAATTATACCTATTTTATAATCATAAGTATAATAACCATCCCGCTGAGTTATAACTCTAGTATGCAGTCTCAAAGTGCCCATCAATATATGGGTTTGCTCAAATTAACCCTGATACCAAGTCAAACTTTCTCATGAACATGGTATAAATACAAAATGGTGGAGGCGGTCATATTCCCTCCTAAAACTAGAATAAAAATATCGCATCCATATACGGGACGATATGACCTGGAGATATACTCACCCTGCTACGTAATCCAGGGGATTCACCCACATCGCCCAACCTCCATGGACAACACTAGAGATATAAACATACATAAATATATCATTTGCATACCAACATATTTTTAAACGAGTCGTATATACATATACTGTAACAATACCCGTATATAATATAGCATTCCTCAATATGCTCTTGCTATAATTGCAAAAATCTTATAGCGATAGTCAATACCCTGAATGTTCCCATTCATAATAGTGTATAAGTATTCATACACTTAACATACTAAACCTACGAGTATTCTATTACTTAAAATATAACTCGCACCTTACTCACTTGTAAGTATTATAATATAAACCCGAATATACCAATTCACAATAATTAAATAAGTATACCGGCCACTTATTTTAGTTCCATAGGTATCGCATCACCTATACTAATAGTCATCAATACACGTATAGGACAACTGCTCAATACTTTTTAGCTCGTATACTAAATTCTATCCTACTCGTATCCTAGGATTCACTCAAATATACTCGACCCATATTTATTATCTATGCATACATGTCTATATAAACACACTTGCCAAAGACTTCTCTCGAATGTTATTCATCCTAAAACATTTATTGAGTCCGTGCCCCGGATTGTACACTCAACTAACCCAAGGTTAATGTACCACTTATCGAGTCCTTTAGGTCATAACCATCTATAATACAATAATTAAGAAGATCCCTAACCTTAAAACCCAAAGAGAAAAATGAGTGGAAAAATCCTTATCTTGGGAATAAAATAGAGTACCGGTCGACCGGTCCCTACCCCCCGGTCGATCGCGAATTGGAATTATTCCTTGCGAGCCAACTAGTGGCCTTTTTCCCTTATACCGTTCGATCGGTTCCTTGGCCACAATCGACCGGTCACACCAGATATTTCGGCCAACCTCTCCAATTCTTATGAAACCTTAGCTCCAAAATACCAAATATCATCCCAACCTCCATTTTTATGGTTTCTAATATCAACCAACAACACTACAATCATCTAAACACGGATTTATCACTAACACAACAATTAATTTGTGATATTAAACCATTTCTTTTGGATGTAAACCCTAAAACAAATAAAGCCTTAGTTTTATCATTTCTCCCTTTTTTACACACCATTAACATAGGTTTAACACTAGAAATCATTAAGAGTTTACAATACATCAATTTGTAAACTCATACTCAAATTTTCCAAATTTTTTTTAAGGGTTATAACCCAAAAATCGTATAGTCTACCAACTATAATATGAGATACACACACACAAATGAATAAAGCAAGCAAACACTTGCCTCGTGGATAAAATCCGATGACCTCGAGTCGAATTCCACGGAGTTTGGACCGTAATCCCCTTTCTTCTTCCTCTTTCCCTTCCTTTATTCTCTTCTTTATTTTCTCTCTTTTCTTTCTTATCTTTCTCTATCTCTCTCGTGCCTTTATAAGAAAGGATAAGGGTTTATCCCTTATAAACCCAGAAATGACTCGTTTACTCAATTGCGAGTCTCTACTAGTCCAAAAATTCCCAGAACGTAAACGCTACCCCCGGATACTCTATTCTGACTATCTCGGCCATTCTGAAACCAACCATGCACTCGAAATATCCATCCGATTCACTTAACTAAAATTAACTAATTAAACCCAACACATCTGAATACGAGTTTTCCAATTAAAATATTGTCCTTTGTCACTTTACCTAACTGCGACATATAATTAAAATAATCCAACTCATTTACTTAGTCCCAAAAGTAAATGTAACACACATAAAAAATCATCCAACCCTCATAAACTCCAAAAAATATTATTCAGAGTAATTACTCAAATCTCCAAATTACACCCACTTGTGAAATTTAAATATCCATAAAAGTACGGGGTATTACACTAACTAGGTGGCAACCCTGGGATCTCACCAAACACATTCAAAAACTCACTAACTACTGGGATGGAATATAGTGACACCATGACTTCCAAAGAAGTCCCCTCCTAGATATAGTATAAGTGCATGCTCGACACACGCATAAGGTGCAACATCGTAACCAGGTACATCTCATGCCCCGAAATAGCGAAGACGATGGGCCTATCGTAAGAGCCAACACATGCTCTATATGTACCTATCCAATCCATCCCCAAGATAACATCGTACTCGTGAATATCAAGTACTAGTAAGTCGGCTATAAAAGTGAGTCACCCTATCTCAATACCTATACCCGACATACTAAATGTATGGGTGCCCCTCTACCTACCGGTGAGTATATGTATAGTACGATATATGAAGTAAAGTCTGTCATCCAGTCTCACGTGCAAAATCAGTGATAACAAATGAGTGATATGACCTCGTGTCAAATATAATATAACATACGTGTCCAAGGATAGGGAAAATACCCTCAAGTGCCTGAGTTGGCATTATCCCCTTTGTAGGAACAATGTGATAAACTCATCCATATTGTAGCGGTAGCGGTTGTCCCTGAGGTGGGGCGATGGTTTCTAGAGCGACTGGTGTAAAAACTCCTGGAGATGGTAACGGTGGTTATTGTTCCTATGGTGCCTGATGTCCCCTCTAACATCCCTACTCCTAAGGTTCCTGATTACCCAGAGGACACCGCCTAGACGTATGTCCCCTCTCTTTGCAAGTGTGACAGTTTGAATAAAATAAGCGTCGCTCGGCTTGTTGACCCTACTGGACTAGTCCCTACTGACCTTGGCCCTGATGGCCTCTATGTTACTGGCCCTGTCCCAGTCCCTATTACCCATGGACTGACTGGACCTATTATGACACCCCGCTTAAAATAATAATGGGTGGCAAGCCCTATACTAAAATAATCATTAATCTCAATTGGATCATTCTCAGCAACTAATAACGATTCTAAAATAAACACGGCTAACTACCCATTACTACAAAAAGAGGGTGCCAAACTTTTTTTTTTAAACATTTATAAAACAAACTATGCAACAACTAACCAACAACATAACAACTACTAATTATGATACATAACACACACATGCAATATAATAATACTAAAGTACAATAACATCTACAAAATGAAATACCTGAATATGCTGTCGGGTCACAGACAATATAGAAATCCGATAAGGAAATATAAAAGTACTACAAATACAACACTTGGGTGTGAACCTGATATACAAACTGAATCCTAATCTAGATACACAAAAGATAGGAAACGACTATATCAAATACCGCAACAGTCTGCTACTGCCACAACTCCCCAAACACACTGGATGGATAACATCAATGGCGTCCTTGCGGAGGAACACCTAAAATAATACAATATATATAGCAAGAAGAAAATATAAACGGGTCAGAGACCGAAGTGTGAAAACATTTTCTTAGTAAGTGCATTAAAATGCGTAATAATTATAAATGCAATATGGCATGATTAAAGTGGAGTCGTACTCTCCAGAAAATCTAACTCAGCTCTCATCTAAAGTGCGCACCTAAACGTATGCACATGATCCTCAAATAATTGTCCAACACTGTCTAGAGGAAAAATAATCTAACCTACACCCAAAATTTATACCCTTCTAAACTTCCATTTAAATCCTACCCTTAACTTCTACTATTACCATAATCTTAATTATTCATCAACTTGCTAAACATATAGAGTGTACATAAACATTTCTCTTATTAGAATTTCTCATTTTCTAGTTATAAACATATATGAGTTAATGGCATCTAAATGCTAAGAACTAAACTTCTCCCAAGTATCAATAATGCGTTGTGTTTCATGCGTGGGATGTCTCGCAAGCGAAATCCAAACAAGGAACCCCCCCGATACACTACTCCTTGACAGTATTGATTATCAAGATTCATTATTCCCTCAATGCATAACACATATAAACCTAACTTACTACACTAATATATATAACCTAACTACTCCCAACTCTCAACAGTGCACTACGTTTTGTGCGTGGGACGTCTCGCAAGCGAAATCCAAACAAGGAACACCCCCGATACACTACTCCTTGACAATGTTGGTCGCTGAGGTCCATTATGCCCTCGGTACCCACGTAACTTATATGCTCATATAAATCTTATACGCTTCATTTTCACTTTAATATTCTCATCACTATTTAAATCCAGATAAAATCTCTCGGAATGAGATTCAATCAATATTCTCATATCTCTTTACTCTAGAGACAAATATATGTTATCACATAATCATATACAAACAATATACTATTCATACCAGTATAATAATAACAATCCCAGCAAGCTATAACTCGAGGATGCAGGTTCTCAATGCTATCATCTACCAGGGAATCGCTCACATATCATCCTAGGTAGCAACGGTCAAAATCTCACACCGCCTTGGTAAAAACCAAATCACAACGTACGGGAAGCGGTCATAGTTCCTCCCTGAAAATGAGACGAAACATACCCACCACGTCTCACCCGTAATGAAATCACACAATAATAATGGACGCTATGACCTGGGAACTATACGCTCCCTGCTCCTCAAGCCAGGGGCCTCACCCACATTGCGTAACTTCCCATGATAGCATAGAGGGGGTATGCTTCACACACACACACACACACACACACACACACACACATATATATATATATCATTCACATTAGATATACATACATCATCACCTCATATAAATGTATACCATCACACAAGGTATATATATATCACACTATATAAGTATACACACTCTTATTATGCTCGTATGCATAAATGAAATAATTTCACTTATTAGGATATTACTCTCGATATACTATTCGTCAATAACTCACGCAACTTCCCCACTTTGTATATATGATACGATTTCTCACTTGAAGATCACCCATCACTATTAATTAGGATTAATTTCCCAAATCAATTAACGTTGAGGATATTCTCTATATCTGTATGCACATCGATCAACATTTATTACTCCTCGATTATTAACCTCGACACTAAGAGGATTTCCCACCAATTTAAGACGATAATTTAATTTCGCACTCTTTCAAAATCAATCACTAAAACCCCAAACCTTTACGTCCAATCATATATTTATTTTGCTCTCATTTCCTAAATGAGAGAGGGAATACACACTAAATTTCATTATGAAATAGACCTCAAAGATCTACTCACTTTTCTAAGATCCTTATTCCTCTTACATAATCGCTTAACCCTTAAAGATAATTTAATTGAGAAGTTCCATTAATATAAACCATAAGGTAAGGGGATAAACTTAAAATCCCACACTTGAACCCAAAACAGAGGCCCGATCGATCGGTGCCCCAACCGCGGTCGATCGTACTTTTCAATTCTGCCTAACCTCGAAGACTGTATGCTCTTCCCTTGAGGTGTAGTCGATCGACCCCCAGGCCACGGTCGACTGGCCCACAGGCCACGGTCGACCGGCTTTACCAGTAATATCGGCCAAACTCCATTTTTAAGGAACTTTAACTTCCTAAAAACTCCACAATACCTACTTCCAACTACAATTCTTCAACCCAATGATATTACTAACATTAACACACATCAAATAACTCCAACCAACTAATTTACAACCTCAAATCCAGATATAAACATCAAATGAAAGATTTAACTCAAAAATCTAGGTTGTTAACATATTATACCAAAATCCACAATTTTATCCACAAATCATGAAATAAAAGATGAGCAACAATTATTTAGCAAGTTTAATCACTTGCCTCAAAATTGTAGAGTCTGATACGCTCTCAAAATCACAAATTTGCCAGAAATCCCAAGCTTTTCTTCTCTTTATCTTCTTCCTTTCTCCTTCTCTCTCTTTCTCTCTTTCTTTCTAAGGTTTTCTCTTAATCTCAAATGAGATTTGTTTCTCCCATAGGCTTTTAAGCCTTGTCTCCCAAAATACACAACTTTAAATGATAATACACACTTTAAATGGCTCGGTTACTTTAATTCGAGCCAAACGAACTTAAAATATTTCGGAACCCAAATAAGACCCAAGTACAGTCATTTCAACTATCTTGACCCTTTCGGAATCAACCGCACACTCAGAATCGCCATTTGAAATACTTTTTAACATCTTCAAATTTGGACCTCTACCAATTCAATTATTCTCCAATTAAAATAATATTATTTCTCTCCAAAATTAATCAATTATTGTCCCAAAAATCTCGGGGTATTACACTTATTTGTTCTAATCATCAAAACCACCCTTGAACCTCTTATGCTAATATGCAAACGAAGTACCCCTAAACTTTTTGTTCCCCGGTCTACTACCCCCAGTCGTCTTTCCCTGCTAGCTCGATGACTTGACTCCATGTCAATTCTCTCCCTTGTTCTTTTGGAAGGCCATGTGATCCTAACAATGGAGAAGTACGGCGTTCACCTTCTGATTATAGGTTGTGAAGGTCGGGTTCCCCAAAAGAGCCTTCCTAATGTGCCCAGTTGATCCCACTATAAATATGTTCATCTTACTTTGCTCAGTATTCACATCATCCTTTGCAATGTAATAAAGGGAACTGAACTCCTCCTCATACACCGCAACTGTACGACCCTCCTACCTGAGCTCCATAAATCGGCTACTCATCTCAGATTGCATAGCCCGGGGAAAATATTTCGCCTAAAACCTCTCCCCAAACTCATCAATCATCAAGCTATCCCTCTATGCAATCGACATAACCGACTTCCACCAATAGAGCACGCCCCTCACAAGCCGAAATGAAGCTAACATATGCTTCTACACTGGTGTACACTCCAAAATCCGTAAATGTCCTTAAAAATATTTCTTCCACCTGCTTGGCACTAGAATATCAGGACTGCCCAAGAAATTTAGAGGTTGTCCCGTTACGAAGGCCTCCCTAGACTTATCCCAAACCAACCTTGGTGCTTAGTGAAAACGTAATTTCCTCTTTATGTGACAAAACAAACATGATATGCGGAAGCGTACAATGAGATGGTTCAACTTTTAGAAATAACAAGTTTTATTTTCTTTAAACAAATTAAACTTAAACCAAGTTAAATTAAATCCAAGACCTAGAATTTGCCTAAGTCATATATATCAATATTCCAAAGTTAGGCCAAACCAAATTATTGCAAGTGACTTGAATTAAACAATTTTACCCAAAATTTAATTAAAGTCCCAATTTAAATTAGAGTGATTGTTAAACCGAATTTTATCTTGAAAGTATTCTAAGCATGCGTTCTAAGTTTTTGTGCAAGATAAAATAAACAATGTCACACTACGCCGCGATGTACGAGGAAAAACCCAAGACGGGAAAAAACCTCGGACGGCCCTAGCCACAAGTCCACTAGATACGGAATTATACAATTACAAGACAAGAGACTTACAACACTCGACTCGAACCCTCTCAAGCCCCGATGCTCCTTCTTGTAGAAACCTCTTCCTAGCGAACAACCACGGAGCTCCACCGCGATCTCGGAATAAACCGATAGGACTTTGTATGGTCACCGTCACCCAAGCTTGGAGCCTTTCTCCAAGTGAGTAATACCACAAAAAACTTCTTCTTCTTTGTGATGGGATGTAGAAGCAAACCCGAAACGTATCTTTTTCAATTCGGTAGAGAAAAGCGGTACCAAAACTCCAAGTAAAGATATGTATATAGAACTTGGATAAACAACTATTGGGTGTAAACACTAGAGTGTGTAGGATTTTTTATTAAGGAATAACACTCAAAACTTGATCTTTTTCCTTAAACAAATTTTCTCTCAAAACACTCTCTAGGAGTTTGTATGGTATGAAAAAGATTCCCCTTCAAAAGTGATTCCCTTCTTTAACTAAGCCTTGAAAAATCAGTTAAGAAACAAGTGGGATAATGGGGTAAAAACTGTCAAAAATTGCCAAAAACTGTTCCCGCCTGGCATTCTCGTTCGAACGACATTTCGTTCGAACGAACTCTCGTTCGAACGAGACTTCTAACGAGCGACCAGTTTGGACTCGTTAGATACCTCGTTAGAACGAAAAAACTCGTTCGAACGACATATCGAACGACTGACCAGTTTAGGCTCGTTGGCAGACTCGTTCGAACGAAACTTGGTTCGAACGAAAAATCTCATTCGAACGAAATTTCGAACGACTTCAAGAAATTTTCTATAATTTGTTTTTGGCCCAGAAACTTTTATATACTTTAATATAAAGTTCTATTTAAATTATTCTGAAAGTAAAACATGGTTTTTATTAAACCTAACACCCAATAAACTTTGTTCCAAGCTCCTATATAAATATAATTACATTCATACCTTGGGAGCATGGAACCTTAGTTGATGATGTATAAACGAGGCACGCAAATCGGCATTTTGATGAAGCTTTAAATTATTTGCCGCTACGTCTTCAACAAACACTTCATAGGCTTGAGAGTATGACAATAAAACACTATCCTATGAATAAATGTTTTTGTCCAGAATTGAGCCAACAAAATACATGGACTCAATTGGAAATTTGTGTCCTTACACGTAGGCTAGTATGTCCATCGACTGTGGCGATGGTGCAGGTTGCTGCTGAGTCTGTGGCGGTGGAAAGTGCTAGAGCCTGCTGTCATAGTAGTGGAAACTACCTGGGTCATAATAGTGGCGATCTCTACTCAATTAATCAATTGTGGGTTGGTGGTGCCAGAGGCTATTGTTGTGGCTCTGACTGAGCGTCCTCATATGTAGCGGGTGCAACTAGATCTACCCCTCCGTCCGTTTTCCATATAAAAGCAAACCAAGTTCGAGTTAGTACAAATTGTAAGAATATAATGAATCTTAAACATAGGCTCTATATATCAAAGGATGCAGCACAAAACATAATGAAAGCAACCCAGATCCTAAGGACACTAGAAACTAGATGCTCTGATACCAATTGTAACAACCCCATTTTCTCATAAAAAGGTTGGCCAGACATTATAGACCGAAGATGGGGTTTGTTTGTCAATTTATACCATTCTTAGCATCAAACTGTAAAACCTATATTTATAAATCAAAATGAGTTTCAATTAATATACCAATGATAATAAAATCTAATCAAGTACTAAGAATATGATAAATCCAATATAATAGTAAATATCTCAAACCAACATGAAGTAAATAAATCCTTGGCTTATGCCCATACAAAATCCCATATAAAATAAATAAACTAAAGTGGTGTAGCACCCAAACTAGAATTAATAAATCTGGAGTGTCTGATGAGCAAAAGGAGACTGCAAGACTGATCCATCAACTTTCCTTCTATCCTTGCCTAGGAGGACCCGGGGGAGAAAATATTTAAATTTGGGTCAGTGCCCTAGAGTTAAAAGAATTAACTTGTTTAATTTAAAGTGAAATAAATACAGTCGATTCAAAGTAAATATTCCCCGTTGTTACTCAGATACGATTAACATCTCACGCCTCATCTAAGTGTGATATTACTCGTATCCAAACAAGTGCCGAAATAATAAATGACAAATATTCCAATTTAGTATTAAATGTATTAACTATAGTCAAAATAATAAAACATAACCGTCTACATTCGTATTATAAATGCCCAAGTATTCCAGTCACATATCTCTCGTGAAGGTGACATAAACATCTATGACGCACAACATAGTATGGGTCTGTAATTTATTATCTACGTTCTTAGAAAAATTAATCAATCTCATTTAATTCGGGTAATTATATATATGTCCTTTCATATATGCAATATTCAAAGGCGTCTACTAGTGGTGTCTCGTTTGTACTCTATTGATAAGTCTGAAGGAATCTCTATCCAATCAGAATTCATAAAACACACAAAAGTAGGGCGGTCCCTACGCAGTACACTAGTTCATGGCCCATACCCGGTGATGACAAAGGATCCCAGCATCTACTCCTACCTCTCGTAGGTGCCACTACTACATAGTACCTATAACAATTACCTACACGACATCTAGTCCACCTGTGCTGACGTGTGCTACGGTCCCAAACTCGCATAACCCCAAACCGATAGGACCGTCCACAAACATTGGTATGTCCACTCAAATAAATATAAATACATATTATTACCATATAATATGTATAGGTAATTAGTCTATAATTACCTAAGGTATCCTATATGAATATTAATAAATATTCACCCATTAATAATTGACCATCTAGTTAATTTTTAATTCCTTCTTTCTTAAAAGATTATTTAACCATCTATTTAAATATAATTTCCTGACTAATATATGTGCCACTTAGCATTTTTAATAAATTCATCATTAACCCAAACATTATCCCACTAACTCGTATGATTTTTTAAAAATACCCCGGATCCATCCCTAATCCCAATTCATCCTGCCCCAGGGGCCAAATCGATTCTACTTCTAGGTCGAATCGATTCGGACCTGGGCAGAAGCCCAGATCTATTACGTTTTTCTATTACGAGATTTTCCATTTTCTTTCCAATATCCATTCTAATTGTTAATTCCCTTTTACAAACCTATAAACAGGTCCCTACAACTTCGTTACTCATCTTAGAAGAATAAATTTCACATATTATCAAAATATTCTTTCCCCAAATCCCAAAATTTTCACAAATGGCTCAAGACCCTTAGCCCGGGTTTTTCTACCATAAATTCATCTATATTCAAATAAGATTTGGGGCATATCACATGGGCCCCAAGTCACTAAATTTTTAGATCTTAAACATATATCAAAACCTCTACATGTGAAACTAACTTTTCAAATTTATCCCCTAATTCCTAAGGCACCTATCATCAAATTCAAGATTTTGATTATCCTAGGTTAACCACCTATGTTCCAATTAGTCGTCTACATACGTAATATTAAATCCTACCATTTAATCACCAAATTACAAACTAAAACTCAAAAATCACATGGGGTTTACTACTATGAATCAAGAAGCACATTGAATGTTAAATCAAGAAAGAAAATTCTTTCTTGGATATGTGGTTGATGAATTTTCCCTTGAATCTATTGTTTCTTCTCCTTAATGGCCTCGATTCCCTTCTCTCTCTAGGCAAGGCTGCTAGGGTTATGTATTTAATTAAGTGTGGGAAGTATTAATCTTCCCCTTAATCTTATATTAGTCTCAAATCTCGAGTTGAGCTTATTTCCCCAATTTTGGAAAGAACCCATAATTAGACTAGCCCAAAAGTTTCCCAACTTATATACATATACCCTGGGACCATTTCTAAAGGATTAAATCACCTAAATGAGCCCATATAGCTTCTCGAAATGCATCCCAATTATTTTTTATTCCACAATTACATTTATAACCGAGTCACACATCATACATTAATTATCTACTACACATGCAATTATTTTCCATTGTAATTATTCACATAAAAAATAAATCTCATATGATTATTAAATAATAAAAACTACTGGTTTGCAATTAATAAATTAAATTTAGCGATTAAATTTAATTTTCACGAATTTTAGTTTATGAAAAAAAATCTTTTTATTTATTCTTGAAAGATACAGGGTATTACACATATCTTCAACTGTTCCCTTGAATTTGTCTTCTTCTTCACCATCAGTATTGGTGAGTAATGGTAATAGCTTCTTTCTCTTTGAAAATAATGGAGTCACTAGTCTATTTTACACAAAATAGACAGAAGAAGGGGTAGGCCTCTATAGACACCTAGTAAAGACAAGTAATCTACATGTTTAACTAAAGAATCAAAGGTTTGAAGAATGGGTCATAAATTGGAAAGTATGAGGTACCTGTTCCTCCCTTTTGGTCTCAAATATAGATATGAAATATTTATTTCAATATGTCATAGTGTAAAAGGAAAAAATAAAATGAAACGAGTTAGTCTGTAAACAAAATGCGTAGTGTAGTATGGGATATCTGAATAGATAATATAGACAAATGATAAATATTTATAAAGTCAAACTTATTCACTCCGAAGATAGTCCGAGTGAGCCTATGTACTTGAACGAATCGAATCAAAGTCCACGTTCATGTTGAAACACAAGGGATTTTTTTTATGTAAGAGATCTAGAATTTTTTTATATTCCCATTTTTTAGTGTATGACAAGATTGTATCTGAAGATGTAAATGGATTATTTTCATGAAATAACTTGAACGAGATAAAGTCATTCATAAAATCACTTTGATGATGAAAGACTGGCGAAAGTTCTAACATCTAGGACAAAATAATAGGTCAAATCCTCGAATTTAGTGAACCTCTTACCTATGTGGAAAAATTTAGTGGTTTTAAACCTTTTTTATTTTCAAGATCTGACTTGAGTTTTAGAGACAGAGTTTCTCTAATACGCTTATGTATCCACCCCACATGAAAATAAGTTTGTCGTAGTTCAATTATGACCTATAGAGAATAGTCATGCCCAAATAAGAAAAAAAATTAAGAACATATGAGCTGGGGTAGTGTTGCAACACAACACCACCCTTTTTATGTTAAGACTTCAAAATAAAAATTGTAAGAATAAGGGTACTTATAATCCTACACATGAACCTTTTCGTTTTGGCATTGTTCCGTCTTGAAATCAATCTTTTTTAGAGTACATCTCAATTTACTTTTAAATTGAAGTACCTTCTTGAAAGAAAAAGGAAAAGAAGCGATAAGAGGGATCTTTTGACTTCTTTTGAGTTTGAGAGAGAAGAAGAAAGTTAGGACTTTGGGTTATGACTCTAGATCTTAGTTTGGAAGGGGGTTTGAATGTAAAATGAGGGAGTTTGAGGGATTTTTTGGGATAGAGATCACTTATGGTTAGAAAAGAAACATTTAAGAGATAGAGTTATTGCTTAATGAACTGGTTGGTGAGAGCCCTTTTATAAGAAACTTGTCTGGTGTGCAGGACCGATCTATAGGGAATTAGCGTTTTATAGTAACCATAAGAGTATATATCTTACATACGTACTAATACCTAATCAATTTGAATTATACAGAGAATGCCTTCTATTGATATCCAATCTATCAAAAAGATGGGCAATTAAACCTATTATTTTTCAAACTCAACATGATATCAATGCTTAAAATTTTAGTATTTAGATATCTGATCATCCGAAGGGATAGAATTGGTATACATTATCTTATTGTATTGATGACTTGGTCATCGATGCTTCGAAATCCAACGACGAACCATTCGCTGCATGACACTTTCTAATCTATACTAGTGAACTGCAAATGATCATATACCTCGTTCATATTGTCCTAAAGTTTTATATTTGAGAGATTTTAACAATCCCAAAGTGTTAATCTCACAATTCTAGATGACATAATTTGGTACACTTTAGCATGAAATAAAAATAGGATATAAATAATGGATCTCAAGACATATAATATTTGGAATTAGTAAAAAATTAAAATAAGGATGAGTTGAATGGTATGATTTGACTTCGTCCAAGCTACGATTGGTCTCGGGTTCGAGATGTGGGAACAGCCTCTCCATATATGGAGTTAAGGATAGCATACATCCACCTCTTCTAGACCCTGCACCTTTAGTTGAATGGTATGATTTGACCTATGCCTATAATAGTGCAATTATTTTTCCCACACAGAATGACGTGTTCGAATTTGTTTCTCTCAACTTCAATTGACATATATTAATTTAAAGGAAGAAATGATTATTGGTATGATTTTGAGAGATATGAAGAGTGATGTTTATACAAACTTTATAAAACAAGATGCAATGTGGAAGTGACTGTGTTCACTGAAATCACGTCCAAATAGAGATGTTTATGCAAATAAGATGCAATGTGTTCTATATTCTATATGTAGAAAATATTAATCCATTATTATGACAAGAAAAAAAAAAGAACAACGAGTGGAGTTAAATATGATAATAATGTTGATTGCCTACTAAAATGACATAGACAAGGGGACGTTGAACATATAGAAATTATAACATAAAAAAGTTGCAGTAAACTGAGAATTTTGAATCTAATATGAACACAACAATGTAACTGATTAAATGTGAAAAAAATGGAAAGATAAAACTAAAATGATATAGATAAGCTTGGAACTTAACTTGTGTATAGGTAGTTAGGGGGGCAAAAGGATATTTCCATAACTGGATGTTGGCATGATCTTGTAATTCTTGGGTTTAGTAATTTAGTTATTCAGGATAGTTAGCATTAAAAATTAGATTTACATAGGATTTATCAGTAACCTAATTTATCTAGGATTATTTACTACTTATTTGATCAGATTATAACTTTTATTATTATATTATAAATAGAGACATTGGACACCCATTGTAAACAATAATTATTAATAAGATTTATAGGAATGTGAACTTGGGCTTAATATTTTTTATTGCTTTCCTGTGTGTGTTCCATTGAGTACTGACATGTTTACATCATCAACATGAACGAACATCCTTATACAACTTCACTGTACATCTAACTACAAAGATTTCACCAGTAAATTAATCTCCATTACACTCTTCAACTACATTGATAGAAAACAAATCAAAATTATCCATGACAAATACTGATTGTTAATAATGTAAAAAGAGGAAAGATAAAATTAAAAAAATAATGGTCATATCTTTATATTGAACAAAAGGAAAGATGATGTCCAACCGTGATGGGATGAGCATCCACAATTAAAGAACACGCATTGGCAACAAGAGAATTTAAACCATTTGCAGTAGAAAGTTAGTTAAATCTTTCAATGATATAATTTATGGATCATGATTTTTGTCCCATCCAACAATATGCCGACAACACACATTTTATTGTAAGACAAAAATATGAAAATATAACTTGTATTATTAAAGGGAATAAAATCCTTCAACTTCAATAATAATCTATATCGGAGAAATGGCACTATAATTATAATTAATTACACTTTAATCATACCTAGGACTCTGTAATCAGCATGTTCAATTACTTCAGTATAGGTAAAATGACACTAAAATTATGATTAATTAAAATTAATCCACCCTCGTAGGTAGGTACGCAGGTAGGTATTAATGTGTGGAGATAGAATGTTAGCTATCAAGACATATGTTGGAGGAAGAATTCAAATGTAAAAGGGCCTTTTATATTCCATTATATCCAAAATAGTAAGGACACTGAATGTGTGTTCATGAGTGATATACCACAACCTTAAATGATTAAAGTCTCATCTAACAACTTTGTGGAAATGCTATAATAAAGTTTAATTTGTAGCCAGAAATTATCTATAATGATTGTGCTGTGTTTCAATTATAACAAACATTGTTCTTAGATGAGTTCACTTCTTACCAAAAATACAAAAAGATGAGCAACAATCTCCACTTTTGCTTTAGCATCCATTGGTGGCAACACTAAACCATGGAAATGATTCGACTTCAGATCTCAATAGAGGAACGGGATCCGATTTTGAACAAGGGAGTCGTTTCGATTGGATATCATTTGATACCCTAGACTTTCAATGCTACAACTTCGATTTAACCCCTCAGTCATTGTTTTCCTTTTTGTGTTTACTATCTAGTGGGTCAATTTCAATTGGTTTTGTCATATATATGCCTAAAGAGAATGAAAGGTGTACACATATCTTGTAAATCCGCTTGAAAATAAAAACACCACAAAACGATATGAATTTGACCTAAATTAACACAACATATCGTGTTCATGTCGAGTATTTTTATACGAATTAATGTATATATCCAGGTCAGTCATAACAGGGTTCTTAAGCTTATAAACCGTGGTTCAATAAAAAAAATAAAGGGGTAATAGTTACCAAGTCTCATTCACTTGGTCAATGAGGTAAGAGATCCTTTTACCGAGTTAATGGTGTCAAATGTCCTATTTTGTCAATTCAACACATTAAAATGATAATACACCTCAAAAATATCTTTGACAGATCTTACCTCATTTTTTGCAAGAAAAAAATCAAATCTTTAAAAGTCCATAACTTCAAATCTACAAATTCAAAATTCACAAAATTTATATATTTGGAATCTGCTCATCAAGATCTATTAAACAACACTCATATTCGATATTTTTTTATGAAAAAATCAAAACAGATAAATTTACAGTTACAGTAAAACTCCTTTTTTTTAGCGAAAACTCTTCTTTTCCAGATCCAACGATGGTTCTGCTAGCATGGACCAAAAAAACAAAGAAACAGACAAAGAGAGATAAATGAGGAGAGAGAAATATTTTGACAAGAATTCCGACGACGACCGGTGAGATTTTTCGGTGAAATATTTTCGACGAGTCTCCGGTAGGGTGGGGTGGGGCGGGAGGTGAGGCTGATAGAGAGAGAAATAGTGTTGGGTTATGTGTTTGTTTTTTAAGAGAGAAAGTGGATTTAAAATGGGTATATGAATTCTCAACAAAGTGTGTTTGTTTTGTTTATCTTAAGGAAACTTTGAATTCGCTTATATGTTATTTATTTGAATTTATTTGGCCATAAATCTTGAATATAATTAATTTAATTATTTAATTATTATTATTAATAATTTACTAATTTATTGTATCTTAGCATTATTTGATAAATAAAATAAGGTTAAAACTAAATTAAAATTTATTAAAAAAATTAAACATTAAGCATTCAAATGGTACTTGCATATTAATGCTTTATGTTGAATTTTAACTAATTTTCAGCATTAACAGATAAAAGCAAATGTCAAATATTACCTCTTAATGTGAATAAAACTCAATTAAGCATTAAAAAGTAAGAAAAATACCCGCTAAGTCTAGAAAGTCGGGATACAATTTGGGGAGTATGAATGAATAATTTAAAAAATACTCAATTTTACCTTTTTCAAAAACTTTAAAATATGTTAGCTCGAGGAGACGTCGTTGTGTGCAAATCTCAATATCAGAAAAGATTATCAGATTGGATCACTATCAAAGGTCATGGAGTCTTTCATGGCTCAATCTCTTATCTTTTATGTATAAATGTAACGTTTACCTCAGAAAAAAGGGCATGTGACCTCTGTAATGGAATCAAGAGTTATAAAAAGGGAGCATGGACATAGACATATTGTCGAACTATGACACCCCGTATATCTTAATACTTGGGTTGATCAAATCTAATTATTGAAATATTAGAAGTTGTTAAGATAATTAAATATTACTCTCAGCATGGAGAGATCAAATGAAACTTGTGACAAAATATATGGAAGCGATAAAAAAGTCCTCTGATAAAAATCATAATGAAAGTCCACAAACTACAAGAGATAGATATAATATTTTACTAACATAAACCTCAATAAAATTCTATATAAAGTTCAAAACAATACAATCCAAAACTCAAGTCTTAATAAACATAACTGAAATGTCTCAAAGTAACTAGATTGAAAAGTAAAGTGAGAGACCAAATATGGTAAAAACCCACATTGTCTCTCAAACTGGAATTATGGATGAGTGAGAGGTGAAGTATGCGTGCTAGCTGAAATAAGGAAGAGTAAATTGGAGGTCCATCTCTAGCACCTAAAGACACCATGTAAAAGAGATGGGTTAAAACCCTAATGTGATTGAAAATAATGACAATGAATGAATCTAAGCAATTTGAAACTAAACAAGAAATAAAATCGTCTCACAACAAAAGGATTCATGTGGTTTAGTAGTTGTCTACGTCCATGGGGTGTTTCTTTCTGTATATTAACCCATTAGAATTTGTGAACAAATAATTACATGCCCTTCTATCTTGGAATGAGGGTTCTATTTATAACCATAAAGGCGGTTAAGTTATGTTAAACTTTGATTAGCTACGGGTTGGCTCATTTATTTATTTATTCTGATCTCTTCCATGATTTCAGATAACGACATTGAGCTCTACATATTTATCCCATGCGATACTAACCTCGTCTTGAAAAATACGCTTTATGTTTTCGAGTTGGTCCCACTTGGGTCGTGGGGATTTGGGCCATTATGATTTTATCCCCACAATTTTCCCCAAGACCCTTTGGAATAAATAAGTCAAAGAGTTTTGTATCCTTGCTTGGCTCAAGGATGGTCAGCCCATGATAAACTAGAGTTGAGTTTTGTGGGGGCATGCTTCATAATTAATCGGCCACGATGAAAGATACGTTGTTCCAGAGTTTAAAAAATGAATCGCCAGTTGCATTGATGATATTAGGCTTTGTTTATGTGATTAGACTCTTGGGATTTTTCTTCTTTTTAATAAAAAGGAGCCTCCATCTTCACAATCTGCCTATAAGTTCTCTTTGTGTTTGTTTATTTTACTTGCAATTTCCTTGAGCTTTGTAACTTCTTTTGATCGTCTCTATTTTTGTTGAGTAGTCCTTTTTTCCACAAAAATGGTTTGTGTTGTTAATGAGAGGATTGTGGGAGAGTTTAGGAAAACGTACTTAATTACTCCTTGGGTAACGATTGAATGTGCCCAAATCACTAAAAAAATGTGCTACTATGGAGGGTGGTCATTGGTTTCATACCCTCTCAGCAACTGAAGGGGGAATATCATTTCCCCCAAATTAATTGCTCTTGGAATTCTATGAGTTCTTCGAGGTGGTTCCCACCCAATGTGCCCTAAACACATGGCAGATTATCAACGGATTCCATAGAATCAACAAGTTGTATGGGACCAAAATAGGGATTCCAGAGATCATATACTGTTTTTCTTGGTCCCACACAACTGATGGGGCTTTATATTTAAAGACGAGGAAGGATGATAGAGTATTAGTTGTCAACTTTCCCGATTCTAATAAGTGTTATTGGGATCAAGGTTTCATTGCCAAAAATTAACAACACCCACCTATTTTTTATGGCAATCAATACTGATGGTTCATTTTCCTGAAAATGGGGAGGAAAATAGGTTAACTTATTCCTTTTATTTTGAATTTATCCTCGATGATAATGTTACTCATCATTTTTCTTTTATTCTATCCATCTCGATCAAAGAAGAAGGAACCCTCCCCCTCTCATTTCAATAGAGAAGAGTTAATCAAAGTTTGAGAGCTAAGGAGACATTTAGTTCTAGGTGGTGAACACCCATGATCTGCCTCATTTTATTCTTGAATACAAGAACTCTACCAATAGTTTCATAACTTACCCGGTAGACACAATACCTGAGGTTCCTTTTCCTTTTATAAGAGAAGGGTCTTTCACTTTCTCCTCCTTTGAGTCTTCACTACACCAAATCTGCCCATTTGTCAAGGTCATTGACCTTGACAAATCCACCTTGTCAAGGTCAATGATCGTGACATTTCGAGGCGAGACAACTTTTTTTCTCACGGTCGTGTCACGGTCATTGACCTTGACAAAAACTCGCGTTTTGTGTCACGGTCGTGTCAAGGTCAATGACCGTAACACGTTTGTCACGGTTTATAACCGTGACAAAGCCGTGACCTTTTTTAAAAAAAATTGTCACGGTCATTGACCGTGACAAATGTTGTCACGGACTTGTCACGGTCAATGACCGTGACAATTTTGTGCAGAATTTAAAAAAAATCTGCTGGGCAGTATGGCCACTGCCACTGCCCAGCAGTATATTTGTATCTGTTATAGCAACGTTGTACATGTTCCAAACATCATATATCCAACACAAACTAAAAATAATGCAAATATATATTCATGACAGCATAATCCAAATATTCAAAGTAAAAATAATATACATGACGATATAATCCAAATATAATTAAAATGGACAAACTAGAAAATAATGTTACTACATGTCTTGGATAAAACTGAGGAGGTGAGTAGGCCACACGACATACGAATTGACGCACACACTAATATACGTCGTGCCGCATTGTTCGCGCAACCACAATAGGGAGTTCTCCTTCCCGGGTATGACATGCGTGACGAGCACCCTGGACTCCATCTGTTGAAGCACACGTCCATGGACTATTCCACCCTCGACGATATTCGGGTCCCTTAACCCCCGCCCTATCCGCTGGCCATCAAATATGTCCAATATGAACACGCTCGGCCAACCAATTATCGACAATGGTCTGTTGGAGGGTGTCAAATAGGGAAGTGGATCGTCGAAGTACGAACGTGTTGGTGATGAAGCAGCGAGGTCCACATCCTCGTCATCCTGCGCCTCGTCCTCCCGCACCTCCTCGTCCTCCCGCACCTCCTCCTCCACCGCCTTCTCCTTCCCTTTCCCTTTCCCTTTCCCTTTCCCTTTCCCTTTACGGTCTCCACCCAACGTACGCTTCATGAATGCATACATATCTTGGACCGTCGCCTCCAAACGGGACAGCTTCGCGTTGTGTGAATCCACCGTTCTAGCCAACCCGGTGTCGTTCGTCTCCAATCCGATGATCCTAGATTTGGCCACCCGCGAGCTCACTCCCCTTGTCCTCCCTTTGCGATCAGAGCCAAGCACTTGGCTGAGTGCGTCTGTGGACAAAGATGCCTTGTCGGCATCAGACTGCGACTCATGCACTTCCTTAAGCTTTGCCTGAAACGACAAAAAGCACATGATTAGTAAAATAAGTAAACTAAAAAATTATAATGTAATTAACAATAATTAAACTGTCGGATTACTTACAATCGTGGCCGCGACGTTCGGGGACACCTCCTTGTCCTTCCCCTTCTTCGTCCGAAGAGCCACATAAGTATCAAGCCTATGTGGCTTACCCCCTGGCCCACTCCCTACCCCCTGAAATAAAATAAAGTAAAGTAAAATTAGTATCGGCCCCGCAAAGTAAAATAATATCCAATAATATATTTCTGTAGTTATAGATAAATTAAATCTTACCTTCATCCTATGCTCCACCTCAGCGTAAGAGGTCCGGCCGGAGTAGTGCACGTCCGTCTTTTTAGCCCGATTTTCCCTCCCCGATTGGCGAGATGCCAATTGTCGATCCTCGATCTCATTATCAATGAACTTTTGCCATTGTGCCAATGAGATCGGCTCCTTGGGCGGGACGGATCCGCGCCATTGTAAAATGGACTCTCGTGTTTTTCCAAAGTACCATGTCCGCATATTTTTTTCCACGTCTTGTGTTGCTCCCTCAACTGCTCCAAGACGGAATCACGTAGCTTTGGATCCAAGTTGAATTGTTCCTATCCAACAAATACAATGTTAGTTGCGAATAAATATAAATATAAATATAAATATAAATATAAATATAAATATAAATATAAATATAAATATAAATATAAATATAAATATAAATATAAATTGAAATTGAAATTGAAATTGAAATATTCATATAAATATTACCTGTAGTGCCGCCCAAACAGCTAACTTGAGCTCATACGGCACCTCCTTCCAACTCATAAACCCCGGGCCGATGACCGTCTTTAGCAGCTCGAGGGATCTCGCTAAAAGCTCCGACTTGTTTTCGACGGTAATCCCAAATTTTCCATATTTGGGGAGCCTAGGGGCGGAGGAGCCCTCGTCGCCTCCGCTACCACCGAACCCAGACGACATCATCATAAATAGCATCATCATCTTCGCCCTAACATCTGAAGGAGACATTTTTGCTGTAAAAAAAATTGTTATTAGTACAGATAAAAAAAATGTTAATAGTACACATTTCGTTTTACCTAATTGATTCAATAGTACAGATAAAAAAATGTTCCGTCTATATTATAACGTATGTGTAAGTTCCGTCAATACCATTTCGTTTCAATTTTGTAATATTATGTTTTTTTCCAAATATTTAAAGAGTTATTAAATGGGTGCCCCACCCCCACCCCCTGCCCCCCTCCCCCCGCCACACACACACGCACACCTACGCACACACACACACACACACACACCACCCCTACCCACCCCACCCCCACCCCCTCCCCCCACCACGACCGTGACAACTACATATATTGTTTATCAATAAAATTATGACATGAGATAATTATAATTGTAGCATAAATTTCATTATCATGGGTTTTACGTAATTGAATTAATTTCATGAATAAAAGGAAAATATCCAATATTTCATTATCATGGGTTTTACCTAATTGAATTAAATGAACAATACTTTTAGCCCTTGTTATTCATCAAATTTGAGGCAAGTTAATTAGAATATTTGTAGGACTGAAATTGATTTAGATTATGCCTATCTATGTAACTCTAAAACCTAATTGTGATTAAACTCTGATTTATATGGATTAATTCTATTACATTTATAATTTAACTAATATAGTTGAAATTGGTGGCAATTTACTTTGGTTTGGTTTATTTCTAGTTGAATCTGAGTTATAATTTTTAGATTATGTATAGGAATTGAATTTTAATATTAATCCTTAATAAATCCCTTGAATACATGCATAAATTTGTAGAGATTGAAATTAAATTGCTTGAGATTGAATTTCTATGTTTCGGGGTCATTATTTGAGTTTATTTGAATCTGAGTCATACTTAACGGGCTCCAGACCGCCGATGACGCCACCATATGTTCCAAATTCATTCGATGTGTTTTAATATTTTGAAAATTTCCACAATATTCAACTTTTTCTTTTACCCGCTTTCCACTGTGCCTGTCCTTCTAACTTCTCACAATAGGACTATCATATGTAACACCCTTTCCAATATTTTTATTTCATAAAGATGTTCCGCTTTACGTAAAATTACCTTTTTACTCATTTGATTCAAAACTCACCTTTTACTCTATTTTCACAAGTGTTAATTTTCCAAAACACCATTAAGTTACCCACACTAACTTCTTAAATATTTTTAACAACTTAACACCCTTTTAATCATTTGGATTAGTATTCTTATCAATTGGAAACATCTTTATTTCAATACCTTTACATCTAAGAATCATTTAACATGTGAGACTATTTTATAAGAAAAATACCATTTCCTTTTATTAACACATGTAGTCTTACAACCTTACACTTATCACATCTATAATCCTTTTTTTTCACTTTGAAGAATAGAATTTGTACTTTGCTTATTTCATGTTTATATGTCCATTGTCCAAATACTACAAGTTTATATACATGAGAAGATGGATTTTAAATCCTAAAATTCTATAAAATGGGTCAAACATATTTTTCATTCTAGAAATTCAAAATATTTGCAACAAATACTTTTTTAAACTAAAGGACATTTGATTTCTTAAAAACTCAAACCAATGTCCCATTTTTTTTTATTAAATCTTCATTTTTGCAAGAAATTAAACTTAATTTACTAAATATCTTTAGCAAGATAAAAATCTAAATTTAAGAAATCAAATGTCCCCTGCCCCCCTCCACCACCCCCTCCCCCACCACACACACACACCCCACCCCACCCCACCCCCTCCCCCACCACACACCACCACACACACACACACACACACACCACCCCACCCTGCCCCACCCCCACCCCCTCCCCCACCCTGCCCCACCCCCCACACACGTACACACATACACACACATATATATATACACATACACACATAAATATACACACAAATATATATATAAATGGAAGAGAGAGAGAGAGAGAGAGAAAATGGACCTGAAAGTAGAGAGAGAGAGAGAGAGAGAGATCAGCGTCGAGAGAGAGAGAGATATATGGAGGGAAAGGCGCGGGAGGGAAAAAAGAAGGGGGGTAGGGTTTTTGCTGGGAATCTTGTCACGGTCGTGTCAAGGTCTTTGACCGTGACACGACCGTGACAAGTAAATTTGTCACGGTCTTGTCACGGTCAATGATCATGATAATTAGTTGTCACGGTCGTGTCAAGGTCAATGACCCTGACAAAAAACGCGTGTTTTTTGTCACGGTCAATGACCTTGACAGGGCTGGACGGCTGAAAGGTGACAATTTGCCCATTTTGGTGTAGTGCTTTGAATGTTAATTCCATTCCTACAACTGAGGATGAGATAATGGATCCTAAGAGGATAACTTCGTTGGTATATGAAGATGATATGACGCTTGTCTCCCCTAATGAAAGGATTCTAAAGATAACCAAACATGGGGTCCCCTCTTACCCTATATCTACATCGGACCCTCTAGTCCGAGAGAAAAATAAGAAGGAGAAGACCTCTGCTTTTTTAGCTACTCTACCTCCCTTTAAGACGGGTGACACCCATGGTAATGGGAAGGTCCATTAAGAAATGTCGGTGGCCAAAAATCCCTATAGAGAAGATTCATACCCCAAAAAGAAAAAAATTACGAAAATATGAGTTGGGGTGGTGTTATATTAAGGCTTTAAAATAAAAATTGTAAGAAGAAGTGTTTTTGTAATGTTACGCATGAACCTTTTTGATTCGGCATTGTTCCGTCCTAAAATCAATCTTTTATAGAGTAGATCTCAGTTTACATTTAACTTAAAGTACCTTCTTGAAAGAAAAAAGGAAAAGCATAGATAAGACGGATCTTTGGACTTCTTTTTAGTTTGAGTCAGAAGAAGAAAGTTAGGACTATGGGTTACGACTCTAGATCTTTGTTTGGAAGGGGTTTTAAAGGTTAAATGGGGGAGTTTGAGGGATTGTTTTGGATATAGATCACTTATGGTCAGGAAAAAAAATATTTAAGAGGCGGAGGTATTGCTTAGTGAACTTGTTGGTGAGAGCCTTTTTTACAAGAAAAATGTCTGGTGTGAAGGACCGATCTACCATGTACACTAGTAGTGATCGACCATGGACACATATTTTTTATTTGGGATTACTCTGGGGCCAATTTGGGTCTTAGTAAAGTATTATTTGGGCTATCACTATTTGTTTAAAGTTCAGAACCATTTCGAAATTGATGTATTTTAAGAATACACGAATCGATCGTCGAGATCAAAACATAACTACTATCTTTGAATTTGGTTCATTAATATACTCTTAAAGAAGAAAGTGGACTCTTAATTTGAGTGATGCCAAAAAAAATACATATACCCTTAATTTGAGACAGATAGGGTATATCAATATCACAATTTTGTGTTATACTATTAGGTACACACGTGCATTGCACGTGTGACCATTGCTTGAAGTTACTTTGTGGAATGGTTGTAATACATGAATCTCAAAACGACATGATTTTTTTAAATATAAATGAAAATGGGTTCGAATAAATGCGCAAACATGTTGCATGTGTGTCAAATGTAGTGCATTACAGTTTGAAATGCCAAGTAAATGAAAGATTTGCATATTAAAATTGCATCAAGTATACCGTATTTACTATTCAAAATGCAATGCAATTGAAAAATATCATTTCACCAATATATGTATGAGCTAGTCTTGGAATAATAAAATCTTAAAATACATGGAAAATAAATTACTTAGCAAACTAATTTAACTCTTAATCATAAGTGGTGGTTGTTTTACTTTGGAAAAAGATGCTACTGGAAGCAACCAAATTTTTTTAGTTAGGAGTGTAACAATACTTAGAAATATAATGAATCATGTTTAAATCTTATACATAAGATGTTAGGCACAAATTTTATGGTTGCCTTAGCATCACACTTGGAAAATGAAGTGTTTATTAAAAACATTATTAAAAAAGGATAACTTGTAATTATTTAATTGCATATTTTATAATGGTTATTTCTGACTCATATTATTTACAAGAGGTTCTTCAATCAAACAAATAAATCATTACATGTGGTATGATTTTTTTCCTCTAGTATTGTGTTTAGATGTAGTTAAAATAACCTCACCTGAAAAATTGAATGCAAAAAATTATCAATGGTCGATTTAGTTAAAAGATAAACGATAAGAATAAAAAATTGGTTATACACAAGTAAATTAAGGCAAAATTAATATTAACCAAATCATATACTTGAGTTGTTACATGTATAATAAATTATTTATGAAGAAAGTGAACATATTAGATATACTTAGTAAAAGACATCTGGATACCCACCCTACCAAATAGAATTTTTCTTAATGTCCGCAGAGACATCATCTTTTAATGTCTGCCAGATGTTAAAGTCCAAGTGACACTCAAAAGAAAATTGACACGATTATTAATTCGCATCCAACTAACTACGCAGACACCTAGCATGGACCAAGAAATTAAAAGTTGAAAAATAAGTCCTCTTTTACATATAAGTTATTTTTTTTTAAGTCTTTTTAATATATAAAAACGTTATAAAAATAGTTTTAAAAACATGTAAAAAATATATTTTTTACATATAAAAATGTAAAAAATTTATAAAAAAATATTTTATAATTTAATTATCATTTATCTATATTACTTTACATCAGTGTGTTGCATCAAATGCGTTCAATTGTAGGGGTGACCATTTTAGAAACGACACGAAAAACGATACGAAATTGACTTGAAATGTCATGTTTGTGTAGGATTTTTTGACACGAAGTCGTGTCGTGTAATGTTCACGTCAAAATTATGAGTCATCTTGTCATGTTAATCATGTTTTTATTCGAATTATCGTGTCTATTTATGTTTAATTTAACGTGAAATTTTAAGAAATCATGTTATTCGTCTCGTGTCGTTATGTCGTTTTTATTTGGATCGTGTTCATGTCAACTAAAAAAATACGAATTGATGTCATGACGTGTCGTGTCGCGTTCGTATTCGAAAAATCTTTATCATGTCGTGTTATGTCGACATGAAACACAATTCAAATACACGAATTCCCACCCCTTTTCAATTGGGCGGGCATGCGATTAGAATTATCCTCGGAAACATAATGAGTAGGTTCCAGCCGCCCACTTACCAGGTGCCAACATGCTTCAACTATGACATTCACTTGCCCAAACCGAGACGAGCTCTTTACGTCCCCACTTAACCCTTGACTCAAACCTATTCGTCAATACATTTTTCGTACAAATGATCACAAACGTTGAAAGATGTGAGCGAGGAAAGAGAAAGGTTTGTTTTTTATCTATAACAAAAATAAGGGAAAAAAACCTCACACAGTCACACACTACACAAACATATTCGTGTGAAGTGTACTAGGACTTTGAGACCGCGTGGCACACACTTCCACTACTAAATGCGGGGTTTATAAGTCAAGAACTGACATATTTTCTAGAGCAATCAAAATATTTGAAATGGTGAAATCGCAGTTGGAAGGTCATCCACGGCTCTGTCAATGGCACGATAAGATATTCTCACTGTCCCTTCCATAAACTTACTTTTTCTTGGACGTGGGATTGCGGTCATCAACAAATTAAAACTTTTACGACCATCTCCTTCTTCTTTTTTTCCCCAATGGCAGTCGGAAATAATTGCAAAGACATTTTCTCTATTTAAAGTTCTTCCCCTCTGCTGCAAAGAATCATAATAAGTGGCATTTCCTCTTGTTACAAATGGGAAACTCAGTGTGGGTTTATCCCTTCATCTTGGTGTTGTTGGTCATCCTTCCACATCATCAATTAGTAGTGTATTCCATGCCATCATCTCCACCCTATAATCATTCGTGTCCTCTTGACCAAAGCCTCGCATTGCTTCAATTTAAGCAAATGTTTAGCATAAATAGTTTTATTGCTTCTTTTCTGTGCGAGTCCGGTGGCCAACCGAAGACGATGTCTTGGAAGAGGGATACAGATTGCTGCACATGGGATGGAGTCATGTGTGATGGGGGGACGGGTGATGTGATTGAGCTCGACTTGAGTTGCAGCCAACTTGTGGGGAATATCCCTTCCAACACCACCACCCTCTCCCAGCTTTCTCACCTCAAGAGACTCAATCTTGCTCGCAATGAATTCTATCCCTCTCGGATCTCGCACCAATTCTTGGGCCAGTTTGCTACCACTTTGACACATCTCAACCTCTCTTACTGTGGATTTTGGGGCGAGATTCCATTAGAAATCTCCCATATGTCCAAACTGATTTCGCTTGATCTCTCTAGCTTTGCAGACGATGTCCAACTCGGAAACCACAATTTCAAAATGTTACTTCAAAACTTAACCCAGTTGAGACAACTTTCTCTTTTGGGGATCAACATCTCTTCAACTCTTCCCTTGAATTTCTCTTCTTCTCTAACATCACTCGACCTCTCTGAAACTCGACTGTACGGGAAATTACCAGATTCAATTGGATTTTTGAAGTCTTTGAATTATCTGGCTCTTTCAGGCACGAGTTTACGTGGTGAATTACCAGATTCAATTGGCTATTTGAAGTCTTTGAATCTTCTGGATGTTTCATTCACGAGTTTACATGGTAAATTACCAGATTCAATCGTCTATTTGAAGTCCTTAAAGCATCTGGGACTGTCTAATTGCGAATTCTCTGGGTCCATTCCGAGATCGCTCGGAAATCTTACGCAATGACTCACTTGTTCATCGGAGGCAACAATTTCAGTGGACAGATTCCATCTTCGCTCTCAAATCTCAAGCGCCTGGCTTACTTAGACTTCTCACATAACAATTTCACTGACATTTCACATAATCCACTGACTGGGCCCCCGTCCCTCCTACATAGTTGGGTTTCCCAGACTAGGTTATCTCGAATGCAGCTATAACTCATTCAGCGGGACAATACCTTCTTGGTTGTTTGCTCTTCCATCATTGACAACCTTGTACCTCTACTCCAATCGGTTCACTGAAAAAATTCCTGAGATCCAATCAAAGTCACTGGTGAGGATTGCATTGAATGGCAATAACCTACATGGACCCATTCCTGAGATCTAATCAAAGTCACTGACGAGTATTGATTTGAGTGGAAATAACCTACATGGGCCCATTCCACAATCGTTTTCAAAACTTGTGAACCTTACTAATCTCGACTTCAGCAATAACTCATTTAGGGGGACAATACCTTCTTTGTTGTTTGCTCTTCCATCATTGACGGGCTTGATTCTCTACTCCAATCGGTTCACTGGAAAAATTCCTGAGATCCAATCAAAGTCACTGGAGATTATTGATTTGACGGACAATAACCTACATGGACCCATTCCACAATCGTTTTCAAAACTTGTGAACCTTACTTATCTCAGTCTCCGTCTTTCTGGGAACAATATTTCTGATACTATTGAATTAGGCATGTTTTCAAATCTCACAAACCTTGAGAATTTTGTTATTTCTTGCAATGGACTATCTGTGATCACCACCAATACCAAGATCAATGTAACATTTCCCAACCTTCAGTTTTTGAGCTTGGCGTCTTGCAAGATGAAGGAGTTCCCACATTTGTTTAAAGACAGTCCGAATCTGCAAACAGTAGACCTATCTCACAACCAAATTCACGGTCAACTCTCCAACTGTCCATGTGGGCAAATTCGTTAACAGAACTTAACCTTCGGTCCAATTTGTTACAAGGATCACTCCCATCGTCCATCTGCAACTTTAGGTCTCTTAGTTTCTTTGATTTATCTAATAATAGGTTCGGTGGAACAATCCCTCAATGCTGGGGAAACCTCAATACTCTTTCGGTGTTAGATTTACGAAATAACGAATTTTGTGGGACCATTCCAACAACACTTGGTGCAAAAGGCAACACTTTGCAGACTCTTAATTTGCATGGAAATCAATTAGGAGGAATTCTATCGCGATCTTTAGCCAACTGTAAATAGCTACAGGTTCTTGATCTTGGAAATAACCAGATGAATGACACATTCCCACATTGGTTAGGAACTCTTCCACGACTAAAGGTCCTTGTCTTGAGATATAATAGGTTCCATGGCACAATAAACAACACTGCCAAGACTAAACTTCTTTTCCCTAAGCTGAGAATAATTGATCTTTCTAACAATCAATTCATTGGCTTTCTTCCATCAAAATATTTTAGATATTTCAAAGCCATGATGAATGTACATGAAACTGAAATAGAGCAGAAGTACATAACATCCGTGGGTCTTACCAGTTATTATGACGAAGTAACCGTGGTTGTGAAAGGATTAGAGTTTGATATGAAGAGAATTCTAACTGTCTTCACAACCATTGATCTATCTAGCAACAAATTCGAAGGTGAGACTCCCAATTTCATCGAAAATCTCAATTCACTCCGAGTGCTCAACTTATCCCATAACAACCTTGCGCATTATGTCCCATCAACGTTGGGAAATATTTTTGTTCTCGAATCATTAGACCTCTCCTCAAACCAACTCGTGGGAGAGATTCCTCAACAATTAACATGTCTAACATTTCTTGAATTCCTGAATCTTTCAAAAAATCATCTCGTGGGACCCATACCTCAAGGCAATCAGTTTCATACATTTAAAAATGATTCCTACATTGGGAACTCAGCATTGTGCGGGTTTCCGTTGTCAAAAGGATGTAGAGATGAAGAGACGCCACAATCACCAGTTTTCCAACAAGAAGAAGATTTAAATTTTGGTAGTGGATTTACTTGGAAGGTTGTTCTGATGGGATATGGTTGTGGCACTATATTTGGATTGGTTATGGGTCTCCTCATGTTCTTGATAGGAAAACCAAAATGGTTTACCGAAATTGTTAGAAAAGGACAACATAAGAAGGTAAAGAGGACAACGAAAAGAGGCCAGAGGCGTCATAGGAGAAGAAATTGGCAATCTATTTGGCAAGTGATGCATATGTTTTGAAATGTTGTGTTATATCAATGTACCGTAAGATTTTGTGCTTGAGTCGTCAAGAAATTTATTAAATTTTATGTTTTAACGTTTGCTATCGAGTTGTAAGTTACACATTTATTATATATAGTAAGGATGTTTGGCCTTCTGCCACACGAATGCACCTCACATGTTATATAGGATGTGACAGTCGTGCATGTGATACTCATATTGTAAAAAAATTGAACTAGTTCCTTCTGCTTATAGTAGGAATTGAATAAAAAAATGAGTATAGAAAAATAAAATATTTTTAAATAAAAGAATAAAAGTTGGAACATGTAGTGACCCCCTGAGTTTGTATTACCAAATTTTGATGAGAACTAGATAGTGCTTGGCGACTTAAGGATGTTAATGCCCAATTTGGATAGATAACCTCAAATGGAGGATCTGTTAGCAATAGTTGAACAATCTAGACATGATTGCAATAACATATAGTTTTTTTTAAAAAGAACATCTATATGATCTTCCTTTCTTAAATTAGATTAGAAAATAACATCAATTCATCCGTTTTTTTGCCCTAGAAAAAGTAACATAGAAATCCAATTCGTTTAGATCTAAAGTAACAAAGACTTAGAGGAATTTCAATGTTTACACGAATATTATATTTTTCAGCACTGGAGTGATGTAAGACTGCTTATTTTCTTATTGTGAAACTTTCCAATGAAGTTCACTCTGGGTTAGTTCAGAGTTTTCTACCTTTTCTTTGTTCATTATTTGGAATAGAAGTCATTGGTAACTAAAAAGTTTTCATGAAATTGTTGATTGAATGCAATATATTTTTTCTAGAGTTCAATTAAAAATTTATGATACTAAAGATGTGAATCTACACTTAAAAGCTTATGTCCACGGAATTTGTCGAGGACTTGTCCTATAATATTATAACTTCGATCTATTGAAAGACACACTCCATATAAGTTAAGTGGACCTTTAACAGAGCAATTGAATGAGATTAGCTTATAGAAGAGTCTTATGTGTTCCTCATTCAAGAGTTATGCATCAAAGATTAAGGGAAAAGCTATTAATGGGGTGTGTGATTTTTTTTCTGAAATTATAATGATTATATAAAAATAGATATTAAATTTTTTAAAAAGTTTAGTCATAAGCTATTTACAGTCGATAACATTTCTTGTTTGAATCATCTATATTTATAAGTAAACAATTTTGTTTAACACACTATGTCCAATTCAAATGTGGATTGGGTAAAAATGAGATGCCTGTCATGTAGGACATGAAAAACGTTGCTAATGCCGTTTAACACAAGGTTAAACTATAAAAGCAACTCCGAATGTTTGTTGGAGAAACCCTTTTCTTTTGAAAATAAAAATTATAAACAAGATTTGTTTACAAAGAAACTTATGTACGAGAGTAATAAAGAATGTGTAATCAGTTTTTAAAACTAAGGCAGTTTCAAAAAAATTCATCACACTTAAAGAATGAGGTGAGTAGATGAAGATAATCAACACACGATTTTTAACGTGGTAAAACCTCTCCCAACAGAGGAAACATCTACGGTGACTTCTAAGTCACAAAAGCAAAAATCCACTAATAACAAAAATTAGTTACAAACTATACAACATACAAGCACACAAATCAACCTATTCTAAGTTTAGGAATATACCCCACTTGGTGTCCTTCTAACTTCTGATAGATCTGATTTGTTGTTGATGTTTCTCCAGTTTGCTAACTTCCTTTGCTTTAGCTTCCTTACGTCGACTCAATGATCTCAGATCTTAAACACAACACTTCCAGTGTAGTAGTGTGTTAAGTGTTTGTGTAGTGATTCCTATTCACATGCATGAACTCACACACACTTAGATTTACAAACAATCCTAGTAAATTACATATAAAGTCTATATGCAGTGATTTTAGTTTAGTTCTTTCTCACATAACTCAAATCCTTTTGATCTTTAAATCAATCCCAGATTCCACGGAGATCTTGCTTCAGAAATCGGTCAAGACCTTTCTCAATCTCTTTTTGAAAACATTTATGACATTGAAAACCCTCCAAGTGTGAATCCAACTAGGTCAGGATTAAGTTTCGTAAGAAAAGAAACCAGAAAACATTTTCAAAACCAAATCAGTAAGATTTTCTTGAAACAAGTATAAGAAATGCAGATCTAGTTAAAATGTAACATATAGTATGTAGATCTAACGTTTCTATGAAAAAGAAACAAGATTTTCACACGAATGTTTAAGTTGTGTAGAAGATCAGAGATAAAGAGGTTACATCAACACTAGAACAAACCACTCTCTCTCACTGTCAAACACTCAGGATGTGTTTGGGTTTGAACATACGAAGGTTTGTTTCAGAGAAGGTGAACTGTTTAGGGTTAGGGTTTGGCTAACAAGTTTCCCTTTCTCTCTCTTCTCTTTTCTCTCTTCTCTCTCTTCTCTCTCTTATTTTTTTCTCTCAGAAAGACGAATGACCAAAAGTTCTCTAAGGCTGAGAAGTGAAGGGTATATATAGTGCTTGGGGAAGGTTCTGGATGATCGAGGCAAATCAATGGCTGTGATGAAGTCTTGCAAGGTTTGACTTGATCCAATGCTTATAAAACAACGGTGGATTAAGATGGTTCTGATTGGTTCAAAAGGATAGCACCGGGATTAACCAAGAATACATGCAGACCCTAGATAAGGAATGATCCAACGATCAACAATCATCCACCCAGCCCTCTCACATAAGAAACACAAATACATTAACCCGGAGGATGACAAGTGTTGTCTGGTAAGTGGCTCTCACACGCGCGTCAAATTAATTACAAAACCTCACCCTGAAGTCTCTAGCGCTTTGAGATCGTACCCAACCAAACAATACAGTTAAATATGAAGTTTCCAAAATAGTATATTAACCCCACAAACTATATTATCCCATTTTATGAATAAAAACATTTGTTTAAAAAATGTTAAAAAAATGTTTAAAATGGTTTAAAATTATTAAAAAATTCCCAAAAAATTATTAAAGCTCCAATTCAAGGGGAATTAAACACACACTCAATTTAACGTAATATGAACACATGTATGCACTTCTAATTGTGTGTAGTGTGATTCATTTTGTATCTTCATAGATCATTGAAGGGGATTAGAGAGATAGATTCTGAGGCTTTTTGGATTCTAGGATAGACAACCAATTTTGTCACTTATTTCCAAACTAGTTGAACACTTATACAATGTAGACTTAAGTAAGTCAAAGGTATAAGGTGCTTCAATCTCCCCCTTTGGAAATATGAGACAAAATCTCCTTTGAGTTAGCTTAAAACTCGCAGGGAACAAAAAAATATAAAACCTAGTCCTATACAAAAGATTCTATCTACCCATTTACTAGAAAGACAAAGATTACATAACTCAACTATTTACAAATTTGTACACTAGAAATGGTAGACAATCAGTAGAAGAGATTCTTGAAAATATACACACTAAGATCAAGCAGTTTAGATGAGATGTGAACAAAATATTGAACTCATAAAACTCAAATTTCTCCCCCATTTTGTCTCAAATGGACAAAGGGTAAAAATTAAGGTCTTAAGAGTTTAATCAGCGCATACCATGCCTATAGAATTACGCAAATACAGAAATCTGTTATAGTCTAGAGGTTTAGTGAACATGTCTGCAGGTTGCAGATCAGTAGGCAGGTAATGAATTTCTAATTCCTTAGTTTCAACAAGTTCGCGTATGAAATGATGTCTTATTTTAATATGATTAGTTCGCGAGTGTTGAACTGGATTTTTAGATATGTTAATGGCGCTTTGATTGTCACAATACAATTGTAATTGATCTTATTTAATCCCATAATCGCTTAACATCTGTTTTATCCATAATAATTGAGCACAGCAACTTCCTGCTGCTATATATTCGGACTCAGCCGTGGATAAAGATGTGCAGTTCTGTTTTTTACTACTCCAACCAACTAAATTATTGCCGACATAATAGCAGGCACCTGATGTACTTTTACTATCATCAGTACACCCGGCCCAATCAGCATCAGTATAACCTATGATGGTGCTACAGGTATCCTTAGTATACCTAAGTCCAAGATTGAGAGTGCCTTTTATGTACTTTATTATACGTTTTACACACAATAAATGACTCTCTTTAGGGTTATTCTGGTAACGAGCACACAGACATACAACATACATTATGTCTGGTCGTGAGGTAGTTAGATAGAGTAGGCTACCAATCATACTACGGTATAGAGTGGAATCAACTGACTTATCATTTTCATCTTTGCTTAATTTAATGGAAGTACTCATGGGCGTTTTGGCAACTTTAGAATTTTCTAAACCAAATTTCTTAACAAGGTCTAAGGCATACTTAGTTTGAGAGACAAATAGACCATCAGAATTCTGTTTCACTTGAAATCCTAAGAAAAGTTATAGCTCCCCCATAAGGGACATGTGAAACTCCTTGTGCATAATAGCAGAAAATGATTTAACTTCAAAATTTGAAGTTGACCCGAAAATGATACTTGGGCTATGATAATGTTTTTGTCAAAATGTTTGACAAAAAGAGTCTGGTCATTTCCTCCTCTCTTAAAACCCTTATCCAACAAAAAGTTGGAAAGTCATTCATACCAAGCTCTAGGAGCTTGTTTTAAGCCATACAGAGCCTTTTTTAGACGAAAGACATGATTAGGGTATTTAGGGTCAATGAACCCTTGGATTGTTCTACATACGTTTCTTCGGACAGGATTCCATTAAGGAAAGCAGATTTTACGTCCATTTGATAAAGTGTGAATTTTAAGTAACACGCTATGGCGAAAAGAAGTCGAATAGACTCAAGACGAGTGACAGGGGCAAATGTCTCGCTGAAATCTATCCCTTCTATTTGAGACTAGCCTTGAGCAACTAGTCTAGCTTTGTTTCTAAGAATCACCCCATTTTCATCAGATTTGTTCTTAAATATCCAACGTGTTCCAAAAACATTTTTGTTTTGAGGCCGAGGTACAAGATACCAGACATCGTGAATGACAAATTGTAAAAGTTCTTCCTGCATAGCAGAAATCCAGTGTGTGTCATTCAATGCTTCATTAACATTTTTCGGTTCCACAAGGGAAACGAAACATGCATAATTAGCATATTTTCTTAACTGGGATCTAGTACGAACTGGCTCATTAGGATTACCGACCACGTTGTCAATGGGATGGTCTTTTGAGACCCAGCCAGGTACTTCTGGACTCTCAATAGGTAATGAGTCATCTATTTCTGGTGAATCAATTTTGAAATCATTTTCAGATTCAACCACAATAGGTGATTCAGATATCTTATTTTCGACAATAGTGTCACTTATAATTACATTTATCGATTCCATAAGGGCCTTAGTACGCAGATTGTATATACGATAAGCACGACTGTTTGGAGAGTATCCTAAGAAGATGGCTCTATCACCACGAGTTTCGAATTTAGACAGATGTTCTCTGTCTTTACAGACATAACACTGACTTCCGAAAGTTCTTAGGTATTTCAGATTAGGCTTCTTACCGTACCACAACTCATAAGAGGTTTGTTTAGAGTTTTTCCTAAGATAGACCCTATTAGTGATGTGACAGGCAGTTCTAATGGATTCTACCCAGAAGTATTTAGGTAGGGATTTGGCATGCAACATGACACGTACCATCTCTTGAAGAGTTCGGTTTTTCCTTTCAGCAATGCCATTCTGCTGAGGAGTTTTAGGGGCACTAAATTCATGTTTGTAACCGTTGTAGTCACAATATTCAACTATTCCTGTGTCTATGAACTCTCCCCCTCTATCACTACGAATGCGATTGACTTGTGTGTCCTTCTCATTTTCAATTCTTAAAATAATTTTCAAAAAATTCTGAAACGTGTCAGATTTATGTTTCAAGAAGGCAACCCAAGTGAATCGTGTAAAATCATCAACCATGACAAGGATATAACTGTGTCCACAAAGACTAACAGTTCTAGAAGGACCAATAAGGTCCATATGGATAAGATCTAGAGGTCTAGAGGTGAGGATGTCTTTAACCTTTTTATGCGAAGTCTTAACTATTTTTCCTTCCTGGCAATGACCACAGACAACACTTGAAATAGGTTTAATTTTAGGAATTCCTCTAACTATCTCTTGACTAGACAATCTACCAAGGATATCATAACTTAAGTGACCCATACGATTATGCCAAATTTCATTGTCATCCATTCTGACAATGTTACAGGTTTGATAACTAGTCTTGACAGTATAACAATTGTCAGGTGTTCTAAATCCTGTAATAATACATTCACCTTTATCATTTATAATTTTACAATTGTTCTTTGAAAAGGTGACAGTATGGTCAGAGTCACAAAATTATGATATACTTAGGAGGTTGGCTTTAAGGCCTTTAACTAATAGGACATTTTCAAGAACAGGCATTCCTTCTTCTTTTAGGGTTCCTTTACCTATGATCTGGGATGAAACACCATCACCAAAAACAACTTTTCCACTAATAAATCTGGTTTTATTTAAAAGTTTTGTTTCATCTCCTGTCATATGTTTGGAACATCCTGAATCTAAGTACTAACCAGATGAAGTGTGTTCAGCTTTTAAAGCAGTGATGACAATGTTACACTTCATTTGGGGTAAAAGATCCTCTTTTCTAACCCAAATAGCTCTAGTTTTAATTTTGCGCAAGTTTTCCCTCATTTGGTAAAATTTTCGAGAAACTTCTTTTTGTCGAAAAACATTTAGAGCAACAAACTGAGTATTGTGAAAGATTTGAGCTTTTGGTTTAGGAAAGTTTCTGGGAGCCTTTCTCTTAAATGAACTCTAAGTTTTGGTCTTTCTATTTCTATAGTTAGAGTTCTTATCAGGTTGTCTTGGAAGGACATAATGGTTATGATTTTGCCTAGAATAATTAAAGTTCTTATAGACAGAAGTGTTGTAGACAGGGGTGTTTAGACGCCTAGCATAACAACCTTCAAAGGAATGACCATAAATGTCACAGTATGAGCAATATTGATTGCTTGAGGGATGAATTTGCTTAGGAAAACTTCTAACGATAGGTTTGACAGCATTCTGTTCAGAAGTGTTATTCCTAGGAGGTATGGTCTTATAGGTAGAATCAGCCTTTCTGATCAAAGGACAGACGTATTTAGTCTTAAGTGCAGTCTCAGCCTTAGAATTACTAGACTCTCCAATGTCTTTCTCTTGTTGCTTTTGATCAAATTCATTTTTAATCAAATGAAAGTCTGGACATGCTTCAATTGGTCTTTTTCCCCCAGACACAAACTTAATAGGTTCAAGTTTAGTAGTTTGTGGTTTGTTCTTAGGGAAAAATCCAATACCGTTTCTATCATCAGAATTGGTCTTGGAGTCAACAACAAAGTCAGTAAAACAATTTGAATTGTTTTCAAACTTAGAAAACTTTTTGAAAACAGTAGCTGTCTTTGTTTTTGCTTCCTCCAGTTCTAACAATGTTTCCTTATATTTCATTTCCAGAGTTTCATTAATTTTAGTCAACTCCTTTAATTTTTGATCAAAAGTTTCAATTTCAGATTGATGAGACAGACACTGGTTAGTGTACTCTTCAGCATTCAACTTCACAATAAGACTTAGATCATCTAATTTCTTAGTCAGGTCTCTAACAGTCTTCTCTAGTCTGGTGCCTTTTTTAAGAGTTCTAGCATACAAGGTATGGATATCTGGGAGGTCATCTGTGTCTGAGTCGCTAAGTGAAGTGTGTGTAGTGACTCCTAATGATTCAGTTTTAGTACTCACACACCCATTTGCATCGTCATTATCGATATCACTTTGACTCACACACACGGAACTAGAACTAGCAACATTTTCAGACAGTAAGGCATCTAGGCCAGTCAAAACAGTATTCACACAAGCAGTAGTAGAAGCATCATTATCACACACAGGCATATCATCATTGTAAATGATCTTGGCATAAAAAGACATGCAAGGGTCAAGATCATTTGATGACTCAAGTTCCTCTTCATCAGAGTCACTTGAATCATCCCAAGTTTTACAAACATTGGCTCTATTGTGTGTGTTGGCTTTATTCAGATTAACTCTGCAATCGTGAGCAATGTGACCTAGTTTCCCACATCTAAAACATTCAATATTTTTAAGGTCTCTTGTGGGTCTGGAGTTATTGTCCTTAGGATGTTTGTCAAGATTTCTCTCATGAGGTTTGGGATTAGACAGAGTATGATAATTAGGCTTGCCTTGTTTAGATGCCTGTTTGTTTCGAAATTTGACAATTTTCTTAAATTGTTTTGACATTAAGGCAATCTGATTATCTAGTTTGTCTATATCACACTCCTCATCAGAGTTAGAGTTGGTCAAATTAGACTCAAGTTTGGGTATCTTAGAGGTAAAACTCAAGTTAGAGTTGGGCTGTTTCCTTTGAGAATGATTTAATTGTTTCTTAAAGTCTAATTCCCTTTCCACAGTTCTGAGTTTGCTACTGAGTAACTCAGGGGTAAGGTTTTGATCATTCATTTCCTCAATAGCATACCTCTTACTGTCAAACTTTTGTGGTAATGACCTTAGGATTTTAGAAACAATTTCATTTCTATCATAAGTAATACCATTAGCATGCAACTTAGTGACTATATCAGTTAAGTTCATGTAAAAATCATCAAAAGATTCAGAATCAGTCATGATCAAAGAGTTGTACTGCTGGATAAGCATTTGGGTTTTAGCAGCTTTAACTCTTGAGTCTCCTTCATGGGCAGTGATTAATGTGTCCCATGCTTCCTTAGAAGTGGCACAAGATGAGATTCTCTTGAACTCATACTCATTAATAGACATAAAAATGGCATTCTTGCCTTTATTATTATTACGAGAAATAGTTTTTTCTTCTTGGGTAAATTCACTTAAGATTTTCTTTACCCTCTCATCACTTCCTTTAGTGGCTGGTTTTGTAGGATAAGTGTATCCATTTTCGATAATGTCCCAGACATCATCTCCTAAAGTCCCTTGGATGAAGGCAACCATTCTTACTTTCCAGTAAGCAAAGTTGTTTCCATCAAAGAGTGGAGGTCTGGACAGATTACCAAACCTTTCATTCTTCTCGTCCATAGTTGAGTTTTTCAGAAAACGATTTCAGAAACACAAGATCTTTTGAAAAAAATTAACAGGGCTCTGATACCAATTGAAAAACGTTGCTAATGTCGTTTAACACAAGGTTAAACTATATAAGCAACTCCGAATGTTTGTTGGAGAAACCCTTTTCTTTTGAAAATAAAAATTATAAACAAGATTTGTTTACAAAGAAATTTATGTACGAGAGTAATAAAGAATGTGTAATTAGTTTTTAAAACTAAGGCAATTTCAAAAAAATTCAGCACACTTAAAGAATGAGGTGAGTAGATGAAGATAATCAACACACGATTTTTAACGTGGTAAAACCTCTCCCAACAGAGGAAACATCCACGGTGACTTCTAAGTCACAAAAGCAAAAATCCACTAATAACAAAAATTAGTTACAAACTATACAACATGCAAGCACACAAATCAACCTATTCTAAGTTTAGGAATATACCCCACTTGGTGTCCTTCTAACTTCTGATAGATCTGATTTGTTGTTGATGTTTCTCCAGTTTGCTAACTTCCTTTGCTTTAGCTTCCTTACGTCGACTCAATGATCTCAGATCTTAAACACAACACTTCCAGTGTAGTAGTGTGTTAAGTGTTTGTGTAGTGATTCCTATTCACATGCATGAACTCACACACACTTAGATTTACAAATAATCCTAGTAAATTACATATAAAGTCTATATGCAGTGATTTTAGTTTAGTTCTTTCTCACAGAACTCAAATCCTTTTGACCTTTAAATCAATCCCAGATTCCACGGAGATCTTGCTTCAGAAATCGGTCAAGACCTTTCTCAATCTCTTTTTGAAAACATTTATGAGATTGAAAACCCTCCAAGTGTGAATCCAACTAGGTCAGGATTAAGTTTCGTAAGAAAAGAAACCAGAAAACATTTTCAAAACCAAATCAGTAAGATTTTCTTAAAACAAGTATAAGAAATGAAGATCTAGTGAAAATGTAACATATAGTATGTAGATCTAACGTTTCTATGAAAAAGAAACAAGATTTTCACACGAATGTTTAAGTTGTGTAGAAGATCAGACCACTCTCTCTCACTCTCAAACACTCAAGATGTGTTTGGGTTTGAACATACGAAGGTTTGTTTCAGAGAAGGTGAACTGTTTAGGGTTAGGGTTTGGCTAACAGGTTTCCCTTTCTCTCTCTTCTCTTTACTCTCTTCTCTCTCTTATTTTTTTCTCTCAGAAAGACGAATGACCAAAAGTTCTCTAAGGATGAGAATTGAAGGGTATATATAGTGCCTGGGGAAGGTTCTGGATGATCGAGGCAAATCAATGGCTGTGATGAAGTCTTGCAAGGTTTGACTTGATCCAATGCTTATAAAACAGCGGTGGATTAAGATGGTTCTGATTGGTTCAAAAGGATAGCACCGGGATTAACCAAGAATACATGCAGACCCTAGATAAGGAATGATCCAATGATCAACAATCATCCACCCAGCCCTCTCACATAAGAAACACAAATACATTAACCCGGAGGATGACAAGTGTTGTCTGGTAAGTGGCTCTCACACGCGCGTCAAATTAATTACAAAACCTCACCCTGAAGTCTCTAGCGCTTTGAGATCGTACCCAACCAAACAATACAGTGAAATATGAAGTTTCCAAAATAGTATATTAACCCCACAAACTATATTATCCCATTTTATTAATAAAAACATTTGTTTAAAAAATGTTAAAAAAATGTTTAAAATGGTTTAAAATTATTAAAAAATTCCCAAAAAATTATTAAAGCTCCAATTCAAGGGGAATTAAACACACACACTCAATTTAAAGTAATATGAACGCATGTATGCACTTCTAATTGTGTGTAGTGTGATTCATTTTGTATCTTCATAGATCATTGAAGGGGATTAGAGAGATAGATTCTGAGGCTTTTTGGATTCTAGGATAGACAACCAATTTTGTCACTTATTTCCAAACTAGTTGAACACTTATACAATGTAGACTTAAGTAAGTCAAAGGTATAAGGTGCTTCAGGACACACACTAGTTGTTCTTTTTAGTTTTGTTTTGAATAAATTGTAACATACTAGTTTTAGTTGGACAAAAATATATTTATGTATTTGCTTCTTGAACTTCAGTTTTACAATTATAGCTTAGTCTCACATAGTGAGCATGAGACTTAAATTAAAATCTTCTGTTTGAGTTGGTCTTGTTCTTTCTTTATATGCGACTTGTATATTTAAAATCGTTCCCTCATATTACTTTCTTACACACGCTGCATTATTAGACTCTCTCTGGCGAGGAGTGACTCTATGAATAGGCGAGGTCTAAGCGGCTAAGTGCACCGGATTTTAAACAGCTCCAAAAGTTTGAAAACAAAAGACTATCATACAGATAAAAACTTAGTTTCTATCTTTGAATTTTGTTGCTGGAGCTTGTGCCGCTGGAAGAAAACTCCCGTTATGGTCTCACACGATCGGGGTTTCTCAAATTAAGATTAATCCGAATCGCATAGTGGTTGGGACTCTTTGTGGTTTTAATTTGTTTATGAACTTGGTGATTGACTATGTTGTAGAAGTCAACGGAAATGAGAGAACTGATATAGGCATGGTGGTGAGTCTCTACTCTAACTCTTCAATCTCCATCTTCCATCATATTTAAATCCATCATTTGACTTTCTGACTAGCTTATCCTTTACAATTTGAATGTCACTTTTCTCTTGCAGGTTATTAGAGAAACAATGTGGTCATTATTGAAGCGCTCGAGCCAGTTAGCAGAGCCTAGCTATTGCAAATCTTTATTGGTATGCCTTAATTGTTTTGAATATGAACCTTTTTATATTTTGAACAATAGAGGTTGATGTAAGGGGGAAAAAAATTTGTATAACATTTTTCATGGCTAACCATATGCTCTGCTTCTGCGATATACTATTTGACTCTGTTGAAGTAGTCACTCTTGTTTCATCCATTACTTTTCAGGCTTGAATTATTCCAGTTCTTGAGATAAAACTTTATATGATCATGCATATATTTAAAGTTGGATTGGTTTCTTTGAAAACTCAAATGATAAGACAATAAAAGGGATATGAGTGGGGGATGAACTCTTATATATGTGTGTGTGTGTGTGTGTGTGTGTGTGTGTGTGTGTGCTGTTGGGTTAATGGAACAACTGATGCGTTGCCAATCCTGGTACTCTCTGGAGCTATATAACAGAACTTTGGTAAATACCCCCTCTCTGCATACTTCATCTATTAGGGATCATGGAGCATATAGGGATCAATTAATGTAATAGTTTATTTTGTATATGTATTAGTAGGTACTCCAAACAACAGCCCCAACCTGGAAACAGTTCATGACCGGGTAGCCAACAACCCTTCCCCCAAATTTTAAAAATTGCATTTGAGCTCCCAAATGAAATTCCCAAAACAACCCCTCTTGTTCCCCACACTTCTCATCAGAATTATTTTCTCTTACAAATGGGAAGCTCAGTGTGGTTTTATCCATTCATCTTGGTGTTGTTGGTCATCCTTCCACATCATCAATTAGTTTATTCCATGCCATCATCTCCACCCTATAATCATTCATGTCCTCATGACCAAGGCCTTGCATTGCTTCAATTTAAGTAAATGTTTAGCATAAATAGCAGTGCTTCTGACCAGTGCGAGTCCAGTGGCCAACCGAAGACCATGTCTTGGAAGAGGGATACAGATTGCTGTACATGGGACGGAGTCACATGCGATGGGATGACGAGTGACGTGATTGAGCTAGACTTGAGTTGCAGCCATCTTGTTGGAAATATCCCTTCCAACACCACCACCCTCTTCCACCTTTCTCAACTCAAGAATCTCAATTTTTCTCACAACGATTTTCAATCCTCTCGGATCTCGCACCAATTCTTGGGCCAATTTGCTACCACTTTGACGCATCTCAACCTCTCTTTCTCTATATTTTTGAGCCAGATTTCTACAGAAATCTCCCATATGTCAAAACTGGTTTAGCTTGATCTCTCTACCAACACAGACATCCAACTCGGAAGCCACAATTTCAAAATGTTACTTCAAAACTTAACCCAGTTGACAAAACTTTGTCTTGGAGGGATTAACATCTCTTCAACTGTTCCCTTGAATTTGTCTTCTTCTCTAACATCACTTTCTCTCTTTTATACTGGATTGTATGGGAAATTATCGGATACAATTTTTCGTCTACCTAACTTGCTAAAACTCGACTTATCTCTCAACTCTAGGCTCACTGGTCAATTTCCAGATGTTAATGTGAGCGCTCGTAGTAGCAGTAGTAGTCCTCTCAGGTGGTTGGATCTTTTGTATACGAGTTTACATGGCAAATTACGAGATTCAATCATCCATTTCAATTCTTTGAATTATTTGGATCTTTCATACATTAGTTTACATGGTGAATTACCAGATTCAATCGGCTATTTGAAGTCCATAAAGCATCTAGGACTTCGTAGTTGTGAATTCTCTAGGTCCATTCCAAGTTCGCTGGGAAACCTTACGCAACTGACTTATGTAGACATATCATTTAATGCACTAACTGGCCCCCTTCCTTCCAACATAGTTGGGTTTCCCAGGCTAGTTTATCTCGACTTCAGCAATAACTCATTCAGCGGGACAATACCTTCTTGGTTGTTTGCTCTTCCATCATTGATGACCTTGAATCTCTACTCCAATCAGTTAAGTGGAAAAATTCCTGAGATCCAATAAAAGTCACTAGTGAGTATTGCTTTGACTAACAATAACCTATATGGATCCATTCCATTATCGTTTTAAAAACTAGTGAACCTTACTTATCTCAACTTTGGAGATAACTCATTCAGAGGGACAATACCTTCTTGGTTGTTTGCCCTTCCATCATTGATGACCTTGGATCTCTACTCCAATCGGTTCACTGGAAATATTCCTGAGATTCAATCAAAGTCACTGTTGAGTATTGATTTGAGTGACAATATCCTACATGGACCCATTACACAATCATTATCAAAACTTGTGAACCTTACTGATCTCAGTCTCAGTCTTTCTGGGAACAATTTTTGTGATCCTATGGACCTAAACATGTTCTTAAATTTCACAAACCTCAATTTTTTTAATATTTCTTGCAATGGACTATCTGTGATTTCCATCAATACCAAAATCAACGTAACATTTCCCCACCTTCGGTATTTGAGGTTGGCGTCTTGCAAGATGAAGGAGTTCCCACATTTGTTTAAAGACAGTCCGAATCTCCAAAGAATAGACCTATCCGACAATCTAATTCAGGGACAACTCTCTAATTGGTGACTGTCCATGTGGGTTGATTCCTTACGAGAACTTAATCTTCGATCCAATTTGTTACAAGGACCACTCCCATCGTCCATCTGCAACTTTAGCTCTCTTAATCTCCTTGATTTATCTAATAATAGCTTCAGTGGCCCCATCCCACAATGCTTGGGAAACTTCAGTGATAATTTTTTCGTGTTAGATTTACGAAATAACGAGTTTCGTGGGACTATTCCAACAACACTTGGTGCAAAAGGCAACAGCTTGCAGACTATTAATTTGCATGGAAATCAATTAGAAGGAATTCTACCGCGATCTTTGGCCAACTGTAAATAGTTAGCTGTTTTTTATCTTGGAAATAACCAGGTAAGTGATACATTCCCACATTGGTTAGGAATTCTTCCATGACTGCAGGTCCTTGTCTTGAGATATAATAGATTTCATGGCCCCATAAACAACACTGCCACTAAACTACCTTTCCCTAAGCTGAGAATAATTGACCTTTCTAACAATAAATTTACTGGCATTCTTCCATCAAAATATTTTAGATATTTCAAAGCCATGACGAATGTACTGGAAACTGAAATAGAACAAAAGTACATAACAACCGAGAATTACACCAATTATTATGATGAAGTAACTGTGGTTTTGAAAGGATTAGAGTTTGATATGAAAATAATTCTAACTATCTTCACAACCATTGATCTATCTAGCAAAAATTTCATCGGAAATCTAAATTCACTTCGAGTGCTCAACTTATCCCGAAACAACCTTACAGGTCATGTCCCATCAACGTTGGGAAATATTATCGTGCTCGAATCATTAGACCTCTCCTCAAACCAACTCGTGGGAGAGATTCCTCAAAACCTAACACGTCTAACATTTCTTGCATTTTTGAATCTTTCAAAAACTCATCTTGTGGGACCCATACCTCAAGGCAATCAGTTTCATACATTTGATAATGATTCGTATATTGGGAACTCAGCATTGTGTGGGTTTCCGTTGTCAAAAGAATGTGGAGATGATGAGACACCACAATCACCAGTATTCCAACAAGAAGAAGATTCAAATTTTGCGAGTGGATTTACATGGAGGGTTGTTCTGATGGGATATGGTTGTGGCATTATATTTGGATTAGTTATGGGTTTCCTCATGTTCTTGACAGGAAAACCAAAATGGTTTTTCAAAATTGTTGGAAAAGGACAACATAAGAAGTTAAAGAGGCCAACGAGAAGGGGTCAGAGGCGTCATGGGGGAAGAAATTAGCAATCTATTTTGGCAAGGGATGCATATGTTTTGAAATGTTGTGTTGTATCAATTATAATATTATGTATTTGAGTCGTCAACAAATTAATTGAATTTTATGTTTTTACGTTTGCTATCGAGTAGTAAGTTACACATTTATCATATATATTAAGGATGTTTGGCATTCTCCGCATGGATGCAACTCACATGTTATATAGGATGTGACACTCCTCCATTTGATACTCATATTGTACTAATTTGAACTCACAACTAATGCCTAATTGAATAAAAAAATGAGTATAGGAAAATAAAATATTTTTAAACTAAAGAGAAAAAGTTAGAACATGTAGTAACCCCCTGAGTATTGTATTACCAAATTGTGATGAGAACTAGAGAGTGCTTGCGTATGTGATCTTCCTTTCTCAGATAGATTTGGAATTAACATCAATTCATTTGCCACAAGCAAGAAGGAACAATGAAGATTTTGTTGCCCCAGAATAAGTAGCATAGAAATTGTATCCGTTTAGATCTAAATTAACAAAGACGAAGAGGAATTTCAAAGCTTGCACAGTGCTTATTTTTTTTGGCACTGGAGTGAAGTCAGAGTTGATATTTTCACAAATTTACATGAGCAGATAGAGTGCCTTCTACTTCAAAGAAGCGCAAGAGAATGATGCATTTAACACAAGTTGAATCTCTGCACTTAAAATTTATGCCCACTGAATTTGTTGAGCACTTGTCGTATTATCTTATTATTTCAATCTGATGAAAAAACAGAGCAATTGATTTATATTAGCTTATAGAGGAATCTTGTGTGTTTCTCATTCAAGAATTATGCATCAAAAGTCAAAGGAAAAATTATTAATGAAGTGTGTATTTTTTCTAAAATCAGAATGCTTATATAAAAAAGGATATTAAGGTTCTATTAAATTTTTTTGGTCATAAGATATTCAGTAGATGATTAGATTTCTAGTTTTAATCATCTATATTCATAGGTAAACAAATTTGTTTAACACACTATCTCCCATTCAAATGCGGATTGGGAAAAAGTGAGATGCCTGCCATGTAGGATGCACCGTTTTTTTTTAATTTTGTTCTGAATAAGTTATAACATACTAGCTTTAGTTTGACAAAAATATATTTATCTATTTGCTTCTTGAACTTCAGTTTTCTAACTTAGATTCTCACAGTGAGCATCAGACTTTAATTAAAATCTTCTGTTTGTGTTGGTCTTGTTCTTCCTTTATATGCGACATGTATATTTAAAATCGTTCCCTCATATTACTTTCCTACACACACTACAATATTAGACTCTCTATGGAGAGGAGTGGCTCTAAGCATGGGCGAGGGCTAAGCGGTTAAGGACACCGTATATTAAATAGCCCTAAAAGTTTGAAAACAAAATACTCCATCTGTTTCAAATTAAGAGCTTTTTCAAAATTGACATCTTAGACAAATCAATCATCCAGTTCAAAACTTAGTTACTATCTTTGAATTTGGTTAGAGTAGTACTTGTGCCGCTGAATACGAATCACATGGTGGTTGGAACACTTGTGGTTTTGATCAGTTTTTGAACTTGGTGATTGACAACACTGTGGAAGTCAACGAAATGAGATAACTGATATAGACCTGGTGGTACGTCTCTGCTCTAACTCTGCAATCTCCATCTTCCATCATATTTAAATCCATCATTTGACTTTCTGACTAGCTTAGCCTTCACAATTTCAATGTCACTCTTCTCTTGCAGGTTATTAGAGAAACAATGAGGTCAATATTGAAGCGCTTGAGCCAGTTAGCAGAGCCTAGTTAATGGAAATCTTTATTGGTAAGACTTAATTGTTTTTTATATGAACCTTTTTATATTTTGAAAAATAGAGGTTGAAGGAAGGGGGAACGCATTTGTATAACATTTTTCATGGTTAACCATATCCTTTACTTCTAGAATATACTATTTGACTCCGTTGAACTAGTCACTCTTGTTTCATCCATTACTTTTCAGGCTAGAATTATTTTAGTTCTTGAGCTAAAACTTTATATGATCATGCATATATTTAAAGTTGGATTTCTTTCTTCGAAAACTCAAATGATAAGATAATAAAAGGGATATGCGTGGGGGATGAACTCTTATACAGTAGCGTATTTCCAGTGCTTGAAGACATGATGAAAGTTTTCCAAAGTACGTAATTGCAAAACAAAAAAAATCCAAAGTATGTAACGACAAAAATTTCGTTCTCCAAAAAAACAAAGTGTAATTTAAATGAATGAATAGTTAGTCATCTTAGAAATAAAAAATGAATAGTTAATCATCCAACAATTCTAAAAAATGAATAGTTAATCATCCATTGGTGTAAAATTACAATGCAATCTAACTACTACATAAATGAATAGTTAATCGTCTTAGAAATAAAACTAGACATTGCTGATTATAAATTGAAACAATGAAACGGACATGAAAACTCTCAAAAAGACATTGCTGATCATATTTTCTCATGGAATGATCATGTGTCGCTCATCCAGTATCGAGAACAATTCTTGGTATAAAAACTCGATAGTTGCAATTGTCGTAGCGCTCATCCAGTTGCTCATCTAGTTGCAGCAGTGCCATCACCAAGAAAGTATGGGCCATCACCAGGAAAGTATGGGTGAACATATGCATATCGAGAACAGTTCATATAGGGATATTAAGTATTTAGTCCTATTTATAAAGACTTATTCGTCACCACTACCATGTTTTTAGTTGTTGGTCCTATATGGGACAAGTGTCATTCTATACAAAAAAGAAGGGCGGGTGGTTATAGGGAAGTTAATGGCAGTTTTGGATGGTTATGGGACTTTTCATAATTTTAAAAACACATGAGAGTGGAATCTAAATACATCTTTGTAGATGGGAATAAATCCAAAAAAACTAGTTCATATATTCAAGTTAAAAAAACTCGGCAGTAGCAGTTGCAGTTGCAGCAACGCTCATCTAATTGCTCATCCAGTTGCAACAGATAAAGTGTTGTCATGACTAAGATCAACAACAACTCCCTTCAATGATGTCTTAAATACCTTGTTAACAACAAAAAAATTCAATATGAAAATCAACTTGCAATAGAAATAAACTCTAAACAAATTATAATGCTAGAAATCAAAATACAAACTGGAAAAAGTAGTATTTGGGAATAGGGGTTCCCTGTATTTGCCCAAAAACAGAATATCGAAGTCAAACTCCTCAATCTTTCATGGTACAAAAAGTAAAATAATACCCCCATAAGAATAATCGGATCTTGCTACTTCCTCTATAAAAAAATTAAAAAGAATGGAACCTGTCTAGTGGGATTTATCTTCTCCGTTTTCTGCCCATCCCTTCAAAAAATCGAACCCATCGGGGTATCTCTATCTAACTTTTAAACACCGAAAAATAACGAACCAAAAATGAACCACGCCATCGGCTATCTTCCACGCTCCCATGCCAGAATCAATTAATATCCAAACTTGAAAAATAACGAACCAAAAATGAACCAGAAACGTTTAACAACTCACAATACTACTGTAAAAACTGAAAATATAATATATCACCATATATCTGGCATGTGGCACACACATAAACACACACTCAGAACCCTCACTTTCACACTCATTTATGAGGGACCTAACAAGGTGACTTTTAGAGATCTATATAGATTAAGTTAAACAACTATATCAACCTAACACAAAATAGAGAAATACTCAAGACAATATTAAAGTCAAGTATATGCCAAAATTGAGATTTACAAACTCACTTTATACATCTAGACTTGGATATAAGGTTCAATAAAAACTAATATGTTTGCATGAATTGATTGAATATAGTTCCAAAATAAAAGCCTACGTGAGGTGAGACCTTTGCAAATCATAAAAACACACGATACAAAATAAGTGTAACGTGTATGGTGAAACAAAGACGTCGGCTTATGCATTGACACACTACTTGCTTTTAAAATAAATTCCAAGGGTGTGTGATGATGAGATGTTCCCAAGTGTACGTGTAATACCTGATTCCTATGAAAAAAATACTTGCATTCATTTAAATAGTTACGAGTACAAACTGACTTTGAAAATGAATGGATTATTTCTTAATACTAATAAAAAAAATATACATAAATCACATGGAAATAGTATAGATAAGACAAACCATCATTACGAACTCAAACTCCCCTACACACAACAATAATTGTAGCTTGAGATTGAGATATCTGCTCAAGATGCTTCTACTGACCCATTCGACATTCTGGTGTCTATGATTATATCCTGACCCATTCACCTCTGGATATTTATGTCCATCAAACCAAAATTAAAAATGAATGCAATAATTAACACAGTTCTATATATAAAAAAATATGCATTTCTCTTTGTATCAGAATAAAGGGAGGACCTATGGAATGCCATATGTTCTGCAAGAAAAAATATTTTATAACCCAAAAAAGTAAATGTTATAGCGTAGGAATAAAAACTCTAAAGAAATGAATCTTACCTGAAGTTTAAAAAATTGACTCAACACCACTCCCTTAAACCATAACAAATGTAGTATTACCCATTTCAAGTCAGTCCAGAATAATTCAAAGGCCCAACATATCAAAAGCTTCTTATACCTCATGCTTCCTTCTCATTTCTACCTGTGAACATAGGATAAACATGACAAAATGTTTGATGCAAAAGATATTAATTCATATTCAAATATAGAACCGTAAAAATACATTAAATTCATCCAAATGTCAGATGGTGTAGAACTAACCTGTGTACTCACACTTTGACACAATTAAACACCCATGGAGCTATGATAATAAACTCACATCAATTTCATTTGTGTCTGGAATAAAAAATGAAACTCAATACGATACAGAACCTCAAAATAACCAATATCAACATAACATACAACACAAATACTACATATGGTAGACTTGAATTTAAGTCACAATATAAATTTATCCAATGAATTTTTGTCTGCATGTGGTAGACTTGGACATTGAGGCGAGTTCTTATTTTCTAAACATCTTGAACAGTGTCTTTTTTTGTTTAGATATGACCATCCCATTAGAAACTAAAAAGACCATGGTGAGTTTAATTAAAAATGAGGTACCCTTTTAAAAATAACCGATAATACCAAAAAAGCAACACATCCAAACTCACCGAAGGAGAACCGAGCAGAAGAGGATCCATGGTGCGACTCAACACCGTGAACTTCAGAATAAGATTAGATCTACAAAATCCCAAACACGACCACTACAAAATAGTAAAATCCAAAACTGTTAAATCACTGATTTTAATTAAACTCTACAAATATATTCACATATAGATCTATTAAAAGACTTGAAACCCCCAAAGACAAAACAAAAAACAATGAAGCAGTGGTCGTGGAAGCAAGGTTTATGTTTGTGGATGCATCATTCATGTTCGTGGAAGCCAAGTTCAAGATGTAAGACAAAATCGAGTTCAGATTTTGCTGAATCAAGTTGTTGGTTTTATGAGGGGAGGTCGAGGATAGCTAAGAGAGAGAGAGAGAGAGATGTGTGCTTTCTTTTACTTCCACTGTCCAAGAGTGGGTGGGTCAGTATTTAGAGGCTCGAGGTAGACCGAGAACAATTCGTGAGTAGTAGTCAAGTTTGAGCGGGATATAGAATTTGGGAATCTAAATGTTGAAGGATTTGAATTAAAGTTATAAGAATCAATCTCAACCCTCCATTTTGTAAAAATATGTAAGGAGGTGGCATCAATCCACATCGTTAAAAGTGTGTACATTTTCAAAGGTTGCCCCATCACACACACACACACACACACACACACACACACATATATATATATATATATATATATATATATATATATATATATAATAAGAGAGAGGGGTGTTTGAATAGTGTAAAAAATTAACGGTTCGAATCGAATTTTTTTGGGTCGATCTAAGGGTGTCATGTTGTGCCACGTCACACTTACAAATTGTGACATGGAAACTTCTAAAGTGCTACTTTTCTTTCTTTACAAATTTACCCTTTATTATTTGGTTTGCCGCTTTTTTCTTTTCACGAAACAACCCTTTAATTCAAAATTTTGGGTATTTTTGTAACTCCACGATTAACCCCCTTTACAATTATTTTGTACACTCTTTGACACAAACGCCATCCCTTTAATCATTTCGTAGACTCTTTCACGCTAACCCCATCCCTCTTTCTCTCTCTCTCTTATTTCTCACGAGCAAACCCACTCGACCACCGCCCCCCTCCACTTCCATCGCCCATCCCACGAAGACACCCACTCCACGCTTCCACCTGCCCCCGTTCCACACTTCCACCTGCCCCCTTCCACGAATACAACCACTCCACGCTTCCACACTTCCACACTTCCACCGCCCTCTCTCGATTAAAAGAGCATTGGTTGTACGTGTGATCTCTCTCTCTCTCTGATCGTCTACTACAACACTGGGTATTGTTTTCTCTTTATTTGATTATCTTCTTTTTTAGTTTAGAATGGTTGATATCTCTTTATCTGATCGTCTTCTTTTTTTTTCCTTTTTAGTTACAGAGATCGATTGTTCTTTTTTAGCTTTTCAATGCCTGAGGTTTGAGAAAGTTTGATTTTGATTTTGTGTTACAGATCTGATCTTGGATCTGATCTTGGATCTGAGCTTGGTGATGGCTGAATAACTCAGCACCTCTCTTCATAACCCCAATAACTGCACATCTCAGCTTGGTAATGGTTGGTACGGGGAACGAGCCGGCCGTTCAGATCTCTGATTTGGTGTTCACAAAGGAGAAACTTTGGTTCGTTTTTTTCTTTCCTTTTGTTTATTTAACTTGATTATATAGGCAGCCAAAGATTTGTGTATCTACGAAACATGAAATAGGTATATATGTACGCATATACGATAGATAAATAACAATGGAAATAAAATTGCCTTCTCCTCAGAGATTCAAGCCACGGGCCTGTCTGCTGAAGAAACAGCTCCTACTATGGAAGACTTGAGCTTGGGCACACATATTACACTGAGTGGTGGAGTGCGTCCATCCGAGTTCATTTCCCCAAGCACATGTTTTTTCACTGGGGTTGGGCTCTGTCGGGTTGGGATCATGTTTTTTTTTATTTGCTTCATTTCATTTTTTTCGTTTGATTTTTGAAACAAACGGTCCATTTTTACGATTTCATTTTTGGTTTGTTGTTTTCTTTTTTTGAAGCAAGCTAATACTCACTTTTGGTTACAGGCATGCTCTGGGAGGGTGAATAGTTGGAGAGAGAGGAAACATGTCGTGACCACCTGCTACCTGCTACCTCATGCAACATGTTTACACTTTATAGGGAAATAGATTAATATGTTTAATTTTATTTTTTTGTTCATTTATTCTCATAATGGTTGTGTTATTCTTCTGCAGTCTGCTTGATCTGCTACCTCATGCAACAGGTTTATACCAGAGGAAGAAAAAAGGAGGGTGGAGGGAAATGTATTAATACGTTAATTGTATGTTTTTAGGCAAACATTAACTGTACCTTTTTTTTGTTATTTCATGTCAAGAAATAAGGAAAATTTTAGTTAGTTTTTGAAATTTGAAATCAAGCCATGCATATTTTTTTAGGATACTATTAATATGATTATAATTAATGTTTCTTCAATTGCAATTTCAGTTTATAGACATCAATAAAAATGAATGTTAATGTGTATATTAATCTGATCACGAGACCACCGACTACGTCATGCAACACGTTTATACTTACAGGGAAATGGATTAATATGTTTTTTTGTTTCTTTAACTCAATGTTTTATTTTTAATTTTTTTGTTCATATATTCTGATAATAGTTGTGTTTATTTTTTTGTAGTCTACCCCATCTCTACCTCATGCAACATGTTTATACGAGTGGAAGAAAAAAAGGAGGGTGGATGGAAATGTCTTAATATGTTCTATTAAATGTTTTTTTTGTTTCTTTAATTAACAATATTTTGTTTATAACCATGATTTTGAAAAGAAAAGTCTTAAAAGAAATAAAATAAACTTTCTTCATTATGGGACCATCATGTCTCACTTTCGTAAACATCATATCTATCTACATATCAAAGTTGCATTTTGGAAGCAAGAGAAATATGAGCCATCAACCTGTTACCTATGTATGTAGTGAAAAATCAAGTTGCATTTGAACAGCAGTGAATCTTTTAAAATCTACTTATTATCGTCTATACGTCTAAGCATTCAATTCACTCGGAGACAAAAAGCAAGTGTGTGTGTGGAGGACACGTTGGCAACCTATTATCTATATGTATGTAAAAAAAAGTCATTGGCCTATACGCTCTTTCAGGTAACTTGGAGCAGGGCTCAATGTAAAATTATCGGATAAATTTGGTGCAAGGTTCGATAAATTTTTTTGACACATTTATATAAATTGAGATGGTAATTTTTTTTTTTGATAAGTAATGACAATTTTTTTAATAAATATATATTGATTTCTATTATTTCACAACAAGTCACACGTTTTTAAAATAGTTTCTTTTCATAAATTTTTCGATTCAAATAAAAACGTGACCAAAAAAAAATTAATAAAAATTAAACTGGACAAAATTAAACATGAAATAGATTTTTTTTACGAATTTTGAACGCAATCTAAGTAAAACTAGCTTCATCAAATTTTGGACAAAATTAAACATGGAATAGATTTTTTTTACGAATTTTGAACGCAATCTAAATAAAACTAGCTTCATAAAATTTATTTTTTTAATTCAAAAAGAATCCAACAAACATAAATGTAACACACCATGACATTTTTTCAAGAAAAATATGAAAATAATTTTTTTAAATAAAAAATGAACGAGATCAAGATAAAACAACCCAACGTGATATTAAATTATACGTCGAGGGGAAGGTATTAGATATTACATGGTAATTAATAGTGAAAGTTTGATTTTTTTTTTTCGTTTTGCGATTACGAACTTTGAAATTTTTCGCCATGCCTTTAGGCACGGGCATATACTAGTATATATATATATATATATATATATATATATATTTATATATATATATATCTATATAATAAAGTATAAAATTTATGTATGTCATAAGCTTAGTTGATGATGTCATCTATTAGAGTTTTTGTTGCACTACCCTTTTTATCCTTGGAAATTTTAGTTTCCCTCTTCTTTTAACCCATTTTAATTTTTTCCCCTTCTTATCAAAATTCAAAAACAAGGTTACAATTGTACTTTACCATTTTGGAGATTCGGATACATTAGGGTTCAGATTTGGACACATTGTGGTTCACTTTAATTCAAACTATTTCTCTCTATTTCTCTCTCCACGAACTCTCTCTTGATCTCTGCAATCTCACAACCCATGAGATTTAGTTTTTTCGTTAGTCTTCTTATTCTATCTCTCTCCCTAATCAGCCTCCACTCCTCCATTTCCCGTCTCCCCTCCTCCATTTCACGTCGTCCGCCTCTGCCCCCTCTTCCATTTGGCAAAATATGTAAGGAGGTTTATTTCTTTCTTACCTTTTATTTTCATCTACTAATTTATCTAATTTCTTCTTTCTGCAGGCTGACAAAATATGTAAGGATTTTTGTTTCCTTCTCAACCACTCTCCCATTATAGTGCAACGATGACTACTAGGAGCTTACGCCGCCATCCTCTGTTCTTGGATCTGGGTAAATTATTTTTGTGTTTTTTTGTTTTGTGATTGAGATAGAAACTCCCCCTACAGTGAATGAAAAGTAATGTTTTTGTGTTTTTGCTATGGTTCAGAAGATTGAATCGATGTCAGTTCAAAATTTTGGGTTCTAAGGCTAAGCCTAGGGCTAGCCGAGTTTCTGTTGGATTAATCGACGGTGATGAGTGTCGAACCACACCACTACACACTCCATGCCCATGCCCAGGTATATGAGTTTCAAAATGGGTTTCAAAATATACTTTTCAAAATGGGCCTCCACCAACCACGCCCAACTCATGGGTTTTATTATTGTGGGTAAGTCTCTCTCCCAATATTCAAGGTATATTCAAGGTGCTCTCTATATATCATTTCGTCATTTTCAAGTGGGTTTTCTATTGTTAAGCTTACAAACTTTTATTTTTTAAATGGTTTATTTTTATTTTTAAGCTTGCAGAGAAAAGGAGGTTCCTCTTATTATTTTGGTCACCGGTGGGTTTGGAAGTTGAAGACCCACTTGGAGGTAGAAGATCTACTTGGGTTTGTTTTGTAAGTTTATTTGTCGACATTTCATTACGGATTTTTTTAAAGATTTTAATAAAATCATAGTTATAGAATAAGAAATTTGTAGTAACCCCGGTGATGTTGACATGGCTTACCCTCTGTCTATGTTGTTTCAAAGGTTAGGTTGACGTAATTTTTAGCCTCATTCAGCATTTGTGGAGTTTTGTTACCAACACTATTTCACAACAGTCATGCCAAGCAGTTTCGTAGACAGGTATGCCAAGCAGTTTTTTGTGTGGTTTTCTTTTCATACATATTGGTAATGCTTCCACTTAGTATTTTCTATTTACAATCGTGATTAAGAGAGCGAGAACTGGGGGGGACTCTAGACGTGGTTTTCTTCTCTTTCTAGGGAAGCTGATGGCACAATGCGTACACAGAGCACGATGCTCTGATAAACAGAGAACAATGCTCGAGAAAGTACTGTGTCTCGCTCTCCTGCTATTTTCTACATTATTGCAAATCTCATTTTCAACTTTAATTTGAAATTTCTTATAGCTTTTTTTCTTCCTTTCTCATTTTCTACGTTGGTTTACAGAGGATAGGTATTTTAAATAGATTAAAATATTTTGATTCATTGTTATATTGATCTATGATTTAGGATCGTGGTTTACCTTTTCCATATGGTAACCCATTTTTTAATCGAATTTTAAAACTCGGTGTTGTGTCATCATCATATTTGGTGATGGTTTTAATAGAACGCATGTGAGCCACACCCATAAAATACGGGGATAATACGTTACTTAATCTATAAATTGAGTTGAGAAAATCGATCTCAATAACATTTTTTTTTTCATCTTTTCAACAAAAATAAAGGGTTTACATTTAAGGTTTTAGTTTACTTCCGTAATTTAAATGGTGCCTTTAAAAAGAGTTAGATATTATTTGTGTTTTTATAAGCTTTTGGCCTATTGTTGACATCATGTTTTTTTTCTATTTCTGTAGGAAATTTAATGTGGGTGGCAATGAGAATTTGTTGGTGGTGCAAACCATTAATAGTTTCAAGCCCATCTTCTTTGTTAAGCATATTATTCCCCCTTCCCAAAGTACAAGCTTTTTGAATTTACAAGTTGTAGCAGATCAATATTTTGCACAAGCTCATGAAAATTTCCTTTTTAGTATTTTTTTTTTATTTTTTATTCGTCGAATATGATAACTACATTTAAATATGTAACTTCTTAATTTATAGTGAAAAATACAGTATCATAATATTTTTTGTCCTCACGAGGTGTGTAACTGTGTTTAATATTTTTAAATTTAGAGTTATGTGTAAATATGATATTATAATTAGGGTACGTAAAAAAGATCCATTAAGATATGTATTATTTATGTCTCCAAGATAGAGGATGTATAATGGCGAGCGATTATTAAATACTATTAAACCTACTTAGTTGGGTAATGTAAATAAAAAGAAAATGAATTTGCTTAAATGTGAGAAAAAGAAATTGCTGATGTGGAGGTGTTTTGAGTATTAGTTGGGTATGTTTTAAGATGCGTGCAAATTTGAACTCAATGTTATATGTTGAAGATGCGTGCAAATTTGAACTCAATGTTGGACTAATGGACGGTGATGAATGTCGAATCACACCACTACACACTCCATGCCCGCGCCCAGGTATATGAGTTTCAAAATGGGTTTCAAAATTTACTTTTCAAAATGGGTCTCCACCACGCCCAGCTCATGGGTTTCATTATGTCAGATGTATTATAGTCCAATACTAACGTAAAATACATACTGCAATTTTCTTTTGTTACAGGGAAAAAATAGTTGATGCATTTGCATAGGAGGGAATTATGTTACTGATGCATTTGCATAGGAGGGGATTTATTTTTCCATATGAATTTGCATAGAAGAGATATTGGTCTGGACAACCTAGAGGCCTGCCAAGATAAGTCGTTAAACAACATCATTCTTTGTAGAGTTTTTATGTAACTGCCATTAGGAGAAGATGAGTACCTGCAATTTAAAAAAGCAGCTCATAAAATGAGTGGGGGTTATTTTTTGATTTAATGCAATTGATATTGTTGGTGTTTGAATTTTTTTATGGGTTAGTTTTAACTACATTGATTTATTTTGGTATTCTCTTCATTTTTGAAATCATTTTTGCAAAACAGGTCCTGAGTGATGAATATATAATGCGAACATATTTACTGACAAATATGTTCTTGCCCAGATTTTTTTCCACTTTAAAAGAAAAGTAACAAAAATCAATTTTTTTTATTGCCCATTTTATTTTCTTTTTTCTCTGTTCAAAATCAACCATTTTTAATGTGACTATTTATCTTCGAATGACATGTGATTACTTTTTTATAGTTCTTGAGTGTTTATACAATGCTGTATAAATGTACTAATTGTAGAGTTTGTATAAATGTACCGAAATTCATTACCATGTTAAATTACTTCCACCTAATGTGTAGAGTTTGTTTTTAACATTCTCTCTCTTTATTTCTCTAAAACAAATTCCAACAAAACAATCATTGGGTGAGGGTCATTTAAAAATGGGTTTACAGGGGCAAAATATGATAGTTCCATCGACACTGGTACGAGTGTGTTATAATAGTGCCATCGACACGGGTTTGTGTGTGTAGCAACAGGTGCGAGGGGGTGGGTACTGCTCGGTAGAGGGTGCGCGTGGGGAGTTATGGTAGATGGGGTTCGGGGTTATCTCAATTTGACAATGGTAGGGGACGTAGCAGGTGGGATCAGGGCAATGGGTTGGGTATGGTGTTTGGTGTGTGCGTGTGCTGGGGTCAGAGTGATTGGGTCTGTGTGTGTGTTACGATTTAGGCAGGGAGGAGATGAGTTAATGCACAAGTGCTGGGGTTGTATGATTTGGGAGAGGCTAGGGTGGTTTTATGGGTTCGTGGGGTTGGGATTTTATTGGGGTTGTAGAATTTGGGAGAGACGCAACTTTATGCTTTTCAAAATTATCAACGTGCCTTCAGGCACGGGCATATCCTAGTATATATATATATATATATATATATGTAAGTATGTATACTCTTGGGTTAATGGAACAATTGATGCGTTGCCAATCTTGGTACTCACCGGAGCTATATAACGAAACTTTGGTTATTACCCCCTGCATACTTCATCTATTAGGGACTATGTAGCATGTAAGGATAAATTAATGTAATAGTTTATTCCATCTATGTATACTTAGATACTCTAAACTCCAGACCCAACCGGAAACATGTCCTGACCGGGCAGCTAACAACCCCTTCCCCCAAATTTTAAAAATTTCATTTGAGCTCCAAAATGAAATTTCCAAAATAGTCCCTCTTGTTCCCCACATTTCTTTCAGGCAGCCTACTAAATCTGGTTATGGGGAATATTTTTATGATATGGACGATAATAAGAAACTTGAAGACGAGTGCATGGAGTTTGAGGAGTACTACTTCGAGGCTCCAACAAAAATTTCGAAGCTTGAACAATGGGAAATGGATCATTTTTATTGGTATGACGAGGTAATGGGATATTGGTACAGAGTCATCACACCTGCTCGTTAAGGGGATCATGCTTGATTGTTGGACGCTGTTGTCCAAAATCTGTGCATCCACCACTACTTTTACTAGTTGCCTTCCGTGAGCCGTGGCCGTTATTACTCTGTTGCCTCCCTATGGCCTATTGCTTTTGTTGCTCTGCCTAACGTCCCGATTGTGATGGTTGATGAGGATTTCCCCCAGTACCTTACTGAAGTACGAATTATTTCAACATCTTTGATGAGGATGTTCGATTACTTGTACTAGCTTCCGGGATGTGTAGTCGTAATCTGATAGTGGGACTTCATGCCACTATTTGGAACATGAAATTAGATTCACAAGACTGCCTTTTGAGAGTTGGTATCTGGACCTGATTTTGGATGCATTTGACTATCCCTATTATACATTTTCTTGAAAAAGTCCTGTACCCATATTGGTTCTTCTTAGGGTGGATCAAGTCTTGTTTATTTAGATTTGGGTTCTAGTAAAATCAACAAAAAAGAGGAGAAGAAATAAAAGATCTTAGTTAAGTTGCTTAAGGGGGAGGGTAGAATATTTTTCATGGTTAACCATATGCTCTGCTTCTTCTATATACTATTTGATTTTGACTCTATTGAACTAGTCACTCTTGTTTCATCCATTACTTTTCAGGCTTCAATTATTCCAGTTCTTGAGCTAAAACTCTATACGAACATTACACACATCAGAAATCTTAGCAACATACTGATTCACGTCTCTTTCAACACCAGCATTATTGCATATAGCAGCAAACATCACAAGTGTTTGAAGGTTAGCATCCATTTGACCCACTGGCCAATCTTAGCCACTGCCATATTGAATGATAGAAAACTTGTCCATTGCCATCTAATTGGTAGTAACATATCTGTATTATTAGAACAAATCACAGTTGTACAGCCGTAAAGGAGATGTGTATCAAACATATAATATGGATGTCTTCAAAAATTAAAAAGCAATCAAAAAATAAAAACAAATACTCTGTAGAAGATATTTATTAATCCTATGTTCACTAAGAAGGATCATATGAAAACATTTAGATGTTAATTTTGAGTAATGGACAAATAATCCATGTCATTACTTTGTAAGATAAAAACAAGAAGAACTCAAACTAAGATAGAAATTACATAAATCATTTTACACGTCCTATAAATTACAAATAGATGAAAGCGAACTGTAATAAAAAAGGGAAATGAGCAATCAAATGTGTGCACTAACGTATTTAAATTACCAAATCGTGTATTATTGATAATGCACTACTTATATGCCACATGTGGAAAGGAAAACTTCATATGTAAATAGTATAAGCAACTTAATCAGATCAACCTACTAATATTCAAACCAAGATATAAAAAAGAGTCCCCCCTGCTCCAAATTAGAGTGCTCTTACAACCATCATTATACAAATGAGAACAAAAATGAAAAGCAGAGAAACTTTAAATACCGCTTCTTTTTATTTAATTAAAAAGACAGACGAATTTAAAAAAAAATTACAAACCTCTTACATCCATTTGAGAAAATAAAGGGGAAAAATGAAAGCAAAACCCACAACTAAATAAGCAATAACCCACCGAACACACTAAAGACGATGGCCAGATTCAAGAACCAGTAAATTTGTGGTCAACATTGTTGTGGACGTCTACTGAGAAAAACATCCAAATGCATTATGAATTTTTTTAGATCTGTACAGAAAAAGTATAAAAAATGATGGTTTAAACAACAAAAATACAGATCCATATCCAACACTGGGCAATTTGAGAACAAGTTCAGTTTGAGAACAAGTGCCAAGAGCCAAGCATGTAGTGATATCCGGAGGAAAAACTTTCGGAATGGTAGCTACTACCAATTCCACTGCAACTCGAAGTAAGTGCACATACTCCCAAGACAGGAAGTATTTCAAATTAATAAGCCAAAGCACAACACAAATCAAACCAATTAAAGCAGTATGAAAATCTCCAAATTCATTCAACTTCTTCAATATTGTATCTTCCTCATTCATAAAATCCTCTTAAATTTGGGAATGCACTTCCCCTATCTCCGTATTCATAACCGTCTGAGTAACTAAATAAATACAGTTCCCATTCACAACCGTTGTTCCTGTAAGCAAAAACCATACACTTTTCCCTTGAATCTCATAATCTTCTAGAAACAGCCTTAGTTGTCTTACTAACAGCTTAACTCTCCCTAGTCAATGACTCATGCACAACTCAAAGTGTTAATCTAAACAAAAACGGTTCAACAAAGGTAATGATCTTCATTTCACAACCTTCATCACCATAATACCAAGCCATAACAAATGATACCACTACCTCAAGTAGTAGGATTCTCACTAGAGTGATCAAACCAAAAATCGACTGTCCTTCGTGCTTTTCCACTTCCTTAGATAATCCATGCTCCCGATCTGAAACTTTGCTTCGCATTCTCGAACATCTTTCACTCAAGCCGCCAAAACTTGTTGATTCGATGAAAATTTGATATTATTTTCCCTCTTCCCCAAGTTCTGCGCTCCTTTACTCATAAGACTAGCAATCTGAGCCAAATCGACGAATGTACAAATATAGTAGACGATAATTTACCTGGAATGATGAATTTCAATTCAACATATAAATATCATTATTTGATTATTCCAAATCATACATGTGATATCGTAATCCTAAGCTAATATGATAATTGAACTTCATTAGATTATTATACACACACAAAATATGTCTATATATGACACAAATTTTGTGTGTGTGTTACTTTGTATAAGACATAAATATATTTTGCTCTGATTTGGAAAGGTTTTGATGACAAGTGTTTCTTTTCCTGTAGTTTTGAGCTCCTTTACTCATAAAACTCAACAAGGTGATTCAAAACAACGAATTTGACAAAAACAAAATAATAATAATAATAATTTAATAGAATGATGAATTTCAACACATAAATCTCGTGATTTGATTATGCAAATTCATAAACATAAAATATGTAATCGTAAGTGTAAAATGACAACAGAAAAATTTTGAACTATTGAGTAAAACGTCAACACAATTACCATATATGCGCAAAATATGTATCTATCTTATACAGATTCATAATCCTAGAGAACATACAATAACCGAAAGATCTATAACTTTCGGTAAATATCCATAAATTATTATACGAATTGAAATATGTATATATCTTGGATGCACAATGTGAAGCCTAAACCAGATGTGTTGGTACTTTTAGAGACTCGTATCCTACTTAGGAAAATGGGGAACTATGTCACCGGCTTTAGTTTTATACATGAAGGGTTGGGTGTATTTGGATTCTTTGAAACCCCTCTCCATTTCTATATTTCCGGTTCAAATTATGAAATAAGATATCCACATGGTGGTTTCCAAAACTTAGTATGAAGATTGACTCTTCCCAGCCATATATGCCAACCTGATACGAGCTCATCTTTGGGAAAATAAGCTCTAAAAAACACTCTAGTACACCGTGGCTTATGGCAGTGAACTTCAATGATCATTGGGGTCAGGGAAAAAAGAAAGATATACATTGTCTGAAGCTTTATCTAGTTGGGGCTTTCATTTTTCTGCTGTTATTAGGGAGTGTAGTTTAGAATATCTCGGATGTACTAGTCCACACCTCACACCTAACCTGGTCAAACAACCAGGAAGGCTTCGCTAATACCTTGGTGAGATTAGACCGGTCTTTGGCAAATCCATAGTAGCGTATAATCTATCTTGAGGCGGTTATCAACAATTTTTCTTGTATGACATCCAATCATAGCCCTATAGTGATCCATGTTCGGTAATTTCCTTCTCTCTACTTTTAACAGACCTTGTAGACTTCTTGCGTGATGCAGGGCTACTTGTCCCAATTTTTTTTGGAAATATTTTCAAGAACAAAAAAGAATTCAAATTTATGAGGAGCGTTGCTTCCCCCATAGTTTAGACATTTTGAAAAAAAAATCTCAGAATAGAATATCTCAATGTTCTCAGGAACTCTATTGGTTTCAAAAATTGAGAATTTAGTGGATTTCTCAAGGTGATAGGAGTATTTTCACGTGTGCACAATTAATAGAAGAAGAAAAAGAATTGACTGCCTACGTATTGACGGTGGATGGAATAATAACCCTCTTGACATGGCTAACATATATGGGAGTACTTTAAAGCTGTATTTTGTGAGACTGGTTGGATAATTATTTTAATTTGAATAGGATGACTGCTAACACGTTGATGACTTTCTCCACATGGCATAACAACAGTCTTGCAATGTTATCCATCAAACATTGGAAGGCTTCGACACGATGGGATTGAACCATCCTTTTATTAAAAAAAAAAATTGGGGTACGATAAATCTTAGTTTAGCTTGCTTTGTCTAAGGGTGCTTCATATATTTTTCATTTCCTAGCAGCGCTAACACCATCCTTATTACTTTAAACCAAAAAAATTGATATCCTTGTATAAATAAATCATTTTAGATTCATTATGATTTCTAATGTTCCCTATAAAATCGTTTCTAAGTTTTTTTCAATCATCTTAAACCCCTTCTAAATAAGATGATTAGCCCAGCCCAAGTGAGTTTCCTAGTGGGTAGACAACCTACAGATAATGTCATTATTAACCAGGAGATTGTTCTTACAATATCATTGCTAAGGTTTTGGCAAATCATCTTAGACCCATTCTAAATAATTTGATTAGACCAGCCCAAGTGTGTTTCCTATCGGGTAGACAAACTACAGAGATTAATCGGAAAAATTGATCTTGAGAAAGCTTACGACCGACCAATTTTTCTTATGACGGCGCTTGAGGCATTCAACCATAAGAACAGTTGGGTGGATTTAATTACGAGTTGTGTGATGAATAATTACATGGCTATTCTTTGAATAGGCCCCCCTTGCAGGCAATCAGATCTAGTAGAGGCCTTAGACAAGGGGACCTTCTCTCGCCAGGCCAATACCTAAATGTCTCCAAGTCTAAAATCTTTGTTTCTCCTAACATTCCACAGAGCCAAGCTATGGCTATTAGCCTTACATGGGGACGAATATGTTTAGTGACCTTGGGGCTTACCTTGGAGTTCCTCTTATCCATGGATAAGTCTTGAGGATAAATTTGTGCAAAAAGGCTTGCAGGGTTGAAATCTAAGTTGCTTTCACTTGTGGGAAGCCTCATTAGAGCAGTCACCTCTGATATTCCTTGCTATAACATGCAAACTATCCTTCTTCCAAAAAGTGTGCAATGATCTCGATAAACTAAATAAAAGTTTCCTTTGGGGAGTGTTGACATCCAAAGAAAAGTGCATAATGTGAAGTGGACCATGGTTTGTAAGTTAAAAAACGATGGGGGTCTGGGCGTGAGGACTTGTGTAGATAACATCATTGAGAATGTTACCAAACATGGATGGAAACTTGACTTGAGACCAAGGCTCTATGGGTTCTTGTCCTTAAACAGAAATATTCCATTTCACCTAACCTGAGAAATTGGCTTTTCAAGTGGAATGCCTCCCCGGTTTGGAAAGCTATTTTTAACACCCACTCTGTCCTTATTATAATTACAAAATGGGTCATTTGCAATGGGAACAAAGTGGACATTCATAAGGATTGGTGGTGTGGGAATGCCCCAATTCCAATGTTATCGAACTCGGACCCTTTTAATGGATCAAAAGTGAGCCCCATCTTTGATACCTCAAATAATTAGGACCTTTTGAAATTTTAGCAACTCTTTAGCCCCTAATATGTGTAGATCATCTTAAGTGTGCCTCTTACTTGGATTGTGAATACCAAGGACAGGCCTACATAGGGTAGGAGCCAAAACAGAAAATTCTCCATTGGGAGCTATTACAATACTATCATCCGGCGCATGAAGGGGTTGTAGTTTGGAAAAAATATTATGGAAACCTAAATTCCCACTGAAGTTGGTCTATTTTTTATGGTTTACTCTTCAATGCAAACTTCTTACAAATGATGGGGTCTTACAGACTCTACCACCTGTGATTTTTGTGGAGGAAATGAGGACAGAGAGCACATTTTTAGGGGCTGCATAAAATCTAAACAGGTCTGCTATCTTTTTGGATGAAACAAACTGGTAAACTCAGGCATTTTTTCTGCAATAAATGATTGGATTAATTTTAATCTTTGACGATTAAAGTACTACAAGTGTCACGGTATGTCTGTTGAGTACCTTTTCTCGTCGATCCTTTGGAATGTCTGGAAATTCAGATATACATTTTGTTTTGAAAAAAAAAATATATATCATGGGCACATGTCCAAGGACATTGGGCATGCCTTCATCTGGCATGATAATCATTCTCTTAAAAATGAGAAACGACTAATTTCTTGGTGTTTTCAAGTGCAGGGGTTGTTAAAGTCAATACCAGTAGCACTAATATGGGTGTCGGGAGCTTCAAATGCCTATTCAGAAATAAGCACAGAGCGTGGTTGACCGGTTTCTATGAAGACCTACCATCAACCTAGCAGCTAACCCACATAAACTCCCTCCTGTGCATACCCCAGCAGCCCACAACTTGCGACAATGTTTTTTTATCTTTCTTATTGTGTGTTGATATAAATTTCTGGATTGGTTGTTTTCGTTCTTGGATTGTGCTTCTTATTGAAAAAAATGGGTAATTTTTCAAACACATCTCGCCACCATAGCCTTTTTTGCAGTTGTGCTTCTGTTTGATATAATGCCCCACAAACCTTTTAATGTAAATTCTCCCCCCCCCCCCCACCCCCCCCACACATGTGGTTGTGAGTCTCAAGTCACTCATTATTTTTACTCCATCTCACCTCACACATTTAACACCATTCACGTCTTCACTCACCTAGTAAATCTCACCATGCATACACATTACCCCAAACATCTTATTCTCCACACACATTCATCCACCCCATACACTTCACGAGCACAGTTCACCCATCACACAAATATCAGGTCACTATACACACATACATGGTTGATTCAATCACCTTCACTCCATAATTAGCCTAACTCTCCTCAGATATCACATCGTCACATATTGTCAAATGTACCACCCCATCTGAACACATTTTCACATCCCCATCTTCACATTTTAGTTGCACTCACATTACACCAAACTTCCTATCACCATAACACCCCAAAATACACATTTTATTTCACAAATTGAACCAACAACACCCATTCATATTCACTTTGTCTTGCTAATTTGCAATATTATTCTGTTTTTGGGTGGTGTATTGGTCAGGTCTCTTATGGATGCACGATGCCTCACTTTTAACATGAGTATGCTTTATTATTTACACATTTACTCGTGGTTTGTGTCATAAATATTTGATATATAATTGATATGTTTTTTCTCTTTTGTTTTAGTGCTTCTTAGTGCAAGTGCGCATTTTTTCTTCTTATTTCCTTTTCCGATAGTGAGGTGATATCTCTTTCCATTTTTTTCTATAGTCTATGCTTCCATGGCTAGTCCAGTGTCCATTAAGTGACATTGGAGACAATGTCTGATTTAGTTGAGAAATGGGAGCAATAATATGGATAATTTCTTCCATCGGTATTTGGATAATTGCTTATACATGACAAAATAGGGTGTCCACAAGAGAGGATACGCATTATAAGACAATGGTTTCAAACAATTTGTTGTGATCCAAACGATTTGTTTACCCAAGGTAAAGAGAGTATATTAGTATTTTTGTATTTGTTTATTTTTTTGAGGTTGTATGTGTGTGCTTTGACTTATAGTCTATTCTGGTATAAATATTCTTTTATTATACAATTTTTTCTTTGTATGATCTGAACCCAAAAATATGGGCCAGTCGTGTATTAACTTACTTATTGTGTGTATATGTTGCGTATTAAGTTAAAGGGTTTGACGTTTTTAATTTAGAATTATTTTGGTCAATGATGTAAATTTCAAGGACTAGAAGGTTAGTAAGTGTGACAATTCGAGTTTGGGTCGTGCTTTGGAACGACACGCACGTGACATCTCAAGTCAAATCTGTTCATTGTGTGTCATTTTTTGTCGTGATATGTTAAAAATTGACACCCATGGAGGTCGAATATATATGTTGATTTCTTAAATATTATTCTTAAGATCAGAGAATAAAATTTGAGGTTTCGTTCTATGTGCAATGCGCGTGTTGAGAATACTTCTAAGATTTGTAGACATTCAAGATATGCGTCGAGAAGGGGTAGTGATTTTACTATTGCAGTTTTGTTTTGAAACTGGATGAAAAGCTTCACGTCACCAGTAACACACTACATAGTAAGTACATAGTGGTTGGGATAACTGAACTGATTTTGTTGTTGAATGTGTGTATGGGGTCATTTTCTGTCCACTTTCCATTATGTTTATATCGAGGAGTACAATGTGGTTCTTTCACAAGGTTTGGTAGTTGCTTAGGTGTAAAAGATTTTTTGTATTTCTGTGTTAATTATTTTTTTCAACATATTTGGTGGTTACTCAGGTGTATAAGGTCCTTTGTATTTTTCTATCGTTTCATGTGTTATAGTCGATTTTACCTATTCAATTTCAAAAATGTTTCTACCAAAAAATAACAAACAGATGTAGGTGGACCTATATGTTTGTAGTCACTGATAATTGTATGTGTATTATAAGGACTTAAAGCAAATTAGTATACTTTTCATCCAATTTTATTTAAAGCTGGGGTTACGAAAATAGAATGCCAACGGCACGGGCTTTAGCTACTATAAGAGAGAGAATTACCTATGTAATCACTATTTTTTTGGTTCAATGTACCCTTTGTAATCACATGGTTCCGTTTAAGAGAAAAAATGGATTGAATGTGGTAGTCTTAAGTTGAGATACAAAAATGAGTAGACAGTGGGGTGAGTCATCAACCTGAAAACAACCCACCAACTTTTGACAGGCCCACTACGACCTAATGAGAGAAAAATAATGTGCATATTCTCAAACTTTGCGGGTGGACAAACAGTTAGGGTCAGAACTTCCCGGCACTAGGTACCTGTTTGGTCAGTTTGCATGACCAAGCATTACATTATCTTGTAGGGACCCTCTGTATGCTAACACCATTAGTGTGATTCAAAGCCACTTAAAAAAGCATCATCCACGATACAGACATTCACTGCCAAACAACCCATCATGGTCCCTGGCGATGACAAGAGCAAAAGCAACATTTGTGCCCTCACATAATACTGTGCACGGGAAATTAGTGAAGACACGGGTTAGGGAGAGCAAATGTGGGCCAGGGCTCAAATCAAGTGCGATTGGATCATTTAATTCACTAAAAGAGTTTAAGGAAAGGACTTTAGATTCTTTCGAATTGACCCTCATTTTGGCATTTACTTTCACTCTAATAGGACTTTGGCACTGAAATTCATTGTCCATACACTTTCTAAGAACTTAGTGAGTATTTTTTCCTAAAAAACTACCGAGGTTGGTTAATATCTTCACGCTTTTACATTTTTGTTACTTGAAACCACATTATGTCAATTCAACTCATTGCTCTTGTTAGCAGGTTTTCAGTCAGGTGGATCCATAAATTCTTTTATCAAGTAGGCAAATGGTATACTAACATTTTATCCAAATATTAATTTGAGCAAGATGTTCTAATTTATAAAATTTGTTATATTTTTATGTAATTTTTTACATTTTGTAACACAAATGTTCACAATTTTCACAACGTAAGGTGGCAAATTGCCCATCATACCCGAGGCATGGATCCACCCATGTTTTCAATGTTAATTTTAGTATCAATTTAGGGCTTGGTTTTTTCCCTCGCAAATGCTACTCCTGCTGTGCAGAGGTTGTCGTTGGGTGAAAATTTACTGGAAATGGATTAGACTAATGGGCATACTAATTATCTATGGGGTTGATGCTTTACATGGTAACCACTGGTTCGAATTCCCTTCCTCCCCCCCTCCCTCCTCAACCCTCCCACCCACCCACACACATGCACATAAAAGAAAAATGAAAACAAAAAGGGTAAATAGTGTGATAGCTCATGTTTCCCCAATAGTTGTTTCTTAAAAATAAGGATGAACATATTTTGGGGTCGGGTTGCATGTAGTTGCTTATTCATAAGCTACTTGATGTAATCGTAACCAAAGATTTACACAAACAGGTCAACTCAAGCCCCAACTACACTTTTAATCATCTTTCTCAGTAAGTCTCTTCTCAATCTAATTTCATTGTGTTCAAAGATCTCCGACAAGACGAGGAGTCCCCTTTTATACTAATTGGCAAAAATATAATGAGAATACACATAAATGAAGTAGAATAACATAAAGAGCAGGCCGCCAAATGCGCCCACCAGCTATGCTTCTTTTTTCCTTTTAATTTCTTTGCTTTGAGGTTGTATTTCAGAACATGCATCTTTTAAATTTGAGTATTTTTTTTTTAAATTCGATGGTGTTTGACTGTTTTTCCTTAAAAAGACATTTATAAGATATTCTATTTTTATGTGAAGCATTGGTTATTTTTGTGTCTACTTATAAATGTCCTAACTTAACCTTTTATGTTTCTTTTCATTAATAAATTTCCCAACTCAAAACCTTTTACTCCTACCAAGCAACGTGTGCTTAATATTTGGATATTCCCATCAAGGCAAATGATCCGGTTGAGCAGGACTTTACCAGTGCTGCATCCTCTCTTCAATCTTCTGAGGCTAAGTCTGCGGAGGTTGCCAAATAGGCTTATAACTTTGAGGGGAAGCTAAACAGCTTTAAGAGAAGTACGACTAATTAGAGAAAAGTAACACTTCTTTGCTCCAACAAAAACAAACTGAGCATGCCGCGATTGTGAAGAAGATGGAAGAGTCTCATGTTATGGCCTTGACCAAGGCTGCAGACGATGCTGCAGCTATAGATGAGAAATCCAGGGATTTCTTTTTGACAAATAACAAGGCCTATCTCCGCGGATTTCAAGATCTCAGGCACAGAGTAGCCAAGAATTTACACGACTCCAAGTAACTCTTCATGTCTTGGAAGTTAGAGTATGATGAGCATAATGCATGTGTCGAGGAGATAAAGGCTGCAGTTGAGGCACGAGATGCAGTTGAGGCTAGGGCAAAGCAACAAATGGAAGCAGCGGCTGCAGTAGGAGACGATGAGACAAAGACAACTGCGGATGACGAAGAAGAGGATGAAGATGATGATGAAGCCTCCTAGGCTTGTTATTTTTGATATAATGTATAGCAGGGCTGCGGCCTTTTGATAATGAATATTCATTTTGTCTAAATTCTTCTTTTACCTCCATCTTTATTGCTTGAATGAATGTTTTACCTTGCTTTTTGTAAGTTGATTGATTGAATTCTTCTGACTATAACTTATTTCCAAAGATGAATGTATGGAATACTAGGCCACGGCCATTCATTATAAATGGATTCTTGAATAGGGATGCGACCAAATGTTATTGCCTTTACTTTTCTCATGAATTTTCATTTTGCCTAATATGCCCCTAAGTTGTGATGCCAAAGAAAAATGAGCTTGGGGATATGGCTGAACTCTTTAGCCCTGGAATTTGATTTTTATTTACTATTCCCCAAGTCTTGGTGACAATGGCAACTTTGGGGATGCAGTTGTGTTGTATACTGTCGTATCATCTAAGGTGAGATTCAGGTGGACTCTATGTTGGGCTACTGCCACTTATTCCTTATAGATTTACTATGGTTCATGATGTCATTGCCACATCATCTTTTGGTCTCTTTAATCGCATGGAGCTTCTTCCCTAGCTTCTTAGTCGCTTTAACTATCATGAAGCCACTTTCGTAGCTTCTCTTTAGTCGTTTTAATTGGATTATTATTAGGCCTCCCAAGGCTAGGTATTATAAAGCTTCCCCAAGCTATAATTAGATATATCAAGCCATCCATGGCTAATTGAAGCATTCCGAAAGCGAATAACGGGCATTGTAAGCCCTCGTGGATAATAAGATCATCCGAAAGCATATAACGGGAATTGTAAGTCCCCACGGCTAAAAAACAAATGCCGATAGCTCAGAATGGGCATTATAAGCCCTCGTGGATAAGTAACGCATGCTGATAGCTAAGAACGGGCATTGTAAGCCCCCATGGCTAAATGAAATATCCGAACACTAGCTATGGGCATTGTAAGCCCCCGTGGCTAGTCGAATCGTCCCGAGATCCGCCTTTACTATTTTCAAATATCATATGCCTTCTTATGGTTAGACGTCATGGGGGGCATTGTGAGCCCATTCACTACATCATAATGGTAATTTTGCAACTAATATATTATTTAATTTGTAAGTGTTTAAAACACTTACAAAATTTACAACGGTTTTGAACAATTGCAAAATTTGTAATCATTTAAAACCGTTATAAAATTTATGATACCTACTTAATTTGTAAATGGGATAACTTCAAAGGGTTGCATAGTAAAAAAATTGTGGCAAAATTTGCACGCTAAATGTCCCCTCCAAAACATTCCCACTAAGGGTTACAAAATTCGTGCGAAATTCTGTGCCTCCAAACCATCGTGTGATATTGATCTTTTCATTACGACACCTTCGTGCCTCCAAACCTTCGACTTCAGGTAATTCGCATTTGTGTATTTGCGTTCGTTTATTAAGTTATTAATTTGTATTAGCGTTCGTGTATTAGGTTGTTAATTTGTATTAATTTGTATTAGCATTCGTATTCAGAAGGTAACCGTTATTTTGTATGTCTTCATTTGTTACCAAATGATTATTGTGATTCCGGATTCTCAACACGAAACTAAAATTTGCTTTTCTTTTCTTTTTACTTCTTTTTACGAACCAAAAATTGTTATAATTTGATTGGAGACCCTCAACAGAAATCAGTGCAAAGTCGATTTTTTCTCTATGAAATCGATTGAGAGTGTTTTTCTATGCGAAATAAATTGAATTGACAGTAAACAATGATTTTTCTTGTTCAATCGATTTTACAACAACTGCTCTTTTCGATCTTTGTTTTTTATTTTCTCAAAATTCAACTCGTGATGTATACTCCAGGTGTGGATCTCAAGAACGAAATTGAAAGCTAAGGTTCAGATTCAAAAACAGAAAGTATGGGTTTCAATCATGGTTTTTACTTTCAGTGTACATTATGGGTTAGGGTTTCGATCGAATGAAAATAGAGTAATAGTGACACCATATTTTTTCACAATAGATTAATTTTTATTTTTATTTATGTATAATTTACGATTAATTTTTTCATTACTTGTTTGAATCTGAACTCAGAAATAGCTGTGTGGATGATATCTGGGTTTATGATAGATCATTTATACGTATGTGTTGTATGTTAACGGGTTAATTGCAAGAAATTGGTTTATTTGTTTGTTTATTTTCGTTTAGAGATGTTGGGTGGGGTGGGGTGGGCAATGGATTTATCATTAGTTGAAATGGGTTGAGATTGCGAAATATTCTTACTCCTTTTTTTTTTTTAAATCAAAATCGCAAATCTGAAAATGCTATACTACGGACCCATATGAACATAAACATCTCTCTCTCTCTCTCTCTCTGTGTTATATATATATATATATATATATATATATATATATATATATATATATATATATATATATATATATATGTGTGTGTGTGTGTGTGTGTGTGTGTGTGTGTGTGTGTGGTTGTGTTGAAATAGAAGGTTTTAATAAAAAAGAAGTGTGACTTTGTATTGAAATTGATATAGTTATAGATATATGTGTCTGTATCTATAGGTGTTAAAAGGTTAAAGAAACAAGTAACGCTGAGTTGGGGTTTGACGTGTTTGGGTTCAAGGTCGGGTGTGTTTATGTTATCGAATATAGAGAAAATTATTTTTGGTTTCAACCATTAAAATATTTAATTTATTCTTCATTTGGTTATAAATTTTATTATATGAGATTTTAAGATCATGTTATATATGTTGGTAAAATAATTTGTAACAAAATAGGGGTTGTCGGATTGAGTGACTATCAAGTTGTAAACAAGTTCATGTTTGTTTGAAAAATCCACTTGTAATCACCTTTTTATTTCATTAAACATTAATAAAAGATTGTGAACAATAGACTATTGTTTTGCCTGCTGCCAGGCGCTTAGATATTGAATAGTATATATTAATTATTTACTAATGTATCTCAGCATATAGAATGTCATCAAAAGTTAGTGAAGAGTGGATGAAGGAACGTGAAAGAGGAAGTGCAAAATACATTAATGGGGTTGCTACGTTCATTGATTTTGCGAAGGAGAACGGTGGTGGAGAAACCTTATTTTGATGCCCATGCATAAAATGTGAAAATGGAAAGTTGTTGGAGCTTGAAGACGTCCATTTTCATTTTCTTCGTTATGGTATATCCAAGTCTTACACATTTTGGCATTTTCATGGTGAAAAGAAAGTCGTTAAAAGAAAAGAAAAAGAACCCACTGAAAGTGTTGAATGCAATGACCATGTCCTCGAAAATCCAAGAATGTAAGAGCTTGTTTATGAGGTATTCAAAATGTTTAATCATGAAGTAGATCTTTTATCAGCATGTTGGAATGGTGGGAGGTGATTATCGCTACATGACTAATGAGGAGTTAAAATACGAAAAGTTATGTTGCAAGGTAAGTGAACCGTTGTACCCGTCAAATCCTGAGAAACATACGACTGCTGTTAAAACTCCAGGTACGTCATTTCGGTTGGAATAGCCGAAGAGCTTCAGAATTCTATGTAGTTTGATCTTCAATAGTCTATGAAGTTTGATCACTTCATTTCGGTTGTGCTTGAGTACAGTTTCCATCATTCTATCTCTATACTGATCATTGTGTTTTTGTTTGTCACTCTTTAGCTAAAACTATTCTCTTGATTGTTTATGTGGACATAATATAATGTTGTTTGGTTTAGCAATATCATATTCAAATGATTTAGGAGCACTTGCCTATTTTCTTAAAATTAAAGCTGCTTGGTATGGTCATTTCTTAAAGAAAACTAGAAACATGACCTAGATTTTTTTTAGACTCTTTGGGGGTATTCTCCCTATTGATACTCCAATGGGTTTTACTATCGATCTTCATGGTGAGAAAGGATAGATGTTTACTGATGTCGACCAATATCTGTACATGGTTGGGATGCTGATTTTTTCATCGAGTCTCTAAATATTATATTATAATTTATAGCCTCCCTAAATATGCATTATGTCATTTAAATTATCAAGTTTCATTATGGGATAGCATCATAATTGATATGCCCCAAGTGTGACCTCGGCTCAGAGACACCAACCTCGGCTGAGATCATAGCCGACATTGGAGAAGCCTTGGCATGTGGAATCAACACTTGGCCATAGAAAGGTCGGCCCAGGCCGACACTACCACCAGCCTCTCTAAGGGACATCGCATGCATCACAAGGATCAACAGCATTCTCGTATACCTTAGAATGGAAACCTCGGCCAGACATAGGCCGAGCTCGCAAGAAGCAACCAGCAACCTCATCAAGACATTAGTCGATGCTCCAAACACACCGGCTTAACCTCGGCTCAGGCCGACTTTGTCCATTGTCTCGGCTAGGATTAAGCCGAGACCTCCATGGTCACCTCGGACTGAATGAGCACCTAGACTTACTAACCTCGGCCTCTCCCAGGCCGAGGTCATACACCAGGCGCGATAGCCGAGCATCTGCTGACATTTGGATAAGGGCACGTGGACACAAATTAGTTATAACAAGATTATTCCCCACACGTGGGGAGAATATTGCATCATCATTCTCTACCTGTGATAGTGACAGATGGCTTTCCCATATTGGTGAGGCAATCACACACATGCACATTACATTCATGGGGGGTACATTACACCCCCTAGGTACTATATATAGAGGTCATCCTCTACCTTGCAAAGGATCCAAGATATACAACCCTAGCTGGAACTCTGTCTAAATGCACAGTAGAGACAGAAAGCTTGAGAGATTGTATCCATGGCCATCAGTGCCTTATTACAGTGAGGTTATTCACACACACAGTGGACGTAGGCCAATTTAGGCTGAACCACTTATATCCTAGGGCTCTCTCCTCTTCTACTCATCTCATTCTCCTACCTATTACGTAACTAAGCTGCCATTGTTGTTCATAGGTTGAGCTTGAAAACACCTTACTTGGTGGTGCTAATCCTAACATCATCATTTTGGCTCCGTTTATGGGAAGATAAAGAAGCTATCTCCTCCTCTTCTTCAGCTTAACCTCACCGGAGACTCTGGTGGTGAACCAGGCACCACCCCTTGCGTGGAGCTGCTTCACCATTGAAAGAGGTCCTTTGAGGTACTAATCTCATCAGCTACTCAATCTCTATAGTGTTAACATATGGCACCAGAATTACCACCTCCTCTTTCGCGACCTGGGGGTGGAGGGCATAGTTCTAGTCAGGCGCCGCCCCAGTCCAAAATGACGGAGGTAGCTGCAGCCTTGAGGTCTTTAGCTGCAACATAACAAGCTATGCAGGAGAAATTTTCACAGCTCAGCCAAACTATGATGAGGCCACCTGGAGTCTCACCAGATATGATCACTCCGACGGCTGTTCAGCCTCATCCTGATGCCAGGGGACCACCCCAGGCACCAATGAAGGACCAGCCTGCACCCCAGCGAAGAAGGGACGTTGCTGACCCTAGGCGCTTGTGCCTGGGGAGGCAAGGAAACCCTTGCCCACAGGACATGTATGATGATCTAGAGGCGGAAGAAGCCCTGAAAGACTGCTGGGAGCCTTATGAGGTGTCAAATAACACTGTACGACCTCTTCGGCAAAGTCAAGGTTGTGTCGACCGAAGAGGTGAAGAGGCTCAACAAAGAGGGTCAGCCTTTGATAGGTTGAGCAGAGGGTCAGCCTTTGAGAGATTGGGCCCAGTGAATGACCTAAGACAGAGATTGTCGAGATCAAGGAGCGCAGCAGGCTCTCAGAGAGGGACCAGGCAGGGTCAGCCAGATCAAGGCCGACACTGTGAAAGAAGAGGAAGGGAACAAGAAGAGGTTAACAGCCGACGTGACGCGATAGGGGGACCCTCAGTCCATCCCATGGAGGTGGCTGGAGACAACCTCAGCCAGGTCGATGGCAGAAGACCGTGGAATGACTCTATCTAGCGCCTTGAGGAGAAAATAGGAGACCTCATTAAAAGTAGGGACCCATTACAAAGGGGTTACTCAGAGGGCTCTCCATTTGTGGCTAGGATAGTGGGCTTCCCAACCCCAGCTAAGTTCAAGCCTCCTACAGTGTCTCCCAAGTATGATGGCAGCACTAACCCTATACATCACATCGAGATGTACCATTCGACAGCAGACATCTACTTGATACCTGATGAGATGAAGTGTGGGGCCTTCTCTGGGACCTTAATAGGGGCATTGCACAATTGGTTCACCTCCCTTCCAAAGAACTCAATTAAGAACTTCAAAGGCTTGGTTGAATGATTCATCCACAACTTTTGCTTTGGGATGAGACCTCAAAAGAAGACTACTCACCTGCTGTATGTCAAGCTGGCCAAGGATGAGAGCCTAAGAGACTACATAGCGAGATTCAACGAAGAGAAGTTGGATGTCGAAGATTATGAAGAGAACATAGCCATAACCGCCCTCATAGGGGGTCTACAGAAAGGGAAGCTATTGTGGAAACTTGCGAAAGACCCACCTAGGTCTATGGTGGAGCTCCTGGAAACCGTAGGGAAAGTAATGAATGCGAAAGAGGCAATGGCCGCCAAGTATGAGGATGAGAACCGAGGTGGCAGTGGAAAGTCCCAAAGCAAGAAAGATGGGAAGAAGAGGTCGGGTGATGACAAGTTCGCTCACTATACTCCTCTGACTATAAGTTGTGAGCACATCCTTAACGAGATTAAGAATGACAGGACTCTGAGATGTCAAGAGAAACTGAAAGCCCCACCATATATGAGGAACAAAAACCTATGGCGCGAGTTCCACCAGGATCATGGCCATGTCACAGACAGATGCTTCACCCGGAAGGATGAGATTGAAAATATGCTAAAATCTGGAAAGTTGAGGAAGTATGTGGACGGTAAAGCTCCTAAGGGTGGAAGAGATGACCCTAAGAAAAGGAGAAATGACAGATGCCATGATAATGTCCCGGCCAGAAGAGACGATGATTCAGAAGGTGATGATGAAGACGATTCGGATCTTCCATCGAAATATGACAACACCTCGGTGAAGAGGGTTGGTATGATCTCGTTTAGTGTTGACTCCATATGTGGAGGATTTGCAGGAGGTGGCTCTGAAGTAGCTGATAGGAAGGCTCACGTAGCAGAGGCCTGGTCAGTGGCCAAGCTTGAAATTATGAATCTAACGTCTTCCGATATAGTGCAGAAGAGGAAGAAAGTAGACATGGACACCCTCGTAGTTGGGTTCTCCAGACTTCACTTCAAGGGTATCTTAGCCCCCCATGATGACCCTCTGGTCATAACAACAAGGGTGCATGGGTGCGAGGTGCAGAGGATCCTCATAGACGGGGGGAGCTCGGCGGACGTGATGTTCTGGCCTTGCTTCAAGAGCTTAGGTCTTAGCATAGCAAGGATGGTACCCTATCATCACCCCTTGATAGGCTTCAGTGGAGAAAAGGTCCACCCCTTGGGCATGTATGAGATGGAAGTACGGATGGGTGATGAGTGGCCTAACAGGCTGACCAAGAAGATAAATATTTTCGTCATGGACGAGAACGTGTTTTCGGCCTATAACCTCATCATAGGAAGGGTGGTCCTTAAAGAGTTTGAAGCTGTGCCATCGACGGTCCATCAGATGCTAAAATTCCCAACTCCTTATGGGGTAGGGGAAGTGCAAGGTGACCAGACCACAGCGCGAGAATGTTACTTCAACTCGGCTGAAGAGAGAAAAGCCCATAAAAGGGAAACCACCACTTATAGTATTGATATGCTTGACCCAAGAGATGAGACAAATTTGAAGAAGGGAGAGGCCGCGGAAGATGTAGAATCTATCATCCTCAATGAGGACGAGACGGAAAAAACCATCCAGGTCGGTAAAGCCCTAAAGGAAGAAATCAAGGAAGAAATGATAAACTTCCTTAGGAGGAGACATAGTGTCTTCGTATAGAGTCACGCAGACATGCCCAGCATCGACCCTGAAGTTATGAGTCACAGGATCAACGTGACCAAAGATGCCAGGCCAATCAAACAGAGACGAAGAGTCTATTCTAGGGAGAAGTACGACATCATCCGATAAGAGGTAAAAAATTTGGAAGAGACTGAGTTTATAAGAGAAGTTACATATCCGGAATGGTTGTCAAATGCAGTCATCGTGCCTAAGGCCAATGGGAAGTGGAGAATGTGTGTTGATTTCACTAACCTGAACAGATCTTATCCAAAAGACAGCTATCCCTTACCTCGGATAGATCAGATGGTGGATGCTACGGCGGGACATGAGCTCATGAGCTTCATGGACGCGTATTCAGGCTACAACCAGATCTTCATGGATGTGGAAGACTCGGAGAAGACGACCTTCATTACCGACAAAGGGACGTACTACTACAAAGTGATGCCCTTCGGCCTGAAAAATGCAGGGGCAACATACCAACGTCTTATTAATAAGATGTTCGAAGAGAAAATAGGTAAGACTATGGAGGTGTATGTTGATGATATGCTAACGAAGAGCTTGAAGGCTAACACTCATGTAACGGATCTCGAGAAGACCTTCGACATTATGGACTCATACAGAATGAAACTCAACCCTGCGAAGTGTGTATTCGGAGTAGGGGATGGGAAATTCCTAGGGTTTATCGTCAACCAGAAAGGGATTGAAGCGAATCCTGAAAAAAATCAAGGCTTTACTTGACATGATGACTCCGAGGAGTATCAAAGATGTCCAAAGACTTACGGGGAGAGTGGCTTCCCTTAACAGGTTAGTTTTTAGGGCAATAGACAAGTGCCTTCCATTCTTTAAGGTACTGAGAAAGGCCTTCCAATGGGACCAAGAGTGCGAAAAAGCCTTCAACCAGATCAAGTCTTATTTGTGGTCTCCCTTATTGCTGTCTCGACCTGTAGCAGAGGAGAAAATGTACGTGTATCTGGTAGTCTCCGAATCAGCCATCAGTGCAGCCATAATACGGGAAGATGCTGGAATCAAAAGGCCTGTATATTTCAACAGTAAGGCCCTTTAAGGGGCCAAACAAAATTACCCTCCCATGGAAAAGCTAGCTTACAACTTGATACATGCCTCGAGAAAGATGAAGCCTTACTTCCAGGCCCACTCCATGGTTGTCCTCACTGACTCCCCACTAAGGCAGGTCCTACATAAACCGGAGAAGTTCGGGCGATTGATGACATGGGCCATTGAGTTGGGGGAGTACGATCTTACCTACCAACCTAGGACGGCCATCAAGGAGCAAGCCCTCGTAGACTTTGTCATTGAGTTTACATGGGAAGAGGCCGAGGTAGAGAATAGTCTAGAGGGTGTTGAAAATCGTGGTGTCTTTCGAAATTTGGAAGAGACGACACCAAACATCTTCCAAGGCCAGGAAGAGATCGCATCCAACGGGGCCAGGAACCAAGTTACGGAGAATGAGGAAGATTGATACCTCTTCAAAAAAGGAGTCATGACAGAAGGGGTCTTCTCATCAGGTACAGATATCTGGAGACTCTTCGTTGATGGCTCTTCCTGTGACAATGGAAGCGGTGCGGGGTTGATACTCTCAGCTCCAGATGGTGCCAACATTGAATACGCTTTAAGATTAAACTTCCCAGCTTCTAACAATAAGTCCAAGTATGAGGCCATGATAGCTAGTCCCTCATTGGCAAAGACTCTTCGCGTAAAGCGACTCCTACTCCACAGAAACTTGAGGTTAGTTGTCAATCAAGTATTGGGAATATATGAGGCCAGAGATGAAAGGATGGCCAAATATCTGAAAAGGGTGAGAACGATGTTAAAACTTTTTGAAGAGGCAAGACTGAAGAGAGTGCCTCGATAAAGTAACAGCCATGCAGATGCATTGGCGAGGTTGGCCTTGGCAACGAAGACAGATGTTAGAAGGACCATTCCAATCGAGGTCTTGGGGAAGGAAACCATTGAGAAAGAAGAGGTATATAACCGTTGTCACAATTTGAACTTAGGAGACTCATGGATGGACCCCCTCTTCAGATATATCAGGGAGGGACAGCTACCTGAATCCAAGCTAGAAAGGCAGAAATTGAGATATAAGGCTGCCAAGTTCTCGGTAGTAGGAGACGTCCTGTACAAGAAATGATTCTAGCTAACTCTCCTCAGATGTGTGCACCCCACAGAAGTTCCCCGGGTCTTGCAGGAGGTACATAAGGGTTCTTTCTCTAGACACATAGGAGGAAGACCCTTGCCCAAAAGAATTATCACCCAAGGGTACTGGTGGACAACCCTATCCAAGGACGCTGCAGCCTACGTGAGGAAATGTGATAAATGCCAGAGGTTCGCTGCCATCCCTCATCAGCCTCATCAGCCTATGACGTCACTCACTTCTCCATGGCCATTTGCAGTATGGGGAATTGACATAGTAGGGCCCCTGCCAAGAGCTGCCAACAATTATAGATTCTTGATAGTTGCGATCGACTATTTTTCAAAGTGGGTGGAGGCAGAGCCGATGATAACGATCACAGAGCAGAAGACCTTCCAATTTATTTTGAGGAATATCATATGCAGATATGGCCTCCCCAACACTCTCATCTCGGACAATGGGACCCAGTTCAAGAACTCCTCTTTAGAAAAGTATTGCCTAAGAGTAGAAATAAAGCAATTCTTCTCATCTCCTGGCCGACCTCAGGTAAATGGTCAGATCGAGGTCACAAACAGAACAATTCTGGATGGAATCAAGAAGAGGTTAGAAGATGCGAAGGGAAGATGGACTGAAGAGGTCTACGCTGTGTTATGGGCCTACAAAACCACGGTAAGGACACTAACAGGAGAAACCCCGTTCATGTTGGCACATGGTTCAGAGGCCGTCATACCAACGGAAGTAGGGCTCCCAACTCATAGGATTCAGACCTATGACCCTGATAATAATAGGGAAGAGAGGAGGCTAGACCTAGATCTTCTCGAAGAAAGAAGAGAGGACGCAGAGGTCAGACAAGCAGCCTACCAGCAGAGGGCAACGAAATTCTACAACCAGAGGGTGAAGTCAAGACCCATTGCAGTGGGAGACCTAGTGCTAAAGAAGACCTCACATAAAGAAAACAAACTCCACCAAAATTGGCACGGTCCCTACAAAGTGACAGAAGAGGTTGTGCCTGGCACTTACAGTCTAGGAAATCTAGAAGGAGAACCTTTCACTAATCCATGGAATGCGAATTACCTAAAGAAATATTACATATGATGTTGCATAAAGTTGTGTAATTATACCATCTTGTCATGAAGAGGTTATTAATAAAAGATCAGTTCCCATGGTGGTCCTTGCTTCATTTTGCACTTATCAGAAATTAATGGGGCTAACATCTTAGGTGATGACCTCAGACCTTCATAACACCATTAAGTGGTGACGAGGTCTGAGATCAGACACCATAATGGGATGACCTCAGACCCTTAACATCATTAATTTGGTGAGATTAATTATGGGGGTAACATCTTAGGTGATGACCGCAGACCTTCATAACACCATTCAGTGGTGACGAGGTCTGAGATCTGACACCATAATGGGATGACCTTAGACCCTTAACATCATTAATTTGGTGAGATTAATTATGGGGGTAACATCTTAGGTGATGACCTCAGACCTTCATAACGCCATTCAGTGGTGATGAGGTCTGAGATCTGACACCGTAATAGGATGACCTCAGACCCTTAACATCATTAATTTGATGAGATTAATTATGGGGGTAACATCTTAGGTGATGACCTCAGACCTTCATAACACCATTTAGTGGTGACGAGGTCTGAGATCAGATACTATAATGGGATGACCTCAGACCCTTAACATCATTAATTTGGTGAGATTAATTATGGGGGTAACATCTTAGGTGATGACCTCAGACCTTCATAACACCATTCAGTGGTGATGAGGTCTCAGATCAGACTACTAATTTGGTTTAAGCAAACACCATTGCATAAGCTTTAGAGCAAAAACATCATGACATACATACAACAAAAGAAGATGGTCCTCTTCAGAGAATAACACTTTCAGATAATAACACATTCAGAGATTATAAACATTCAGAGGTTACAAAGAATGGAAAAGTAAGAGCCATGTTCATTCAGAAATTGCTGATGTGCTGGGATTACAATGTCAGGGGTTACAAAATGTTCGGAAATTCTCTAAGGGTTTTAAGGAGGAATAATGGTATCTTCGGCTTGGCTAGGTTGGACAACATTAGTCACCTCGGAAACGTCATCATGATGGTCTGCCCCTCCAACCTCAGTGCTGTCCAACGTGGAAGTCTCGGGAAGCGCGACAACCTCCTCTTAAACCTCTTGAAGGGCTTGGGCAAATTGAGGATCAGCAAAGCCAAGGCCTATGAAGTAATAGGCTTTCAAAGTGCCAGCCTCCCTCTCCTTGACATCATACCACTTGATAGTGGATTTGATACCTCTTTCAAGGTATTCAAAGCCGAAGCTCATAAACTCATCAAAGGTTTTATAGTCAGATATTATCCTCTCAGAGGCATCATCAAGGGCTGCCTTCAATGCCGAGCTGATCTTCTGCTGCAAAACATCGTCCTTGGCCTTCAGAGTCGCAACATGGTCTTTGTTAAGCCGAGAGACCTCTTTCTCCAGCCCCTTCACCTTCTTATCAGACGCACCCAACTCAGACTTCAGCCAGTCGATTTCCGCATTCAAAGAACTCTGGACCTTCTCAGCCTCTAGACCCTTCTGGATGAGGGGCAAATTCCTCAAAGTCCAATTAGAGAGGTGGTGCATCGCTGCCAGGCCCTGCAGATTTTGCGATCAGGAATGAGCAAAAGACAAATCAGAGGTTACACTTAGGAATTGGAAAGAAAAGTGAGGTCATACCTAAATAGATATGTGAATGCCGAACTCAACCAGCAAAGGAGTATCAAGTGACCTGAAGAAGCACTTGTCGGCCTCGTTCATTATAGAGCCGAAGGCATCTAGGGCCTGAAGACTATGGCCGACTAGGCTGTCAATAATCTTCAACTGCTCTAGACGAGCCGATAGGGCGTCTGCTAAAGAGATGGGGATGGAAGTATCAGCATTCTTTTTCTTCGACCTCTAATCCTCAGGGGCATGATCCGCTGGAGCCCTCTTCTTTGTGGCTTGGGGTTTTGAGGCAGAGGGAGCTGGGGGGAGGTGCATTAAGGCCTGATTTCTTTTCAAGTCTCATCAGGCTAGGAGCATCCATTTCCTAGATTTCGTCTGAGATATCCTGTGGATGCTCTGCAAAATTAATAGATCTGAGTTAGAAGATCAGACAAAAATAAACTCAGAGGTTCAACTTCAAATAAAAAGAGCTTACCAAGCTCGAAAAGAGGACTTCCACCCAGACCTGTCTCAGAGAGGTAGTGGGGGGTCATCAAGTGTTCGAACCTAACGAACAGACCATGTACCCCCTGATCTTGAAGGGCTTTCACCTTCTGAAGGTTTTGTGGGCTCAGGTTAGGGTCATCCCTCGCAGACATTGTGACCTTACCCCACCTAAGGGGCATCCTCGGCTCCAGAATGGATGAGGGAACACATGGGCCAAATTCCCATAGCCCAGAAGCAAAAAAGTATCGTGGCTTCCAGTTGTGGTTGGAAGTATGAGTTAATTGAAGCATCTTTTTTTCAGGCTTCCGAGCTACGAAATGATAGTAGCTCGGATGATTTTTGGCCGAGGAAGGGACATAACAACCGACAAAGACCTGAACTGGGAGGTCTAAGTGGTGGACAACCTTCCATAAGACTATGGCCCCTATTATGACCCTCCAGGCATTAGGGGATAGTTGAGAGGGGGCCAAATTGATATAGTCAAGGATAGATTTGATAATGGGACGGATGGGCAGACGAAAACCCAACTTGAACATCTGCCCGTACAAGAAGATTTCTTCGTCTTGACCATGAAAAGCCCTATCTTCCCTCAGAGGTCTTCTGAGCTTTATGGAGGGACTAATGGAGTACAGATATCTCAAGCAAAGGAGGTCTACCTCAGTTACAGCACTCTCGATCTCGGCCGCCTTAGAGACATCCACATCACTCTCAACGTCATCATCATCTAGCTCAACGTCGGCCGGGGCAAATGTGGATGGGTTACCCGGGAACCTCTGAGCGAACTCGGCACCGGTAAAGGCCGATAGAGGAATGACGTCAAGTGGTGGTGGAATGGCCACACTCGGCTCAACGATCTCAACCTCTGAGGAAGAGGCTGAGGCGCTTGAGTTGTTATGAGATGAGGCCCGGATGGAGACCTCAGCCTGATCAGGGGCCTGATCTTCCCGAATTGAGAAGTCCATGGCCTCCTAGAAGGAATCCACGGACATGGGGTCTGAGGTGGAAGACTCAGAATCAGACATGGGAATAGGATCGATAGGAACCTCTGCATGGTTGAAAGACTCCGAGGGATCAGGATATATCACCTTCAGGGGTGGTGGAAAGATGGGTCTAATAGGGAATTCTTGTGACCTAGGAGCCTCCTCCTATGCTCTTTCTATTTGTCTGATTTTTTCTAAAGTCTTCTCCCTAAGGGAGGGGAACTCCTCAAGAAGAGGCAGACACTACACTTGGGGAGACTCTCCTAAGTAACAAACAACGTTGGTGATTTGGCTAAAGATCAAATCTAGGTTTTTTGAGCAAGAACAATGTATGAACAATCAACCGAAAAACTCATAAGCTAACCAGAAAATGCAGGAGATCACCAGAAAATACATGAACCAGTCGGAAAATGCAAAGAGCAAGACACAGAAAAATGGAGAGGAAGAGATAACGAGGGATACCTGAAGAAAGGCGAGGAAAAGCGAGGAAGAAATCCCAGTAAATAAGCCCCCAAATGTACTTCCAAACGCGAGTTCTTCTAAAGAGAGAGAGAGTTGCAGGAATGGCTAAGTTCGGAGAAGGAGAGAAATGAAGAAGAAAGAAGAGAAAATGGGACTTTTACCCTTAAATATGAATTCACACTCCCCAAGGCCCATCATTGCCTTGGGAGACCAATCGACAACCAGCATAAGTACCCTTGTCACAGACGCGTGCCACTTCAGTAATTGACAAGTGTCAGAAAAAGAATATTGGTACAGAGAAATAGGACCTCGGAGTTGTAAACTCCATAGTCACCTGCTTTCACATGTAACTAAGGGCTGGGGGGTGATTGATATGCCCCAAGTGTGACCTCGGCTCAGAGACACCAACCTCGGCCGAGATCATAGCCGACATTGGAGAAGCCTTAGGTATACGGCATCAGCACTCGGCCATAGCAAGGTCGGCCCAGGCCGACACTACCACCAGCCTCTCGAAGGGACATAGCATGCATCACAAGGATCAACAGCATTCTTGTATACCTTGGAATGGCAACCTCCGCCAGACATAGGCCGAGCTCACAAGAAGCCACCAGCAACCTCATCAAGACATTAGTCGATGCTCCAAACACACCAGCTCAACCTCGGCTCAGGCCGGCCTTGTCCATTGTCTCGTCTAGGATTAAGTCGAGACCTCCATGGTCACCTCGGATTGAACGAGCACCTATAATTACCAACCTCAGCCTCTCCCAGGTCGAGGTCATACACCATGCGCGATAGCTGAGCATCTGCTGACATTTGGATAAGGGCACGTGGACACAAATCAGTTATAACAAGATTATTCCCCTCACGTGGGGAGAATATTGCATCATCATTCTCTACCTGTGACAGTGACAGATGGCTTTCCCATATTGGTGAGGCAATCACACACATGCACATTACATGCATGGGGGGTACATTACACCCCCTAGGTACTATATATAGAGGTCATCCTCTACCTTGCAAAGGATTCAAGATATACAATCCTAGCTGGAACTCTGTCTAAATGCACAGTAGAGGGAGAAAGCTTGAGAGATTGTATCCATGGCCATCAGTGCCTTATTATAGTGAGGTTATTCACACACACAGTGGACGTAGGACAATTTAGGCTGAACCACTTATATCCTGGTGCTCTCTCCTCTTCTTCTCATCTCATTCTCCTACCTATTACGTAACTAAGCTGCCATTGTTGTTCATAGATTGAGCTTGAAAACACCTTACTTGGTGGTGCTAATCCTAGCATCATCAATAATTAAACTGATTTTATGTATTCCCTCATAGTTTATGTTCCTAATGTGCTAGATTAGGCAATATGAGCCAGATTCAATACTCGGTTTATAATCAATACGTGTTCATATTATTTATTACAATTTATTTATCAGGATAACAGCTGCTCGGAGCCTATCATACGCATCTTCTGGCTTTCCCACAATTTGAGTAAGTTCAATAAAAATGAGGGATTTAATAAAATTTTCTCAATGTTTATTATATATATTCTTGAGTGATTTTTTGTTCAATGTATACGTAGCAACCGTGGTCATTTTTCTATGGTGTATGTAGAAGACGTGGATGTGTTCATTTGAGGTCCAACTTTGAAGGTTCATGTTCATGTTCATTTTCTTTGAAATTTGTAATTACCTTTGAACTAATTATAAATTCATATCTCTCATTTGTGTTTTTTTTAATTGCATCTTTTTTGTAGGAAACGGTGAGTTAATTTTGTTGTTTATCATCCTCTATCACAGTTTTTTACACCAATATATATTTATACTAGGTTTTACACTAAGTTCTATACTCAATTTTTTGCAGAGAAGTAATGCTCATATTAGGTTTGGAATCTTCTCCATGACTCGATACATCGTATTATCTCTACTTTATTTCTTAACTATTAAATATAGATATCTTCTACTGTGTTCTTTAGTTGTTTAAATCGGTATGTGTAGGGATTTTTGAACTATGCCTATTTTCTGTTAGTATTACGTTTTTCATTAGTTTGTACTTTTCAGTTATTGGGTGGCTGTATGGATCATTTTTGAGGTTTAGTTGTGATATATTTTTATTTAAAGTGTGGTGATCATCTATTTACTTTGCAAGTCAATTTTGGGTTCTTGAGATATACTTTTATCTTACACAGTATAATTTTTTGGTGTGCTTAAAGGGGCATATTATTAATGAGTTGTGAATTCATGTCGGCTAAGAAAAAGTAGGATAGTATAATTTGAGATAAAATTTTATCTCACATGGTATAATTTGTCTTTCTCGCTCAGAACTGTGATGCCCAAGTTTGCCAAAAAAGTTTTGTTTTTTCACCACTATTGGTAATGATATACGTTCAACGTGTGGTTGGTTTGTGATTTATTATTTTGAGTATTTAAGTTTGGTTATGAGAATGGACCTATCTCTATGTTTAAAGAAAAAATGGTGCTCAAATTACAGTCTTACAAACTAGTGTTCAGTAGGAGTCCAGCTAAATCTTCATCTGTTTGTGCACTTCATCTGGTTATGAGAGTTTCATTTGTTTATGAACATAATTAGGGACGATTAATACCAATATCTATTTCATAAAAATAATTTGATGTTTATATTTTTTACGCTTAATCCAATACTTTATGCTCTAGATTTCTTTTGGTAATTATTTGAATATTGGTTATTATTTTATATAATTTTAACTCACTACTGGCATGCTTTGATTTGTTAATGGCTTGAATTATTCATTCAGTTGTCTGTATTGTCCAAATTTGTGGATGCTTTATAAGTATAGTGTATACCCAAATCAAAATGGATTGAGTTATCTTCTTACATTGTATTTTGTTTCAAGCATTAGAGGTATTTTTTGTTGGTTTAAAGAAATTTGGTATGTTTATAGGTAGGTTCATAGGAGTTTAGTTCAAGGACACTCAATTCCTTTTGTTATTACTATGGTAAACTAATTGATGGGTTCTCTAAAGTTTATCAAGTATTTTTATATGAATATAGCTTACTAATGAAGGTTTATCTATACTAATCTGATTGTACTAAACGTTTACACTGTTTTTACTTTGCATCATCGGTTTTGTTCAGATGTCTAACCAAATGAATCTATGGTAGGGCTTATTGGGCTGACTGTAGCAGAGCATTTCCAATATGCTAAAAGAACAAATGTTCTTTTGTTCATCAACAACATCTTTCGCTCCACCCAAGTACATCTTCTTGTGGTCTCTTTGATGTTTTTTTTCATATCAGAGAAAAATAATTCAATATAATGGCTTCTTTAATTGCAAAATCTGTACCAAACAGAGTTTATGTCGAGTTCGGCAACATTATTTAACAAAATTTGGAATCAACAGGTGTGAGAAAAAGGAAACACATAATTAATTTAGCACGACAAGACTCTCCATTTCGGGCACCAGATCAACGTCACTAGAGCATCCTAGCTCAAAATCCATATTTGTCAATGAACTCCTTGAACCAATGCACACTTTACCAAAAGCTTCTGAATAACCTTTAAGAATCTCTAACTCTATCTGAATCTCATCAATATACCTCATATTTTCCCCAAATCAAATTTTATAGCAAAGACTTCATGTGGTGGGTAACGACAAGCTCCAACCTCATATCTATATGCTCTAATTCCTCGACAGGTCTTCAACCTCCTCTCCAAATAACTCACAAACTCACTATCTTTTTTTATTTTTCCTCGATTCATCAATCCTATAATGGATCGAATAATTTCCTTTATGACTTCAAGAGCAATCTCGTAATGAGTCCCTCACGGTATAGATGAAAGAAGGGGAGTATATAATCAATTAAGTGTGATGAGAAAGAGATTATGGACACATTACTAGCTGGGTAATTATTTTGAGTGTGGATTAAATCTCAAACTTGAGCCAATAAATATAATATTATCAAGTCACTAGCTTTTGATTGCGCGAGGAACCACGCACTTTAAGTCATATTTAGAGAGGATAAGGAACCATCTAGCTACCCTGCCAATCAATATAGTTCTTGCAAGAAAATACTTAATTGGATCACATCTTCTTATAATATGAATTGTAAAAGACACCATATAATGTCTATGTTTTTACGCTAAAAATAATAAGGCTAGACAATGCCTTTCTAAGCTACTATATCTGACTTCTGGCCCATGGATGATCCTTCTGAGGTAGTAGACCGATCGTTCTTGCCCATCAATCTCTTGTGCCAGCAAAGCTCCCACGGACCTCGTGGTGGATATGAGGTACATCTGCAATGGTATTCCTGCCCTTGGGGGAACCATGGTCTGTGGTGACATGAGCAACTTTTTCAGTCCGTCAAGAGACTCCTTGTGAATCGCCTCCCATTTGAAATTTGTGTTCTTCCATAACAGTTGCATCAACGGATGTGTTATTTCGGCTAATCCAGGAATAAATCTCCTAAGGTAGGAGACTTTACCAAGGAAACTCTTTAGCTCTTTCGCCGTTCTCGGACATGGCATTTCTAAGACCGCCTGCTGTTTGTCCTAGTCCATCTTCACCCCTTGTCAATCAACCACAAAGCCTAGGAATTTCCCACTTGTCACCCTAAAAATGCACTTCAGTGGATTCATCTTTAATTTAAACTTCATACAACGGGAAAACACCTTCCTCAAATCGCTCAGATAAGACTCCTCCTTCCTCGACTTGATGACCAATTCATCCACATGGAATTCCACTAACTTGTGAAAAAAGTCATGGAAAATGTCCATCATTGTTCTCTGGTAAGTCTCCCCAACATTCTTGGGTCCAAACGGAATCACCCTTTACATGAAGTTACCCAACGGGGTTCTGAATGCTGTCTTTTCTGCATCCGAGGGGTCCATCTTGATATGGTTGTACCCCACATACCCATCCATGAAGCTATACATCTAACGACCCACCGTTTCATCTATCAAGCTATCAATGGAGGGTAGATGGAACTCATCTTTGGAGCAAGCTTTGTTTAAATCTCTAAAGTCCACACAGATTCCTATTTGGTTTTTATCTTTATTTCCTACTGGGATAATGCTGGACAGCTAGATCGGGTGTTGTATCGGCTTAATAAACCCTGCTGTTAGTAAGAATTGAACCTCTTATTTGATCTTCAAATCCAGCTCAGGCTTGTACGTTCTCGTTGCTTGTTTTACTGGAATAGCTGAAGGCATCATGTTCAACTTGTGACAGCTCACTTCCTCATCCATCCCTCCATCTCCGTGTACATCCATGAGAAGACATCTATAAACTCCTAAATCAATTCAACCAAGGCCACTCATTTATCTTTACTGGGATCCTTTGAGATGAATATGGGCCTCGGGTCCTCCCCTTCTTTTGCCAAGTTCAACTTCTCCAGCTCTTGTGCGTGTGGCTTCGATCGATCCGCTATGTAATTTAGTTCCTCAGTGACTTCCTCCACAAATTCCTATATGCTGGAATTGTCTATCACCATAAATTATCCTCGTTGATCCACCAAAAAGTATTCACATATCGGGTCAACCTCATCATCAGCTTCCTCGGTCACCCACTCACACCATTATAATCGATACACCACCTTTCCTTCTTCAATAATGACTTTCTTGCATTGTCTACTAGTAGTGGTGACTGCTTTCCTCTTATTCTCCGTAGATGCCTCGGCCACTCTTTTTCCTGAGAACCGACTCAGCACGCTTTGTCATTGGACCTCATGTTCCATCGGATCCACTCTAGGCCTCATCCTGTCTTTAAGTTGCTTCGAGATGCCTTGGGGCCGAGGGACCGCCTTGTGAGCTTCTTTGGTCATTAATCTTGCTCTGCTCGCAACCTCTTTACTCTGCTCATTCAAGGGCCCCATCTGTGCTCTGATCGAGGGAACCCATGCTCCCTCCATCCTCCTCGTTAGTACCCGAACATCTTCTTCCAACTTAGTATAAAATGCCGCGCCCACTAAGTGAGCCTCCTCGATAGCGAAGGGACTCTTTGTAGCCCTGATGGTCATCTCCATCCCCTTGATATTTGCCTTAGCACATTGGTGGTACGTAGAAGTAACTAGCCTTGATTGTTCATCCACACTCTTCCTATTAGAAGATGATAGGAAGTTTCAATTTCTATCACATGGAAATTTATATGGGAACTAAAATTTCCCATCACAATCCCAACATTGACATACCCAATGGATTTGGAAGATTGGTTATCATACCCCGAAATCACCAAAGGCAAGGGGACCGACCTTTCTTTTGGAATATTAGTTGCGTGAAAGGAGTTAATTGGCATGATATTGTTGGAAGCTCCCCCATCCATAAGAGTCCTTACAAAACTAACTCCGTTAACACTGACAGTGACATACAATGGCCTATTGTGAGGGAATCTCAAAGCCCTATCGGCATTGCTGAAGGTCACTTCTGACAGAAACGTCCTCACCAACCTGGCCATGGGTCCCTTCCATTTTAGCGAAGGGACTGTGTCTTTCCTTATAATATCTATTATCATCTGGATTATTTCAAGCCTTCTCTCTTTTGGTATCCCTACCTGTTCCAAGAACCAAGTGAACTTTGGGGATTTTGAGACTGCACAGGACTCTAGACCCGGATCTACTTCCTCGCCTTCAACGCTGTACACGTCCTTCACGTCTTTGGCACTTTCTTCATCGTAGGCCAAAACTACGTTGGCCATTCCCTTAGTACAAGTCTCCAAAGCTGCTTCATACTCTTTTCTTTCTCCTCTCTCAGCCTCTTCATCATATGCCACCACTAGATTGGCCCTATGTGCTGGTTGTGGGTTGTTATTGACATTCTATGGAGTTATTTGCAACATCCCTTCCTTTACGTACTTATCAATAATTCTTCTCAGTGTGAAGTAACATTCTGTTAGGTGTTAGATCCTCCGATGAACCTGGAAGTACCTAGGATCCGCTTTCGTTGCCGCATCAGGTTCTCCAACAGGAATGTCTTTAGGTCCTTAGACCATTCCGCCTTAGACCATTGCGTTGTAACAGGTGACAACCTCCTTCATTTTACAAGGCAATGGTGGTGGGTCTTCCCTGTTCCTTCTAAACTTCCTCTTGTTGTCCTTCTTCGGTTCCTTACCCCCATCTCCTCCTTTGGTGTATCCTACCCGTGGGGGCTGAGTCCTCCTCCCCGCGAGTTGCATCAACTGCCTAAACATCATGGGCACTGCCATCGAATTGGGCCTCACCACTAACGAAATAGTCCTTACTGCTTTTAAGATCGCAAAAAAAGTCCCCTCGCGCGTTTCATTGATGAGATGGAAGATGTACTCTGGAAGCAACCCCTCAGCGTAAATCTGTAATAACTTAGACTCTTTGGCTTCCTCTCTCACGTCAAGGGATCTTTCCCTGAACCTTTGAATATAAGGCACCACTTCTTCTCTCGATCGTTGCTTCTCCCTACCCAGTTGGTTCAAAGTAAACTCATCTTCTGCCAGAAAGAACTTATGGACAAACAATATACATCTCTTCCCACGTAGAACACTCCTAGGAGCCAAATGGGAATACCAGGTATATGATTTATCGGTTAAGGATTTGTAAAACTCCCTCAAATAAAGTTTCTTATTATTGTAGTGTGCCCCAAGTGTTCGATGAAGCGCTTGATGTGCTCCTTCAAATTCCCACCTTTTCCCGTATATTTTTCAAAAATAGTAGGAATATAGTCCTTTAGATAGGGATCGTTGTTGTACTCTTGAGGATACGGTGTTCGAAATTCATCATAAACAGAAGCCACCTCACTAGAAGACTGCGAGGAAGCCTGCATGAACTTAAGCATCTCCTTTCTCATTTCTTCCATGGGTGATGCCACTGGGGCAACAACCAATGGCACCATGGGCTGGGTTCCTGTTGCAGCTGGCACCAACGTCATAGCAGGGGCCGTTAAAACTCCCGAGGTTCCCACTGCTGGATTCATAATAGAGGGTATGCTTGTTGGGACCATTCCCGCAACATCTACACCTGGTGGGGCCGTTGGAGCTACCCCTTGTGTTACGAAGGCATTAGCCTCCAATCCTCCCAGCATAGTTGAAGCTACTAGATTTTGCAAAAACTCATAAAACTTGCTCATGAGGAGCACAACCTGAGTGGGTCCCAACCCCGCACTCGTGGAAACTTGTGTCACCTCCGGAATGCCTGACGTCGCCAGAACCGTAGGTACCTCCACTCGGGGATCCGTATCCCTTAGGGCCTCCAGTTCTCTCATAGCTTGTTCTTCATTATGTTGAATGTCGTCAAAGTTGAGCCTTCGATTAGCGTTATCCTGCGCCATACTCCTTACTTAGAAGAATGCCTCCCCACCAGAGTCGCCAAATGTAAGAGGGTAGTTTCAATAAGATGGAGGCGTAACCCCTATTTGAGTATGGTAATGATAAGCTAATTGGGCCAAATCTTTGGATTAATGATAGGACATACAAACACAAACCCAATGAAGATGAAATCAGTTTAAACTCTCAAATCTCTCGTGTATAACTCAGAAAAGTAGTAATGAAACTTAGAAGTAACTTAGCTAGAGGGAGAGAGAATTAAGCACCCTAGATACACCTTGGTAGGCAGGTATAAACACACTTAACACCCTTAAGAATCTCTGTGAAGTATTAAAAGCTTCGTAATAGACAACAATGGTGAGTGAGTCAACTCTCTAGTTTTGCAATAACTCTCTCTGATATGTATTCTCTCTAGCAATAACTTTTGGACTCTCAAAAGATCATCCCTCCTCAAAGGTGGTTGGGGTCCTTAAATATCCCCCAACCACCTTCGAGGCAACTCAATCATTAAAGACTATGAAAGACACCCCTCATCCTTTATGTCACAACATTAAATGCCTGATGCACTAGTTGTCTCCATGTCATAAACATTAAATGCCAAGACATGCCTTTTGCCTAACCACTGTGTGTCAGGGGGCTGTTGTCGCAGAGGTGGCTCACCAACTGCCTGACAGTCCCAAATACCACGGTGGTTTACTCAAGTGCAGGTTTGACATTATTTATCTATAAAAGTGCGGGGTATTATAGGAAGCGTCCAGCCGAATAAGTTTTTTGTATTTGCTTAACTTTGTTTGAAATATCTTTCTATTTGAATGAAATAAAAAGAGTTTGTTTACGGTCTTAAATACATGTTTGGTTTATGTATTTAATTTGATACCTGTTGTTAAGCTTCAGACCAGTTAGTCAGTTGTCCGGCTACATAATCTTCTTCTTTGACAATTAATTGGTTCAATATTTGAACTTAGACTGTAGGGCCTTAGATTCTACCAATGTCCTTATGTAAAACCGTAACGAGTTTTGAATTAAGTATTTACATTAGTTATCATTGGCAACTAAGTGTAGTAGGAATGTATACTTGTATTCCCGTGGTTAGGAATGTGTATAAGTATTCATGTATTTTAACTTATTGGCATGAAACCAAGTGTATTAGGAAAGTATACATATATTCTTGTGGTTAATAATGTATATATATTCTTGTATCTTAACTTAGTTGGGTAAAGCTTTTTGTGTTTGTACATGAAGTTTTATAGGCTTCTTGTTCGTGATTTGTCGAAAGACGAAATCATACAGAAATTAATGATGATTGGCGACCAAGTGTGTTAGGAATATATATCTGTATTCCTGTATTTAACTTGATCGGGTAAGACTTCTTGTGTTGATACATGAAATTTTACTAACTTCTTATTCATGACTTGTTGATACGAAGCCATACATGAAGTTATAACTTGGCCGGGTAAAAATAGACTACTCGTTAAGCTATTGGTGCATCTCAAATTTGATAACTTCAACCTGATTAAGTAGTTGATTTATGTAGTTGTTGTTGTATGTTGATCGGTAAGGGATGAAGACCAAGATACATTGCTTGAATATTGTTTTTGGGGATGTATATCGCCATACTCCGAAAAAAATTAAAATTCAAATCAAGGTATTTTATTGAACCTGAAATAAAGTTTTGTTCAACATAAAGTCAAAAATAAATACAAATTTCCTTTATTCGCTGATGGTATTTTCGGAGATGTTATACATTCCAAGGGTTCTTGAATTCTTCCATGTTAAGTGTCTCTAGTCAAAACATTCCTGGTCGGATGACTGCATTAATGCGATAAAGACTATGCCATTTGACTTCCAACTTTTTTCCTTTTTGAATGACTTTTTAAGGATGTAATCCCCTTATTTAAAATTGTTGGGCTTGACCCTCTTGTTATAAAAATGGGAAATTCTTTATTAATAATCAGTGGTTATGAGTGATGCATTTTCTCGGACATCTTCAACCAAATCCAAGTCCAACCTTCGCATGAGATTATTTTTGGGTGAGTCAAAGTTCAATACTCTATGATTTGGTAAGCCTATCTCAGCTAGTACCGTAGCTTCTATCCCAAAAGCGAGCATATAAGGTGTTTCTTATATGGTTGTCATTGACATGGTTTTATATGCCCAAAGAACTGAGTGCAACTTATTGATCCAGTTATCCTTGGCAGCATCAAGTCTCTTTTTCAACCAATTAAGCAGGGTTTTTTTCGTGATCTTTGTTTGTCCGTTGCACTGTGGATGTCTAAGAGCAGCGTGAAGTTTCTGGATCTTGGATTGAACAAAGTATGGCTTAAAATCATCATTGTCGAACTGGGTGCCATGATCGGTAATGAAGGCATAAGGCATGCCATATCTACACATAATAAACTTCCATATGAATTGAAACACTCTTTTATAAGGCATCTCAATCAGTGGTTCCGCTTCCACCCATTTCGTGAAGTAATCTACAACAAACACCAAGTACTTGAACCTACCTTTGGTAGTCGACAGTGGGCCGACCAAGCAAATTACCCAAATGGAAAAAGTCCAAGGAGAGGTGATTGGTGTTAAAACAACCTCTAGGAGTTTGTGAATGGCTGTAAATTTTTATCACTTATCACACTTTCTGGCAAAGGTTTTACAATCTGCTTGCATGGTTGGACAATAATATTCAAGCATAGTAATTCGTTGGATTAATGACCGAACAGCTGAATAAGCTCCACAAAACCCTTCATGCACCTTTTTGATCAATTATGTTACTTCTAGGGGATGAACACACCGTAGTAAGGAAACGGTGTATCCTCTCTTATATAAGACTCCTTTTTCCAACACATAACTAGATGGTTTGTATTTTAGCTTCCTGACATCTTTTGTATTTACAGGTAGGACACCCTTTTCAATGTAGTCTTTGATTGGATCCATCCATTACGGTCCTAAGTTTACAGTAATGAAATTAATCATGAGATCTTTTTTTATGCTCCCTAGAATCTAAAATTTCCATTGGGATGGTTCTTCGAAGCTATATTCTAGTGGTTGAGGCCAACTGAGCAAGTGCATCTGCTCGGGTATTTTCCACCCTTGCTATATGAACCATTTGGATTGATGGGAATTTATAGATGACTTTTATTAACTTAGCTAGGTATCTGATCATTAAATCTCCCTTGCCCTGTATATCTGAAGCATTTGGTTAACAGTCAGTTGGGAATCACTATGTGCATCACTTGCTCGACGCCTAGTGAGAGGGCTAATTCAATTCCTGTGATCAATGCTTCATATTTGGTTTCATTATTTAGCATGAAATTTAAACCTGATAGCATATTCTATATCAATATCATCAGGAGTGTTAAGTATAATACTAGCTCCACTACCTGTTGCACGTGAAGACCCATCCATATATAATTGATATAATGGAATATCTTTGTCAAATCTTTTTATAGATGGAACATCTTTCTAGAATTTTTTTTTCTCTCTCTTCAACATATTTATGGATCATCTCTTGAACAATGGATGATTCAGGTTGATCGGTCACCAGTTTGGCTTGCATTGGGGCTTATCTCTCTTCCGAAGAAGTCTACTCGGCATGCAAGTTTGATTGATTGATTATCTCTGGATAAGTAAATTTTGTAATGAAATATGTTATATCTTGTACCTTCAATGATGATCTTGGCTCATAGATGATGTTGTATTCTCTAAGATCCACTGCCCAACACATCAATCGACCTGATTTCTCAAGTTTGTGAAGTAGTTTCCGAAGAGGTAAATCATTATATACTATTATGGTATGTGCTTAGAAATAAGGCTTCATTATCCTTGAGGCTTTAATAAGGGCTAAAGCTAATTTTTCTAGGCGTGGATACCTGATCTCTACTCCTCTGAACACCTTACTAGTGTAATAGACTGATTTTTAATCTCCATCTTCTGCCAGATTAGTGCCGAGCTAACTGCAAATTCAGAAACATATAAATACAAATATAATTTCTCATCCAGTGTTTGTCGGGACAATAAAGGTGGATGAGTCTACTGGAGAGACTTGTCATATATATATATAGTACAAGCACACACGCAGTAAACACACATTATGCATTAACCTTCAATATTTTCTTGATAAATATCCCTTAATCAATGTTTCCTTCAAACTATAATATCACGGCTAGTAATGTGGCTCGAGCCATACTCGCAGCCATCAAATTGAACTCTTCCTCAGAGGCATTCTGGAGTGTCACAATTCTTAACCTAAAGTTTACAAATATCTATTGGGTTAAATCAAAATCATTTTATAGAGAGGGATAAGGCCTTGAGTCTAAATGGCAATAGTGTATTTTTTAGTAGGAAATCAGATGGGTTATCTTCAATATGAAGAGGGAAAACACTCTGAGGCTAAATGACTTTTTATGGTGTTTTTTCATTGTGGTGACAATTAATCTCAGCACAAATAATAAGTAAATGCAATCACCAGAAAAATAAAGAACAGGGATAATTTAGATCACACACAACATAATATGTACGTGGTTCAACAAATTGCCTACGTCCATGGTGGTGCTCTCAGTTTCTATTTCTCTTTTCTCCAGAGGAGTATTTCCAATTATATACCCTTTGCCCCGGGTCAGGTATATAATATATACAGGTAAACTTCAGAGAGTGGGAGTGTTGAACACTCCCACGTTAGCCCATTATCCCTAGAATATTTCATGAGAGATTTTAGGAATAGTATGGGTTGTTGCTAACAAACTGCATTTTAGGCTTTGGAGTTTGGGCCGAACTCCTCCTATTTTCAATAGGGCTCAGTCCGACTACTTCTTCGGGCCTATTAAAATGGAAGAGGTACCCACAATTGCCCCTAAAATTTTTGGTTCACAATTTGGGTTCAATAATTTTAAATAATAAATTTGATGGAATTTTTGTGAATTGAGTAAAGCTTTGGGGAGTGAAATGTCTCTTCCAAAGGGATGTAGGCGGTAGATCTACTTCTTTCTCCGTGCGTCATCATTGAAATGTTTTAAAACTGCTTGAAGGAGCCATTCCTGACGTCATTTCATAAGTTTCGTACTCTCGAGACATCTTTTGCTTCTAACTGCATCTTCACACTTCCAGGTCTCACCCTTCGTCTTAGAGCTTTTCCTTATCTTTCCATCTTCCTTGCTTATGGCATCGTGTTATCTCAAGCTGATTCTTACTTCGTAAGTCTTCCAAACTCCTTCTCCTTTCTTTTATGTTGAAATTTCTTTTCTATCACTGCTAGGGTTTATTTATGGAAAGAATATGTAATAGATCAATAGATGAGTTTAGGGAGTTCTACAACATCCCTAACTGGGTGGACATTTAATGTGCCTTGTTCCTCACAATGTTTAAGACAATGAGGATGGGCATTGGATTCATGTTCTCCTGTTTCCTCAGGGGGTCTAACCTTTCCCCCGAAATGCTTCTTTTTACACTTCTTTAGTTATTTCTAGACAGTTCCTGCCCAATATTCTTTAAATGGTTGGAAAATTATTGACGGCATACATAGGATCAATCAACTTTATGGCACCAATTTAGGTCTTACTGAAATCTGTTATTGTTATACCTTTTCTCGAATGAGCTCTGGTCTCCTTTATCTGACAGCTAGGAGTCCTAACAGGGTTTTGGTAGTCAATCTACTTAATTCCCATAAGGACTATTAGCACGAAGGGTTTATTTTCAGGAACTGGAAGTTCCCTCCCCAGACCGAGGGGACTAGGTACAAGGAACCTACGATTACCTTCTATTGGGAGGAGTATATAGGTAGATATTTTTCTTTCTTTGCTTATTGATTTAGTGTATTTTGTCTCTTATGTTCTTCTTTTTTCCTTTTTTAGCGAAGACGAAGAACTTGGAACCTGCTCTCCACGAAATCCGAGCTGTTGAGATGATAAAAGCTTGGAAGATAAGGGAATCTTTGGATGATGGCGAGCATCCGAGATCAGATGCTTTCCTTATAGAGTACAATAACATGAGAACTAGCTTCATCGCTCGACCTGTTAATAGCATTCCTCACCTCGATATCCTAGAAGAGGTCGCTACTAAGCTAATTAAATTAGATGAGGAGGAGAATAGCTCTGGTGAAGGAAGTGTATGAGGTGACAGAGTTGGAGCTGAGGATGATTGTAGTGAGGAGATCTCGAATAGTGAGGTATCTTCTAGTTGGGAGGAGAGTTTGAAGAATTGAGAGAGTTCGAAGAATTCAGAGAGTTTCAGTGAGGAGACTATGGCTCCCCTCAGGAGGAATTTAATCCAGGATGATGATGAGAACAATGTTGCCTTGGCTGAAGAAGTACAAGTCTGGGAGTGGGGATACTGCCACTGTCTCCCAAACTGTGGCTCATGAAAGGGGGGGGAAATAAAGAGGAGGCATTGGTGATAGGGAGAGAGAGAAACAATGAGGAAGAGAGGAAAAAAGAGGAAGAGATCGAGATGGAGAAGAAGTAGAGAGAAGAAAAAAGGAGGACATAAAAAACGAGGATAAAAAAGGGACAATCCTTGGTGCCCATGTCTGCCTTCGGTGAGGGGGCTTCTGTCACTCTTGCTCCTCAGCTGGCTCCGACAGTGCTCGAGAGAGAATTTTTGCGAGCAGATCGCCAGAAGTCATCAAGCACAGGGACTGGCCAGTTAGCCCTAAAAGCGAGTCAGGGGCTATCCTTGGTAAGTATACTTTTACTTCTCTTCTCTTACAATTTTCTTTTCCATATCTTCTTTTCTAACGTTTTCTTACTCCTCTCCAGTTTGTGTCTGATTTGACCATCCTCTATTGTAGCCGCGACAAGCTGACGAGGAGAAATTCTAAGCTAGAGGCGAGCTTAAAGGTTGTCAGTGCTACTAAAAAATCTTCTGATCTTACCTTGGCTAAAGCTAACAAAACAAAAGAGGAAGCGTCTAAGTAGATGGAGGAGCTGAGGCCATCCTATAACATAGTTTGCACGAGCGAGATGGCAATGGTTGAGGAGAATAAAGAGCTTTCCAAGAAGACAAAAAAGTTAGAATCTGAGGCCTCCACCATCAAGAAGAGCTCTTACTGATGATGCTGGAAATAGCACCACCCTTCAAGGTGTTTGTAAGCTCAATTCAATGATAACAATGGCACTATAAAGGCATATAGTAGAAGGAGGTGAGGAGAAGAGGAAGATCACTGGAATATAAGTGGTTCAGCCAATCAGGCCTACGTTCACTACGTTCACTATTGTCCATGTATACAATCTCTCAAGATTTCTCTTTCTACTATATAAAATGACAGAGTTTTAAGCTAGGGTTGCTCATTTAGGATCCTTTTACAAGGTAGAGGATGACATCTATATATAGTGTCTAGGGGATGTAGTGTACCCCCCCAAGCATGAAATGAGTATGTGCATAAGGATCGAACCAGTATGAGAATGGCACCTGGCTGATCTCATGTAGATAATGATGACCTCAATATTCCCTCACTTGAGGGGAATGACTTGGTTATAACTAATTTGACATATTCCTAGCCACACGTATGTGCATAAGAGCTCGGCCATCTGCGACTGGTCGCAACCTCGGCCTGGAAGAGGATGAGATGCCCCCTATAGCTCAGTGGAAGATATGAGGTAAACTGTGTTGAGCTTTGACATCGGCCTGAGTCGAGTTAATGGTGGTACAATGAGAACATCAACTGATCCTCAACCGAGAATGGTTCGGGTGATGTGATGGTCACCTCGGCTTGCTCCCAGTCGAGGTTGTTAGCCTTGGATGACCAGACGGATGATCTAGTGAATAATATGCCCTTGTGGATCATGAAGACCTCACCATCCTAAGTATTAGGAACGTCGGCTGATCCCTAGCCGACCTTGTTGTGGACGAGAACGCTAGTTGTGTATTTGGGGCCCTTCAAACCTCGACCATCTCCATGGCCGAGGTCGAAGTTTTCGAGACGAGGGGGTACATTCAGGGCATATCAATCACCCTCTAGCGCTTAGTTACCTGTGTGATCAGGTGCCTAAGGGGTATGTTTGTCCGAGGTTGAATTTCTTTGGGTGTTGAATACTTTCTTAACAAGTATCAGCTACTAGAGTAGGAAGCGTGCCTGACAAGTGTGATGATGTTAGTTGTCTTTTGGGTTCCCAAGGCAATGATGGGCCTTGGGACGTGTGCACTCATACTTAAGGGTTTAAACCCTATTTTTCTTCTCTTTCTTCCTCACTTCCCTCCTTCTCCTAAATAGTCTATTTCTGCAACCGTCTCTCTGTACAAAGCTTGGATGCTTCATTGTTTGGTATTTCTGCGTTTCTTCAACCTCTCTTCCTTCCATAAGTCTTCAGGTATCGTCTTCACCTTGGTTTGCCACTTTTTCCCCCTTTTATTCTTGTTTCATCAATTTTTGATGAGAGTTCTGAGTTTTTCGGTGACTGCTTGTGTTTTCCGGTGACACTGTTCTTGTTGCTCTTAGTTGTTTATGTTCGAAGTTTGATAGTTTGATCTTTAATCCCATTTGCGAATCCTGTTTGTTATTTAGGATAGGAGAGTCATAAGTGTATCGTCTGCCTTATATGCTCAGACCCCTTTACCAACTCTTAGAGGAATTCTCCTATCTTAGGGAGAAGACCTTAGAAAAAATTAGGCAAATAGAAAGAGCCCAAGAGGAGGCTCGTATGGCAGAGGCATTCCCCCAGAGACCTATATTTCCACCACCTCTGAAGGTCATCTATCCTAAACCAACCAAACTAGTTGACCAAGCAGAGGTCCCAGCTGAACCCTCTCCAATGTCTGAGTCTGAGTCATCCACCTTATACCCCATGTCTGTGGACTCTTTTCAAGAGGCCATGGATTTCTCAATTCGACAAGATCAGGTCCCTGATCAAGTAAAGGTTTCCAGTCGGGACTCGTCTCATAAAAGTTCAAGCACATCAACCTCTTCCTCAAATGTTGAAATTGTAGGACCAAGTGTGGGTGTTCCACCGATCCTTGAAGCCATTCCCATGTCGCCCGTCACAGGAGCCGAGTTCGCTCAGAGGTTTCCAAGAGGTCCACTACCATTTGCTCAGGCCAACATTGAGCCAGATGATGATGATGGTACTGAGAGTTGTGTCGATGTCTCTGAGGAGGCCAAGATAGAGAGCACTGTCATCGAGGTCGACCTTCTGGCATTCAGACATCTATATTCTATAAGTCCCTCTATAAAACTCAGGAGACCTCTAAGGGACGAGAGAGCTTATGGATGCCAGGATGGTGAGATTTGCTTGTACGAGCAGATGTTCAAGTTGGGGTTTCGTTTGCCCATTCACCCCATCATTAGGGCTATATTGTCATACATTAACTTGGCTCCTTCCCAATCCCTGGAGGGTGATAATTGGAGTTATTGTCTTATGGATGGCTGTCCATCAGTCAGACCTTCCATTCCAAGTCTTCACAGGGTGCTATGTCCCCTCATCTGCCAAAAATCATCCGAGATATTATCATTATTTAGCTCGGAAGTCAAACAAAAAGATGTTGAAGATCACCCAAAACTCAAACCATAATTAGAAGCCTCATTACTTCTTTGCCTCAGGGCCATGGGAATTTGGTCCATGTGCCCCCTCTTCCTCATTAGATCCGAGAATACCCCTGAGATGGGGGAAGGTAACAATGGATGCCAAGGATGACCCTGGGCTGAGCTTAAATAATCTTCATAAGGTCAAAGACCTTCAGGATCAGGGGGAGCATGGTCTGCTCGTCAAATTCGAACACCTGATGACCCATTATTATCTATCTGACACTGGTATTGGGTGAAGTCCTCTGACAGAACTCCGTAAGTGTTTTTTATTTCAATAGTTATACCTCTGAATTTTTGTATATCTAATTTTATAACTCAGACCTTTCTATTTTACAAAGTGCCCAAAAGGAATATCTGATGACCTGTGGGAGATGGCAGCCCCAAGTCTAACGAAGCTTGTCAAGAAAGCAGGCCTGAATGATCCTCCCCCCTCCATCTACCTCAAGGGCTGCAGCCAGCAAGAAGAGAAAGCCTGCCGACTCTGCCTCTGAGGATCAGAGGCAGAAGAAAAAGGGAGGGGATTGTTCCATCCCCATTTCTTCTGAGGATGCGTTGATTGCTCGTCTTGAGCAATTAAAGATTGGTGACAGTATCATTGGCCATAGTATGAAGGCCCCGGATGCCATCAGGGATGTCATGACCGAGTCTGACAAGCGCTTTTGCCGCTCCCTGGATAAGCCTCTACTGGTTGAATTCTCTCTTCATTGTTCTATCCAAGTAAGATCTTTAACTTTTTGCTTTTGAATGTGTAACATCGGCCTTTGAACTGTATCAGACCTTAGAATGACATCTTTGCACATGCTCTGCAGGGTCTTCTAACCATGCATCACTTTGGTAAATGGACTTTAGGAAAACTTCCTATGATTGAGAAGGGCCAAGAGGCCGAGAATACCGAAACAACTTTAAACGCTGAAGTGGAACGCCTGAAGTCCGCCTTGAAGAAGTCTGAGACCACCATGAAGGGGTTGCAGGAAGATATGAACAAGCAGAGGGAAGATAATGACTCTGCTTTAAAGGCTCAGGCTGACTCTCTCCAACGTAAAGTCGATGTGGCTGTCAAAGCTTCCTTGGATGATGCCTCCGAGAAGATCTTGGAGGAGTACAAGGTCTCTGACGAGCTTGTCAGTTTCGGCTTTGAATATCTAGAGAGAGGGGTCAAGGCTACTGCAAATGGGCTGCCATGAAGGAGAAGGAATCAGGGAGCCTTACAGCAGCTGACTTCACTGGCTTCGGTTATATCGACCCTAAATTTGCTCAAGCTCTGCAGGAAGTTGAGGAGGAGGGTGGTGCTGCCCCTACCGAGACTGCCCCCCAATGAGACACCATGACTGAAGATGTTGGTGCCCAAGATTATGGGGTGGAGGTAACCACCCTCAATCAGGGACATGTAGACATGGACACTAACCCTGAGGCTGCAAACACTTAACTCTTGTGAAGCTTTAGGAAATATTTTGTAACTTCTGACAAACATTGTTACTTTGTATCTTTGCATTTTGTAACTCCTAACTTAATCTGTCAACCGCTGAGGAGGGATTCTATCTCTTCACTTGTTGAATTATTTTTTGAATGATTTTCTTTTCCATGCAATATGTGTTCAGTTCTGAAATCTCGGTACAATGATGTCTTTGTTGAGCCAAATGAATGGTTTTTAAGGTCTGAGGTCATCCAAGTATGATGTCTGACCTCAGTCCTCGTCACCAAATCATGATGTTTTAAGGTCTGAGGTCATCAACTAAGATGTTAGACTCATAAATAATTTCACCAAATTAAATGATGTTAAGGGTCAGAGGTCATCCAAGTATGATGTCTGACCTCAGACCTCGTCACCAAATCATGATGTTTTAAGGTCTGAGGTCATCAAATAAGATGTTATCCTCATACATAATTTCACCAAATTAATGATGTTAAGGGTCTGAGGTCATCCAAGTATGATGTCTGACCTCAGACCTCATCACCAAATCATGATGTTTTAAGGTCTGAGGTCATCAACTAGGATGTTATCCTCATAAATAATTTCACCAAATTAATGATGTTAAGGGTCTGAGGTCATCCAAGTATGATGTCTGACCTCAGACCTCGTCACCAAATCATGATGTTTTAAGGTCTGAGGTCATCCAAGTATGATATCTGACCTCAGACCTCAGACCTCATCACCAAATTATGATGTTTTAAGGTCTAAGGTCATCAACTAAGATGTTATCCTCATAAATAATTTCACCAAATTAATGATGTTAAGGGTCTGAGGTCATCCAAGTATGTTTTCTGACCTCAGACCTCGTCACCAAATCATGATGTTTTAAGGTCTGAGGTCATCCAAGTATGATGTCTGACCTCAGACCTCATCACCAAATCATGATGTTTTAAGGTCTGAGGTCATCAACTAAGATGTTATCCTCACAAATAATTTCACCAACTTAAACGATGTTAAGGGTCTGAAGTCATCCAAGTATGATGTCTGACCTCAAACCTCATCACCAAATCATGATGTTTTAAGGTCTGAGGTCATCAACTAAGATGTTATCCTCATAAATAATTTCACCAAATTAAATGATGTTATGGGTCTGAGGTCATCCAAGTATGATGTCTGACCTGAGACCTCGTCAACAAATCATGATGTTTTAAGGTCTGAGGTCATCAACTAAGATGTTATTCTCATAAATAATTTCACCCATCGAGCATAATGAACCAAGGACTGACATAGGAATTTTATCTTCTCATTAATAATCTCTTCATAAGATGATACATTTTCATGGAAGGTCTTGTATCATCATATGTAATACTTTTTTAGATGATCATCATTCCAAGGATTGGAAAAAGGTTCCCCTTCGAGGTTTTCTAACCTGTAGGTTCCTGGTATAACCTCCTCAACCACTTTATAAGGAACATGCCAATTTGGGTGAAGCTTGTTTGCCTTCTGTAACGTCTTCTTCAGTACTAAGTCTCCCACGGTAATGGGTCTTGATTTTACCCTTTGATTGTAGAACTTTGTTGCCCTCTGCTGGTAAGCTGCTTGTTTGATTTCTGTTTCTTCTCTTCTTTTTTCAATCAGATCTAGGTCGAGTATTCTCTCCTCCCCATTCTTATCAGGGTAATAGGTCTGAACCCTATGTGTAGGGAGTCCCACTTCTGCTGGTATGACGGCCTCTGAGCCATGTGCTAGCATGAATGGGGTTTCTCCTGTCGATGTCCTTACCTTTGTTTTGTAGGCCCATAGCATAGAATAAACCTCTTCGGTCCATTTACCTTTAGCTTCTTCTAAGATCCCATCATGGATCGTGCTGTTTGTGACTTCGGTTTGACCATTTGCTTGAGGTCGACCAGGAGAAGAGAAAATTTGCTTTATCCCAACTCTTTCGCAGTATTTTTTCAAGGAAGAATTCTTGAACTGGGTTCCATTGTCCAAAATGAGGGTGTTGGGGAGACCATATCTGCATATAATGTTTTTCCAGATAAATTGGAAGGTCTTTTGCTCGGTGATCGTTACCATTGGATCCGCCTCCACCCATTTTGAAAAATAGTCAATTGCTACGATGAGGAACCGATGGTTATTAATGGCCCTAGGCAAGGGTCCTACTAGGTCGATCCCCCACACTGTAAATGGCTATGGGGATGTAATGGAGGTAAGAGGCTGATGGGGTGGTGAGGGATGGTGGCAAATCTTTGACATTTATCACACTTTTTTACATAAGGAGCAGCATCTTTGGCCAAGGTCGGCCACCAATATCCTTGCATGTTAATCCTCTTCGCCAAAGGTCTCCCTCCTATGTGACTGGAGAAAGAACCCTCGTGTATCTCCTCTAGGATGTGGGTAACTTCGATGGGATGAACGCACATGAGTAGAGGTAATAGGAATCCCTTCCTATACAGTACATCTCCTATTATTGAGAACTTTGCAGCTCTGTACCTTAATTTCCTCCTCTCCAACTTTGACTCTGGTAGCACCCCCTCTCTGATATATCTGATAAGGGGATCCATCCATGAGCCCCCTAGATTCAGGTTGAGGCAAAGGCTACCGACCTCTTCTTGTTCAATGGTTGCCTAGGGCAAGATCTTAACTAGGACTGTCCTTCTGATATTTATCCTCGTCGACGAAGCTAGCCTCGCTAATGCGTCTGCATGACTATTGTTTTACCAAGGTATTCTCTTCATTTTTACCTCTTCGAAGCCTTCGAGTATCGTTCTCACCCTCTTCAAGTATTTGGCCATTCTTTCGTCCATGGCCTCATAAACCCCTAATACTTGATTAACAATCAACCATGAGTCACTGTGAAGGATGAGTCGTCTTATACCAACGGTCTGTGCCAAAGAGAGGCCTGCTATCATGGTCTCGTATTCTGACTCATTTATTGACACCTTAAATTTAAATCTAAGGGCATATTCCATGTTGGTACCATCCGGGTCTGAGAGTATCAGGCCCGCACCACTTCCACTTTCGCAAAAAAGACCCATCAACGAAGAGGTTTTAGATGTCTTTATTAGATGAGAAACCCTCTTCTAACATGATTCCATATTTGAAAAGGTACCGGTCTTCCTCATTCTCGGCTATTCCTTCTCTGACTCTCTTGGGCATAACCTCTTCCGTGTGTCAGAAGACGTTGCTGTTTGACCCTTCTTGAGTATCTAAATTATTCTCAACCTCGGCCTCTTCCCGTATGAACTTAGCGATAAAATCTACAAGTGCCTGCCCTTTGATGGTAATCCTAGGCTGATAAGTAAGGTTATACTCCCCTAGATCAATGGTCCATGCCATCAATCTTCTCGATTTCTCAGGTTTGTAGAGGACTTATCTTAGTGGGGAGTCGGTGAGGACGACCATAGAATGGGCTTGAAAGTAGGGTTTCATTTTCCTATAGGCAAGTATCAAGGCGTAGGCTAACTTTTCCATGTGAGGGTAGTTCTATTCAGATCCCTGAAGTGCCTTACTGTTGAAATATACGGGCCTTTGAACCCCAACATCCTCCCGTACAATGGCCGTGCTTATAGCCGATTCAGAAACCGCGAGATAATCAAATAGCCTCTCTCCCGTTATTGTCGGAGATAAGAGCAAGGGAGATGCAAGGTAGGACTTGAGTTGATGAAAAGCCTCCTTGCACTCTTTGTCCCACTCGAAGGCCTTTCTAAGCACCTTAAAGAATGGGAGACACTTGTCCGTCGCCCTTAAAACAAATCTGTTGAGTGCAGCTACTCTTCCAGTAAGACTTGATTTTCTGAATGTCCTTGATACTTTCTGGTGTCTTCATGTCGAGCAAAGCCTTGGTTTTCTCAGGGTTCTCCTCTATTCCTCTTTGATTGACGATGAATCAAAAAAACTTCCCATCCCCCACCCCGAAGACACACTTCGCAGGGTTGAGTTTCATGCTGTACAAGTCCATAGTGTCGAAAGTTTTTTCCAAATCTGCTACGTGGGTGCAGGCCTTTAAGCTCTTCGTTAACATATCGTCTGCATACACCTCCATAGTCTTGCCTATTTGGTCTTCGAACATCTTATTCACAAGACGTTGATATGTTTCCCCTGCATTTTTCAATCCGAAGGGCATTACCTTGTAGCAATATGTCCCTTTGTGAGTAATGAAGGTTATCCTTTCTGAGTCTTCAGCATCCATGAAGATCTGATTGTAGCCTGAATATGCATCCATGAAACTCATAAGCTCATGTCCTACAGTTGCATCTACCATTTGGTCGATCCTAGGTAAGGGATAGTTGTCTTTTGGGTAAGACTTATTCAAGTCGGTGAAGTCTACGCACATTCTCCACTTTCCGTTGGCTTTAGGTACAATGACTACGTTTGATAGCCATTCTGGATATATGACTTCCTTGATAAACTCGGCCTGTTCCAACTTCCTGACCTCTTCCCGGATGACATCATACTTCTCCCTAGAGTAAACTCTTCGTCTTTATTTGATAGGCTTTGCATCCTTAAATACGTTGAGTTTATGGAACATGACCTTGGGGTTGATGCCAGGCATGTCTGCGTGACTCCAAGCGAAGACACTCCGCCTTTTCCTCAGGAAGTTTACCATCTCCTCCTTGATTTCCGCTTTTAAGGCTTTATCGACTTGGACGGTTTTTTTTGACTCGTCCTCATTAAGGACGATAGATTATACCTCTTTCCCGACCTATCCTTTCTTCAATTTTGTTTCATCTCTAGGGTCAAGTGTGTCGATGTTATAAGTGGTGGTAGCTCTCTTATGAGCCTCTCTCTCTTTAGTAGAGTTGAAGTAGCATTCTCGTGCTATGGTCTGGTCACCTTGAACTTCCCCTACCCTATAGGGGGTCGGTAATTTTAGCATCTGGTGGACCGTTGACGACACGGCTTCAAACTCCTTAATGGATACTCTTCCTATGATGAGGTTATAGGCCGAGAAGACATTTTCATCCATAACAAAAAAATTGATCTTCCGGGTTAACCTCTTAGGCCACTCATCACCCATTCGCACGTCCATCTCATACATGCCCAGTGGATGGACCTTTTTACTGCTGAACCCCATTAACGGATGATGATAGGGTACCAGCCTAGCTCTGCTAAGGCCTAGGCTTTTGAAGCAGGGCCAGAACATCACATATGTTGAACTTCCTCTGTCTACAAGAATTCTCTGCACCTCACATCCATGAACTCTTGTCGTGATCACCAAAGGGTCATTATGTTGAGATAAGATGCCTTTGAAGTCGAGTCGGGATAACCCAACTATGAGAGTGTCCATGTCTACCTTCTTTCTCTTCTGTGTAGTATCAGAAGACGTCAGGTTTACCACTTTAAGTTTGGCCACTGATTTGACCTCTGCCACATGAGCTTTTCTGTCAGTAACCTCAGAACCACCCCCCGTAAGTCCTACGTATATGGTGTTAATGCCAAAGGAGATCGTACCAACCCTCTTCACAGGAGTGTTGTCATCTTTTGGCAGGAGGTCCAAATCATCTTCATCATCTTCGTCTAAGTCACCATCTCTTATCGCCGTGGTATTGTCACGACATTTGTCGTTCCTCTTCTTTTTGGGGTCATCTCTTCCCCTTTTGGGAGCTTTTCCATCAACATATTTCCTCAACTTTCCTGACTTCAACATCTTCTCAATCTCATCCTTCAAGGCGAAGCACTTGTCTGTTATATGGCCAGGGTCTTGGTGGAATTCACACCATAAGTTCTGGTTCCTCTTATGTAGAGGAGCCTTCAGCTTCTCTATACATCTTGGGATCGGTCATTCTTGATCTCATTGAGAATGTGTTCGCAGCTTGCCGTAAGAGGGGTATAATGCGCAATCTTATCATCGGCTGACCTCTTCTTTCCATCCTTCTTTCTTTGGAGCTTTCCGCTCCTACCGCCATTTTTGTCTTCATATTTAGCGGCCATGGCCTCTTCAGATTTCATGACCTTCCCCGCAGTTGCCAATAACTCCGCCATGGACTTTAGAGGGTCTTTTGCAAGTTTCCACAACAACTTACCCTTCTAAAGACCTCCTATGAGGGCAGTCATGGAAATATTCTCTTCGTAGTCTTCAACCTAAAGTTTTTCTTTGTTGACCCTGGCGATGTTGTCTCTTAGGCTCTCGTGCTTGCCCTGCTTGACATACAACAGATGGGTGGTCTTCTTTTGAGGTCTTACCCCAAAGAAGAAATTGTGAATGAACCGTTCAGCCAAGCCCTTAAAGTTCTCAATTGACCTCTTCGGAAGAGAAGTAAACCATATGTCCACAGCTCTCGTTAAGGTCCCGGAGAAGGCTCGACACTTCATCTCATCGGGTATGGAGTAGATGTCCGTCGCCGACTAGTTTATCTCAATATGATGTACATGATTGGTGCTACCGTCATACTTGGGGGTCACTGTAGGTGGCATGAACTTGGATGGGTAGGGAAGCTCACTATCTTAGCCACGAACGGAGATCCCTCTGAGAAATCTCTTTGCAGTGGGTCTTAACTTTTGATGAGGTCTCATATTTTGTCTTCATGACGTTGGATGGAGTCATTCCATGGTCTTGCAACGTCGTCCTGGATGAGGTTATCCCCAGCCACCTCCAAGGGGTGAACCGAGGGTTCCCCAGCCGCGGAACAATGTTTGCTGTTCACCTCTTCTTGGTCTTTTCCTCGTCCCTAATGAGGCCGATGTTGCCTCTCTTCCCTTTGTGAGCCGGCTGCCCTTCTCGACCTTGACAACCTTTGTCTTAGGTCATTTACGGGGGCCGAGCCTTTCAAAGGCTGACCCTCTGCTCAGTCGATCAAAAGCTGACCCTCGTTGTTGGGCTTCTCCACATCTTCTGCCCCCACAACCTTGGCTTCGTGGGATAGGACGAACTGTGTTGTTTGAAACCTCATACGACTCCCAACAATCTTTCGAAACATCTTCCGCCTCTAGATCATCATACCTGTCCTCAGGGAAAGGGTTTCCTTTCCTCCCCAGGTGCAAGCGCCTAGGGTCAGCAACGTCCCTCCTCCGTTGGGGCATAGGTTGGTCTTTTTGCGGTGCCTGGGGTGGTCCCATGGCATCAGGATGAGGCTGAACAGCCACCAGAGTGATCATTTATGGTGAGACTCTAGGTGGCCTCATCATATTTTGTCTTAGCTGTGAAAACTGCTCCTGTATTGCTTGATGCGTTGCAGCCAAAGACCTCAAGGTTGCGGCCACCTCCGTCATTTCGGATTGGGGCGGTATTTGGCTGGAGCTAGGTCCCCCCGCACTAGACGGCGGAATATGTGGTGGTAATTATGGTGCCATGTATTAGTACAAAAGAGCTAGTGTAGACGATGAGCTTAATACCTTATAGGACCTCTTTCAATGGTGAAACAGCTCCATGCAAGGGGTGAGGCCTGGTTCACAACCAGAGTCTCCGGTGATAAGCAACAAATGAGGAAGAGATAGCCTCTCGATTCCCACAGATGGTGCCAAAATTATGATGCTAGAAATAGAACCACCCTTCAAGGTGTTTGTAAGCTTAATTTAATGTTAACAATGGCAGTATAAAGGCATATAGTAGAAGGAGGTGAGGAGAAGAGGAAGATCATCAAAATATAAGAGGTTCATCCAATCAGGCCTATGTCCACTGTGCAAGCGTGTGATTAATAACACTGTATGAGGGCACTATTGGCCATGGATACAATCTTTCAAGCTTTCTCTCTCTACTGTATAAAATGACAGAGTTTTCCGCTAGTGTTGCTCATTTAGGATCCTTTTACAAGGTAGAGGATGACCTCTATATATAGTGCCTCAGGGTGTAGTGTACCCCCCCAAGCATGGAATGAGTATGTGCATGAGGATCGAACCTGTATGAGAATGACACCAGCCTGATCTCATGTAGATAATGATGACCTCAATATTCCCTCATGTGAGGGGAATGATTCGGTTATAACTGATTTGTGTACACATGTTCCTAGCCACACATATGCGCATAAGAGCTTGGCCATCTGCGACTGGTCGCAACCTCGGCCTGGAAGAGGACGAGATGTCCCCCATAGCTCAGTGGGACAGCTGAGGTAAACTGTATTGAGCTGTGACATCAGCCTGAGCCGAGGTAATGGTGGTACAATGGGAACATCGACTGATCTTCAGCCAAGATTGGTTCTGGTGATGTGATGGTCACCTCAGCCTATTCCCAATCGAAGTTTTTAGCCTTGGATGCCCAGATGAATGATCTGGTGAATAATTTGCCCTTGTGGATTATGAAGACCTCACCAGCCGAGGTAGTAGGAACGTCGGCTGATCCCTAGCCAACCTTGTCGTGGACGAGAATGATGGTTTTGTATCTGGGGCCCTTTAAACCTCGTCCATATCCATGGTCGAGGTCGATGTCTTTGAGATGAGGGGGTACATTCAGTGCATATCACTTACAATACTGGGTGGCTTGCATCATACGAGGATACCAAGGCTCAGATCGGCTATATCATCCGTTTTAACTTCAATAAAAGATGGGACAAATATTTGCTTGCTGCTGAGGTGGATGTTTATTCTCCTCTCTTTGATGAGAATAACCCTGGCCTGAAACCTGTGGTAGAGGGCGTGCCTCCTCCTACTACCAATGGAGGTGTTCCATCTTCTCCAACTACTCCTGTTGATGCTCCCATCGATCAAGGAGTAGTGGCCATTCCATATGAGGGGGGTGCAAATAAGGCTGGTGCAGATAAGGGGAAGAGGCCAGTATCCTCAGAGCAGCTTGAGGTTGCCAACTAGTCTTTTTAGGGGGGCCTTGTATTTTTTGCGTTTCTCTTTTTTCTCCTTTTCTCGCTGATGTAGTTGTACTTGAACTATTTTCGTTTTAATGAAATGGAGTTCTGTTCCTTTTCATATACTGATTTATTTATTCTCGATGCTTGTATGATTTGTAGCTTATCGATCTTGCAGAATATATCCTGACTACTTCTCATTTAGGCCAAATCCTTGGTACTAATGTGAGCGACCAGGTCCATTGTGCCTTTATAAGAATTTACAAATCTCTCCGAGCAAGGAATCAGGAATACAAGAACCAATTTGAGCTGGTTACTAAGTCAAAAGATAGACTCGATGAGATGAGTGAGATTGGTGCCTCTGTTCAAGAAGAGGTCAGTGCTCTCAAAATGAAACTCCTAGAAGCGTCTAAAGTTAACTTAGTTGGAGAAATGATCCAATAAGAAAATGATACGATGAAGTGAGAGCTCGCCCGCTTGAAGGATAATGCGTCGAGCACAACTCCGTTGCTTATCCAAGGTTCTTCATCACCAATGGTACAGCGAGCTGGAAACCTTCCCAATAGTTCTCAGAGGGAGATTACTGAGCTGAAAGGGGATGTTATTCGAGAGTATGTGATTGCAGTCGAGCTTCAGTGAGATGTTACAAAGTTGAGACAGTTGTTTAAAAATAGTCCTTGGCAGGCATGGGTGGATGGATATGACCAGGATTGGACTGATGCTCCAATAAAGTTAAAGGAGGTCGAGGAGTTAGCTTTTATAAGGAGGTGGTTGAGTGCCCTCAGGGAGTTACAAGTTCCCAGGAACTCTGTTCTTTGGTATAGGCATGAAAGCTCTCATTCAACTTTGATGCCAAACCCATTCAGAGGATATGCTCGCTGGGTTCCTATTGATGCGATCCCAAGACAGCTTCTGGAGCCGAGTTTGAGGGAAGTTGAGGAGGAATTCACTCCTCACCTAGATGATGGTCGAAGAGCACGAATATTCACTACCTCGCTCAAGGACCTAGTCCTCATTGGGGTTTGAATCACTTAGCATATGTAACTCTTTGTACATGTAGTGATGCAATAAAATACTTATGTTTTGGGCGATTTGCCACCTAATCATGTGTTGTGTTATTTCTTACTTTATTAATCTCTTGTTTAGTTATCTTGGGATCTTCCAGCCCACTAGATATGACTTAGGAAGATTTAGTTGTCGAGTGAGTATCCCCCCAGTCCAGTATTATTTTAAATGTACCATTCTTCCTTACTTTACCTTTTAGGTCGTGTCGTTACACTTCGTTAGGACCAAGTCAGGAAATGGCGAGGATACACCTGGTATTGGATATTCTATTCGAATAGGATTTTTGGGCCAAATAATGTTAGGGTGTACATATTTCCTAAGGTTCACCTATAGGGCTTCATATATTTCCATTGGCTAGCTAGGAGGTCATTCGTGTTAATTGACAAATGCCTGAGGAGGGTCATTATACATCGACCCCTGCTATTTAGCCAACAAGTTTCTTGTGATCTTAGTTTTGCACGTTAAGAGGGGATCCTGTAACTTAGAGAGGCTACATATATTATAATGTAGTTTAATAAAAACAAGACTTCATAAAATTCCACTGTCAAACAAATCTTATTAATCAGAGAAGTATTGAAAATTCAACATTGAGTTCGCAAAAATAAAAAAGAACCCTAGAAGTAGAATTTCTTCAAGTTGGCTACATTCCAAGATCTTGGTATCTACCTGCCCTCCAGCATTTCTAAGGGGTAGGATCCTTGTAGGTTATCTTTTATCACCTTGAATGGTCCTTTCAAGTTCGGTCCTAGCTTGCCATCCAATCGGTTAAATTTATGATTAACATTATCACCGCGCTACACTAGGGTTGGGGGATTGGCTTTCCATCCTATTTTTTTCATTAATTAAAATAAATTTTTTTTGAAATCATCAGTCATTCTCCATTTCGATAAATTAATTGAGTTTCATCATTACTCATTTGCATTATCGCATTTAGCTGTAATCAATCTCAAAACCAACCATTTTTTTCTTTTCATTTCTAGAGTCAAAAGTTAGGATTTCTCCTTCTCGTCCCGTCGTCACAACTCTGTTGTCCTTCTTCCCTTTGGATTCGATACCTGACTTACCGGGATTATTACTTGAGCGACAGGCTTACACTTGAGCCTAGAGTGAACGCACTTCTGAGACACATTTTCAATTGCGTCATCCTTGGATTGACCTTTTTGTTACAATTATTTGCTAGCTATTACTGGCAGGCTACTAGTTTTACTAGAGCCAACTCCTTTCGTTCCTCAGCTAGTCAAGTTCAACCAACAATGCTGTATCATTCTGGCCTTGGTTAGTCAGAGTGGACCTCATGGTAGGGAGGCCAGCTTCCAAATGGATAATTTCCTCCTTCCCATATGTAAGTACGAATGGTTTCTTTCCATTTGCTCTCCTTGGGGTGTTGTGGTAAGCCCATAGGATATGGGGTAGTTAATTTACCCATACTCCCTTGGCTCACTCTAAAAACTTTTTCAACCCATCGATCACAATTTTGTTTGAAGCCTCAGCCTATTCATTGCTCTAAGGGAATGCCACAGAGCTAAAGTATTGCCTGATCCCCTGGTCGTTACAGAAACCCTGGAAGAGTCCGCTCTTGAAATGGGTTTTGTCATCAATGATGATAATCCTGGCTATCCCAAAGCGAGTGATGATGTTACTCCATATGAATCTTATAATATCTGTGTCTCTAATGTTTGCTAGTGGCTCTGCCTCTATCCACTTGGTGAAGTAATCTATTACGACCAATAGATACTTGCTATTTCCTGCTGTAGTTGGTATAGGGCGCACGATATCCATACCCCATTGGACGAATGACCATGGGCTAGTAAGTGACTCCAGGTAGCTAGCTAGATGGTGAACTATAGGTGCGTGAAGTTGGCACTTTTCACACTTTCGAGTATAGATTCCAGCGTCTTTCATCATGTATGGCCACCAATACCCTTCTTTCATTGCTCAGAAAGCTAGTGACCTTCCCCCAATATGACTCCCATAGATTCCCTCATGGAGTTCATAGAGGACGAACTTGACGTCCTTTGGATGAACGCACTGGAGGTAAGGTCCAATCAAAGATCTCTTGTACAGCTTTCCCTCAAGTGATAAGTGAAAGCGAGCAGCTTTGACTCTTATATGATGAGCGGTCTTATTATCTATGGGTAGTACACTAAGTTTTAAATAATTTATTACGGGATCCATCTAACTGGGGGCTACCTCAATTTGGAGAAGGTTATCTATTTTTGATAGTTCGTTGATCTGGTTGATACTTTGTTGGGCAAGGAAATCGATCTGAATTGTCCTCTTCAAGTCGGAGTTGATTGTTGAGATAGGCTATCATTTCATAGTGGCGAGATAGGCTACCATCTTCTCATCTTTTGCATTGAAATCACCACTTATCTAGTTGGAGACTAACTGTGAGTCACCGAAAACTTATAGTTTCTTCTCCCCTAGCATTCATGCTTTCTACAGTCCTACGATCAGTGCCTCATATTCTACTTCGTTGTTGAAGGCTTCAAATCCAAGCCTGATTCCTTGCTCGAGTATTCCATCTTTCGAGGTAACCAGTGCGATGCCTACTCATGCCCCTATAGAATTATAGGATCCATTAACGTATAATCTCCATACGCCTATCAATGGTTGAACTTTACATTGATGACTAGTCTGTGGTTAGTCGCAAGTCTGTTCTTCTATAAACTCCGTGATGAAATTGACGAGGACCTTCCCTTTGATGGAAGTTCTTGGCTGGAACTGAATGTCAAATTGCCCAAGCTCAACCGACCACTTTAATAATGTACCTGAAAGGTCTGCTTTCCTTAGGACTACATTAAGGGGGTGGGATGTGAGTATGATGATGGAGTGGGCATAAAAATAGTGTTTTAATTTTCTCGAGGCTACCACTAGTGCAAATGAGAGCTTTTCTAGTGGTAAGTATCGTTGTTCGGCGTCCAAAAGTGTCTTGCTATCGTAATACACTGGGTATTGGATCTTTTTTTTTTTCGTATACTAGTGCAAAACTCACAGCATGACTAAATACTGCAAGGTAAAGTTATTGAGGATCATTATCTTGAGGGATTACGAGAAAAAGTGGTCTACTGAGGTAAGCTTTGATCCCTTCCAACGCCCTCGAGCAATCCTCATTCCACTCCACCTCCTTGCTTTTCTTTAACAACTGGAAGAACGATTGGAACCTTTCGAAAGACTTTGAGATGAACCGATTCAGGGAGGAAAGCATTCTAGTGAGCTTATGTACGTCTCTTATCATTTAGGCGGGCTACACCCTGTTGATAGCATCAATCTGGCCTGGGTTGGCTTCAATACCTCTCTTGCTAACCAGGTATCCAAGGAATTTTCCTGACTGGACACCGAAGGAACACTTACCCATATTGAGCTTCATTCGGATTTAAAAAGTCCTTGATAGGTTAGAGAGGTGGTCATCTTCGAGATTGCTCTTGATGAGTATGTCATCGATGCAGACCTTAATAGTGCTTCCTATTTGGTCTTTGAACATCTTGGTGACCAATCGTTGGTAAGTTACTCCTGCTTTTTTGAGCGCAAAGGGCATAACCTTATAACCATATAACCTAATTGTGGTTACAAATGTTGTTTTATCTCATCTGACTCGTGCAGATGGATTTGGTGATATCCGGAGTATGCGTCCAGGAAGCTCATCCTCTCATTTTCTATCGTGGCATCTACCAACTAATCTCTCTTTGGGAAGGGTAGATGTCTTTAGGGCATGCTCTGTTGAGATCGGTGACGTCGATACAGAATCTCCACTCTCTCTTACTCTTGGGGACAACTACTCGGTTGGACAGACATTTGGGGAACCGGACTTCCCGTATGGATACAGCATCCACCAGTTTTTTAACTTCCTTCTCCACTTCCTTAGATTTTTTCGGAGAAGTTCATCGATATTTATGCGCTATTGGTTTGAAATTACGATCGACGTGCCGTCAATGGGAAGTGATGTTATGATCAGTCTCAGGCATCTCATAAGGCTCCCATGCAAAGACATCTAAGTCATTCAAGCTGCTACTGGCTGCGACATCCTCCAGGTCCTCGATGACTCTTTCAGAGGGCAGGAGCCTGGTCTCTTCCACTCCTTTTCTCCCGTATTTTAGTTTATATTGGGAGGGCATTAGCCTCTCCTATTCTTCGTTCTTTCTTCTAACTTCTTCAACCTTGTTCTCAGGTTTAGGACAAATAAATCACTTTCATGCCATCGCTTGATCTCTATGGATTTCCACCACTCCTCGTTCAGTCGTGCATTTGAGCTTCTGATGGTAGGTAGATAGGATGGACTTCATTGCGTGTGGCCATCCTATGTTGAGGATTGCTTGGCAGGGTGAATCAATATCCACCACGAAAAATTCAATCATTTTTTATATATTTCCTTCTCTTACTGGAAGGATGATCTTTCCCAAAAGTATCGTTATTTTTTCAGCGAAGCCAACTAAAGGAACGGTGGCATCCATTAGGTCGACGACATTTAATTTCAACTTTGTGAATTGGTCGAGATACATTACTTCGGATGAGCTACCTTAGTCGACCAGCAACCTGTCGACATCATTGTTAGCTATCCTGAGTGTAATGATAAGTGCATCATGATGTGGGGTTCTTACTCCCACTAGGTCCTTATCTGTGAACACAATATGCTTGCTGTAATCGACAACTTCTACTCGTCAACGCTTTTTAGCTTGAGTTTTGGATGGATATATCTGAAAATCTTGCATTATTATTGTAAGTTTTTTTACCTCCATCTGAGCTGTATTTCCTTGAATATGTTTGAGGTCGGACTCCCCATGAATTACTTCAAACTCATGTCCGATGTCTTCCTCGAGCACGTTATCGGGCCTCTGATCTCCATTGGCAGCTACCTTCTTTGCCTTTATCTCCACGAATTCGCTCAGTGTCCAGTTTGAGTTAACTCTTCAAGGTGAGACTTGAGGGATTTGTAGTGCTCGGTTTTGTGCCTGCCATCCTTATGGAAATCGTATCTCAGTGCGTTGTTCCGCTTGGAAGGGTGTCCACCCATTTTTTTGGGCCACTTAATGAACGATTTATCCTTGATCTTTGCTAAAATCTTGTAGATCGGCTCTCTGAAAACTGTGTTTACTTCATGAAATGCCTTCAAGGCATCACTCTTTCTCCCATTATTAGGGCCATTCTTGCCACCATTATTAATCCAATTATTTTGACCTTCATTCTTATCGCTTCTCTTATTGGCAACTATGGCGTGACCATTTTTTCCTGCACTAAGACGGGTCACATCTTTGGCTTTGGCATATTTTTCAATACGAGTCATCAAGTCGTCGATGGTTATGGCCTCCTTCTTAGTGACAGACTGGTGCAAAAGGTGGGAGTTGGGTAAGCCAATCTAGAAGGATGCAATGAAGACCTGCTCCTAGCAGTCCTCGACCTCGTTGAACAGCTCCAAATACCTTTTCAAGTAGTCTCTGAGGTTCTCCTAGGGATTTTTCTTCATTATCAATAAATAATCCATCATTATCGGATGGGAGCTGCTGGTAATAAATCGATCTATCAAGAGCTCTGCCAGGGACTCGAAGTTCCTAGTGGATCAATGGTGGAGTTTCTCGAACCACTTTTGGGCCATGTCGTGCAAGCTCGACAAGAAGATTCGGCATATCAATGCTTCCTTTTGCTTCCAAAGGGTCATGGCTTGCATGTACTGTCTGACATGGTCGATGGGATCAGTCTTTCCATCATAAATCTTAAATCTGGGCATTGTGAACTTCTTGGGGAATTCCTCTTCCTCTATTTCCCTTAAAAAATGGGGACTTCATCTGGATCTTGAGAGCTCACCTAACTAGCTCTCTTATTGATTTGGCACCCTGATGTGCTGGGTGTTGGTCCCTCTCTCTCCGAACTAAGTTTAGTATATCGTCGTTCCTTCGACTTGGGCTTCTGTAATGGGAAGTTGATGGTTGTTGCTCGAACCAGTTATTATCTGACCTATGGCCCTCAGTTGTTCGAGACCCATGCCTTGGGCTCCCTCCTCGGTTGTGAGATCTGCTTGCCTGAGGTCTAGGAGTCCAATAATGATATTGCCTCATATTACGATGGAGTTCTTTCTCCATTTTCTTTAGTCTCCTTTTCAGGCGAGCATTTTTGGCTTCCTGCTTGCGTGTAGCCTTCTCCTACTTTTAGAGCTTGGCCTTGTAGGCTTCGATCAACCTGGAAACTTGTGTAGACCTAGCTGGTCCTTAGCTTTCTTCTGAGGCTTGCCATTCCGAACAAAGCCTTGGGTTTTAGCGTCGAACCTTCGGATCTAACCCTGCGAGGGATAGGTTGCTCTGGAAATTCCCCGCTTGAGGGACATTTCTACTAGAATCACACATTCTATGTTCTTGTTGGTGAAGGCTTTCTTAAAAGAAGAACAACCGTTTCCCACAGACGACGCCAATTATAGTGACAATTAATCTCAACACAAATTATAAGTAAATGCAATCACCAGAAAAATAAAGAACAAGAATAATTACGATCACACATAACACAAGATGTATGTGATTTGGCAAATTGCCTATGTCCACGGTGGTGCTCTCAAATTCTATTTCTTTTTCCTCCAGAGGAGTATTTCCAGTTACATACCCTTTGCCCCTGGTCAGGGATATAATATATACAGGTAAACTTCAGAGAGTGGGGTGTTGATCACTCCCACGTTAGTCCATTATCCCTCGAATATCTCATGAGAGATTTTAGGAATAGGATGGGTTGTTGCTAACAAACTGCATTTTATGCTTTGGAGTTTGGTCCGGGCACTTCCTATTTTTAATAGGTCTTAGTCCGAATACTTCTTCGGCCCTATAAAAATGGACGAGTTACCCACAACGATATATGTAGTGCTATATTGGATGTATTTTTCCCGCGCACTTAAGAAAGAAAAAGTTCATCCTGCAACTTAATTTTCTGTTGGAGCGTTGGAAATGTGGAGTGATCATATTGAGGGGGAGGGAGAATTCAGCCACTATCGTTCAAGTCCGGTATATTCTACATGGCTATTCCTTTTTACTTTTATTTTGAACCATTTTTATCATTCTCTCTCAGATTTTTCCCACTTAGTTTTATAAGGTTTTTTTAATGGAGTTGACACTGTGGACTTGGGGTTTCTTTAAATTATTATTCTTACTTGTTGATAGTCTCTTTCTAAGTAAGAATACATGTCTTTTTTCGTCTTAATGATGCAAAACCCCTAGCCTATAAGGGTATTTGTGTCCTTTCTAGTATTAATGTAGTAGGATTAATAAAGGGTAGTTTAGATATATAGGTTTATCTTGATTATGTAACGTTTATTCTTCATCTATTGTTGTTGTATTCATGTAAGTTGCTTCTGCTTTCCATGAATTTGGTATTAGAGCATTGGTTCGTTCTTGAATCATCTCTTCTTTTCATCCAGGGTTTTATCATTGAGGATATTTAGATTGATTGGAATCAAACCCAATATCTCACCCAAACAGCATTGGATTTGAATCACACCTGGAACAATCCTATCATGTGCTGGCTCCCATTTTCTCCCGATTGAAATGGAAATATATGTATATATATAAGCCCCTCCTGTAAGGACTCCTTATAGTGCAGATCCCGATACATACCATTTTTTTAAAATAGTAAAAAAATAATTTTTTTAATGAAACTTCATGGATATGATCTCCATAGTGAGAAGATCATCTCCAAATTTTTTTATCAAAAAATTCAATAAAATAACCGTTGAGATGAGGTGATATGTAAAAAAAGGTATAAATAGGTATTTTCGACCTTTGAAATTTTGGCGATCATCTCACCCACTTTTTGATTGAATTTTTTGATAAAACTTTGTGGATATGATCTCGACAGTGAGAACATCCTAACCATGATGTTTCATACAAAAATTCAATCAATCAAATGGCTGGCACTGACCCAAAATTTCAAAGGTTGAAATGCATATTTATACCATTTTTTACATGTCACTTCATCTCAACATTTTTTCTGTCGAATTTTTGGATGAAAAAAATTGGAGATGATCTTCTCACCGTGGAGATCATATACATGAAGTTTCATCAAAAAATTTATTTTTTTACTATTTAAAAAAAATGGTATGTACTGAGGTATGCACCATAATAAGTCCTTACAGGAGACTTTCTCTCTGTGTGTGTGTATATATATATATATATATACAAATTTCATTCCTTATAGAGGATGTATTTCAAAAACTATCCTCAACAGCAGTCAAGGGAGAACAAGCAAAAAGTAAAAAAAATCCCATGATAAGGAAAGATCAATCCTATATCTAAAAGCCTTCCAAAAACTATACATAAGGAACGAGATGAGTTGGGTAATTCTCCCTACACCATAAATACAACATAGCAGGTTTGCCCATGCTTTCGCAACAATAACCATGTTTGGAAGCTTGACCTCACTAGCTCAACTTCAACTATAACTATATCATAACACGGCATCGGCCTTGTATGTGATATCTTATTATAATTTTGCAAAAAATTCGACTAATAAAATGGACAAGACCCCAAGATGGACCCGCCAGTGCAGACAGGGCATGGTGTTAGAAGAGGAAGATTCAGTACATACGAACTACATTAACCAGTTGCCTAAAATATTAACCTATTGTTTACACTTGTCAGCCCAATCCTAATATATGGTAATAAATATAGCATGGCGGTTATGAGTACAAGCATAAATAATGTTGAGCGTGGTTTAACCGTTCAGAACAAGAATTTAGGACCTTATGTATAAAGAAGAATGGAGTCTATTAGGGTTAATCTCGGATTGATATATGTGACAAACATATTTTTTCATAAGCCATTTGTGGAGACATGAAGTACAACCATATCAAAAGTGAACCAAATAAAAATCCCATCCATTTCAAATTCGTAATCAGACTTAGAGACAAAACAGTTACCTATAACACTTCATTTTCCATGTTGACTTCTACAGGATGCCAACCTATTATACCTATAACACTGAATTTAAGATAAAATCTTAGGAGACATGTTGACTTCTACAAACTTATTCTTGTCAAACCTCTGTACAACTCCTTTATGTATACTTGCCAATGCACACTGTTATATGGAATGTGTTATTGATACGTGTATGTAGTTTGTTGCTTTAGAATGTGAGTGGTATGGTAGTCTTAGTTGAGTCACTAATTCAGAACACATGACACTTAAGAATCCTTGCCACAGTTGTTTAAGTAGTGTACAATATATATAATATGTAAACATGAATTAAGGGAGGCTCCTTGTATACTTCTATGTTTTGGGCAATTCTTAGCTGAGTACTGAACCCTTAATGCAGTTGGAGTTGATCCTTTTTTAGCTTCTCAAAAGACTTTTGTAGCTACCACTAAGGTTTTTGAGAGAATCACTGTGATCATCAAGGGTCTCTCACTTGTTTCAATGCCTTCTCAGATTTGATTGCAAATAATCTTTAATTTCTTTAGTATTTGTCAGCATTTCAGCTAACTGTTTTTATTTTTATTTTTTCCCGCTTTATCATTCTAAACCTTAGGAGTTGGTTGTAATGGAACGCATGTAGTTGGGTCTATAGAGAATGTTGTGAGTGGATTTTTCGATGGATATAATTCTGAAATTCAACTTGCATTATGCAGAATATTTGAAGGTTTTACATTGTCTTTTCTTACATTTTTACAACCTCTAAGAATTTTCATCTTGTGTTGAAAACTCTTATAACTGTCTACTGAAGGTCTACTTCAACACTTACTTTCTTTGAAAGGAACTAAACCCACACTTGTATAAGTGCTTGGGAACTACTTAGTCGCACTTGGTCCTTTTTGAAGTATTACCTGGATGTTGTTGGGAGTGTAATCAACAAACTCTTCAAGCTCCTAAACTCACCGCCTTTTCTTGTAAAGGTTTGTTTAGATACTAATTTTATTCCCTACAAATTTCCAAATATGATATAGGGTAAAATGCTAGAACCCCCTCTGAATTATCACACTTGTTGTAATAACCTCCCCAAACTAATAAATTTGCGTCTAACTCCTATCATTCTTTGTAATTACACCTTGTGTCGCTAAAAAAGGTCTTTAGTGACACATGTTAGCGATAGTCAAAGGTGTATTTGTAATTTTTCATATTTTATTTGGTTATTTTCGACACTAGAGGCATTTGTAATAGAGGCTATATTTGAGGGGTTTTCTTGTGTCTTACCCAATAAGGAAAGTTTGTTAGACATGGAATTAAAAGCATACCAATGATTGGAAGGACCCTTCAACAAGTACAGCTCGACATGCAAGATTGCAGATCTCTACATCATTTATTCGAATTGCTAAAGCTACTAACCAAAGACGTCTGCCTCACACTGAGGTAATTCATTTTCTCCACTAACTGATTTGCAAAATATAAAGTATTTTATTTAGCCGACTCCAAATAATTGGAAAAGGCTTTGCTGAGTTTAGTTGAGTAAATAGTTAGACATTTTGCCTCCTTGATCTGAAAAGATGTCAAATATGCAAACTTCTATTCAGTGAATAGAAACAAAAAACAAGTCGTAACCGTAAGAAATAAAAAAGAAAGAAAGTTGTAACAGATAATGAAAGGTTTGCTCAGTTATTTTCAGTGTGTGTGTGTGTGTGTGTGAGAGAGAGAGAGAGAGAGAGATTAAACCCTAATTTGGTAGGGTTGCAAGTAAACGAGAGCGGAGAGGGCCTGATGTCTTCAAAAGTAAATAAAAAAAGAATCCGAATGTTATCTGACGCCGTGATGGCGGTGAGCGGAGAGGCTGCTGGAGAAGACTTTTAGTGAGGGGAGAGGGCCGCTGTGAGCAGAGACACTACCGTGAGACGTCTAACTAATTGTGGTGAGATGTGTGGGGAGAAAAACCCTAGGCAGAATCAGGAGATGTCTGAGTGAGTCGTGACATGTCCGAGTCTTAAACCAACTCAAGTTTTTAAAATAACAAACTTATCCCCATTTTATTTTACAAATTATTCTATTTTCTAACCTATTTTTTATCCAGTGTCCATTACGTGTCTGTAATACCCCGTGCTTTTATTGATATTTATTTATGGGATTAATTAAATTAAATGTGAATTAATTGAGAATTAATCCGGATATAATACTAACGAGATGTGAGTTGGTATTTGATTATAATGTGTATATATGGCAGTATATGAATATTGGAAATATTGAAATTGTCGCGAGATTGAAATACGGCAATTTGGGAAATTTTGTTGGGACGCGTGTGATAGTCGCGTCAGAAATGTAATTATTTTACTTAAAAAGTGAATTTTATTTTTATCAATTGTATGGTTATTTTGAGTGCGCCAACGAGTCCGGAAGGGTCGAAATAGTCAGAAAACACTAGCCGGGGGTTTAGTTTGGGTCCCGGGGCATTTTTGGGTCATACCGGCAACTTAAAAGGGTATTTTAGTAATTTTGAAATTTGGGGAATTTTGACCAACGAATTTTGGGAATTAAAAATAGTGTAATTAGGAACCCACTAACCCATTACCAGCACTTAACTAATTAGAGGGCTACGGGAGTTATAGGAGAAGTTCCAAAGAGGAAACCCTAGCCACCATCACCATCTTTGGAGGAAATTGTAGAGAGAGAGAAAGCAACCTTCAAAGTTCAACATCAAATTATGAAGATTAATCCAAGGCAAGTGGTTTAATTATGTTAATTTCAAGCGAATGTTTCTTCCATGCTTAGAAATTTATATAATTGCATTGTATTGGGAGATTTATAAAAACCCATGAAATTGGAGTTGTAAATTCAGGTTGTGATATAGGGATTGCATGTAGAATTGTTATTGGGTGATTATACTAAAAGAAATATGTTTTTTATGATGCAAAAACGGATTTATTAAGGGAAATTGATGACTTTAAATTTCTAGGGTTCATACTCATAAGGTTTGGGTAAAATTGGGGATTGATGGTAATTTCATGTTGTTCAGGGAGATTTGAACCTATAAATATGTTAAAATACGACCTAGGAAGGTTTAGTAATGTGGAGGAACCTTGAAATACTGTTAGGATAATTTTTAGATGAGATTAGAGGTGAAAGAAATTGACAAAAACGAGATAGGAAAATTTTGGGCTTGAAATTGTCACCTCGTTAGAAGGCCTGCCCAGGTCGTTCGAATGAGCTCATTCGAACGAGCTCGTTCGAACGAGCTTCTAACGAGTTGACAGTGTGACTTCTAACGAGTGGGATGTTCATTCGATGCCTTTCGTTCGAACGAGATCTCGTTAGATGGCCACTTCGTTCGAACGAGACTTCTAACGAGTTGACAGATTGGCCTTTTTGGCCTGATTTGATTTCTAATGTCCCGTAACCTGGTTTAATTGTAGAGATAACATTCCCTTGATGACTAATTGATATAGTTGGGACATTTGGGATATATTGAGGAGAAAAATATTGAAGAATGATTTGAACCAAATGATATTGGTGGATTAGGGCGCGAGTGACTAATCACGATGCGAGGATAATTAATGACTTGAATACATATAAATCAGGGACATATGATTTGTGTGACATTAACAGTTGGTATGAGAATGAGAAGTATACCACTAATAAAATATGGTAATTACTAAGATGTGTGCATGATTAGTATGTATGATTTTATGTGTATGACATACCTACCATACTTGCTATCACCGGAGGTTTGCGTTCGTTTAGGACCATCTAATCTTTCTGTGCCTACGGGGGGATATATATTGGTACCTTGAGGACATAGGTTAAAGAAGGAATTATTGAGAAGTTAATAAGTCTGCTGATCGTGGGAGCATAGGTATGTGCGTGACCCATGTTATGTGACTGTGTTCGCCTCCATTGTTTGTGATTGTTGTTATCTGAGAACAATTCCTGAGAGATTCGGAATGCGTGATCCTTATGTACGTGATGTACCAGGATGGATAGCAGAGTATGTGTGCACCGTAGCTTAGTCTCGGGGTGCTAGTATTGTATATTTATGTTGAGAATAATATACGGCTAAATGAAAGAATTGTCGTGCTTGAATCTTGAGAATAATTATGGTAACGCATTGAGAAGATAATAAGGGGGATAACCTCTAGTAAATTGTATTGCTAATAACTGAGAATCCGAGAATTAAAGTAAAACTCTCCATTTAATTGATAACGTTGAAATTTATAATGCGAATCGAGTAGAAAGGTTAGAAGTTATTTTGGTCTACATATACAGGAGAATCACTTGAATGGGTACGGTACGTTAGGAGTGCACAATTAAACGAGAGGTGAGTATTTCATGCGAGAGCACGTCCTAACATGTATTTTGCATTCATTGTTTTAATGTTATTAAAGAACTTGTTGTTTTAAAACTATTCTCCATATTCGGGCTCTGACCAGTTTGCTTTAAAATCTATTTTTTGTAAAAACCTTTTAGGTGCCCAGCCACAAGGACACCATGCATAGGAATTCTATTCAGGTGACGAGCTCTAGCTGTTGAGGAAGTTGCAGGTCCTTGACAGTAGACGCCTCCTTTCTAGTCTTGACTCCATATTCAGTTTTATCATTTGTAGGGCATGTCGCCCATTTCCTGGACATACATTTTATATTTCAGTTATTCAGACTTTGGTTTGTAATTAATTCAGGATGAAGACTTGTTTTATTTATTTCCATATTGGGATTGTTATGAGGAGTATTTCCTCCAGACTCATTATTATTTGTTGGTTACTCTATTGAGACTTTATCGTGAAAGGTTGTGCTACATTTCTTTAATTCATTTATTGCATGTTAATCAGATTTAATTTAAAATTTGGCAACTCGCTTTTTAAATACTAGGTGGTTAGTAATCATTAAAATGTTTTCGACAGTGATGCTATTAACTGAAGCAACTTGGCATTTTGTATTGATTTAATAAAGGAGTAGCTACCCGGTATTTAATTAGTTTGGGTGTCATAGGTTGTATCAGAGCATCAGGTTCTAGTGTCCTTTAGGATCTGTGCGGCCTATTATGCTTCCAGCGTAACTGTCTTTGATATAAAGCCCTATGTTTAGGATTGTTGATTCCTTTAGTAAAATTTCGTTCTCTTGCTATGATGTATATGATAGTGAATCGTATTGCGATCGGGGGTATTCGTGTGCTGAACGATGTAGTACGTCATGTGAAGACAGTTGGACGAACAGCAGGAGGCAAGGATCAATTGAGATTAATAAATTAATTAAGGGAAGACCGTAGTCGAGGTCACCCATACCAGGGTACGGAAGTCCTGGACGGTCCAGACGGCCAAGGCGCGACTTGTGACTTCCAAGAACAACAATAGTTGAAAGTAGGGCCAATTGAGACTCAGCTAACAAGGTTGGATTGAGAGAGAAAGAGTTGGGTGGGACATCGAGAAAACCAGCGATGGAAATACTTGAAAGGCGAAGACGGCATGTGCTGGCCAAACGAACGCAATTTATCCAAAGGCTTGGACATATGTCAGGATATGACCAATTGAGAGTGAAAATTTAGAGAAATTTTTCCTTGACTCGCAAGAGCGGAGATTCAATGGTGAGAAACAAGAAACCCACTTAAAAGTGGAATGTGATGTCGAGAGGGTGTACACGTATGGTTTGACCATAAGTTCCTTCATCAGATGTTCAGGTTGAAAGGCGAATGTTATTCTGAACTCACATAAGAGGGCCAAACAGAGGTCACTTTGTGAGAAGAAATAAAATTATTTAGTGAACCCTACACCTGGTGAAGTAGGTGAAACGGAGAAGGGGGGAGAATTGACATAGAAGAATTGCTAGTCCTTCTGGCAGAATTCTGCTTGGACGGTTAAAGCAAATGGTATTGTCGCATAGTATTAATTTGGAGGTAAACATCCCTGGGTGGGGAGATACAAGAATCGAAGGCTTTATATAAAGTAGGACTGGGGAAAACAGTGTTAGTGAAGCACCACAATGGGAAGACCCAATGGAGAACTAGTTAAAATAATTCGATAGCGGAATTACTACCGAGCGATAGTAATTTCAGTAAGAGATGTGGAAAACTAGTAGTGTGTTCCTTAGGTACATCAAGCTAAGGGAACAATGGAGATAGTCTTCAGAGCTGAGACTACCAACGTCCGAGGAAAGGACCACTTTAACATGGTCAGGGTGATCGAAAATAAGTGTAGTATGTGTAGAGGTACTTTGTGGGAGTGAAAACCCGTACATTATAAATGTTTCCCGATGCAAGTGTAGGGATAAAGTTATTATGTCTGGCAAGGGCGACAGTTATTGAAATATTTGGTGTGGTACGGACAGGTGTTAAGACTAGAAACCATTAGAGCAGCCAGGATGATATCAGGATGGAAGTAGGAGTTATATCCTTAGATGATGTTGCATGTTGGTTGTGATATAAACAGGTTACTACAATGGTTATTGTTGTTATTGTCACTTTTGCTTGAGAGTTGAGTTTAGTGAGTATCGGCAATTTTGTTTATGTGAACATTTTTTCGCTGATTGTGTGGGGTTCCTTGTATTATTATCCGTATAGGATGAATGGGTATATTGATAGCAGTACATGATTGGTTGATTGAAATTACTCGTTTTAGTGCTGTGTTATATGAGTATGATATGATCTTAATTATTGTTTTATATATATGATTATACCGATAGTATGCTGGTATTTCAAGTTTATTGGGATTACTACATCGGGGTAGCATGTTTTGTTCTGGCGAGGCCCCATCTGTTAGAGGACCGGGCTCGCAATTGTACTTTCGTGCATATATGTATATATATGTTGTGATTTCAAAGTATAATGGTATCGGATATTTAATCCCAGTATGCGTAGGGATTTCATTATTATGAGTCATATGTAATTGATTTACTAGTCAACAAAGAGTTAGTTGGTTTTTATAATTAACGATAGAGAGGTCGTAACAAAAAGAGTGCACTATTTTATCACCTGTTAGAGATTTGGGAGTTTATACTCATAGTTGTGTGTCTAGGGACGGGAATTTGAGGGTCTCAAATATCTCGCATGTTGTATATGAAATGTGATTTCCATCACTGTAAAGAGAAAAGTGTCTTTCAGAAGGAGTTCTTTGTTTATGTATAATTGCGAACTGAGATGAAACTTTATTGTTAAAAGATGAGAGTGTAGGGGTACATATTATGGACAGGGCTTAACAGATTCCGATGACCAGCAATGTTAGGTATTAGTGTATCAGGGGGGGGGGTTCCTTGTTTGGATTTCGCTTTGCGAGACACCCCACGCATGAAACTTAGCGTAAGGTTGGTAGTAAGGAAATGTGTGGCCCTTCGTTCATGATTTGGATACCTCTATCGTTATGGGAGTACGTAGTTATAACGGGAAGGTACAAGGGGTAAATTATTATGTACGTCCATTAGAGCCAGTTGTTAGTAAATTACGATATAAGTACTAATAATGTTGGTTTTGTCACGACGTGTTGAAGGACGTATTGAGGATAAGGAGGATTTATGATTTCTAATTCAGAAGCGATTGAGAACGCCCAAGTGGTATAGCACCGTTGTATTTACAGTGACAATAAAGAGTTTGGGATTTGTATGAAGCGTATATAATGTTTAAAAACCGTATGTTTGGGTTATAAGGGGTGTAGACATCTTGATTTGCTAAAGTGTAAATCAAAGGAAGAGGGAACATAGACGGGTGAGATAATTACTTATGAGATTAAACGTCATAAGAAAAGGTGTAAGTGAATATCATGTGTAGAAAGTGTAGCACGTTCAAACTTGGAAAAAAAGGGGCAGTAGAAAGCCATTTAATAAAGGGATATCTCTTGAGAAGGTGAATAAATTATTATGAGAAATTTGGAGTAGAGTTCCGATCAATCGAATGTTGAGGGTAACTCAAGAGTAAATAGAATGAGGATGTCAATCAGGTATAAAGTCCAAATATGCACAAAGTGGTGAAAAGTGTAAAGGTCCAAACTTTTGGTATTTGTCGGGAGAATAAGATCATTAAGTATCATTTAACGGGGAAAATTTTATGTGAATATCGACATTGAAAGAGGTATAGTAAGTAGTAGAACAGTTGGGGTTAGATGATCAACCAAATAATTTTGTATCAAGATGACGATTCCAATAATGGGAGGGTCAAGTTGGAGAATTTTCTTGAGAGGTAGCCAACTTATTGATCAGTAATGAGTTCCTTCGATTATGTGGGACATGTTGTCCAGAAGGTGAGAAATTGTTATATACTTGAATGATTTACACTATTAGATAGTGAACACGCCGGTACGTGGTTCGACGTAGTATTATTTAGAACTGGGATGAAATCCCCGAAATCCACATTTAGGTGGGGTGACAATAAGTAGTGGGAAATAACGATTCAAACTGAGGGTTGTATCACCTATAACCCGAGGTGCAGGCGCAAGGTGACTAACGACTGATGGATTGTATGAAAGAAATTTTGGATTCATTGCGATATTTTCAATTCCAAATCGGGTATAACTAGTGAGGTATATTGTAGTCATGAGGAGGAGATATTATCTAATAGTAGAGCTGGGTGAAACCACCCGTATCTTTTTTATTGTGGACAAGGTGCCAAATTTTTTTTTTGTGAAACACCACCCGAATGTATTTTTACCTCGTGTAATTCACAACACAGGGAACAGAGATTCAAGGAATGGACAAGAAGTAGTGAGTTGTGTTATTAATTCCTTCAAGGTGGGAGTTTGGTGTGTTGCTAAACGCGGAAAGTAATGCGTAGAGAGGCACGGGCTAACAATAATATTGAAATGATGCGACTAACGATGTATAGGCCGTTTTTCTTCGATTGTTGTTTAATAAGAGCACAACGTGAGGTGCATTTATCGAAGACTATTCTGATAAGTATCAAGTATGTTAAACAAGCTTATTGTGAAGCGAGGGTTTTAGTGATTTGGGCTTTTCTTTATAATTGTTTTGAATACTGGAGGATACCTAATTTTTCCAGGTGTTCCTTACTTATCCGAATTTCGGGATGAAATTCTGTTATTAGGGGGGAAGTATGTAATACCCCGTACTTTTATTGATATTTATTTATGGGATTAATTAAATTAAATGTGAATTAATTGAGAATTAATCCGGATATAATACTAATGAGATGTGAGTTGGTATTTGATTATAATGTGTATATATGGCAGTATATGAATATTGGAAATATTGAAATTGTCGCGAGATTGAAATACGGCAATTTGGAAAATTTTGTTGGGACGCGTGTGACAGTCGGGTCAGAAATGTAATTATTTTAATTAAAAAGTGAATTTTATTTTTATCAACCGTATGGTTATTTTGAGGGAGCCAACGAGTCCGGAAGGGTCGAAATAGTCAGAAAACACTAGCCGAGGGTTTAGTTTGGGTCCCGGGGCATTTTTGGGTCATACCGGCAACTTAAAAGGGTATTTTAGTAATTTTGAAATTTGGGGAATTTTAACCAACGAATTTTGGGAATTAAAAATAGGGTAATTAGGAACCCACTAACCCATTACCAGCACTTAACTAATTAGAGGGCTACGGGAGTTATAGGAGAAGTTCCAAAGAGGAAACCCAAGCCACCATCACCATCTTTGGAGGAAATTGTAGAGAGAGAGAAAGCAACCTTCAAAATTCAACATCAAATTCTGAAGATTCATCCAAGGCAAGTGGTTTAATTACGTTAATTTCAAGTGAATGTTTCTTCCATGCTTAGAAATTTATATAAATGCATTGTATTGGGAGATTTATAAAAACCCATGAAATTGGAGTTGTAAATTCAGGTTGTGATATAAGGATTGCATGTTGAATTGTTATTGGGTGACTATACTAAAAGAAATATGACTTTTATGATGCAAAAACGGATTTATTAAGGGAAATTGATGACTTTAAATTTCCAGGGTTCATACTCATAAGGGTTTGGTAAAATTGGGGATTGATGGTAATTTCATGTTGTTCAGGGAGATTTGAACCTATAAATATGTTAAAATACGACCTAGGAAGGTTTAGTAATGTTGAGGAACCTTGAAATACTATTGGGATGATTTTTAGATGAGATTAGAGGTGAAAGAAATTGATAAAAATGGGATAAGAAAATTCTGGGCTCGAAACTGTCACCTCGTTAGAAGGCCTGCCCAGGTCATTCGAACGAGCTCGTTCGAACGAGCTTCTAACGAGTTGACAGTTTGACTTCTAACGAGTGGGATGTTTGTTTGATGCCTTTCTTTCGAATGAGATCTCGTTAGATGGCCACTTCGTTCGAACGAACTCTCGTTCGAATGACCTCGTTCGAACGAGACTTTTAACGAGTTGACAGATTGGCCTTTTTGGCCTGATTTGATTTCTAATGTCCCATAACCTGGTTTAATATTAGAGATAACAATCCCTTGATGACTAATTGATATAGTTGGGACATTCGGGATATATTGAGAAGAAAAATATCGAAGAATGATTTGAACCAAATGATATTGGTGGATTAGGGCGCGAGTGACTAATCACGATGCGAGGATAATTAATGACTTGAATACATATAAACCGGGGACATATGATTTGTGTGACATTAACAATTGGTATGAGAATGAGAAGTATACCACTAATAAAATATGGTAATTACTAAGATGTGTGCATGCTTAGTATGTATGATTTTATGTGTATGACATACCTACCATACTTGCTATCACGGGAGGTTTGCGTTCGTTTAGGACCATCTAATCTTTTTGTGCCCACGGGGGGATATAGATTGGTACCTTGAGGACATAGGTCAGAGAAGGACTTATTGGGAAGTTAATAAGTCTGCTGATCGTGGGAGCGTAGGTATGTGCGTGACCCATGTGATGTGACTGTGTTCGCCTCCATTGTTTGTGATTGTTGTTATCTAAGAACGATTCCTGAGAGATTCGGAATGCATGATCCTTATGTACGTGATGTACCAGGATGGATAGCAGAGTATGTGTGCACTGCAGTTTAGTGTCGGGGTGCTAGTATTGTATATTTATGTTGAGAATAATATACGGTTAAATGATAGAATTCTATTCAGGTGATGAGCTGTAGCTGTTGTGGAAGTTACAGGGCCTTGACAGTAGACGCCTCCTTTCTAGTCTTGACTCCATATTCAGTTTTATCATTTGTAGGGCATGTCTCCCCATTCCTGTAGAGACCTTTTATATTTAAGTTATTAAGACTTTGGTTTGTAATTAATTCAGGATGGAGACTTGTTTTATTTATTTCCATATTGGGATTGTTATGAGGAGTATTTCCTCCATACTCATTATTATTTGTTGGTTACTCTATTGAGACTTTATCGTGAAAGGTTGTGCTAGATTTATTTAATTCATTTATTGCATGTTAATCATATTTAATTTAAAATTTGGCAACTCACTTTTTAAATACTAGGTGGTTAGTAATCATTAAAATGTTTTCGACAGTGATGCTATTAACTGAACCAACTTGGCATTTTGTATTGATTTAATAAAGGAGTAGCTACCCGGTATTTAATTAGTCGGGGTGTCACAGTGTCCTAGAAATGTCCATCCTTTTTCTATGACTTTGAAGTCCGACACACCGCATGGCATGTCAGACACGTGTCCAAGCCGTGTCCTTTGCTTGCCCGACATTTGTACGGGGCCTCCGGAGAAGTGTCCTTGCTTCATAGCTATTCACATAGTTTCTTTTCAATGAATTCTTCTTAATCTTCTCAACACGCAAACTTTTAAGGTATGTACCATATTTGTATTTTTAATAGGATTGTCATAGTTAAAAAATATTAAAATATATTTTAAAAGGCCTAAACGCCTTTTCATGCCTTTTTATGCCCAAGGCCCGCCTAGGCATCTAAGGCTTAAGGCTTGGCCTCCACGCCTCGGTCACGACTGCATTTTTTAGAACCTTGATATATATATATATATATATATATATATTCTCTGGTGCGGACTAAACCGTGCGCACCCAATGCGAACTTTGTCCTCTTCCTCACGTGGTCCCCTCATGATCCCTAAAGACATTTTGTTATTTTCTTTAGATGGTCTCCCTCTTGTCTTATATTAAAACCTTAATTTATGACTAGATGTTTAAAAGATTTATAGTTTAAACCCATATTGGTATCAAGACCTTAAAGATTTTAGAAACTCACCGAATTCCGACCAAACCCCCTAATTGTGGTATCAGAGCCATAAGACGCTCCTTTTAGACTATTAGTAAAAAGACTTTAATGCCCTTGGGATTTATCGCTCGCATTTACAAAGATATTTTTGGAACCAACCCAGACTACCAACCTATACCATAACTGATTTAGACTCAGAAGGTTGCCTAACCTCACACATAGACGGTTGTTCACACGTTGAACATATCCCAGCAAAATACGCAGACAGTACATAAGTCACTGCTAGTTCTATTAATAGCATAATAGACAAAAATAAGTGTATACTCCTTATATTGAGACAATTAATAAAAGACACTCAAACCCTAGAAACAGAGATACAAAATATCTCTAAAAGACTACTAGAAATAGATAACCAAATCCCAATAGACCTAGTACACGTTCTACAAGAAATAAATAATAGGACTAATCATATAGAAGTCCTTAATAAAGACATTTTAAAAATTAAAACTTTAATTAAAAATCAAGACACTGAGTTAATTAAACTTACTAAAGAACAAGCCAAGCGTATCCCTAGATTAGATAGTTATCTTCCTAATGGAGATAGTTAGATCAGACTGGAATGAGGTATCAAGAGACCTCTCTATTCAGACCTTATCAAATAATTTTAGAAAAGATAAACGATGATAGATTTTATTATAAGATAAATCAAAATGAGATTGTCAACGCTGCTAAAGCAACTAGACTCATATTAGAAAGATTAAATTTAATTTCTACATCCATAGCAACTACCCAAGACTATAACAGTAGCTTTGTTAAAGACTTACAATTAGATTTAAAAGCCAAAACAAAAGGATTAATCACCTTCTATACAGACTTTGTTAAAATTCAACAAAATATAGAAAATTATCTTAATATGATTGAAACCATAACCTATCCCAGATGGATAGAATTATCAATGAACTTAGACTAGACATGGCCCAAGTAGAAGAAAAATACGAAGAAATTATAAAGGGAATTAAGGCCATATATAATAAACCTTCCCAAGCAGAAATATACTTTCCTTTTATTCTAACTCGCTTAGATAAAATAGAAAGGACTATAGAATCTATAGAAGTTAGATCTATGCAATAATAAGAAAAAGATAACGAAATAAAAGACTATATTACAAATGTTGCCAAATCCCTGGTTAATTCTCTAGCTAGACATAGTGAAGAAATTTCTGAAAAGACAAGAAAAGAGAATAAAAAATTTAAAGAAGAAATCGTTAGTTAGATAAAAAGATAAAAAGATTATTCAGATTTCTTAGAAAGAATTGAAAAAACACTTGAACAAAAATAGGTTGCCACTTGTAAATTTAGAGAACCTCCTCCTATAGAAACTAGACAAAAGAATACCATAGGTTGACGAGTCATAAATGACGGATTAGATAAGACTAGTAAGATAGTAATCTCTATCCCAAATATTGGACAAAGTAATCATATGCTCCAAAGACTTAAGGATTCATCCTCCAATGTTAGGACATGGTGGAAGGAGAGAAATTTCGCCAATCCTCTCTAATGGAAAGAATGGGGTGAAGTTGACTGGAAGATTGTTGAAGATTCCATTCATAGTGGACAACTTCTAGCCGTTAGATACATAGACTTGTTTAAAGAAGGTGCCACTGCTAAGACTCCTAATTATAACATGGCTTACCATTTTAGGAATCATGTGTTAGACAAATGCTATTTACTGAGATCCAAGTGTTTCACTCAGAATGGCTTAGATCTAGAGGAACTGAGAGGAAGTTCCAATTCCTAACCCTTGGACTCTTTCAATAAAGAATCCAAGGATTACATAGACCTCAGAATAATATCAACATATTATGTTGTTTAGTAGATAAAAGATGGAAAGATTTTGAGAAAATCCTTATTGGGATAGCCCGATTAGAAATGTCAGATAATATAGGATACTTTAATATCATTCCGACAGTTACAGTAACCGTAGACACAGCCAAACATTTTAATTTAATCTTATATTCTAGTGGATATGAAGACTATATTATCCCAGACGCTAATAAAAATATAGGATTCCAAAGCTATGTGAAGTTCTCCCATTTTTCTTATGAAGGAATGCAATCGGAAATTCCTAGTGGTAGACTTAATGAAGAAATCTTAGTTAGAACCAATGTTTCAGACTACAATCATACCTACAGTATTAGGAATACTAGACCTATGAAAGAAAAAGATAAGACCCTTTGACAATTGCTAGAATTTCAAGAAACTGAGACTATACAAAATAAACCTTTGTTTATTAATCAAGACGATGTCACTGGAAATGTTACCATCCAGTTTGGTCCACCTAAGATTGTCAATATGAATATCCTGACCAAACAAATTAGATTTAGGAATATGGGAGAATCCATAATAAATGATCCTTCAGAAGGAGAATGTAGTAGTAAAACTAGTTCTAGTTTACTAAGACAAGCCCATGTAATTAGACCTAGAAGATCATTTGAACAAAAAGACTTAGTTAAAGAAAAAGCTAGGATCCAAAACTTTGGACATAAACCCTCAGAATTGGACATGAAGAGATTTAAAGATCGCCTTAAGAAAAGTCATTCTGTTAGATTTCAAGAAACAATGGCCCAAGACCGTATATTAAAATTAAAAGAATCTAAGAATACTAAGGAACTTCTTAGAAACATAAGACTAATAGAAGAAGGAGAAAAAAGACTAATGCTAGCTACAAAAGTAGAACCTAATAAACAAGAGATATGAAATAGTAGTAGGCTAGAAGATGCTCCTAGACCTTTTAGTAAACCAATAGGAATAAATATTCCTATACACTCTAGCACTTCAGTTAAGACTAAACCTGATTATATAAAAGACTTTCCAACTACTGACAAGATTTTTACTCCTGTTAAGACCAGGGAAAGTCAAGCCATAAATTCAATAGGTATATACCTCAACTTAGACAATGTCCAAGATAGAAAGAAGGTTCTAGACGAGTGGCGTGATCAGATGAACAAGTTCGTGTAAGCATTATGCCGAGAAATCCATTAGAGGTATTGCAAAAGATTACTTAGATAGTTTAAGAAAGGCTACATATGAAAACTCCTTAGTAAGATTGAGAAAATGAAGGAAACCCTAGAAGAAAGATCAATTGAAGAATATATTCAATTTTTCACATCAGAATTCATTGGAGATGGACATTTAGCTAAAATCAATGAACAAGACCTAACAAAAACTAAGTTAGCCCTCCTTAGCATTAACAAATTAGATAAGATAAATTAATATAGCAATAATTATGAGCAACTATATTACCAAATTAAAGAATTTGGAGAGACTTTAAAAGATGAATAATTTAGGAAGATACCGGCCATAGGACAAATCCTAATTAATGAATATAGGAATTGTCCAGGAGTAGCTGGAGTTAAGAATAACTCCCTTGGTGAAAGAATTAATTTTGCCAAAGACTATATCATATCTAAGAGACGGGATATAACTCAAGGAAAGTTGATAGAAGAAACTTTCAAACACATCCCTCCAATTAAAGACAAAAGAGACATTGCTCCAATCTAATGGGAATGTGGTAGCGAATCAAAGAAATTCAAAAAGAAATTTGAATGGAAACATAGGAAGTTTAAGACTAGACCTTTAGGATTTTTGAAGAAGTATAAATTTAGACCATCTACTACCTTTAGAGAAAAGAAATCTAAGACTAAGACAAATAAATTTAACCAAAGAAGATATTTTAAGAAAAACACTAGTAAGTATAAGAAAGTTCCTAATTAGAGGAAAGAAAAAGATGTAGCTCAATCTAAGACTGCCACCAAAGAATGTTGGACTTGCGGCAAAGAAGGATACTTTACTAAAGACTGCCCTAATAAGAAAGATAAAGAAGGTATTAAAATTATTAATACAATATTAGACTATGCCGATTAAGTAGAATTAGATATCCTATATTCTATAGAAATATCAGACATAGAAGATGATGATAATACTAGTATCTATAGTGCATATATAGATAGTGATTCAGAAGAATATAATAGTGATATTGATGACTATGAGGACTCTCAGGATACTTTAGACTTGTTTATGATGCAAACTAATCAAGACAATTCAGATAATGAATATATAGTCTTTGAAGAAGCTTGGTATAAGTGTATATTAAGCCCCTTTTTAAAGAAAAGATGGACAGTTAGTAATTCTGAGTTACTAACCTATATACCTAGATGTTACTTTGATGAAATTCATTAATGCACATTTGAAATGAAATGTTGCAAGAAAGACTTTAGATGCATAGAATGCTTTGAGATTATACAAACAAAATTATTTATGGTTTGTGTTATTTGTCAATTTCATTATAACATGAAGACTGTTGGAGAACTAGATTTAGAGAAATTTATACTAGCCAGTATGACACTAAAATAGACTTAGATATTAAAACATATTATCAAGACATTGATAGAAATATATTCAAACGATTACAAGAAAATGAAGAATTAAAAGGAAAAGGAATTTCCTATGAATTAGACGATAGTAGCTCTGATAGTAGTGCAGAATTATAGATAAACCTCATCAATGAATATCTATTTTAGAAAAGAATAATTTAGGAATTTCTACAAAACCACATGCTTGTTTTGTAGAAATGTTTGTACAACATAAAGATTATACTGAAACACTTTCAGATTTTATAGATACATAATGCTCGCAGGGTAAATATCATCCTTATACTCAGTATAATGATAAGATATTAACTAGTGATACGGAGGAATTTAATATTAAACCCCTTCTAATAGATCACAAGACTGCCTTTAACCTCATGCAGGTCAAACCCAATTATAGACCCATAAAACATCAGAGTTCTTCAGCTGAGCATGGTGGACCAGACCTATAAACCAACAGGAAGCCCTAGAAGATACTAAAACCTTACAAAAATAATGTAAGTGTCCGGACCAAATTTTTTTTAAGCAAATAGCACTTATACAACAAGACAGTCTAGATCAAGCCCAACATACCTTATTACAGGTTCAAGCTATATCCAAACACAAGAAAATGGATATAGAAGCAGCTAAGGAAAAGATTAGGCAACTAGCAGAGCCTACGTTAGGAGAAAATCCCATCGCTAAGTGGGATAAAGACCAAAGTTATTGTGAAATCATCCCTATTAACCCAGACGCCACTATTAATGGTGGAACCTATAAGAAAGGATATACACAAGAAGATAGAGAAGAATTCAAAAATGACATAGATGAAATGCTTAAGTTAGGCATTATCAGAGAAAGTAAAAGTAGACATAATAGCCTTGCCTTCTATGTTCAAAATGAATCTGAACGTAAAAGAGGAAATAGACATATGATTATAGATTATAGACAATTAAATAAAAATTGTGAATTAGATTCTTGTATGATACCAGACAAGAATAATTAAATCAATGTGATTGAAGATAGAATTATATTCAACAAGTTTGATTTCAAATCAGGCTTCTGGAAAATTAAGATGCATCCAGACATTATTACTTGGACAACCTTTAGTATGCCCTAAGAAAAATACGAATGGATAGTAATGCCATTTGGATACTTGAATGCTCCTCAAGTATTCAAAAGAAGAATGGATAATATATTTAGACCTTATTCAGAATTTTGTCTTCTTTACATATATGACATTATTGTAGCCAGTAAGACTGAGATAGAGCATGTAAACCATCTCAAAAAGATTATTTTAGAATTAGACAAGCATGGTATTATTATTTCCGAAAGGAAAATGCAATTATTTCAGACTATAATAGATTTTGTGGAAATGCATATAAATAAAGGAAAAATATCCTTAGCAGAACACATAACTAAGAATATTCTTGAATTTCCAGACCAGCTTAAAGATAGAAAACAATTACAATCGTCTTTAGGATTGCTTAATTGTGATGCAGATTTTATTAAAGACCTTTCTTCGAAGAGACAAAGTTTATCTTCTAAATTAAAAGGAACAGATAAGACTAATCCTCTTTATTGGACTAAATATGATTTTGAAGTCATAAGATAGATTAAAGATGCAGTCAAGAATATTCCTTTACTTGAACTGCCTAATGCAGAAGACCAGTTTATAGAAGAAATAGATGCCTCTGATAAACAACAGAGAGCAGTTTACTTTGCCATTGATCATCAAACAAAAAAGAAGAAACTTTATAGATATAGTTCTGGAACCTTTACAGATCTAGAGACAATATATAATGCCCATGAAAAAGAAGTTTTAGCCATAGTAAGGCCAATAGAAAAATATATGCTTTTTCTTAGACATAAACATTTTACTGTGTATACTAACTCTTCTTATGCAGTAAAATTCAGAGATTTAGACTTGTCCAAATCAAGGACTAATAGACTAATTAGATGGCAACAATTGCTTAATGGTGATGACATCTCTGTTATATATATTAAGAGAAGTAAAAATACCATTCCAAACATTATATCAAGAGAACCAATGTTTGATAACACTAATATGATTTCATGTTTTATATTGCAAACAGAAGACCTAGACACTATGAGTTCCTCTGGAACAAATAGACTGAACAGAGATGATGTTGCAGACTATCTTAGATGCGTAAGACCAAATGCTAGTGTAACGCAAAGATAGACCCATATTCAAGACTCTTATGAAAGATTAATTCTAAAGAACTTTGATGATATCTTAGTTCCTCTTGGAAAATCTAGACATGCGATTATTTCTCAAAATAGACTCATTGGGAAGATGTATTTCCCCCAATATAGACCCGATCAAAGATATCCAGACTTAATAAAATTTAGACTAGAATTTTCAGATGTTGAAAATACTCTTATAGACGTTATATGATTAAACTGGAAGAATAGACTATGGATAGATTTCAAAGAAAATTTGGTAGCCATTGCTAAATTTATGAGGACACAAAGACTTACACTTACCCAGCTCAGTGGTACTGCTATGCCTAAACCGCAGACTAACTTATGCTCAGACTCTTGGAGAATCCTCTAAAACTAAACCCGCTGATAATTTTTATTATTAGAAAAAGACTTTTAAGACTAAGATTGTTATACCTTTTGGTCACAATAATCTTTCAGACTATCAGAAAGACTTTAATAGCATTATTGAACATTTCAATATGTTATTATCTGAGACTAATGGAGATGCCTTAATGATGAAAGGTTTCTTGAAAGACGTTCCAAAGATTTATCTTTCTAGGACGGCAAAGATGGCCCTGATAACCTTAGCAGACTATGGGTTCATTGGACTCATCCAAATTGAGACTATAGAAGACTATGTTGCTCTTAGAAAAATAGTCCATGAGTATGTTAAGAAGTTAGAGGACTTCCTTCCTTTATTTTCTAGAATATATCAAATTTATAGGATTTAGACTTATTAGATTTTCTAATTATATATTTAAAGACGTTGAGATTTTATTAGAAGATGAGACTAAAGATTTAATTTTTGATAATTCCAAGCTCCAGATTGCTCAAGCCATGGAGACAATAGAAATCATAGAATTATTGATAGGAGAAGATAGATGGTACACTGCCTACCATAAAGAAGACCTGATAATCCAAGCTGATGAGCCATTCAATGGAATGCTCAAGAAAGAATCCAAAGAAATGGTAGAGATAGCTTTGCGAGCTAGCCTTAGAATTGTGGGCCTTATTGATGAATTTTTCAACGAAGCTCTACTAAACCAAGACAAGGAAGAGGAAGAAGGGCCCCTTGTTTGCTGAAGAATTATTGAAGATAGAAGATGTCATACACTAGACCTATGCATTATTACAAGATGACAAGACTCCATGTAGATTCCCTTGCAGCAGTCAGCTCAGACAAGCCCCGCCCGGGCCCCTAGAAAGCTTCTTTTTATAAAGAAGAAAGAAACCCTCACAAATACGTTATGTTAGAATTATTATTAGACGACATATTTACTTTATGTAAAGAAAATAGTATAAGACTTTAATAATTTTTATCTCTTTAATCGGAACGCTTTTGGTAGCCGGTCACCGATCATTTTTAGTGCCCTTACGCTATAAAAGGGAGCATCCATTTTGATTTCATATATCGAAGTTTAAAAGTTAGAAAGAGTGTGTAACCTTGTAGTAAGTAATATGTACATGAGTGAGTAAACCTCTCATAGTTAGGGGAGAGGGGAGAGTTCTATTTACTTATGCAATGCAATAAAATTATTTTCTTTTCTAGAAATCTCTTAGGTTTAGTTGTTGTTATTTTCCAAATTGTCTCCAACTTTCTATTCATAGAGGACTATTATATGGAACCTCTGGTGTATCACACAAGGTGTTATACTGGTGAACCACCGTCAGGTGCTGATTTACCGTGAGCCATTAGCCAGGTGGGCATTATGCATGAAGGCGTACAGGCAGGAAATGGGTTCAACGCCAAAATAGTGGATTGAGATGCGACATATAAAGAGAGAGTTATAGGAGGCCGAGATCAGAGAAGAATAGTAGCAAGGCTGAAGAGAATAAGGAAGGAGGATAAAGATATTACAGACCAGAAGGAAGGTATAACTCAAACAAAACCCTTAACTATTTTACATATTATTATTTTAAAAAGAATCTTGTATGAGCCTACAAATCACTACAGACTCTTTACAATTTGTTAATGAAACAAATTTAAACTTAACTAGAGAAATCCAAGATTGGAATCTTACACACCCTAAAGATAAAGAACTTATAGAAATTGCTTTAACATATGCAGGTGGTACTTTTAAATATGTATACCAGGTTATTGAGTGGTTAGAACGTGAAGTACCTAGAATATAAATAATTAGAACATGGATCAGAAATCACTTTAGACAAAGGATAAGAACTATAGAACTCGCAGAAGAACTTTCAAGACCAAAAAAATATCAAGAATACACTAGGATACTTGAAGATAGTATAAACGTATTAATATTTATTAGACGAAAAAGGTTAGCTGAAATAAAGGCTATTTTAATTAGAGCCGGAGGAATCCTCCCTCTTCTTAAAAACGTAGAGACAGATGCCCCTAGAACTACTATAGATTTTTGTCATCCTACGGTGATAATAATTTAGACAAATTCATAGATAATGATATAATTAATATTGTTAATCAAATATATAGAGAAACTAGACTGTTAAAACCACAATACCATATAAGGTATTTAAGACTAGAATATTTCCCTACAAAAACCGCTTGCAATTTCTAGACTCCCTGAAGAAACTATTTATATAGATAATCCTCGCTATTCAGAATTACAGTATGATAGTGACGGAAAAAGATTGAGAAGTAGCAGTAGACCTGAAACTTCTACACTAGACTTCCAGATTAATTAGGCTTTAAAATAAGCTGAAAAGACCTTAGAAACCATTGGGGTAAAAATTTATATTCCCAAGAACCTTAAAAAGAGAAGGGGGTCCCTAAGCGGTCTATAAAAGACAAATGCGGTCCTAAGAATCAGTTGGACGCTAACTAATCTGCATTCTATCCGCATAGAACAATCCGCATAAAAGCCAGACTCTTTCTCTCTCTCTCTCTCTCTCTCTATATATATATATATATATATATATATATATATATATATATATATATATATATATATATATATATATATATATATATATGAGAGGAGGGTGTTTTACTATTCTAATCCATTCAAGGTTTGAGATTTTTTCACCTATTCAGATCCAAGGGTGAACATTGAATACGACTAACACTACTCCCCTTCATTCTTTCATTAGACACCTTACTCCCTTATTGTCTCATTCTCCCTCTCCGTACAATACCCCTTAATTCTCTCCTCATTTGTCATTGTCGGAGGTAAAACACCCTGTCTCTGAGCACTGCCGACGGTACATTTATTACTCTTTCTACCTCTATTTTTCATCTCCTTTTTGAAATCGTGCACACACTCAAAGTCTCCTTTTTGGGTTTTTTCAGATCTGAGTTATATTGATGAGGTTGACAAGATGGGTATAGGACCAAATAATGAGATAATAAGAACTCTTTGTTTCTACTGTATATGGATTAGTTTTTTATCTTGGTGCCACCGTGTTTCTATGTGTATTTTATGGTGGTTATGTGGTTTCTGTCAAAAGATCTCAAAAACAAATGCTAGAGAACTTGTTTCTATTTTTAGAGAAATGGTAAAGTCTAAGATTTATTTTTTACTTTTTTCACTTGCTCCTAAAAAGGTGTTTGAATCAAATAAACCTATTGATAACTTAACGCTCTTGATTTAATCCCTATTGATAATTTTGTGACTGTTTTTCATTTTGGGGGACTCTCAAAGTGTTTGTTTTTATTATTTGAGGGATATTTTTGGTATATAATGTTTGTAGTTCGTCCCTGTCGAAAATTGGAGAGGATGATGGTGAAGATCAAAGTACCGAGGAGCCTAAATAACTAAATATTGCAGGTTAATGGAGTACAAATTTTCCTGGAGTTTTAGTTGAGGGATCATTCTACTCCTCTTATAGTTCATGTATGTTCATAATAAAGAGGAGCCTAAATCAATAAATAACTTTGTACTGATGATATATTTCTTATCTTCTATAGTAAAAAAAATCAGAATGGTTGAGTCTAGATTTCAATAGTCCAAAGTCATCAGTTGATGATTGAATTGGAGTATTTTCTCCTGCTAATTTCAGGTACAGTTAATTTCTTTTTATCCCAAAAAGGGAAAAGGGATTCATTTCCCATCCCATTTGGGTTTGCCACTAGCTAAAATTTCAAGCTATTTGGATAAGTTTTCTCTGTTATATATATATTTTGATAATGTTGAACTGAGATGAAGGCGTTTTTTTTAAATTAATTCTTTTCAGTGGATCGACATGCCTCTCTGAAAATGAAAGTGTTACTCCTCCGCTATTCTGCACTTCCCTATCAAGGTTTTTGTTGTTCTGCTTCGACTTGAATTTTGTGTGTGTTTTTATTGTTCAAGTGAAAGAAGAGGATATGATTTTGAGATTAATTGTCTCACTTTTTGTGCACTATCAGTATGCAAAATATACCAATCCTAAGTACAAGGACACTTGAAAAGGATCATTGAAGCTTCAATTGATAAACCAAAGATCGAACTTCTCTTTTGCTTTGTTTATCGGCGCATTATTAAACATATGCTTCTAGCTGTCTTACCTTCCGCTAAAATTTGCACAGACCTTTAAATAATGAATTTCTCTAAATTGGATAATGTTTGTTGAAGCACTAAATATTATATGTTGGCTTATCAAGATGTTTTGGATTTTCTTTTTCTATTCACAACTATACAGATGGTTACCCTAATGGTGAACCAACCTCCATGTTTCCAACTTTTGTAATAAAACAGTGTTTTTCAGAGGTGGTCCTAAAATCTCAAGCTACATGACCATGATATGTGATTTTTTCATTCATAATCCATTCACTTAACAATTATTCATCTCCTTTCCTTTTCAATTTGAACACTCTAACTTCATAATTTATTGTTAACACCATACCTTCACTAGCATCTCCCTAAGGGGACTTTGGGATTTACTATGGTTAGGTCTCATGTTTTATGTACCATACTAAATGCAAAATGCTTTGTTCAGTTATAGAAAAATACTTTGTTTACTTATAGAAAAATGCTAAATGCTTTGTTTAGTTATAGCAAAATCCTCAGGCATCTGTTTAAAATATTGTGTTCAAGTATATAATAATAATAATAAAAAAATGCATTTGTTAAGTTTACTACTCATTTAAGTAATCTGTCTAATAAGGAAGACATGGATTATCACTACTCATGTATATTGCTTAGTTATAGCATTTGTCTAATAAGGAACACATGAAATTATGCATTTTTCCAAACTACTTAGTTAATTTTCACTATTCAGTTATAACATTAGTTATTATCATTGTTAGTTATGAGTACTCACTACCTATCTAATAATCACAAAATGTATTTCTTTAGATCCAAACTACTCAGTTATAGCATTAGTTAATTATCACGACTCACTACCTATATAATAATCACAAAATGCATCTCTTTGGATCGAAAGTAGCTATGCCAATAAGTGTTACTACCTATCTAATATCACCATCAGAATCAACGATCTTTCTCTTCTTGGACTACTTTGATGCAACTTTAGAACTTGGAGTTTTCTTCTTCTGTGATGAAACCAAGGATACATTTTTTTGCGTGACAATGATGGATTCGGTGGTTTTCTTCACAGTAATAACTTTTTCGTTGGGGCGCCATGTTTTTACTATTGAGTCTTTTCCAGTTTCTTTTCATAACCTTTCTTTGCGAGTTCCTTGGGTACCAATCCAGATTCCATATTCAGAAAGCTACAATTTAACTATTAGGCACTTGGTTATACAATGTTTCATAGAAAATCCTCAATGGGTCTCTTTCTTCAGGAGGGTCTCTCTTCTCACAAGGCAGATCATACACCTTACTCTTCATTTTCTGCATTTTTAATTTATCAGTCTTATTTGAGCTTTTCTTAGCAGTGGACCCATCAAAATCATTGCCAGCCTATTCGTTCTTGGAATTTTAGTGGTCTTATTAGCAAAGGAAACATCAAAATCTTTATTCGCACTTTCTTTTTACACCATTTTGGGGTGTTTCTTAGCAAGGGTTTGTTCAAAATCTTCATCAGAATATTTTTTCTTGAGTTTAGATTCCTTGGGGGAGCGGGTGGCTGATTTGGGTTTCTTCTTTTGGAGAGAACTGATGGGTTTGGCGCCTTTTTCGTCCAAAGTTTCCTCTTTTTTACGGGTTTTGAATCTTCAGATGGCATATTTGCACTAATGAAAAGAAATGGGTTTAACTAATATAATCAGCATTTTCTTAACATTTTTAAAACTAGAAAAATGGCGAGTGTATTTAACTGCATTTTTACTAACAAGCTTGGTTAACAAGAAATATGGCGACCCGAATATAATCAATATTTTCTCAACATTTTTACTAACTAGAAGAATGCACACACGCATACACGAACAAGCTTGGCTAACAAGATGGCGACTCTGTTTCTAAAAATATTGATTCTCAGAAGTGTGCAACTATGTCATTTAAGATAATATTGTCAAAGACTATTGAGTCAACTACTCCGAATGTTCTGCCAAATTTAATTTGGTGAGTGTGGATTTTCATTAATATTTATACCAAACTGTGTTCAAATTTCTGTTAAAAGGGAACTTTTTGGCCAGCCGTATTAATTTTCTTGGGCTGATGAATGGTTAACGAATTCTTTAAAGGTACCTCCTCGATTTGGAAGTATTACATGCAAGGGTAGGTTAAGTTTCCTCCGCTTATTGAGCATTTATTTCTGGGAAATGGTTGTGTGCAAGCATGGATGTTTTTATTTTGGGTTAACTATGTTTGACATTTATGTATTTAAAGAAGTATCATTGGTTTTGTAGCATTGGTTGAGCCACCTTACTTTTGAATTTCAATTTTTAATTTTGGATTTGATTTTACTTTGGGTTTCTATTAAGGAGTTTCAAACAATTCCTCAAGCATCCAAAAAGAACACGTTGAACTTTCTTTACCACACTGTAGAATAGGTAACTATGCATTTTTTTTTATAATGAACGACCATAGACTATGTATTTGTTACAAAGTCCTTCTTCTAGGAACTCTCTAATGACATGTTAGCGACACGGTCACACGGTGTATTTGTTATATAAATACTAATTATCATGGTTTATATAATATTTTACTAGCTATTTCAATTGAATAGCTATATTTTTTGTTTTGTATCAGGTCGCATTTTGAAAACTGTGGACAATTATTATAGTGGAACACGTGGAATGACATCAATTGATATATATCTGATTTTTTAAAGAAGTTTGTTTCATTGAAGTATTTGTTTGACGAATTTGAGCTTTTTGAATATTCTTGGATTGCTTTTTTTTCCTTAAGCATGGTGGATAGTCCAATAAATAAAAGAGACTATGACCATTTTTTGTAAATTTTCACTTTGTTAATTTGAAGCACAATGTGAATTCGATTGATGAATATTATATATTTCATATTATATGTGAGTTTGTTTGATAAATTTAGATTATTTGAATGTTGTTGAGCTATTTGTTATTTGTCAAGAAGTGTGGATATTCCTACAAACAAATGAGTATATGACAATTGTTTTTTAAATTATATTTTGTTATATTGGGAAACGGAATTTTTTCCTTTTTGCAATTACGTACTTTGAAAAGTTTTGCCATTTCACAATTACGTACTTTTGAAATTTTCAACATGCCTTTAGGCACGGATATTTTGTTCGTATATATATATATATATATATGCTCTTGTGCGGACTTGTCCGCATTTTAAAAATGCGGACCGAACATGTGTCACTTGGAGGTGAGCCTAGAAATTATGGGAGAAATTACAGGCACACTTCCTCTATTTTTTGGGCTCACCGCCAGGTGACACGTGTCCGGTCCACACTCTTAAAATGCGGACTGGTCCGCACAAGAGCAGTACTGTATATATATATATATATATATATATATATATATATATATATATATATATATATATATATATATATATATATATAGTCAGTCTCTCATGCATACCTCAGTTAGAGGACCACTAGCGCGGACCAATTTTGATAAAATAGCAAAAAACTATTTTTGAGTTGATTTTTTTTATACTTTTTAATCATTTTAGTAGGACCATAAAAAAATGAACTCAAAATGAATTTTTTTACTATTTAAAAAAAAGGGTCAAACTTTGTCAAGTTTTAACAACTTAAAAACAAAAAAACGACAAAGTTTGACCATATTTTTTAAAATAGCAAAAAAAAAAAATTTTTGAGTTGATTTTTTATGGTCCTACTAAAATGTTTAAAAACCATAAAAAAATCAGCACAAAAATATTTTTTTACTATTTTAAAAAAAGGGTCCCCAAAGTAGGACCTCACGACAGCCCGGTTATATATATATATATATATATATATATTAAGTTTTTAGAAAAAAGTAGTAATGACATACATTTTTATAAACGTAAGGCTTGTCCATATAAAAAATATAAACACTAACAAAGAACAAAGCTATAATATAAGAAAATTCCATGATAAGAAGAAAAAATATTTTGCTACATTTATATGAGTTCATAATATTTTAGTACATTTTTCATTAATAAATGTGAAATTTTTTCCACTAAAATTGATCTTTGGCGAAATTCGACAATGAAAGGTTTACAAAAGTCCAATAAAGTTTTTAAGATGTATTTAAGTCTAATATAAAGAAGCTAATGCTACCAGTCAAAAAAATTCCCCAACACATCCCCAAAATTCATCAAGTGCTCGTGCTCGTACTCGACGAGGGCTCCACCCCAATGAACAAACACTTAATGCACTTTCGGGATAAGTTTAAGGGTACATATTATTTTTCTATAAAAAAATTAATAATGTATTAAAGTAAAATCAAGGTTACAACTAGTAACAACTCACTTTAGTACTCTAGCACTCCCTAAATGGTTTTAGTGACACTTCTTTAAGACTTTTGATGAAATTTTTGGATAGCATAGAGTACCAAAGTGGAGTGCTAATACACTCTTTGCCATTTTAGATATGGTAATAATTGGTTAGTAATATCCCAACTTTTGGCATTTTTACAACTTTTTCTTTCTTTCCTTCTTTTTATCCCTCTTTCTTTTTCTTTTTTCCGTGGAAAACAAAGTAAAATAAAATAAAATTCATCTTCATTTTTCGGAAACCAGGTGAGAGGAATATTATAAAATCTTAGAAAAAGAAAAATTACCTCTTTTTCTAAATTGAAACCCTAGCGAGACAAATAACTACAAATATTTCTCCCTAAACCCTTTGTACCACCGACCAAACACACGAGTAAGTATTTCATTTTACTTCTCTCTCTATTAAACTTGATTTCTTTTACACTGTTTTGCTACAAACTGTTTTGTGTTGCAAACACAAGAGTGATTTTTTTTAGCCAAAAAAATTAGGTGTTATAAACTTGGAGTTAAAAAATTAGGCGTCATTAAGTTGACAAGGCCCTAGGGTGATGTAGTTCATTATAATTTATGTTAACTTTAATACATTACTAAGTTTTAATATTGGACTTTCTTACAATTTGAGCAATTTATTAGACTTTACTACATTTTGACCCTAAATGTTACTAATTTTCTAATATAACAAATTTTTATCTACTATGACACATGTATATTGTTATAGTATGTTATACTATGTCCGTCCCAAATAAGGGGTGGAGCATGAAATTGTTGTGAGTGGGGATAAAACTTGATACTAATGTAAGGGTTTGGTAGAAATGGAAATTTTATAAACGACTCGATAACATGATACAAAATTGACACAACATGTTGTGTGTATATCGTGATTTTGTGGCAGTCTCGCGTAAAAATTATGCCTCATGTTGTGGTGTTTTTACTCGTATTATAATCTACTAGCGTGTTTAATTGGGTGTGAAAATTATTAATGGTATTTGTTGTGTCATGTTCGTGTTTGTAAAACGTAGAAAAATACAATTTTGTGTTGTCATGTTTTTTTCGTGCCTAAACGGTGGGCAAAACACGACTTGGAAATATGAATTGCGACCCCTTGGATTAAGGGGCGATGGTCCCCGAGTTTCTTTTTAGGTTATAATTTGATTTTCAAGACAATAATGACTTAAATATTCAATAAATAATAATGTAAATGTTCATATTATATACGCAACTCAAAATAGTAATCGATGTGAAAGAAGTATGACTTTTGGTTCGAATACCAAAATAGCTGAAATCTTTTTTTTAATAACCATGAACCTCCATACGAACAAGCCATTTGGACTCCCCATGCAAGCTAAAGAGGGGGGACCATGTGCCAGAGCAACCCTAACACATGCCCCGCTTACCAGGTTTCCGTTGGGGAGTTCGAAACTTAGACAAACAGTTATTATCCGATCCTATCAAGTTCACTCCTTACCATTAGGACAACCATGGTAGATCCTAATTTAAACCATAAACAATCCCATTTACTAAACATACTCTTTCAGCAAGAACATTTTTTTCCCAATTTGGGTGGGGGCTTAAGCCCCCACTGGGCCTAACATGGCTCTGTTTGTGTTCCAAATTGATAGTCTCTATTTAAAAATGATGGTTTTTAATGAGTCACAAAATGAATGGCCAAGATAAAACCTTGCTCACTGGCGTGGATTTTTTTTCGGCGATTACGTCAAAAAATGGAAAGAAACTATTATTTTGGGATTCCCCGAAAAGGAAATATTATTAATTTGGAACGAAGGGAGTACTAAGTTTTAAGACATCGACTTAAAACTTAAATTTTATTGAGCTGCACACAAACTGTTGTTTCGGGGTCATGTCTTAATTTCCCTTTTGGTATGTGAGAATTTTTATAGTTTTTTTTATAACCCTGAACCTCCACACGAACGAGTCACAATTGGGCTCACCCATGCGAGCTAAACATATTGTGCCAGAGCCACCCTAATACACACCCTGCTTATTATTTGGTTGGTATTCTCTAGGTGGTTTCGAACTTAAAACCTTTGGCTAAACGGGCCACCCCTTAACTATAGATAGATAGTTTATGACTGCTTATTGTCGGTTATGCTATGCTATATAGGCTATAGCTAACGTGTGTGTGTGTGTCTAGCTGAATCCAATCAATGAACCTTAAAAATGACATTTTTATTAATATAGTATAAGATTGATTTTTAATCGAATTTTGTGGAGATGATCTCAATTCTACAAAAAAAGTCATTGAAAAAAATCAACGCTGAAAGTGGGTGAAATGCAAAATTGAAACATATGTGTATTTTTGGCGTTTTAAACTTTTGATGATCATCTATCCCACAATTAAAGATTGGATATATGAAGATTATGGTAAGTAAATCATATTTTTTTACTATTTAAAAAATTTGGTCTGCTTTTAAGGTATGTTGATCGGAGTCTGCTGGAGAGATATATATACAGTACAAGCACACACGCAGTAAACACACATTATGCATTAACCTTCAATATTTTTTTGATAAATATCCCTCAATAAATGTTTCTTTCAAACTATAATAATACGGCTAGTAATGTGGATCGAGCCATACTCGCAGCCCTCGAATTGAACTCTTCCTCAGAGGCATTCTGGAGTGTCACAAGTCTTAACCCAAAGTTTCTAAAAATCTATTGGGTTAAATCAAAATCATTTTATAGAGAGGGATAAGTCCCTGAGTCTAAATGGCTATAGTGTATTTTTTAGTAGGAAATCATATGGGTTATCTTCAATATGAAGAGGGAAAACACTCTGAGGATGAATGAATTTTTATGGTGTTTCTTCATTGTGGTGACAATTAATCTCAACACAAATTATAAGTAAATGCATTAAACAGAAAAATAAAGAACAGGGATAATTGCAATCACACATAACATAATATGTACGTGGTTCGGTAAATTGCCTACGTCCATGGTGGTGCTCTCAGTTTTTATTTCTCTTTTCTCCAGAGGAGTATTTCCAATTATATAACCTTTGCCCCGGGTCAGGTAAGTAATATATACAGGTAAACTTCAGAGAGTGGTGGTGTTGAACACTCCCACGTTAGCCCAATATCCCTAGAATATCTCGTGAGAGATTTTAGGAACACTACGGGTTGTTGCTAACAAAATGCATTTTAGGCTTTGGAGTTTGGGCCGGACTCTTCCTATTTTCAATAGGGCTTAGTCCGACTACTTCTTCGGGACTATAAAAATGGACGAGGTACCCACAATTGCCCATAAAATTTTTTGGTCACAATTTGGGCTCAAAATTTTTAAATAATAATTCTAATGGAATTTTTGTGAATTGAGTGAAGCTTTGGGGGGTGAAACGTCTCTTCCTAAGGGATGCAGGTAGAAGATCTACTTCTTTCTCCCTGCATCATCATTGAATGGTTTTAAAACTGCTTGAAGGAGACATTCCTGCCGTCATTTCACAAGTTTCGTACTCTCGAGACATCTTTTGCTTCTAACTGCATCTTCTCAATTCCAGGTCTCACCCTTCGTCTTCGAGCTTTTCCTTATCTTTCCATCTTTATTTCTTGTGGCTTCGTGTTGTCTCAAGCTGATTCTTACTTCGTAAGTCTTCCAAACTTCTTCTCCTTTCTTTTATGTTGAAATTTCTTTTCTATCATTGCTAGGGTTTATTTATGGCTAGAATATGTAATAGATCAATAAATGAGTTTAGGGAGATCTACAACATCCCTAACTGGGTGGACATTTAATGTGTCCTGTTGATCACAATATTTGAGACATTGAGGATGGGCATTGGATTCATGTTCTCCTGTTTTCTCAGGGAGTCTAATCTTTCCCCCGAAATTATTATTTTTACACTTCTTTAGTTATTTCTATATAGTTCCTGGCCAATGTTCTCCAAATGGTTGGAAAATTATTGACGGCATACATAGGATCAATCATATTTATGAAACCAATTTAGGTCTTGCTAAAATCTGTTATTGCTATTCCTTCTCTCGAACGAGCTCTGGTCTCCTCTATCTGAAAGTTAGGACTCCTGGCAGGGTGTTGGTAGTCAATCTACCTGATTCCCATAAGGACTATTAGCACGAAGGGTTTATTTCCAGGAACTGGCAGTTCCCTCCCCAGACCGAGGGGACTAGGTACAAGGAACCTATGATTCCCTTCTTTGGGGGAGGAGTATATAGGTAGATATTTTTCTTGCTTTGCTTATTGATTTAGTGTATTTTGTCTCTTATGTTCTTGTTCTTTCCTTTTTTTAGCAAAGACGAAGAACTTGGAACCCGCCTCCACGAAATTCGAGTTGTTGAGCTGATAAAAGCTTGGAAGATAAGGGAATCTTTGGCTGATGGGGAGCATCCGAGATAAGATGCTTTCCTTATAAAGTACAACAACACGGGAACTAGCTTCATCACTCGACCTGTTAATAGCATTCCTCACCTCGATATCCTAGAAGAGGTCGCTACTAAGATAATTAAATTAGATGAGGAGAATAATAGCTCTAGTGAAGGAAGTGTATGAGGTGACAGAGGTGGAGCTGAGGGTGTTTGTAGTGAGGAAATCTCAAATGGTGAGGTATCTTCCAGTTGGGAGGAGAGTTCGGAGAATTGAGAGAGTTCGAAGAATTTGGAGAGTTCCAGTGAGGAGACTAGGTCCCCCCTCTAGAGGAATTTAATCCAGGATGATGATGAGGACAATGTTGCCTTGGCTGAAGAAGTAGAAGTCTGGGAGTGGGGATACTGCCACTATCTCCCAAACAGTGGCTCATGAAAGGGGGAGGAAAAATAAAGAGGAGGCATTGGTGAGGGAGAGAGAGAGAGAGAAAAAATGAGGAAGAGAGGAATAAAGAGGAAGAGATGAAGAGGGTCGAGATGGAGAAGAAGTAGAGAGAAGAAGAAAGGAGGAGATAACAAGAGAGGACAAAAAAGGGACAGTCCTTGGTGCCCGTGTCTGCCTTAGCTGAGGGGGCTTCCGTCGCTCTTGATCCTCAGCTGGCTCCGACAGTGCTCGAGAGAGCAGTTTTGCCAGCAGATCGCCAGAAGTCATCAAGCATATGGACTGACCATTTAGCCCTAAAAGCGAGTCAGGGGCTAGCCTTGGTAAGTCTACTTTTACTTATCTTCTCTTAAAATTTTGTTTTCTATATCTTCTTCTCTAACATTTTCTTACTCCTTTACAGCTTGTGTCTGATTTGACCATCCTCTATTGTAGCCGCGGCAAGCTAATGAGGAGAAATGCTAAGCTAGAGGCGAGCTTAAAGGTTGCCAGTGCTACTAAAAAATCTTATGATCATACCTTGGCTGAAGCTAACAAAGTAAAATAGGCAGCGTCTAAGGAGATGGAAGAGCTGAGGCAGCCATATGACATAGTTTTCACGAGCAAGCTGGCTGTGGTTGAGAAGAATAAAGAGCTTGCTAAAAAGATGAAAAAGTTAGAATCTGAGGCCTCCACCATCAAGGAGATCTCTTACAATGCTGGGTGGCTTGCAGCATACGAGGATGCGAAGGCTCAGATCGGCTATACCGTCCGTTTTGACTTCAAGAAAGGTTAGGACAAGTCTTTGCTTGCTGCTGAGGTGGATGTTTATTCTCCTCTCTTTGACGAGCATAACCCTGGCCCGAAACCTTTTGTAGTGGGACTGCCTCCTCCTGCTACCAATGGAGGTGTTCCATCTGCTCCAACTATTACTATTGATTCTCCCATCGATCAAGGAGTAGTGGCCATTCCATATGACGGAGGTGAAAATCAGGCTACTACGGATAAGGGGAAGAGACCAGCATCCTCAGAGCAGACTAAGGTTGCCAACTAGTCTTTTTAGGGGGCCTTGTATTTTTTGCATTTCTCTTTTTTCTCCTTTTCTCGCTGATCTAGTTGTACTTGAACTATTTTTGTTTTAATGAAATGGAGTTCTGTTCCTTTTCATATACTGATTTAGTTATTCTCGACCCTTGTATGGTTTGTAGCTTATCGATCTTACGGAATATATCCTGACTACTTCTCATTTAGGCCAAATCCTTGGTACTAATGTGAGCGACTAGGTCCATCGTGCCTTTATAATAATTTACAAATCTCTTCGAGCAAGGAATCAGGAATACAAAAACCAATTCGAGCTGGTTACTAAGTCAAAAGATCGACTCGATGAGATGAGTGAGATTGGTGCCTCTGTTCAAGAAGAGGTCAGTGCTCTCAAAATGAAACTTCGAGAAGCGTCTAATGTCAACTTAGTTGGCAAAATGACCCAATAAGAAAATGATAAGTTACAGTGAGAGCTCGCCTGCTTGAAGGAGAATACGTCGTGCACAATTCCGTTGCTTATCCAAGGTACTTCATCATCAATGGTACAACGAGCTGGAAATCTTCCCAGCAGTTCTCAAAGGGAGATTGCCGAGCTGAAAGGGGATGTTGTTCGAGCCTATATGATTGCAGTCGGGCTTCAATGAGATGTTACCAGGTTGAGACAGTTGTTTAAAAATAGTCCTTGGCAGGCATGGGTGGATGGCTATGACCAGGATTGGACTGATGCTCCAACAAAGTTGAAGGAGGTCGAGGAGTTAGCTTTTATAAGAAGGTGTTTGAGTGCCCTCAGGGAGTTATAAGTTCCCAGGAACTTTGTTCTTTGGTATAGGCATGAAATATGTCCCGCAACTTTGATGCCCAACCCATTCAGAAGATATGCTCGTTGGGTTCCTATAGATGTGATCCCAAGACAGCTTCTGGAGCCAAGTTTAAGCTAAGTTGAGGAGGAATTCACTCCTCACCTAGATGATGGTCGAAGAGCACGAATAGCCACTACCTCGCTCAATGACCTTGTCATCATTGGGGTTCGAATCACTTAGCATCTGTAATTCTTTGTACATGTAGTGATGTAAAAAAATATTTATGTTTTGGGCCATTTGCCTCCTAAAGATGTGTTGTGTTATTTCTTACTTTATTAATCTCTTGTTTAGTTATCTTGGGATCTTCCAGCCCACTAGATATGACTTAGGAAAAGTTAGTTATCGAGTGAGTATCCCCCAATCCAGTATTCTTTTAAATGTACCATTCTGCCTTACTTTACCTTTTAGCTCGTGTCATTACACTTCTTTAGGCCCAAGTGAGGCAATGGCGAGGATACAACTGGTATTGGATATTCTATTCGAACAGGATTTTTGGGCCAAATAGTGTTAGGTTGGACATATTTCCTAAGGTTCCCCTATAGGGCTTCATATATTGCCATGGGAAAGCTATGAGGTCATTCGTGTTAATTGACAAATGCCCGAGGAGAGTCATTATACATCGACCCTATTATTTAGCCAACAAGTTTCTTGTGATCTTAGTTTTGTACGTTAGGAGGGGATCCTGTAACTTGGAGAGGGTGCATATATTATAATGTAGTTTGAGAAAACCAAGACTTCCTAAAATGCCACTATCAAACAAATCTTATTAATCAGAGAAGTATTGAAAATTCAACATTGAGTTCGCAAAAATAAAAAAGAACCCTAGAAGTAGAATTTCTTCAAGTTGGTTACATTCCATGCTCTTGGTATCTCCCTGCCCTCCAGTATTTCTAAGTGGTAGGCTCCTTGTAGGTCATCTTTTATCACCTTGAATGATCCTCTCAAGTTTGCTCCTAACTTGCCATCCGATGGTTTTACAGCGCTACCAAGAACTTTCCTTAGGACAGAGTCCCAAATCTGGAATGTTCTTTGATTGGACATAAATATTGTATATTTATTCCCCTAATTTCCGTGAATTTGTGAACCATAGTGATGTAACCTATATGGATTTGACGCACATTCATGCTACTAATCTTCTTTGGCAAGTATTTCGTGTTTCTTGCATCTCTTATTGGTTTTACAGGTTAATTATGCAAGCAGCGCAAAAGAGAAAGCGAGATAATGAAAGAAAAGCTAAAAAGGAAAGTTCAAGGGCATTTTGGTAATTCTGCAGCCAGATCTCGAAGGAGGAGTCAACTGGAAAGTTGAAGAGCTCGGAACAACGAGAACACTGGAAGAAACGACACCCAAATCCGAGCTACGGTTGATGAGTTATGACCAGTGGAAGTTGAAGAAAAATCCAAGGAAGAAAGGAAAGAAAGCAAAAAAAAATTCTAAGTGTCGAATAAGCACCCCAAACTAGCAAGCATTCGCGAACCCAAGGGCGAACCGGTTTGGGGGGCGAACCGGTTCGGGGTACATGCGAACCGGTTCGGGGTACCTGACGCACGAAATTTCTCCTCCATTCTGATTGGCTCCTAAGAATCCTATTAGGTTAAAAACTCTAAAAATAGAGTAGGGAACGTAGGTAGAAAAGTAAGAACAGCCGTTTGAGATAATTTTGAGTAGTTTTTGATAGAGAAAAAGGGAGCAAAACATCTAGTAACTTTACTTTGATTAATTGCTACAAGAACAAGACATTTCCGGGTTTGCTTTCAAGTTATACTTCACGCTTTCTTTTAATAATAATTAGTTATCTTGCAAGGTAATTTTTCTGTATGATTTGAATGAATTTATGCATTCATAGTACTTCGTTACGTATATTGATCTAGTATTATCACGAGTTTGTTTGCATGCAACATTAATATTTCATGCATCGTTCAGTTTAACATGTCCGACTAGGTTTAAAAGGTTGGAATGCATGAACCCAACCTAATGTGTTAGTGCATGTGTATAACGTTAATCCGATGAATTTAACGATTGACTTTTATCGTATTGTGTAATTACATAATAATTTTGTATCTTTATCTCTCGTTTACCTTGGGGTACTCATGATGATTTAGAGTACAACTTGTGTGTCATTATCGCGATACCGATTTACTCATCCTCAGATTAGGTATGACGCGGGCTTGAACCTCGTATACATAATGCTTGGGAGTACAAAATTTTGGGTCTAATCAATCGAATAAATTTATGATTAACATTATCACCGCACTACACTAGGGTTGGGGGATTGTCTTTCCATCCTATTTTTTTCATTAGTTAAAATAAAAAGTTTTTGAAATCATCAGTCATTCTCCATTTCGGTAAATTAATTGAGTTGCATCTTTACTCATTTGCATTATCGCATTTGGTTGTAATCAATCTCAAAACCAACCATTTTTTTCCTTTCATTTCTGAGTCAAAAGTTAGGATTTCTCTGTCTCGTCCCATCGTCACAACTCCGTTGTCCTTCTTCCCTCTGGATTCGATACCCGACTTACCGGGATTATTACTTGAGCGACAGGCTTACACTTGAGCCTAGAGTGAACGCACTTCTGAGACACATTTTCAGTCGCGTCAAGTTTTTGGCGCCGTTGCCGGGGAATTAGGTAGACTTATGATTAGATTGAGTCAATCCAAAGCTTTGACCAAAAATTTTAAAAATCCGAAAACATAAAAAAAATAATAAAATAAAATAAAATAAAATAAAAACACAAAAAAACACACACAAAAAAAGATTCACTATCATCTCTCTTAAGCGTTAATGAAAAATTCTGAAACCACTCCCACACCCCATAATACTCCAACCAGTATTCAAGAAAATCCACTTGTTGATTATAATCCTAATAGTCCCCACACTCCAAACGCCCCACAGTTCTGGATCCCACCTCCCACACCGTCACACTCAATCTCCGATAACACTCCCTTCCCTTTCTTAGGACACACTTCGAGCACGCCCAGTGAGAACACCGAGTCAATAAGTGAAGGAGAGATGTCACAACACGGCAGTGCACCCGCCGGTGAGGAAGAGCCTCCGTACCGCCCGTTGAGAGAATTCTTATATCCCGAGCGTACTGTCACTCCGGGATGCATTATACTCCCGTATAATGCCGGGCAGTTCCGTTTCAAAAATGGAATGATCCAGATGCTACCGCATTACCACGGTATGGATTCTGAAAAGCCATACCTCCATATTAGGGAATTTGAGGACGTGTGTGATACTCTAAATGATTAAACCTGCACACAAGAGGTAATCCGTCTCAAACTCTTCCCTTTCTCGCTCAAAGATAAAGCTAAGGCCTGGCTATGGTCTTTACCTCCAAGCTCGATTCCATCCTGGAATGAGCTACAGTCGAAATTTCTCAAGAAATTCTTCCCACCACATCGAACAATCTCTATAAAGGCTCAAATTCAAGCATTCAGGCAACATGAAAATGAGCCATTCCATCGATGTTATGAACGTTTCAACGAGTTAGTTGATTCATGCCCCCATCATGGATTTGATCCATCGCAAATCACCTCCTTTATCTATAATGGGTTGAATATTAACTCCAAACAACTTGTTGAAACTATGGGAAGCTGTCCGTTTGTCGATCTAGATGCCCACGATGCTGATCTTCACATGAGATATGTCATTGAGACTACCCAATCCTAGGATACCTCCGACCCGAACGTTCAAAATCGAAATCGACAAGCGACCACTACTCCATCAGCATCCGGTCTATTCCATGTAGATAACAATTCTATGACGGAGAGTCGATTGTACACCCTTGAGAAAGGATTGCGAGACCTATGAGAGATATATGGAAAAGGACCAGCTGGACCCATTCCGAACCCTATCCTGAAGGTGTGTGCGATTGGTGAGGCGAGACATTCAACTGAGGAATGTCCGACGATAGCCGCCTACAAAGTAATGTTGGAAGAGCAAGTTAGTAGTATAGGAGGCTTTAAGGGTAATTTAGGTGCCCCGCACGGGAATTCATACAACCCTTCATGGAAAAATCATCCCGGTTTTAGCTATGGGCAACAACATGCCGCAATGAACCCTCCTTCAAATGTTACCCTCCTCCACCACAACAATTTCAACAAGCTCCACACATGCAAGGACATGTGCAAGCACCACCACGTCACGGAAATTATATCCCGCCACAGCGGAGAACTATCGAGGATACCATGAATCAATTCATTGCAAACTAGACCGCAACCAATGCCAAATATGATCGTCTGATCGGCGACATAAATGCGAATCTGTATAAAATACAATCCTCATTGAGTGTTCAAGAGAAGGGCAAGTTTCCTGCCTAGGGCCAAAGACCTCTCCAAGGTCAAACTAGTGTTAGCTCGACACCCCATGACCATCCTGAGCAATGTAGCGCAATTACCACTCTACGTAGTGGGAGAGTAGTTGACTTGTCACATCCCCCACGAGACGTACCTAAAGACAAGGAGATTTCGCCCGGCACGAAAGAGGCCGAAGATGTCCCCTTGAATGAGAGTGACAAAGAAGACTCTAGTGAGCCCGAGGTAGTAGTGAAACCACCCTCCGCGACACCGTTTCCTCAAAGGATGATTCCTTCCCATAACGGAAACCCACGTGATGACGTGCTAGACGTGCTAAAACAAGTTAAGCTGAATTTACCTTTCCTCGATGCCATTAAGCAAATTCCAGCTTATGGAAAAGTCATTAAAGACTTTTTGACGGTAAAGAGAAAGATGAAGGTAAAGAAAAATGTCTTTCTAGCACAGAATGTGAGATCCATTATACTCAATGATCTCCCACCTAAATTCAAAGATCCCGGTGCACCCACCATTTCCTGCATCATTGGAGAAAACAAAATTGAAAAAGCCTTACTTGATTTGGGAGCAAGTGTCAATATCCTCCCCTACTCCATCTATAGGAAACTTGACTTGGGCGACCTCAAGCCCACAAAGGTCTCTCTCCAATTAGCGGATCGAACCGTGAAGATTCCAAGAGGCATAGTCGAGGACGGGATCGTCCAAATTGACACTTTCTACTTCCCGATTGACTTTGTCATTTGGGACACGGAGCCCTCCTTTAACTCGAGCAACCATGTTCCCATAATCCCTGGATGCCCTTTCTTAGCTACGTCTAACACAATCATCAATACTCGGAATGGGGGAATGCAACTCACCTTTGGGAACATGACCTTAGAGACCAACATTTTCCATGTCGCCCAACATATGGGGGAAGAAGATGACCTTCATGCGGTGAGCTTCATAGACGAGATCGTAGGGGAGTACTTTGAGGAAAATGATTGTGGAGATGCCCTAGGGTCCTGTTTGGTGTCGAGCCATGAGAATGAGGGGTCTCACAAGAGAGAGCCGTTAGGGGTGTGCCCTATTTCATTAAGTAATAGTGGTAGTTATGACAATGAGAGAAAATTGGGAAAGAGGTGTGTAGTGACCGCAATTGAAAGAGAGAGAGAGGGGTTAGAAGAGAGAAAACTGGTGGAGTTAGAGATCGAGCAAGTAAGAGAGGACGTAGGCACTACTTGAGAGAGAGAACTAGGAGACATGAGCATGGAAGATTTTGAAAGAGAATTCGGGCAGGTGGATGAAAGTATTACTATTGAAGGCCAATCCCTATTGGATTCGTGTATTCACTTCGACGAAACTGAATTGAAAGCAAAAATTGATGAACTCCTTCGTTGTGACAATCCACCCACAACACTAGAGGCCCCGAAGGCAAGTGAGGAGAAAATTTGTGGTTCATCTAACATAGAGCCCGACCCATGCATCTTAAAAATTGAACAAAACCTAGGTGTTCCCTCCGAGTCAGTGCACGCAGTTCACACTTTGAGACAACATCACGAGGATCCCTTTCCAGTTAGTCACGATGAGTCTCCCGTTCTATCCTTTATCTATGGGCGAGGTCCCAACTTGTTCCGATTGTTAGCTTATAATCCTAGGACGGGAGAGATAAGGAGAACATCCAACCCTATGAGTGGGGTCGGGTGAGTTTGTGGAGAGATGAGAGGTCTTCGCACCCCCGATGCGTATGGGGTGATTATTGTTGTATTTTTGAGTCATGCATGAGTGTCATATAGTGTCTTGTTGCATTTTAATATTTGTTTGTTTTATTTTTTCGCACTTTTCGTTCGCCTTGAGTTAGATTTTCGTCCTTTTTCCTTGAGGACAATGCAAAAGTCTAAGTTAGGGGGGGGGGGGTCACAAGTGCGTATCTCTAAAACTTCACAAATTTCAAAATGCCCAAAAATTTCCAAAAAAAATCATAAAATTTTTAAAAATCAAAAAATATTTTTGTTCAAAATATGTAAAAATTGGAATTCAACTTTTTCAAAAATATCATCAAAAGTCGAATTGGAATATGAAATTGTAAACATCCAACATACACAAAGCCGAAATTGACCAAAGATGGAAATTGAACGAAAATTGACGACTTAACGAACGAATGTGGAGATTAACAAACTCGGTGAGATTCGACCCTATCACGTTTTGCGAGTTTTTAAATCAATCCGAGTTAATTGTTAACTCAAAGTTAGTTTTAGCGCTTAATAAGTTGTCAAGGATCTCAATCCTTTCATTTTGATCGGTTTTAAAAAATGTGTGAAATATTGCCTTGAAAAACGCGCCAAATTAGCCTCTAAACTGAAATTCACCTCGAAACGCATATGGTAACGCAATTGGCATTTTGGACAATGAAGTAGGCCCTCGTTTGTCACCCAAAATTTTGGCTAGAAAAAAAGTAGCGAAAAATCACCCTTTGCAACCCAAATTGAGCCGAATAATTTTCCCTTTCGTTTGACAACCCAAAAAACCCAAAATAGCCAGAATTGTGAAAAATGAAAAATTCAGATTTCAAGTCCAAAAAGTGCATATAAAGGGGAAAGAAACAAAATAGTATGCTCAACAAAAACAACAAGAAAAGAAATGAAAAAAACAGAAAAAGAAGAAAAAATGAGCAATAGACCGGAAAAAGCACAATTGGACATCATTAATGACTTTTCCAATTCCAACCTTCCATACCTCCTTCATTTTACCCAATGAAAACTTCAACCCGAAAAAGTCCTAACCGAGTCCAAATTGCAAAAATTTATTACCGCATGGAGAGTTAAGACACCAAAAGATAACATAAGAGGTTAAGTGCGCAAAATACAGGCAATGTTCCCGTTTTTTTTTAAAATCGTAATCCGATGATGAGATCCTTTCACCATAAAGTTTCCGTCTTTCTAATTGCAGGCGTGAATTTGCTTCCATTAAATTTACTCTTTATATCACGCATTCCGAGAGAATAGCCATAATCCGAGAGATTCGTTTGTGAGAGCGTTCCGTGAGAAATTGAAATCAAAACAAATTTTTGAATAAGTAACGTAATGATCAATCGGTGGAAATTGGCGGTTATATTTTTGGCTTCGCACACACGCACTATGATTTGAGACTTGTACATATGACTTGATGATGACTATTTTTTGGAAAAGTTTGAATTGCTCAATTTTTGCATATTTTGAATTTTCTTTGTGTCAATAACGAATTTTGTGGGTATATTCACTGCAAACCCTTACGAGACACAACTCGTCCTACTAGGGTGACCTAGGGGTTTAAAGGCTTGTTGCATACGCTAAATGAAATCGCTTGCCCGCGAAAAAGGTATTCTATCCCAATAAAATGTGATTTTCAAGAGTTAAGCCTTACTAGGATTCTTTTACATTGCTCGGGACGCGCAAAGTTCTAAGTTAGGGGGGTTTGATTGGACATAAATATTGTATATTTATTCCCCTAATTTCCGTGAATTTGTGAACCATAGTGATGTAACCTATATGGATTTGATGCACATTCATGCTACTAATCTTCTTTGGCAAGTATTTCATGTTTCTTGCATCTCTTATTGGTTTTACAGGTTAATTATGCAAGCAGCGCAAAAGAGAAAGCGAGATAATGAAAGAAAAGCTAAGAAGGCAAGTTCAAGGGCATTTTGGTAATTCTGCAGCCAGATCTCGAAGGAGGAGTCAACTGGAAAGTTGAAGAGCTCGGAACAACGAGAACACTGGAAGAAACGACACCCAAATCCGAGCTACGGTTGATGAGTTATGACCAGTGGAAGTTGAAGAAAAATCCAAGGAAGAAAGGAAAGAAAGCAAAAAAAAATTCTAAGTGTCGAATAAGCACCCCAAACTAGCAAGCATTCGCGAACCCAAGGGCGAACCGGTTTGGGGGGCGAACCGGTTCGGGGTACATGCGAACCGGTTCGGGGTACCTGACGCACGAAATTTCTCCTCCATTCTGATTGGCTCCCAAGAATCCTATTAGGTTAAAAACTCTAAAAATAGAGTAGGGAACGTAGGTAGAAAAGTAAGAACAGCCGTTTGAGATAATTTTGAGTAGTTTTTGATAGAGAAAAAGGGAGCAAAACATCTAGTAACTTTACTTTGATTAATTGCTACAAGAACAAGACATTTCCGGGTTTGCTTTCAAGTTATACTTCACGCTTTCTTTTTATAATAATTAGTTATCTTGCAAGGTAATTTTTCTGTATGATTTGAATGAATTTATGCATTCATAGTACTTCGTTACGTATATTGATCTAGTGTTATCATGAGTTTGTTTGCATGCAACATTAATATTTCATGCATCGTTCAGTTTAACATGTCCGGCTAGGTTTAAAAGGTTGGAATGCATGAACCCAACCTAATGTGTTAGTGCATGTGTATAACGTTAATCCGATGAATTTAACGATTGACTTTTATCGTATTGTGTAATTACACAATAATTGTGGATCTTTATATCTCATTTACCTTGGGGTACTCGTGATGATTTAAAGTACAACTTGAGTGTCATTATCGTGATACCGATTTACTCATCCTCAGATTAGGTATGACGCGGGCTTGAACCTCGTATACATAATGCTTGGGAGTACTAAATTCCGGGTCTAATCAATCGATTAAATTTATGATTAACATTATCACCGCGCTACACTAGGGTTGGGGGATTGGCTTTCCATCCTATTTTTTCATTAATTAAAATAAAAAGTTTTTGAAATCATCAGTCATTCTCCATTTCGATAAATTAATTGAGTTGCATCATTACTCATTTGCATTATCGCATTTAGCTGTAATCAATCTCAAAACCAACCATTTTTTTCTTTTCATTTCTAGAGTCAAAAGTTAGGATTTCTCCGTCTCGTCCCGTCGTCACAACTCTGTTGTCCTTCTTCCCTTTGGATTCTATACCCGACTTACCGGGATTATTACTTGAGCGACAGGCTTACACTTGAGCCTAGAGTGAACGCACTTCTGAGACACATTTTCAGTCGCGTCATCCTTGGATTGACCTTTTTGTTACAATTCTTTGCTAGCTATTACTGGCAGGCTACTAGTTTTACTAGAGCCAACTCCCTTCGTTCCTCAGCTAGTCAAGTTCAACCAACAATGCTGTATCATTCTGGCCTTGGTTAGTCAGAGTGGACCTCGTGGTAGGGAGGCCAGCTTCCAAAATGGATAATTTTCTCCTTCCCATATGTAAGTACGAATGGATTCTTTCCATTTGCTCTCCTTGGGGTGTTGTGGTAAGCCCATATGATATGGGGTAGTTAATTTACCCATACTCCCTTGGCTCGCTCTAAAAACTTTTTCAACCCATCGATCACCATTTTGTTTGAAGCCTCAGCCTATTCATTGCTCTAAGGGAATGCCACAGAGCTAAAGTATTGCCTGATCCCATGGTCGTTACAGAAACCCTGGAAGAGTCCTCTCTTAAAATGGGTTTTGTTATCAATGATGATAATCCTGGGTATCCCAAAGCGAGTGAAAATGTTACTCCATATGAATCTTGTCATATCTGTGTCTCTAATGTTTGCTAGTGGCTAGCTTTCCCTCAGGTGATAAGTGAAAGCAAGCATCTTTGGCTCTTATCTGATGAGCGATCTTCTTATCTGCTGGTAGTACACCATTTTTAAATAATCTATTACGGGATCCATCCAAATAGGGGATATCTCGATTTTTAGAAGGTTCTTTATTTTTGGTAGTTCGCTGATCTGGTTGATACTTTGTTGGGCAAGGAAATCGATCTGAATTGTCCTCTTCAAGACGGAGTTGATTGATGAGCTTAAGGATGCTAGGGCATCAACATGGATGTTTTGTCCCCTAGGAAACTGTTGGACACTCATGTGCTCAAAGTTGGCCATCAATCATTTCATAGTGGCGCGATAGGCTACCATCCTCTCATATTTTGCATTGAAATCCAACTGTGAGTCGCCGAAAACTTGTAGTTTCTTCGCCCCTAGCATTCATGCTTTCTATAGTCCTGCGATCAGTGCCTCATATTCTACTTCATTATTGGAGGCTTCAAATCCAAGCCTGATTCCTTGCTCAAGTATTGCATCTTTCGAGATAACCAGCACGATGCCTACTCCTTCCCCTATAGAATTAGAGGATCCATCAACGTATAATCTCCAGACACCTATCGCTGGTTGAACTTTACTTTGATGACTAGTCTTTGGTTGGTCGCAAGTCTGTTCTTCTATAAAATCCGTGATGAAATCGATGAGGACCTGCCCTTTGATGGCAATTCTTGGCTGGAATTGAATGTCAAATTGCCCAAGCTCAACCGACCACTTTGACAATCTACCTGAAAGGTCTGCTTTCCTCAGGACTAATTTAAGGTGGTGGGATGTGAGTATGATGATGGAGTGGGCTTCAAAATAGTGTTTTAATTTTCTCGAGGCTACCACTAGTGAAAATTTGAGCTTTTCTAGTGGTAAGTATCGCTGTTCGGCATCCAAAAGTGTCTTGCTCCAATAATACACTAGGTACTGGATCTCCTTTTTTCGTATACCAGTGCAAAACTCACAGCATGACTAGATACTGCAAGGTTAAGTTATTAAGGATCGTTCTCTTGAGGAATTACAAGAAAAGGTTGTCTACTGAGGTAAGCTTTGATCCCTTCCAATGCCTTCCAACGCCCTCGAGCAATCCTTGTTCCACTCCACCTCCTTGCTTTTCTTCAACAATTGGAAGAACGATTGGCACCTTTTAAAATACTTTGAGATGAACCGATTCAGGTAGGCAAGCATTCCTGTGAGCTTATGTACGTCTCTTATCATTTGGATGGGCTACACCCTGTTGATAGCATCAATTTGGCCTAGGTTGGCTTCAATACCTCTCTTGCTGACCAGGTATCCAGGGAATTTTCCTAACTGGACATCGAAGGAACACTTACTCATGTTGAGCTTCATTCGGTACTTCATGAGGATTTAAAAAGTCCTTGATAGGTTATAGAGGTAGTCATCTTCGAGCTTTCTCTTGACGAGCATGTCATTGATGCAGACCTCAATAGTGCTTCCTATTTGGTCTTCAAACATCTTGGTGACCAATCGCTGGTAAGTTACTCCTACTTTTTTTAGCGCAAAGGGCATAACCTTATTGTAATATAACCTAATTATGGTTACAAATGTTGTTTTCTCTTTATCCGACTCGTGTAAAGGGATTTGGTGATATCCGAAGTATGCGTCCAGGAAGCTCATCCTCTCATGTGTTGTCGTGGCATCTACCAACTGATCGATCTTTGGGAGGGGTAGCTGTCTTTAGGTCATGCTCTTTTGAGATCGGTGAAGTCAATACAGAATCTCCACTTTTTGTTACTCTTGGGGATAACTACTCGGTTGGATAGCTATTTGGGGCATTGGACTTCCCGTATGGATCTTGCATCCAACAGTTTTTCAACTTCCTTCTCCACTTCCTTAGATTTTTCTGGAGAAGTTTATTGAGCTTTGTGTGCTATTGGTTTCAAAGTCGGATCGACGTGCAGTGGATGACAAGTGATGTTAGGATCAGTCTCGTGCAGCTCGTAAGGCTCCCATTCAAAGACATCTAAGTTACTCCGAAGTAGGGTGACCAACTCCCTTTTTTTGCTGTCGGTGATTGAGGTTCCGATTAAGAACTTTATTTCATTTGAGCTGCTACTAGCTGCGACTTCCTCCAGGTCCTTGATGACTCTTTCAGAGGGCAGGAGCCTGGTCTCCTCCACTCCTGTTCTCCCATATTTTAGTTTATATTTGGAGGTCATTAGCCTCTCCTATTCTCCGTTCTTTCTTCTAACTTCTTCAACCTTCTTCTCTGGTTTGGGATGAATAAATCACTTTCATGCCATCGACTGATCTCTATGGATCTCCACCACTCCTCGTTCAGTCACATATTTGAGCTTCTGATGGTAGGTAGATAAGATGGCCTTCATCGCGTGTAGCCATCCTCTGTCGAGGATTGCTTGGTAGGGTGAATCAATATCGACCACGATAAATTCAATCATTTTCGATATGTTTCCTTCCCTTATTGACAGGACGATCTTTCCCAAGGGTATCGTTGTTTTTTCAGCAAAGCCAACTAAAGGAACGGTGGCATCCTTTAGGTCGACGATATTTAATTTCAACTTTTTGAATAGGTCGAGATACATTACTTTGGATGAGCTACCTTAGTCGACCAGCAACCTGTCGACATCATTGTTAGCTATCCTGAGTGTAATCATAAGTGCCTCATGATGTGGGGTTCTTACTCCCACTAGGTCCTTATCTGTGAACACAATATGCTTGCTGTAGTCGACAACTTTTACTTGTCGACGCTTTGTAGCTTGCATTTTGGCTGGATCAATCTGAAAATCTTGCATTATAGCTGTAAGCTTTTTTACCTCCATCCGATCCGTATTTCCTTGAATATATTTGAGGTTGGACTCCCTATGAATTACTGCAAACTCATGTCCGATGTCTTCCTCGAGCACGTTATCGGGCCTCTGATCTCCATTGGCAGCTACCTTCTTTGCCTTTTTCTCCACGAATTCGCTCAGTGTCCAGTTTGAGCTAACTCTTCAAGGTGAGACTTGAGGGCTTTGTAGTGCTCGATTTTTTGCCCGCCCTCCTTATGGAAATTGTATCTCAGTGCATTGTTCCACTTGGAAGAGGCTCCACCCATTTTCTTGGGCCACTTAATGAATGATTTATCCTTGATCTTTGCTTGAATCTTGTAGACCGGCACTCTGAAAACTGTGTTTACTTCTAGAAATGCCTTCGAGGAATCACTCTTTCTCCCATTATTAGGTCCATTCTTGCCACCATTATTAATCCATTTCTTTTTACCTTCATTGTTATCACTTCCCTTATTGGTAATTATGGCGCGACCATTTTTTCCTGCACTGAGATGGGTCACATCTTTGACTTTGGCATATTTTTCAATACGAGTCATCAAGTCGTCGATGGTTGTGTCCTCCTTCTTAGTGATGGACTGGTGCAAAAGGTGGGAACTGGGTAAGAAAATCTAGAAGGATGCAATGGCGACCTACTCCTAGCATTCCTCAACCTCGTTGAACAGCTCCAAACACCTTTTCACGTAGTCTCCGAGGTTCTCCTGGGGATTCTTCTTAATTATCAATAAAGAATCCATCCTTATTGGATGGATGCTGCTGGTAAATAAGCAAGCTATGAAGAGATCTACCAGGGACTCGAAGTTCCTAATGGATCAATGGGAGATTTTCTCGAACCACTTTTGGGCCACATCGTGCAAGCTCAACAAGAAGATTCGGCACATCAATGCTTCCTTTTGGTTCCAAAGTCTATGGGATCAGTCTTTCCATCGTAATTCTTGAATCTCGGCATTGCGAACTTCTTGGGGGATTCCTTTTCCTCTATTTCCCTTAAAAAATGGGGACTTCATCTGGATCCTGAGAGCTCACCTAACTAGCTCTCTTATCAATTTGGCACCCCGATGTGCTGGGTGTTGGTCCATCTCTCTCCGAACTAAGTTTAGTATATCGTCGTTCCTTTAACTTGAACTTCTCTAATGGCGAGTTGGTGGTTGTTGCTCGAGCCAGTCATTATCTGACCTTTGTCCCTCAATTCTTTTAGACCCATGCCTTGGGCTCCCTCCTCGGTTGCGAGATCTGCTTTCCCGGGGGCTAGGAGTCCAATAATGATATTGCCTCATATTGCGATGGAGTTCTTTCTCCATTTTCTTTAGTCTCCTTTTGAGGCGAGCATTTTCGGCTTCGTACTTGCGAGTAGCCTTCTCCTGCTTTTGGATCCTGAACTTGTAGGCTTCGATCAACCTGGAAACTTGTGTAGATCTAGCTGGTCCTTAGTTTTCTTCTGAAGCTTGCCATTCCGGACAAAGGCTTGGGTTTGAGCGTCGAACCTTCGGATCTAACCCTGCGAGGGATAGGGTGCTCTAGAATATCGCCCGCTTGAGGGGCATTTCTACTGTGATCACACATTCTAAGTTCTCGTTGGTGAAGTCTTTCTTAAAGGAAGAACAACCGTTTCCCACAGACGGCGCCAATTATAGAGACAATTAATCTCAACACAAATTATAAGTAAATGCAATCACTAGAAAAATAAAGAACAAGAATAATTACGATAACACGCAACACAAGATGGATGTGATTTGGAAAATTGCCTATGTCCATGGTGGTTCTCTCAAATTCTATTTCTCTTTTCTCCAGAGGAGTATTTCCAGCGACATACCCTCTACCCCGGGTAAGGGATATAATATATACAGGTAAACTTCAGAGAGTGGGGGTGTTGAGAACTCCCACATTAGCCCACTATCCCTCGAATATCTCATGAGAGATTTTTGGAATAGGATGGGTTGTTGCTAACAAACTGCATTTTATTCTTTGGAGTTTGGTCCGAACATTTCCTATTTTTCATAGGGCTCAGTCCGACTACTTCTTTGGCCCTATAAAAATGGACGAGGTACCCACAGCCGTCTTGTTGGCTTCCCGTATGCTGTCTTATTGAGATTCTTCTCAGAGTTCTATTAAGATTTAGGATTGGGATTTAAACCCAATAATTTGATGACTAGTGCGTATTAAATCTTAAGGTATTGTTTAGAAGGATTTCTTGTAGTTTTGAATGTCACTACTTACTCAGCTCAATGTGCTTTTTGTTAGAGGTCGTGAAATTCAATGCTGTTATCCAAAGGAAATAAAGGGTTCTCCACTAATGCCTTTTGTTGCCCTAGAGTTTCTCTCAATTTTTTTTATCTTTTCTCTATTTATGAGTATTTTAGAGGTTTTCTCGTCTGCTTACTTAGTATTATTTCCCATATTTCAAATAAATATGTTCTTGTATAAAAAAATGCGGTATTACGAGATGATGCACATGGTTTAGCGGCATTTTCTACTTGATTCATTCAAGTTTGTACTAAAGTGCCTAATGTGGTTTTGAAGCAAACTCTGGTTCTTTTTTTATTCATTTCTCTTTCAGCCAAGTGATTTGAACATGGAAAGTATTTTTATAAATGAAGTCATCATATGATGGAACTATAATTATATAACGTGCATATATATTGCTCTCTAGTATAGTTGATTGAGGGTAGTATTTAGGGAAAATAATTTGGTACCGTGTTAACCAACATTTTGAGATACTGCCCACCACTGTTTTTTGTTGTATGATATGGCTAAAATCTAAATTATGCAATCATGACCTAACCACTTAAATATTTTTATAGATGTTGGAATGTTTTCAACATTTTAAGCTAGCAGTGCAGTATCAATCTATATTCTCGCAATCTCTATTCTTTTGGCTGAGAAGGTTGTTGGGGCTGGGGCTCGATAAATGTTTGCATACTTATATGCTTTCTTAAGAATGTATCACATTGGATGGATATGTAGGCACTGATGAGAGATTTACTATCCAAGCCTAATATTATTGCACATGATGCTATAGATAGTTTAGTTAACAAAACTCCGAAGATGATACTGTGAAGAGCAAGATTTTAGTCTTTCTGAATGACGATATATGTAGTGCTATATTGGATGTATTTTTCCTTCGCACTCAAGAAAGAAAAAGTTCATCCTGCAACATAATTTTTTGTTGGAGCGTTGGAAATGTGGAGTGATCATATTGAGGGGGAAGGAGAATTAAGCCACTATCGTTCAAGGACGGTATATTCTACATGGTTGTTCTTTTTTATTTTTATTTTGAACCATTTTTATCATTCTCTCTCAGATTTTTCCCACTTAGTTTTACAAGGTTTTTTAATGGAGTTGACACTGTAGACTTGGGGTTTCTTTACATTATTATTCTTACTTGTTGATAGTCTCTTTCTAATTAAGAATACATGTCTTTTTTCTTCTTAATGATTCAAAACCCCTAGTCTATAAGGGTATTTGTGTCCTTTCTAGTATTCATGTAGTAGGATTAATAAAGGGTAGTTTAGACATTTAGGTTTAGATTGATTATATAGAGTTTATTCTTCATCTATTGTTGTTGTATTCATGTAAGTTGCTTCTGCTTTCCATGAATTTGGTATTAGAGCATTGGTTTATTCTTGAATCATCTCTTCTCTTCATCCAAGGTTTTATCATTCAGGATATTTAGATTGATTGGAATCAAACCCAATATCTCACCCAAAGAGCATTGGATTTGAATCACACCTAGAACAATCCTATCATGTACTGGCTCCCACTTTCCCCCGATTGAAATGGAAATATATGTATATATATAAGCCCCTCCTGTAAGGACTCCTTATAGTGCCGATCCCGGTACATACCATTTTTTTAAAATAGTAAAAAACTATTTTTTTATGAAACTTCATGGATATGATCTCCATGGTGAGAAGATCATCTCCAAAAAATTTCATCAAAAAATTCAATAAAATAACCGTTGAGATGAGGTGATATGTAAGAAAAAGGTATAAATATGTATTTTCGACCTTTGAAATTTTGGCGATCATCCCACCCCCTTTTTGATTGAATTTTTTGATAAAACTTCGTGGATATGATCTTGAGAGTGAGAAGATCATAACCATGACGTTTCATATAAAAATTCAATCAATCAAATGGCTGGCACTGACCCAAAATTTCAAAGGTTGAAATGCATATTTATACCATTTTTTACATATCACTTCATCTCAACGTTTTTTTTTATCGAATTTTTGGATGAAAAAAATTGGAGATGATCTTCTCACCGTGGAGATCATATCCATGAAGTTTCATCAAAAAAATTATTTTTTTACTATGTAAAAAAAATGGTATGTACTGAGGTATGCACCATAAGAAGTCCTTACAGGAAGCTTTTTATATATATATATATATATATATATATATATATATATATATATATATATATATATATATATATATATATACGGTCAGGATCTCCGACGGGTCTAAACGACGGGTTTTACTACCGTCCAAAAGTCTTGGGACCACTTATGCCTTTTGTCTTATTTTGAGGTTTTTCTAATACAAATTTCTACCCCAAGGATTTCTAAGGTCTTTTAAGCTTATTTCAAAGCATAATTAATCTGGAAGTCTAAGTGTAGAAGTTTCAGGGCTGCTGCTACTTCTTAAGCTTCTTCCGTCACTATCGTACTGGAATTCTGAATAGCGAGGATTATCTATATAAATAGTTTCTTCTGGGAGTCTAGAAATTGAAATAGGTTTTGAGGGAAAATATTCTAGTCTTAAATACCTTATACGGTATCGTGGGTTTATCTGTCTAGTTTCTTTATATATTTGATTAACAATATCAATTATATCGTTATCTATAAATTCGTCTAAATTATTATCACCATATGATGACAAAAATCTACGGTATGTTCTAGGGGCAGCTGTTTCTACGTTTTTAAGGAGAGGACGGATTCCTCCGGCTCTAATTAAAGTAGTCTTTATTTCAGCTAACCTTTTACGTCTAATGAATTTTAATACGTCTATACTATCTTCAAGTATCCTAGTGTATTCTAGATACTTTTCAGATCTTGACAATTCTTCTGCAAATTCCTCAGTTCTTAATTTTTGTCTAAAGAGATCACGGATTCCTGTTCTAATTATTTCTATTCTAGGTACTTCTCTTCCTAACCACTCAATGATCTGGTCTATGTATTTAAAAGTACCACATGCATATACTAAAGCAGATTCTATAAGTTCTTTATCTTTAGGGTCTGTAAGAGTCCAGTCTTGGATTTCTCTAGTTAAGTCTAAACTTGTATGATTAACAAAATCTAAAAAGTCTTTAGTGATTTGCAAGCTCATATAAGATTTTTCTTAAAACAATATTATGTAAAATAGTTAAGGGTTTGGTTCGAGTTTATACCTTCCTTCTGGTCTGCAATAATTTTATCTTCTTCCCTTTGTCTCTTCAGCTTTGTTACTATTCTTCTCCGGTCTTGGCCTCCTACAACTCTCTCTTTATGTTTTGCACCTTAATCCACTACTTTAGCGGCTGACCCGTTTCCTGCCTGTACGCCTTCACGCCTAACGTCCACCCTGGCTAACGGCTCACGGAAAATCGGCACCTGACGGCGGTTCACCAGTATAACACCTTGTGTGCTACACCAGAGGTTCAACACAATAGTCCTCTATGAACAGAAAGTTGGAGACAATTTGGAAAATAATAACAACTTAACATAAGAGATTTCTGGAAAAGAAAATACTTTTATTGCATATCATAAGTAACTACAACTCTCCCCTCTCCCCTAACTATGAGAGGTTTACTCACTCATAACATTTACTACAAGTATAGCAGTTTGGCTATCTCTCACTCTCTTCTCTCTCTCTCTCTAACAACTGATGTCCAAAACATAAATGGACGCTCCCTTTTATAGATCAAGGGCACTACAAAATGACTGCAAACCGGCAATCAAAAGTGATCCGGTTGAAAGCATAAATTATTAAAGTAGCATAGTCTTGGGAATCTTTATCAACTGGGTCTACAGCTTTGGACGTCTTTTGATAATGGGGGGACCCTTATTTTCTTTGAAAAGGAAAGGCCAGCTGGAAAGGCGTGCATGAGTCTTGTCGTCTTTATGATAATGCAGGAGCACTAAAGTCTTCGTCTTTTCTGGTGGTCCCTGTGGGGTAAGGTCTAGGCAAATGATTCTTCTGTCTTTAATAATTCATCTACCACTGAGGGGCTCTTCTTTGTTGTGTCTGTGTCTTCCTTGTCTTGGTTTGAGAGGGTATTATTGAAAAATTCATCAATAAGGCCCACAGTTCTGAGGCTGGCTCGCAAAGCTATCTCCACCATGTCTTTGGATTCCTTCTTGAGCCTTCCATTGAATGGCTCATCCGCTTGGATTATTAAGTCTTCTTTGTGGTAGGCAGTGTACCACCTGTCTTCTCCTGTTAATAACTCCATGATCTCAATTGTCTCCATGGCTTGAGAGATCTGAATCTTGGACTTATCAATAATTAAATCTTTAGTCTCTTCTTCTGAGAGGATCTCAACGTCTTCAAAAGTATAATTAGAAAATCTAACAAGTCTAAATCCTTCCACTCTCATTCCTCCACAGGAACATGGAACAATCTGATAGATTCTAGCAAATAAAGGAAGGAAATCTTCTACCTTTCTAACATACTCATGGACTATCTTTCCAAGAGCAACAGAGTCTTCTATAGTCTCAATTCTGATGAGTCCAATGAACCCATAGTCTGCTAGGGTAATATGGGCAATTTCTGCCTTCCCAGCAAGATAAATCTTTGGGACTTCTTTGAAGAAGCCTTTCATTATTAGGGCATCTCCAATGGTCTCAGATAATAGCATATTGAAATGTTCAATAATGTTATTAGATTCTTTTAAATAGTCTTCAGTTAATGGAAGATTATTATGACTAAATGGTATAACAATCTTAGTCTTAAAAGTCTTTTTCTGATAACAAAAATTATCAGTGGGTCTAGCTTTGGAGGATTCTCCAAGAGTCTGAGCATAAGTCTGATTCTGAGGTCTAGGCACAGTATTACCACTAAGCTGGGTAACTGCGAGTCTTTGGGTCCTCATAAATCTGGCAATAGCTACCAAATTTTGTTTGAACTCAATCCAGAGTCTATTCTTCACGTTCCACCATATAACGTCTACAAGAGTATTTTCGTCTTCCGAGAATTCTCGTCTAAATTTGATCAAGTCTGGATATCTTTGATCGGGTCTATATTGGGGAAAATACATCTTCCCAATGAGTCTATTTTGAGAAATGATCTCTTGTCTAGATTTTCCAGGAGGAACTAAGATATCATCAAAGTTCTCTAGGATTGGTCTTTCTTGAGAGTCTTGAATATGAGCCTGTCTTTGCGTTACACCAGCATTTGGTCTTACGCGTCTAAGATAGTCTGCAACGTCTTCCCTGTTCAGTCTATTTGTTCCAGAGGAACTCATGTCTTCTAGGTCTTCTGTTTGCAACATAAAACATAAAATTATATTAGTGTTAGCAAACATTGGCTCTCTTGATATAATGTCTGGAATGGTATTTTTACTTCCCTTAATATGAATAACAGAGAAGTCATAACCATTAAGCAATTGATGCCATCTAATGAGTCTATTAGTCCTTGATTTGGATAAACTGTAAAATGTTTAGGTCTAAGAAACAACATATATTTTTCTATTGCCCTTACTATTGCTAAAACTTATTTTTCATGGGCAGTGTATCTTGTTTCTGGGTCTGTGAAAGTTCCAGAACTATGTCTACACAATTTCTTCTTTTTTGTCTGATGATCAATGGCAAAGTATACTGCTCCCCATTGCTTACCAGAGGCATCTGTTTCTACTATAAACTGATCTTCTGCATTAGGCAGTTCAAGTAAAGGAATGTTCTTGACTGCATCTTTAATTTGTCTTATTACTATAAAATCGTCTTCAGTCCAATAAAAGGGATTAGTTTTGTCTGTTCCTTTTAATTTGGATGTTAAGCTTTGTCTTTTTGAAGCAAGGTCTTTAATAAAATCTGCAGCACAATTAAGCAATCCTAAAAATGATTGTAATTGTTTTCTATCTTTGAGTTGGTCAGGAAACTCAAGAATCTTTTTAGTTATGTGTTCTGCCAAGGATAATTTTCCTTTATTAATATGCATTCCCACAAAGTCTATCTCAGTCTGAAATAGTTGCATTTTCCTTTCGGAAATGACAATACCATGTTTATCTAATTCTAAAATAATCTTTTTAAGATGGTCTACGTGCTCTATCTCAGTCTTACTTGCTACAAGAATATCATCTATGTAAACAAGACAAAATTCTGAATAAGGTCTAAATATGTTATCCATTCTTCTTTGGAAAACTTGAGGAGCATTCAAGTATCCAAATGGCATGACTAGCCATTCGTATTTTCCTTGGGGCACACTAAAGGCTGTCCAAGTAATACTGTCTGGATGCATCTTAATTTTCCAGAAGCCTGATTTGCAATCAAACTTACTGAATATTATTCTATCTTCGATTAAATTAATCAAATTATTCTTGTCTGGTATCTTATAAGAATCAAATTCACAATTCTTATTTAATTGTCTGTAATCTATAACCATGCGTCTTTTTCCTCTTTTCCGTTCAGATTCATTTTGAACATAGAAGGCCAAACGATTATGTCTACTTTTACTTTCCCTAATAATGCCTAACTTAAGCATTTCGTCTATGTCTTTCTTAAATTCTTCCCTATCTTCTTGTGAGTATCCTTTCTTATAGGTTCCACCATTTATAGTGGCGTCTGGGTTAATAGGGATAATTTCACAATAACTTTGGTCTTTATCCCACTTAGAAATGGGATTTTCTCCTAAAGTAGGCTCAGCTAGTTGCCTAATCTTTTCTTTTTCTACTTCTATATCCATTTTCTTCTGTTTGGATATGGCTTGAATCTGCAATAAGGTCTGCTGGGCTTGATCTAAAATGTCTTGTTGTATAAGCGCTATTTGCTTATAACACTTTTGGTCTGGACACTTACACTCTTTTTGTAAGGGTTTAGTTATTTCTAAGGCTTCTTGTTGGGTTGTAGGTCTAGGTCCACCATGCTCAGCTGAAGAACTCTGATGTTTTATGGGTCTATAATTGGGCTTGACCTGCCTAAGGTCAAAGGCAGTCTTATGATCTATTAGAGGAGCTTTAATATTAAATTCCTCTTGGTCACTAATTAATATCTTATCTTTATACTGAGTATAAGGATGATATTTACTAATAAAGTCTTGTCCTAAAATAATATTTCCTGTGAAACTAGGACGAGGATCCATTATCCAAAATCGATGATTAACGGTTTTGTTGGTCTGATTTCCTAATTTAAAGTAAATAGGAATAGTTTGGAAATATAAGGTAAATGGATCTCCATTAGCCACTTTACCGTATATTTCTTGAGTACTTTCTAAAAAGTAGTCTTCAGGGAAGGCATTAGCCTTACAAATAATCTGAGAGCACCCTGTATCTATAAAGGCTGAAAGTCTTTTAGGATAGGCTTTATGTTGAACGAACAATTCTACAAAACAAGCATACGGTTTAGTAGAAATTCCTAAATTATTCTTTTCTAAAATAGATATTCCTTTCTGAGGTTTATCCATAAAATCTAAGGGTATTTGTTCTTCTGAACTATCATTAGAATGGTATTCGTCTAAGTCATAGGAAATTCCTTTTCCTTTGAAGTCTTCATTTTCCTGCAATCTTGTGGCTATATTCCTATCAATGTCTTGATAGTAGGTTTTAATATCTAAGTCTATTTGAGCGTCATACTGGCTAGTATAAATTTCTCTAAATCTAGTTCTCCAACAGTCTTCATGGTAGTATAGTTGACAAACAATACAAACCATAAATAATTATGTTTGTATAGTCTCAAAACATTCTACACATCTAAAGTCTTTCTTGCAACATTTCATCTCAAACGTGCAATAATGTCTTTCATCAAAGTAACATCTAGGTATATAGGTTAGTAGCTCTGGATTACTAACAGTCCATCTTTTCTTCAAAAAGGGACTTAATATACACTTATACCAAGCGTCTTCAAAGTCTATATATTCATTTTCTAGATCGTCTTGATCAGTTTGCATCATATATAAGTCTAAGGTATCCTGAGAGTCTTCATACTCATCAGTATCACTATAGTCTTCAGAATCGCTGTCTGTATAAACATTATAGATACTAGTGTTATCATCATCTTCTATGTCTGATATTTCTATAGCATATAAGATATCTAATTCTTCTTGATCCGCATAGTCTAATATTGTATTAATAATCTTAATACTTTCTTTATCTTTCTTATTAGGGCAGTCTTTAGCAAAGTGTCCTTCTTTGCCGCAAGTCCAACATTCTTTGGTGGCAGTCTTAGATTGAGCTACGTCTTTTTCTTTCCTATAATTAGGAACCTTCTTATGCTTACTAGTGTTCTTCTTAAAGTATCTTCTTTGGTTAAATCTATTTTTCTTAGTCTTAGGATTCTTTTCCCTAAAAGTAGTAGATTGTCTAAATTTATACTTCTTTGGAAATCCTAAAGGTTTAGTCTTAAACTTCCTATGTTTACATTCTACTTTCTTCTTGAATTTCTTGGATTCACTTCCACATCCCCATTGGATTGGAGCGATGTCTCTTTCATCTTTGATTGGAGGGATCTGCTTGAAAGTCTCTTCTATCAACTTTCCTTGATTTATATCATGTCTCTTGGATATGATATAGTCTTTGGCGAAATTGATTCTTTCACCAACGGAGTTATTCTTAACTCCAGATACTCCTGGACAATTCCTATATTCATTAATTAGGATTTGTCCTATGGCTGGTATCTTTCTAAAGTATTCATCTTTTAAGGTCTCTCCAAATTCTTTAATTTGGTAATATAGCTGTTCATAATTATTGCTATATTCATTTATCTTATCTAACTTGTAAATGCTAAGGAGGGCTAACTTAGTTTTTGCTAGGTCTTGTTCATTGATCTGAGCTAGATGTCCGGCTCCAATGAATTCTGCAGTGAACAATTGAATATATTCTTCAATTGGTCGTTCTTCTAGGTTTTCCTTTATCTTCTCAATCTTAGCTAAGGAGTCTTCATCTGTAGCCTTTCTTAAACTATCTAAGTAGTCTTTTGCAATACCTCTAATGGATTGCTCAGCGTATTGCTTACATGAACTTGCATCCCATTGTTCATTAGATGCAAAACACATGTTCATCTGATTACGCCATTCGTCTAAGGCTTTCTTCCTATCTTGCACATTGTCTAGGTTGAGGTATATACCTACTGGATTTATGGCTTGGCTTGCCATAGTCTTGACGGGAGTGAAACTCTTGTCACTAGTTGGGAAGTCTTTTATATAATCAGGTTTAGTCTTAACTACAGTGCTAGAGTATATAGGAATATTTATTCCTATTAGTTTACTAAAAAGTCTAGGAGTATCTTCTAGCCTACTACCACTTCCTATCTCTTGCTTACTAGGTTCTACTTGTGTAGCTGGCATTAGTCTTTGTTCTCCTTCTTCTATTAGTCTTAAGTTTCTAAGAAGTTCTTTAGTGTTCTTAGATTCTTTTAATTTTAATATGCGGTCTTGGGCTATCATATTAAATCTTTCTCTTTCTTGAAACCTAACAGAATGACTTTTCTTAAGGTTATCTTTAAATTTCTTCATATCCAATTCTGAGGGCTCATGTCCAAAGTTTTGGATCCTAGCTTTTTCTTTAACTAAGTCTTTTTGTTCGAATGATCTTCTAGGTCTAATTACCGGGGCTTGTCTAAGTAAACTAGCACTAGTATTACTACTACATTCTCCTTCTGAAGGATCATTGATTATGGCTTCTCCCATATTCCTAAATCTAATTTCTTCGGTCTGGATATTCTTATTGACAATCTTAGGGGGACCAAACTGGATGGTAACATTTCCAGTGACGTCGTCTTGATTAATAAACAAGGGTTTATTTTGTATAGTCTTAGTTTCTTGAAATTCTGGCAATTGCTAGAGAGTCTTAGCTTTCTCTTTCATAGGTCCAGTATTCCTAATACTGTAAGTATGATTATAGTCTGATACATTGGTTCTAACTAAGATTTCTTCATTAAGTCTACCGCTAGAAATTCCTGACTGCATTCCTTCATAAGGAAATTGGGAGAACTTCACATAGCTTTGAAATTCTATATTTATATTAGCGTCTGGGATAATATAGTCTTCATAACCACTAGCATATAAGATTAACTTAAAATGCTTGGCTGTGTCTACGGTTACTGTAAATGCCGGAATGACATTAAAGTATCCTATGTTGTCTGACATTTCTAATTGGGCTATTCCAATAAGACTCTTCTCAAAGTCTTTCCATCTTTTGTCTACTAAACAACATAATATGTTTATATTATTCTAGGGTCTATGCAATGCTTGGATTCTTGCTTGAAAGAGTCCAAAGGTTAGGAATTGGAACTTCCTATCAGTTCCTCTAGATCTAAGCCATTCTGAGTCAAATACTTAGAGCTCAGTATAGGATTTGTCTAACACATGATTTCTACAATGGTAGGTCATGTTATAATTGGGAGTCTTAGGAGTGGCACCTTCCTTAAACAAGTCTATATATCTAACGGCTGGAAGTTGTCCATTATGGATGGAATCTTCCACGATCTTCCAGTCCACTTCACCCCATTCTTTCCATTGGAGGGGATTGGTGAAATTTCTTTCTTTCCACCATGTCCTAACATTGGAGGATGAGTCCTTAAGTCTTTGGAGCATATGATTACTCTGTCCAATATTTGGGATAGAGCTGGCTACCTTGCTAGTCTTATCTAATCCGTCATTTATGACTCGTCTACCTATGGTATTCCTTTCTCTAGTTTCTATGGGAGGGGATTCTTTGAACTTACAGGTGGTTACCTGTTTTTGTTCAAGTCTTTTTTCAATTCTATCTAAGAAGTCTGAATAATCCTTTTGTCTTTTTATTTGGTTAAGGATTTCTTCTTTAAAATTCTTATTTTCTTTTCTAGTCTTTTCAAAAGTTTCTTCACTATGTCTAGCTAGAGAATTAACAATGGTTTTACCAATGTTAGTGATATAGTCTTTTACTTCATTATCTTTTTCTAATTGTTGCATAGTTCTAACTTCTATGGATTCTACACTCTTTTCAATTTTATCTAACCTAGTTAGAATAAAAGGAGAGTCTATTTCTGCTTGGGAAGGTTTATTATATACGGCCTTAATTCCGTTTATAATTTCACCGTATTTTTCTTCTACTTGGGCCATGTCTAATCTAAGTTCATTAATAATGCTATCCATTTTAGATAGATTATGTCTTTCCATATTATTAAGGTAATTTGCTAAATTTTGTTGGAATTTAACAAAGTCTGTGTAGAAGGTAGTTAACCCTTTTGTTTTAGCTTTTAAGTCTAAATGCAAGTCTTTAACAAAGCTACTATTATAGTCTTGGGTAGCTGCTATATATGTAGAAATTAAATTTAATCTCTCAAGTATAAGTCTAGTTGCCTTAGCTGCGTTGGCAATCTCATTTTCATTTATCTTGTAATAAAATCTATCATCGTTTATCTTTTCTAAAATTCTTTGATAGAATTCGGATAAGGTCTGAATGGAGAGGCCTTTTGATACCACATTCCAGTGTGATCTAACTATCTCCATTAGGAAGATAACTATCAAGTCTAGGGATAAGCTTAGCTTGTTCTTTAGTAAGTTTAATTAACTCACTATCTTGATTTTTAATTAAAGTCTTAATTTCTAAAATGTCTTTGTTAATAACTTCTATATGATTAGTCTTAATATTTATTTCTTGTAACACGTGGACTAAGTCTATAGTGATTTGATTATCGATGTCTAATAATATTTTAGAGATATTTTTGATCTCTGTTTCTAAAGTTTGAGTGTCTTTTATTAATTGTCTTAATATAAGCAGTATACACTTATTTTGGTCTATTATGCTATTAATAGCACTAGCAGTAACTTGTCTACTGTCTGCGTGTTTGGTTGGGATATGTTCAATATGTGAACAACCGTCTATGTGTGTGGTTAAACAACCTTCTGAGTCTAAATATGTTATGGGTATAGGTTGGTAGTCTGGGTTAGTTCCAAAAATATCTTGGTAAATGCGAGGGATAAATCTCAAGGGCATTAAAGTCTTTAACCGTGTGTCTAAAAGGAACGTCTTATGGCTCTGATACCAGAATTGGTTTTTGGTCGGAATTTGGTGGTATTTTAATTGCTTAAAAGTCTGATACTAATATTGGGTCTTGAATTATAATTCTTTTAAAGGTGTAGTCTTTAAAGGGGTTTTTATAAGATAAGTGGGGACCATGCGGGGACCATTTGTTGGGAAAAGGACAAAAGTCCGTTGATAGGTCCGTTAAATGAGTCCGTTCTAGATCCTAATTATATATATATATATATATATATATATATATATATATATATATATATATATATATATATTTGATTCCTTATAGAGGATGTATTTCAAAATCTATCCTCAGCAGCAATCAATGGAGAACAAGCAAAAAGTAAAAAAATCCCATGATACGGAAAAATCAATCCTATATCTAAAAGCCTTCCAAAAACTGTATATAAGGAACGAGATGAGTTGGGTAATTCTCCATACACCATAAATACAACATAGCAGGTTTGACCATGCTTTCTCAACAATAACCATGTTCGGAAGCTTGACCTTACTAACTCAACTTCAACTATAACTATATCGTAACACGACATCGGGCTTGTATGTGATATCTTATTATAATTTTGCAAAACATTCGACTAATAAAATGGACAAGACCCAGTGCCGGACCCTCCAATGCAGACATGGCATGGTGTTAGAAGTGGAAGATTGAGTACATACGAACTACATTAACCGGTTGCCTAAAATATTAACCTATTGTTTACACTTGTCCGCCCAATCCTAATATATGGTAATAAATATAGCAGGGAGATTATAAGTACAAGAATAAATAATGTTTAGCGTGGTTTAACTGTTCAGAATAAGAATTTAGGACCTTATATATAAAGAAAAAAGGAGTCTATTAGGGTTAAACCCGGATTGATATATGTGACAAACATATTTTTTCATAAGCCATTTGTACAGACATGAAGTACAACCATATCAAAATTGAATCAAATGAAAATCCCATACATTTCAAATTCCTAATCAGACTTAGAGACTAAACATTTACTTATAACACTTCATTTTCCATGTCGACTTCTACAGGATGCCAACCTATTAGACCTATAACACTTAATTTAAGATAAAATCTTAGGATACATGCTGACTTATACAAACTTATGCTTGTCAAACCGCTTTACACCTCCTTTATGTATACTTGTCAATGCACACTGTTATATGGAATGTGTTATTGATATGTGTATGCAGTTTGTTGCTTTAGAATGTGAGTGGTATGGTAGTCCTAGTTGAGTCACTAATTCAGACCACATGACACTTAAGAATCCTTGCCGTAGTTGTTTAAGTAGTGTACAATATATATAATATGTCAACATGAATTTAGGGAGGCTCCTTGTATACTTCTATGTTTTGGGCAATTCTTAGGTGAGTACTGAACCCTTAATGCTGTTGGAGTTGATCCATTATTTGGCTACTCAAAAGACTCTTGTAGCTACCACTAAGGTTTCTGAGAGAATCACTGTGATCATCAAGGGCCTCTCACTTGTTCCAATGCCTTCTCAGATTTGATTGCAAACAATCTTTAATTTCTTTAGTATCTATCAGCATTTTAGCTGACTGTTTTTATTTTTATTTTTTCTCACTTTATCATTCTAAACCTTAGGAGTTGGCTGTAATGGAAAGCATGTAGTTGGGTCTATAGAGAATGTTGTGACTGGATTTTTTGATGGATGTAATTCTGAAATTCAACTTACATTATGCAGAATATTTGAAGGTTTTACATTGTCTTCTCTTACATTATTACAACCTCTAAGAATTTTCATCTTGTGTTGAAAACTCTTATTACTGTCTACTGAAGGTCTACTTCAACAATTACTTTCTTTGAAAGGAACTGAACCCACACTTTTGCAAGTGCTTGGGCACTACTTAGTCGCACTTGATCCTTTTTGAAGTATACCTAGATGTTGTTGGCAGTGTAATCAACAAACTCTTCAAGCTCCTAAACTCACTGCCTTTTCTTGTAAAGGTTCGTTTAGATACTGATTTTATTCCCTACAAATTTCCAAATATGATATCGGGTAAAACAATATAACCCCTTCTGAATTATCACACTTGTTGTAATAACCTCCCCAAACTAATAAATTTGCGTCTAACTCCTATCATTCTTTGTAATTTCACCTTATGTCGCTAAAAAAGGTCTTTAGTGATACATGTTAGCGATAGTCAAAGGTGTATTTGTAATTTTTCATATTTTATTTGGTTATTTTCGACACTAGAGGCATTTGTAATTGAGGCTATATTTCAGGGATTTTCTTGTGTCTTACCCAATAAGGAAAGTTTGTTAGACATGCAATTAAAAGCATACCAATGATTGGCAGGACCCTTCAACAAGTACAGCTCGTCATGCAAGATTGCAGATCTCTACATCATTTATTCGAATTGCTAAAGCTACTGACCAAAGCCATCTTCCCACATTGAGGTAATTAATTCTCTCCACTAACTGATTTGAAAAATATAAAGTATTTTATTTAGTCGACTCCAAATAATTGGAAAAGGCTTTCTTGAGTTTAGTTGAGTAAAGAGTTAGACATTTTGCCTCCTTGATCTGAAAATATGTCAAATATGCAAACTTATATTCAGTGAATAGAAACAAAAAACAAGTCGTAACCGTAAAAAATAAAAAAAAAGTTGTAACAGAGAATGAAAGGGTTGCTCAGTTATTTTCAGTGTGTGTGTGTGTGTGTGAGAGAGAGAGAGAGAGATATTAAACCCTAAGTTGGTAGGGTTGCAAGTAAAAGAGAGCGGAGAGGGCCTGATGTCTTCGAAAGTAAATAAAAAAAAGAATCCGGATGTTACCTGATGTCGTGATGGCGGTGAGCAGAGAGGCTACCGAAGAAGACTTTTGGTGAGTGGAGAGGGCCGATGTGAGCAGAGACACTGCCGTGAGATGTCTAACTAATTGTGGTGAGATGTGTGGTGATAAAAACCCTAGGTTGAATCATGAGATGTCTGAGTGAGTCGTGACATGTCCGAGTCTTAAACCAAGTCAAGTTTTTAAAATAACAAACTTATCCCCATTTTATTTTACAAATTATTCTATTTTCTAACCTATTTTTTATCCAGTGTCCATTACGTGTCCTAGCAATGTCCATCCTTTTTCTATGACTTTGAAGTCTGACACACCGCATGGCGTGTCAGACACGTGTCCAAGCCGTGTCCTTTGCTTGCCCGACATTTGTACGGGGCCTCCGGAGAAGTGTCCTTGCTTCATAGCTATTCACATAGTTTCTTTTCTATGAATTCTTCTTAATCTTCTCAACACGTAAACTTTCCCAGTTTGTTGTCAAACATGAACATGGAACATGACATTTATAGTTTTCTTCTTGAAGTGGAATTAAGATAATTGATAACTATCAAGAGGAACCACCAAATTATCTACGTAAAAGTTTGTTCTAGAATTTTCTTTGGACCTCCAACTTAAAGGGTCAGTTTATACCTTTTTAGGATGAAATTATTTAGAACACAAAAAGCTCTTTCATGGTATAAAATTCGCTTGTAAAATTGGTTCCTTACTTATCCAAGGCTTGTGGGAAATGATGACTAATATATATACAATGGCGAATCCAGAATTTTTTGCTAGTCCCAGAGTTTCGAGTGGTTTGGATTAATTCGAGTTTTATACAATTTTTTTGTCAGAAGGTGTGTAAGATTTTTTAATTTTCAAACTTATTACGTTTTTATCTCACAATATAGCGTAAATTTTTTGTTAGTTCGGACTTTTATACAAATTATAGCTTCAATTCGATTTGTATACAAACTCATCACATTTTTTACCCTAAAAGTTGCAAAATTTTCATTATTTATGCCTTTACTTTCTATCTTTACATCCTATTTTTTTTGGAAATTCATGATAGGCTTTCGCCCCTCCTTTCCCTATTGTGCATCAGCACATGTATATATATTAGTGTTCTAAAAAATGTGCCTAGGCACAGGGCTTTTTAGATAGGCCAAGTTTTGGCCCTAGGCATTGATTAAAGCGTGGTTAATGTTTTTTGGGCTAAGGCGTGAAAAAACACACTTTTTTTAGGTAAGGCGTGACAAAACGCAAATTTTTTTAGGTAAGGCGTTAAAAACGTGACTTTTTTTCTTTTTTTGTAGTATTCTAAAAAAATAGCATTTTAATTTACAAATAGTCAAACATATTTTTAATGTATGTACCATTTTACTATTTTTAATAGGATTATCATAGTTAAAATATATTAAAATATATTTAAAAAGGCCTCAACGCCTTTTCATGCCTTTTTACGCCCAAGACCCGCCTAGGCTTCTAAGGCTTAAGGCTTGGCCTCCACGCCTCGGTCACGCACCGCGTTTTTTAGAACCTTGATATATATATATATATATATATTCTCTGGTGCGGACTAAACTGTGCACACCCGGTGCGGACTTTGTCCTCTTCCTCACGTGGTCCCCTCGTGATCCCTAAAGACATTTTGTTATTTTCTTTAGATGGTCCCCCTCTTGTTTTATATTAAAACCTTAATTTAAGACTAGATATTTAAAAATTTATAGTTTAAACCCATATTGGTATCAAGACCTTAAAGATTTTAGAAACTCACCGAATTCCGACCAAACCCCCTAATTGTGGTATCAGAGCCATAAGACGCTCCTTTTAGACTATTAGTAAAAAGACTTTAATGCCCTTGGGATTTATCCCTCGCATTTACAAAGATATGTTTGGAATCAACCCAGACTACCAACCTATACCCATAACTGATTTAGACTTAGAAGGTTGCCTAACCTCACACATAAACGGTTGTTGACACGTTAAACATATCCCAGCAAAACACGTAAACAATACATAAGTCACTGCTAGTGCTATTAATAACATAATAGACAAAAATAAGTGTATACTCCTTATATTGAGACAATTAATAAAAGACACTCAAACCCTAGAAATAGAGATACAAAATATCTCTAAAAGACTACTAGAAATAGATAACCAAATCCCAATAGACCTAGTACACGTTCTACAAGAAATAAATAATAGGACTAATCATATAAAAGTCCTTAACAAAGACATTTCAGAAATTAAAACTTTAATTAAAAATCAAGACACTGAGTTAATTTAACTTACTAAAGAACAAGCCAAGCTTATCCCTAGATTAGATAGTTATCTTCCTAATGGAGATAGTTAGATCAAACTAGAATGAGGTATCAAGAGACCTCCCTATTCAGACCTTATCAGACTTTTATCAAAGAATTTTAGAAAAGATAAACGATGATAGATTTTATTATAAGATAAATCAAAATGAGATTGTCAACGCTGCTAAAGCAACTAGACTCATATTAGAAAGATTAAATTTAATTTCTACATCCATATCAACTACCCAAGACTATAATAGTAGCTTTGTTAAAGACTTACATTTAGATTTAAAGCCAAAACAGAAGGATTAACCACCTTCTACACAGACTTTGTTAAATTTCAACAAAATTTAGAAAATTATGTTAATATTATGGAAACCATAACCTATCCCAGATGGATAGAATTATTAATGAACTTAGACTACACATGGCCCAAGTAGAAGAAAAATACGAAGAAATTATAAAGGGAATTAAGCCCATATATAATAAACCTTCCCAAGCATAAATAGACTCTCCTTTTATTCTAACTCGTTTAGATACAATAGAAAGGACTGTAGAATCTATAGAAGTTAGATCTATGCAATAATAAGAAAAAGATAACGAAATAAAAGACTATATTACAAATGTTGCCAAATCCCTGGTTAATTATCTAGCTAGACATAGTGAAGAAATTTCTGAAAAGACAAGAAAAGAGAATAAAAAATTTAAAGAAGAAATCGTTAGTCAGATAAACAAACAAAAAGATTATTCAGATTTCTTAGAAATAATTGAAAAAAGACTTGAACAAAAATAGGTTGCCACTTGTAAATTTAGAGAACCTCCTCCTATAGAAACTAGAGAAAAGAATACCATAGGTTGACGAGTCATAAATGACGGATTAGATAAGACTAATACGATAGTAAACTCTATCCCAAATATTGGACAGAGTAATCATATGCTACAAAGACTTAAGGATTCATCCATTAATGTTAGGACATGGTGGAAGGAGAGAAATATCACCAATCCTCTCTAATGGAAGGAATGGGGTGAAGTTGACTGGAATATTGTTGAAGATTCCATTCATAGTGGACAACTTCTAGCCGTTAGATACATAGACTTGTTTAAAGAAGGTGCCACTCCTAAGACTCCTAATTATAACATGACTTACCGTTCTAGGAATCATGTGTTAGACAAATGTTATACTGAGCTCTAAGTGTTTCACTCGGAATGGCTTAGATCTAGAGGAAATGATAGGAAGTTACAATTCCTAACCTTTGGACTCTTTCAAGAAAGAATCCAAGGATTACATACACCTCAGAATAATATCAACATATTATGTTGTTTAGTAGACAAAAGATGGAAAGATTTTGAGAAAATCCTTATTGGGATAACCCTATTAGAAATGTCAGACAATATAGGATACTTTTATATCATTCCGACATTTACAGTAACCGTAGACACAGGCAAACATTTTAAGTTAATCTTATATGCTAGTGGATATGAAGACTATATTATCCCAGACGCTAATAAAAATATAGGATTCCAAAGATATGTGAAGTTCTCCCATTTTTCTTATGAAGGAATGCAATCGGGAATTCCTAGCGGTAGACTTAATGAAGAAATCTTAGTTAGAACCAATGTTTCAGACTACAATCATACCTACAGTATTAGGAATACTAGACCTATGAAAGAAAAAGCTAAGACCCTTTGGAAATTACTAGAATTTCAAGAAACTGAGACTATACAAAATAAACCTTTGTTTATTAATCAAGACGATGTCACTCGAAATGTTAACATCCAGTTTGGTCCACCTAAGATTGTCAATAAGAATATCCTGACCAAATAAATTAGATTTAGGAATATGGGAGAAGCCATAATAAATGATCCTTTAGAAGGAGAATGTAGTAGTAAGACTAGTTCTAGTTTACTCAGATAAGCCCCTGTAATTAGGCCTAGAAGATCATTTGAACTAAAAGACTTAGTTAAAGAAAAGCTAGGATCCAAAACTTTGGACATAAACCCTCAGAATTGGACATGAAGACATTTAAAGATCGCCTTAAGAAAAGTCATTCTGTTAGATTTCAAGAAACAATAGCCCAAGACCGTATATTAAAATTAAAAGAATCTAAGAATACTAAGGAAATTCTTAGAAACTTAAGACTAATAGAAGAAGGAGAAAAAAGACTAATGCTAGCTACACAAGTAGAACCTAATAAACAAGAGATAGGAAATAGTAGTAGGCTAGAAGATGCTCCTAGACGTTTTAGTAAACCAATAGGAATAAATATTCCTATATACTCTAGCACTTTAGTTAAGACTAAACCTGATTATATAAAGACTTTCCAACTACTGACAAAAGTTTTACTCCTGTTAAGACCAGGGAAAGTCAAGCCATAAATCCAATAGGTATATACCTCAACTTAGACAATGTCCAAGATAGAAAGAAGGTTCTAGACGAATGGCGTGATCAGATGAGCATGTGTTTTGCATCTAACGAACAATGGGATGCAAGTTCGTGTAAGCATTATGCCGAGAAATCCATTAGAGGTATTGCGAAAGATTACTTAGATAGTTTAAGAAAGGCTACCGATTAAGACTCCTTAGCTAAGATTAAGAAAATGAAGGAAAACCTAGAAGAAAGATCAATTGAAGAATATATTCAATTGTTCACATCAGAATTCATTGGAGCTGGACATTTAGCTAAGATCAATGAACAAGACCTAACAAAAACTAAGTTAGCCCTCCTTAGCATTAACAAATTAGATAAGATAAATGAATATAGCAATAATTATGAGCAGCTATATTACCCAATTAAAGAATTTGGAGAGACTTTAAAAGATGAATAATTTAGGAAGATACCAGCCATAGGACAAATCCTAATTAATGAATATAGGCATTGTCCAGGAGTAGCTTGAGTTAAGAATAACTCCCTTGGTGAAAGAATTAATTTTGCCAAAGACTATAGCATATCTAAGAGACGGGATATACCTCAAGGAAAGTTGATAGAAGAAACTTTCAAACAGATCCCTCCAATTAAAGACGAAAGAGACATTGCTCCAATCCAATGGGGATGTGGTAGTGAATCAAAAAAATTCAAAAAGAAATTTGAATGGAAACATAGGAAGTTTTAGACTAGACCTTTAGGATTTTTTAAGAAGTATAAATTTAGACCATCTACTACCTTTAGAGAAAATAAATCTAAGACTAAGAAAAATAAATTTAACCAAAGAAGATATTTTAAGAAAAACACTAGTAAGTATAATAAAGTTCCTAATTATAGTAAAGAAAAAGATGTAGCTCAATCTAAGACTGCCACCAAGGAATGTTGTACTTGCGACAAAGAAGGACACTTTACTAAAGACTTCCCTAATAAGAAAGATAAAGAAGGTATTTAAATTATTAATATAATATTAGACTATGCCGATCAAGAAGAATTAGATATCCTCTATGCTATAGAAATATCAGACATAGAAGATGATGATAATACTAGTATCTATAGTGCATATACAGAAAGTGATTTAGAAGAATATAATAGTGATATTGATGACTATGAGGACTCTCAGGATACTTTAGACTTGTTTATGATGCAAACTACTCAAGACAATTCAGATAATGAATATATAGTCTTTGAAGATGCTTGGTATAAGTGTATATTAAGCCCCTTTTAAAAAAAATGATGGACAGTTAGTAATCCTGAGTTACTAACGTATATACCTAGATGTTACTTTGATGAAATTCATTAATGCACATTTGAAATGAAATGTTGCAAGAAAGACTTTAGATGCGTAGAATCCTTTGAGATTATACAAATAAAATTATTTATGGTTTGTGTTATTTGTCAATTAGATTATAACATGAAGACTGCTGGAGAACTTGATTTAGAGCAATTTATACTAGCCAGTATGACGCTCAAATAGACTTAGATATTAAAACTTATTATCAAGACATTGATAGAAATATATCCAAACGATTACAAGAAAATGAAGAATTAAAAGGAAAAAGGAATTTCCTATGAATTAGACGATAGTAGCTCTGATAGTAGTGCAGAAGACCTAAAATCCTTAGATTTTATAGATAAGCCTCAGAAAGGAATATCTATTTTAGAAAAGAATAATTTAGGAATTTCTACAAAACCACATGCTTGTTTTGTAGAAATGTTTGTACAACATAAAGATTATACAGAAACACCTTCAGCTTTTATAGATACAGAATGCTCGCAAGGTAAATATCATCCTTATACTCAGTATAATGATAAGATCTTAACTAGTGATACATAGGAATTTAATATTAAAGCCCTTCTAATAGATCACAAGACTGCCTTTAACCTCATGCAGGTCAAACCCAATTATAGACCCATAAAACATCAGAGTTCTTCAGCTGAGCATGGTGGACCTAGACCTACAAACCAACAGGAAGCCCTAGAAGATACTAAACCCTTACAAAAATAATGTAAGTGTCTAGACCAAAAGTTTTATAAGCAAATAGCAATTATACAACAAGACATTCTTGATCAAGCCCAGCATACCTTATTACGGGTTCAATCTATATCCAAACAGAAGAAAATGGATATAGAAGTAGAAAAGGAAAAGACTAGGCAACTAGTAGAGCCTACGTTAGGAGAAAATCCCATCGCTAAGTGGATGAAGACCAAAGTTATTGTGAAATCATCCCTATTAACCTAGACGCCACTATTAATGGTGGAACCTATAAGAAAGGATATACACAAGAGGACAGAGAAGAATTCAAAAAGGACATAGATGAAATTCTTAAGTTAGGCATTATCAGAGAAAGTAAAAGTAGACATAATAGCCTTACCTTCTATGTTCAAAATGAATCTGAACGTAAAAGATGAAAAAGACGTATTATTATAGATTATAGACAATTAAATAAAAATTGTGAATTAGATTCTTATAAGCTACCAGACAAGAGTAATTTAATCAATGTGATTGAAGATAGAATTATATTCAGCATGTTTGATTGCAAATCAGGCTTCTGGAAAATTAAGATGCATCCAGACAGTATTACTTGGACAACCTTTAGTATGCCCTAAGGAAAATACGAACGGATAGTAATGCCATTTGGATACTTGAATGCTCCTCAAGTATTCCAAAGAACAATGGATAATATATTTAGACCTTATTCAGAATTTTGTCTTGTTTACATAGATGACATTCTTGTAGCCAGTAAGACTGAGATAGAGCATGTAGACCATCTCAAAAAGATTATTTTAGAATTAGACAAGCATGGTATTATTATTTTCGAAAGGAAAATGAAATTATTTTAGACTATAATAGATTTTGTGGAAATGCATATAAATAAAGGAAAACTATCCTTAACAGAACACATAACTAAGAAGATTCTTGAATTTCCAGACCAGCTTAAAGATAGAAAACAATTACAATCGTTTTTAGGATTGCTTAATTGTGCTGCAGATTTTATTAAAGACCTTGCTTCGAAGAGACAAAGTTTATCTACTAAATTAAAAGGAACAAACGAGACTAATCCTTTTTATTGGACTAAAGATGATTTTGAAGTCATAAGATAGATTAAAGATGCAGTCAAGAATATTCCTTTACTTGAACTGCCTAATGCAGAAGACCAGTTTATAGCAGACACAAATGCCTCTGATAAACAATAGGGAGCAGTTTACTTTACCATTGATCATCAGATAAAAAAGAAAAAACTTTATAGATATAGTTCTGGAACCTTTACAGATCTAGAGACAAGATACAGTGCCCATGTAAAAGAAGTTTTAACCATAGTAAGGCCAATAGAAAAATATATGCTTTTTCTTAGACTTAAATATTTTATTGTGTATACTGACTCTTCTTATGCAGTAAACGTCAGAGATTTAGACTTGCCCAAATCAAGGACTAATAGACTAATTAGATGGCAACAATTGCTTAATGGTGATGACTTCTCTGTTATACATATTAAGAGAAGTAAAAATACCATTCCAAACATTATATTAAGAGAACCAATGTTTGCTAAAACTAATATGATTTCATGTTTTATATTGCAAACAGAAGACCTAGACACTATGAGTTCCTCTGGAACAAATAGACTGAACAGAGATGACATTGCAGACTATCTTAGATGCGTAAGACCAAATGATATTGTAACGCAAAGACAGACCCATATTCAAGACTCTCATGAGAGATCAATTCTAAAAAACTTTGATGATATCTTAGTTCCTCTTGGAAAATCTAGACATGAGATTATTTGTCAAAATAGACTCATTGGGAAGATGTATTTCCCCCAATATAGACCCGATCAAAGATATCCAGACTTAATAAAATTTAGACGAGAATTTTCAGATGTTGAAAATACTCTTATAGATGTTATATGGTTAAATGTGAAGAATAGACTATGGATAGATTTCAAACAAAATTTGGTAGCCATTGCTAAATTTATGAGGACACAAAAGACTTACAGTTACCCAGCTCAGTGGTACTGCTATGCCTAAACCGCAAACTCAGACTTGTGCTCAGACTCTTGGAGAATCCTCCAAAACTAGACCCGCGGATAATTTTTATTATCAGATAAGAATTTTAAGACTAAGATTGTTATACCTTTTGGTCACAATAATCTTTTAGACTATCACAAAGACTTTAATAGCATGTAAATCCCCGCCTAATTAAATACCAGGTGGCCAGTCCCATACCAAATTAAAACAGAATATACAGTTGGCTCATTCTTAGCATCACTGTCGAAAACATTTTCAACTCACCCAAGTACGATCTCCGATATCCATCCAATGGCCCTTATCTTCCATACTTCATTGTTCGATCACGCTCTAACGCCAATAAGATTCACTAATATATATGGAATCTTACCAAAGAAATCAACAATCCTAAACATAGGGCTCTACATCAAAGAACGCTAAGCTGAAAACACAGTAAGCCGTACAGACCCTAAAGGACACTAGAACCTGATGCTCTGATATCATTTGTATCACCCCGCCCGTCCGGGGATAGCGAACGGAGAACCACTATCGATAAAATAAATCCAAATCCACAAGTAACAAGGTATAGAGCATCTAAGTCCCACAACAACAAAAGAGAAACTACAAATCTCAATCTCTTCAAATTAAATACCAAATCTCTCGAATTACATACAACAACTAACTCGAAAATAAAATACCAATCTCTAAAGATCTATACATCAAAATAATACAAATCTTTCCCAAACAATCCTCGCTAAAATCAATCTCCATAATGCCCCAAAATTTGCGCTAACCTGCCACTAAAAGAAAATATGGGGAAGTAGACAATACGACAGGAATTATGCTCTACAAATACGGATTAGCAACGAATAAAACGTAACAACACGAGTACGAATATTCAAATCAAAATGAAAATCTCAAAGCATTTATCAATATAATTTCTCAACAACACTTTAACCGGGTCACCAGGCCTCACCACATCCGTATATGCTTTATCAAGCCATAGCCCAGGAAACAGGAATTTTGGCGGGTGCCCAACATCCGTGCCATATTAAATTATCATGACAACGTACTCATCAACAATATAATGATACCACATGAATCAAAATAATTTCAACAATTATTTTTCAGATTTCAATGAATTTATCAATTGAAATATGAGTTCAATTAAACAAGAATTCAAAGAGAATGACACTCGCGAAATTTAAGGAGCATATTGTGTAAAACCCCATACCTCAAACCATGATGAGAAACCAACGATCACATCCTCAAGATTAACACAAAATATCTACAGAAGCTTATCCAAGAACCTCCAACAAAATAGCCCCAATAACACCTCTAATCTAAGGTTGGAACTCACAAATCTCAAGGGCCAATGTGTATATAAAAAGAAGAGGAATATAAAATATATTTGCTGCCAAAAATTGTGCCAAAAGTAGGTTAAAAGAGTTGCCCATGACTTCCTTTTATAATGCAAAGAAATGAATAGTTGGAAGCCAAAAGACTCCTTTAAATAAGGCAAAGAAATGAAGAGTTGGAAGTCAAAACAAATCCAAGAGTTAAAAACATTTAAAAATCATTTTAAAATCCGTTTTAATTCCGATTTCAAAACCATTTGAAATTATCTCCTTTAAAAATAATAACCAACATATTTGAGCAATAAAAATAATTTTATCAAAAACTTTATTTTCCTCCATTTTCCAAAAATTAATTTAAATAGCCCAAAATTACGCAGGTTGTTACACTTCCCCACTAACAATGGAATTTCGCCCTCGAAATTCGCCAAATGCCCAACTCTCAAAAAATCAGGCCACTACAATAACTCCAAAAATAAATCACGTCTCCCAAAAATAAAATTTCTCATATCTAATTCCGAAACCTATCACGAATATCACCTAAAATTTTCTATCTCCAAAAATTACTAACCAGGCAATGAACCCAAAACCCAAGCCCAGTGGGTTGCTGTATACCTAATCTCTGATACCATTTGTAACACCCCGCCTAATTAAATACCGGGTGGCCAGTCCCATACCAAATTAAAACAGAATATACAGTTGGCTCATTCTTAGCATCACTGTCGAAAACATTTTCAACTCACCCAATACCCAATTAAGCTGGGGTTAAAAACTTTCCAAATTTTCATTTAACAAAATCCATTTCTAGTTTAAGAATAACACAACACAGTTTATTCTACAACACTTAACTGAACAGATAACACAAAAGAATTTAAATGCAACTGGAATAAACATTCCCAAATAATATAAATCCATTACAGAAATCCCAACAATATTAAATGTATTAAAAAGACCCGAATACAATAGTATTTGACCCCAATAGAAAAGATAACTGAATCCTTTGGGCGACATGCCCTAACTAAGAATACTGTGAATCAAAAAGCTGATAGGCGTCTAAGCAAAACTCCATAGCTCCATAGCCTATCATAATCAACTAAGGTTGGCGTCCCTGCTGCTGGACACCTGATATAGAATATACAATAGAAAAGAAAATATGCAAGGAAACGGGTCAGAGCCCAATTGTGTAAATGATCTTTAAAGCAACAAGTATTTAACAAGTGCAATAAAACATTTATTATGTACATGTTAGATCCAACTCTCACTTGCTATTCTCACCTCTCAACTAGAGTGCACACTTAACGTTTCCTATTAACCTCCTAGTTAATGGTTCCTGCTCACTAGTTCCATAATATAATTCCATTCCCATATCAGAATCCCCGTATGTCCCATATCATACGTCACATTATTATTCATTTACATTTCTCATCGTTTCCCATTAACATGAATCATTTCTCATTAATATGAATTAAGCATTACAATAAACTTTCATTAACTTAATTCAATTATCTTTCTCTATTTACCGTTATCTACAATTATCACACAGTAGATGATTTAACCACAATAAATCCAGTCATTCATTTAATCCATTATATATATATATATATAATACGGCACCGCGAGTCACAACTGCGGTGCAATGCATTACTCTGCTATCATGTCCCAATATCGCTGGTCGCCGAATAGGGGACTAAAGGTTCGGTAAGGATTCCTCGAATCACAAACAACAACATACAAGTTGGAGGCGAACATAGTTCTCGTATCCATGGGTCACGCACATACCTACGTACCCACAGTCAGCGGACTTATCAACTCCCCGATAAGTCTTTCATAGACCTATGTTCTCGAGCGACAAATCAAAGATCCCATGGATTCATCAGGATATGACAGCCCTCACGCGCAAACCTCCAGTCGATAGCATGTAAGCTAGGTATGTCACACACATAATCATTAATCAATCAAATAGGTATTATCATACCTATAATATACTATCAATAAGGTACTCACATTAACCTTAGATTATACATAGCATTATATCTCTTTAAATTCCACGTATTAAAATATCATATCTTTACTTCATAATTTAATTATCCTCGCATCCTATAACATCTCTCCACTCCCGACGTCGTTAAGGTTCATGCGCGGAGCATCTCGCAAAGCGAAATCCAATCAAGGAACCCTTTTAATACACTACTACTTAACTTTGTCGATCGAGGAGGTCCGACAACTTCAACTATGCGATCGGTATAACCTCATACCCTCTTTCAACCAAATGTGTTCTAAACTCCCATCTCTATCCAGGAGCCAGACCACTACCCTCTTGTACTACACTCAGCCTTTGCAAAATCAATAATGAGCTTAAACTCAGTCCTTGATGTTCAAATTTTAACCCTAAGGCTACCCTCACCTTATATTAAATCTGCCCTACTAGACCTATCCTTAATCCTCAAGCATACAAATTAGAATCCAACACATGAATCTAGCAACCGAAATTTCTTCCAATTTAACTAACATAATTCCAATCAACTAAATCCCAATCAAATCAATTCAAATCTTATATAGGTCTTACTGATCTCCTCTAAGTCCCATAATATCCCATTAACAACCACCAAAAATCTACAAAAGTTTTGGGATAAGAACCAACATTAAAAAGAAACAACATCATGAATTCTCATATTTTAAATACTCAGAAAAATCAGATCCAAAACTTATTCAAATCATCAATCCAACTTCAGATTTGGATTTTACCCGAAAAATTGAGTCAGGTATGTGTTTTGAGTTTTTCTTAAATCTCATCCAAATGCACTCAAAAAGAAGATCTAAACATTCCAAATTGTCTCTTCTCATTCCACTCGATTTTGCCTCTTTTTCTAAAAAATTATCAACATATTATCTTCAAGAACACTAAATTATTTTCAGAATTTCTTCCACAGATTGATGAATATTTATTGGATTACTAACTACCTACAACATGTGTTTAATTCCAATATATTTTTAGATTCCAAAAATCCATTAACAACTATATCCTTTCATCTTCCAAGAATGAAAATCATCTCTTTTTATAACTATCCTAACATGGACAATATACGAACTTAAATTGAAAATATTAAACACTTGACTTTACTGAAGATCTTATCCTTTGGAGTTGAATAACATAGGTGGTGATGGTGGTGGTGACCTTTGACCTTTGGTTCTCCTCCTTCCCAAGCAAACTTCTTTTGCTTTCCAAGCAACCTTCCACTCTCTCTAAGAAGATGACTTTTAAACTTTGTGTAGAAGAGATGAAATGAACCTACATACACTAATCTCCAAATACTTATAATAAGACAAAACCCGAAATCACTATTCATCCCCTTGTAAAAATAACCAAAATGCCCTTTTGGGTTGTCTTTTCATTTCCAAATGACCCGAGACTCAAAATTAACATCCAAATAGACTTTTCTGACTATTTCAAACCTTCCGAACGCAACGACGCAGTCGAAATGACTATAAGGTAGATAGAAAATAAATTTCCTTTATAATTTATTAAATTAGTCCCGACACGTCCCATACCGCGTCTGACTAAAAATTCAAATTATTGAATTTATATCATACCGTCATATCAATGACATCACATTCATATATTACCTAAATATCTTTAAGTAATATTCAGAATCATCCATTTTAATATCCACAATTCGGATAAAACCCAAATGAATTAATTTATAATAAGATCCAATTAATCCATTAATTTAAAATATAACCCATTTTAAAAGTCATTAAAATTACGGGGTATTACATAGCATTATTGAGTATTTCAATATGTTATTATCGATACTAATGGAGATGCCTTAATGATGAAAGGTTTCTTGAAAGACGTTCCAAAGATTTATCTTTCTAGGAAAGGAGAGATGGCCCAGATAACCTTAGCGGACTATGGGTTCATTGGACTCATCCAAATTGAGACTATAGAATACTATGTTGCTCTTAGAAAAATAGTCCATGAGTATGTTAAGATGGTAGAGGACTTCCTTCCTTTATTTGCTAGAATATATCAAATTTATAGGATTTAGACTTATTAGATTTTCTAATTATATATTTGAAGACGTTGAGATTTTATCAGAAGACGAGACTAAAGATTTAATTTTTGATAATTCCAAGCTCCAGATTGCTCAAGCCAAGGAGACAATAGAAATAATGGAATTATTAATAGGAGAAGATAGATGGTACACTGCCTACCATAAAGAAGACCTGATAATCCAAGCTGATGAGCCATTCAATGGAAGGCTCAAGAAAGAATCCAAAGAAATAGTAGAGATAGCTTTGCCAGCTACCCTTAGAATTGTGGACCTTATTGATGAATTTTTCAACGAATCTCTACCAAACCAAGACAAGGAAGAAGAATACGGGGCCCTCGTTAGCTGAAGAATTATTGAAGATAGAAGATGCCATACACTAGACCTATGCATTATTACATGATGACAAGACTCCATGTAGATTCCCTTGCAGAAGTCAGCTCAGACATGCCCCACCCGGGCCCCTAGAAAACTTCTTTTTATAAATAAGAAACCCTCATAAATATGTTAGGTTTGAATTATTATTAGACGACATATTTACTTTATGTAAAGCAAATAGTATAAGACTTTAATAATTTGTATCTCTTTAATCGGAACGCTTTTGGTAGCTGATCACCGGTCATTTTTAGTGCCCTTACGCTATAAAATGGAGCATCCAATTTGATTTCATATATCGAAGTTTAAAAGTTAGAAAGAATGTGTAAGCTTGTAGTAAGTAATATGTACATGAGTGAGTAAACCTCTCATAGTTAGGGGAGAGGGGAGAGTTATATTTACTTATGCAATGTAATAAAATTATTTTCTTTTCTAGAATTCTCTTATGTTGAGTTATTATTTTCCAAATTGTCTCCAACTTTCTGTTCATAGAGGACTATTATATGGAACCTCTGGTGTAGCACACAAGATGTTATACTGGTGAACCGCCATCAGGTGCTGATTTATCATGAGCCATTAGCCAGGTGGGCATTATACGTGAAGGAGTACAGGCAGGAAATGGGTGCAACGCCAAAATAGTGGATTGAGATGCGACATATAAAGAGAGAGTTGTAGGAGGCCGAGTCCGGAGAAGAATAGTAGCAAGGCTGAAGAGAAGAAGGAAGGAAGATAAAGATATTACAGACCAGAAGGAAGGTATAACTCAAACCAAAACCTTAACTATTTTACATATTATTATTTTAAAAAGAATCTTGTATGAGCCTACAAATCACTACAGACTTTTTAGAATTTGTTAATCAAACAAATTTAGACTTAACTAGAGAAATCCAAGATTGGAATCTTACACACCCTAAAGATAAAGAACATATAGAAATTTCTTTAACATACGCAGGTGGTACTTTCAAATATATATACCAGGTTATTGAGTGGTTAGCACGTGAAATACCTAGAATATAAATAATTAGAACATGGACCAGAGATCTCTTTAGACAAAGGATAAGAACTATAGAACTCGTAGAAGAACTTTCAAGACCAGAAAAATATCAAGAATACCCTAGGATACTTGAAGACAGTATAAACGTATTAATATTTATTAGACGAAAAAGGTTAGCTAAAATAAAGGATATTTTAATTAGAGCCGGAGGAATCCGCCCTCTCCTTAAAAACGTAGAGACAGATGCCCCTAGAACATACCGTAGATTTTTGTCATCTTACGGTGATAATAATTTAGACAAATTCATAGATTACGATATAATTAATATTGTTAATCAAATATATAGAGAAACTAGACTGTTAAAATCACAATACCGTAAAAGGTATTTAAGACTAGAATATTTCCCTACAAAAACCTCTTGCAATTTCTAGACACCATGAAGAAACTATTTATATAGATAATCCTCACTATTCAGAATTACAGTATGATAGTGATGGAAGAAGATTGAGAAGTAGCAGTAGCCCTGAAACTTCTACACTAGACTTCCAGATTAATTAGGCTTTAAAATAAGCTGAAAAGACCTTAGAAACCATTGGGGTAAAAATTTATATTCTCAAGAACCTTAAAAAGAGAAGGGGGTCCCTAGGCGGTCTATAAAAGACAAACGCGGTCCTAAGAATCAGTTGGACGCTAACTAATCTGCATTCTATCCGCATAGAACAATCCTCATAAAAGCCAGACTCTCTCTCTCTCTCTCTCTCTCTCTCTCTCTCTCTCTCTATATATATATATATATATATATATATATATATATATATATATATATATATATATATGAGAGAGGAGGGTGTTTTACTACTCCACGCCATTCAAGGATTGAGATTTGTTCACCTATTGACATCCAAGGGTGAACACTGAATACGACTAACACTACTCCCCCTCATTCTTTCATTAGACACCTTACTCCCTTATTGTCTCCTTCTCCCTCTCCGTACAACACCCCTTAATTCTCTCCTCATTTGTCATTGTCGGCGGTAAAACACCCTGTCTCTGAGCACTGCCAACGGTACAGTTATTACTCTCTCTACCTCTCTTTTTTCATCTCCTTTTTGAAATCGTGAACACACTCAAAGACTCCTTTTTGGGTTTTTTCAGATCTGAGTTATATTAATGAGGTTGACAAGTTGGGTATAGGACCAAATAATGAGATAATAAGAACTCTTTGTTTCTACTGTATATGGATTAGTTTTTTATCTTGGTGCCACCGTGTTTCTATGTGTATTTTATGGTGCTAGAGAACTTGTTTCTATTTTTAGACAAATGGTAAAGTCTAAGATTAATTTTTCACTTTTTTCACTTGCTCCTAAAAAGGTGTTTGAATCAAATAAACCTATTTATAACTTAAAGCTCCTGATTTAATCCCTATTGATAATTTTGTGACTGTTTTTCATTTTGGGAGACTCTCAAAGTATTTATTTTTATTATTTGAGGGACGTTTTTGGTATATAATGTTTGTAGTTCGTCCCTGTCAAAAATTGGAGAGGATGATGGTGAAGATCAAAGTACCGAGGAGCCTAAATCACTAAATATTCCAGGTTAATGGTGTACAAATTTTCCGGGAGTTTTAGTTGAGGGATCATTCTACTCCTCTTATGGTTAATGTATGTTCATAATAAAGAGGAGCCTAAATCACTAAATAACTTTGTACTGATGATATATTTCTTATCTTCTATAGTAAAAAAATCCAGAATGGTTGAGTCTAGATTTCAATAGTCCAAAGTCATCAGTTGATGATTGAATTGGAGTATTTTCTCCTGCTAATTTCAAGTAAAGTTAATTTCTTTTTATCCCAAAAAGGGAAAAGGGTTTCGTTTCCCATCCCATTTGGGTTTGCCACTAGCTAAAATTTCAAGCTATTTGGATAAGTTTTCTCTGTTATGTATATATTTCGATAATGTTGAACTGAGACGAAGGCATTTTTTTAAATTAATTCTTTTCAGTGCATCCACATGCCTCTCTGAAAATGAAAGTGTTACTCCTCCGCTATTCTGCACTACCCTATCAAGGTTTTTGTTGTTCTGCTTCGACTTGAATTTTGTGCGTGTTTTTATTGTTCAAGTGAAAGAAGAGGATATGATTTTGATATTAATTGTCTCACTTTTTGTGCACTATCAGTATGAAAATTATACCAATCCTAAGTACAAGGACACTTGAAAAGGATCATTGAAGCTTCAATTGATCAACCAAAGATCGAACTTCTCTTTTGCTTTGTTTATCGGCGCATTATTAAACATATGCTTCTAGCTGTCTTACCTTCTGCTAAAATTTGCACAGACCTTTAAATAATGAATTTCTCTCAATTTGATAATGTTTGTTGAAGCACTAATTATTATATGTTGTCTTATAAAGATGTTTTGTATTTTCTTTTTCTATTCACAACTATACAGATGGTTACCCTAGCGGTGAACCAACCCCCATGTTTCCAACTTTGGTAATAAAACAGTGTTTTTCAGAGGTGGTCCTAAAATCTCAAGCTACATGACCATGATATGTGATTTTTTCATTCATAATCCATTCTCTTAACAATTATTCATCTCCTTTCATTTTCAATTTGAACACTCTAACTTCATAATTTATTGTTAACACCATACCTTCACTACATCTCCCTAAGGGGACTTTGGGATTTACTATGGTTAGGTCTTATGTTTTATGTACCATACTAAATGCAAAATGCTTTGTTCAGTTATAGAAAAATACTTTGTTTACTTATAGAAAAATGCTAAATGCTTTGTTTAGTTATAGCAAAATCCTCAGGCATCTGTTTAAAATATTGTCTTCAAGTATATAATAATAATAATAATAATAATAATAATAATAATAATAATAATAATAATAATAATAATAATAATAATAATAATAATAATAATAATAACAAAATCCATCTGTTAAGTTTACTACTCATTTAAGTAATCTGTCTAATAAGGAAGACATGGATTATCACTACTCATGTATATTGCTTAGTTATAGCATTTGTCTAATAAGGAACACATGAAATTATGCATTTGTCCAAACTACTTAGTTAATTTTCACTAATCAGTTATAACATTAGTTATTATCGTTGTTAGTCATGAGTACTCACTACCTATCTAATAATCACAAAATGTATTTATTTAGATCCAAACTACTCAGTTATAGCATGAGTTATAGCATTAGTTAATTATCACGACTCACTACCTATATAATAATCACAAAATGCATCTCTTTGGATCCAAAGTAGCTATGCCAATAAGTGTTACTACCTACCTAATATCACCATCGGAATCAATGATCTTTCTCTTCTTGGATTGCTTTGATGAAACTTTAGAACTTGGAGTTTTCTTCTTCTGTGATGAAACCAAGGATACGGTTTTTTGCGTGACAATGATGGATTTGGTGGTTTTCTTCACAATAATAACTTTTTCGCTGGGGCGCCATGTTTTTACTGTTGAGTCTTTTTGAGTTTCTTTTCATAAACTTTCTTCGAGAATTTCTTGGGTACCAATCCAGATTCCATATTTAGAAAGCTACAATTTAACTATTAGGCACTTGCTTATACAATGTTTCATAGAAAATTCTCAATGGGTCTCTTTCTTCAGGAGGGTCTCTCTTCTCACAAGGCAAATCATACACCTTCCTCTTCATTTTCTGCATTATTAACTTATCAGTCTTATTTGATCTTTTATTAGCAGTGGACCCATCAAAATCATTGTCAGCATATTCGTTCTTGGAATTTTGGAGGTCTTAATAGCAAAGGAAACATCAAAATCTTTATTAGCAACTTCTTTTTACACCATTGTGGGGGGTTTCTTAGCAAGGGTTTGTTTAAAATCTTTATCGAAATCTTTTTTCTTGAGTTTAGATTCCTTGGGGGAGCGGGTGGCTGATTTGGGTTTCTTCTTTTGGAGAGAACTAATGGGTTTGGCGCGTTCTTCGTACAAAGTTTCCTCTTTTTTACGGGTTTTGAATCTTCAGATGGCATATTTGCACTAATGAAAAGAAATGGGTTTAAGTAATATAATCAGCATTTTCTTAACATTTTTACAACTAGAAAAATGGCGAGTGTGTTTAACTGAATTTTTACTAACAAGCTTGGTTAACAAGAAATATGGCGACGCGAATATAATCAATATTTTCTCAACATTTTTACTAACTAGAAGAATGCACATACACATACACGAACAAGCTTGGCTAATAATATGGCGACTTTGTTTCTAAAAATATTGATTCTCAGAAGTGTGCAACTATGTCATTGAAGATAATATTGTCAAAGACTATTGAGTCAACTACTCCGAATGTTCTGCCAAATTTAATTTGGTGAGTGTGGATTTTCATTAATATTTATATCAAACAGTGTTCAAATTTTTGTTAAAAAGGAACTTTTTGGCCAGTCGTATTAATTTTATTGGGCTGATGAATGGTTAACAATTCTTTAAAGGTACCTCCTCGATTGGGAAAGTATTACATGCAAGGGTAGGTTAAGTTTACTCCGCTTATTGAACACTTATTTTTGGGAAATGGTTGTGTGCAAGCATGGATGTTTTTATTTTGGGTTAACTATGTTTGACATTTAAGTATTTAAAGAAGTATCATTGGTTTTGTAGCATTGGTTGAGCCACCGTACTTTTGAATATCAATTTTTAATTTTCAATTTGATATTACTTTGGGTTTCTATTCAGGAGTTGCAAACAACTCCTCAAGCATCCAAAAAGAATACGTTGAACTTTCTTTACCACACTGTAGAATAGGTAACTATGCATTTTTTTATAATGAACGACCATAGACTATGTATTTGTAACAAAGTCCTTCTTCTGGGAACTCTCTAACGACATGTTAGCGACACGGTCACACGGTGTATTTATTATATAAATACTAATTATCATGGTTTATATAATATTTTACTAGCTATTTCAATTGACTAGCTATATTTTTTGTTTTATATCAGGTCGCATTTTGAAAACTATGGACAATTATTATAGTGGAACACGTGGAATTACATCAATTGATATATATCTGATTTTTTTAAAAGAAGTTTGTTTCATTGAAGTATTTGTTTGATGAATTTGAGCTTTTTGAATATTATTGGATTGCTTTTGTTTCCTTAAGCATGGTGCATAGTCCAATAAATAAAAGAGACTATGATCATTTTTTTTAAATTGTCACTTTGTTAATTTGAAGCACAATGTGAATTCGATTGATGAATATTATATATTTCATATTATATGTGAGTTTGTTTGATAAATTTAGATTATTTGAATGTTGTTGAGCTATTTGTTATTTGTCAAGAAGTGTGGATATTCCCACAAACAACTGAGTATATGACAATTTTGTTTTTAAATTATATTTTGTTATATTGGGAAACGAAATTTTTTTCTTTTAGCAATTACGTACTTTGAAAAGTTTCGTCGTGCCTTTAGGCATGGATATTTTGTTAGTATATATATATATATATATTTATATGCTCTTGTGCGGACTTGTCCGCATTTTAAAAATGCGGACCGAACATGTGTCACTTGTAGGTGAGCATAGAAATTATGGGCTAAATTACAGGTACACTTCCTCTATTTTTTGGGCTCACCGCCAGGTGACACGTGTCCGGTCCACACTCTTAAAATGCGGACTGGTCCGCACAAGAGCAGTCTCTCATGCATACCTCAGTTTTTTACTATTTTATCAAAATTGGTCCGCGCTAGTGGCCCTCTAACTGAGGTATGCATGAGAGACTGACTATATATATATATATATATATTAAAATTGACAAAGTTTGACCGATTTTTTTAAAATAGTAAAAAAATTCATTTTGAGTTGATTTTTTATGGTCCTACTAAAATGTTTAAAAACCATAAAAAAAATCAGCCCAAAAATATTTTTTTTACTATTTTAAAAAAATGATCCCCAAACTAGGACCTCACGAGAGCCCGGTTATATATATATATATATATTATTCTTGTCTCTGTTGTGCATCTATAAAAATATTTTTTAAAAGACCCCATAAGTTTTTAGAAAAAAGTAGTAATGACATACATTTTTATACACGTAAGGCTTGTCCATATAAAAAATATAAACACTAACAAAGAACAAAGCTATAATATAAGAAAATTTCATGATAAGAAGAAAAAATATTTGGTACATTTATATGAGTTCATGATATTTTAGTACATTTTTCATTAATAAATGTGAAAATTTTGCCACTAAAAGTGATCTTTGGCGAAATTCGACAATGAAAGGTTTACAAAAGTCCAATGAAGTTTTTAAGATGTATTTAAGTCTAATATAAAGAAGCTAATGCTACCCGGCCAAAAAATTCCCCAACACATCCCCAAAATTCAGCAAGTGCTCGTGCATGTACTCAACGAGGGCTCCACCCCAATGAACAAACACTTAATGCACTTTGGGGATAAGTTTAAGGGTACATATTATTTTTCTATAAAAAAAATTAATAATGTATTAAACTACAATCAAGGGTACAACAGTAACAACTCACTTTAGTACTCTAGCACTCCGTAAATGGTTTTAGTGACTCTTCTTAAAGACGTTTGATGACATTTTTGGATAGCATAGAGTACCAAAGTGGAGTGCCAATACACTCTTTGCCATTTTAGATATGGTAATGATTGGTTAGTAAAATCCCAATTTTACCATTTTTACAACTTTTTCATTCTTTCCTTCTTTTTATCTCTCTTTCTTTTTCTTTTTTCTGAGGAAAACAAAGTAAAATAAAATTCATGTTCATTTTTCAGAAACCAGGTGAGAGGAATATTATAAAATCTTAGAAAAAGAAAAATTACCTCTTTTTCTAAATTGAAACCCTAGGGAGACAAATAACTACAAATATTTCTCCCTAAACCCTTTGTACCACCGACCAAACACACGAGTAAGTATTTCGTTTTACTTCTCTCTCTATTAAACTTGATTTCTTTTACACTGTTTTGCTAGAAACGGTTTTGTGTTTCAAACACAAGAGTGCTTTTTTTTAGCCAAAAAAAGTAGGTGTTAGAAATTTGGAGTTAAAAAATTAGGCGTCATTAAGTTGACAAAGCCCTAGGGTGATGTAGTGCATTCTAATTTATGTTAACTTTAATAAATTACTAAGTTTTAATATTGGAGTTTATTACAATTTGATCAATTTATTAGACTTTACAACATTCTGACCCTAAATGTCACTAGTTTTCTAATATAACTAATTTTTATCTACTATGACACATGTATATTGTTATAGTATGTTATACTATGTCTGTCCTAAATAAGGGGTGGAGAAGGAAATTGTTCTGAGTGGGGACAAAACTTGCTACTAATGTAAGCGTTTGGTAGAAATGGAAATTTTATAAACGACTCGATAGCATGATACAAAATTGACACAACATTTTGTGTTTGTATCGTGATTTTGTGGCAGTCTCGCGTAAAAATTATGCCTCGTGTTGTGGTGTTTTTACTCGTATTATAATCTACTAGCACGTTTAATTGGGTGTGAAAATGATTAATGGTATTTATCGTGTCGTGTTCGTGTTCGTAAAACATAAAAAAATACAATTTTGTGTTGTAATGTTTTTTTCATGCCTGAACGGTGGGCAAAACACGACTTGGAAATATGAATTGCCACCCCTTCGATTAAGGGGCGATGGTCCCCGAGTTTCTTTTTAGGTTATAATTTGATTTTCAAGACAATAATGACTTAAATATTTAATAAATAATAATGTAAATGTTCATATTATATACGCAACTCAAAATAGTAATCGATGTGAAAGAAGTATGACTTTTGGTTCGAATACCAAAACAACCGAAATCTTTTTCTAATAACCTGAACCTCCATACGAACAAGCCATTTGGACCCCCCATGCGAGCTAAAGAGGGGGACCCTGTGCGAGAGCAACCCTAGCACATGCCCCGCTTACCAGGTTTTCGTTGGGGAGTTCGAACCTTAGACAAACAGTTATTATCCGATCCTATCAAGTTCACTCCTTACCATTAGGACAACCATGGTAGATCCTAATTTAAACCATAAACAATCCCATTTACTAAACATACTCTTTCAGCAGGAACATTTTTTTCCCAATTTGGGTGGGGGCTTAAGCCCCCACTGAGCCTAACATGGCTTCGTTTGTGTTCCAAATTGATAGTCGCTATTTGAAAATGATGGTTTTTAAGGAGTCACAAAATGAATGGCCAAGATAAAACCTTGCTCACTGGCGTGGAATTTTTTCCGTCGATTACGTCAAAAAATGGAAAGAAACTATTATTTTGGGATGCCCCGAAAAGGAAATATTATTAATTTGGAACGAAGGGAGTACTAAATTTTAAGACCTTGACTTAAAACTTAAATTTTGATTGAGATGCACACAAACTGTTGTTTCGGGGTCATGTCATAATTTCCCTTTTGGTATGGGAGAATTTTTATAGTTTTTTTTATAACCATGAACCTCCACACGAACGAGTCACATTTGGGCTCACCCATGCGAGCTAAACATATTGTGCCAGAGCCACCCTAATACACACCCTGCTTATTATCTGGCTGGTATTCGCTAGGGGGTTTCGAACTTAAAAACTCTGGCTAAATGAGCAGCCCCTTAACTATAGATAGATATTTTATGAATGCTTAATGTCGGTTATGCTATGCTATACAGGCTATATCTAACGTGTGTGTGTGTCTAGCTGACTCCAATCAATGAACCTTAAAAATGACATTTTTATTAATATAGTATAAGATTGATTTTTAATCGAATTTTGTGGAGATGATCTCAATACTACAAAAAAAGCCATTGAAAAAATCAACGCTGAAAGTGGGTGAAATGAAAAATTGAAACATATGTGTATTTTTGGCGTTTTAAACTTTTGATGATCATCTACCCCACAATTAAAGATTGGATATATGAAGATTATGGTAAGTAAATCAAATTTTTTTACTATTTAAAAAATTTGGTCTGCTTTTAAGGTATGTTAATCGGAGTCTGCTGGAGAGATATATATAGAGTACAAGCACACACACAGTAAACACACATTATGCATTAACCTTAAATATTTTTTTGATAAATATCCCTCAATCAATGTTTCTTTCGAACTATAATAGCACGGCTAGTAATGTGGCTCGACCCATACTCGCAGCCCTCGAATTGAACTCTTCCTCAGAGGCATTCTGAAGTGTCACAATTCTTAACCCAAAGTTTCCAAAAATCTATTGGGTTAAATCAAAATCATTTTATAGAGAGGGATAAGGACCTGAGTCTAAATGGCTATAGTGTATTTTTTAGTACGAAATCAGATGGGTTATATTCAATATGAAGAGGGAAAACTCTCTGAGGTTGAATGACTTTTTATGGTTTTTTTTCATTGTGGTGACAATTAATCTCAACACAAATTATAAGTAAATGAATTCACCAGAAAAATAAAGAACAGGGATAATTGCAATCACACACAAGATAATATGTACGTGGTTCGGCAAATTGCCTAAGTCCATGGTGGTGCTCTCAGTTTTTATTTCTCTTTTCTCCAGAGGAGTATTTCCAATTATATAAACTTTGCCACGGGTCATGTATATAATAAATACAGGTAAACTTCAGAGAGTGGGGTGTTGAACCCTCCCACGTTAGCCCACTATCCCTAGAATATCTCGTGAGAGATTTTAGGAACAATACGGGTTGTTGCTAACAAACTGCATTTTAGGCTTTGGAGTTTGGTCTGAACTCTTCCTATTTTCAGTAGGGCTTAGTCCGATTACTTCTTCGGGCCTATAAAAATGGACGAGGTACCCACAATTGCTCCTAAAATTTTTGGGTCACAATTTGGGCTCAACAATTTTAAATAATAATTCTGATGGATTTTTTGTGAATTGAGTGAAGCTTTGGGGAGTGAAACGTCTCTTCCTAAGGGATGCAGGTAGCAAATCTACTTCTTTCTCCATGCGTCATCATTGAAAGGTTTTAAAACTGCTTGAAGGAGCCATTCCTGGCGTCATTTCACAAGTTTCGTACTCTCGAGACATCTTTTGCTTCTAACTGCATCTTCTCAATTCCAGGTCTCACCCTTCGTCTTTGAGCTTTTCCTTATCTTTCCATCTTACTTTCTTGTGGCCTCATGTTGTCTCAAGCTGATTCTTACTTCGTAAGTCTTCCAAACTTCTTCTCCTTTCTTTTATGTTGAAATTTCTTTTCTATCATTGCTAGGGTTTATTTATGGCAAGAATATGCAATATATCAATAGATGAGTTTAGGGAGATCTACAACATCCCTAACTGGGTGGATATTTAATGTTCCCTGTTCCTCACAATGTTTGAGACATTGAGGATGGGCATTGGATTCATGTTCTCCTGTTTTCTCAGGGGGTCTAACCTTTCCCCTGAAATCATTATTTTTACACTTCTTTAGTTATTCCTATATAGTTCCTGCCCAATGTTCTCCAAATGGTTGGAAAATTATTGACGGCATACATAGGATCAATCAGCTTTATGGAACCAATTTATAGAGTACAAGAACATAGGAACTAGCTTCATCGCTCGACCTGTTAATAGCATTCCTCACCTCGATATCCTAGAAGAGGTCGCTAATAAGATAATTAAATTATATGAGGAGAAGAATAGCTCTGGTGAAGGAAGTGTATGAGGTGATAGAGGTGGAGCTGAGGGTGATTGTAGTGAGGAAATCTCAAATGGTGAGGTATCTTCCAGTTGGGAGGAGAGTTCGGAGAATTGAGAGAGTTCGAAGAATTTGGAGAGTTCCAGTGAGGAGACTACGGCCCCCTTCGGGAGGAATTTAATCTAGGATGATAATGAGGACAATGTTGTCTTGGCTGAAGAAGTAGAAGTTTGGGAGTGGTTATTCTTCCACTGTCTCCCAAATAGTGGCTCATGAAAGGGGGAGTAAAAAGAAAGAGGAGGCATTGGTAAGGGAGAGAGAGAGAGTGAAAAAATGAGGAAGAGAGGGAAAAAGAGGAAGAGATGAAGAGGGTCAAGATGGAGAAGAAGTAGAGAGAATAAGAAAGGAGGAGATAATAAGGGAGGACAAAAAAGGGTCAGTCCTTGGTGCCCGTGTCTGCCTTAGCTGAGGGGGATTTCGTCGCTCTTGATCCTCAGCTATCTCCGACAGTGCTCGAGAGAGTAGTTTTGCCAGCAGATCGCCAGAAGTCATCAAGCATAGGGACTGATAAGTTAGCCCTAAAAGTGAGTCAGGGGCTAGCCTTGGTAATTCTACTTTTACTGCTGTTCTCTTACAATTTTGTTTTCCATATCTTCTTCTCTAACATTTTCTTACTCCTCTACAGGTTGTGTCTGATTTGACCATCCTCTATTGTAGCCGCGACAAGCTGACGAGGAGAAATGCTAAGCTAGAGGCGAGCTTAAAGGTTGCCAGTGATACTAAAAAATCTTCTGATCTTACCTTGGCTGAAGCTAACAAAGCAAAAGAGGCAGCGTCTAAGGAGATGGAGGAGCTGAGGCAGCCATATGACATAGTTTGCACGACCAAGCTGGATGTGGTTGAGGAGAATAAAGAGCTTGATAAGAAGATGAAAAAGTTAGAATCTGAGGCCTCCACCATCAAGGAGAGCTCTTACAATGCTGGGTGGCTTGCAGCATATGAGGATGCCGAGGCTCATATCAGATATATCATCCATTTTAACTTCAAGAAAGGTTAGGACAAGTCTTTGCTTGCGGCTGAGGTGGATGTTTATTCTCCTCTCTTTGACGAGCATAACCCTAGCCCAAAACCTGTTGTAGAGGGAGTGCCTCCTCCTGCTACCAATGGAAGTGTGCCATCTTCTCTAACTACTACTGTTGATGCTCCCATCGATCAAGGAGTAGTGGCCATTCCATATGACGGAGATGAAAATAAGGCTGCTAAAGATAAGGGGGAGAGGCCAGCATCCTCAGAGCAGACTAAGGTTGCCAACTAGTCTTTTTAGGGGGGGCTTGTATTTTTTGCGTTTCTTTTTTTTCTCCTTTTCTTGCTGATGTAGTTGTACTTGAACTATTTTTGTTTTAATGAAATGGAGTTCTATTCCTTTTCATATACTGATTTATTTATTCTCGACGCTTGTATGATTTGTAGCTTATCGATCTTGCGGAATATATCCTGACTACTTCTCATTTAGGCCAAATACTTGGTACTAATGTGAGCCACCAGGTCCGTCGTGCCTTTATAAGAATTTATAAATCTCTTCGAGCAAGGAATCGGGAATACAAGAACCAATTCGAGCTGGTTACTAAGTCAAAAGATAGACTCGATGAGATGAGTGAGATTGATGCCTTTGTTCAAGTAGAGGTCAGTGCTCTCAAAATGAAACTCCTAGAAGCGTCTAAAGTCAACTTAGTTGGAAAAATGATCCAATTAGAAAATGATACGTTACAATGAGAGCTCGCCCGCTTAAAGGAGAATGCGTCGAGCACAACTCTGTTGCTTATCCAAGGTTCTTCATCATCAATGGTACAGCGAGCTGGAAACCTTCCCAGCAATTCTCAGAGGGAGATTGCCGAGCTGAATGGGGATGTTGTTCGAGCCTATATGATTTCAGTCGGGCTTCAATGAGATGTTACCAGGTTGAGACAGATGTTTAAAAGTAGTCCTTGGCAGGCATGGGTGGATGGCTATGACCAGGATTGGACTGATTCTCCAACAAAGTTGAAGGAGGTCGAGGAGTTAGCTTTTATAAGGAGGTGGTTGAGTGCCCTCAGGGAGTTACAAGTTCCCAAGAACTCTGTTCTTTGGTATAGGCATGAAATCTATCCCTCAACTTTGATGCCCAACCCATTCAGAAGATATGCTCGTTGGGTTCCTATAGATGCGATCCCAAGACAACTTCTGGAGCCGAGTTTAAGCGAAGTTGAGGAGGAATCCACTCCTCAACTAGATGATGGTCGAAGAGCACAAATAGCCACTACCTCGCTCAATGACCTAGTCCTCATTGGGGTTTGAATCACTTAGCATCTGTAAATCTTTGTACATGTAGTGATGTAAAAAAATATTTATGTTTTGGGCCATTTGACGCCTAAAGATGTGTTGTGTTATTTCTTACTTTATTAATCTCTTATTTAGTTATCTTGGGATCTTCCAGCCCACTAGATATGACTTAGGAAGAGTTAGTTGTCGAATGAGTATCCCCCTAGTCCAGTATTCTTTTAAATGTACCATTCTGCCTTACTTTACCTTTTAGGTCGTGTCGTTACACTTCCGTAGGCCCAAGTGAGGCAATGGCGAGGATACACCTGGTATTGGACATTATATCCGAATAAATTTTTGGGCCAAATAATGTTAGGTTGGACATATTTCCTAAGGTTCCCCTATAGGGCTTCATAAATTGCCATGGGAAAGCTAGGAGGTCATTCGTGTTAATTGACAAATGCCTGAGGAGGGTCATTATACATCGACCCTGTTATTTAGCCAACAAGTTTCTTGTGATCTTAGTTTTGTATTTTAGGAAGGGATCTTGTAACTTGGAGAGGGTGCATATATTATAATGTAGTTTGAGAAAACCAAGACTTCATAAAATGCCACTGTTAAACAAATCTTATTAATCAGAGAAGTATTGAAAATTCAACATTGAGTTCGCAAAAATAAAAAAGAACCCTAGAAGTAGAATTTCTTCAAGTTGGTTACATTCCATGCTCTTGGTATCTCCCTACCCTCCAGTATTTGTAAGTGGTAGGATCCTTGTAGGTCATATTTTATCACCTTGAATGGTCCTTTCAAGTTTGGTCCTAGCTTGCCATCCGATGGTTTTACAGCGCTAACGAGAACTTTCCTTAGGACATAGTCCCAAATCTGGAATGTCCTTGGATTGACCTTTTTGTTACAATTATTTGTTACCTATTACTGGTAGGCTACTAGTTTTACTAGAGCCAAATCCATTCGTTCCTCAACTAGTCAAGTTCAACCAGTAATGTTGTATCGTTCTGGCCTTGGTCAATCAGAGTGGACCTCATGGTAGGGAGGCCAGCTTCCAAATGGATAATTGCCTCTTTCCCATACGTAAGTGCGAATGGTGTTTCTCCAGTTGCTCGCCTTGGGGTGGTGCGGTAAGCCCATAGGATATGGGGTAGTTAATTTACCCATACTCCCTTGGCTCGCTCTAAAAACTTTTTCGACCCATCGATCACCATTTTATTGGAAGCCTTAGTCTATTCATTGCTCTAAGGGAATGCCACAGAGCTAAAGTAGTGCCTGATCCCATGGTCGTTGCAGAAACGCTGGAAGAGTCCGCTCTTAAAATGGGTTTTGTTATCAATGAATATAATCCTGGGTAGCCCAAAGCGAGTGACAATGTTACTCCATATGAATCTTGTCATATCTGTGTCTCAAATTTTTTCTAGTGGCTAGCTTTCCCTCAGGTGATAAGTGAAAGCAAGAAGCTTTGGCTCTTATCTGATGAGCGGTCTTCTTATTCGTTGGTAGTACACCATCTTTTAAATAATCTATTACGGGATCCATCCAAATGGGGGCTATCTCGATTTTTAGAAGGTTCCCTATTTTTGGCAGTTCGTTGATCTGGTTGATACTTTGTTGGGCAAGGAAATCGATCTGAATTGTCCTCTTCAAGACGGAGTTGATTGCTGAGCTTAAGGATGCTAGGGCATCAACATGGATGTTTTGTCCCCTAGGAAACTGTTGGACACTAATGTGCTCAAAGTTGGCCATCAATCATTTCATAGTGGCGAGATAGGCTACCATCCTCTCATCTTTTGGTTGAAATCCAACTGTGAGTTGCCAAAAACTTGTAATTTCTTTGCCCCTAGCATTCATGCTTTCTACAGTCCTGCGATCAGTGCCTCATATTCTACTTCATTGTTGGAGGCTTCAAATCCAAACCTGATTCCTTGCTCAAGTATTGTATCTTTCGAGATAACCAGTACGATGCCTACTCCTTCCCTTATAGAATTAGAGGATCCATCAACGTATAATCTCCATATGCCTATCGCTGGTTGAAATTTACTTTGATAACTAGTCTGTGGTTGGTCGTAAGTCTGTTCTTCTATAAACTCTGTGATGAAATCGATGAGGACATGCCCTTTGATGGCAATTCTTAGTTGGAACTGAATTTCAAATTGCCTAAGCTCAACCGACCACTTTGACAATCTACCTGAAAGTTCTGCTTTCCTCATGACTAATTTCAGGGGGTGGGATGTGAGTATGATGATGGAGTGGGCTTCAAAATAGTGTTTTAATTTTCTCGAGGCTACCACTAGTGCAAATGAGAGCTTTTCTAGTGGTAAGTATCGTTGTTCGGCATCCAAAAGTGTCTTGCTCGCGTAATACACTGGGTACTGGATCTCCTTTTTTTTGTATACCAGTGCAAAACTGACATCATGACTAGATATTGCAAGGTAAAGTTATTAAGGATCATTCTCTTGAGGAATTACAAGAAAAGGTCGTCTACTGAGGTAAGATTTGATCCCTTCCAATGCCTTCCAACGCCCTCGAGCAATCCTTGTTCCACTCCACCTCCTTGATTTTCTTCAACAACTGGAAGAACGATTGGCACCTTTCAAAAGACTTTGAGATGAACCGATTCAGGGAGGCAAGCATTCCTGTGAGCTTATCTACATCTCTTATCATTTGGACGGGCTACACCCTGTTGATAGGATCAATTTGGCCTGGGTTGGCTTCAATACCTCTCTTGCTGACCAGGTATCCAAGGAATTTTTATAACTGGACACCGAAGGAACACTTACTTATGTTGAGCTTCATTCGGTACCTCATGAGGATTTAAAAAGTCCTTGATAGGTTATAGAGGTTGTCAGCTTCGAGCTTGCTCTTGACGAGCATGTCATCGATGCAGACCTCAATAGTGCTTCCTATTTGGTCTTTGAACATCTTGGTGACCAATCGCTGGTAAGTTACTCCTACTTTTTTTAGCCCGAAGGGCATAACCTTATTGCAATATAACCTAATTGTGGTTACAAATGTTGTTTTCTCTTTATCCGACTCATGTAAAGGGATTTGGTGATATCCGAAGTATGCGTCCAGGAAGCTCATCCTCTAATGTGCTGTCGTGGCATCTACCAACTGATTGATCTTTGGGAGGGGTAGATGTCTTTAGGGCATGTTGTGTTGAGATCGGTGAAGTCAATACAGAATCTCCACTTTTTGTTACTCTTGGGGACAACTATTCAGTTGGATAGCTATTTGGGGCACTGGACTTCCCGTATGGATCCTGCATCCAACAGTTTTTCAACTTCCTTCTCCACTTCCTTAGATTTTTCTGGAGAAGTTCATCGAGCTTTGTGCGCTATTGGTTTTAAAGTTGGATCGACGTCTAGTCGATGACAAGTGATGTTAGGATCAGTCTCGGGCAGCTCGTAAGGCTCCCATGCAAAGACATCTAAGTTACTCCGAAGTAGGGTGACCAACTCCCTTTTTTCGCGGTCGGTGATTGAGGTTCCGATTAAGAACTTTCTTTCATTTGAGCTGCTACTAGCTACGACTTCCTCCAGGTCCTCGATGACTCTTTCAGAGAGCAGGAGCCTGGTCTCCTCCACTCCTGTTCTCCCGTATTTTAGTTTATATTTGGAGGGCATTAGCCTCTCCTATTCTTCATTCTTGCTTCTAACTTCTTCAACCTTCTTCTCTGGTTTGGGATGAATAAATCACTTTTATGCCATCGCCTGATCTCTATGGATCTCCACCACTCCTCGTTCAGTCACATATTTGAGCTTCTGATGGTAGGTAGATAAGATGGCCTTCATCGTGTGCAGCCATCCTCTGTCGAGGATTTCTTGGTGGGTTGAATCAATATCGACCATGAGAAATTCAATAATTTTCGATATGTTTCCTGCCCTTCTTGGCAGGACGATCTTTCCCAAGGGTATCGTTGTTTATTCAGCGAAGCCAACTAAAGGAACGATGGAATCCTTTAGGTCGGCGATATTTAATTTCAACTTTTTGAATAGGTCGAGATACATTACTTTGTATGAGCTACCTTGGTCGACGAGTAACCTGTCGACATCATTGTTAGCTATCCTGAGTGTAATGATAAGTGCGTCATGATGTGGGGTTCTTACTCCAACTAGGTCCTTATCTGTGAACATAATATGCTTGCTGTAGTCGATAACTTTTACTCGTCGACGCTTTCTAGCTTGCATTTTGGCTGGATCAATCTGAAAAGCTTGTATTATTATTGTAAGCTTTTTTACCTCCATCCGAGCCGATTTCCTTGAATATGTTTGAGGTTGGAATCCCTATGAATTACTGCAAACTCATGTCCGATGTCTTCCTCAAGCATGTTATCGGTCCTTTGATCTCCATTAGCAGCTACCTTCTTTGCCTTTTTCTCCACGAATTCGCTCACTGTCGAGTTTGAGCTAACTCTTCAAGGTGAGACTTGAGGGCTTTGCAGTGCTCGATTTTGTGCCCGCCCTCCTTATGGAAATCGTATCTCAGTGCATTGTTCCGCTTGGAAGAGGCTCCACCCATTTTCTTGGGCCACTTAATGAACGATTTATCCTTAATCTTTGCTAGAAACTTATAGACCGGCTCTCTGAAAACTGTGTTTACTTCTTAAAATGCCTTCGAGGGATCACTCTTGCTCCCATTATTAGGTCCATTATTGCCACCATTATTAATCCATTTCTTTTTACCTTCATTCTTATCACTTCCCTTATTGGTAAGTATGGCGCGACCATTTTTTCCTGCACTGAGATGGGTCACATCTTTGACTTTGGCATATTTTTCAATACGAGTCATCAAGTCGTCGATGGTTGTGGCCTCCTTCTTAGTGATGGACTGGTTCAAAAGGTGGGAGATGGGTAAGCAAATCTAGAAGGATGCAATGGAGACCTGCTCCTAGCTGTCCTCGACCTCGTTGAACATCTCCAAATACCTTTTCACGTAGTCTCTGAGGTTCTCTTGGGGAATTTTCTTCATTATCAATAAAGAATCCATCCTTATCGGATGGGACCTGCTGGAAATAAAGCGAGCTATGAAGAGCTCTGCCAGGGACTCAAAGTTCCTAATGGATCAATGGGGGAGTTTCTCGAACCACTTTTGGGCCACGTCGTGCAAGCTCGACAAGAATATTCGGCACATCAATTCTTCCTTTTGGTTCCAAAGGGTAATGGCCTGCCTGTACTGTCTGACATGGCCGATGGGATCAGTCTTTCCATCGTAAATATTAAATCTCGGCATTGCGAACTTCTTGTGGGATTCCTCTTCCTCTATTTCCCTTAAAAAATGGGGACTTTATCTGGATCCTAAGAGCTCACCTAACTAGCTCTCTTATCAATTTGGCACCCCGATGTGCTGGGTGTTGGTTCATCTCTCTCCGAACTAAGTTTATTATATCGTCGTTCCTTCAACTTGGGTGTCTTTAACGGCGAGCTGATGGTTGTTGCTCAAACCAGTCATTATATGACCTATGTCCCTTAATTCTTTGAGACCCACGTTTTGGGCTCCCTCCTCGGTTGTGAGATATGATTGCCCGAGGGCTAGGAGTCCAATAATGGTATTGCCTCGTATTACGATGGAGTTCTTTCAACATTTTCTTTAGTCTCCTTTTGAGGTGAGCATTTTCGGCTTCGTACTTGCGAGTAGCCTTCTCCTGCTTTTGGAGCCTGGCCTTGTAGGCTTTCATCAACTTGGAAACTTGTGTAGACCTAGGTGATCCTTAGCTTTCTTCCGAGGCTTGCCATTCTGGACAAAGCCTTGGGTTTGAGCCTCGAACCTTCGGATCTAACCCTGCGAGGGATAGGGTGCTCTGGAATATCCCCCGCTTGAGGGCCATTGCTACTATGATCACACATTCTATGTTCTTGTTGGTGAAGGCTTTCTTAAAGGAAGAACAACCATTTCCCACAGACGGCGCCAATTATAGATACAATTAATCTCAACACAAATTATAAGTAAATGCAATCATCAGAAAAATAAAGAACAAGAATAATTACGATCACACACAACACAAGATGTATGTGATTTGGAAAACTGTCTACGTCCACGTTGGTGCTCTCAAATTCTATTTCTCTTTTCTCCAGAGGAGTATTTCCAGCTACATACCCTTTGCCTCGGGTAAGGGATATAATATATACAGGTAAACTTCAGAGAGTGGGGGTGTTGAGCACTCCCACGTTAGCCCAGTATCCCTCAAATATGTCATGAGAGATTTTTAGAATTGGATGGGTTGTTGCTAACAAACTGCATTTTATGCTTTAAAGTTTGGTCCGAACATTTCCTATTTTTAATAGGGCTCAGTCTGACTACTTCTTCGGCCCTATAAAAATGAACGAGGTACCCACAACCGTCTTGTTGGCTTCCCGTATGCTGCCTTATTGAGATTCTTCTCAGAGTTCTATTAAGGTTTGGGATTGGGATTCAAACCCAATAGTTTGATGACTAGTGCGTATTAAATATTAAGGTATTGTTTAGAAGGCTTTATTGTAGTTTTGAATGTCATTACTTACTCAGCTCAGTGTGCTTTTTGTTAGAGGTCGTGAAATTCAATGTTGTTATCCAAAGGAAATAAAGGGTTCTCCACTAATGACTTTTGTTGCCCTGGAGTTTCTCTCAATTTTTTTTTCTCTTTTCTTTATTTATGAGTATTTTAGAGGTTTTCTCGTCTGCGTACTTAGTATTATTTCCCATATTTTAAATAATTATGTTCTTGTATAAAAAATGCGGTATTGCGAGATGATGTACATGGTTTAGCGGCATTTTCTACCTGATTCATTCAAGTTTGTACTAAAGTGCCTAAAGTGGTTTTGAAGCAAACTCTGGTTCTTTTTTATTCATTTCTCTTTCAGCCAAGTGCTTTGAACATGGAAACTATTTTTATAAATGAAGTCATCATATGATGGAACTATAATTATATAACGTGCATATATATTGCTCTCCAGTACAGTTGATTGAGGGTAGTATTTAGGGAAAATAATCTGGTACCGTGTTAACCAACATTTTGAGATACTCCCCACCACTGTTTTTTGTTCTATGATATGGCTAAAAATTAAATTATGCAATCATGACCTAACCGCTTTAATATTTTTATAGATGTTGGGATATTTTCAACATTTTAAGCTAGCAGTGCATTATCAATCTATATTCTTGCAATCTCTTTGAAGGCACTAATGAGAGATTTACTATCCAAGCCTAATATTATTGCACATGATGCTAGAGATAGTTTAGTTAAAAATTTGAACTCCGAAGCTGATACTGTGAAGAACAAGATTTTAGTCTTTCTGAATGACGATATATGTAGTGCTATATTGGATGTATTTTTCCTTCGCACTCAAGAAAGAAAAAGTTCATCCTCCAACATAATTTTTTGTTGGCGCGTTGGAAATGTGGAGTGATCATATTGAGGGGGAAGGAGAATTCAACCACTATCATTCAAGGCCGGTATATTCTACATGGCCGTTCTTTTCTATTTTTATTTTGAACCATTTTTATCATTCTCTCTCAGATTTTTCCCACTTAGTTTTATAAGGTTTTTTAATGGAATTGACATTGTAGACTTAGGGTTTATTTACATTATTATTCTTACTTGTTGATAGTCTCTTTCAAATTAAGAATACATGTCTTTTTCCGTCTTAATGATGAAAAACCCCTAGTCTATAAGGGTATTTGTGTCCTTTCTAGTATTCATGTAGTAGGATTAATAAATGGTAGTTTAGACATTTAGGCTTAGATTAATTATATAGAGTTTATTCTTCATCTATTATTGTTGTATTCATGTAAGTTTCTTCTGCTTTCCATGAATTTGGTATTAGAGCATTGGTTTATTCTTGAATCATCTCTTCTCTTCATCCAAGGTTTTACCATTCAGGATATTTAGATTGATTGGAATCAAACCCAATATCTCACCCAAACAGCATTGGATTTGAATCACACCTGGAACAATCCTATCATGTGATGGCTCCCACTTTCTCCCGATTGAAATGGAAATATATGTATATATATATATATATATATATATATATATAAGCCCCTCCTGTAAGGACTCCTTATAGTGCAGATCCCGGTACATACCATTTTTTTTAAAATAATAAAAAATGATTTTTTTATGAAACTTCATGGATATGATCTCCATGGTGAGAAGATCATCTCCAAATTTTTTCATCAAAAAATTCAATAAAACAACCGTTGAGATGAGGTGATATGTAAAAAAAGGTATAAATATGTATTTTCGACCTTTGAAATTTTGGCGATCATCCCACCCACTTTTTTATTGAATTTTTTTAATAAAACTTCGTGGATATGATCTCGAGAGTGAGAAGATCATAACCATGATGTTTCTTATAAAAATTCAATCAATCAAATGGCTGGCATTGACCCAAAATTTCAAAGGTTGAAATGCATATGTATACCATTTTTTACATATCACTTCATCTCAACGTTTTTTTTATCGAATTTTTGGATGAAAAAAATTGGAGATGATCTTCTCACCGTGGAGATCATATCCATGAAGTTTCATCAAAAAAATTATTTTTTTACTATTTTAAAAAAAATGGTATGTACTCAGGTATGCACCATAAGAAGTCCTTACAGGAAGATTTCTATATATATATATATATAAATTTCATTTCAAAAACTATCCTCAGCAGCAATCAAGGGAGAACAAGCAAAAAGTAAAAACTTCCCATGATACGGAAAGACCAATCCTATATCTAAAAGCCTTCCAAAAACTGTATATAAGGAATGAGATGAGTTGGGTAATTCTCCCTACACTATAAATACAACATAGCAAGTTTGCCCATGCTTTCACAACAATAACCATGTTTGGAAGCTCGACCTCACTAGCTCAACTTCAACTATAACTATATCGTAACACGACATCGGGCTTGTATGTGATATCTTATTATAATTTTGCAAAACATTCGACTAATAAAATTGACAAGACCCCGTGCCGGACCCTTTAGTGCAGACATGGCATGGTGTTGGAATAGGAAGATTGAGTACATACGAACTACATTAACCGGTTGCCTAAAATATTAACCTATTGTTTACACTTGTCAGCCCAATCCTAATATATGGTAATAAATATATCAGGGCGATTATAAGTACAAGAATAAATAATGTTTAGCGTGGTTTAACTGTTCAGAACAAGAATTTAGGACCTTATATATAAAGAAGAAAGGAGTCTATTAGGGTTAAACCCGGATTTATATATGTGACAAACATATTTTTTCATAAGCCATTTGTGCAGACATGAAGTACAACCATATCAAAAGTGAACCAAATGAAAATCCCATCCATTTCAAATTCCTAATCAGACTTAGAGACAAAACAATTACCTATAACACTTCATTTTCCATGTCGACTTCTACAGGATGCCAACCTATTATACCTATAACACTTAATTTAAGATAAAATCTTAGGAGACATGTTGACTTATACAAACTTATGCTAAACCTATGTACACATCCTTTATGTATACTTGTCAATGCACACTGTTATATGGAATGTGTTACTGATACGTGTATGCAGTTTGTTGCTTTAGAATGTGAGTGGTATGGTAGTCTTAGTTGAGTCACTAATTCAGACCACATGATACATAAGAACCCTTGCCACAATTGTTTAAGTAGTGTACAATATATATAATATGTCAACATGAATTTAGGGAGGCTCCTTGTATACTTTTATGTTTTGGGCAATTCTTAGGTGAGTACTGAACCCTTAATGCAGTTGGAGTTGATCCATTTTTTGGCTTCTCAAAAGACTATTGTATCTACCATTAAGGTTTCTGAGAGAATCACTGTGATCATCATGGGCCTCTCACTTATTCCAATACCTTCTCAGATTTGATTGCAAACAATCTTTAATTTCTTTAGTATCTATCAGCATTTTAGCTAACTGTTTTTATTTTTATTTTTTCTCGCTTTATCATTCTAAACCTTAGGAGTTGGCTGTAATGGAAAGCATGTAGTTGGGTCTATAGAGAATGTTGTGAGTGGATTTTTTTATGCATGTAATTCTGAAATTCAACTTACATTATGCAGAATATTTGAAGGTTTTACATTGTCTTCTCTTAGATTATTACAACCTCTAAGAATTTTCATCTTGTGTTGAAAACTCTTATTACTGTCTACTGAAGGTCTACTTCAACAATTCCTTTCTTTGAAAGGAACTGAACCCACACTTGTGCAAGTGCTTGGGCACTACTTAGTCGCACTTGGTCCTTTTTGAAGTATTACCTAGATGTTGTTGGCAGTGTAATCAACAAACTCTTCAAGCTCCTAAACTCACTGCCTTTTCTTGTAAAGGTTTGTTTAGATACTGATTTTATTCCCTACAAATTTCCAAATATGATATAGGGTAAAACGCTATAACCCCCTCTGAATTATCACACTTGTTGTAATAACCTCCCCAAACTAATAAATTTGCATCTAACTACTATCATTCTTTGTAATTTCACCTTGTGTCGCTAAAAAAGGTCTTTAGTGATACATGTTAGCGATAGTCAAAGGTGTATTTGTAATTTTTCATATTTTATTTGGTTATTTGTAATTGAGGCTATATTTCAGCGATTTTCTAGTGACTTACCCAATAAGGAAAGTTTGTTAGACATGAAATTAACACAATACCAATGATTGGTAGGACCCTTCAACAAGTACATCTCGGCATGCAAGATTGCAGATCTCTACATCATTTATTCGAATCGCTAAAGATACTGACTAAAGTCGTCTGCCTCACATTGAGGTGATTCATTTTCTCCACTAACTGATTTACAAAATATAAAATATTTTATTTAGCCGACTCCAAATGATTGGAAAAGGATTTGTTGAGTTTAGTTGAGTAAAGAATTAGACATTTTGCCTCCTTGATCTGAAAAGATGTCAAATATGCAAACTTCTATTCAGTGAATATAAACAAAAAACAAGTCGTAACCGTAAGAAATAAAAAAAAAAGTTGAACCGAGAATGAAAGGGTTGCTCAGTTTTTTTTAGTGTGTGAGAGAGAGAGAGAGAGAGATTAAACCCTAAGTTGGTAGGGTTGCATGTAAAAGAGAGTGGAGAGGGCCTGATGTCTTCGAAAGTAAATAAAAATTGAATCCGGATGTTACCTGATGCCGTGTTGGCGGTGAGCGGAGAGATTGCCGGAGAAGACTTTTGGTGAGTGGAGAGGCCCATTGTGAGCAGAGACACTGCCGTGAGATGTCTAACTAATTGTGGTGAGATGTGTGGGAAGAAAAACCCTAGATTGAATCATGAGATGTCTGAGTGAGTCATGACATTTCTGAGTCTTAAACCAAGTCAAGTTTTTAAAATAACAAACTTATCCCCATTTTATTTTACAAATTATTCTGTTTTCTACCCTATTTTTTATACAGTAGTGTCCATTACGTGTCCTAGAAATGTCCAACCTTTTTCTATGACTTTGAAGTCCGACACACCGAATGGCATGTCAGACACGTGTCCAAGCCGTGTTCTTTGCTTGCCCGATATTTGTATGGGGACTCCGGAGAAGTTTCCTTGCTTCATAGCTATTCACATAATTTCTTTTCTATGAATTCTTCTTAATCTTCTCAACACGTAAACTTTCCCAGTTTGTTGTCAAACATGAACGTGGAACATTACATTTATAGTTTTCTTCTTGAAGTGGAATTAAGATAATTGATAACTATCAAGAGGAACCACCAGATTATCTACGTAAAAGTTTGTTCTGGAATTTTTTTTGGACCTCAAACTTAAAGGGTCAATTAATACCTTTTTAGGATGAAATTATTTAGAACACAAAAAGTACTTTCATGGAATAAAATTTGTGTGTAAAATTGGTTCCTTGCTTATCTAAGGCTCGTGGGAAATGATGACTAATATATATACAATGGTGGATCCAGGATTTTTGGCTAGTCCCAGAGTTTCGAGTGGTTTGGATTAATTCGAGTTTTATACAAATTTTTTGTCACAAGGTGTGTAAGGTTTTTTAATTTTCAAACTTATTACGTTTTTTATCTCACAATATAGCTTAATTTTTTTGTTAATTCGAGTTTTATACAAATTATAGCTTCAATTCGATTTTTATACAAACTTATCACATTTTTTACCCTAAAAGTTGCAAAATTTTCATTATTTATTCCTTTACCTTCTATCTTTACATCCTATTTTTTTTGGAAATTCAAGATAGGCTTTCTCCCCTCCTTTCCCTATTGTGCATCTGCACTTGTATATATATTAGTGTTCTAAAAAATGCGCCTATGCGCAGGGCTCTTTAGATATGCCAAGTTTTGGCCCTAGGCGTTGATTAAAGCGTGGTCAATGTTTTTTGGGCTAAGGCGTGAAAGAACACACATTTTTTGAGGTGAGGCGTGAAAAATCGCGAGTTTTTTAAGTAAGGCGTTAAAACGTGAGTTCTTTTCTTTTTTTTGTAGTATTCTATAAAAATAGCATTTTAATTTACAAATATTCAAACATATTTTTAAGGTATGTGCCATTTTAGTATTTTTAATAGCATTGTCATAGTTAAAACATATTAAAATATATTTAAAAAGGCCTAAACGCCATTTCATGCCTTTTTACACCCAACACCCGCCTAGGCGTCTAAGGCTTAAGGCTTGGCCTCCACGCCTCGGTCACGCACCGCAATTTTAAGAACCTTAATATATATATATATATATATATATATATATATATATATATATATATATATATATATATATATATATATATATATATATGTGTGTGTGTGTGTGTGTGTGTGTGTGTCTATTCTCTGGTGCGGACTAAACCGTGCGCACCCGGTGCGGAATTCGTCCTCTTCCTCACGTGGTCCCCTTGTGGTCCCTAAATACATTTTGTTATTTTCTTTAGATGGTCCACCTCTTGTCTTATATTAATACCTTAATTTAAGACTAGATATTTAAAATATTTATAGTTTAAACCCATATTGGTATCAAGACCTTAAAGATTTTAAAAACTCACCGAATTTCGACCAAACCCCCTAATTGTGGTATCAGAGCCATAAGACGCTCCTTTTAGACTTAGTAAAAACTCTTTAATGCCCTTGGGATTTATTCCTCGCATTTACAAAGATATTTTTGGAACCAAACTAGATTACCAACCTATACCCATAACTGATTCAAACTCAGAAGGTTGCCTAACCTAACACATAGACGATTGTTCACAGGTTGAACATATCCCAGCTAAACACGCAGACAGTAGATAAGTCACTGCTAGTGCTATTAATAGCATAATAGACAAAAATAAGTGTATATTCCTTATATTGAGACAACTAATAAAAGACACTCAAACCCTAGAACCAGAGATACAAAATATCTCTAAAAGACTACTAGAAATAGATACCCAAATCCCAATAGACCTAGTACACATTCTACAAGAATTAAATATTAGGACTAATCATATAGAAGTCCTTAACAAAGACATTTTAGAAATTAAAACTTTAATTAAAAATCAAGACAGTGAGTTAATTAAACTTACTAAAGAACAAGCCAAGCTTATCCCTAGATTAGATAGTTATCTTCCTAATGGAGATAGTTAGATCAGACTGGAATGAGGTATCAAGAGACCTCTCTATTCAGAAGTTATCAAACTTTTATCAAAGAATTTTAGAAAAGATAAACGATGATAGATTTTATTATAAGATAAATCAAAATGAGATTGTCAATGCTGCTAAAGGAGCTAGACTCATATTAGAAAGATTAAATTTAATTTCTACATCCATAGCAGCTACCCAAGACTATAACAGTAGCTTTGTTAAAGACTTACATTTAGATTTAAGTGCCAAAACAAAAGGATTAACCACCATCTACACAGACTTTGTTAAATTTTAACAAAATTTAGAAAATTATCTTAATAATATGGAAACCATAACCTATCCCAGATGGATAGTATTATTAATGAACTTAGACTAGACATGGCCCAAGTAGAATAAAAATATGATGAAATTATAAAGGGAATTAAGGCCATATATAATAAACCTTCCCAAGTAGAAATAGACTCTCCTTTTATTCTAACTCGTTTAGATAAAATAGAAAGGACTGTAGAATCTATAGAAGTTAAATCTATGCAATAATAAGAAAAAGATAATGAAATAAAAGACTATATTACAAATGTTGCCAAATCCCTGGTTAATTCTCTAGCTAGACATAGTGAATAAATTTCTGAAAAGACAAGAAAAGAGAATAAAATGTTTAAAGAAGAAATCATTAGTCAGATAAAAAGACAAAAAGGTTATTCAGATTTCTTAGAAAGAATTGAAAAAAGACTTGAACAAAAATAGGTTGCCACTTGTAAATTTAGAGAACCTCCTCCTATAGAAACTAGAGAAAAGAATACCATAGGTTGACGAGTCATAAATGACGAATTGGATAAGACAAGTAAGATAGTAAGCTCTATCCCAAATATTGGACATAGTAATCATATGATCCAAAGACTTAAGGATTCATCGTCCAATGTTAGGACATGGTGGAAGGAGAGAAATTTCACCAATCCTCTCCAAAGGAAAGAATGGGGTGAAGTTGGCTGGAAGATTGTTGAAGATTCCATTCATAATGGACAACTTCTAGCCGTTAGATACATAGACTTGTTTAAAGAAGGTGACACTCCTAAGACACCTAATTATAACATGACTTACCGTTGTAGGAAGCATGTGTTAGACAAATCCTATACTAAGCTCCAAGTGTTTGACTCAGAATGGCTTAGATCTAGAGGAACTGATAGGAAGTTCCAATTCCTAACCTTTGGACTCTTTCAAGCAAGAATCCGAGGATTACATAATCCTCAGAATAATATCAACATATTATGTTGTTTAGTAGACAAAAGATGGAAAGATTTTGAGAAAATCCTTATTGGGATATCCCAATTAGAAATGTCAGACAATATAGGATACTTTAATATCATTCCGACATTTACAGTAACCATAGACACAGCCAAACATTTTAAGTTAATCTTATATGCTAGTGGATATGAAGACTATATTATCCGAGATGCTAATAAAAATATAGAATTTCAAAGCTATGTGAAGTTCTCCCAATTTTCTTATGAAGGAATGCAATCCGGAATTCCTAGCGGTAGACTTAATAAAGAAATCTTAGTTTGAACCAATGTTTCAGACTACAATCATACTTACAGTATTACGAATACTGGACCCATGAAAAAAAGGCTAAGACTCTTTGGCAATTGCCAGAATTTCAAGAAACTGAGACTGTACAAAATAAACCTTTGTTTATTAATCAAGACGATGTCACTGGAAATGTTACCATCCAGTTTGGTCCACCTAAGATTGTCAATAAGAATATACAGACCAAAGAAATTAGATTTAGGAATATGGGAGAATCCATAATAAATGATCCTTCAGAAGGAGAATGTAGTAGTAAGACTAGTTCTAGTTTACTAAGACAAGCCCATGTAATTAGACCTAGAAGATCATTTGAACAAAAAGACTTAGTTAAAGAAAAATCTAGGATCCAAAACTTTGGACATAAACCCTCAGAATTGGACATGAAGACATTTAAATATCACCTTAAGAAAAGTCATTCTGTTAGATTTCAAGAAACAATTGCCCAAGACCGTATATTAAGATTAAAAGAATCTAAGAATACTAATGAACTTCTTAGAAACTTAAGACTAATAGAAGAAGGAGAAAAATGACTAATGCTAGCTACACAAGTAGAACCTAATAAACAAGAGATAGGAAATAGTAGTAGGCTAGAAGATGCTCCTAGACCTTTTAGTAAACCAATAGGAATAAATATTCATATATACTCTATCACTGTAGTTAAGACTAAACTTGATTATATAAAAACTTTCCAACTACTGACAAGAGTTTTACTCCTGTTAAGACCATGGAAAGTCAAGCCATAAATCCAATAGGTATATACCTCAACTTAGACAATGTCCAAGATAGAAAGAACGTTCTAGACGAATGGCGTGATCAGATGAACATGTGTTTTGCATCTAATGAATAATAGGATGCAAGTTCGTGTAAGCATTATGCCAAGAAATCCATTAGAGGTATTGCAAAAGATTACTTAAATAGTTTAAGAAATGATACAGATGAAGACTCCTTAGCTAAGATTGAGAAAATTAAGGAAAACCTAGAAGCAAGATCAATTGAATAATATATTCAATTGTTCACATCAGAATTCATTGGAGCTGGACATTTAGTTAAAATCAATGAACAAGACCTAACAAAAACTAAGTTAGCCCTCCTTAGCATTTATAAATTAGATAAGATAAATGAATATAAAAATAATTATGAGCAACTATATTACCAAATTAAAGAATTTGGAGAGACTTTAAAAGATGAATACTTTAGGAAGATACCATCCATAGGACAAATCCTAATTAATGAATATATGAATTGTCCAGGAGTAGCTGGAGTTAAGAATAACTCCCTTGGTGACAGAATTAATTTTGCCAAAGACTATATCATATCTAAGAGACGGGATATAACTCAAGGAAAGTTAATTGAAAAAACTTGCAAACTGATCCCTCCAATTAAAGACGAAAGGGACATTGCTCCAATCCGATGGGGATGTGGTAGCGAATCTAAGAAATTCAAAAAGAAATTTCCATAGGAAGTTTAAGACTAGACCTTTAGGATTTTTGAAGAAGTATAAATTTAGACCATCTACTACCTTTAGAGAAAAGAACTCTAAGATTAAGAAAAATAAATTTAACCAAAGAAGATATTTTAAGAAAAACACTAGTAAGTATAAGAAAGTTCCTAATTATAGGAAAGAAAAAGATGTAGCTCAATCTAAGACTGCCACCAAAGAATGTTGGACTTGCGGCAAAGAAGGACACTTTGCTAAAGACTGCCCTAATAAGAAAGATAAAGAAGGTATTAAAATTATTAATATAATATTAGACTATGCTGATCGAGAAGAATTAGAGATCTCATATGCTATAGAAATATCATACATAGAAGATGATAATACTAGTATCTATAGTGCATATACAGACAGTGATTCACAAGAATATAATTGTGATACTGATGACTATGGAGACTCTCAGGATACTTTAGAATTGTCTATGATGTAAACTAATCAAGAAAATTCAGATAATGAATATATAGTCGTTGAAGAAGCTTGGTATAAGTGTATATCAAGCCCATTTTTAAAGAAAAGATGGACAGTTAGTAATCCTAAGTTACTAACCTATATACCTAGATGTTACTTTGATGAAAGACTTTAATGCACATTTGAAATGAAATGTTGCAAGAAAGACTTTAGATGCGTAGAATGCTTTGAGATTATACAAACAAAATTATTTATGGTTTGTGTTATTTGTCAATTACACTACTATGAAGATTGTTGGAGAACTAGATTTAGAGCAATTTATACTAGCCAGTATGACGTTCAAATTGACTTAGATATTAAAACATATTATCAAGACATTGATTGAAATATATCCAAACGATTACAAGAAAATGAAGAATTAAAAGGAAAAGTTATTTCCTATGAATTAGACGATAGTATCTCTGATAGTAGTGCAGAAGATCTAACATCCTTAGATTTTATAGATAAACCTCAGAAATGAATATCTATTTTAGAAAAGAATAATTTAGGAATTTCTACTAAACCACATGCTTCTTTGGTAGAAATTTTTATACAATATGAAGATTATACTAAAAGACTTTCAGCTTTTATAGATACAGGATGCTCGCAGGGTATTTGCAAGGCTAATGCCTTTCCTGAAGACTATATTTTAGAAAGTACTCAAGAAATCTATGGTAAAGTGGCTAATGGAGATCCATTTACCTTATATTTCAAGACTATACCTATTTATTTTAAATTAGGAAATCAGACCAACAAAACCGTTAATCATCGGTTTTGGATAATGGATCCTTGTCCTAGCTTCACAGAAAAATTATTTTAGGAGAAGACTTTATTAGTAAACATCATCCTTATACTCAGTATAATGATAAGATATTAACTAGTGATACAAAGGAATTTAATATTAAAGCCCCTCTAATAGATCATAAGACTGCCTTTAACCTCATACAGGTCAAAGCCAATTATAGACCCATAACACATCAGAGTTCTTCACCTGAGCATGGTGGACCTAGACCTACAAACCAACAAGAAGCCCTAGAAGATACTAAACCCTTACAAAAAGAATGTAAGTGTCCAGACGAAAAGTGTTATAAGCAAATAGCACTTATACAACAAGACATTCTAGATCAAGCCCAACATACCTTATTACAGGTTCAAGCTATATCCAAATAGAAGAAAATGGATATAGAAGTAGAAAAGGAAAAGATTAGGCAACTAGCAGAGCCTACGTTAGGAGACAATCCCATCACTAAGTAGGCTAAAGACCAAAGTTATTGTGAAATCATCCCTATTAACCTAGATGCCACTATTAATGGTGGAACCTATAAGAAAGGATATTCACAAGAAGACAGAGAAGAATTCAAAAAGGACATAGACGAAATGCTTAAGTTAGGCATTATCAGAGAAAGTAAAAGTAGACATAATAGCCTTGCCTTCTATGTTCAAAATGAATCCGAACGTAAAAGAGGAAAAAGATACATGGTTATAGATTATAGACAATTAAATAAAATTTGTGAATTAGATTCTTATAAGATACCAGACAAGAATAATTTAATCAATCTGACTGAAGATAGAATTATATTTAGCAAGTTTGATTGCAAATCAGGCTTCTAGCAAATTAAGATGCATCCAGACAGTATTACTTGGACAGCCTTTAGTGTGCCCCAAGGAAAATACGAATGGCTAGTAATGCCATTTGGATACTTGAATGCTCCTCAAGTATTCCAAAGAAGAATGGATAATATATTTAGACCTTATTCATAATTTTGTCTTGTTTACATAGATGACATTCTTGTAGCCAGTAAGACTGAGATAGAGCATGTAGACCATCTTAAAACGATTATTTTATAATTAGACAAGCATGGTATTGTTATTTCTGAGAAGAAAATGCAATTATTTCAGACTAAAATAGAATTTCTGGGGATGCATATAAATAAAGGAAAAATATTCTTAGCAAAACACATAACTAAGAAGATTCTTGAATTTCCAGACCAGCTTAAAGATAGAAAACAATTACAATCATTTTTAGGATTGCTTAATTGGGCTGCAGATTTTATTAAAGACCTTGGCTCGAAAAGACAAAGTTTAACTTCCAAATTAAAAGGAACAAACAAGACTAATCCATTTTACTGGACTAAAGATGATTTTGAAGTCATAAGACAGATTAAAGACGCAGACAAGAATATTCCTTTACTTGAACTGCCTAATGCAGAAGACCAGTTTATAGCAGAAACAAATGCCTCTGATAAATAATAGGGAGCAGTTTACTTTGCCATTGATCATCAGACAAAAAAGAGGAAACTTTATAGATATAGTTCTAGAACCTTTACAGATCCAGAGACAAGATACACTATCCATGAAAAAGACGTTTTAGCCATAGTAAGGGCAATTGAAAATTATATGCTTTTTCTTAGACCTAAATATTTTATTGTGTATACTGAATCTTCTTCTGCAGTAAAATTTAGAGATTTAAACTTATCCAAATCAAGGACTAATAGACTAATTAGATGGCAACATTTCTTAATGGTGATGACTTCTCTATTATACATATTAAGAGAAGTAAAAATACCAATCCAAACGTTATATCAAGAGAACCAATGTTTGCTAACACTAATATGATTTCATGTTTTATATTGAAAACAGAAGACCTGGACACTATGAGTTCCTCTGGAACAAATAGATTGAACAGAGATGACGTTATAGACTATCTTAGACGTGTAAGACAAAATGCTAGTGTAATGCAAAGACAAACTCATATTCAAGACTCTCATGAATGACCAATTCTAAAGAACTTTGATGATATCTTAGTTCCTCATGAAAAATCTAGACATGAGATTATTTCTCAATATAGACTCGTTGGGAAGATGTATTCCCCCTAATATAGACCCGATAAAAGATATCCAGACTTAATAAAATTTAGACGAGAATTTTCAGATGTTGAAAATACTCTTATTGATGCTATATGGTTAAATGTGAAGAATAGACTATGGATAGAGTTAAAAAAAAATTGGTATCCATTTCAAAATTTATGAGGACACAAAAATTTACAGTTACCCAGCTCAGTGGTAATGCTATGCCTAAACCGCAGACTCAGACTTATGCTCAGACTCTTGGAGAATCCTCCAAAACAAGACCCGCTGATAATTTTTGTTATTAGAAAAAGACTTTTAAGACTAAGATTGTTATACCTTTTGGTCACAATAATCATCCATTATCGGAAGACTATCAGAAAGACTTTAATAACATTATTTAACATATCAATATGTTATTATCTGAGACTAATGAAGATGCCTTAATGATGAAAGGTTTCTTGAAAGCCGTTCCAAAGATTTATCTTTCTAGGAAGGCAGAGATGGCCCAGATAACCTTAGCAGACTATGGGTTCATTGGACTCATCCAAATTGAGACTATAGAAGAATCTGTTTCTCTTAGTAAAATAGTCCATGAGTATGTTAAGAAGGTACATGACTTCCTTCCTTTATTTGCTAGAATCTATCAAATTTCTAGGATTTGGACTTATTATATTTTCTAATTATATATTTAAAGACGTTGAGATTTTATCAGAAGACGAGACTAAAGATTTAATTGTTGATAATTCCAAGCTCCAGATTGCTCAAGCCATGGAGAAAATAGAAATCATGGAATTATTGATAGGAGAAGATAGATGGTACACTACCTACCATAAAGAAGACCTGATAATCCAAGCTGATGAGCCATTCAATGAAAGGCTCAAGAAAGAATCCAAAGAAATGGTAGAGATAGCTTTACCAGGTAGCCTTAGAATTGTGGGCCTTATTGATGAATTTTTCAACGATGCTGTACCAAACCAAGATAAGGAAGAAGAAGACGGGACGCTCGTTAGATGAAGAATTATTAAAGATAAAAGATGCCATACACTAGATCTATGCATTATTACAATATGACAAGACTCCACGTAGATTCCCTTGAAGCATTCAGCTCAGACATGCCCCGCCCGGGCCCCTAGAAAGCTTCTTTTTATAAAGAAGAAAGAAACCCTCACAAATACGTTAGGTTAGAATTATTATTAGACGACATATTTACTTTGTGTAAATAAAATAGTATAAGACTTCAATAATTTGTATCTCTTTAATTGGAATGCTTTTGGTAGCCAGTCACCAGTCATACTTATTTCCCTTACGCTATAAAAGGGAGCATCCAGTTTGATTTCATATATCGAAGTTTAAAAGTTAGAAAGAGTGTGTAAGCTTATAGTAAGTAATATGTACATGAGTGAGTAAACCTCTCATAGTTAGGGGAGAGGGGAGTGTTATATTTACTTATGTAATGCAATAAAAGTATTTTATTTTCTAGAAATCTCTTATGTTGAGTTGTTATTATTTTCCAAATTGTCTCCAACTTTCTGTTCATAGAGGACTATTATATGGAACCTCTGGTGTAGCACACAAGGTGTTATACTGGTGAACCGCCATCAGGTGTTGATTTACCGTGATCCATTACCCAGGTGGGCATTATGCATGAAGGCGTACAAGCAGGAAATGGGTTCAACGCCAAAATAGTGGATTGAGATGCGACATATAAAGAGAGAGTTGTAGGAGGCCGAGACCAGATAAGAATAGTAACAAGGCTGAAGAGAAGAAGGAAGGAAGATAAAGATATTACAGACCAGAAGGAAGGTATAACTCAAACCAAACCCTTAACTACTTTACATATTATTATTTTAAAAAGAATCTTGTATGAGCCTACAAATCACTACAGACTTTTTAGAATTTGTTAATCAAACAAATTTAGACTTAACTAGAGAAATCCAATATTGGAATCTTACAGACCCTAAAGATAAAGAACTTTTATAAATTTCTTTAACATACGCATGTAGTACTTTCAAATATATGGACCAGGTTATTGAGTGGTTAGCACGCGAAGTACCTAGAATATAAATAATCAGAACAGGGATCAGAGATCTCTTTAGACAAAGGATAAGAATTGTAGAACTCGCAGAAGAGCTTTCAAGACCATAAAAATATCAATAATACACTAGGATACTTGAAGACAGTATAGACGTATTAAAATTTATTACACAAAAAAGGTTAGCTGAAATAAAGGATACTTTAATTAGAGCCGGAGGAATCCGCCCTCTCCTTAAAAACGTAGAGACAGATGCCCCTAGAACATACCTTAGATTTTCGTCATCTTACGGTGATAATAATTTAGACGAATTCATAGATAACGATATAATTGATATTGTTAATCAAATATATAGAGAAACTAGACTGTTAAAACCATAATACCGTATAAGGTATTTAAGACTAGAATATTTTCCTGCAAAAACCGCTTGTAATTTCTAGACTCTCTCAAGAAACTATTTATATAGATAATCTTCGCTATTCAGAATTCCAGTAGGATAGTGACGGAAGAAGCTTGAGAAGTAGTAGTAGCCCTGAAACTTCTACACTAGACTTTCAGATTAATTAGGCTTTAAAATAAGCTCAAAAGACCTTAGAAACCATTGGGGTAAAAATTTATATTCCCAAGAACCTTAGAAAGAGAAGGGGGTCCCTAGGCGGTCCATAAAAGACAAACGCGGTCCTAAGACTCAGTTGGACGCTAACTAATCTGCATTCTATCTGCATAAAACAATCTGCATAAGAGCCAGACTCTCTCTCTCTCTCTCTCTCTCTATATATATATATATATATATATATATATATATATATATATATATATATATATATATATATATATATGAGAGGAGGGTGTTTTACTATTTCAAGCCATTCAAGGATTGAGAATTGTTCATCTATTGAGATCCAAGGGTGAACACTGAATATGACTAACACTACTCCCCCTCATTCTTTCATTCGACACCTTCCTCCCTTATTATCTCCTTATCCCTCTCCTTATGACACCCCTTCATTCTCTCCTCATTTGTCATTGCCGGCGGTAAAACACCCTGTCTCTGAGCACTGCTGACGGTACAGGTATTACTCTCTCTACTTCTCTTTTTTCAACTCCTTTTTGAAATCGCGCACACTCAAAGACTCCTTTTTGGGTTTTTTCAGATCTGAGTTATATTAATGAGGTTGACAAGATGGGTATAGTACCAAATAATGAGATAATAAAACCTCTTTGTTTCTACTGTATATGGATTAGTTTTTTATCTTGGTGCCACCGTGTTTCTATGTGTATTTTATGGTGGTTATGTGGTTTCTGTCAAAACATCTCAAAAACAAATGCTAGAGAACTTGTTTCTATTTTTAGAGAAATGGTAAAGGCTAAGATTTATTTTCCACTTTTTTCACTTGCTCCTAAAAAGGTGTTTAAATCAAATAAACCTATTGATAACTTAACGCTCCTTATTTAATCCATTTTGGGGGACTCTAAAAGTGTTTGTTTTTATTATTTGAGGGACTTTTTTGGTATATAATGTTTGTAGTTCTTCCCTGTACAAAATTGGAGAGGATGATGGTGAAGATCAAAGTACCGAGGAGCCTAAATCACTAAATATTGCAGGTTAATGGAGTACACATTTTCCTGGAGTTTTAGTTGAGGTATCATTATACTCCTCTCATGGTTCATGTATGTTCATAATAAAGAGGAGCCTAAATCACTAAATAACTTTGTAATGATGATATATTTCTTATCTTCTATAGGAAAAAAATCCAGAATGGTTGAGTCTAGATTTCAATAGTCCAAAGTCATCTTGATGATTGGATTGGAGTATTTTCTCCTGCTAATTTCAGGTAAATTTAATTTCCTTTTATCCCAAAAAGGGAAAAGGGTTACGTGTCCCATCCCATTTGGGTTTGCTACTAGCTAAAATTTCAAGCTATTTGGATAAGTTTTCTCTGTTATATATATTTAGATAAAGTTGAACTGAGACGAAGGCATTTTTTTTAAATTAATTCTTTTCAGTGCATCCACATTCCTCTCTGAAAATGAAAGTGTTACTCCTCCGCTATTGTGCACTGCCCTATCAAGGTTTTTGTTGTTCTACTTCGACTTGAATTTTTTGTGTGTTTTTATTGTTCAAGTGAAAGAAGAGGATATGATTTTGAGATTAATAGTCTCACTTTTTGTGCACTACTAGTATGCAAATTATGCCAATCCTAAGTACAAGGACACTTGAAATGGATCATTGAAGCTTCAATTGATCAACCAAAGATCGAACTTCTCTTTTGGTTTGTTCATCGGCGCATTATTAAACATATGATTCTAGATGTCTTACCTTCTGCTAAAATTTGCACAGACCTTTAAATAATGAATTTCTCTCAATTGGATAATGTTTGTTGAAGCACTAATTATTATATGATGGCTTATCAAGATGTTTTGGATTTTCTTTTTCTATTCACAACTATACTGATAGTTACCCTGGGGGTGAACCAACCCCCATGTTTCCAACTTTGGTAAAAAAAAAACAGTGTTTTTCAGAGGTGGTCCTACAATATCAAGGTATATAACCATGATATGTGATTTTTTCATTCATAATCCATTATCTTAACAATTATTCATCTCCTATCCTTTTAAATTTGAACACTCTATCTTCATAATTTATTGTTAACACCATACCTTCACTAGCATCTCCCTAAGGGGACTTTGGGATTTACTATGGTTAGGTCTCATGTTTTACGTATCATACTAAATGCAAAATGCTTTGTTCAGTTATAAAAAAATACTTTGTTTACTTATAGAAAAATGTTAAATGCTTTGTTTAGTTATAGCAAAATCCTCAAGCATCTGTTCAAAATATTGTGTTCAAGTATATAATAATAATAATAATAATAATAATAATAATAATAATAATAATAATAATAATAATAATAATAATAACAAAATAAATTTGTTCAGTTTACTACTCATTTAATTAATCTGTCTAATAAGGAAGACATGGATTATTACTACTCATGTATATTGCTCAGTTATAGCATTTGTCTAATAAGGAACACATAAAATTATGCATTTGTCCAAACTACGTAGTTAATTTTCACTAATCAGTTATAACATTAGTTATAATCGTTGTTAGTTATGAGTACTCACTACCTCTCTAATAATCACAAAATGTATTTCTTTAGATCCAAACTACTCAGTTATAGCATGAGTTATAGCATTAGTTAATTATCAGGACTCACTACCTATATAATAATCACAAAATGCATCTCTTTGGATCCAAAGTAGCTATGCCAATAAGTGTTACTACCTATCTAATATCACCATCAGAATCAACGATCTTTATCTTCTTGGACACCTTTGATGCAACTTTAGAAAATGGATTTTTCTTCTTCTGTGATGAAACCAAGGATACGGTTTCTTGCGTGACAGTGACGGATTCGTGGGGTTTCTTCACAGTAATAAATTTTTCGTTGGGGTTCTATGTTTTTACTGTTGAGTCTTTTAAGTTTCTTTTCATAAACTTTCCTCACCAGTTCCTTGGGTACCAATCCAGATTCCATATTCAGAAAGCTTTTATTTCACTATTAGGCACTTGGTTATACAATGTTTCATAGAAAATACTCAATGGGTCTCTTTCTCCAGGAAGGTCTCTCTTCTCACCAGGCAAATCATACACCTTCCTCTCCATTTTCTGCATTTTTAATTTATCAGTCTTATTTGAGCTTTTCTTAGCAGTGGACCCATCCAAATCATTGTCATCCTATTCGTTCTTGGCCATTTTGGAGGTCTTATTAGCAAAGGAAACATCAAAATCTTTATTAACACCTTCTTATTACACCATTTTGGGGGCGGGTTCTTAGCAAGGGTTTGTTCAAAATCTTCATCAGAATCTTTTTTCTTAAGTTTAGATTCCTTGAGGGAGCGGGTGGTAGATTTGGGTTTCTTCTTTTGGAGAGAACTGATGGGTTTGGCGCCTTCTTCATCCAAAGTTTCCTCTTTTTACGGGTTTTGAATCTTCAGATGGCATTTTTTCACAATGAAAAGAAATGGGTTTAACTAATATAATCATCATTTTCTTAACATTTTTACAACTAGAAAAATGGCGAGTGTGTTTAACTGCATTTTTACTAACAAGCTTGGTTAACAAGAAATATGGCGACCCGAATATAATCAATATTTTCTCATCATTTTTACTAACTTGAAGAATGCACACACACATACACGAACAAGCTTGGCTAACAAGATGGCGACTCTGTTTCTAAAAATATTGATTCTCAGAAGTGTGCAACTATGTCATTAAAGATAATATTGTCAAAGACTATTGAGTCATCTACTCCGAATGTTCTGCCCAATTTAATTTGGTGAGTGTTGATTTTCATTAATATTTATAACAAAGTGTGTTCAAATTTCTGTTAAAAAGGAACTTTTTGGCTAGTCGTATTAATTTTCTTGGGCTGATGAATGGTTAACGAATTCTTTAAAGGTACCGCCTCGATTTGGAAAGTATTTCATGCAAGGGTAGGTTAAGTTGTCTCCGCTTATTGAACATTTATTTTTGGGAAATGGTTGTGTGCAAGCATGGATGTTTTTATTTTGGGTTAACTATGTTTGACATTTAAGAATTTAAAGAAGTATAATTGGTTTTGTAACATTGGTTGAGCCACCGTACTTTTAAATTTCAATTTTTAATTTTGGATTTGATTTTACTTTGGGTTTATATTCAGGAGTTGCAAACAATTCCTCAAGCATCCAAAAAAAACACGTTGAACTTTCTTTACCACACTGTAGAACAGGTAACTGTGCATTTTTTTTATAATGAACGACCATAAACTATGTATTTGTTACAAAGTCCTTCTTCTGGGAACTCTCTAACGACATGTTAGCGACACGGTCACACGGTGTATTTGTTATATAAATACTAATTATCATGGTTTATATAATATTTTACTAGCTATTTCAATTGACTAGCTATATTTTTTTTTGTATCAGGTCGCATTTTGAAAATTATGGACAAGTATTATAGTGAAACACGTGGGATGACATCAATTGATATATATGTGATTTTTTTAATGAAGTTTGTTTCGTTGAAGTATTTGTTTGAGGAATTTGGGCTTTTTGAATATTGTTGGATTGCTTTTTTTTCCTTAAGCACGGTGGATTGTCCAATAAATAAAAGAGACTATGGCCATTTTTTTTTAAATTGTCATTTTGTTAATTTGAAGCACAATGTGAATTCGATTGATGAATATTCTATATTTCATATTATATGTGAGTTTGTTTGATAAATTTAGATTATTTGAATGTTGTTGAGCTATTTGTTATTTTTCAAGCATGGTGGATATTCCCACAAACAAATGAGTATATGACAATTTTTTTTTTAATTATATTTTGTTATATTGGGAAACGGATTTTTTTCCTTTATGCAATTACGTACTTTGAAAAGTTTTGCCGTTTCGCGATTACGTACTTTGAAAATTTTCGGTGTGCCTTTAGGCACGGATATTCTGTTAGTATATATATATATATATATATATATATATATATTCTCTTGTGCGGACTTGTCCGCATTTTAAAACTGCGGACCGAACATGTGTCACTTGGAGGTGAGCCTAGAAATTATGGGCTAAATTATAGGCACACTTCCTCTATTTTCTGGGCTCACCGCCAGGTGACACGTGTTCGGTCCACACTCTTAAAATGAGAACTGGTCCGCACAAGAGTAGTATTGTATATATATAGTCAGGCTCTCATACATACCTCAGTTTGAGGGCCGCTAGCGCGGACACTTCCTCTCTTTTCTAGGCTCACCGCCAGGTGACACATGTCCGGTCCGCATTCTTAAAATGCGAGCTGATCCACCCAAGAACAGTACTGTATATATATATATATAGTCAGTCTCTCATGCATACCTCAGTTAGAGGGCCGCTAGCACGGACCAATTTTGATAAAATAGTAAAAAAATATTTTTGAGTTGATTTTTTTTAAAATTTTAAGCATTTCAGTAGGACCATAAAAAATCAACTCAAAATGAATTTTTTTACTATTTTTAAAAAATCGGTCAAACTTTGTCAGTTTTTAACATCTTAAAAACAACTTAAAACCGACAAAGTTCGACCAATTTTTTTAAAATAGCAAAAAAATTCATTTTGAGTTAATTTTTTTATGGTCCTACTAAAATGTTTAAAAACCATAAAAAAAATCAATCCAAAAATATTTTTTTTACTATTTTAAAAAAATGGTCCCCAAACTAGGACCTCACGAGAGCCTGACTATATATATATATTATTCTTGTCTCTCTTGTGCATCTGTAAAAATATTTTTTAAAAGACCCCATAAGTTTGTAGAAAAAAGTAGTAATGACATACATTTTTATAAACGTAAGGCTTGTCCATATAAAAAATATAAACACTAACAAAGAACAAAGCTATAATATAAGAAAATTCCATGATAAGAAGAAAAAATATTTGGTACATTTATATGAGTTCATGAGATTTTAGTACATTTTTCATTAATAAATGTTAAAATTTTGCCACTAAAAGTGATCTTTGGCGAAATTCGACAATGAAAGGTTTACAAAAGTCCAATAAAGTTTTTAAGATGTATTTAAGTCTAATATAAAGAAGATAATGCTCCAAGTCCCAAAAATTCCCCAACACATCCCCAAAATTCATCAAGTGCTCGTACTCGATGAGGGCTCCACCCCAATGAAGAAATACTTAATGCGCTTTGGGGATAAGTTTAAGGGTACATATTATTTTTCTATAAAAAAAATTAATAATGTATTAAAGTACAATCAAGGGTACAACTAGTAACAACTCACTTTAGTACTCTAGCACTCTGTAAATTGTTTTAGTGACACTTCTTAAAGACTTTTGATGACATTTTTGGAGAGCATAGAGTACCAAAGTGGAGTGCTAATACACTCTTTTCCATTTTAGATATGGTAATAATTGGTTAGTAATATACCAACTTTTATCATTTTTACAACTTTTTCTTTCTTTCCTTCTTTTTATCTCTCTTTCTTTTTCTTTTTTCCGTGGAAAACAAAGTAAAATAAAAATAAAATTCATCTTCATTTTTCGGAAACTAGGTGAGAGGAATATTATAAAATCTTAGAAAAAGAAAAATACCTCTTTTTCAAAATTGAAACCCTAGCGAGACAAATAACTACAAATATTTCTCCCTAAACCCTCTGTACCACCGACCAAACACACGAGTAAGTATTTCGTTTTACTTATCTCTCTATTAAACTTGATTTCTTTTACATTGTTTTGCTACAAACTGTTTTGTGTTGCAAACACAAGAGTGCTTTTGTTTTTAGCCAAAAAAATTAGGTGTTAGAAATTTGGAGTTAAAAAATTAGGCGTCACTAAGTTGACAAAGCCCTAGGGTGATGTAGTGCATTATAATTTATGTTGACATTAATACATTACTAAGTTCTAATATTGGAATTTATTACAATTTGATCAATTTATTAGACTTTACTACATTTTGACCCTAAATGTCACTAATTTTCTAATATAACAAATTTTTGTCTACTATGACACATTTATATTGTTATAGTATGTTATACTATGTCCGTCCCAAATAAGGGGAGGAGCAGGAAATTGTTGTGAGTGGGGACAAAACTTGCTACTAATGTAAGGGTTTGGTAGAAATGGAAATTTTATAAACGACTCGATAACATGATACAAAATTGACACAATATGTTTTGTTTGTATCGTTATTTTGTGGCAGTCTCACATAAAAATTATGCCTCATGTTGTGGTGTTTTTACTCGTATTATAATCTACTAGCGTGTTTAATTGGGTGTGAAAATGATTAATGGTATTTGTCGTGTCGTGTCGTGTTCGTGTTCGTAAAACGTAGAAAAATACAATTTTGTGTTGTCATGTTTTTTTCGTGCCTAAACGGTGGGCAAAACTCGACTGGGAAATATGAATTGGCACCCCTTGGATTAAGGGGAGATGGTCCCCGAGTTTCTTTTTAGGTTATAATTTGATTTTCAAGACAATAATGACTTAAATATTTAATAAATAATAATGTAAATGTTCATATTATATACGCAACTCAAAATAGTAATCGATGTGAAAGAAGTATGACTTTTGGTTTGAATACCAAAACAACCCAATTTATTTTTAATAACCATGAACCTCCATACGATCAAGCCATTTGGACCCCTCATGCAAGCTAAAGAGGGGCGGCCCTGTGCCAGAGAAACCCTAACACATGCCCCGCTTACCAGGTATCCGTTGGGGAGTTTTGAACCTTAGACAAACAGTTATTATCCAATCCTATCAAGTTCACTCCTTACCATTAGGACAACCATGGTAGATCCTATTTTAAACCATAAACAATCCCATTTACTAAACACGCTCTTTCAGCAGGAACATTTTTTCCCTAATTTGGGTGGGGGCTTAAGACCCCACTGGGCCTAACATGGCTCCGTTTGTGTTCCAAATTGATAGTCGCTATTTAAAAATGAAGGTTTTTAAGGAGTCACAAAATGAATGGCCAAGATAAAACCTTACTCACTGGCGTGGAATTTTTTCCGTCGATTACGTCAAAAAATGGAAAGAAACTATTATTTTGGGACGCCCCGAAAAGGAAATATTATTAATTTGGAACGAAGGGAGTACTAAGTTTTAAGACCTTGACTTAAAACTTAAATTTTATTGAGCTGCACACAAACTTTTGTTTCCGGGTCATGTCATAATTTCCCTTTTGGTATGTGAGAATTTTTGTAATTATTTTTATAACCCTGAACCTCCACACGAACGAATCACATTTGGTCTCACCCATGCGAGCTAAACATATTGTGCCAGAGCCACCCTAATACACACCCTGCTTATTATCTGGCTGGTATTCGCTAGGGGGTTTCGAACTTAAAAACTCTGGCTAAATGAGCAGCCCCTTAACTATAGATAGATATTTTATGAATGCTTAATGTCGGTTATGCTATGCTATACAGGCTATATCTAACGTGTGTGTGTGTCTAGCTGACTCCAGTCAATGAACCTTAAAAATGACATTTTTATTAATATAGTATAAGATTGATCTTTAATCGAATTTTGTGGAGATGATCTCAATACTACAAAAAAAGTCACTGAAAAAAATCAACCCTGAAAGTGGGTGAAATGCAAAATTGAAACATTTGTGTATTTTTGGCATTTTAAACTTTTGATGATCATTTACCCCACAATTAAAGATTGGATATATGAAGATTATGGTAAGTAAATCAAATTTTTTTACTATTTAAAAAATTTGGTCTGCTTTTAAGGTATGTTGATCAGAGTCTACTGGAGAGACATGTTATATAGATATATATATATATATATATATATATATATATATATATAGTACAAGCACACACGCAGTAAACACACATTATGCATTAACATTCAATATTTTTTTGATAAATATCCCTCAATCAATTTTTCTTTCAAACTATAATAGCACGGCTAGTAATGTGGCTCGAGCCATACTCGCAGCCCTCGAATTGAACTCTTCCTCAGAGGCATTCTGGAGTGTCATACGTCGTAACCCAAAGTTTCCAAAAATCAATTGGGTTAAATCAAAATCATTTTATAGAGAGGGATAAGGCCCTGAGTCTAAATGGCTATAGTGTATTTTTTAGTAGGAAATTAGATGGGTTATCTTCAATATGGAGAGGGAAAACGCTCTGAGGCTGAATGACTTTTTATGGTGTTTTTTCATTGTGGTGAAAATTAATCTCAACAAAAATTATAAGTAAATTCATTCACCCGAAAAATAAAGAACATGGATAATTGCGATCACACACAGCATAATATGTACGTGGTTTGGCAAATTGCCTACGTCCATGGTGGTGCTCTCAGTTTGTATTTCTCTATTCTCCACAGGAGTATTTCCAATTATATACCCTTTGCCCCGGGTCAGGTATATAATATATACAGGTAAACTTCAGAGAGTGGTGGTATTGAACCCTCCAACATTAGCCCACTATCCCTAGAATATCTCGTGAGATATTTTAGGAACAGTACGAGTTTTTACTAACAAACTACATTTTAGGCTTTGGAGTTTGGGACGAACTCTTCCTATTAGGGCTCAGTCTGACTACTTCTTCGGGCCTATAAAAATGTACGAGGTACCCACAATTGCCCCTAAAATTTTTGGGTCACAATTTGGGCTCAATAGTTTTAAATAATAACTCTGATGGAATTTTTTTGAATTGAGTGAAGCTTTGGGGAGTGAAACGTCTCTTCCAGAGGGATGCAGGAGGCAGATCTACTTCTTTCTCCGTGGGTCATCATTGAAAGGTTTTAAAACTTCTTGAAGGATCCTTTCCTAACGTCATTTCACAAGTTTCGTACTCTCGAGACATCTTTTTCTTCTAACTGCATCTTCCCACTTCCAGGTCTCACCCTTCGTCTTCTAGCTTTTCCTTATCTTTCCATCTTCCTTGATTATGGCTTCGCGTTGTCTCAAGCTGATTCTTACTTTGTAAGTCTTCCAAACTTCTTCTCCTTTATTTTATGTTGAAATTTCTTTTTTATCACTGCTAGGGTTTATTTATGGCAAGAATATGTAATAGATCAACATACGAATTTAGGGAGTTCTACAACATCCCTAAGTGGGAGGATATTTAATGTTCCCTGTTCCTCACAATGTTCGAGACATTGAGGATGGGCATTGGATTCATGATCTCCTGTTTTCTCAGGGGGTCTAACCTTTCCCCCGAAATGCTTGTTTTTACACTTCTTTAGTTATTTCTACATAGTTCCTGCCCAATGTTCTCCAAATGGTTGGAAAGTTATTGATGGCATACATAGGATCAATCAACTTTATGGAACCAATTTAGGTCTTGCTGAAATCTGTTATTGTTATAACTTTTCTCAGATGAGCTCTGGTCTCCTCTATTTGAAAGCTAGGAATCCTAACAGGGTTTTGGTAGTCAATCTACCTGATTTCCATAAGGACTATAGGTACTAAGGGTTTATTGCCAGGAACTGGTAATTCCCTCCCCAGACCGAGGGGACTAGGTACAAGGAACATACGATTTCCTTCTATAGGGAGGAGTATATAAGTAGATATTTTTCTTGCTTTGCTTATTAATTTAGTGTATTTTGTCTCTTATGTTCTTCTTTTTACCTTTTTAGCGAAGATGAAGAACTTGGAACCTGCTCTCCACGAAATTCGAGTTGTTGAGCTGATAAAAGCTTGGAAGATAAGGGAATTTTTGGCTGATGGCGAGCATCCGAGATCAGATGCTTTCCTTATAGAGTACAAGAACACAAGAACTAGCTTCATCGCTTGACCTGTTAATAGCATTCCTCACCTTGATATCCTAGAAGAGGTCACTACTAAGATAATTAAATTAGATGAGGAGGATAATAGATTTGGTGAAGGGAGTTTATGAAGTGACAGAGGTGGAGCTAAGGGTGATTGTAGTGAGGAGATCTCAAATGGTGAGGTATCTTCCAGTTGGGAGGATAGTTCATAGAATTGAGAGAGTTCTAAGAATTTGGAGAGTTCCAGTGAGGAGACTATGGCTCCCCTCAGGAGGAATTTTATCCAGGATAATGATGAGGACAATTTTGCCTTGACTGAAGAAGTAGAAGTCTGGGAGTGGGGATACTGCCACTGTCTCCCAAAATGTGGCTCATGAAAGGGGAAGGAAAAATAAAGAGGAGGCATTAGTGAGGGAGAGAGAGAAATAATGAGGAAGAGAGGAAAAAAGAGGAAGAGATGAAGAGGGTCGAGATGGAGAAGAAGTAGAGAGAAGAAGAAGAAAGGAGGAGATAACAAGCGAGGATAAAAAGGGACAGTCCTTGGTGCCCATGTCTGCCTTAGCTGAGGGGGATTCCATCACTCTTGATCCTCAGTTGGCTCCGACAGTGCTTGAGAGAGCAGTTTTGCCAGCAGATCGCCAGAAGTCATCAAGCATAGGGACTGACCAATTACCCCTAAATGCGAGTCAGGGGCTAGCCTTGGTAAGTCTACTTTTACTTATCTTCTCTTATAATTTTCATTTCCATATCTTCTTCTCTAACGTTTTCTTACTCCTCTACAGTTTGTGTCTGATTTGACCATCCTCTATTGTAGCCGCGACATGTTGACGAGGAGAAATGCTAAGCTAGAGGCGATCTTAAAGGTTGTCGATGCTACTAAAAAATCTTGTGATCTTACCTTGGATGAAGCTAACAAAGCAAAAGAGGCAGCGTCTAAGGAGATGGAGGAGCTGAGGCAGTCCTATGACATAGTTTTCAGGAGCAAGATGGCTATGGTTAAGGAGAATAAAGATCTTGCTAAGAAGACAAAAAATTTAGAATCTGAGGCCTCCACTATCAAGGAGAGCTCTTACAATGCTGGGTGGCTTGCAGCATACGAGGATACCGAGGCTCAGATCGGCTACATCATCTGTTTTAACTTCAAGAAAGGTTGGGATAAGTATTTGCTTGCTACTGAGGTGGATATTTATTCTCCTCTCTTTGACGAGCATAACCTTGGCCCGAAACCTGTTGTCGAGGGCGTGCCTCCTCCTGCTACCAATAGAGGTGTTCCATCTACTCCAACTACTACTGTTGATGCTCCCATCGATCAAGGAGTAGTGGCCATTCCATATGAGGTAGGTGCAAATGAGGCTGCTGCAGATAAGGGGAAGAGGCCAACATCCTCAGAGCAGACTAAGGTTGCTAACTAGTCTTTTTAAGGGGGCCTTGTATTTTTTGCATTTCTATTTTTTCTCCTTTTCTCGCTGATGTAGTTGTACTTGAACTATTTTTGTTTAATGAAATGGAGTTCTGTTCCTTTTCATATTCTAATTTATTTATTCTCGACGCTTGTATGATTTGTAGCTTATCGGACTTGCGGAATATATCCCGACTACTTCTCATTTAGGCCAAATCCTTGGTACTAATGTGAGCGACCAGGTCCGTCGTGCCTTTATAAGAATTTACAAATCTGTTCGGGCAAGGAATCAGGAATACAAGAACCAATTCGAGCTGGTTACTAAGTCAAAAGATAGACTCAATGAGATGAGTGAGATTGGTGTCTCTGTTCAAGAAGAGGTCACTGCTCCCAAAATGAAACTCCTAGAAGCGTCTAAAGTCAACTTAGTTGGAAAAATTATCCAATAAGAAAATGATACGTTGAAGTGAGAGCTCGCTCCCTTAAAGGAGAATGCGTCGAGCACAACTCCGTTGCTTATCCAAGGTTCTTCATCATCAATGGTACAGCGAGCTGGTAACCTTCCCAGCAGTTCTCAGAGGGAGATTGTCGAGCTGAAAGGGGATGTTGTTTGAGCCTATGTGATTGCAATCGGGCTTCAGTGGGATGTTACCAGGTTAAGACAGTTGTTTAAAAATAGTCCTTATCAGGCATGGGTGGATGGTTATGACCAAGATTGGACTGATGCTCGAACAAAGTTGAAGTAAGTCGAGGAGTTAGATTTTATAAGGAGGTGGTTGAGTGTCCTGAGGGAGTTACAAGTTCCCATGAACTCTGTTCTTTGGTATAGGCATGAAATCTCTCCCTCAACTTTGACGTCGAACCCATTCAGAAGATATGCTCACTGGGTTCCTATAGATGCGATCCCAAGATAGCTTCTGGAGCCAAGTTTAAGCGAAGTTGGGGAGGAATTCACTCCTCGCCTAGATGATGGTCGAAGAGCACGAATAGCCACTACCTCGCTCAACGACCTAGTCCTCATTGGGGTTCAAATCACTTAGCATATGTAAATCTTTGTACATGTAGTGATGCAATAAAATATTTATGTTTTGGGCGATTTTTCGCCTAAACATGTGTTGTTTTATTTCTTACTTTATTAAGGTCTTGTTTAGTTATCTCGGGATCTTCCAGCCCACTAGATATGACTTAGGAAGAGTTAGTTATCGAGTGAGTATCCCCCTAGTCCATTATTCTTTTAAATATACCATTCTGCCTTACTTTACCTTTTAGGTCATGTCGTTACACTTCCTTAGGCCCAAGTGAGGCAATGGAGAGGACACACCTAGTATTGGATATTCTATCCGAACAGGATTTTTTGGCCAAATAATGTTAGGTTGGACATATTTCATAATTTTCCCCTATAGGGCTTCATATATTTCCATGGGCAAGCTAGGAGGTCATTCGTGTTAATTGACGAATGCCTGAGGAGGGTCATTATACATCGACCCTACTATTTAGCCAACAACTTTCTTGTGATCTTAGTTTTATACGTTCAGAGGGGTGCATATATAATAATGTAGTTTTAAAAAACCAACACTTCATAAAATGCAACTGTCAAATAAATCTTATTAATCAGAGAAGTATTGAAAACTTAACATTAAGTTCGCAAAAATAAAAAAGAACCCTAGAAGTAGAATTTCTTCAAGTTGGCTACATTCCAAGCTCTTGGTATCTCCCTTCCCTCCATCATTTCTAAGTGGTAGGCTCCTTGTAGGTCATCTTTTATCACCTTGAATGGTCCTTTCAAGTTCGGTCCTAGCTTGCCATCCGATGGTTTTACATCGCTTCCAAGAACTTTCCTTTAGACATAGTCCCAAACCTGGAATGTTCTTGGATTGACCTTTTTGTTACAGCTCTTTGCTGGCTATTACTGGTAGGCTGCTAATTTTACTAGATCCAACTCCCTTCATTCCTCAGCTAGTCAAGTTCAACCAGTAATGATGTATCGTTCTGGCCTTGGTCAGTCAGAGTGGACCTCATGGTAGGGAGGCCAGCTTCCAAATGGATAATTGCCTCTTTCCCATACGTAAGTGTGAATGGTGTCTCTCCAGTTGCTCGCCTTGGGGGTGGTGCGGTAAGCTCATAGGATATGGGGTAGTTCATTTATCCATGCTCCCTTGGCTCACTCTAAAAAAAATTTCAACCCATCGATCACCATTTTTTTGGAAGCCTCAGCCTATCCATTGCTCTAAGGGTATGCCACAGAGCTAAAGTAGTGCCTGATCCCATGGTCGTTGAAAAAACCCTGGAAGAGTCCGCTCTAGAAATGGGTTTTTTTGTCAATGATTATAATCCTAGGTATCCCAAAGCGAGTGAATATGTTACTCCATATGAATCTTGTCATATATGTGTCTCTAATGTTTGCTAGTGGCTCTGCCTTTATCCACTTAGTGAAGTAATCTATTACGACCAATAGATACTTGTGATTACCTGCTACAGTTGGTAGAGGTCCTACGATATCCATACCCCATTGGGCGAATGACCATGGGCTAGTAAGTGGCTTCAGGTCGCTAACTAGCTGGTGAACCATAGGTGCGTTAAGTTGGCACTTTTCACACTTTCGAGTATAGATTCCAGCGTCTTTCTTCATGTATGGACACCAATACCCTTCTTTCATTGCTCGAAAAGCTAGCGACCTTCCCCCAATATGACTCCCATAGATTCCCTCATGGAGTTAATAGAGGACTAACTTGATGTCCTTTGGATGAACGCACTGGATGTAAGGGCCAGTGAAAGATATCTTGTACATCTTTCCCTCAGGTGATAAGTGAAAGCGAGCAGCTTTGACTCTTATCTAATGAGCGATCTTCTTATCTGTTGGTAGTACACCATCTTTTAAATAATCTATTACGGGGTCCATCCAACTGGTGGCTATCTCGATTTGGATAAAGTTCTCTATTTTTGGCAATTCGTTGATCTGGTTGATACTTGGTTGGCCAATGAAATCGATCTGAATTGTCCTCTTCAAGTTGGAGTTGATTGTTGAGCTTAAGGACGCTAGGGAATCAACATGGATGTTCTGTCCCCTGGGAAACTGTTGGACACTGATGTGCTCAAAGTTAGCCATTAATCATTTTATAGTGGCGAGATAGGCTACCATCCTCTCATCTTTTGTGTTGAAATCTCCACTTATCTGGTTGAAGACCAACTGTGAGTCGCGAAAAACTTGTAGTTTCTTCGCCCCTAGCATTCATGCTTTCTACAGTCCTGCGGTCAGTGCCTCATATTCTACTTTGTTGTTGGAGGCTTCAAATCCAAGCCTGATTCCTTGCTCGAGTATTGCATCTTTCAAGGTAACCAACACGATGCCTACTCCTGCCCCTATAAAATGGGAGGATCCATCAACATATAATTTTTAGACGCCTATCACTGGTTGAACTTTACTTTGATGACTAGTTTGTGGTTGGTCGCAATTCTGTTCTTCTATAAACTCCGTGATGAAATCGACGAGGACCTGCCCTTTGATGGCAGTTCTTGACTAGAACTGAATGTCAAATTGCCCAAGCTCAACCGACCACTTTGACAATCTACCTGAAAGGTCTTCCTTCCTCAGGACTTCTTTAAGGGGGTGGGATATGAGAACGATGATGGAGTGGGCCTAAAAATAGTGTTTTAATTTTCTCGAGGCTACCACTAGTGCAAATGTGAGCTTTTCTAGTGGTAAGTATCGTTGTTCGGCGTCCAAAGTGTCTTGCTCGCGTAATACTCTGGGTATTTGATCTCCTTTTTTTCGTATACCATTGAAAAACTCACAGCATGACTTGATATTGCAAGGTAAAGTTATTGAGGATCATTCTCTTGAGGGATTACGAGAACAGGTGGTCTATTGAGGTAAGCTTTGATCCCTTCCAACGCCTTGCAATGCCCTCGAGCAATCCTCGTTCCACTCCACCTCCTTGCTTTTCTTCAACAACAGGAAGAACGATTGGCACCTTTTGGAAAGACTTTGAGATGAACCAATTCAGAGAGGCAAGCATTCCTGTGAGCTTATGTACGTATCTTATCGTTTGGGCGGGCTACACCCTGTTTATAGCATCAATTTGGCCTGGTTTGGCTACAATACCTCTCTTACTGACCAGGTATCCAAGGAATTTTCCTGACTGGACACCGAAGGAACACTTACTCATGTTAAGCTTCATTCCGTACTTCATGAGGATTTAAAAAGTCCTTTATAGGTTAGAGAGGTGGTCATCTTCGAACTTGCTCTTGACGAGCATGTCATCGATGCATACCTCAATAGTGTTTCCCATTTGGTCTTTAAACATCTTGGTGACCAATCACTGGTAAGTTACTCCTGCTTTTTTGAGCCCAAAGGGCATAACCTTATATCAATATAACCTAATTGTGGTTACATATGTTGTTTTGTCTTTATCCGACTCGTGTAGAGGGATTTGGTGATATTCGAAGTATGCGTCCGGGAAGCTCATCCTCTCATGTGATGTCATGGCATCTACTAACGGATCAATCTTTAGGAGGGGTAGCTTTCTTTAGGGTATGCTCTGTTGAGATCGGTGAAGTCGATACAAAATCTTCACTTTCTGTTACTCTCGAGGGCAACTACTTGGTTGGATAGCCATTTGGGGAACTGGAATTCTCGTATGGATCCTACATCCAACAGTTTTTAACTTCCTTCTCCACTTCCTTAGATTTTTCTGAAGAAGTTCATCGAGCTTTGTGCGCTATTGGTTTGAAAGTCGGATCGACGTGCAGTCGATGACAAGTGATGTTAGGATCAGTCTCGGGCATCTCGTAAGGCTCCCATGCAAAGACATCTAAGTTACTTCGAAGTAGGATGACCAACTCCCTTTTTTCACGATCGATGATTGAGGTTTCGATTAATAACTTTCTTTCATTCGAACTGCCACTGTCTGCGACTTCCTCCAGGTCCTCGATGTCTCTTTAAGAGGGCAGGAGCCTAGTCTCCTCCACTCCTGTTCTCCCATATTTTAGTTTATATTTGGAGGGAATTAGCCGCTCCTATTCTTCGTTCTTGCTTCTAACTTCTTCAACCTTCTTCTCTGGTTTGGGACGAATAAATCACTTTCATGCCATCGCCTGATCTCTATGGATCTCCACCACTCCTCGTTCAGTCACACGTTTGAGCTTCTGATGGTAGGTAGAAAAGATGGCCTTCATCGCGTGCAGCCATGCTCTGTCGAGGATTTCTTGGTAGGGTGAATCAATATCGACCACGAGAAATGCAATCATTTTCAATATGTTTCCTTCCCTTACTGGCAGGACGAAATTTCCCAAGGGTATCGTTATTTTTTCAGTGAATCCAACAAAAGGAACGGTGGCATCCTATAGGTCGGCGACATTTAATTTCAACTTTTTGAATTGGTCGAGATACATTACTTCGGATGAGCTACCTTGGTCAACTAGCAACCTATCGCCATAATTGTTAGCTATCCTGAGTGTAATGATAAGTGCGTCATGGTGTGGGGCTCTTACTCCCATTAGGTCCTTATCTGTGAACACAATATCCTTGCTTTAGTTGACAACTTCTACTCGTCGATGCTTTCTAGCTTTCGTTTTGGATGGATCAATCTGAAAAGCATGCTTTATTGCTGTAAGATTTTTTACCTCCATCCGATCCATATTTCCTTGAATATGTTTGAGGTCGGACTCCCCATGAATTACTGCGAACTCATGTCCAAAGTCTTCCTCAAGCATGGTATCGGGCCTCTGATCTCCATTAGCAGCTACCTTCTTTGCCTTTTTCTCCACGAATTTGCACAGTGTCCAGTTTGAGCTAACTCTTCAAGGTGAGACTTGAGGGCTTTTCAGTGCTCGGTTTAATGCCCGCCCTCCTTATGGAAATCATATCTCAATGCGTTGTTCTGCTTTGAAGGGTCTCCACCCATTTTCTTGGCCCACTTAATGAACGATTTATCCTTGATCTTTGCTAGAATCATATAGATCGGCTATCTGAATACTGTGTTTACTTCTTGAAATGCCTTCGAGGCATCACTCTTGCTCCCATTATTAGGGCCATTCTTGCCACCATTATTAATCCATTTCTTTTGACCTTCATTCTTATCGCTTCCCTTATTGGTAATTATGGCGCAATAATTTTTTCCTGCACTAAGATGGGTCACATCTTCGACTTTGGCATATTTTTCAATACGAGTCATCAAGTCGTCAATGGTTGTGGCCTCCTTCTTAGTGACGGACTGGTGCAAAAGGTGGGAGCTGGGTAAGCCAATCTAGAAGGATGCAATGGCGACCTTCTCCTAGCAGTCCTCGACCTCGTTGAACATCTCCAAATACCTTTTCACGTAGTCTCTGAGGTTCTCTTGGGGCTTTTTCTTCATTATCAATAAAGAATCCATCCTTATCGGATGGGAGTTGCTAGTAATAAAGCGAGCTATGAAGAGATCTTCTAGGGACTCGAAGTTCCTAATGGATCAATGGGGGAGTTTCTCGAACCACTTTTGGGCCACGTCGTGCAAGCCCGATAAGAAGATTCGGCACATCAATGCTTCTTTTTGGTTCCAAAGGGTCATGGCTTACCTGTACTGTCTGACATGGTCGATTGGATCAGGCTTTCCATCGTAAATCTTGAATTTGGGCATTGCTAACTTCTTGGGGGATTCCTCTTCCTCTATTTCCCTTAAAAAATGGGGATTTCATTTGGATCCTGAGAGCTCACCTAACTAACTATCTTATCGATTTGGCACCTCGATGTGATGGGTGTTGGTCCATCTCTCTCCGAACTAAGTTTAGTATATCGTCATTCCTTTGACTTGGGCTTCTGTAACGGTGAGCTGATGGTTTTTGCTCGAACCAGTCATTATCTTACCTATGTCCCTCAATTCTTTGAGACCCACGCCTTGGGCTCCCTCCTCGGTTGCGAGATCTACTTTCCTGAGGGCTAGGAGTCCAATAATGATATTGCCTCGTATTATGATAGAGTTCTTTCTCCATTTTCTTTAGTCTCCTTTTGAGGCGAGCATTTTCAGCTTCCTACTTGCGAGTAGCCTTCTTCTGCTTTTGGAGCTTGGCCTTGTAGGCTTCGATCAACCTAGAAACTTGTGTAGACCTAGCTGGTCCTTAGCTTTCTTTCATGGCTTGCCATTCCGGACAAATACTTGGGTTTAAGTGTCGAACCTTTGAATCTAACCCTGCGAGGGATAGGTTCCTCAGGAATATCCCCCGCTTGAGGGGCATTGCTACTGTGATCACACATTCTAAGTTCCTGTTGGTGAAGGCTTTATTAAAGGAAGAACAATCGTTTCCCATAGACAGCGCCACTTATAGTGACAATTAATCTCAACACAAGCTATAACTAAATGCAATCACCATAAAAATAAAGAACAAGAATAATTACAATCACACACAACATAAGATGTATGTGATTTGGCAAATTGCCTACGTCCACGGTGGTGCTCTCAATTTCGATTTCTCTTTTCTCCGAAGGAGTATTTCCAGTTACATACCCTTTGCCCCGGGTCAGGGATATAATATATACAGATAAACTTCAGAGAGTGGAGGTGTTGAGCACTCCCACGTTATCCCACTATCCCTCGAATATCTCATGAGAGATTTTAGGAACAGGATGGGTTATTGCTAACAAACTACATTTTATGCTTTGGAGTTTGGTCCGAATATTTCCTATTTTTAATAGGGCTCAGCCCGACTACTTCTTCAACCCTATAAAAATGGATGAGGTACCCACAGCCGTCTTTTTGGCTTACCGTATGATGGATTATTGAGATTCTTCTCAGAGTTCTCTTAAGGTTTGGGATTGGGATTCAAACCCAATAGTTTGATGACTAGTGCGTATTAAATCTTAAGTTATTGTTTAGAAGGCTTTCTTGTATTTTTGAATGTCACTACTTACTCAGCTCAGTGTGCTTTTTGTTAGAGGTCATGAAATTTAATGTTGTTATCCAAAGGACATAAAGGGTTCTCCACTAATGACTTTTGTTGCCCTGGAGTTTCTCTCAATTTTTTTTCTCTTTTCTTTATTTATGAGTATTTTAGAGGTTTTCTCGTCTGCATACTTAGTATTATTTCCCATATTTTAAATAAATATGTTCTTGTATAAAAAAATGCGGTATTGCGAGATGATGTACATGGTTTGGCGGCATTTTCTACCTGATTCATTCGAGTTTGTACTAAAGTGCCTAAAGTGGTTTTGAAGCAAACTCTAGTTCTTTTTTTATTCATTTCTCTTTCAGCCAAGTGCTTTGAACATGAAAACTATTTTTATAAATGAAGTCATCATATGATGGAACTATAATTATATAACGTGCATATATATTGCTCTTTAGTATAGTTGATTGAGGGTGGTATTTAGGGAAAATAATCTGGTACCGTGTTAACCAACATTTTGAGATACTGCCCACCACTATTTTTTGTTGTATGGTATGGCTAAAAATTAAATTATGCAATCGTGACCTAACCGCTTTAATATTTTTATAGATGTTGGGATATTTTCAACATTTTAAGCTAGCAGTGCATTATCAATCTATATTCTTGCAATATCTATTCTTTTGGCTGGGGAGGTTGTTGGGGTTGGGACTCGATAAATGTTTGCATATTTATATGCTTTCTTAAGAATGTATCACATTGGATGGCTATGTAGGCACTGATGAGAGATTTACTATCCAAGCCTAATATTATTGCACATGATGATACAGATAGTTCAGTTAACAATTTGAACTCCGAAGCTGATACTATGAAGAGCAAGATTTTAGTCTTTCTGAATGACGATATATGTAGTGCTATATTGGATGTATTTTTCCCGCGAACTCAAGAAAGAAAAAGTTCATCCTGCAACATAATTTTCTGTTGGAGCGTTGGAAATGTGGAGTGATCATATTGAGGGGGAAGGATAATTCAGCCACTATCGTTCAAGGACGGTATATTCTACATGGTTGTTCTTTTTTTATTTTTATTTTGAACCATTTTTATCATTCTCTCTCAGATTTTTCCCACTTAGTTTTATAAGGTTTTTAATGGAGTTGACACTGTAGACTTGGGGTTTATTTACATTATTATTCTTACTTGTTGATTGTCTCTTTCTAATTAAGAATACATGTCTTTTTTGTCTTAATGATGCAAAATCCCTAATCTATAATGGTATTTGTGTCCTTTCTAGTATTCATGTAGTAGGATTAATGAAGGGTAGTTTAAACATTTAGGTTTAGCTTGGTTATATAGAGTTTATTCTTCATCTATTGTTGTTGTATTCATGTAAGTTGCTTCTGCTTTCCATGAATTTGGTATTAGAGCATTGGTTCGTTCTTGAATCATCTCTTCTCTTCATCCAGGGTTTTATCATTGAGGATATTTAGATTGATTGGAATCAAACCCAATATCTCACCCAAACAACATTGGATTTGAATCACACCTGGAACATTCCAATCATGTGCTGGCTCCCACTTTCTCCCGATTGAAATGGAAATATATGTATATATATATAAGCCCCTCCTGTAAGGACTCCTTATAGTGCAGATCCCGGTACATACCATTTTTTTAAAATAGTAAAAAATTATTTTATATGAAACTTCATGGATATGATCTCCATGGTGAGAAGATCATCTCCAAAAAATTTCATCAAAAAATTCAATAAAACAACCTTTGAGTTGAGGTGATATGTAAAAAAAATGTATAAATATGTATTTTTCGACCTTTGAAATTTTGGCGATCATCTCACCCACCTTTTGATTGAATTTTTTGATAAAACTTCGTGGATATGATCTCGAGAGTGAGAAGATCATAACCATGATGTTTCATACAAAAATTCAATCAATCAAATGGCTGGCGCTGACCCAAATTTTCAAAGGTTGAAATGCATATTTATACCATTTTTTACATATCACTTCATATCGTTTCTTTTATTGAATTTTTGGATGAAAAAAATTGGAGATAATCTTCTCACCATGGAGATTATATCCATCAAGTTTCATCAAAAAATTTATTTTTTTACTATTTTAAAAAATGGAATGTACTGAGGTATGCACCATAATAAGTCCTTACAGGAGGCATTCTGTATACATACATATATATATATATATATATATATATATATATATATGCAAATTTCATTCCTTATAGAGGATGTATTTCAAAAACTGTCCTCAACAGCAGTCTAGGGAGAACAAGCAAAAAGTAAAAAACTCCCATGATAAGGAAAGATCAATCCTATATCTAAAAACCTTCCAAAAACTGTACATAAGGAACGAGATGAGTTGGGTAATTCTCCCTACACCATAAATATAACATAGCAGGTTTGCCCATGCTTTCGCAAAAATAATCATGTTTGGAAGCTCGACCTCACTAGCTCAACTTCAACTATAACTATATCCTAATACGACATCGGGCTTGTATTTGATATCTTATTATATTTTTGCAAAACATTCGACTAATAAAATCGACAAGACCCCGTGAAGGACCCTCCAGTGCAGACAGGGCATGGTGTTAGAAGAGGAAGATTGAGTACATACGAACTACATTAACCAGTTGCCTAAAATATTAACCTATTGTTTACACTTGTTAGCCCAATCCTTATATATGTTAATAAATATAGCAGTGCGATTATAAGTACACGAATAAATAATGTTTAGCGTGGTTTAACTGTTCAGAACAAGAATTTAGGACCTTATATATAAAGAAGAAAGGAGTCTATTAGGGTTAAACCCGGATTGATATATGTGACAAACATATTTTTTCATAAGCCATTTGTGCAGACATGAAGTACAACCATAAAAAAAGTGAACCAAATGCAAATCCCATCCATTTCAAATTCCTAATAAGACTTAGAGACAAAACAGTTACCTATAACACTTCATTTTCCATGTTGACTTCTACAGGATGCCAACCTATTATACCTATAACACTTAATTTAAGATAAAATCTTAGGAGACATGTTGCCCTTATACAAACATATGCTTGTCAAACCTCTGTACACCTCCTTTATAAATAGTTGCCAATGCACACTGTTATATGGAATGTGTTATTGATACGCATATGAAGTTTGTTGCTTTAGAAAGTGAGTGGTATGGTAGTCTTAGTTGAGTCACTAATTCAAACCACATGACACTTAAGAATCCTTGCCACAGTTGTTTAAGTGGTGTACAATATATACAATATGTCAACATGAATTTAGGGAGGCTCCTAGTATACTTCTATATTTTGGGCAGTTCTTAGCTGAGTACTGAACCCTTAATGCAGTTGGAGTTGATCCATTTTTTGGCTTCTCAAAAGACTCTTGTAACTGCCACTAAGGTTTCTGAGAGAATCACTGTGATCATCAAGGGCCTATCACTTGTTACAATGCCTTCTCAGATTTGATTGCAAACAATCTTTAATTTCTTTAGTATTTGTCAGCATTTCAGCTAACTGTTTTTATTTTTATTTTTTCCCACTTTATCATTATAAACCTTAGGAGTTGGGTGTAATGGAAAGCATGTAGTTGGGTCTATAGAGAATGTTGTGAGTGTATTTTTCGATGGATGTAATTCTGAAATTCAACTTGCATTATGCAGAATATTTGAAGCTTTTACATTGTCTTCTCTTACATTATTACAACCTCTAAGAATTTTCATCTTATGTTGAAAACTCTTATTACGGTCTACTGAAGGTCTACTTCAACAATTACTTTCTTTGAAAGGAACTGAACCCACACTTGTGCAAGTGCTTGGGCAATACTTAGTCATACTTGGTCCTTTTTGAAGTATTACCTAGATGTTGTTGGTAGTGTAATCAACAAACTCTTCAAGCTCCTAAACTCACTGCCTTTTCTTGTAAAGGTTTGTTTAGATACTGATTTTATTCCCTACAAATTTCCAAATATGATGTAGGGTAAAACGCTAGAACCCTCTCTGAATTATCACACTTGTTGCAATAACCTCCCCAAACTCATAAATTTGTGTCTAACTCCTATCATTCTTTGTAATTTCACCTTGTGTCGCTAAAAAAGGTCTTTATTGACACATGTTAGAGATAGTCAAAGGTGTATTTATAATTTTTCATATTATATTTGGTTATTTTCGACTTTAGAGGCATTTGTAATTGAGGCTATATTTTAGGGATTTTCTTGTGTCTTACCCAATAAGGAATGTTTGTTAGACATGTAATTAAAAGCATACCAATGATCGGAAGGACCCTTCAACAAGTATAGCTCGGCATGCAAGATTGCAGATCTCTACATCATTTATTCGAATGGCTAAAGCTACTGACCAAAGCCTTCTGCCTCACATTGAGGTGATTCATTTTCTCTACTAACTGATTTGCAAAATATAAAGTATTTTATTTAGCCGACTCTAAATAATTTGAAAAGGCTTTGTTGAGTTTAGTTGAGTAAAGAGTTAGACATTTTGCCTCCTTGATCTGAAAATATGTCATATATGCAAACTTCTATTCAGTGAATAGAAACAAAAAACAAGTCACAACCGTAAGAAATAAAAAAAAGGAAGTTGTAACAGAGAATGAAAGGGTTGCTCAGATTTTTTTAGTGTGTGTGTGTGTGTGTGAGAGAGAGAGAGGGAGAGAGATTAAACCCTAAGTTGGTAGGGTTGCAAATAAAAGAGAGCGGAGAGGGCCTGATGTCTTTGAAAGTAAATAAAAAAATGAATCTGGATGTTACCTGATGCCGTGATGGAGGTGAGGGGAGAGGCTGTCGGAGAAGCCTTTTGGTGAGTGGAGAGGGCCGCTGTGAGCAGAGACACTGTCGTGTGATGTCTAACTAATTGTGGGAGATGGGTGGGGAAAAAACCCCTAGGTTGAATCATGAGATGTCTGAGTGAGTTGTGACATGTCCGAGTCTTAAACCAAGTCAAGTTTTTAAAATAACAAACTTATCCCCATTTTATTTTACAAATTATTCTATTTTCTACCCTATTTTTTATCCAGCAGTGTCCATTACGTGTCCTATCAATGTCCAACCTTTTTCTACGACTTTGAAGTCCAACACACCGCATGGCGTGTCAGACACGTGTCCAAGACGTGTCCTTTGCTTGCCCGACATTTGAACGGGGCCTCCGGAGAAGTGTCCTTGCTTCATAGCTATTGGCATAGTTTCTTTTCTATGAATTCTTCTTAATCTTCTCAACCTGCAAACTTTCCCAGTTTGTTGTCAAACATGAACTTGGAACATGGCAATTATAGTTTTCTTCTTCAAGTGGAATTAATATAATTGATAACTATCAAGATGAACCATAAGATTATCTATGTAAAAGTTGCTTCTGGAATTTTGTTTGGACCTCCAACTTAAAAGGTCAATTTATACCTTTTTAGGATGAAATTATTTAGAACACAAAATGCTCTTTCATGGAATAAAATCCGCGTGTAAAATTGGTTCCTTGCTTATCCAAGGCTCGTGGGAAATGATGACTAATATATATATACAATGGTGGATCCAGGATTTTTGGCTAGTTCGAGAGTTTCGAGTGGTTTGGATTAATTCGAGTTTTATACAAATTTTTTGTTAGATGGTGTGTAATGTTTTTTAATTTTCAAACTTATTGCGTTTTTTATCTCACAATATAGCTTAATTTTTTTTTTAATTCGAGTTTTATACAAATTATAACTTCAATTTGATTTTTATACAAACTTATCACATTTTTTACCCTAAAAGTTGCAAAATTTTCAATATTTATGCCTTTACTTTCTATTTTTACGTCATATTTGTTTTTGGAAATTCATGATAGGCTTTCGCCCCTCCTTTCCCTATTGTGCATATGCACATGTATATATATTAGTGTTCTAAAAAATGCGCCTAGGTGCAGGGCTTTTTAGATATGCCAAGTTTTGGCCCTAGGTGTTGATTAAAGCGTGGTCAATGTTTTTTGGGCTAAGGCGTGAAAAAACATTCATTTTTTGAGGTAAGGCGTGAAAAAATGCGAGTTTTTTTAAGTAAGGCGTTAAAAACGTGAGTTTTTTTTCTTTTTTAGCAGTATTCTAAAAAAATAGCATTTTAATTTACAAATATTCAAACATATTTTTAAGGTATGTACCATTTTAGTATTTTTAATAGCATTGTCATAGTTAAAAAATATTAAAATATATTTAAAAAGGCCTAAACGCCTTTTCATGCCTTTTTACGCACAATGTCCGCCACCCAGTGCGGACTTTGTCCTCTTCCTCACGTGGTCCCCTCGTGGTCTCTAAAGACATTTTGTTATTTTCTTTAGATGGTCCCCCTCTTGTCTTATATTAAAACCTTAATTTAAGACTAGATATTTAAAATATTTATAGTTTAAACCCATATTGGTATCAAGACCTTAAAGATTTTAGAAACTCACCGAATTCTAACCAAACCCCCTAATTGTGGTATCAGAACCATAAAAAGCTCCTTTTAGATTTTTAGTAAAAAGACTTTAATGCCCTTGGGATTTATCCCTCGCATTTACAAAGATATTTTTGGAACCAAGCCAGACTACCAACCTATACCCATAACTGATTTAGACTCAGAAGGTTGCCTAACCTCACACATAGACAGTTGTTCACACGTTGAACATATCCCATTTAAACACGCAGACAGTTGATAAGTCACTGCTAGTGCTATTAATAGCATAATAGACAAAAATAAGTGTATACTCCTTATATTGAGACAATTAATAAAAGACACTCAAACCCTAGAAACAGAGATACAAAATATCTCTAAAAGTCTACTAGTAATAGATAACCAAATCCCAATAGACCTAGTACACGTTCTACAAGAAATAAATATTAGGACTAATCATATAGAAGTCCTTAACAAAGACATTTTAGAAATTAAAACTTTAATTAAAAATTAAGATAGTGAGTTAATTAAACTTACTAAAGAACAAGCCAAGCTTATCCCTATATTAGATAGTTATCTTCCTAATGGAGATAGTTAGATCATACAGGAATGAGGTATCAAGAGACCTCTCTATTCAGACATTATCAGACATTTATCAAAGAATTTTAGAAAAGATAAACGATGATAGATTTTATTATAAGATAAATCAAAATGAGATTGCCAACGCTGCTAAAGCAACTAGACTCATATTAGAAAGATTAAATTTAATTTCTACATCCATAGCAGCTACCCAAGACTATAACAGTAGCTTTGTTAAAGACTTACAATTAGATTTAAAAGCCAAAGCAGAAGGATTAACCACCTTCTACAGTGACATTGTTAAATTTCAACAAAATTTAGAAAATTATCTTAATAATATGAAAACCATAACCTATCCCAGATGGATAGTATTATTAATGAACTTATACTAGACATGGCCTAAGTAGAAGAAAAATATGAAGAAATTATAAAGGGAATTAAGGCCATATATAATAAACCTTTCCAAGCAGAAATAGAGTCTCCTTTTATTCTAACTCATTTAGATAAAATAGAAAGGACTGTAGAATCTATAGAAGTTAGAACTATGCAATAATAAGAAAACGATAATGAAATAAAAGACTACATTATAAATATTGCCAAATCTCTGGTTAATTCTCTAGCTAGACATGGTGAAGAAATTTCTGAAAAGACAAGAAAAGAGAATAAAAATTTTAAAGAAGAAATCGTTAGTCAGATAAAAAGACAAAAAGATTATTCAGATTTCTTAGAAAGAATTGGAAAAAGACTTGAACAAAAATAGGTTGCCACTTGTAAATTTAGAGAACCTCCTCCTATAGAAACTAGAGAAAAGAATACCATAGGTTGACGAGTCATAAATGACGGATTAGATAAGACTAGCAAGATAGTAAGCTCTATCCCAAATATTAGACAGAGTAATCATATGCTCCAAAGACTTAAGGATTCATCCTCCAATGTTAGGACATGGTGGAAGGAGAGAAATTTCACCAATCCTCTCCAATGGAAAGAATGGGGTGAAGTTGACTGGAAGATTGTTGAAGATTCCATTCATAATGGATAACTTTTAGCTGTTAGATACATAGATTTGTATAAAGAAGGTTCCACTCCTAAGACTCCTAATTATAACATGATTTACCGTTGTAGGAATCATGTGTTAGACAAATCCTATTTTAAGCTCCAAGTGTCTGACTCATAATGGCTTAGATCTAGAGGAACTGATAGGAATTTCCAATTACTAACCTTTGGACTCTTTCAAGCAAGAATCCAAGGATTTCATAGACCTCAGAATAATATCAACATATTATGTTGTTTAGTAGACAAAAGATGGAAAGATTTTGGGAAAATTCTTATTGGGATAGCCCAATTAGAATTGTCAGACAATATAGGATACTTTAATATCATTCTGACATTTACAGTAACCGTAGGCACAGCCAAACATTTTAAGTTAATCTTATATGCTAGTGGATATGAAGACTATTATCCCAGACGCTAATAAAAATATAGAATTCCAAAGCTATATGAAGTTTTCCCAATTTTCTTATGAAGGAATGCAATCGGGAATTCCTAGTGGTAGACTTAATGAAGAAATCTTAGTTAGAATCAATGTTTCAGACTACAATCATACTTACAGTATGAAGAATACTGGACCTATGAAAGAAAAAACTAAGACCCTTTGGCAATTGCCAGAATTTCAAGAAACTGAGACTATACAAAATAAACCTTTATTTATTAATCAAGATGATGTCACTGGAAATGTTACCATCCAGTTTGGTCCACCTAAGATTATCAATAAGAATATCCAGACTAAAGAAATTAGATTTAGGAATATGGGAGAAGCCATAATAAATGATCCTTCAGAAAAAGAATGTAGTAGTAAGACTAGTTCTGATTTACTAAGACAAGCCCCTGTAATTAGACCTAGAAGATCATTTGAACAAAAAGACTTAGTTAAAGAAAAAGCTAGGATCCAAAACTTTGGACATAAACCCTCAGAATTGGACATGAAGACATTTAAAGATCACCTTAAGAAAAGTCATTCTATGAGATTTCAAGAAACAATAGTCCAAGACCGTATATTAAAATTAAAAGAATCTAAGATTACTAAGGAACTTCTTAGAAACTTAAGACTAATAGAAGAAGGAGAAAAAAGACTAATGCTAGCTACACAAGTAGAACCTAATAAACAAGAGATAGGAAATAGTAGTAGGCTAGAAGATGCTCCTAAACTTTTTAGTAAACGAATAGGAATAAATATTCATATATACTCTAGCCCTTTAGTTAAGACTAAACCTAATTATATAAAAGACTTTTGATTAGGCACATATTCTTCGTATTTATCCCCTTAATTTCGGTATTTTTATGATCCCGTGAAGTGTAATTAGCTTGGATTTGTTTTTTATTTATGCTACTAACATTTTTTGGCAAGTATTTCGTGGTTTGTGTATTTCTCATGTGTTTTACAGGTATTTCATGTAAGTTAGTGCGAAGGAGAACTCAAAACAGTGAAAGAAACCAAGAAATGGAGAGTTGAAGGGAATTTTCGTAATTTTCAGCCTTATTCCGGAGGCGGGGCCAACTAGAAAGTTGAATAGCTCTAAATTAAAAGAACACTGGAAAAAACGGCACCTCAATCCGAGCTAGGTGAAGAAGTTACGATATTTTGAAGTTGCGCGATAATGAAGAGAAACGAACCGGTCTGGATGTGCGAATTTCTATCATTAATTATGCAGATTTTATGGTGATTGGTTGGCAAAAACTTGTGCCACAAGCGAAATTTGATGTCAAATTCGTGCAACTTGGTGCTATAAAATACCAAGCCCTACCTCATTCCAAGGGGAGTCAAATTCTAGAGAGTAGAATAGAAGTTTAGAGAGTTTTCTTAGTTTTTCTTTACATAGAAATTTTTATAAACCATAGTTTGTAAGGTTGAAGAAGAAGAATATTTCTGGATTCAATCATCTCTCTTCCCTAGTGCAGATTTCAAGTATCAAATTCCATTCTCTTAGTTAATCTCAATTTTTATTTTCAATTTAATCATCTTTTGTTGTTTTGTAATTTTTGTTTTTACCATGTTTCTTAGATCTACAATTATATGCATTGTTATGAAATTGTTTTCCCATAAAATCATGTCTAGCTAAATTTTTAAGGGTTGGGATGCATGAACCCATCCCAATGTAAATTACTTATGTAGAAAATAGAATTTAAATTTTAAAAATTTGAAAGAGTCGTGCGAGACAATTTTACAACCATTGTAGATCTTTTAATCTCTCTTGCCCTAGGTACTTGGGATGTTTAAGAATATGATGTGCATAAAATTATTTATCACCGCTTTATATTTACCTTTGATTTCATATGATGCGGGCTTGATCCTCATATATGTAATGCTTAGGATCTATAAAGACTGGATTCATTCAAATTTATAATTTACAATTCTAGGATTCTATACGGTAAATTACTAGGGTTAGGGGGATTATATTCCAACCTACTTTCTCATTCATCTTAATTAGTTTGCTCATGCATGCATAGTTGAATTTTTTATTTTTTTCGTCTTTAACCATCATCATCTTTTTCACTTTTATTTTAGAAGTAATAAATTAGTTAGATTCCATCAAACATTCCCTGTGGATTCGATACCCAGACTCGACACTATACTCCTTAAGAGTGTAATTACAAGTTTAGGTTTTTTTGTATTGAGGTTGGAAGCCGATAACAACGACTAGTGTATTTCACGGACGCTCGGTTTTCCACTCGATCAAAATAGCGCCGTTGCCGGGGAGTGTTTGTTATAGATTATAATTGACTTACGACTTCGTAAAAATAAAAAAATAAAAATAAATAAATAAAAATTGAAAAATATGGGAGTTACGTTCTTGAATTGCCCACTTTGAAATGTCTTATTTTAACTCTTTGGTGGCTTTAATTGTTATGCTAATAGTGAGGAGGAGGAGGCACTCAAGACTTATGACCATTTGATCAATATCACTAAAGATGATTATAAAAAATACAAGCCTAGTGCGAAGAAACTCCAAATTTATCAAAATCAATTGCTTGAAGAAGAAAGACTTGAAAAAGAATATCGAGAAAAAAATCGTTATTGAGAGCAAGAGTTAGATGCATTATTTGAACCCAATGAGGATTTTTCTTCCGATAGTTTTGAAGATGAAGTAAATTTTCAACCAAATGAGGAATTCTAGGTGCTAGAACCAAGGAAGCCTACTTTGGAAGAACTCTTGCTTGATATAAAAACGCAATCTGATGACCTTGATGCTACCAAGTTGAAAATTATAGAAACTTGCAAGGAGTTGAATGATTAGTTGGACAATTTAGATAAGGTCGAGACTAGCGCTTCACCTAATACTTTTGAGAATGAAATCATTGAGAGTGATCCAAGTTCTTATGAATATCAACCTTTTATAAATATTTCAAAACCTATTGAGGTTGAAGATCATTTGTCTCCTTGTGTCCCCACTATTATCGAACCATTAAATCCATCACAAGAACTGGATGAATGTCTTGAGGATGTTGATCCGCTTCTTGTATGGGAATGTTTTTTTGAGATGCTTCATCTTATGGGTCATACACTTAGACGTGTCACTTCACCAGATCCAATTGAAAATTTTGAGGGAGAAGATTTTGAGGACAAGGACTCTATGCTTGAATTGTTTTCCAAGATGGACTCTTTTAGTTTGTGTTCTCCGCTTCCCATGCTACTTGAAAAATCTTTGGGATGTGATTCTATTTTTCTTGGATCCCAATGGGACTTGTCCTCTTATTCACCCAAATCCTTCATTATCCCCCTAAATTTTTTAATTGGTGATGGTTCATTTTCTCCATCTCACACATGCCTTCGGTTTTTCAAACGGAATTCTTATGTTTCGGGAGGCATGCTTTCTAGTGAGGGCACGCCATTAATCCCTGAAAGTCAAATTGTATTTTGGGTGGACCCTCAAATTTTTCGACTTCTAGTGTATGAGTTATTAGAATTTCAAATCGCAGGTTGTACATAATTAGTTTTTTTCTTTTTCTTTTTCTTTCCTTTTTTTTATAGTGTAGAGTAATTAGTTAGAGTTTTTGTTATTCTTTTTGTTATGCTTGGTTCTAACATGTTTTGTAGATTTAATGGATTCACACTCATCAGGGATCGCTCCATTTGGGTAATATCTTTCTTTTCCCTCTCTTTATGTTGTGTTCTTGATTCGCATTGAGGACAATGCGACATTTAAGTTAAGGGGTGTGGGATATTCTTCCCATTTATTGTTTAGATTCATTGATTCGATCACATGTTATTTCCAAGTGTGTTTTAAAAAAATATATATATTGAAAAATGTTGAAAAAACAAAAAATATTTTTCTTCTAAATAAATAAATCAAAATTTTCAAAAATATCACCTTTATTCTGTTTGAAGTCTCAAATTGTTAACAATCAATTGCACTAAGTCAAAATTGACCGAAGATGGAAATTGAAAGAAAATTGACGACTTAACGAATAAGTGTGGAGATTGATCAAACCCGGTGAGATTTTGAGCCTTTTAATTTTTTATGAGTTTTTAAATCAATCCGAGTTTATGATTAACTCAAAGTTCTTTTCAGCGTTTTAATAAGTCGTTGATTATCTCAATCCTTTATTTTGATCGGTTATGGGAAATGTGTGAAATGTTGTCTCAAAATTCGTGCTGAATATATCTCTAAACTTAATTAATCTCGAGATGCATATGGTAAGGTGATTAGCAATTTGGACAATGAAGTAGGCCTTCGTTTGTTACCCAAAAATATTAGCCATAAAAAGTTGTGAAAAACAAAATTATCCCTTTGCAACCCAAGTTGAGCCTAATAAAATATTTTCCTTTCGTTTGATAACCCGAAAAACCCAAATAGCCCGGAATTGTGAAAATTGAGAAAATTCATCAAGTAAGTCCAAATTGTGCAATAAAAAGGGGCAAGAGAAAAACAGAAAAAATGCTCAGCAAAAGAAAAAATAAATAAAAAAGAAAAAAATGAAAAGAGAAAAAGAAAGAGAAAAATGAGCAAATGCCCGAAAAAGCACTAATGGACATCATAAGGACATTTTCCAATTCCGAACATTCCATCCATTCCCATTTTTACCCTTTACACTTTTTAACCCAAAAAGTCCTAACCGAGTCAAAATTGCGAAATTAGTTACCGCGTGGAGAGCTAAGACATGAAAAGATAAAATGAGACATTAAATGGTGTGAAATAGAGATGATGTTCCCGTTTCCTAATAATTGTATTCCGATGATGAGATCTTTTCACCATATATTTCCTTCCTTTTAATTTTGTATGCGTGAATTTGTGTCCATTATATTTACTCTTTATATCATGCATACCGAGAGAATAGCCATAATCTGAGTGATTTGTTTGTGAGTGCATCCTTAAGAATTTGAATCAAAATGAATTTTCGGAGTGTAACGTAATGCTCAATCGGTGGAAATTTGAGGTTTAATTTTTGGCTTTGCACACACACACACTATGGTTTGAGACATTTGAATATGAAATTATGGTGATTATTTTTCGAAAAGTTTAAATTGTACAATTTTTAAGTGTTTTGATCTTTATTTGAGTCAATAAAGAATTTTGTGGGTGTATTCACTGCAAACCCTCACGAGACAAAACTCGTCCTGCTAGGGTAACCTAGGGGTTTAAAGGCTTGTTGCATACGCTAAATGCAATCTCTTGCCTGCGAAAAAGGTATTCTATCCCAATAAAAGAATTTTCAATAGTTGAAATTTAAACAAATTTCATTTACATTGCTCGGTACGCGCAAAGTTCTAAGTTAGGGGGTGTGATTAGGCACATATTCTTCGTATTTATCCCCTTAATTTCGGTATTTTTATGATCCCGTGAAGTGTAATTAGCTTGGATTTGTCTCTTATTTTTGCTACTAACCTTTTTTGGCAATTATTTCGTGTTTTGTGTATTTCTCATGTGTTTTACAGGTATTTCATGTAAGTTAGTGCGAAGGAGAACTCAAAACAGTGAATGAAACCAAGAAATGGAGAGTTGAAGGGCATTTTCGTAATTTTTCATCCATAGTCCAGAGGTGGGGCCAACTATAAAGTTGAATATCTCTAAATTACATAAATACTAGAAAAAACGGCACCTCAATCCGAGCTACGGTGAAGAAGTTACGATATTTTGAAGTTGCGCGATAATGAAGAGAAACGGACCGGTCTCGATGTGCGAATTTCTGTCATTAATTATGTAGATTTTATGGTGATTGGTTGGAAAAAACTTGTTCCACAAGCGAAATTTGATGTCAAATTCGTGCAACTTGGTGCTATAAAAGACCAAGCCCTACCTCATTCCAAGGGGAGTCAAATTCTAGAGAGTAGAATAGAATTTTAGAGAGAGAAAGTCAGATTTTAGAGAGTTTTCTTAGTTTTTCTTTACATAGGAATTTTTATAAACCGTAGTTTGTAAGGTTGAAGAAGAAGAATATTTCTGGATTCAATCATCTCTCTTCCCTAGTGCAGATTTCAAGTATCAAATTCCATTCTCTTAGTTAATCTCAATTTTTATTTTCAATTTAATCATCTTTTGTTGTTTTGTAATTTTTGTTTTTACCATGTTTCTTAGATCTACAATTATATGCATTGTTATGAAATTGTTTTCCCATAAAATCATGTCTAGCTAAATTTTTAAGGGTTGGGATGCATGAACCCATCCCAATGTAAATTACTTATGTAGAAAATAGAATTTAAATTAAAAATTTGAAAGAGTCGTGTGAGACAATTTTACAACCATTGTAGATCTTTTAATCTCTCTTGCCCTAGGTACTTGGGATGTTTAAGAATATGATGTGCATAAAATTATTTATCACCTCTTTATATTTACCTTTGATTTCATATGGTGCGGGCTTGATCCTCATATATGTAATGCTTAGGATCTATAAAGACTGGATTCATTAAAAATTTATAATTTACAATTCTAGGATTCTATACGGTAAATTACTAGGGTTAGGGGGATTATATTCCAACCTACTTTCTCATTCATCTTAATTAGTTTGCTCATGCATGCATAGTTAACTTTTTTGTTTTTTTCGTCTTCAACCATCATCATCTTTTTCACTTTTATTTTAGAAGTAATAAATCAGTTAGATTCTATCAAACATTCCCTGTGGATTCGATACCCAGACTCGACACTATACTCCTTAAGAGTGTAATTACAAGTTTAGGTTTTTTTGTATTGAGGTTGGAAGCTGATAACAACGATTAGCGTATTACACAGACACTCGGTTTTCCACTCGATCAACTTTCCAACTACTAACAAGAGTTTTACTCCTGTTAAGACCATGGCAAGTCAAGCCATAAATCCAATTGGTATATACCTCAACTTAGACAATGTCCAAGATTGAAAGAAGGTTCTAGACGAATGGCGTGATCAGATGAACATGTGTTTTGCATCTAACGAACAATGGGATGCAAGTTCGTGTAAGCATTATGTCGAGAAATCCATTAGAGGTATTGCAAAAGATTACTTAGATGGTTTAAGAAAAGCTACGGATGAAGAGTCCTTAGCTAAGATTGAGAAAATGATGGAAAACCTAGAAGAAACATCAATTGAAGAATATATTCAATTGTTAACATCAGAATTCATTGGAGCTGGACATTTAGCTAAAATCAAGGAACAAGACCTAACAAAAACTAAGTTAGCCCTCCTTAGCATTTACATATTAGATAAGATAAATGAATAAAGCAATAATTATGAGCAGCTATATTACCAAATTAAAGAATTTGGAGAGACTTTAAAAGATGAATATTTTAGGAAGATACTAGCCCTAGGATAAATCCTAATTAAGGAATATAGGAATTGTCCAGGAGTAGCTGGAGTTAAGAATAACTCCCTTAGTGAAAGAATTAATTTTTCCAAAGACTATATCATATCTAAGAGACGGGATATAACTCAAGGAAAGTTGATAGAAGAAACTTTCAAACAGATCCCTCCAATTAAAGACGAAAGAGACATTACGCCAATCTAATGGGGATGTGGTAGCGAATCTAAGAAATTCAAATGGAAACATAAGAAGTTTAAGACTAGACCTTTACGATTTTTAAAGAAGTATAAATTTAGACCATCTACTACCTTTAGACAAAAGAACTCTAAGACTAAGAAAACTAAATTTAAACAAAGAACATAGTTTAAGAAAAACACTAGTAAGTATAAGAAAGTTACTAATTATAGGAAAGAAAAAGATGTAGCTCAATCTAATACTGCCACCAAAGAATGTTGGACTTGCGGCAAAGAATGATACTTTGCTAAAGACTACCCTAATAAGAAAGATAAAAAAGGTATTAAAATTATTAATACAATATTAGACTATGCCGATCAAGAAGAATTAGATATTCTATATGCTATAGAAATATCAGACATAGAAGATGATGATAATATTAGTATCTATAGTGCATATGCATACACTGATTCAGAAGAATATAATAGTGATACTGATGACTATGAAGACTCTCAGGATACTTTAGACTTGTTTATGATGAAAACTAATCAAGACAATTCAGATAATGAATATATAGTCTTTGAAGAAGCTTGGTATAAGTGTATATTAAGCCCCTTTTTAAAGAAAAGATGGACAGTTAGTAATCCTTAGTTACTAACCTATATACCTAGATGTTACTTTGATGAAAGACATTAATGCACATTTGAAATGAAATGTTGCAAGAAAGACTTTAGGTGCGTAGAATGCTTTGAGATTATACAAACAAAATTATTTATGCTTTGTGTTATTTGTCAATTACATTATAACATGAAGACTGTTGGAGAACTAGATTTAGAGCAATTTATACTAGCCAGTATGACACTCAAATAGACTTAGATATTAAAACATATTACCAGGACATTGATAGATATATATCCAAACGATTACAAGAAAATGAAGAATTAAAAGGAAAAGGAATTTCCTATGAATTAGACGATAGTAGCTCTGATAGTAGTGCAGAAGACCTAACATCCTTAGATTTTATAGATAAGCCTCAGAAAGGAATATCTATTTTAGAAACGAATAATTTAGGAAATTTTACTAAACCACATGCTTGTTTTGTAGAAATGTTTATACAACATAAAGATTATACTGAAAGACTTTCAGCTTTTATAGATACAGGATGCTTGCAAGGTATTTGTAAGGCTAATGCCTTTCCTGAAGACTATTTTTTAGAAAGTAATCCAGAAATCTATGGTAAAGTGGCTAATGGAGATCCATTTACCTTATATTTCCAGACTATTCCTATTTATTTTAAATTAGGAAATCAGACCAACAAAACCATTAATCATCGGTTTTGGATAATGGATCCTCGCCCTAGTTTCACAGGAAACATTATTTTAGGAGAAGACTTTATTAGTAAATATCATCCTTATACTCAGTATAATGGTAAGATATTAACTAGTGATACAGAGGAATTTAATATTAAAGCCCATCTAATAGATCACAAGACTGCCTTTAACCTCATGCAGGTCAAACCCAATTATAGACCCATAAAACATCAGAGTTCTTCAGCTGAGCATGGTGGACCTAGACCTACAAACCAACAAGAAGCCCTAGAAGATACTAAACCCTTACAAAAAGAATGTAATTGTCCAGACCAAAAGTATTATAAGCAAATAGCACTTATACAACAAGACATTCTAGATCAAGCCCAGCATACCTTATTACAGGTTCAAGCTATATCCAAACAGAAGAAAACGGATATAGAAGTAGAAATGGAAAATATTAGGCAACTAGCAGTACATTAGGAGAAAATACCATCGCTAAGTGGGATAAAGACCAAAGTTATTGTGAAATCATCCCTATTTACCCAGACGCCACTATTAATAGTGGAACTTATAAGAAATGATATTCACAAGAAGACAGAGAAGAATTCAAAAAGGACATAGATGAAATGCTTAAGTTAGGAATTATCAGAGAAAGTAAAAGTAGACATAATAGCCTTGCCTTTTATGTTCAAAATGAATCCGAACATAAAAGAGGAAACATACGTATGGTTATAGGTTATAGACAATCAAATAAAAATTGTGAATTAGATTCTTTTAAGATACCAGACAAGAATAATTTAATCAATCTAATTGAAGATAGAATTATATTCAGCAAGTTTCATTGCAAATCAGGCTTTTGGCAAATTAAGATGCATCCAGACAGTATTACTTGGACAGCCTTTAGTGCGCCCCAAGGAAAATACGAATGGCTAGTAATGACATTTGGATACTTGAATGCTCCTCAAGTATTCCAAAGAAGAATGGATAATATATTTAGACCTTATTCAGAATTTTGTCTTCTTTACATAGATGACATTCTTGTAGCCAGTAAGACTGAGATAGAGCATGTGGACCATCTTAAAAAGATTATTTTAGAATTAGACAAGCATGGTATTGTTATTTCCGAAAGGAAAATGCAGTTATTTCAGACTAAAATAGATTTTGTGGGAATAATTATAGATAAAGGAAAAATATCCTTAGCAGAACACATAACTAAGAAGATTCTTGAATTTTCAGACAAGCTTAAAGATAGAAAACAATTACAATCATTTTTAGGATTGCTTAATTGTGCTGCAGATTTTATTAAAGACCTTGCGTCGAAGAGACAAATTTTAACTTTTAAATTAAAAGAAAAGACAAGACTAATCCTTTTTATTAGACTAAAGATGATTTTGAACTCATAAGACAGATTAAAGATGCAGTCAAGAATATTCCTTTACTTAAACTGCCTAATGCAGAAGACCAGTTTATAGCAGAAACAGATGCCTCTGATAAACAATAGGGAGCAGTTTACTTTGCCATTGATCATCAGACAAAAAAGAAGAAACTTTATAGATACAGTTCTGGAACCTTTACAGATCCAGAGACAAGATACACTGCCCATTAAAAATAAATTTTAGCCATAGTAAGGGAAATAGAAAAATATATGCTTTTTCTTAGACCTAAACATTTTACTGTGTATACTGACTCTTCTTATGCAGTAAAATTCAGATATTTAGACTTGTCCAAATCAAGGACTAATAGACTAATTAGATTGCAACAATTGCTTAATGGTGATGACTTCTCAGTTATACATATTAAGAGAAGTAAAAATACCATTTCAAACATTATATCAAGAGAACTAATGTTTGCTAACACTAATATGATTTCATGTTTTATATTGCAAACAGAAGACCTAGACACTATGAGTTCTTCTGGAACAAATAGACTGAACAGAGATGATGTTATAGACTATCTTAGACGCGTAAGACCAAATGCTAGTGTAACGCAAAGATAGACTCATATTCAAGACTCTCATGAAAGACCAATTCTAAAGAACTTTGATGATATCTTAGTTCCTCCTGGAAAATCTAGACATGAGATTATTTATCAAAATAGACTCATTGGGAAGATGTATTTTCCCCAATATAGACCCGATCAAAGATATCCAGACTTGATAAAATTTAGACAAGAATTTTCAGATGTTGAAAATACTCTTATAGACGCTATATGGCTAAATGTGAAGAATAGACTATGGATAGAGTTCAAACAAAATTTGGTAGCCATTGTTAAATTTATGAGGACACAAAGACTTATAGTTACCCAGCTCAGTGGTATTGCTATACCTAAATCGTAGACTCAGACTTATGCTCAGACTCTTGGAGAATCCTCCAAAACTAGACCCGCTGATAATTTTTGTTGTCAGAAAAAGACTTTTAAGACTAAGATTGGTATACCTTTTTGTCACAATAATCTTCCATTATCAAAAGACTATCAGAAAGACTTTAATAGCATTATTGAACATTTCAATATGCTATTATCTGAGACTAATGGAGATTCCTTAATGATGAAAGGTTTCTTGAAAGACGTTCCAAAGATTTATCTTTCGAGGAAGGCAGAGATAGCCCAGATAACCTTATCAGACTATGGGTCCATTGGACTCATCCAAATTGAGACTATAAAAGACTCTATTGCTCTTAGAAAAATAATCCATGAGTATGTTAAGAAGGTGGAGAACTTCCTTCCTTTATTTGCTAGAATATATCAAATTTATAGGATTTAGACTTATTCGATTTTCAAATTATATATTTGAAGACGTTGAGATTTTATCAGAAGACGAGACTAAAGATTTAATTTTTGATAATTCCAAGCTCCAGATTGCTCAAGCCATGGAGACAATAGAAATCATGGAATTATTGGTAGGAGATGATAGATGGTACACTGCCTACCATAAAGAAGACCTGATAATCCAAGATGATGAGCAATTCAATGTAAGGCTCAAGAAAGAATCTAAATAAATGGTAGAGATAGCTTTGCAAGCTAGCCTTTGAATTGGGGGCCTTATTCATGAATTTTTCAACGAAGCTCTACCAAACCAATACAAGGAAGAAGAAGACGGGACCCTCGTTAGCTGAAGAATTATTGAAGATAGAAGATGCCATACACTAGACCTATACATTATTACAAGATGACAAGACTCCATGTAGATCCCCTTGCAGCAGTCAGCTCAGGCATGCCCCGCCCGGGCCCCTAGAAAGCTTCTTTTTATAAATAAGAAAAAAACCCTCACAAATATATTAGGTTAGAATTATTATTAGACGACATATTTACTTTATGTAAAGAAAATAGTATAAGACTTTAGTAATTTGTATCTCTTTAATCGGAACGCTTTTGGTAGCCGGTCACTAGTCATTTTTAGTGCCCTTACGCTATAAAAGGGAGCATCCAGTTTGATTTCATATATCGAAGTTTAAAAGTTAGAAAGAGTGTGTAAGCTTATAGTAAGTAATATGTACATGAGTGAGTAAACCTCTCATAGTTAGGGGAGATGGGAGAGTTATATTTACTTATGCAATGCAATAAAAGTATTTTCTTTTCTAGAAATCTCTTATGTTGAGTTGTTATTATTTTCCAAATTGTCTCTAATTTTCTATTCATAGAGGACTATTATATGGAACCTCTGGTGTAGCACACAAGGTGTTATACTGGTGAACCGCCGTTAGGTGCTGATTTACAGTGAGCCATTAGCCAGGTGGGCATTATGCGTGAAGGCGTATAGGCAGGAAATGGGTTCAACGCCAAAATTGTGGATTGAGATGCGACATATAAAGAGAAAGTTGTAGGAGGCCGAGATCGGAGAAGAATAGTAGCAAGGCTAAAGAGAAGAAGGAAGGAAGATAAAGATATTATAGACCAGAAGGAATGTATAACTCAAAACATACCCTTAACTATTTTACATATTATTATTTTAAAAAGAATCTTATATGAGCCTACAAATCACTACAGACTTTTTAGAATTTGTTAATCAAAAAAATTTGTACTTAACTAGAGAAATCCAAGATTGGAATCTTACAGACCCTAAAGATAAAGAACTTATAGAAATTCCCTTAACATACGCAGGTGGTACTTTCAAATATATAGACCAGGTTATTCAGTGGTTAGCACGTTAAGTACCTAGAATATAAATAATTAAAACGGGGATCATAGATCTCTTTAGACAAAGGATAAGAACTGTAGAACTCGCAGAAGAACTTTTAAGACCAGAAAAATATCAAGAATACACTAGGATACTTGAAGACAGTATAGACGTATTAAAATTTATTAGACAAAAAAGGATACCTGAAATAAATGCTATTTTAATTAGAACCGGAGGAATCCTCCCTCTCCTTAAAAACGTAGAGACATATGCCCCTAGAACATAGCATAGATTTTTGTCATCTTACGGGGATAATAATTTAGACGAATTCGTAGATAACGATATAATTGATATTGTTAATCAAATATATAGAGAAACTAGACTGTTAAAACCACAATACCGCATAAGGTATTTAAGACTAGAATATTTCCCTAAAAAAACCGCTTGCAATTTCTAGACTCCCTGAAGAAACTATTTGTATAGTTAATCCTCGTTATTCAGAATTCCAGTATGAAAGTGATGGAAGAAGCTTGAGAAGTAGCAGTAGCCCTGAAACTTCTACACTAGACTTCCAGATTAATTAGGCTTTAAAATAAGGTGAAAAGACCTTAGAAACCATTGGGGTAAAAATTTATATTCCCAAGAACCTTAGAAAGAGAAGGGGATCCCTGGCGGTCCGTAAAAGATAAATGCGGTCCTAAGACTCAGTTGGACGCTAACTAATCTGCATTCTATCCGCATAGAACAATCCGCATAAGAGTCAGACTTTCTCTCCCTCTCTCTCTATCTATCTATCTATCTATATATATATATATATATATATATATATATATGAGAGGAGGGTGTATTACTATTCCAAGCCATTCAAGGATTGAGATTTGTTCACCAATTGAGATCCAAGGGTGAACACTGAATACGACTAACACTACTCCCCCTCATTCTTTAATTCGACACCTTCCTCCCTTATTGTCTCCTTGTCCCTATCCGTATAACACCCCTTCATTCTCTCCTCATTTGTCATTGTCGGCTGTAAAACACCCTGTCTCTGAGCACTGCCGACGGTACATGTATTACTCTCTCTACCTCTCTTTTTTCTGCTCCATTTTGAAATCGCGCACACACTCAAAGACTCCTTTTTGGGGTTTTTCAGTTCTGAGTTATATTGATGAGGTTGACAAGATGGGTATAGGACCAAATAATGAGATAATAAAACCTCTTTGTTTCTACTGTATATGGATTAGTTTTTTATCTTGGTTCCACCGTGTTTCTATGTGTATTCTATGGTGGTTATGTGGTTTCTGTCAAAATATCTCAAAAACAAATGCTAGAGAACTTGTTTCTATTTTTAGAGAAATGGTAAAGGCTAAGATTTATTTTCCACTTTTTTCACTTGCTCCTAAAAAGGTGTTTAAATCAAATAAACCTATTGATAACTTAACGCTCCTTATTTAATCCATATTGATAATTGTGTGACTGTTTTTCATTTTGGGGGACTTTCAAAGTGTTTTTTTTTATTTGATGGACTTTTTGGGTATATAATGTTTGTATTTCTTCCCTGTAGAAAATTGGAGAGGATGATGGTGAAGATCAAAGTACCGAGGAGCCTAAATCACTAAATATTGCAGGTTAATGGAGTGCAAATTTCCTGGACTTTTAGTTGAGGTATCATTCTACTCCTCTTATGGTTCATGTATGTTCATGATAAAGAGGATCCTAAATCACTAAATAACTTTATACTGATAAATTTCTTATCTTCTATAGGAAAAAAATCCAGAATGGTTGAGTCTAGATTTCAATAGTCCAAAGTCATCAGTTGATGATTGGATTGGAGTATTTTCTTCTGCTAATTTCAGGTAAAGTTAATTTCTGTTTATCCCAAAAAGGGAAAAGGGTTTCGTTTCCCATCCCATTTGGGTTTTCCACTAGCTAAAATTTCAAGCTATTTGGATAAGTTTTCTCTGTTATATATATTTTTTGATAATGTTGAACTGAGATGAAGGCGTTTTTTTTAAATTAATTCTTTTCACTGCATCCACATGCCTCTCTGAAAATGAAAGTGTTACTCCTCCGCTATTCTGCACTGCCCTATCAAGGTTTTTGTTGTTCTGCTTCGACTTGAATTTTGTGTGTGTTTCTATTGTTCAAGTGAAAGAAGAGGAAATGATTTTGAGATTAATTGTCTCACTTTTTGTGCACTATCAGTATGCAAATTATACCAATCCTAAGTACAAGGACACTTCAAAAGGATCATTGAAGCTTTAATTGATCAACCAAAGATCAAACTTCTCTTTTGCTTTGTTTATCGGCGCATTATTAAACATATGCTTCTAGCTATCTTACCTTCGGATAAAATTTGCACAGACCTTTAAATAATGAATTTCTCTCAATTGAATAATGTTTGTTTAAGCACTAATTATTATATGATGGCTTATCAAGACGTTTTGTATATTCTTTTTCTATTCACAACTATACAGATGGTTACCTTGGCGGTGAACCAACCCCCATGTTTCCAACTTTGGTAATAAAATAGTGTTTTTTCAGAGGTGGTCCTAAAATCTCAAGGTATATGACCATGATATGTGATTTTTTCATTCATAATCCATTCTCTTAACAATTATTCATCTCCTTTCCTTTTCAATTTGAACACTCTAACTTCATAATTTATTGTTAACATCATACCTTCACTAGCATCTCCCTAAGGGGACTTTGGGATTTACTATGGTTAGGTCTCATGTTTTACGTACCATACTAAATGCAAAATGCTTTGTTAAGTTATAGAAAAATACTTTGTTAACTTATAGAAAAATGCTAAATGCTTTGTTTAGTTATAGCAAAATCCTCGAGCATCTGTTCAAAATATTGTGTTCCAGTATATAATAATAATAATAATAATAATAATAATAATAATAATAACAAAATGCATTTGTTCAGTTTACTACTCATTTAAGTACTATGTCTAATAAGGAAGACATGGATTATCACTATTCATTTATATTGCTCAGTTATAGCATTTTTATAATAAGGAACACATGAAATTATGCATTTGTCCAAACTACTTAGTTAATTTTCACTAATCAGTTATAACATTAGTTATTATCATTGTTAGTTATGAGTACTCACTACATACCTAATAATCACAAAATGCATTTCTTTAGATCCACACTACTCAGTTGTAGCATGAGTTATAGCATTAGTTCATTATAACGACTCACTACTTATATAATAATCACAAAATGCATCTCTTTGGATCCAAAGTAGCTATGCCAATAAGTGTTACTACCTATCTAATATCACCATCAAAATCAACGATCTTTCTCTTCTTGGACTTCTTTGATGAAACTTTAGAGCATGGACTTTTCTTCTTCTGTGATGAATCCAAGGATACGATTTTTTTGCGTGACAGTGATGGATTCGGTGGTTTTCTTCACAGTAATAACTTTTTCGTTGGGGCGCTATGTTTTTACTGTTGAGTCTTTTTCAGTTCCTTTTCATAAACTTTCTTCGCTAGTTCCTTGGGTACTAATCCAGATTCCATATTCAGAAAGACGTTATTTCAACTCTAATTATATCTCATTCATATTCAGAGAGAAAATCAAAATTCTAATTATAATACTTTAGATTCGAACAAGAGATAGGGGTTTCTTAAGTGGGGTATTATAACTTGAATTTCAATTCTAAATTTATTTTTTAAGATTGACATAAATTTTAATTGATCGATCCTAGCGGGTGATTAATGAAAAGGAGTGTAGATCTATTTTTCTAGAGTTGTGGGGTGTTAAACTTAATATTCTAAAATGTTATTATTAAAATTACATTTGCAACGAGAGTTGATTTGTAGTTTTGATATTAATTTGTGAAAATTCAATAATTAAATTAATTAATTAGAATAGCTAAAATTTGTGGTGTAATCCCACTCCTCGATTGTTCTCACAATTATTTGCCTCACTTTATCTCTTATTTTTAGTTTAGACCTTATTTTCCATTTTAGTAACTTTCTAGTTAGTTTTCATCTCACATTTTAGTTTAGTTTCGTTTAAAACCTCACCTCACCCTATTGTTTTAATATTGAAAAATCTAAAAAAATAGAAAAAGCAAAAGCACAAAAAGAAAATAAAAAGTGAATTACAATTGAATTTGTCTCTAGCTTAATCCCTAGGAAGTGGATTGATACCCTTACTAACCTCTACACACTAGTTTTGTTATAATTTTGTAGGTTCAAGGGAATTTTGATAGAAAGAAGTTGCAACAATGACAAAAATCTACATTAGAGGCAATTTTTTTAGTTATCAAATAGCGTCGTTGCCATTCTTGTGATTGGGAAGCTCGGAGCGGATTTCATTTTGTATTTCATTTATTTATCGCATTTTTTTTATTAGTAACATTTTTCTTTATTTTAGAAGGATTGTATTTAGGATTATTTTATCATTGCTTGTATTGCGGTGCTTAGAGACAACATTTATTTTCCATTTAAAATTGTAATAACTGAAGCCAAGCGTGATTGGGAAACCGAACAAGGTAGAGAGAGGGCGTCCAAAGGCGAGGATTTAGAAGCCTCTCTAACTTGGTTCGGTAGGACTCCCGGGGACAACTGAGATAGGCGTGATCTCCCCCCGGTGGACTCAAATTTTTTGGAACCCCACGGCCTAAAAACCGTGGGAGGTACATTTCTTAAACACTCGCGCCTCTCCTGTTAGCGAGTCAATTCTTTTATGTGCTCTTGTGTGATTTTATTCTTGCATTTATTTTCGAATGGTGTGATGAATTAAATTACTAAGACCTACACCCGGTCACTCACGAGAAGGGTTTTCATCACCCGACTCACTCGCTTATCATTTGTGTGCTACCCTAGCCATCACTAATTTTAAAATCCATTCACTAGGTAGCCCAATAGGAGAACCTATTTTTGCAAAGGCGGTCAGTAAGATAATTTCTGTGATTTTTATCACCCGCGGACTTAATTAAAATTTGACTACCCTTTCATTAAATTTAAAGATAAAAATTGTCTATGTGCTAGTTAGCAATTTTCTTGACTTGTGTGTGTGTCCAATTCCAATTTTCCGTAGTTGGGTTTTAGTGAGTTTGTGCAAATTCAAGTGTCCATTTTCCCCACCTTTTCTTCCAAAAATTCCAAAAATATTTTATTTCTTTCATTTTAGAAATATCCAAAAATATTTTCTTTCTTTCCTTTTAGAAAAATCCAAAAATATTTTCTTCCATTATTTTTGAAAAAAAAATCCAAAAATATTATCTTCCATTATTTTTTAAAAAAAATTCAAAACTATTTTCTTTCTTTCCTTTTTACAAAAATCAAAAAATATTTTCTTTCCTTTTGAAAAAATTAAAAAAACCAAAAAAAATATATTTCTCTCCACATGGTCGAAGAACGTCCTTTACGGGACTACTTTGGTCATTTCCCATTGACACACGACACGTGTGAGAGTGATCGTAAGCCGTCTCTTTATGATATTCTTAGTCATTTCACCTCTCTCACGAGTACCGTTGGTACTCTTGACCCATCCAAGCATGCACCTCCTATTCCATCACCCTCGGTGTCAAGTGTCGTCGTGTCTCGTCCTTTGTTGTGCACCCACTGTTATTATGCCGATCACATTTCCCATGAGTGACCATACTCTTCATATCCCTACGCACCCACCATGGAACATGTGTATCCATATGACACTGTTCCGGAACCCACCTCGGCCCACTATCATAATATTCCTAATCCCGAGTTGTGTGAGCACCCGAGCTATTCGTGGAGGCTTGATCACCCTTCCACGCAATATGACTCCCAACCCGATGTTGTGGATCCTCACACGTTCCCATAGTCGTCAATGCAACCGTGTGCACCTATTCACGATCAGTTCCCTCACTACGCACCCCATGAGTATCAACCATTTGTCCATCACGAAAGCGATTCTTTCATGTATGATGAACTTGACTCCACCCCACACACTTCATATGAGTATTCTCCATATAGTCCAGATTATAGCGAGTTGTGTCCACCTCACCCACCGCCACCACCCGTCACTCCACCACCACTATCATCCACCTCCACTCGCGAAACCCTCTTGCAAAAGTTCATACTTGAGAAAGAGCAACCAATTCAAACTCAAGCTCTCCAAAGTCTTGAACAAATGTTAAATTAATTGGAGTGTGCGCGAGAGTTGGATATTACCATGGCCCCACCCATCGTTGCGACCGAGTGTGACGATGATGTGTCCCCTTGTGACACGAATTTTGAGTGTGACCCACCCTACCACCCGAGAATCTCGAATTTGAGACCATTCCTTGGTCTGGGTCCCAAGTCGACAATTGTGTTGACTTACCTTTCATTAGTGAGCCTGATCACATCCCACCATACCCATATGAACCCCACCTTGTGGTTCCTATTCCCACTCACACTCCCGTAATATCCAAAAAAATGCCCGAGTCTTTACCTATCGAGATTCACCCTTGTGTTCCCAAGGAACCACTTCATTCTAGGTTAGCTCCGGCTACGAGTGTTCACCATTTTTCCGAGATAGAATCCGTGATAGTTCCTAACTATCCAGATATGGATGATGTCCCACCATGCATGGCTCCCATTGAGCCTGATATTTCTAGTGATTCCTCTATCTCTGATCTTGGTGCCTCGTCTTACCCACCCACCACATTCCCCAATGCTACCTTTTTGGAGAAGTTGACAACTCCATCTTTAGAAACAACACTCCCTTGTGAGTATTCATTTACTCTTCCCAATGAGTGTTTGTCTCCCACGCTTGAGTTAGATCATCTTCCTCCAGCGTTTATCCCACCCGATACACCATTTGTCCCACCCGACCCATCCATTATCCTTTCCACCCCACGACCTGGTTTGGATCTTGATTTTGCACATTTCAAGTTTCCATCTACAGTTTTATATCCTCACCTGAAACCATCATCCATCTACGAGAGTATTTATGGTGATACTCTCTACCACCGTGACACCGAGCTTGTTATTCTATGCCCGCCACTTCCTTGTGGTGTTGATTTTTCTCAACAGCTCCCTGGCGTGTCACGGCGATACCATTATCATCGCCCATTCATAAAATGGTCGTGTAATTTTTATGAGCCCCATCCCATTCCACTTACCAAACCATATTGCCTTCCCATACAACTTGAGCAGCATGCTTATAGGGCCCTAGTTGCCCTGACCTTTTGGCTCAATAAGGCTCGAGACCGATACCTATTCACCCTCACCCTTACCCTAATACCCAACCACCCATGGTCTACCGATGCTTTGCATCGAGTGATGCACTTTGCCATACAAGTGCAATTACCACTTTAGCCTGTTTTCAACAAGACTGGTGCTTCATTCTTGTTTGGGGGTGATTCTCATCACCCACTTTTTCTGCCACCCCGAGCCATCATAATTTACATCTTTAGGGTGAGAATGGTTCGGTCTGGCTGAAGACGTTAAACTTAGCGCTACCGGGAGGCAGCCCGTGTTTCTTGTACTAGTCTCATCATGTTTGGGGGTGGTGTTTCACATCACCCAATGTTTTATCATGCTTATATACTTGTACACCTTTTTTTCTCTCTTATCATTTATTCAGGTTTATTATTGACTTCATCTATCCACTTCATTAGCGGTTCATTCTAGTAATCTCTTTCCTACCTTATGCTCTCAATTTTAAAAATCATTTTACTTAACATCGAGGACGATGTTCCTTTTTGTTTGGGGGTGGGGTATTTTATTAAAATCGTACCTCTTTTGAAATTTTTTGATTTTTAAACCTGATTTTTTTAAATTTCATGCAGTTTCTTTCATCTCACTCGTTGATGTGAATTTTCAATCATCCATCTTTCTAAGTCTAGGAATCAAGCTAGAGAATATTTTTCTAAATAGCTTATGTAATACCTAATAAGGCACGTTGCACCATGAATTCCTAGACTCAAAAAAATTTGCGCACTTATCATGTCATTACGTTTAGGGTTGAGGAGTACTACAATTCTAAAGAGAACCTTAATGATCACTATTAGAGACTTTAGCTTGTGAGATTTGTGCCTTTCACATTTTCAGAGTGTTTTTACGCAATCTTCGAATCACAAGTTGATTCAACTTCCTTTGGGTCCGCACTTTAATTGTTGTATGATCTCATTATTCTTCATTTTTGGCTTGATCACTGAGAATGAAATTTTTTTCGAGTTGTAAGAAACGCGTGTCTTGAAATTTGTCCCGAATACTATATTTTCATCCATACACTTACCACCTTCCCATATCACATTTCCATTCACTCACCTATTACCTTCCCATATATTTCCCTCACCATCCATATACATTTCCCCACACCATTACCTATCATCTCCATATCATCTTTCATTTCCAAATAAAAGAGTGTGATTTCAAATGTAAATGTCTTCATTGTTGGTTTGAAAAGTGAGAGAAAAAAAAAGAAAAAAAAGAGAGAAAAATAACAAAAATAGCAAAAAAGAAAAGAAGAAGAAAAATAGAGAAAAAGAAAAGAAAAATCGAAAAAAAAAAAGAAAAAAAAAAGAGAGAAAAGAATAGAAAGAGAGTTTGTAGTTAGTAGTTAGTTGTAAAATAAAGACATTTGTGCCTAAAGTGTATACACTCTTCTTTGCATCCATATAACATCCATCTTTTACCCTTTCCATATCATCATCCCATCCTATTTCACTATCACCATCCATTACCATCCTACCGCATATCATCATATCCTTCTCATTTCATTTCCCCCTCACCTATAATCATCCACATTATTCCCTAGGTGTTCGGGAAAATGAAATTCAACGTGGTGAATAACTCGACGTTCTCACTATAGTGATTATCATTCTTTCATGAGATCATTTTCTTTCAAATTGTTCATTCTATCTTATACGTGTGTGAGACGTTTGAACTTGCTTACATTTACTCACCTACTCACACACAAGAGCGATACACTAACCCAAATCTCGAGAGTTCGTTTGAGAGAGTTATATCCAGCGAGATTTGACATTGAAGCGTTGATTTCGAAGAGGCAATCAAGGAATTATGTAATACCCCGTATTTTTGTGATATTTATTTATGGGATTAATTGAATTAAATGTGAACTAATTGAGAATTAATCCGGATAAAATACTAATGAGATATGAGTTGGTATTTTATTATAATATGTATATATGGCAATATATGAACATTGAAACTATTGAAATTATCGCGAGATTGAAATACGGCAATTTGGGAAATTTTGTTGGGATGGGCATGACAGTCGCGTCAGGAATATAATTATTTGAATTAAAAAGTGAATTTTATTTTTATCACACGTATGGTCATTTTGAGAGCGCCAACGAATCCGGAAGGGTCGAAATAGTCAGAAAACACTAGCCGGGGGTTTAGTTTGGGTCACGGGGCATTTTTAGGCCATACCGGCAACCCAAAAGGGTAGTTTGGTAATTTTGGAATTTGGGTAATTAAAACCCACGAAAATTAGAGTTAAAAATCTGATTTAGTCTTAACCCACTAACCCATTTTCAAGCTTAATCTAAGTAGTGGGCTACGGGAGAAGTTAAGAAAACATTAAACTTGACAAAAACCAACCCCCACCTCTATTGTCATCTTGAGAAGAACTTGTAGAGAGAGAGAGAAAGAGGAGAATTATGCAGAGAGAGAGAGAGAGGAATTCAACCATCTTCAATCAACAACAAATCTGAAGAACGATTAAGGAAAGTGGTTTAATTACAATTGATTCAATGCTATGCTTTTCCATGTTTAGGGTAATTATCAAATTTATCTTGGAAGATTGATTATACCCATGAATTTGAGGATTTAAAACTATGAATTATGTTAGGAATTGCATGTAGACATATTCTGGACGAATTATGAATTCAAATTATAACCCTTGATGATCTAAAAACGGATTTAAGAAGAGATTTATTAATGTTCTTGAAAGAAATAGAAAACTAGGGTTCTTGGTGAAGTTTTGATCCAAATAAAGCCCTTGGTTGATGAATTATTGGTTTTAGAACGTTAACAATGTTGTAGGAGGGTTGTATGATGATATGATAACGTTATATTAGAGTTTCATGTATTATAATGGAGTTTTGGTACAAGTTGAGGACTGCAAAACGAAGCAGTCCGTAGCCAACCTGGTGCGATCGATCGATCGACATTCATCAGTCGATCGATCGACATTCATCAGTCGATCGATCGACCACCAACGATCGATTGAAGTTCAAGGTCGATCGATCGACCTTCCCAGACAGAGTAAAATTTTCCCTAGTTAAATTTTAATGATGTTAACCCTTAGAAAATATTATTGGTGACTTTATGAATATCCTTAGACTTAAGGAAGACCAGTATGTATGGTTATAAAATTTGGACCTTAATTAGAATTAAATTTGAGGAATTATTCTAAAAGCTAATGAAACTCGAGGAGTGAGATAATATTAGGGTTAAAAGAGTAAATTTGAATAAATCGATGAAATGAGGTTTGGGGCAGAAGTAAGGACCTTAAGAATAATGATGTTATATGTGGGAATAATAGGAAACTTAATAACCCCTTTGAGATAGGTTTTAAGTACAAGAATCTATGACGTGAGATGTGTCATCAGTCTACATTTTATATTATCGGAAGACTTTAAATGTATAAAATTGGAATAATGGTATAAGGATGTAGAGTATACCTTCATTAATATTGAGATATCTAAGATGTGTGCATGCTTAGTGTATAATTTTATGTGTATGACATACCTACCATACTTGCTATCACGGGAGGTTTACGTTCGCTTAGGGCCATCTCATCCTTGTGTGCCCGGATTTAGATTGGTACCTTAAGAACATAATACTAGAATGACTTATTTGTGAGTTAATAAGTCAGCTGACTATGGAGCGTAGGTATGTACGTGACCCATGGATATGTTGAATTATGTTGGCCTCCATTTTTGTGTGTTGTGCTTATTCTAACAATTCCTGAGAGATTCGGAATTTGTAATCCTTATGTACGTGATGTACCAGGATGAATAACAGAGTATGTGTGCACCGCAGCTTAGCCTCGGGGTGCTTATATTGTATATTTATGATGTGCATAATATACGGTTAAATGAGAAGGAATTGTCATGTTTAATTATGAGAATATTTTATAGTAACTCCTTGAGAAGATAAATAAGGGGATAACCTCCAGTAAACGGTATTGCTAATAATTGAGAATCCGAGTTCAAGTAAAGCTATTTTTTTTAAGTGATAACATTGGTAATTCATGTTGTGAACCGAGTAGTTGGGTTAGAACGTATGACGGTTTAGTTAAGATACGGATAACACATGAATGGGTACAGGAACGTTAGGAGTGCACAGTTAGACGAGAGGTGAGTATTTCATGTGAGAGAACGTCCTAACATGTATTTTGCATTCATTGTTTTAAATGTCATTAAAGCACTTGCTGTTTTTAAAATACTCTCCACTTTTGGGCTCTGACCCGTTTGCTTTCAAATCTATTTTTTTGTAAAAAACTTTTAGGTGCCCAGCCACAAGGACACCATGCATAGTGTTTGCATTCAGGTGACGAGCTATAGCTGTTGTGGAAGTTACAGGGCCTTGAAAGTAGACGCCTCTTTTCTTGTCCTGACTCCATATTCAGTTTCATCATTTTCGGGCATGTCGCCCATTTCTTTAGAGACATTTTATATTTCAGTTATTCAGACTTTGGTTTGTATTTAATTCAGGATGCAGACTTGTTTTATTTATTTCCATATTGGGATTGTGGTGAGGAGTATTTCCTCCAGAGTTATTATTATTCGTTGATTATTCTACTGCTTCTTTATGGTGAATGGTTATATTATTCTTTCAAAATTCTTTTATTGCATGTTAATCAGATTTAATTTAAAATTTGACAAATTACTTTTTAAAATACTAGGTGGTTAGAAATTATTAAAATGTTTTCTACAGTGATGCTATTAACTGATCCAACTTGGCATTTTGTATTAATTTAATAAAGGAGTAGCTACCCGGTATTTAATTAATCGGGGTGTCACAGGTGGTATCAGAGCATCAGGTTCTAGTGTCCTTTAAGATCTGTACGACTTATTATGTTTCCGCTGAGCTTTCTTTGATGTAGAGCCCTATATTTTAGGACTGTTGTATTCCTTTATGTATGCTTCGCTCTTCAGCTATTTTGAGTTTATAACTGCGAACTTATAGACTTTACTCTTATTTCAGATGCCTCCACGACGTGCACCATGAGTTCCTAGGGAAGCACAGCCAGAGCCACAGCCAGCACCAGTACAGGGCACCATGAATGCCACCGAGGTTGCAGCCATTGTAGCCCAAGAGATAAATGCCGCTCTTGCCGTTGTATAGCAGGCACCACCCCAGGCGCGAGTAGCCGCGCCAGTTCAGGCACATGCATTCCCGTCTACTTGGGAACGCGTTCGTGATGCTTTTCAGAAAGCACACCCTCTGGAGTTCGCAGGTAGCTCCGATGTTGTGGTATCTAGTCAGTGGAGGAAAGATATTCAGAGGCACTTGAGGACATATGAGTGCACCAATGTTCAGAGGCAGATACTAGCTACTTTCAAGCTAGTGGGAGTTGCATTGCAGTGGTGGGAGTCTATTACCACCGCAGAGGAGAGAGATACTCTCACGATATAGGAGTTCTGGGTGCGGTTCGACCGCAAATATTTTTTGTCAGCTGTTCACACGGAGATGAGAAGTAAGTTGATGAGCCTCAAGCAGGAGGGAAGGACTGTGGTCGAGTATGAGGCCAAATTCACTAATCTTCTGAACATTGTTCCGGATGAGATACCGACAGAGGAGAAGAAGATTCAGAAGTTTACATATGGATTGACTTGGAGGATCCGTCAGTACTTGTAGGGTAATCTCTCATTAGCCACTTATTCTGATGTGGTTAACGTAGCACTGCTCCATTACCAGGACCACCGCTTTCACTTGACCGAGGGGAAGCGAACAGGAGAGTCCATCCATCATGGCAGGACAGGGGGAAATGGTGCCAGCGGGGCACAATCAGCTAAGGGTCAGTATAGGCAGGGTGATCAGGGTTCCCAGCAGGGGGATTCTAAGAGATTACGATCAGGGGGTTTCAGGAACGGTCAGGGAGGATTTCGGAATGGCCAGCAGGGTCAGAACGGCCATCAGAGCCAGCAGGGTCAAAATGGTCAGCAGCAGTAGTTTCACCAGGGCCAGTAAGGCCAGGGAAGAAATGGTAATGGTCACCAGGGCCGTGGTCAGCATGGACAGCGAGTGGGAAACTTCCAGGGGAAGTGTTTCATTTGTGGTAAGATTGGACACAAACATCAGGATTGTCCTGATAAGGATAGGGCCCCACAGCAGTAGCAGCAGAGTGCTCGACACCAGCCGCAGAGGAGTACGTTTCCCGCTGCCCTCCCAGCACCACCGCAGATGGCAGCATTACCACCCATTCCAGCAGTCCCAGTTCAGCAGGGGCAGCTTCAGTATGGGAGGGTATATCAGCTTCAGTAGGCCGCAGCACCACAGAATCCGCCAGCTATTGAGGGTATGTTCTCTATTCAGGGGACTATAGGGCGTATTTTGTTTGACACGGGGGCTACACACTGTTTTATTGCTATGATATTTGCACGCACCATTGGGTTGTTAGACACCACAGAGAGCACCGCTACTTGTGTAGACTCACCATTGAGTAGTGGTTCCGTGATTTCCCTTGTATATAGAGGCGTGGGTATAGAGATCGGGAGGTTTACTTTACCCGCGGATATGCTAGTATTAGATATGACCGAGTATGATGCCATTATTGGTATGGATTGGCTAGTTGCGTACCGAGCCATGATTGACTATTTCAGTAGGAGTATTATCTTTGCCATTCCCAGGCAAGAGATGTTTTTAGTGGCGATGCCTCGTCCGGAGGGAGGATCGTCCACTCACTTGTATTACATAGAGGAGGAGACCTCTAAGGAAGTGGTGATACCACTTGATTCGATTCCGGTTGTTTGAGGGTTTTCCGATCTATTTCGGGATATACCTGGACTACCTTCGAGTAGAGAGATAGATTTTGTGATCGACTTGACGCCGGGCACTCGGCCTATTGCCCGCGCACCTGACCGTATGGCTCCAGCTGAGATGAGAGAGTTACGGGATCTGATTGAGCAGTTGTTGGGTCAGGGGTTTATACAGAGGAGAACTTCGCCGTGGAGTGCCCCTGTGCTATTCGTGAAGAAGAGGGATGGATCATTGAGGTTGTGTGTGGATTATCGAGAGTTGAATAAGGTCACGATACGGAATAAGTATCCATTGCCCCGAATCGATGACTTATTCGACGAGTTGAGAGGAGCTTCTTTCTTCTCCAAGATTGATTTGCGATCGGGATACCATCAGTTGCGTATTAGGGAAGAGGATGTCTCGAAGATTGTGTTCTTAACGAGATATGGTTCCTACGAGTTTTGAGTTATGCCTTTTGGTTTGACCAATGCTCCAGCCGTGTTTATGGACTTGATGAATAGGGTGTTCAGAGAGTTACTAGATCAGTCCGTCATTGTATTCATTGATGACATTCTGGTTTACTCCCGGACAGAGGAGGAACACACGGGGCATTTGAGGCAGGTTTTGCAGACACTATGTCAGAACGAGCTGTATACAAAGTATGAGAAGTGTGGGTTTTGGCTGAAGGAGGTTCAGTTTTGGGGGCATATTATTTTCGACCGGGGGATATCTATTGATCCAGGAAAGGTATCCGTGATGAGGGAGTGGGGACAGCCCATGACACCGACTGAGATCCGTAGTTTCTTGGTCCTAGCAGGATACTACATGAGGTTTATTTTCGTGGTTTCTCCAAGATAGCGGGTTCTTTGACACATCTGACTCGTAAAGGTGTGCCGTTCATTTGGAGTGATACCTGTCAGTTGGCATTCGATGAGTTGAAGGAAAAGTTGACCTCAGCACCTGTGTTAGCATTGCCAAGATCGGGAGTTGAGTATCTAGTTTACACTGATGCATCCTTTTAAGGACTTGGAGGTGTATTACAGCAGGAGAGTCAGGCCATAGCTTATACTTCACGTAAGCTTAAGCCTCACGAGAAGAATTACCCCACCCATGACTTGGAGTTGGCGGCAGTTGTATTTGCCCTTCGAATTTGGAGACATTATCTTTTGGGGGAGAAGTTTCGATTGTTCACGGACCACAAGTCCCTACAGTACCTATTCACGCAAAAGGAGTTGAATATGCGGCAGCGAAGGTGGCTTGATTTTGTGAAGGATTATCAATTTGATATCCAATATCACCCAGGGAAGGCTAACGTGGTAGCAGACGCGTTGAGCCGTAGGCCAGTAGATGAGGTGGCAGGGGTGTGGAAGGCAAAGTGGATGGAGTTGGGACACAAGGATGCAGTGGCCCGATCATTTATGTTGGTGATGACTATTACACCGCCGATTGTCACGAGAGTGGTAAAGGCACAAGCAGATGACTCGTTCTGTCAGGAACAGATAGTTAGACTACTAGCAGAGGGAGTCGACTCCTATACCGTTAGCTCAGACGGGGGATTGCGCTTCAATGGGAGACTAGTAGTTCCGGAAGGGGAGGAATTGCGACACGAGGTGATGGCAGAGTCGTACGGATCACGGTTCACGGTACATCCTGGTGGGGACAAAATGTACCAAGACATGAGACGAAAGTATTGGTGGAGCGGGATAAAGAGAGATATTGCCGTGCTTGTTTCTAAATGCGCCACTTGTCAGCTGGTAAAAGTGGATCATCAGAGACCGGCAGGACTTCTACAGCCATTAGAGGTCTCGATGTGGATGTGGGAAAGCATATCCATGGACTTTATCACAGGGTTACCTACGTCACAGAGGGGTCACGACTCCATTTGGGTAATTGTGGACCGGTTGACCAAAGTCGCTCATTTTCTACCCGTAAGAACCGACTACACTACGGGACAGTATGCCCAGCTCTTTATTGCAGAAATAATGAGACTTCACGGTGTGCCCCTAAATATCATGTCTGACAGAGACAAGATATTTGTTTCACGATTTTGGGAGATTTTTCAGGAGGCCATGGGCACGGAATTGCGGTTGAGTATGTCGTATCACCCGCAGACCGATGGGTAAACCGAGCGTACAAATCAGATGTTGGAAGACATGTTGCGAATGTGCATCATTGATTTCGGCGGTTGATGGGAGCAGTATCTTCCACTAGTGGAGTTTGCTTACAACAAATCCTACCAGTTCACCATTGGTATGGCTCCATTTGAGGCGTGGTACGATAGACCTTGTTGTTCCCCAGCATGTTGGTTGGAGGTGGGGGACAACAAACTACTTGGGCCGGAAGTGATTCAGGATACTTCGGCGAGGATAGAATTGATACGGAGTCGCATTCGGGTAGCTCAGGATCGGCAGAAGAGCTATGCTGATGCGAAGAGGTTCTTCAGGGAATTCCAAGTGGGGGACCAGGTTTTACTCAAAGTATCTCCTATGAAGGGGATTATGCGATTTGGGAAGAAGGGGAAGTTGGCACCGAGATATGTGGGACCATTTCCTATCATCGAGCGGATTGGGTCTGTTGCGTATAGACTTGGGTTACCGGAGCATTTGCACAGGATTCATGATGTGTTTCATATTTCCTCACTAAGGAAATATCTTAGAGATGATTTGGCTCATTCTCACATTGCTTTGGAGGACATCGATCTCCAGCCCGATAGCTCCTACGAGGAGGGGCCGATTGCTATTTTGGACCGAAGGGAGCGGAAACTGCGGTTAAAGATAGTTCCGTTAGTGCGTGTTCAGTGGCGACATCATAATGTCGAGGAGTCCACATGGGAGCGCGAGGATGAGATGCTCGAACGTTATCCAGAGTTATTTTTACCAGGTACTTTCTAGTTCCGAATTTCGGGACGAAATTTTGTTATTAGGGAGGAAGTATGTAATACCCCGTATTTTTGTGATATTTATTTATGGGATTAATTGAATTAAATGTGAACTAATTGAGAATTAATCCGGATAAAATACTAACGATATGTGAGTTGGCATTTGATTATAATATGTATATATGGCAATATATGAACATTGAAACTATTGAAATTGTCGCGAGATTGAAATACGGCAATTGGAGAAATTTTGTTGGGACGCCCGTGACAGTCGCGTTAGGAATATAATTATTTGAATTAAAAAGTGAATTTTATTTTTATCAACCATATGGTCATTTTGAGTGCGCCACCGAATCCGGAAGGGTCGAAATAGTCAGAAAACACTAGCCGGGGTTTAGTTTGGGTCCCGGGGCATTTTTAGGCCATACCGGCAACCCAAAAGGGTAGTTTGGTAATTTCGGAAATTGGGTAATTAAAACCCACGAAAATTAGAGTTAAAAATCTGATTTAGTCTTAACCCACTAACCCATTTTCAATCTTAATCTAAGTAGTGGGCTACGGGAGAAGTTAAGAAAACATTAAACTTGCCAAAAACCAACCCCCACCTCCATTGTCATCTTGAGAAGAACTTGTAGAGAGAGAGAGAAAGAGGAGAATTCTGCAGAGAGAGAGAGAGAGGAATTCAACCATCTTCAATCAAAAACAAATCTGAAGAACGATTAAGGCAAGTGGTTTAATTACAATTGATTCAATGCTATGCTTTTCCATGTTTAGTGTAATTATCAAATTTATCTTGGAAGATTGATTAGACCCATGAATTTGAGGATTTAAAACTATGAATTATGTTAGGAATTGCATGTAGACATATTCTGGACGAATTATGAATTCAAATTATAACCCTTGATGATCTAAAAACGGATTTAAGAAGAGATTTATTAATGTTCTTGAAAGAAATAGAAAACTAGGGTTCTTGATGAAGTTTTGATCCAAATAAATCCCTTGGTTGATTAATTATTGGTTTTAGAACTTTAACAATGTTGTAGGAGGGTTGTATGATGATATGATAACGTTATATTAGAGTTTCATGTATTATAATGGAGCTTTGGTAAGAGTTGAGGACTGCAAAACGAAGCAGTCCATAGTCTACCTGGTGCGATCGATCGATCGACATTCATCAGTCGATCGATCGACCACCATCGATCGATCGAAGTTCAAGGTCGATCGATCGACCTTCCTAGAAAGAGTAAAATTTTCCCTAGTTAAATTTTAATGATGTTAACCCTTAAAAAATATAATTGGTGACTTTATGAATATCCTTAGACTTAAGGAAGACCAGTAGGTATGGTTATAAAATTTGGACCTTAATTAGAATTCAATTTGAGGAATTATTCTAAAAGCTAATGAAACTCAAGGAGTGAGATAATATTAGGGTTAAAAGAGTAAATTTGAATAAATTGATGAAATGAGGATTGGGGCAGAAGTAAGGACCTTAAGAATAATGACGTTATATGTGGGAATAATAGGAAACTTAATAACCCCTTTGAGATAGGTTTTAAGTACAAGCATCTATGACGTGAGATGTGTCGTCAGTCTACATTTTATATTATCGGAAGACTTTAAATGTATAAAATTGGAATAATGGTATAAGGATGTAGAGTATACCTTTATTAATATTGAGATATCTAAGATGTGTGCATGCTTAGTGTATGATTTTATATGTATGACATACCTACCATACTTGCTATCACGGGAGGTTTACGTTCTCTTAGGGCCATCTCATCCTTGTGTGCCCGGATTTAGATTGGTACCTTAAGAACATAATACTTGAATGACTTATTTGTGAGTTAATAAGTCAGCTGACTATGGAGCGTAGGTATGTACGTGACCCATGGATATGTTGAATTATGTTCGCCTCCATTTTTGTGTGTTGTGCTTATTCTAACAATTCCTGAGAGATTCGGAATTTGTAATCCTTATGTACGTGATGTACCAGGATGGATAGCAGAGTATGTGTGCACCGCAGCTTAGCCTCGGGGTGCTTATATTGTATATTTATGATGTGTATAATATACTGTTAAATGAGAAGGAATTGTCATGTTTAATTACGAGAATATTTTATAGTAACTCCTTGAGAAGATAAATAAGGGGATAACCTCCAGTAAACGGTATTGCTAATAATTGAGAATCTGAGTTCAAGTAAAGCTATTTTTTTTAAGTGATAACATTGGTAATTCATGTTGTGAACCGAGTAGTTGGGTTAGAACGTATCACGGTTTAGTTAAGATACAAATAACACATGAATGGGTACATGAACGTTAGGAGTGCACAGTTAGACGAGAGGTGAGTATTTCATGTGAGAGAACGTCCTAACATGTATTTTGCATTCATTGTTTTAAATGTCATTAAAGCACTTGCTGTTTTTAAAATACTCTCCACTTTCGGGCTCTGACCCGTTTGCTTTCAAATCTATTTTTTTGTAAAAAACTTTTAGGTGCCCAGCCACAAGGACACCATGCATAGTGTTTCCATTCAGGTGACGAGTTGTAGCTGTTGTGGAAGTTACAGGGCCTTGACAGTAGACGCCTCTTTTCTTGTCCTGACTCCATATTCAGTTTCATCATTTTCGGGCATGTCGCCCATTTCTTTAGAGACATTTTATATTTCAGTTATTCAGACTTTGGTTTGTATTTAATTCAGGATGCAGACTTGTTTTATTTATTTCCATATTAGGATTGTGGTGAGGAGTATTTCCTCAAGACTTATTATTATTCGTTGATTATTCTACTGCTTCTTTATGATGAATGGTTATATTATTCTTTCAAAATTCTTTTATTGCATGTTAATCAGATTTAATTTAAAATTTGACAACTTACTTTTTAAAATACTAGGTGGTTAGAAATTATTAAAATGTTTTCGACAGTGATGCTATTAATTGAACCAACTTGGCATTTTGTATTAATTTAATAAAGGAGTAACTACCCGGTATTTAATTCATCGGGGTATCGCAGGTGGTATCAGAGCATCAGGTTCTAGTGTCCTTTAAGATCTGTACGACTTATTATGTTTCCGCTGAGCTTTCTTTGATGTAGAGCCCTATATTTTAGGAATGTTGTATTCCTTTATGTATGCTTCGCTCTTCAGCTATTTTAAGTTTATAACTGCGAACTTATAGACTTTACTCTTATTTCAGATGCCTCCACGACGTGCACCACGAGTTCCTAGGGAAGCACAGCCAGAGCCACAACCAGCACCAGTACAGGGCACCATGAATGCCGCCGAGGTTGCAACCATTGTAGCCCAAGCGGTAAATGCCTCTCTTGCCGTTGTACAGCAGGCACCACCCCAGGCGCCAGTAGCCGCGCCAGTTCAGTTACATGCATTCCCGTCTGCTTGGGAATGCGTTCGTGATGCTTTTCATAAATCACACCCTCCGGAGTTCGCAGGTAGCTCCGATGTTGTGGTATCTAGTCAGTGGAGGAAAGATATTCAGAGGCACTTGAGGATGTTTGAGTGCACCGATGTTCAGAGGCAGATACTAGCTACTTTCAAGATAGTGGGAGCTGCATTGTAGTGGTGGGAGTCTATTACCACCGCAGAGGAGAGAGATACTCTCACGATACAGGAGTTTTGGGTGCGGTTCGACCGCAAATATTTTCTGTCATCTGTTCACGCAGAGATGAGAAGGAAGTTGATGAGCCTCAAGCAGGAGGGAAGGACTGTGGCCGAGTATGAGGCCGAATTCACTAATCTTCTGAACATTGTTCCGGATGAGATACCGACAGAGGAAAAGAAGATTCAGAAACTTATCCTAATATCACTCACAAACTTATCCTACACCCTAAACTAATACTACACCCTCATCCCCACCATACACCATACACACTCACACACCCTAACACCCTCACCCTCACCCTCACCCTCATCTTCCCTGACAACACACTTATTCTCTCTCCTCTCACCAAAAACCTCCATAACCCAAAACCTCCACTACACCAAACCAAACCCCTCTAATCCCCATACCCTTGAACCACCTGTCATCCACCTACCCAACAGCCCCTACACCGGACCACCTGCCGGCGACCCTGGGCAGCCAGCCACCTCGGGCGTCGAAACCCCAAAGGCCCATACCCGAACTACCCCACGACCTTACCCTTTCTAGTTCCGACCCGAACCAGCCGCGGTCCAACGACCTCGCACCTCCCCATCCTCAGCTCACGTCGCAACCCGTGACCCTTACTCACTCTCGCCGACGACATTCCGGCGATGCCCACTCTGGCAGCGCTGTCCCACCGGAGCCCCTTCTCAAACCCGCCTGACCCCAGCCAAAAATAAACCCAGAAACCCAAATACCCTTCGACCCATGCCCAAGCTCCAATTCCAAACCCACTTCAACCCAATAATCCCAAGACCCATCAACAAATGCCAAAATCGTGTGCTTACACCTGCCAAACTAAATCCCAAGCCAAACACAAAACAATACCCACATGTTTAATACCTTTTATCCCTTTTCCCTATTATACCCCCAACTTCCCATTATACCCATTTAACAAATCATATTTTTATTCCCTCTTCCAAATATCCTCACACCTCACACCCCCATGCACATGTGCTCTCACCTCTCCCACATATTCACCATAGTCAATTCCCAAAAATACCCCCATGCTCCATGTACCTACTATTTAAAGAGAATGAAGACCCCAATCTTGAGGAGATTTTAGATAGGAAATTCTTGAGAGAGAATTGTAGAGAAATATACCATTTGTAAATAGTTTTATTTTATTCTTTTTATTTTTATTTGTGAGATTAAATATTGTAAGAGAGTTAATTGAGTGGATATTTTAATTTCAAATCATTTGGATGCTCAATTAAGTGGTGTATGCTTCAATTTGGAAGAGTAGAGTTCAACTTTCTCAAAGAGATTTGGTTTGCTTGTTCTATTCTCTTTTCTTTTATTTTAGTAGCCTTGATTATTAATTTGTCATGTTTCATATCATGTTAGGCTAAAGCCCCTTACAAGGGGTGGGATAAAACCTTTATTTGATGTTATTTTATATTTATTAGTTTAATTACTTGAAAAGTTCCTTTGAATGTTAATTTTGATCCCTCACCCTTAGATTTATGCCTTGAGAAAGGGTAAATGATTTTCGAGAGAAAATTGAAATTCTAATTATAATACCCATTTTAGATTCGAACTAGAGATAGGGGTTTCTTAAGTGGGGTATTATAACTTGAATTTCAACTCTATATTTATTTTCTAAGATTGACATAAATTTTAATTGATCGATCCTAGCGGGTGATTAATTAAAAGGAGTGTAGATCTATTTTTCTAGAGTTGTGGGGTGTTAAACTTAATATTCTAAAATTTTATTATTAAAATTACATTTGCAACGAGAGTTGATTTGTAGTTTTGATATTAATTTGGGAAAATTCAATAATTAAATTAATTAATCAGAATAGCTAAAATTTGTGGTGTAATCCCACTCCTTGATTGTTCTCACAATTATTTACCTCACTTTATCTCTTATTTTTAGTTTAGACCTTATTTTCCATTTTAGTAACTTTCTAGTTAGTTTTCATCTCACATTTTAGTTTAGTTTAGTTTAAAACCCCACCTCACCCTATTGCTTTAATATTGAAAAAGCTAAAACAAATAGAAAAAGCAAAAGCACAAAAAGAAAATAAAAACTGAATTACAATTGAATTTGTCTCTAGCTTAATCCCTAGGAAGTGGATTGATACCCTTACTTACCTCTACACTTGAGTTTATTATATTTTGTAGGTATATAAGGTTTTTGACTAGAAGGATCTTGTACAACAACGACAAATACATCGAAAAGTTCTTTCTATCAGATGAATCCAAGGATACGGTTTTTTGCATGACAGTGACGGATTCGTTGGTTTTCTTCACAGTAATAACTTTTTGTTGGTGGTGCCATGTTTTTACTGTTGAGTCTTTTTCAGTTTCTTTTCATAAAATTTCTTCACTAGTTCCTTGGGTACTAATCCAGATTCCATATTCAGAAAGATGCTATTTCACTATTAGGCACTTGATTATACAATGTTTCGTAGAAAATCCTCAGTGGGTCTCTTTCTTCAGGAGGGTCTCTCTTCTCACCAGGCAAATCATACACCTTCCTCTCCATTTTCTGCATTTTTAATTTATCAGTCTCATTTGAGCTTTTCTTAGCAGTGGACCCATCAAAATCATTGTCAGCTTATTCATTCTTGGCCATTTTGGAGGTCTTATTAGCAAAGTAAACATCAAAATCTTTATTAGCACCTTCTTTTTACACCATTTTGGGGTGTTTCTTAGCAAGGGTTTGTTCAAAATCTTCATCAGAATCTTTTTTCTTGAGTTTAAATTCCTTGGGGGAGCAGGTGGCTGATTTGGGTTTCTTCTTTTGGAGAGAACTGATGGGTTTGGCACCTTCTTTGTCCAAAGTTTCCTCTTTTTATGGGTTTTGAATCTTCAGATGGCATTTTTGCACTAATGAAAAGAAATGGGTTTAACTAATATAATCAGCATTTTCTTAACATTTTTACAACTAGAAAAATGGCGAGTGTGTTTAACTGCATTTTTACTAACAAGCTTGGTTAACAAGAAATATGGCGACCCGAATATAATCAATATTTTCTCAACATTTTTACTAACTAGAAGAATCCACACACATACACGAACAATATTGGATAATAAGATGACGACTCTGTTTCTAAAAATATTGATTCTCAGAAGTGTGCAACTATGTCATTGAAGATAATATTGTCAAAGACTACTGAGTCAACTACTCCGGATGTTCTGCCAAATTTAATTTAATGAGTATTGATTTTCATTAATATTTATATCAAGCTGTGTTCAAATTTCTGTTAAAAAGGAACTTTTTGGCAAGTCGCATTAATTTTCTTTGGCTGACGAATGGTTAACGAATTCTTTAAAGGTACCTCCTCGATTTGGAAAGTATTACATGCAAGGGTAGGTTAAGTTGCCTCCGCTTATTGAACATTTATTTTTGGAAAATGGTTGTGTGCAAGCATGTATGTTTTTATTTTGGGTTAACTATGTTTGATATTTAAGTATTTAAAGAAGTATCATTGGTTTTGTAGCATTGGTTGAGCCACCGTACTTTTAAATTTCAATTTTTAATTTTGGATTTGATTTTACTTTGGGTTTCGATTCAGGAGTTGCAAACAATTCCTCAAGCATCCAAAAAGAACACGTTAAACTTTCTTTACCACACTGTAGAATAGGTAACTATGCATGTTTTTTTATAATGAACGACCATATACTATGTATTTGTTACAAAGTCCTTCTTCAGGGAACTCTCTAACAACATGTTAGCGATACGGTCACACGGTGTATTTGTTATATAAATACTAATTACCATGGTTTATATTATATTTTACTAGCTATTTCAATTGACTAGCTATATTTTTTATTTTATATCAGGTCGCATTTTGAAAACTATGGACAATTATTATAGTGGAACACGTGGGATGACATCAATTGATATATATGTGATTTTTTTAAAGAAGTTTGTTTTGTTGAAGTATTTGTTTGATGAATTTGGGCTTTTTGAATATTATTGGATTGCTTTTTTTTCCTTAAGCATGGTGGATAGTCCAATAAATAAAAGAGACTATGGCCATTTTTTTTTTAAATTATCACTTTGTTAATTTGAAGCACAATGTGAATTCGATTGATGAATATTGTATATTTCATATTATATGTGAGTTTGTTTAAGAAATTTAGATTATTTGAATGTTGTTGAGCTATTTGTTATTTGTCAAGCAGGGTGGATATTCCTACAAACAAATGAGTATATGACAATTTTTTTAAAATTATATTTTGTTATATTGGGAAACGGAATTTTTTCCTCCTTGCAATTACATACTTTGAAAAGTTTTGCCGTTTTGCGATTACGCACTTTGGAAATTTTTGTCGTGCCTTTAGGCACGGATATTCTGTTAGTATATATATATATATGCTCTTGTGCGGACCGAACATGTGTCAATTGGAGGTGAGCCAAGAAATTATGGGCTAAATTATAGGCATACTTCCTCTATTTTCTGGGCTCACCGCCAGGTGACACGTGTCCGGCCCACACTTTTAAAATGCGAACTGGTTCGCACAAGAGCAGTATTGTATATATATAGTCAGTCTTTCATACATACCTCAATTTGAGGACTGCTAGCGGGGACACTTCCGCTTTTTTCTGGGCTCACCGCCAGGTGACACATGTCCGGTCCGCATTCTTAAAATGCGAACTGATCCACACAAGAGCAGTACTGTATATATATATATATATATATATATATATATATATATATATATCATTCATACCTCAGTTAGAGGGGCGCTAGCGCGGACCAATTTTGATAAAATAGTAAAAAAAAAATGGAGTTGATTTATTTTTAATTTTTAAGCATTTCAGTAGGACCATAAAATAATCACCTCAAAATGATTTTTTTTACTATTTTTAAAAAATCGGTCAAACTTTGTTAGTCTTCAACTGCTTAAAATCGACAAAGTTTGACCAATTTTTTTAAAATAGCAAAAAAATTCATTTTGAGTTGATTTTTTTATGGTCCTACTAACATGTTTAAAAACTATAATAAAAATCAGCCCAAAAATATTTTTTTACTATTTTAAAAAAATGGTCCCCAAACTAGGACCTCACGAGAGCCTGGCTATATATATATATATAATAAAGTAGGATGGTGTTTTTACTATTCACATAAGTTGGGGACATACTTTGTGGTTGAGATTGAAGCCACCTAGGCTAGAAATGGAGGGTGAAGATTGAAAGACCCCCTTTTCCTTTTTTGTCCCTTTGTTATTTCCTTTCCCCCTCTTTTTTAACACTTCATATCCTTTCCCCCTCTTATTCAAAAATCAAAAACAAGGGTTAGCATAGGAAATTACACACTTGGACCCCTTTTCTTTCTACTAGAGTACAATTTTGTGTCTCTTTCTCGATCAATTGGGTGAGACACCAAACCTGTCGATCTCTCTCTCTCTCTCACTCCATTCACAACCTACACCATTTTTGTCCACCATTGAACCTGCCGCCATGCACGATGTACGGATTATAAGGTAAAAACCCATTTGACTCTATAGTTTTTCGATCTCCAAATTTTTAACATTTTTCTTCATTCCTCCACACTTCGTTTCTTTAAAATTCATCCACTTCGTCTCTTTCAATTTCAGCCACAGACCTTCACAAAGCATCAACTACAACCCCAATGGTGTTATATAAGCTACAATCTCAACAGGTAAATTCTTGGTTTCATCAACAGCTAGCGATTTTCCATTTATTTTTTCCAGATCTAACACGATTTATTTTTCATTTCATCAACAGGTAGCAAATCTCGCATAACTGGTATACCAGATATGAGAAATGAAGAGTATTCCAATGTTCATCACTTATGTTGAAGATTTTTATTAATTTCCAATGCTTAACATTTCATTATTATGATAGTCAAACACCATTCTTATTATTGGGGATATAACTGGATTCGAGCTTTGAACGGTGGTGGGTAGGATGATGCGTTACTATGAAAGTCATATTTTTTTCCTTTGTTTTTATTTTAATTATATTTTTTCAATATAAAGTTTATTGGAGAAATAAATTTCACTTATGCCTAAAGTTTTTTTGCAAAAACTCCTTTTGTTCATGTCACCGGCAAATGGTTTAGGCTAAGCACATGTAATTTACAGAAGCTATACCTCTTTTTGATATCATTTTTTAAGCTATATCAATTTCAAACATGGGATTTGATCATCACATGTCTACTGTGGCACTGATAAAAAAAATTTAATAGAGTTTTTCATTTTTAAATAGATTTTAGATATATGATAATCTGATCATGCATGTGGAACTAAATTGATGGCTTCGTGGTCTAAATGGATTCAACTTCAGATGCACAAGGGTAGTTGCGTGTTTTCTTGAACAATGCCTTAAGATGATGAGATTTAGATCTGCAGGAGTGTATGTGTGTTTGAAATTGTATATTTGTCTTCTCAGGATGAAGTTGGTAAATTCCTATGTTGGTGATGAAAATCGTCCAAGGTTTAAAGTTGCGTAAGATTTGAAAAGAAGTTATAAATTACATTATGTTTTTTTAAAATTTAATATCTGAATTTTGGATTCTATTTTTTTCTGTCTATTTTGCAGATTTAACCATTTTGGTTCCTTTTATAGGTATACAATTTTCTCTTAGTCTCTCCTACCCTCAAGCTTCTGTCTTTTGGTTCCTAATAGTTTTTCACTATTTTTGCAATTTCATTTTAGGATTCTAATAGTTTCTCACTTTTTTCAATTATAGGGAAATTTTATTTTAGTTGTACACTATGTCTATCGGGATAGATATGCAACATAGTCTATTGTATTATACATTTAACTCGATCTAAAATCCGTATATATTTCAACATGGAGTTGGTTTCAAAACTTCCAGCGATGATGTGTTTGTAGATATGACTAAATATATTTTTTAAAGAAGAATCCTTTGGCATCGCTGTTGAAACGTATTTATATTCTTTGTAATATATATTGTTTTAACATGTGTCGTTTTGTAAGTGTTATGAGGTTCTAAAGTACATTTAGTTATTAAGGCAGGTGAAAGTAATAGACATTATACAGTGTTGAATTTGTACTTATAGTGCTGAATGTCACAATAATTATATGATTGTATTTCCATTGGACATGTTGGCTCATCTATTTTTACTCACACACGTGTTTAAATTTGGTGTATGCATTGATGGAGAGAAAATGGGAAGATGTGTTGGAGTTTATCACACTTAATATATATACAAGCAGGGGCTGATACCCTGTTTCTGGATTATAAGCAATATGTGTGCGGCTGATCTATAATACACTCGGGGGCTGATACAGGTACAGTTTATATGATGTGTATTTTTACATATTTTTACCCTTTCTTTTAATCCATTTGAATCCAACAAAAACTTGCTTTTTTAAGCCTTAAAGAAGCTCCTATAATTGGTTCCTTCAATCCGAAGAAGGGTGAAATCATCATTTCTCTGTTCGGTGCAGATAATTCCTCAAATTGATCAATGTTGTAAACGCTCCTCAAGCTGCCGTTGAATCTCCAAAAGACAAGTTTGAGGTGTTTTACATCGACTATGGGAACCAAGAAGTGGTTAATTTTAGTCAGTTGCTACCTCTTGACCCTTCTGTGGAGTGACACTCCTGTGGAAAATCCATTTTTCATATCTATTCTTAGGAGTGGCACTCCTGTAGCAAAGGAAAATGTTGCTGCAACATCGAGTGTGCTTTGCAAAGATGAAATCTTGCGCTTGGAGGTTCTTCAAGACAGATGCATGCAACCACTACTCTCACTCTTGACGTCAAAGTGAACTGAGTCAAGGAAGGCAGCAGTAGAAGCAATTTATGAAGTATCACCCGGTGCTGTTTCGGATGATCATGTGGGCACAACTAAATCCTGAGCAGAGGTAAGGAAGGCAGCAGCAAAAGCAATCAGGAGTAGTAGTATCTACTTTATCAAGTTGTACAGACTTCAAGAGACTGGTTCTACGTTGCTTAAATTCGTAACATGTATTTTTAAATTATTAGTATTAGTAGCTTAAATTCATCATTCCAACTGAGAGAAGAATGATGAATTTAAGCTACTGATAGAGGAATGGACATAGCAGTAACAAGTATTTTTAAAGTATTAGTAGCATCTAAATTGAATCTAGCTTTTAAAGTTGAACAATTGTTTGCAATTAACAGATTGTAGAGAACTTTTGCTTCAATAAAAGTCAATCGAGATTTGTATTTATTGAAAGAGGAGAAAACTTATTAACTTTTTTTTTCATTCTCCCTTTTACTGTGTATGTGATAGCGGTTGTGCCTTTATGTGCCAGTGTTTGTACCGTTGTGTGTAAGGTGTGCTTTATATCCATATATGAAGTTATCGGAGATGTTTAGTCTAATTTTAGTGGATTTTGAGGTATGTGGTTGGGTTTGACATATTTCTTTAGTCTACTAAATACGTCTATATTTGATATAAACGATCGGATGTATGAAATTACTCAATGTTTTTGGCAGACACGGCCCATCTCACAATTGCCAAATTTGATATGAGCTGACAGTTGAACATTTATCGATCAAAAGGTGCAAAGACTTAATTGAAGTTGTTTTGAGTCACAAGATGTTTTATGTCAAAAGTTGTTTTGAGTCAAAAGATGTCATCTTACTACTAATTTTATTACCTTTCATGTTATCTTCATGTTGATTTTTTTGGTTTGTTTGATTTTTGACTCTCTTCGATTTCAATTTCCAGTTATAACAATGTTAGTGCTTTTCTTTTGCTTCTAAGCATGAATGTGATATCACTTGACTATTTGTATACATCGTCTTTATAAATGTATACATTAGTATGATAAGTTCAAATAACAAGTTTGGTGAGAATTAGTTTTTGAGAATAACTAATCTCCCCACAAAACACATATCATCTCTAATAAATAGAAAATTTTGAGGATCTTTTCTTTTATAATTTTTTTCTTATAGTGTGACCAAAATGAGTCATTTTCATCGAAAAGAAATCATAAAATCTAGGCTGAAACGCATAAATCCTATTCCTTATTTCATCATTGAATGCCTTGATAGTTTTATCTTCACCGTTCAAACTTCCATGCTATTAAAATATTAGACAAAGAACCCAACTTCCCATTTCAATCATAAACTTACCAGTAGAGTTTTTAATCCGATGGGAAGTTGCGCTGTAGAATGATTTATTGGTTGTAATTACAGCATGATAGGCAAGCTTAGAGTTGTTTCTACTCCTTAAGCAATAGTATTCATTGGTATCACCATATCACATCTAATCCATCAAGTTCAAGCACTGAACGGTGGGCAAAGAAAACAAAGGTTGCCCGTCCGACATCAAATCCTTTCGATGGTGAAATTTCATCTCTTTAAACAACAGTATTAAAATAGAAATTTGAGTTGCATTTGTTTAAACAAAACAAAGGTGTTCAAGCTGCAGTCTTACAAGCTAAGTGCGCCTTTTACTTCTTAAATTCTTTGAGGAAAATAATGGAAGCAAAGTGTCAAGCATACAATAAGAGAAAATACATACTCCCACAGGTCCATGTTATTTCTGTATTGCATACAATAGGATTATTTCTATATTGCTTTCTTCCTTTGTCCATGTTATTTCTGCAGAAAAGGCGTACCATGAGAAACTTTCAGTCGTAGAGATAATACATACTGCCAGAGGTCGATGTTTTTTTTGAGATCATGCATACTTCCACAGGTTGCTCCTATATCCAGGTGTTCATGAAGAATTGAAGATGATTATGTTATAGAGCCGTAGACAAACAAAAGGGAAAAAAATCATCAAGATGAGAAAGTGAGTATAGAATTGACTTTCATTCCAACTTCCTTTTGTAACTGTGATTGTTGTTTTAGTTATATGGTGAAGAACAAAATGACAGTTTTAATACATCTCCTTAATTACAAATCAATTTAGTAAATAATTGAATTCAATTTTTCATTTTGATCGTATGATCACGAGTGTGTTGCTCCATTATGTTTTTACAATTCCTATTTCACTTCCTCATTCCTCACTTTATTCTGTTTTCGTATTTTTTAAATTGCATCTCCATCTTTTATAGTGATGTTTGGCTATTGTCATAGGAAGCTATATGACGAGATTATTCATTAAAAGTGAGGTATAAATCTCATTCAATGGTAGTTTTTCTTTTATCTATGTGATCTGTCAGTTGTTTCGTTTGGTTCACGCAGCTATGTGCCGATGGCAAGATTGAATATGAGGAATATGAGATTTAGGGTGTTGTTCGTTGCTAAAATATTTCTTACGCCCAGGCTCTGAATAAAGTACATTTCCACTATATCGAATTTAACTATTTTTCTACATCTAACTATTTTTTTTTATATGTAGGTGGTCAGTATTTCAAGGAAAGACCAAATTGACCCGTGTTCAAGTATATTACGTGCCATAAAAATTAAAACATCATTCTTGGTACATTGTGTATTATTATTATTATTATTATTATTATTATTATTATTATTATTATTATTATTATTATTATTATTATTATTATTATTATTATTGTTGTTGTTGTTGTTGTTGTTGTTGTTCTTATTTGTCTTAAATAGGTGGATATCCTACAAATAGAGATAATTTTGATACAAAATTTTCTAAATTGTTTGTACATTTGTGTTCTAAAAATAATTTTACGTCTGAAATTAATATTTGATGCTTATGATGTTGGAATATTGTTATTGTTGGTGTACTTTTTTTTCCTTAAAGATGGTGGATAGTCCTATAAAAAAGAGAATTTTGACCAAATTTTTTCAATTGTTTACACATTTGTGTTGTGAAAAAACTTTATGACAATTGTTTACATATTTCATTATTCTAGATTATTTTTTCTCCTTAAAACAGGTGGATAGTCTTATAAACAAATGAAATTTTGTCCAAAATTTCTAAAATAGCGTACATTTATGACTTGATCATGATTGATACTTTGGAAATTTCTCGTGCTTTCAAGAAAATTGACCACAATTGATATTATAATACAAAAATTTTATGACTTCACCACAATTGATACTTTGGAAAATTGTCGTCGTGCCTTCAGGCACGGGCATATCCTAGAATATATATATATATATATATATATATATATATATATTATTCTTGTCTCTGTTGTGCATCTGTAAAAATATTTTTTAAAAGACCCCATAAGTTTTCAAAAAAAAGTAGTAATGACATACATTTTTATAAACGTAAGGCTTGTCCATATAAAAAATATAAACACTAACAAAGAACAAAGCTATAATATAAGAAAATTCCATGATAAGAAGAAAAAATATTTGGGTCGAATCCATATCACCTCATGAAAATAGCACGTGAAAAGGTTCAACCAAAATTCGAGCGCAAAAAATCAAATGAAGTTTCATGACACAATTTTATTTAAAATTTCGAATTCTTCCACTTTGAGATGCATAATTACTATAAAAAAACCTATAAAAGTACCAACAATAAAATAAAAATGTTAATCACACGAAATTTACAAAGGATATTGTGCAAGTGATTCGATTGATCAGGTAATGACTAATCAAGTAAGATCCATTACTTTGAAGGATGCTCCCATTGCCAAATTATTTTGCATATGATTGTTTGTACCTCTTGTGTGTTTAGCATGAATGTATATACAAGTTCTAGCCTAAATTGTAGTCAATATTTTCCTAGTACCCCTAAGTTTGTTTATAGCTTTTGATGTGTGTATGCATATATGTATATCTATCCTAAGGTAGTCAAGTTTTTTTAGGACATGGTGGGATATTGTCAGGATCGGTCTTGATCAAAGTTTACCTTGAGTAGGAAAAAGCATCATTTGAATTAACATTGTTAATTAGTCTGGCGTGTGTCCAATCGAGACCTAGAGTGTCCGCTAGGGTTAGTATTGTTTGATTCAAACATTTTGTCACAACCATGATTCAAATTAACTAAAACCTCTTAAACGTGTTGTTTGTTAACCAATCTTGATCCGAACTCAATAATAGTAATATATCAAAATAGAAGACAATGAATGCGTTTAGGGAAGAATTAAATGTATGGTCTGTGTCTTCAAAACCTTTTAACAAAATTCTTGTTTACCTTATTCCTTGAACTAGAAAAATTATGTTATGTAGTTTAAGTCAATCTTTTCTAGTTTGTTGATGTTTAACGTGCATGATGTGACAACCCGCTATCCGAAATAAAGGGTGGCCAGCCCTATACCCCGATTTAATTAGGAAATCATGGATAATATCATCCTCAGCATCACAACAATAAACAAAGTATAAGGAATTACCACACTATATTCCAGAAAACGGGTTATCAAAAACTTTGATTTAGAATTTAAAGGAAAACATTCTCAACAACCCATCATAGAAATAGAGGGTGGAAACCCCCACAAGCGCATATAAGAAATCCCGAAAGATACAAAGGACCGAATAAAGCTTCGGTCAGTACCATCCATACAACATACATATAGTACCAAGTGTTACATAATAAATTCATTATACATTTACAACTGTTTGGGCAACAAGCCCGAATGAACCGAACATAACTAGAAACATAAACAGAGGCGTCTACACAAAATCCCGTGAAACCCGCACAATGTCACGACTCCTCAAAGACATGTGGAAGGAAAGGTCATTACGGGCGACCGTGCGGCGGAACACCTGAACGGATAATATAGATGTACATACACAACAAGAAAAGGAAAACCGGTCAGGGCCGGGTATATGTGATCAATAGATAAATGACAAGTATGATAATGATGCACAATGAAGCATGGATGATAGTCTAGCATGTTAACGACATATAAGGAACTGAAATTTGGGAAGAACTACATAGAGTGAGATTCATAATAAAACAGAATTAAAAGTGCTTATAAGCCTTTATCATCATTAATCAGATTTCAATTCAAGTATACATTTTCCATTCCTTATTAGGAATATAATTGACATCATGTGCTCTATAAGGCACTAATCTCAATAACATGCTCTTTGCAGCATAACTTTGCTCTTTGTGGCATTAATGTTCCATCGAGTCCAACTCGATAATTAGAATAGTCATAATTATAAATATAACGCTTCTAAGACCGCCCGTCCGGGTTTCCCCACTGGCGCGCCCCTAAATAACCATCATCCTCCAGGGCCTAGCATACGACAACCTGGGATCCTATCGAAACGTCGGGAAGCGGCCATATGCCTGCGGGGTAGTCAAGACCACACCAAAATCTCCTACCCATCGCAGAAAAATAGAACAAGCGCTCATATGGCCTAGGACTATATCCACCCTGCATTCATTAGCCAGGGGGCTTCACCTATCGCACGGACTTCCCTTAAGATGGTATTTAGAGAGGTGTGTAACCTTCATTTCATTAATTCCCATGCCATGGTTAAGTAAAATTATCATTTATCTTAACAATTTCCCATTTTAAATAAATGCGTAAGTTAAATCGGGACTACGTATAGTTCGTACCGACATAGCATCCTCAAAAGAGTTCAGACTCCAAAGTTATCCCCAAGGCCTCTTTTAGGCTTTAATATAAACCCTCAATTCAAAATGTAACTCAATTTGAATTCCAAAGTCTCCAAAATTGACCTTGACATCTTCTAGACCGATATAAAACTATATGACAAAAGTGACGCCTAAACATCACTTTAAATTCCCCCTTGAAAGAATCCTAGATGAACCCTTTCGAGTCTAGGATGTCGACCCAACTCAACTAGAACTCTAAACCCTATGTTTACTTCATTTAAGAAGGTCCCTAATCAAAAATCCTAAAGAAAAGGGGTTAAAAATAAAAAGAAAAATTTTGAAAATGCAGGGCTACCGAATCGATTCGCCCCCTTGGCCGAATCGATTCGGCCAGAAAAGTTGAGGTTCTGCATAAATGCCGAATCGATTCGGATGGGAGACCGAATCGATTCGGTCAGAAAATCTGGGTTTCTGCATAACTGCCGAATCGATTCGCCCAGGGGACCGAATCGATTCGGTCCTGCGATTTTGCTAAGAAATGGCTATGGAGTCTTGGACTCCATTTTCTACCCCAAACCCAAATTTCTCCAAACCAAACTCATATACCAACATTCTAAAACATCAAAGATGCTATTGATCATCTTCAAACCCCATGAATCATTTTGGAGTGGATCAAAACCCAAAACACATAATGAAACCCTAAGTTTGCTAAACTAAACATAATACATCATCATCACAACAAATCATCTATCTCAAGACACAAGTAGCAAGTAAAAACTTGCCTTGATTCAGCAAATATGCAGATTTCTTGGTGTAGTTGCAATCTCCCTCTCAATCCAAAGCTTTCTCTCTCTACTTTCTGTTTTCTCTCTTTGGTTTAGGAATGAAATTAGGGGAAATTAGGAGACTAAAAAGGCATAAATCGTGACTTAAGGCCAAATGCCCCACTTAATTAACCAAAAGTGCGATAAAATAATACGCGATAGCATAATTAAAGCCCAACCAGTCAAAAATGCCCAAAACTACAAAATACAATATGGTACATTATTTGACTATTTCGCACATTCCGGAATCAACTGCAACCTCCAAATTATCATTTGGACATTTTAAAATTTAATTTAGATTCCGGTCTCATAATTAATCCAAATATCATTTTATTTTCAGATGATACTAATAAGCATGACATAGCAATATTTTCCCATAATTATGATATGTATGCATCCTCATAATAAATATCAACTTTCTACATTGAATTCATCATTCAAATCATAACCCAACACTAGGTTCCAATTACTATACTAAGTAATTACTATAAAATACGGTCTCATAAGCGAGGGTTATTACACATGATTTTTCATACTTGAGTGTTTCTGTTGTAAGTGGATTCCTAGTCCACATTGATGTAGCCGCTCGTCGCATATATTTATGTTGTCAATAAAGTTTTTATTTCTGATAAAGAAAACTTATGTGAACCATCCATAGTGAGTTTTGAATAGTGAAATGACCCCTGAATTTAAAAACAAAGAAACAATAAAAAGAACACTACTAAATGCACCCAATCAAATAAATAATTAAAAATCTACGACTTCTGTTTAGCTAAATTCCTCAAGGCCAAAGCATTCTCCTTCACTCCACCAATTTAATGGTTCATTAACACCCTCCACCGCATTATTAACACTCAAATTCCAGGAAACATATCGTCAATTAACTTATATCACCCATTGCGAACTTGCGAGAGAACCAATAGTATATTCACCCTTCTCACCATAAAGTAAGATTCCAATGACGATGAGGAAATTGTCGATGTTCACTTAACAAATCTAGCTTATTCTCTCTAAAAATTCAATTGAATTCAGGGCGGTTATGTTTATGAGAGTAGGGTTTTAAGGTGGATAATTGTAACGAAAATTTATCTCTATGAAGTAGCAGCTTACTTAATGAATACATGCTCACATTTGAAATTTATTGTAGGTATGAAAAAGCAGAGGCATAGTTATCAAATGGAGAATTGAATTGTAAATCGAAAACCCTATGAATCGTGAATCGAATCATGAGAATTTGTATAAAATTTGAAAATGTAGTAATCAATATATAAATGCATAGAGAGAACATTAGAATATGTAATAAAACATATTATGATCTTATACATATTTCTTAACCATTTTGATGACAAGTTCCACTCCCCTCTGAATAAGTAAGGACCGTTAGCCTGGGGATCCATGGAGTTCCTCTGTTCTCCCTCTGCTTAAACTGGATTTTTTCGAAAAGGTGATTTGCACTATATGATGTAAATATTAACAATAACAACACTTACATAAAGATTAAAAACATAAATATATTACCTGAAATGCTTACAAATGTAATACATAAAAATTAAACGTAAAAATATCCTAATACAATATAAATGTCATATAGTAATAAGAACAATACAATATAATAATACAATATAAATATTTATCATATAATAATAAAAACAAACCTTAATACAACCAAGATAAGCCTCTATCTTTTTGTTGAACAGTTAAGAAGATAAGAAAAGTGTCGGCTGCTAATGCCTGAGCCGAAAGAACACAATCTAATTGGGTTCAGAACATAATCGAAGATGTGAAAAGATCCAGCACAGTGCAACACTTAAAGTTAGAGTTTTAACTTTTAGAAGATTCTTTTTTCTAAATCTCACTTTCGTAAAGTAACCTTTGTTGTTTTCTTCTTTTTTATTTGATTTATTAAAACACACACGTGGTTATAAGAAAACAAAAAACAACCATGTTTTCTAATATTTCAGGCTTAAAAAAACCCAGCTTATAATACTGAATCGGACCCGAATCGTGAATCACTCGATTCACGATTCTCTTCTCCGAATTTCTGATTCAGCTCAAATTTTTTATCTTAGCCGATTATCAAATCAAGTTAAATGGTTTAATATGAGAATCGAATTGAATTGTATATTTGACTCGTGAATCGTACGATTGACAACTATGCAGAAAGGTTATTTAAATAGGGCAATTTCTTGTATGGACAGGTGTTGCGTCCCTGTTCAAGCACCTACATCCCAAGGGATTAAATCAACATGAAGAGGTTGAAAGATGCTAAGGAACTCTGATCCGCTTGATAACCCTGGCATGATGAAAACTTATAATATAGGCTCCAAGACCTTATCTAAGTTATATTATTAGACATCCATATAGACCTTTCGTTATGGAATATGCCAACAAACCAACTATGAAGTTAGACGTTATTAATTTGATTTCAATAAAATGAGATTGATGAGATGCAAATCCACAGGTGGACCAAGATTAAGAGGCTAAAGAAGTAAGAACTTATGCAAGTTGTTATTGCATTGAATAACTAACCCGTCTCATCGAAAACGTGCAGCTAGGAAGATATGGAGTTTCGTTTGTTTTATCTCTCTAAAATTCCCATTACATCTTCTTCCCAAAATAGGGTTTCAGGGATGCTGCAACCATTGATCCTCAAAACTTGAAGCCACCATACCCCAAGTATCCTCACCTTTGCGAGAAAAATTAAGTAACCCTTAGTCAAAATCTTTCACAAGTGTTATTATCGTATCAAACACTTCAGAAAAATAAATCCACCTAAAAGAATCGACCCAATGCTGTGGAGATCCATCGGCTATCTTCACTAAAGAAGGAGTTTCAGAATTAGCGAAACCCTTCAAATTCTCACTCATTGGCAAATTCTCTCATGGAAGGCCCACACTGGAGGATTTAAAAAAGTTATTTCAAAGTATTTTTGTAAAGCCTTCATTTTTATATGGATTTTTGAACCATAAACATATTCCCATTAGGCTTCACTGCTACGAAGATTATCACAAGCTTTGGTTAAGGGAACCGTGGTATATTTACAAATCCACTATGCACATATTTAAATGGACACCAAACTTCAATGTTCATTTTTAATGTTCTATCGTATCAGTATGGATCACACTTCCTTGACTTACCAATCTTTTTATTTGCCAAAAAATCCCTTTTTGTATTGTATAGCTAATAAAAATGGATGCTTCCACCATTGCCTTGGCAAGACCAAGAATGGCTAGAATTCGCGTTGAACTAAATTTGATGATAGACATACCTAACAGACTTTAGATAGGATGTGGAGATAGTGGATTTTAGTAGCGAGTGATTTTTAAGGATATGCCCAAATATTATGTTAATTGCAGGAGAGAGGGTCATGATAGTTTGAGTGTTTAATAAAATCGGCAGTTACATCATCAACTTTTAAACCACCATATATGCCTCTTCCAACTGTTTGGAAACAAAAAGAGAAAGTGAATGAAGCAATGGAAGGATTAAGAAAAGATAACTCCAAAGAATTTTGATGTGCATTAGGGTTATTTTACTATTTTCTTTTATTTTTTTTAGTTCACTGTATTTATCCTTTTATTAGTTGTTTGGTATATTTGTTACATTTTTAATTGTAGTAAGGGTTGAAAGAAAGCTTCTAGAAGGTTATATTTTAGCAAGTGATGTAATTTAAGGTAGTTAATGGCCTATGTGACATCACACGGGTCAAGACTCTTTCAACCAATAGTTGCTTAAGAGGCCTTTTCTAGATTCTTCTTTCCTTTCTTATAAATACCCATTTAGGCCTCATTTGAGGGGGCCCTTAATTTTTTGAATACAAAACATCTTTAGATTTTTCCTCTAAAATTTGTTATTTATTTTGTTTTGGGCATTTGATTTGTAATTTACGTCAATTGTTATCAGAGCGAGGCATCATTCCCGATTGATGAATTGATTATAAAAAACTGTATGCTACACTTTCGATGGAACCGAATAAAACAAATCAACATCAAGAGGCAACATATCAAGAAATGAAGCAAAGATTTGATGAATTAGACCAACAAAAAACCCTATTTTTCAAGAAATCAACAAAAAATTAAAGATCTCTTCCGCCTCTTCACTCAACCTTAACTCAAAACACCACCACCTTTAACCACCATCCTAGATTCTCCAAAATTCTTATTCCCAAGCTGCCCCACCAACTCAAAACCCTAACCCCATCAAACCCACGTCTATCAAAACCCAGTAAAAATGAAGAAGGAAGGCATGAAATCCATGTGAAACCCCGACTAATTAAATACCGGGTAGCTACTCCTTTATTAAATCAATACAAAATGCCAAGTTGGTTCAGTTAATAGCATCACTGTCGAAAACATTTTAATGATTACTAACCACCTAGTATTTAAAAAGTAGTTGTCAAATTTTAGATTAAATCTGATTAACATACAATAAAATGATAATGAAAGAATAACAACCATCCACCATAACGAAGCAATAGAATAACCAACAAAATAATAAAGTCCGGAGGAAAACTCCTCACAACAATCCCACAACTGAAATAAGTAAAACAATGTAACCTGAATTAATTACATGCCAAAAGTCTGAAAATCTGAAATAGGAAATGTTTCTAATAGAAATGGGCGACATGCCCTACAACTGATGAAAGCTGAATATAGAGTCAAGATAGATGAAGCGTCTACTAGCAAAGTCCTGTAACTTCCACAAACAGCTACAGCTCGTCACCTGAATGAGGATCCTAAGCATGGTGTCCTTGTGGCTGGGCACCTAAAATGGTTTTTACAAAAATAGATTTGAAAGCAAACGGGTCAGAGCCCGAAAGTGGGGATTATTTTAAAAACATCAAGTGTTTTAACAACATTAAAACAATGAATGCAAAATACATGTTAGGACGTGCACTCACATGAAGTACTCACCTTTCGACTAATTGTGCACTCCTAACGTACCGTACCCATCTAATTGACATACATATCTAACCAACCGTAATAAGTTCTACCCCCTACTACTCAATTCCCCTTATACATTCTAGCGTTATCAATTAAATACAGGGCTTTACTTAAACCCATATTCTCAATTATTAGCAATACAATTCACTATCGGTTAACCCGTTATAATTTCTCAAAACATTTCCATGAATATACTGACAATACCAACATGAAAGTTCCCATTATTTAAGTGTATATTATTCACGTCATAAATATACAATACAAGCACCCCGAGGCTCAGCTGCGGTGCACACATACTCTGCTATCCATCCCGGTACATCACGTACATAAGGATTACAAATTCCGAATCTCTCAGGAATTGTTAGAATAAGCACAACACACAAAAATGGAGGCGAACATAATCCATCATATCCATGGGTCACGTACATACCTACGCTCCACAGTCAGCTGACTTATTAACTCACAAATAAGTCATTCTAGCATTATGTTCTTAAGGTGCCAATCTAACTCCGGGCACACAAGGATTAGATGGCCATAAGCGAACGTAAACCTCCTGTGATAGCAAGTATGGTAGGTATGACATACACATGAAATCATATACATATACTAAGCATGCACACATCTTAGTAATTACTGTAATTTATTACTGGTATACTTCTCGTTCTTAAACTCACACTTGTCCCCGGTTTATATATACACGTCATTCATTATCCTCACGTCGTAAATTGTTACTCACGTTCTAACCCATAAATATCATTTGGTTCAAACCACATTTCTATGTTTTACTCCTCAATATATCCCAAATGTCCCAACTATATCGATTAGTCATCAAGGAATTTTCATCACTACAATTAAATAAGGTTACAGAACACTAAAAGTCAAATCAGGCCAAAAAGGCCAAACTGTCAGCTTGTTAGAAGTCTCATTCGAACGAGGCTGTTCGAACGAGAGTTCGTTCGAATGAAGTGGGCATCTAACGAGATCTCGTTCGAACGAAAGTCATCGAACAAACATTCCTCTCGTTAGAAGGCAAAATGTCAACTCGTTAGAAGCTCGTTCGAACGAGCTCGTTCGAACGACCTGGGCAGGTCTTCTAACGAGAAGCCAGTTTCGAGCCCAGATTTTCTTAATTCGTTTTTCCAACTTTTCTTCACTTCTAATCTCATCTAAATGTCATTCCAACAAGGTTTCAAGGTTTCTAATCATCCCTAAACATATTAAATTCGTATTACAACATTTATATGAGGTCTATTCATCCCAAACCACATCTAAACATCAAATCTCCTCAATTTTCCCCAATTTTCAAGAACATTAACCCTAGAAATTTAAAGTCTTCAACTTCCATAAATAAATCCATTTTCGTAATATAAAAAGTAGTCATTCTCTTAGTTCAATCATCCAATAACAATTCTACATGCAATCCTACATTAAAATCTGAATTCATAACTCCAATCTCATGGGTTTTTATAGATCTCCCAAAAACAATACAATTATATAAATTTCCTACACATGGAAGAAGCATTCTTTGCAAAGACGAAATTAAACCACTTGCCTTATGTCTTTCTCTAATTTCGATGTCGAATTGATGAATTGTTCTCTCTCTCTCTGCAGAATTCTCCTCTCTCCCTCTCTCTACAAGTCATTTTTCTCCAAGGTGACAATGGTGGTTAAGGTTGCCCTAGGAAGCTCTTGAAAACTAATTCCAATAACCCCCGTAGCCCATTAAGTCATTAGGTGTAGTTAGTGGGTTTAGTGGGTAAAGGTTAAATTAGATATTAATTTCTAATTTTCGTGGGTTTTAATTCCCCAAATTCCAAAATTACCAAACTACCCTTTTACGTTGCCGGTATGGCCTAAAAATGCCCCGGGACCCAAACTAAACCCCCGGCTAGTATTTTCTGACTATTTCGACCCTTCCGGAAGCGTTGGCGCACTCAAAATGACCATATGGTTAATAGAAATAAAATTCACTTTTTAATTAAAATAATTATATTCCTAACGCGACTGTCACACGCGTCCCAACAAAATTTCCAAATTGCCGTATTTCAATCTCACGACAACTTTCATAATTCAATAGCCATATATACTCATTAAAATCAAATACCAACTCTCATCTCGCTAGTATTTTTATCCGGATTAATTTTCAATTAATACACATTTAATTCAATTAATCCCATAAATAAATATTATAAAAATACGGGGTGTTACAATCCAATACCAAGGTTAAATTAAGGAGAGAGAAGAAGGTACTTAAGAAAACAATGATAAAAGGGGGAGAATTGATCATCTAATCATGGTTTTAACTACGACGAACCTCCTCGTACTTCGACGTGCCTCGTTGAAACCAAATCTTGTCAATCATGGCAGGAGAGGGATTGGTCTAAATGTTCACAGCCCTAGGCTTGTTTTTTATCCATGAGGTTTTGTCTTGTGTATTATGTGGAACATCATAGAAGCAACAATGACTTGGATCAAAGGAGAAGGTCCACAATCTATTTGTTTGCTATCATTTACTTCATATCAGGAGTTCCAGGAGGTTATGTGTTATCTTACCAATAATCGATGTCTTGGGTAATCATGCTACGGTTGGGATCTTCTGCTTTATTGGCTTTGGATATTATTCCTTGAATTAGTGATCATCATCTTGGTTATTCATCAAGTTTATTTGAGAGTGAACTCATACAATTCGATTCTCAGTCCAGATGACGCCCAGGAGGGAGAGAACAGTTAGGGCAGCAGAGGGAGAGGAGACGGGGGAGGCTCATTAGGAGCAAGAGATACCACAGCAACGGCCATAGATGATTGGGGCAGCATAGGTCACTGAAATAGTGGCACGGGCAGTTGGAGCAACGGTGGTCATAACGGCAAGGTACTTGACACGGGATCAGCCACAAGTGTTAGTGGCGTCGGACGTTCAGACTCACGCGGAGTCGTCAGGGTGGAAGAAAGAAAGAGAGGATATTTTAGTGGGAACCCATCAGAGTTGTGAGGGGTTCAGATATAGTTCTAGCGTGTCAATGAAGAGAGATATCCAGCGTTACCTACGCATAGGAGATTGCGATGAGGTACGGAAGCAAATGCTAACCACTTTTAGTTTAGTGGGAAAAGCACTACAGTGGTGGGAGTCGATCACCACAGTTGAGGAAAGGGACACACTAGCTACTGCAGAGTTTTGGGTGCGGTTCAACCGCAAGTATTTTTCCTTCAGCAGTCAAGACCGAAATGAGGAGAAAATTTTGTGAGGAGACTCAAAGGGAGACCGTTTAGTGATCAATTATAAGGAAGATTTCACTCGTTGGTAAACTTTTACCGGATGATGGTAAGCTAGGAAAAGAGAAAGAAAGCAAAGTTTATGGATGGGTTAGTCGGGAGAGTCAGACAACATTAAATTGATAATTCAGCATTAGTAGATTATATTGATGTCATTAACACAACACTCCAGCACTATTGGGAATATCGCTTCCACGTGAAAGGAAGCGGTAAGGGAGTGGGGATTAACCAGTCGGATGAGGCAGAAGGGAATAATACCAGTGGGGTATCCCAGCAGAAGATTGGGGGAGATCAGGGGCAGGATTTTCGGCAAGGAAATCATGCCAAACGATCTAAGACTGGAGGGTATCGGCGGGATGGTCAGGAATTCCAACAAGGTTGGCATGGAAGGGATCAGTGGCAGGGTGAACATATTAGAAAGTGTTTCAGTTGTGGAAAAGAGAGACACATGAGGAGATATTGCCTTAAGCGAGGTAGGGGTCAACTACAGGACGAGGTCCTAGATGTACAACCACTAAAGAAAAATCACGGGTGCATTCGGGCAGGGAGAAGCTGCTCCGGAAATCGAGAACCAGCCGTTGCAGTTGGAGTATAAAAGTAATTATGTTACCCTAGGGGCATGGGGTATATTGTTGAGTGACAAAGAGGATGTCACAGTATAAGACTTATTTTTCACTAGAGTTCGCAGGTGAGTCGAACTTAGTGGGTGCATTGGCGGTAGCAGCCATAGCATATGGGTAAACTTTTCGTAGGGTAGCGGAGTTCCTAGTGTTCCTCATGGGAGAGTGGAGGCGTACACTGAGTGATTGGTTGAATTATGCGAGGAATTACTACTTTTGAGAATTATGGGAGTAGGACTGATAATACTTTTTAAACATCGACTGGATAGCGATGGAACTTAAATATTGTGGATAGTGGAGTTAAATTTTGGTGTCCGCGACACCAGGGTATGGTTGGTACTAGGTATCATCGGAGAGGGCGTATAGCCTATATATAGGTGGGTATATATATTGTATTACGTGGTGCAATAGCACGTAGTGAGATTTTGTGTTCTCACATTTTATCCCAGTAAGTGGGGATGTTTACTGAAGTGAATCAGGGTGGTTAACTTAATTTTTTGAGCGGAGAGAGATAGCTAGGGGTTTATTTTGCGCAAGGACTAGTGGTAGTAAGGGCGCGGTATTATGTTGTCTTTGGTAACATAAGGGTAAGGGCGTATATACTTTTGTGTTGAGAGATAAGTATTTATGGGGAGGTGTTTGGACGTTTCACATGGGTTGAGTACCCGAGAAGTAAATATATATGTATAAATATATGTAATATGACTATGGGTTCGAAGTTATATTATGGGTTACGACTAGCACAGTCGGGTAACTTTCGTGCGGTAGAGTGCGGGGATAGGGTGTATGGGCACCCGGGTTAATTAAGGAAAATTTTGTGCGGTTAAGCACGGGGATAGGGTGTATGGGCGCCCTGGTAAAGTTAAATGCATACTTGTATAACGTATGGTTAGAATCGAATGGGATAGATATAGCGGGCTTGGAGACATTTCACTAGTGAGTAATATGTGAATACTGGAACACTAGGTTTATCTTAATTTCTAGGACGAAATTCCTATGTAAGGGGGGGAGTATGTAACACCCCGTATTTTTGTGCATTTAATATTTAATTAATTCAGGATTTTAAATTACTGGTGTGTTGTAATTTTAATTGAATTAATTATGGCAATATATATATTTAAATATTAATCAGGGAGTGAATGGTTAATGTTTAGAAAAATTTATTTACTAAGTGAATCGTAATAATTTAATTACGTCATTTCGGGTATTAATGACGGGGTATGCACTTATCTCAGCCGGGAGTCGGTATAGACTTAATGGGGTGTGAGATAAGGATTTTTATAAATTAATTCGGATGTCAATTCTAACTGCGCGGTTGAGTCCGGATGGGTCGAGATAGTCAGAAAAGAGTACCCGGGGGTAGTAATTGGGTCTCGGGGTATTTTTGGGCATAGCCGGGCCCACACGGGGTGAGTTGTGCCACTTTAATTAAGCCCATTAGGTGAAAAACGGGATTAATGGTTTTTGACCTAATGGGGAGAATAGAAAATCAGCAGCCATCAAATTCTAAACCTAGGGTTTGAGAGAGGATTTGGGGAAAAACAAATCAAGAGCAAATTGGAGGTTTTTGGAGCCATATTGAGGGACTCCGCCAACGGAATCAGACACTACGAACACTTTCAGGCAAGTGGTTAACTGTTTTTGATTCTTAAAGCATGATAATCAATTTATATTATAGTGATGTGGGTATGAAAATCCGTTTTTGGGTGTAAATCGGTTTTTGGGTGTAAATGGGTACAAAATGGGTTTTTGTTTTTGAAATACTTGAATGAGATTCAAAGTAAGATTTAGATGGGTGATTGAAATCTGAATATGTATTTATGATTTGAATGAGAAATTCAGAATATAAAAGAGTGGAAATCAAATCTGGAAATTGGGATTTAAAAACAGATAATTAAATTTTAGTGAGAAAGACCCATTTCGAAAATTAAGAGATAATTAGAGGGGTTGATTAGCTTAATGATCTCTATGATGAGTAGGATGTAGATTGACCATGTGTAGAGGATGGGATGATGTGATTAGAGGTAAATTATGGTTTAAAAACCTTGAAATTTGTTAATGGTGGAAAACAGGGGGAAGAAGAGCGTTAAACAAAAGGGGTCGATCGATCGATCGGGGGCATCGATCGATCGATGATAGGAAATTCTGGGCAGTTCGGCCAGATTATTATATAAGGGGAAAATTAGTAAAAGTTAAGTTTCATACATTAATAAGTGATAGGTAATTGTGAAACAAATATTCCTAGTAATTATGGGAGAAAGTAATTGGGATTAGGATGAATTTATGTGGGACATTAAATGGATGATATTTGAGAAATTTTATTCCAAAATAGTGAGGTACGGATCAAGTGAGTGAATCCGGGTATATTGGTCAAGCGACCCTAAGGTAGTGAATTAAGTTTGGAGATAAACTAAATAATTTTGAGTCGGAACATAGACTCGGGTGAATATTGAATTATGGACCAAGTGGGCGAGTCCGGGTATGTTGGTTATGTGACACCAAAGTATTAAATTAATTATTAAGAGAGAGTAATTAATTTGGAGTCGGAACATAGACTCGGGAAAATATTAAAATAATAAGAGGGTATTAATTAATTTAATTAGAGTCGGTTTGTAGACTCGGGTAGGATTTAACTAATAAGGGTGTTAATTAATTTGATTAGAGTCGGTTTGTAGACTCGGGTAGGATTAAACTAATGGATGTGATAATTAGTTTTATCAGAATCGGATTGTAGACTAGTGAAGGGGTACTTATTAATTAATGTGATCATTAATTGTATTAGAGTCGAACCACAGACTCAGAATTTGGGTTAATTAATTTAAGTGTAAATTAATTGTATTAGAGTCGAACCACAGACTCGGATTGGTATTAAATTAATATGAGTGTTAATTAATTTAATTAGAGTCGGGCGATAGACTCGGGGAAAGTATTATATTAATTGAGGTGTGAATTAATTATATTAGAGTCGGACCATAGACTCGGGAAGAGAATAAATTATTAAGTGAGAAAATTTATTTCATTGAGTCGGACCATAGACTCAGGAAATTACAGGTAGTGTACGGGATTTTGAGTATACGGTAAATCCGGAATTTATATTATATATATACGGTGTCGTGATAGTATATATATACGTGTATTTATTTTGCGTGATACTAAATATCAGTGACTAGATATTCATTAAATTTATATACTCTAATGCTATCAAGGGAGGTTGCGCGATGTGGGTGAATCCCCTAGCTTGAGGAGTAGGGCGAGTATATCCCCAGGTCATAGCGTCCGGTATATATGGGTGAGGGATTTATCTCACTTTCAGGGAAGGAATATGACCGCCTCCATTTCGTATATTTTGGTCCAAGTTGGTGAGCGATTCTAACTTGGGGAAAACTAGGTTTCGTGAGCACACCTAGTGAGATAGCATTCTAGAGGGAATCATCCGGTGAGGGTATACTCGGAAGGATGGATACGCGTATGATATATGTGTGGATGTTAGTAAAGGTACGTATAATATGGTAGTAAATATTATATGTAGGTGATAATGCAGTGCGTGATGTATTTACCTTATATAACTCGGGTTACAGTTATATGCTGTTAATTAATGAGAAATTAATTAAGTTAATCATTTGTGGGAATAATACAGTGTGTGATGTAATTACTTTATATAACTTGTGACATGTTTATATGCTGCTACTTAAGAGGTGTTAATTAAGTTAATTGTGAAATAACTTATAATTCAATAATCATTATACTCGGGTTAGAGTACTATGGCAAGGGAAGGTTATACCAGGACTAGTTGGACGGGGTAGTACAACTAGGTGGGGTTAAGGTAACCGGTAGGTGTGCACAATAGTGGAGGGGTGAGAATGTCCACAAGGGAGTGCGACACTAACTTAAATATGAAGCACATTCATGCATTTTAAATTACTGCAGTTAATTCACTTGCTAAATATTTTCAAAATGTTTTGGGTTCTAACCCTTGCTATAAAACTATTTTCAAAACCTTTTAGGTGTCCAGCCACAGGGACGCCAGGATTGATATTCCATTCCAGGGACACGGAGCTGCGGCATATGTGGATGCTAGTAGGAGTTTGGATTAGACGCATCATTCATTCATTCCTAGAGTAGGAATCTTGTATCAGTTTCAATTTTATTTAGGGCTTGTCGCCCAGACTTCTCGGTACAGTTTTCAGATGTTGAATATTTGTATTTGGATTATTTCTTTGGTGGCCGGTGATTTATTCGGCATGTTGTGTAATTATGATTCAGTTCTTTTTCATTCAGTTGTGTGAATGGTTTATATTTTTCCTCATGTATTGTTTTGTTTAATTAAAAAGTTAAAATTGGCACCAGTTTTTGGAATACTAGGTGGTTAGTAAGTTTTTAAAAAAAGTTTTCGGCAGTGATGCTAAGGATGATCCAACTGGGATTCCTGTTTTAATTTGGTATAGGACTGATCACCCGGTATTTTATTAGGCGGGGTGTCACATTATGTTCCTTACATTACTCTTATGTCTTCATTGTTTCTAGTATGTTGGTTTAATATCCAGTTCCTAAACTTGGTTCCACACCAGAAAGAAGTTTTGGTATGGTTGCTTAAACCTTTAAGCAAACATCCAAATAGAGTGGGAAAATGCATATTTATCTGATCCGACATTTGGGTTCGCTTGTGTGTTGAGACAGTTTATGTGGTCATTTTTCACACTGTCACCTTTTTGAGAAGGAACTTAAGTGGAGTGGTGTTCTAAAAGCCATTCAAACTTTACAAAACTCAACAACATGTTATATTCCTTGGCATCTGATGGCTTCACATTTGTCGTGGATGTGGCCTCCTCTTGTGAAAGTAAGTTTGTTGCTCTTAAGATTCCAATTGATTTCAAGTGATTATTTTTTTCGTCTAGGTGAAAAGTACATTAGTGAGAATTAATTTCACCTATTATGCATACGAAAATTTGTTTTGTATAAAATTGTATTTTCACCTATTCGAAGTTAAATTTTTTGTCAGTATAACATTAACGTTGCAAGTCTGTGATTTTTGCCAAAACAAGTGTAAGAACCCAACTCTGAATAGATGACAATGCTTTTATAATAGTTTACTAGTCACCACTTATTTTTATTTTTTATGGTAGTTTGGCTTTTGTCCCCCATTAGTTTTTTTGCCTTCACTTTTTGGTGCCAAGTTTATAGCAATATGCCTTTGACCACTAGAGCATCACAGTTACACTTTTCCAGGATCTTTGAGGATTTTTTTAGTATTTATGACACTTACATGGGTCAAAGGAACATTATTGAAAATTTTGTCACTCAAAGTGATATTATATGTTGCAATTTTCAATAACTGCTAATAGAGTTTCCTGTACAGCCAAGCAAGCTAGGGAAAAATGGAAAATCAGTCAAAATATTCACCCCAAACTAAATTGGTGCTTGAGAATTGGCAATACAAAATTCTACTAAATATTCTTATAGATGTTGACTTTCACCCTATAAAAGATTCAAAGGAAGAAATGATATGTGCTTGTTCTCTACAATAACATCTATGAATAATGATTGTGGAATGTCTTTTATTCACAGCTTCTATTCATGCTATTGCCAGTTTTTTTATTTGTTTAGGTATCAAATGTATTGTCTGAATTTTACTTCAACTCAATTATTTATAGGTTTAGTAGAAGCCTTCTATCTATTATTTATGGACATATTTTAATATTATTTTTTTACTTTTTCAATATGATTTATTTTAAATTATGTAGTGCTTCAATGCTTCATTTTCTGAGTTAATGATCATATATTACCTGGATTTACACTACACTATATGATTATATCGCAAAATTACTTGCAAGGTGATTAAATTCTTAGGTTCTAATTTTTCAGTATATTGAATTACTTATGGAACGATTAAATATATTTACTTTTAGTTTTGTGTTACTGTATTACTTTATAGTAACAAGAAATTTTCAAAAAGGATAACTAGGACACTTTGAGAAGATTTTTCACCGCCCAAATAAATTGGGCTTATTTTACAGGTAGGAAGGACATTACACCTTACCACTAGAGTTTGGGAATTATTACAGGCGTGCGTCTAATAACCCAAGATTCAACTCCCTACTTCCCTAATTAATAGTCTCCATTAACATTGGAAGGGAAGTTTGTTACTTTCCATATTCATCCTCTAATAAATTATGAATACCTTGGAATACAAGAAATGGACTTGTCCTCTCATGTTTAATTGTTCAGATGGGTAACTTTGTAATCATATGTATTTTTACGTACTCTACTTATAAACACGACTACTAATTTGGGATGGACTATAAAAGAAAGAATAACTATAAATTGAGACGAAGGGTTTTAATTTCCCAACTTTAGGTAGTATTTAATAGACCATACTTTCCATTCTAAAATGTCCCACCTCCTTTAGGCGTACAACTTGATAAAATTGCACTTTTCATATTTTCCAGATAAAATCAATCAAACATAATCAAAATGTTGTTATTTGCTTCATATGATATTCTATTACTATGTATAGGATATTATTGATATAGTTCAAATAGCTGAAACAAGGGGTTGTTGAGCTGAGTTATGTCCAATTGGCACTGCTAATGAATATTCCTTGACATTAGGTACAACGTGTTGGGCTTATAAAAAACCACGGGGGGATTCATTTGACAAATGTTTGGGTATTCATTCCGTTGATTTGGAACTAATGGAGAATATACAGTCAATGGAGTTTAAGCATATAAGGCATCTTGTTCATTCTGTTTTAGTCCCACTGGTTAAATGTTTCCCTTCAGATTTATTGGGTTTATGGCTCGAAAACCTCCTACAACCATTACTTGTTTACAACCAGCAGACACTTAGCTGCTCATGGTCCAATTTTTTCCAAGAAGATAAAGCAAATGGTCCAGATCTTCATGGCATACCTGTTAGGCTAGACTTAAAAGTGGAAGTAATTGAGGATAAGCTAATTTGAGATTTAACTCGTGAGATTTGTTCGCTCCTCTTTCTTTTAGCTTCTTCTAATTGAATACCGGGCTCCCATCACTAGAGCAATCTAGGCATGTTGACTTGTCTACTCTAAAAGATTTGGATGCGTTTGCCTCTAGATCTAAGGTTGGGTATGCCGAAAGTACATTGTTTGCTAGACCCTATTTGGTTCGGTGAAATATTCTGAGTAAAATATAAACTGGTAAAAATTATTTTTACTTATCGCTTAAAAATACTACTTACTTTTGCCAAAAAAAAAAATTGTGGGAGGGGGGGGGGGGCTTAGTCCCATTTGAAAAAAAATTTGGGTTGAATTGAAGGTATTTATATTTTATTTTCAATAGGTCCCATAACTGTTGCAGTTGGTAGTTATCTTTGTGTGATCTTTGTTATAACATAATATAAATTTATGTATAATGATTAGTGTCACATATAGGACCAACAAGAAATGATAAAAACATGTGGGATCATAAAATTATGTTCATATGTGATAAATGCCTATAATCCCCCAAAATTATACAAGTTTACTTCAATGTATTTGTCATTTTGAACACATGGATTAAAATATTTTTTACTCAAAATTTCAGCATTTCATTTTTTGCCTCCATGAAAATTATTTCACCCGAATCAAATGTGGAATAGAAGAGTTAGCTTTAATGTTATATTATGCCAATAATATTCATCCTTGTGATATTTGTATTTGGTTTCTAGGTACTAACTTTGTCTCTAAATTGTCACCCAAAATGGAGTTTCATTTTGAGTCGCTAAGGCCTCTCCCTTTTGGCATTATAGATAAGTTTAGATGCTTTAAAATGAACAGGTGGTGAATCTGTGACAAAACTTTTTAGATACTTTAAATTGGACAAATGGTGATTCTGTGATGAAACTTTCTTCCTTTTGTGGAGCCATAATTCTCCTGGCTATATTGACGAATAATGCTGAACTCGGAGGATTTATTTCTAACCATATGTTCTCTACAATGTTCCAAGGGTTGGCTCTTGAGTCAAATGGTATTACTAGTGCTGATCTAGTTGGCCTATGTCATGAAATCTTCATTTCTCTCTCCGATAGAGACCCTGCATCTCGTAAGATTAATGAGATCTCTCATACCGTGTTTGCGTTAATATATAATACAGTAACCCCTGAACTATTTCAGATTTAAATAAACCCCGTGATCTGAAAACCGAGGAAAGTGGCCTTAAACTATTGAATCGTGACAACTAAAACATTCTTGATATAAAAAATGATTAAAAATTTATTTTATGCATAAAATTTGTTGAACATTTGACATAAATGTGTTAGTTGTCACGGTTCAACTAGTTTAAAGGCTACTTTATCTAATTTTTTAGATGAAATAAATCACGGGCATTAGGGGTATGTTGTAAGTAACCCTTTTAACAATCAAAACGATTGAAAATACCTCCTTAAACTATTGATTCTGCAAAATAGTCATTCGAATATATCTATTATAATTAATCAAAAAGTGATCTTGCATCAACTCACTTACTCATATACCATTAAAAAAATTGGATGGCATAATTCTAAAATCCCCACATGATGGGGATATTTTGATGATTGTTGATTGTAATGAAGGTTCCCAAATACTATTGACATATTATTGTCCTTACCATCGCCTTTATGAAAAATCGCATTGCAAGCCAAATTTTGAGTGGGAAGGCGCCTCTCGATGCCTTCATCTCGACATCTATTTATTCTATATTATTTCTCATGTGTTTGTGTGTACTTATTTTGTTCATGATTGTGGTCCCTCTCAAAAAAAACTTGATGATAAAGAGTTCTTTTTTGTGGGTTAATCCTCGATGTATAAGGGGTATCATCTGATATTAAAACACATGTAGCACTTTCTTGATGTTACTTTTCACGAGGATGTCCCTTTCTACTTGGGGGGGGGGGGGGAGTGAGTACTTTTTGAACTCCTACCCCCTAATCTCTCTAGGATTTACCATCTCACTGTATCTTGAGGGTGAGGCTTCATCATTTGCCTGACCAATACTTTTATTTGATGAGGATACTGCCCCTAACCATATGAGCCCCCTTGCAGGAATACTCTTGTCACACTTGAATGCCTCTACCATCTTTCTCCGAACTTGGGTAATCCCACTTTACCACCCCTACGTTTGATTTTTATTCATGTTATCATTCTCGTATGCGAGGCCGCCTCCACGCTAGGTTTTTATTGGTTGTTACAATAATCATATTTCCTAATATATTTCCTATGGTTGTATTTTAACTCCATGTTGCGTTTTTCTAGTCCAGTTTGACTCCATCTCTAAGGATTTCCAGAATTCCAAATGGATGTAGGCAAGGAAATGGAAATGAATGTTTTGCACTAAAACGATACATGGGAAATTATTACTCGACCTCCCAGGGAAAAGATCGTTGGGTGTAAAGAGGTCTTCAATATGAAGTATCTAGACAATGGCTTTATCGATCGCTATAAGGCAAAAATTGGTGATTAATGGATTTACACAAGTTCCTAGGAAGGATTTTTGTGCTACATTTGCCTTTTTGGCCAAGTTTACTTCTGTATGATTATTTATTTCTCTTGAGGCTTCTTCTTCTTTGCCTCTGCATTAGTTGGACGTCAATAATGCATTTCTATATGGGGATTTCTCCTGGACCATCTATAGGATCTCCTATAGATTTTCGAGTTGAGGGGGACCCAAAAAGTGTCTCGTCTATGAAATTCTCTTTATGGACTTAATCAATCACCTTGGGTATTGTTCAACAAATTCAATGGTGTGGTTATATCCACGGTGTTCACTCGGTGCCATTCCGATCATACGTGTCTTACTTGTCGTCAACCCAATGGTAGATGTATTATTTTTTTCCTTTTATTAATGATATTATTATTATAGATAATGATGCCGATGGGATATCAGAAGTGAAAAGGAGTATTCGAAATGTGTTTGATGTAAAGGACTTACGTTTAATCCATTATTTTATTGGGATTGAGGTGTCTCGATCGTGATGTGGGATCAATTTATTCCAACGGAAGTACAATTTGGATCTTCTTAATGATATTAGGGTGGTAGGTTGTTGTCCAACTTCTACACCTATGGACCCTAACCTAAATCTCCCTATCAACACATGTAATATGAATACAATGTCGGATTTAACATTTTCTAATAGTATAGTTAGCCAGTTTATGCATGCTCCACACACCATAACATTGGAAACCATCCACTACATTTTGAGATACCCCAAGTCATGTCCAGGATTTAGGATGTTTTATGCCTCATGAGGTTAGACAAGCCTACCATATTTTATAGATGAAAGACTATGCACGGTCTAAGGCAGATGATAAACTTCGTGTATTTTATAAGTTTTTTACCTTATCTCACGAAAATCAAAAAGCACGCGGTAGTTTCATGCTCTTCAACCGAGGTTGAGTATCAGACGATGACTCAGGGTATATGTGAGATTTTTTAAATTTAATCTATTTAAAGGAGTTAGATTTTACAAAAAAAGAATCATCGGAGTTATTTTCCTATAATAATTTTGCTTTTGTGCTTGCATCCGATTCCATATTTCATGAGACAAAAAATCACGTGGAGGTTATAGATACCTCAAATTTTGACAACATACTGTCTTCAAATGGTACCCGCGACAAATGTGCATAACATTTGGAGTGAATCTATAACAAAGCAGTGCAAACTGGCATAAGAAGGCTTTATTTTTGTTATATTCTCCATATATTTTCTAGGAACTTATATAACACTAAAGATTCTACCATGGATTTTCAATTTTCATCTTGTCACTTCATAAGAAAGCTACACCTTACCTACGTATCCCCAAAAACTTGTCTTGCAAGCTTGAATCTATATTTATGTGGGTTTAGACTTCATTTTGAAGAAGAACACAGGAAGTATGTAGTGTGATTTTTTATGAATATTTTGTATTTTCAAAATTCATGCTTACGCATACTTGCCACAAGATTCATTTTAAGAGAGAATTTTTACAAAGATAAAAACTTCTTGTGAAATAAAAAATATATTAAAGTAAATTTATTTGCTTCAAAAATCCATTCAGCTCTTGAAAAAATCCCTTTGTACGTTGTTCTTGAGTTATTTTTAGATTTTAGTTATCTATAAAATATATTGCAAGATTTATGAGTTAGCCATATGTCAAATACTTTCACTTTAGGTTTCTCATACACTAGAAAGTGATACTACACTCATTTGGAGGATTCTCAACATTGTTCCAAGATTGGGAACATAAATTTTTACTTCCATTTTAAAAGGAAGATTGGCAACTTGGTTTAAAGATGACATTGGCTGCGACTAAAACGTGGCGTGGGGGGATATGTGGTGTGAAAGCCTTTATGAGGAAATTATGCATTAGGGTTGTAAGATGTAATTCACCAATGTAAGTCCTATTAAAGTTCATTTGTCGTTTTATTGGCTGAGTTTTTTTCCTCGTACGAGGTGTTGGGCTCCCCACTTTGATTAAGTCATCTAATATCCAACATAAAATTTGTGTAATCTACTTGGTACATATTTTGTCACATAAACCTTAGGCATCATCTTTATTACCTTTTGTAGACACTCCATTATGCTCTTTAATAATCCTGAGAGAGTATGACACAATCAATCAAACCTCCCAAGCCCAAATGAAAGACTAAAACCTTAGTCACACTAAGGGTGACCCAAATAACACCAAAATAAAACACCCAAAGCCTTAGAAAGATAAAAAAGAATAATCCAAAAAACCTTAATATGACCCGAACTAAACTTAAAACAAAAACACGTGTCCATGACCTAATTATCATTGGGTGAACTGCGCCATGAATGATCATTCTTGTCAGAGGACCTATCAGTCATGACTTCAAATAGTTATCTTATAAAAGGATCCCTCACCTACCAGTTCTTCATTCAATAACTCCACTTTTTAAATGTTGCCTTTCTGTTTTGAATCTCTCCCTCTCTAGAAAATCCTTAAAACTCTCTTATGTTTTCTTATAAACCCCTCTCAAGCCAAGATCTACAACCATAACCCAAAGTTCTAACCTTTCCCCATATAAATTAACAAGACCAAAAACCTTTTTTATGTCTTCTTTTTCTTCTAAGAAGGTACTTTCGTTCAAAGGAACATAAATCTATATTCCAAAGAGTTGATTTCGGGCTAGAATGTCGTCAAAATGAAAAGGTGAACGTATAACATCGTGGGTACGCTTCTTCTAACTCTTTTGTTTTGAATTCTAAACCTAAAAAGGGTGGTGTTATGTTGCAACACAACACCACCCAAAATAACCTTCTTCTTTATTCCTGTCTTCTTTATACATGGCTTTTCTCTAAAGGTTATGTTCTAACTATGTAGACTTTAATTCCTCCTACGATGAATGCATAGGCGTGTTAAAGAGAACCAATATTTAAAACTCAAGTCAGGTCTTGTACATATTTACATTATTTTACTCCTTATTTCTATAAATAACCCCAAAAACCCAAATAAAAATTCTTTAAAAACATTATATACTTTCATACAGGTTAGAGGGTCATAATATCCAGGGATTCTACCTATTAGTTTGTCCATAATATCGAAAGTTTGAACATACTTTCTTCATCAAAGTGATTATATGAGTGAACCCATTTCATCTAAGTCTTTTCATGAACAAAAATCATTTAGATCTTTATATCTAGTCTTGTTTCACTTTAAAACACCTTAAAAGATCGAAGAACGTTTAGATAGTTTATATCGAGCCATCATAAAAGGTATAATCCCTCTTGTCTTTATACGAACTACGTGGACTTTGAATCTCACTGTGCGAGGATGTAGGCTCACTCCGACTGTCGTTCGAGTGAACAAGTTCAACTTTAAATATATTTATCCTTTGTCTATATCATTTACGCACACACATCTTTAACAATGCACAACACAATTTAATTATATACTAACAATTTTTATTGTATTAATTATTTTCACCCTGCAATATGCTAATATAAATACTTTATATCTACATTTGAGACTGAAAGGGAGGATCGGGTGCCTAACACATTCCTAATCCGTAATCCAGTCGTTGAACCTTTGATCCTCATGTGAAACACATAGACAATTTTCTTTTTGTACATCTTTATGGAGGCATATCCATTCTTTTGTTCGTTTTGTGTAAATAGAGTGGAGTCTCCATTCATTTCAAAAATGAACAAAGCGATGATCACACATCACCTCTAAAGACCCCTTGCTCCACATGGCTACAGATGCGAGGGACAGGAGAGGGTCACCACCTCGAGTTTGAGCTCTCATAGTGGAGATTCCATTGGAGATATATTTATATTAAGTGGGTTTAATTTGATTTAATGTAGATACGTATTTATTTTAGCACATTATTACTGCACCTTCCTGTATATTGTATTCTTTATTAGTTGTTCGTTTTTAGATACCTGACTAAGCCCGTAAGGATAAGTTTATACCCTAGGCATTCCTTGAACCTTGTTTGTGATATGTATGCCAAGATACATAATAATCTCAAGTCAAAATGGCTCTTTCCAAAAAAACTAAAAGACTTTCCAAAATATTCACACTACTTTACTACATAGCATATGCATATCACTATCTACCCTATCACCATAGGAAAACTAGCAACAAGAATCATGTCTAAGAAATGTAGGACCCTAGAAACAACTTTCACTCTTCTTAGCCTCGAACCCTTAGAGTATCTAAAGTGGTATGTTATTGATGAACATCACTTATGTACCTAAATTATATTGAGTCAGATTTCCCACTTATTGTCTCCACGAGTTATATCCAGAGGCTCGATTCACATACATTTGAGTTTATTAAAATGGCCCTCTCACACGTACCCATGAAGTATATCGAGATGGGTCAAAGCCAAAGAAGGGAGCCTTTAGCCTCATTTAAAGCCTTTTATAGCCTCATGCAGTAGAATATTAGGACACATCCAAATTATAAATAAACTAAGAGATATTTTACATGGAGAAATCTCCCGAAAGGTTTCTTTATCACCAAGAAAGTTTCATAGAATAGGATGGTACTCGAGGACTTAGAAAAGTTCACTCACTTTTCACAACTCCTAACTAGGGTCTACGAGAAAAGTGATGGGTACCGTAGGAAATGTATCATTACCAGGTCTTACCCCAACAAACAAATATGCTTGCTTGACCTCATGTTTGTTCTTACTAGAATAATACTTAGGCAAAATATTAATTGCACATTTACTGGAGCATCGCAATTATCTTCTTAGATTAGGGAGGAAACCTATATCTATTCAAGTCCCACATCTCAAAGTTTTGAAAACATGAAAAATGACGACGGAATATCATTGGTTGACATTCTGGTTAGCCTAATTTCCTTAAGAAGAGAAATATTAACTTCGGGTCAAGAAAACTCTCTCCAAAATCGATAGGAGAATACTAAGGGACAGTGGTCGAGTGTACAACATGCTAATATAATACCCCCACTAGCAATGGTCCATGTAACCCCAAATCCTCCAATTGTGACTACCGAAATCACTATTATAACCAATGAAATTGAGGTTTTGATGGATATTGGACACCTCATAATGGAGTTCCAAACACTTCAACATAATTTTCGATAACTCTAACCCACCGATGACCCTTCTAACATTCAATGCCCATACCTTTGTCCGAATGTTATGTTACCAATTAAAAATGCCCGACATTGAAAAATTTATGGGAAGGGGACCACCCACGATTCACCCTAGACTTTATGTATGAGCCATGTGAGATCTATGATATTTTAAGGAAGTCATGACCCAACGTTTGGGACACACCTTCTCTGGGGAGCACTCAAGTGGTTTTTATCCATAATTTGTGCATGAAACCAAATTTGGAGTGATATATGTAGAGAATTTGTGAAAAAATACCAGTAGTACGATAAGATAAATATCACTCTTTAGGACTTGGAGATGATAAAATAGGAAGTCAATGGGCATTTGGCTACCTTCATTGATTGTTGGAGGAATAAGGGTGCTTAAATGGCGAACTGACCTTCAAAAGAGGAATAAGTTGCCATCGTGAAGAAGAATTTGATCCCACTATATCGAGATAAGTTAAAGACCCAATATCTGTCCCACTTCAAATATTTGATGGACGTAGGGTCCCAACTCAAGGACAACATAATGAATTGACCTCCCAAAGTTGAGATGGCCAATTGGATAAATCCTCCTTATTTATCAACTAGAAGAAATGACAAAATAAATACAACCACTAATAATTTCCATTCAAGCCCCTACATATACGACTACACCATAGAGTATCTCAAAATCCATATATCATTCCATCCTCTATATGCTCCCATAGGTACATTATACCATGAACCAAAAGAAGAAGGGGCTTTTAAAGCCCAAATATCCTAAGCCTCTATATAATCCCCTATCAAAAGGCTTATAAAGCGACCCGTACTTAAAATATCATCATAATACTAGATATAATGTGGAAGGATACTAAACTTTGAGACATTCCATCCAAGAACTCATTGATAAAGGAAACATCACTCCACTTTCCAGAACAAAAACTACTATCAACATTAATCCTTTACCTGAACACAACTCAGTGGTCAACTCCATTATAACAGATGTGGGAGTGAATACTGTAATACCCCGTAATTTTAAATGACTTTTAAAATGGGTTATATTTTAAATTAATGGATTAATTGGATATTATTATTAATTAATTCAATTGGGTTTTATCCGGACTGTGGATATGAATATGGATGATTCTGAATATTACTTAAAGATGTTTAGGTAATATATGAATGTGAGGTCATTGAGATGACCGTATGATATAAATTCAGTAATTTATATTTTTAGTCAAACGCGGTATGGGACGTGTCGGGACTAGTTTATTAAATTAAATAGGAATTTTATTTTCTTTCGAACTTATAGTCATTTCGACTGCGTAGTTGCGTCCGGAAGGTTCGAAATAGTCATAAAAGTCTATTTGGATGTTAATTTTGAGTCTCGGGTAATTTGGAAATGGATAGACAACCCGAAAGGGCATTTTGGTCATTTTCTAAGGGGGATGAATAGTGATTTCGGATTTAGGACCATTATAAGAATAGGTAGATTAAGTGAATGGGAGTTATTCATCTCCTCTTCACAAATAAGAGCAGCCATCTTCTTAGAGTGAGAGTAAGAGTGCTTGGGAAAGGAAAAGTCACTTGGGAAGGTGAAGAACAAGAACCAAGGTTCACCACCACCAACCACCACCGGAGTTTGACCGGAGAAGGGACAACCAACTGAGATAAACTACACCAAAGGATCAGACCTACACTAAAGGAAAGTGTTTAATAATATCAATTTAAGTTTGTATATTGTCCATGTTAGAATTGTATGAAAAGAGAAGATTATTCATGTTTGGAAGAGATAATGGATCATTAAATGGATTTCTGTAAAACTGAAATGATATAGGAATTTAAGTCATGTGTTAGGATGATAATAATCCACGAATTAGTCAAGAATTTGTTGAAGAAATGATGGAAACCATTGATGTGTTCTTGAAGAGGTTATGTTAATAAATTTCTGGGAATACGGAGATAAACATGCTTTTTAATCCAATCCTTTGATGATTCTAGGATGTTTATAGTATTGGAAATCGTTCATATATGTTGATATATCATGTAGTAAAGTTTATAAGTCATTTGGGATGTTTAGATGAAGGTTTAAATGATCAAAAGTTGCTAATCCCGTAGTTTCAGAAAATGCAGAAAATCAGACCTGGACCTGAGGGATCGATCGATCGACCCCTACCTTCGATCGATCGACCTCCCCTGATTAAGTAAAGTTGTTTCTTTTTAAATGTTGATTCTTATCCCTAACCTATTGTGAATATTTGGTGATTATTATTTGAATATTTTGGGACTTAGAAAATATCAGTAAACCCTTGTTAAGATTTGAATTAATTGGATTTAGATTCAAATGATTTAAATGATGAAAATTATATCGAATGGAATTTCGGTTTCTAGATTCGTTTGTTAATTTCCGAACGGTGATGTATGAGGATTTAAGATAGGACCAGTAGGGGTGATTTTATGTAATACCTGGGTATCCTTAAGTTTACAAGAGGGTTTAATCCTAAGTGAAAGAATAGGTATTTATAAGGGACTTGAAACTATCGATTTTAACCTTAATTAAAAGGAGAACTAAATTCGTAGTAGTTCGGGAGAAATAAAGGTTATGGACCAGTAGGAAATTGATGACTTCTTACTGAATATAAGATGAGGGAAATCCTATTTAAATCTTGTGAGATGAGAGTTTAGAACTCATTTGGTTGAAAGAGGGTATGAGGTTATCCCGATCGCATAGTTGAAGCTTTCGAACCTCCTCGATCGACAAAGTTAAGTAGTAGTGTATTGGAGGGGTTCCTTGTTTGGATTTCGCTTTGCGAGACGCTCCTCACATGAACCTTAACAACGTCGGGAGTGGAGAGATGTCATAGGATGCGAGGATAATTAAAAATGTTATATATTAATACGTGGAATTTAAAAGAGATATAATGCTACGTATGGGAAATATCTTAGGGTAGTGATAATTACCTTATTGATATTATATTATAGGTATGATAATACCTATTTGATTGATTGATGAGTTATGTTTATGACATACCTATCTTACTTGCTATCGGTGGGAGGTTTGCACGTGAGGGCAGTCATATCCTGATGAATCCATGGGATCTTTGATTTGTCGCTCGAGAACATAGGTCTATGAAAGACTTATCGGGGAGTTGATAAGTCCGCTGACTGTGGGTACGTAGGTATGTGTGTGACCCATGGATACGAGAAATATGTTCGCCTCCATTGTTTGTATTTTGTTTATGGTTCGAGGAATCCTTACCGAACCTTTAGTCCCCTAGTCGGCGACCTGCGATGATGGGACATGATAGCAGAGTAATGCATTGCGCCGCAGCTGTGACTCGGGGTGCCGTATTATATATGAATATATATATAATGGATTAAATGATAAAATGAATATATTGTGGTTAAATCTATCTACGGTGATAATTTTAGATAATGGTGAATAGAGTAAGATAATGTAATTTAGTTGATAAATGTTTATGCTTATAGAATTGAAAAGCTTAACTCATGTTAATGAGAAACGATTCATATTAATGAGTAATGATTCATGTTAATGAGAAACTAACCATAAAGGAGAAATGTAAAATAATAATAATAATGTGACGTATGGTATGGGACATACGGGGATTATGATATGGGAATGAAATTATAATATGGAGACTAGAAAAGAGGAACCATTAACTAGGAGGTTAATAGGAAACGTTAAGTGTGAACTATAGTTGAGAGGTGAGAATTTCAAGTGAGAGTTGGATCTAACATGTACATAATAAATGCTTTATTGCACTTGTTAAATACTTGCTGTTTTAAAAATACTCTACACATTCGGGCTCTGACCCGTTTCCTTGCATATTTTCTCTTCTATTGTATATGTATATCAGGTGTCCAGCAACAGGGATGCCAACCATAGTTGATTGTGACGAGCTATGGAGCTATGGAAGTTTTCTTAGACGCTTATCATCTTTTTGATTCACAGTATTCTTAGTTAGGGCATGTCGCCCAAAAGGATTTCAGTTATCATTTCTGTTGGAGTAAAATATTGTTGTATTCTGACTTTTAATGCATTTTACATTGTTGGGATTATTGTAAAGGATTTATATTACTTGGGAATGTTTATTCCAGTTGCATTTAAATTATTTTGTGATACTTATTGTGTTATCGGTGTTGTTAAAAAATGTGTTGTGTTATTCTTGAAAATGGAAAATGGTTTTGTTGAAATTTATATTTGGAAAGTTTTTAACACCAGCTTATTTGAGTATTGGGTGAGTTGTAAATGTTTTTGATAGTGATGCTAAGAATGATCCAACTATATATTCTGTTTTAATTTGGTATGGGACTGGCCACCCGGTATTTAATTAGGCGGGGTGTTACAGGTGGTATCAGAGCATCAGGTTCTAGTGTCCTTTAGGATTTGTACGGCTTATTGTGTCTTCAGCTTAGTGTTCTTTGATGTGGAGCCCTATGAGTAGGATTATTGATTTTCTATTTACGCTTACGATCTTCAGCTATTTTGAGATATCAAATACTGATAGTGTTCTCTCGTTTCAGATGCCTCCTCGACGTGCACCTCAGCCCGCCCCAACTTAGGGAACAATGACTGCAGCCGAAGTTGCTGCAATTGTCGCTCAGGCAGTTAATGTTGCTGTAGCTGCTGTTCAACAGGCTCCCGCACCGGCACCGGTTGTGCCACCCGCGCAAGGGCAAGTGTTTCCTACTGCATGGGAACGAGCGAGGGATGCCTTTCAGAAAGCGCACCCACCTGAGTTTCAGGGAGGATCAGATGTTGTGACTGCTAGCCAATGGAAGAAAGATATCCAACGGCACTTGAGAATGATCGAATGCACTGAGGTTCAACGTCAAATACTAGCCACATTCAAGCTAGTAGGGGAAGCTTTGCAATGGTGGGAAGCTACGACCACTATGGAGGAGAGGGACACAATGACTATCCAAGACTTTTGGATACGGTTTGATGGGAATTATTTTCCTTCCGCCATCCAGAAAGAGATGAGGTGGAAGCTACTTGATTTGAGGCAGGGTGAGAAAACTGTGGGGGAATATGAGGAAGAGTTTACGCGATTAACTAATTTGGTACCAGCTGAAGTACCTACTGAGGAGAGGAGAGTCCTAATGTTCACTGATGGGTTGCACTATAAAATTTGCCAACATTTATTGGGGAATCTTTCACTACATACGTATGCAGATGTTCTTAATGCTGTAATGCTTCACTGCCAAGATAACCGCTTCCATAATTAGGGCGTCAAGCAGGGGTTTGGGTCAGGCCTGCAAGGCAAGACTATTGGGGGTAGTTCTAGTGGGACTCAACCAGGGTAGAGTCATCAGCGTCAGAGTGAGCAGGGTTCCGAGACAGGGGACTATGCTAAGCATTTACGATCTGGAGATTCTTAATTTGAGGATAGAGGTGTTGGGAAAGGATAACAGGGCCATCAGGGCCAGAGACAGGCTCATCAGGGCCAAGGAAAGGGAGGTAATGGCCAGCAGGTTCGGGGTCAACAGGGGCAAGGTAGTGGAAAGTTTGCAGGAAAATGTTTCGTGTGTGGAAAGTATGGCCATAAACGTCAAGATAGTCCTGAGAAAGATAAATTCCCTCAGCAACAACATGCTCGACAGGAGCCACAGGTACCAGTGTTTCCACCAGCTACTCTTCCAGCTCCAGCTCCGGTGCTAGCACTACCTGCCATTCCAGTGACACCCGCGTAGCAGGGTCAGTATGGGCTTGTATATAACGTCCATTAGGCAGTGAATCACCAACCACCACCCACGAATGAGGGTATGTTTTCTATCTAAGGATTATGAAGCGTATATTGATTTTGTTACGATGAATGTTGTCTGGGCAATAGGGTTGCTAAACTTAGCCTATAGCACTGTTATTTACGTAGACTCACTGAGGGGTGTGGGACACCTTTATATTACATGTTATCACTGGGGTTTGATTTTTATCATGGGATTACTTACCTTGAGCATGTCCGAGTGTGATTTGACTATCGGCGTGCATTGACTTGTGGTATATGAGATCATATGTCTGTATCTTGTCTTCTATAAGAGAGTAGATGTGTAGACTCAATTTGAAATCGAAAGAAAACCAAATTTTTGTTTAAATCAATAAACCTGATATTTTTATAAACAAATTTTTTTTATACATTATTGACTAGGGACCTTAGGAGTTTCGATGACCGACTACTTTAGGAAGTAGTGTATCAGGGTGGTTCCTTGTTTGGATTTCGCTTGCGAGACACCCCACGCACGAAACTAATAACCGTTGGGAGTCGAAATAAGTTAGGTCTTTAGTATATGAGTTTATAACCTTTGCAAAACTTTTAATATTGAAAGTGGTACGACAGGGTGTATGGGCGCCCTGGATGATTGTATGGCAGTAATTTTCAAAATTGTAAAAGGTAAGTAGTTGGAACTTCAGGATTTATTTGTTCAATGTGTGAGGCTCAATTTTTCCCAAAGTTTGTCACGAGGACGGTATAGGGAAGATTAGGTAAAGTCTAAATTTGATTCAATTGAGACTATATGGTGAGGCTTGGCGTATAACATCGATAGGGATTTTGTTAATGTACTGTATGGGCGGTACATCTTGGATTTTCTTGCGATGTGCGATTTATACTCGAAGTTAACCTTACCGGTATGACTTATATTCCCAAATTTCGGGACAAAATTCTATTATAAGGGGGGAAGTATGTAATACCCCGTAATTTTAAATGACTTTTAAAATGGGTTATATTTTAAATTAATGGATTAATTGGATATTATTATTAATTAATTTAATTGGGTTTTATCCGGACAGTGGATATGAATATGGATGATTCTGAATATTACTTAAAGATATTTAGGTAATATATGAATGTGAGGTCATTGGGATAACCGAATGATATAAATTCAGTAATTTATATTTTTAGTCAGACGCGGTATGGGACATGTCGGGACTAGTTTATTAAATGAAAGAGGAATTTTATTTTCTTTCGAACTTATAGTCATTTCGACTGCGTAGTTGCATCCGGAAGGTTCGAAATAGTCAGAAAAGTCTATTTGGATGTTAATTTTGAGTCTCGGGTCATTTGGAAATGGATAGACAACCCGAAAGGGCATTTTGGTCATTTTCTAAGGGGGATGAATAGTGATTTCGGATTTGGGACCATTATAAGAATCGATAGATTAAGTGAATGGGAGTTATTCATCTCCTCTTCACAAATAAGAGCAGACATCTTCTTAGAGTGAGAGTAAGAGTGCTTGGGAAAGGAAAAGTCACTTGGGAAGGTGAAGAACAAGAACCGAGGTTCACCACCACCAACCACCATCGGAGTTTGACCGGAGAAGGGACAACCAACTGAGATAAACTACACCAAAGGATCAGACCTACAATAAAGGCAAGTGTTTAATAATAGCAATTTAAGTTTGTATATTGTCCATGTTAGAATAGTATAAAAATAGAAGATTATTCATGTTTGGAAGAGATAATGGATCATTAAATGGATTTCTGGAAAACTGAAATGATATAGGAATTTAACTCACGTGTTAGGATGATAATAATCCACGAATTAGTCATGAATTTGTTGAAGAAATGATGGAAACCATTGATGTGTTCTTGAAGAGGTTATGTTAATAAATTTCTGCGAATAAGGAGATAAACATGCTTTTTAATCCAATCCTTTGATGATTCTAGGATGTTTATAGTTTGGGAAATTGTTCATATATGTTGATATATCATGTAGTAAAGTTAATAATTCATTTGGGATGTTTAGATGGAGGTTTAAATGATCAAACGTTGCTAAAACCGTAGTTGCAGAAAATGCAGAAAATCAGACCTGGACCTGAGGGATCAATCGATCGACCCCTACCTTCAATCGATCGACCTCCCCTGATTAAGTAAAGTTGTTTCTTTTTGAATGTTGATTCTTATCCCTAACCTCTTGTGAATCTTTGGTTATTATTATTTCAATATTTTGGGACTTAGAAAATATTAGTAAACCCTTGTTAAGATTTGAATTAATTGGATTTAGATTCAAATGATTTAAATGATGAAAATTATATCGAATGGAATTTCGGTTTCTAGATTCGTTTGTTAATTTCCGAACGGTGATGTATGAGGATTTAAGATAGGACTAGTAGGGGTGATTTTATATAATACCTGGGTATCCTTAAGTTTACAAGAGGGTTTAATCCTAAGTGAAAGAATAGGTATTTATAAGGGACTTGAAACTATCGGTTTTAACCTTAATTAAAAGGAGAACTAAATTAGTAGTAGTTCGGGAGAAATAAAGGTTATGGACTAGTAGGAAATTAATGACTTCTTACTGAATATAAGATGAGGGAAATCCTATTTAAATCTTGTGAGATGAGAGTTTAGAACTCATTTGGTTGAAAGAGGGTATGAGGTTATCCCGATCGCATAGTTGAAGTTTTTGGACCTCCTCGATCGACAAAGTTAAGTAGTAGTGTATTGGAGGGGTTCCTTGTTTGGATTTCCTCTGCGAGACGCTCCGCGCATGAACCTTAACAACGTCGGGAGTGGAGAGATGTCATAGGATGCGAGGATAATTAAAAATGTTATATATTAATACGTGGAATTTAAAAGAAATATAATGCTACGTATGGGAAATATCTTAGGGTAGTGATAATTACCTTATTGATATTATATTATAGGTATGATAATACCTATTTGATTGATTGATGAGTTATGTGTATGACATACCTAGCTTACTTGCTATCGGTGGGAGGTTTGCGCGTGAGGGCAGTCATATCCTGATGAATCCATGGGATCTTTGATTTGTCGCTCGAGAACATAGGTCTATGAAAGACTTATCGGGGAGTTGATAAGTCCGCTGACTGTGGGTACGTAGGTATGTGCGTGACCCATGGATACGAGAACTATGTTCGCCTCCATTGTTTGTGTTTTGTTTATGGTTCGAGGAATCCTTACCGAACCTTTAGTCCCCTATTCGGTGACCTGCGATGATGGGACATGATAGCAGAGTAATGCATTACGCCGCAGCTATGACTCGGGGTGACGTATTATATATGAATATATATATATATATATATATATATATATATATATATATATATATATATATATATATATATATATATATATATATATATATATAATGGATTAAATGATAAAATGAATATATTGTGGTTAAATCTATCTACGGTGATAATTGTAGATAATGGTGAATAGAGTAAGATAATGTAATTTAGTTGATAAATGTTTATGCTTATAGAATTGAAAAAATTAACTCATGTTAATGAGAAAAGATTCATATTAATGAGTAATGATTCATGTTAATGAGAAACTAATCATAAAGTAGAAATGTAAAATAATAATAATGTGACGTATGGTATGGGACATACGGGGATTATGATATGGGAATGAAATTATAATATGGAGACTAGAAAAGAGGAACCATTAACTAGGAGGTTAATAGGAAATGTTAAGTATGCACTCTAGTTGAGAGGTGAGAATTGTAAGTGAGAGTTGGATCTAACATGTACATAATAAATGCTTTATTGCACTTGTTAAATACTTGCTGTTTTAAAAATACTCTACACATTCGGGCTCTGACCCGTTTCCTTGCATATTTTCTCTTCTATTGTATCTCTATATCAAATGTCCAGCAACAGGGACGCCAACCATAGTTGATTGTGACGAGCTATGGAGCTATGGAAGTTTTTCTTAGACGCTTATCATCTTTTTGATTCACAGTATTCTTAGTTAGGGCATGTCGCCCAAAAGGATTTCAGTTATCATTTTCTGTTGGAGTAAAATATTGTTGTATTCTGACTTTTAATACATTTTACATTGTTGGGATTATTGTAAAGGATTTATATTACTTGGGAATGTTTATTCCAGTTGCATTTAAATTATTTTGTGATACTTATTGTGTTATCAGTGTTGTTAAAAAATGTGTTGTGTTATTCTTGAAAATGGAAAATGGTTTTGTTGAAATTTAAATTTGGAAAGTTTTTAACACCAGCTTATTTGAGTATTGGGTGAGTTGTAAATGTTTTCGACAGTGATGCTAAGAATGAGCCAACTGTATATTCTATTTTAATTTTGTATGGGACTGTCCACCCGGTATTTAATTAGGCAGGGTGTTACAAATACCCATCCCTTATCATCAAACTCATCGGCAAGAATAAGAAAGAGAACAATCTAGCATCAGAAGCCTAGTTAATAGGCATTTAGATCACGCGGTGATCACATAGACACATATGGATCTCATGGTTCATATTATAGGAGCCTTGAAAGTGATATGTCGATATTTATTGATGTTAGCATGTACTAGTTAATGTACCTTGTGTTTCGATAAAACTTTGATCACCTCTTATAAGATATAATTCACCTTCATGAGAACCTTTCCGAACATTACGAGACAATGTATGATGAAGCACAACAAGCCACTAAATATATAAGAAGACTAGAAAATATGGAAGCCACCCCTACTGGGTGGGCAAAAGAATCTAAGAGTGGAGATAGCCAAGGCTCTTAGGCTTGGTCATCACTCAATGATTCAATAATTCAACAATCATCTATAAAGGATATAATATTTAACTTTGATGATTTTATTGTCTCCTCACTTCATGAAGATGCCAATTATGCTTGTACTCTGGATTTAAATGAAGTTCTAGTTTAACTCCTCACCTCAGATTGAGAGTCCACGGAGGTTGATAATCTCACTCGATTTGAAATATTATTCAAAGACCTAACCCTTAACCCAAAGACAATATATCTATATGGGAACTCCTAATGTCCTCTCAATTATAACTATTTCTATTTGAAATATTTTTCCTAAAAGTCATCATATCTCTTTCAGCCAAGGGCCCATGGAAATAATGGGGAGTCTAAATCTTTCTAAAAGTATATCATTTTCCAATGAAGAAATGCCCAAAATAATTCATGCCATAATATAGCCTTAAACATCATAGTGAATGTCAAAGATAAAGGATCCCTATGGTACTTATTGATAATGGATCTTCTCCAAATGCCTGCCCGCTGAGAATGACAAAATTCTTAGAGATAAAACATAAATATATCATATCCACCACTTAAGGCGTGATGTCCCATGATACCACCCAGAGATAAGTAAAGTGATCTATAAAACTCAGTCTTAGGATCTTCCTACTAGAAAACGTTACTGAGTTCCAAGTAATTGACATCCTCCTTCAATCTTTTTTTACGATGACTATGGCTTCATGACATTGGTTGAGTCTTTTCATCACCGCATCAAAAGTATAATTTAGTCTATAGGGAAAATTTTATCACCATATCAGGGGAAGCTAAATTACTCAAAGGATAAGGACATAATATTCCAGTCTTAAAGATACAACACAAGACAAGAGATATATACATAAGAGGATTATAGTTATACCCTCATGTGTAAGTTATTTCTGTTGATAGCAATGAACATATTATTCCACCTTACTCTGAATGAGGATGCTATAATGTCACTCAAATGATAATGAAAATGAAATTCCTACTAGAAATGGCCCTCAAGAAGAACCACCAAGGGATCAATGAGCTTAGCAAGATGTCGCACCATACCAACACCAAGGGGATATGGTACAAACATAAGAATAATGAATTTATTTCCAAAAAACTAAAATATAAATGACCCGAATTCAGGAAACCAAGGGTTGCGCATGCTCCATATCACCTTAGCCTAAATGAATGCTTCATCATAGAAGGATAATAATTTACAATCTGTGGATATCCCTAACCATGGGTATAAACTAACTCTGGAAAGAAGATGCCTGGGTGGGAGATTTTATTTGAGGACCGCCTCACATGGATAGAAGATGAGGTATATGAAATAACATACTTGATTGGGAAATTGGAGAAACCCTCTACAAACTGGGACTCTATTGAAGATCCGAGGAGCATTGATCTATTCAGGGAAGTAATGGTGGAAGACGAATATAACTTGACATTCTTCCACTTGACAATAACAGAGAAGCCCTTTAAAGATGAAAATGTCAATGTGTTTTGGGAAGAATGACCAACCACCATTTGTAACCTCCCATTCGAGGATAAGACCCCTAAGGAAAATTACCTTGATGTAATTAACCATATCAATACCTTTGTAAAAGAAATAAACTTTAAATTTAAGTATCCTTGTGTGTAAAATATTTATAAAGATGAATGTGAAAACCAAGGTAATGAATCCAATTCATATAATGAAGAATTAAAAGACAACCTAAAAGAGTTTAATGACAAATAAACCAATTATAGACAACCTGTTGAAGAAAGAACAACGGTTAATTTAGGATCTTCTATTGAGGTAAAAGAAGTAAATAAAGTTTCTTCTTTAATTGATCTAGAAAAGTTCGAACTCATTCAACTCCTCAAAGACTACATCGACATCTTCATCTAGTTCTATGACGACATGCCGGGAATTAAATCTAAAACCGTTGTCCTTGACGTAACTACTTATCTAGAATCTAACCCGATTAAGAAAAACCTCTTTAAGATCAAACCCGTATAGTCACTCAAGGTCAAAGAAGAAGTGATGAATATGCTCAACATAGGTTTTCTAATAGTGGCCGAATATGCTACATGGATGGCTAACATCATAGTTGTACCTAAAACACGAGGGAAGTAAAATTTTGTTGAATGTAGAGATTTAAATAGAGTCTATCCTAAGGATGATTATCCTTTTCCATACATAGACATGATAATTGATGGTACGACTAATCAGGCTTTTAAATCCTTTGTAGATGGTTTGGCTAGCTATAACCAAATCAAGATGTACCCAAAAGTTTAAGAAAAAAATAGCCTTCACTACCCGTTAGGGAACTTTCTATTACATAGTGATGCCTTTTGAACTCATGGATGTTGGTTCTAATTATCAACGAGGGGCTACTACTTTGATACACAACATGATCCATAAGCAAATAAAAGTATATGTGGACAATGAAATAATCTTTAATTCAAAAACACGTGAAGGGCACGTGCCATTGTTAAGAAAATTACTCGAGAGACTAAGGATGTACCAGATGCGCTTGAATCCCCATAAATGTCTCTTTGGAGTTCCTAAAGGAAAGCATATAGGATTCCTTATCAGTAAGAAGAGGATTGTGGTGGACCTGTCCAAAGTCAAAATCATCTTAGAAATTCCACCCCCACATAAAGAGAAAGAGGTCGAATATTTCTTAAGAAAGATCCAACACATAAATAGGTTCATATATTATATGAACTCCATATTCAAGCCTATCGTTAAACTGATCCATAACGACTCTACTAACATATGGAACTCTTCATGATAAGAAGCCTTTGATAGAATTAATTAGTATTTGACTTATACCCATGTATTGGCCCCACCTTGACCTGGATACTCACTTCTCCTATATCTTGGGATCATTGACATGGAAGTAGGAGCCAGACCTAGTATGTTATATAATCATGAAAATAATATTCCATATACTACGCCCATTGATAACTCAATGAATAAACAAAACCATAAATGACTTTAGAAAAATATTACTTATCCCCAGTGTTGGAAACACAAAAGTTGAGACACTTTATGATCGCATTGAAAACCAAGTTTATCTATCGAATGGTTATCTTAAAGTAGTTACTCGAAAAACCTGCACTGACAAGCATAATGCCAAATGCTTATTCTTTCTTAATGAATTCTACATTGAATATGTACACTAAAAGGAAATTAATGGGAAAGACATTGCGAATTGTTTAACCAATTATCTTTTATAAGAACAAGATGAGGTCACCGCTCACTTCTCATAGAAAAAAGATCTTATGGTTGAAAGTTAAGACATATACATATGGAAATTATAGTTTAATGGAACAACTAAAAATAAAAGATATGTCATTGGAATGTTGTTGGTTTCTCCACACAGGAGGCACCAATATACAACCATTAAACTAAATTTCAATTGCACAAAAAACATTGATGAGTATGAAGATTGCAATGTAGGTATGAAGGTATCCCACAACAAAGGAATATAAAGGATATACGTGTTTGGAGATTTTCCCTCATTATTTGCTAAACCTTTGGCATTAGTAGATGAATGAGTAAAATTTATTACCATATCATTTAGTACTTTGGTGAATTAACTTCATTATTTAATGATGTTCGTTTATTTGATCTCCCAATGGCTCGAAATAGTTTTGTTGATGCCTTTTCTACTATTACCTTTATGGTAGATATCCCTAGAGAAAGGATAGAGTGCATGTAGATATATGAAAACATTAGCGACCTAGATTCATGTATGAAATTTGCATGACCGAAACTTCAGATAAAGGACAATAGTAAAATAAATCCTTCAAAAGGTATCCTTAGGATGGTCTCTATTCAAGTCTCTATAGTCAACGCACATCCTAACACTCTTCTATTTTAAGAACATATACGATGTTAACCATCTAATATGAGGTATTTGGATACTCTTAAAAGGCTTACACTAAGTTGTTACATCACCTCTTCTTTAACATTGAGAGACCATTCTTGTATAATTTTTAGGAGTTTTTATTTGACTAACTTGGAGTCTGGATATGCAGGTATGTGGTGGACAATTATTTGTGAATTAAATCCTAGCATATCGTCTTAGGACCAAGAGAAAACATTAACTTATTCTTTGAGAAGTTGTAGGAGTTCACACTTTTTTATATCGTCTAAAGAAGAACCTATTTTAAATTTTTTTAATCTCATTTGGAGACCCTAAGTCAACCGTTATCTTTTCGCCAATAGGTTGTGAATGATTGATTTTCTTGTCATATATATCTTCTAGGTTGTCTTATAATTTATTGTTATGTAAATTAAATTCATTACTTTTATTTTCACATTCATCATCATCATTGTTTTCCACACAAGGATACTCAAAGTTATAATTTACTTCTTTAATCGAAGGGTTAACATGGTCAAGTACATCAAAGTAATTTGCCCCAATGGAATTCTCCTAAAATGGGATAGTAGCCGGTGGTTCTTCCTAGATCATATAGCCGATCTAATCTTTAAAAGGATTATTCATTATTGGTAAGTGGAAGAGGGTACAGTTCCTCTCATTTTGTATCATTACCACTAAAAATAGTTTGGTATCTGTCAAATCTTCAATGGGATCCCATTCTCATAAACTCTATTATTTCTTGAACTTCCTCTTTTATCCATATGGGACGATCCTCAAAGAAAATATCTAACCATGGCATCTACTTTTTTGGAGTTTTCATACATCCATAGTTAGAGAAACTCACAAAAGGGGAAATCATTTCCTTTATTGATAAAGTATCCATCGAGGCTAGAGAGATATGGTGCATGTGCATCCCATAATTTCTTGATTTTATGTCTCGTAAACTTTAGATATTTGTAAATGAGGTCATAACTCTATTTATTACATCCTAGTCCCTTGGTGTTGAACTATTAAGGTATTTTGATATGATCATTGACCCCTTGCTAGTTTTTTCAAGTCCTATCCCGAGTAATAATTTCTTTAACTTTTGGGTGACATTAAAAAACCATATTTAGATTATGGTGGTGGGATTAGTTCATTAGTATTGATTGAAATGACCTGTATATAAGGGTCTATCTAAAAACCACTAATTCAGATATATTTACTCTTGTGTTTGATCTCCACGACTAAGGTGTCGGGTCCTTCCTGTTTGAGCAAGTTAGCATCTCCAAATATGGTGATGAAATTTTTCCCATGGAAGAATTTTAGTTTTCGATATACTGACAAAGCAACACCCTTGATATCATGAAGCCACATTTGTTCCATAAGAATATTGAAAGAAGAGGGCATGTTAATTTATTAGAACTCACCGAGGATCTCTAGAGGGACGATCTCGAGATTGACTTCGATGGAACCCGATACTTCTCTTCAGTGTTTATCGTAGTCTCTCCTAAGTGGTGGGCTTGATACCCTCATAATTAACTCCCAAGTTTTTGGTCATTATTAATGGGCATACATTCAGGGCAAATCTGTTATCAATGAGTACCATGAGTATCATTTGTTCGTGGACATTCACTGTAATATTTAGGTCCATATTGTGACATGGTCCAATCTTGGGAAATTTTATTATTGGCGAACGATATGCTCTTTTCAAAATTCAGGCTTTCGACTATTTCCATGAGATCTTTGAGGCTGGAGGGGATGGGCAACATCTTTTGAGAAAATTATTATATAATGAAATATCTATGCATCTGGGAGGACCTGAGGAGTACCCATATAGAGACATTGACTTGTGTCTTCTTCAACTGATCTAAAACCAGATTTTCTTTGACTTATCCCAATGAATCTTCTTCAAACACCTCTTTTCCTTTGTTTATTACTTTTTTCCTAGAGGGAATGGGGTTAAGAATTGGTTGTTTGAAGAACCTTCCAGATCAAACGAGATGTTAGACTTCTATGGACTCCTAATAATGGGTAAGGAATTCGTCCAATATTTCATCAAAGTTCAGAGTACAAACATAATCATCATCTTCTCAATAAGGTGAGACAATTGGGTCATTAAAGTGGAATATCAATTCTTCTTCAAATGATAGTTTGGTTATTGAACCATTTAGAGATAACCATGCCCAAGATCCTTGGTTGTCTTCTGTTTCAAATTATTCTCCCTACCCAGTAAGGATAATTTTTATACACTGAGGTCCCCTTATTTATTCCGCGACTTGTTTCTCTTCATTGTACATTTCCTATTAATATTTAAAGAGGTTCTTATGTGTTTAATAAAAGGAAATCTAATTTTTCTTAGAACACTAGGTACATGAAATGGTATAAGATAACCTCCAAAGGGTATCCACCGATGACTTTTAAAGCTCCAAGCATCGACACCGTAATATCCACGTGTGTCTGTGTGGGTGATACACGATCTAGATGTCTATTGACTAGGCTTTTGAGGTTTGGTTATACTACTCATTTTGTTGAGTCGATGGGCTTAATAAAGAGAGATGGTTCTTCAAATCCATATTCCGTGGTAATGGCATTCATATAATACCCCGTAATTTTGAGGACTGGAAATTTAAATTATTTTGGGAGAAATAATATTTATTTAAATTGGAGAATTTTAAATTTGGAAATTGAGGTCGAAATTAGAGGAAGTTATGAAGTATTTCGGATGACAATTCTGAGTGTAGAGTTGATCCGAGAGGGGTTGAGATAGTCAAAATGACCGTTCTTGGGTTTCGAAATATTTTAAGTTAGTTTGACTCGAATTGGAGTAAACGAGTCATTTAAAGTGTGTATTATCATTTAAAGTTGGGTATTTTGGAGATAAGGCTTATAAAGCCTACGTGAGATAACAATATCATTTGTGACATTGAGAAAGACCTAGAAAGAGAGAGAGAAGACGAAAGGTAGAAGAGAAAGAGGATAAAATCTTGGAGATTTCGTCCAATCCGTGATTTCGAGGAAGATTCAACCTCTACAACTTTGAGGCAAGTGATTAAACTTGCTAAACAATCTATGTGTGTAATTTATTTCATGATTTGTGGATAAAAATATGGATTTGGATTAATATGTGAAAACCTAGGTTTTGTGGATTAAATCTTGCATTTGATGTTTATATATGGGTTTGATGGTGTAGTGATAGTTGGGATCATATTTGGGTTGATTTATGAGGTTAAAATCATGATTTGATGAGGGTTTGATGGTTAGAGTTGACGATTTTTGGGTTTGGGATTCGTGGGTTATGCAGAAGTGGGAATTTTTGGAGTTCTGCAAACCCCGATTCGATTCGCCCCCCGCCCCCCTCTCAAGTGAATCGATTCGGATTTAGGCAAAAGTGTCAGGTCTGTGTGACCAAATCGATTTAGATCCAAAATGAATCGATTCGATCTAAGACAGACTTACAGGTCCTTGGGACCTAATCAATTCGCATACTGGAGAATCGATTCTCTTTTAGGACCGAATCAATTCAGACTGGGCCGAATCGATTTGAAAACAGGGCTGTTTTGCGAAGTTTTTCTAGAGTGAGTTTTACTCCGTTTTGATTAGCTTTATCGATTAAGAACATTCTTATATGATGCGAGAAACATGTTTTTGAGGTTTATTGGGAGCTTATTTTATGATGTGGTATTGGGCACATATCGAGTTACTTGGGAAAGTATAAATTGGAGTGTCGCATCGACTTAGTAGGGAATCCTATTAGCGACGGGAATCCTACATGGAGATTGGATGTAAGTTATTTTATGATGTGACGTTGGTGGATCATCGAGGTGGTTGTGAATGTATGACTTGGAGTTGTTATGCTGACTTTTGTGTTGAATCCTCCTAGCGACGGGATTTTTATTTAGATATGATCGGGGACCAATCAGAGAAAGGTCGTGTACCCTTAGTGACGTTAAACTTAAGGATTTAATCATAAATGCGATAATGATTAAGGTTTCATATGAGCAACTAAAACGAAATCTGAATTAGAAAGGATTTAATGTAGTACCGACTAGAATAGTTCGTGTTTATATTTATAGTCGGGTTAATTATTGTATATCTATGAGCATATGGATATAGACGGTGGGTAAGATGATTATTATATACATTCGGCTATGATATGGTTTGTATATATGATGTATATATGTATATCTTGTGTGAATGGTCTATATACTTAATGTGTGAGCATACCCCTCTAGTTCTATCATGGGAAGTTGCGCGATGTGAATGAGACCCCTGGCTTGAGGAGCAGGGAGCGTATAGTCCCTAGGTCATAGTCGTCAATTATTTATTGCGTGATTTTTATTCCGGGTGAGAAGTCTTAGGTATGACTCGTTCTCACTTTCAGGTTCGGAACTGTGACCGCTTCCCATACGTTGTGATTTGTTTGTTTACTAGGGCAGTGTGATAATAGTCCGGTGGCTGGTAACCCGGGATAAAGTGAATAATTCTTGGCAGATGATAGCATTGCAGAGAATATATATATATATATCCTATAAGTGAATGTGATATGGGTATTCTAAATGCACGTTATGTGTATTATGTATACGTGCTTGTTAGGGTTGAATGAACATGTTTATACCTAGAATAAGGTTATACAGACCCTAAAGGTTCTGTGTGATATCTTATTTATCAACTTAGAGATAGTTGTTCTTAATAAGTAGTCGAGGTTGTATGGGTTGTGTGCTGAGGGAATAATGGATCTCGATGATCAACATTGTCAAGGAGTAGTGTATCGGGGGGGTTCCTTGTTTGAATTTATCTTTGTGAGACGTCCCACGCACGAAACATAGAGAAGTGTTGGGAGTAGGGAGACGTTTAGTTTTGGTACTCGAGTTTATCCATTATGGTGAAACATTTCTTTATAAGTATATAAAGATGGTGTGTGACTACTCTGATGTTAATAACTAGTTTAAGTTAAATACTTAGAAAACGATGAATTCTAGTAAGTTATATGCGTGTATATATATATATATATATGTTATTGTATATGTTTGGGGAGTAAACTTAGGATATGATAGAATGAAAAGATAACGGTTATATTTTATATAGTGGGTTACGTGGGTTAGATTATGCGTAGATTAAGATTGAATTGTCCCTAGAATGTGTCGGGTAGCACATTTGAGGTTCATGTGCATACGTTTAGGTGCGCGCTTTAGTCGAGGGGTGACTTTGTGTTTTAAGAGAGTGCGACTCCACTTTAATTATGAAATTGTGCATTTATAATTATTATGCATTTTAATGAACTTTATAAAAATGTTTTCAAACCTCAGTCTCTGACCCCTTTATATTTCTCTCTTGCTATACATATATTGTAATATATTATAGGCGTCCCACCGCAATAACGCCAGTGATGCTTTTCTATCAAGTGTCCTCGAAGTTGTAGCAGATGCGAACTGTTGCAGAATTTTTGTTATAACCGCTTCCTATCTTGTGTAAATCTAGTTAAGGATTCATTTTGTATATTGGGTTTATACCCAAGGGTTATATGTAGCACTTTTATATTTCTCTCCTTAGGATTGTTGTATTGTCTGTGACCTGACAACATATTTAGGTATATTTCCTTTTGTATACTTATTAGGTTTTAATTTGAGTACTTCCTTTTATCGTGGTACGTGTGTACATTTTATAAGGTTCAGTAGTTACTATATTGTTGGTGTGATGTTCATTATATATTTTTAATATTTTTTTTGGCATCCTCTTATTGTAGTATTGGGTAGTTAGCTATGTTTATTTAGTATCGACAGTAGATGCTGAGAATGATCCACTTGAGATTCCTAATTTATCTTAGTATAGGGTGGGCCACCCGTTATTACTTTAAGCGGGTGTCACAATTCACTCCAGAGATGTGGTCGGGCAAATGATTATTGTTGACATTAGGATTTAATTTTGTAGGTGCATTAATATTTCTTGGTTCTAAGATTGTGTATTACGTACTGAAATGGAGATCCACCAAAATTAGTTTTGCCCACCTAAAATACTATGATAAAAAATTTACCCAAATTTTAATCAACCAACTTCAAATTTCAGCTTGGTTAAATATCTCGATGATAAAAAAAAGCATAATAGGTAAACAAGAGCACAACAACAAATGTATAAGGACAAACATCTAATAATGGAAAAAACCTTAGGCCAACCTCAGGGTACGTGTGAGAGAATCATTTTACTATACGTGAATCAAGGCTCCTGATATACCTCATAGGGAAAGTACCTAGGAGAGATGATTCAATATACTCGTGGTATGTGAGTGATGTTTATCGATAACATTACACTCTATATACAACTAGGTTACGAGACCAAGAAGAGTGGAAGCTATCTCTAGGAACCCACGTTAGTTATACCCAAATCCCATAGCTAAGCTTTCTAGGGTAATGGGGTATGTAGTGATATGCATATGTTATGCAGCGAAGTAGTGTTCATCTTTTGGAAAGTCTTTTATTTTTTGGGCAAGACCCATTTTCACTTGATATTATTACGTATCTTAGCATACATATCACAAAAAGTTCAAGGGACACCTAGAGTGTATTTTATCCCTACGGGAGAGCATATAATGATATGCCAAAAGTACACCCTCTTACTCAGAGCAACTAACCTCGACCAGTCTCACAGCCGAGGTGACCAGAAGCCAATGGCAACCATCAGTAATATCGTCTCTTATAAGGTCGACCCTAGCCGACGTTGTAGCAACCTCATACACCAACCTCAACTGGTTAACAATCGGGGTCAGCAAGGTCTCATGAGCTCAATCATCTACCAACATTACCATCATCCCAAGTCGACGCTACATCACCAGCTGAAATCAGCAGTCACATGGGTTCAATCATCTACTAAAATCATCATTGGCCCCAACCGACATTACATCTCATACCCAACCTCTGACAGCCCTCCTGGCAGAGGTCTTCATGGACACAAGGAAACTACACCTGACTCCGCCAACCTCGTACTTGTCCAGGCCGAGGTTGCACCAGTCAAGGACACAGGGCCGAGCATTTACAAGCACATGTAAGGTTTTGAACGCGTGGATAAATCATTTATAACCGAATCATTCCCCCCACGTGAGGGAATATTGAGATCATCATTATTTACATAAGATCAGCTAGGTGTTATCCCTACACTGGTTCGATCCACATGAACATGCTCATTGCATTCTTGGGGGTACAAAATACCCCCAAACACTATAAATAGAGGTCATCCTATACCTTGTAAAGGGATATATAATTACAAACCCTAGCCAAACTATGGTGCATTTTTAGTTGAGAGAGAAAGTGGAGTGATCGTATTGCTAAGGCCATTAGATCCCTCTTCTGATAGTGATACTCATACTCACTTGCACAGTGGACGTAGGCAATTGCCGAACCACTTATATTGGTGTGTTTATCCTCTTCTCCTCACCTCCTTATACTATACATACACTCTTGTGCTGCCATTGTTATTGTTAGTTGGAGCTTCTCAACACCTCATCTGGTGGTGCTATTTAAAGCATCATCAATGGGGTATGTAGTGATATGCATATGTTATGCATCGAAGTAGTGTTCGTCTTTTGGAAAGTCTTATATTTTTTGGGTAAGACCCATTTTCACTTGATATTATTACGTATCTTAGCATACATATCACAAAACGTTCAAGGGACACCTAGAGTGTAACCTTATCCTACGGGAGAGCATGTAATAGCAGTGTCTTCCTACCTAGTTAGGTATATAAAAAAGAATAAGAATAAATGGTACATACTAGAATACACACGAATGTACGGAATAACATGCTAAAAAAAATAAAAATCTACATTATATTGAGTTCAGACAAGTTAATAAAAAAATTCCTTAGCGAAGTCGTCTATGTGAGAACCCTAGCACGAGGTGACACGCTTGTCTCCAGTCTCGCAAGTGCATGCGTATCCTCCTTTGGGATAAAATATGAAGGACAAGGGTAATTGGTGGTGATGAATGGCCATTGCCTCTTCCTCTTTTAAAATAAAGAAGTCGTCAGCCTATTTTACACAAAATAAAGAAAAGAAGGGGAAGGCCTCCATAGACACCTTGTGAAGGCAAGTAATCTATGTGTTTAACTAGAGAGTCAGATGTCCTAATAATGGGTTATAGATTAGGAAGGTATTATGTACCCGATCCACCCTTTTGGTCTAAAATATAGATGTGAAACTTTTATCTAAGCACGTCACAGTGTAAAAAGAAATAATAAAATGAAAAAATAGTTGTAAATAGAATATGTAGCGCAAAATGGGATGTGTGGCGAGATAAAGAACTTCCTCACTCAAGCGACAATCCAAGTGAGCCTATGTATTTGCACGGATCGATTCAAAGTCCACGTAGTTCACAGTGAGACAAGATGGATTTCACCTCTTATATAGGCTCAATGTAAGAGATCATAATTTTCTTTGATCTTTTAAGGTGTTTTTAGAGTGAAAAACTGTATCTGGAGATGTAAATGATTTATTTTCATGAAATAACTTAAACGAAGTAGAGTCACTCATAAAATCACTTTGATAATAAAATAATAGGTTAAATCCCCATATCTTGTGATCGTTTAACCTATGTGGAAGCAATAGTGCTTTTGAAGCTTTTTTGATTATTTTTTGGACACTGTGAGAGTAAAGATAAAAATAAATGAATATTTTCAAGATCTAACTTGAATTTTAGATACCGGGTTTCGGTTATAAGCCTACATATTTATCGCAGGTTCAACATAGTTCGGACATAACCTATGGAGAAAAGTAATCCCAGACAAGAGAAAACATTAAGAAAATATGATTTGAGGTGGTGTTGCAGCATAACATCTCCCTTTCTATGTTAAGATTTCAAAATAAAGATTAGGAAGAAACGTAGATGTAATATTACACGTGCACGTTTTCATTTCAGCATTGTTCAATTTTGAAATCAACCTTTTTGGAGTAGATCTAAGTTTACTTTTGAAGAAAATTAGCTTTTTGAAAGAAAAAAGGAAAAGAAGAGATGAATAGATATTTTGGCTTCTTTTGGGGGTTGAGTGAGAAGAAGAAAGTTAGGTCATTGGGTTATGAGTTTAGATCTTAGTTTGTAAGGGGGTTTGAAGGTAAAATGAGGGATTTTGGAGGATGTTTTGGAGAGAAATCACTTATGGTTAGAGAGGAAGCATTAAAGAGCCGGAGTTATTATTTATTGAAATGGTTGGTGAGATCCCCTTTCGTAAGAAAATTACCTCGAGTGGAGTACCGATCTACTATGTACACTATACACTAGGATCGATTGGCCATGGGCACGCATTTTTAGATTTCAGTTTATTTTGGGGACAATTTGGGTCATTATTAAATCACTATTTGGGTTACCTTCATCGATCTCAAATTAAGAGCCTTTTCGAGATTGACGTGTTTTAAGAATAAACGAATCAATCATCAAGATCAAAACTTAGTTACTATCTTTTAATTTGGTTCATTGATATACTCTTAAAGTAGAAAGATGGCTCTTAATTTGAGACATGGCAAAAAAAATACACGATTCCTAATTTGAGACGGATGGCGTATATCATAATCACAATTTTATTTTATACTAGTAGGTACACACATGCGTTGCACGCATGACCAATGTTTGAAGTTACGTGTTGAATGGTATGGAATACATGAATCTCAAAATGACATGAAAATATTTAAATATAAATGAAATTGGGTAGGAATAAATGTTTAAAGATGTTGCATCTGTGTCAAATGTAGTATATTCCAGTTCAAAATGCCAAGAAAATGAAAGATTTGAATGTTAGAACATGTTGCATGTGTGTCAAATATGTTTTATTTACTATTCAAATTGCGATGCAATTGAAGTATATCATGTCAGAAATATATATGAGCCAATATTGGAATAATAAAATATTTAAATACATAAAAAATAAATGACTTGGCAAACCAATTTAACTATCAATCACAAGTGATGGCTATTTCCCTTGGAAAAAGGTGGTGTTAGAAGCAACCAAGAATTTCTAGCTAGGAGTGTAACGATGTTTATAAATATAGTGAATCATGTTTAAATCTTATAGACGTGATGTTAGACACAAATTCTATGGCTTCCCTTAGCATGACAATTGAAATATGATGTGTGTTTATTTAAAACATTGTAACAAAGAATAACTTGAAATTATTTACGTGAATGATTTGTAATGATTAATCGTGGCTCATTTTATTTACAAGAAGTTCTTCAATTAAACAATAAATTTGAGAGTGCGCAGCGGATCAAGAATCTCAAATTTATTTAATTATATGCCAATTCACACCAAATTTAAATAACCCTAAAAACATGCATCTATGTTATTGAACGCATTAAATCAATAAACATGTAAAGAAATCAAATTTCAGGGAAAAAAACCTTTCGGGTAAAAACCTTTATTTCACTAACAGTTTTGCAAATCACAACTTACAAATACAATTAGAGAAATCTACAATGAATTTCCACAAGAACTCATAAAGATCGCAACCTTGAATTCAGTAGTGGCTTCCCTCGAGATCCGACAATGATCGCAGTCGCCAGCAGTGAATCCCGAAAGATCCATAAGAACCGCAGTTCTCTTCCTCAGGAGAGAATACACTTGAGTACCCCAAGTCAGCAATGGAGGCTACACCCCACAAGAAAAACTTCAACATAAGTGTTTGGATTCCAAAGATGATTCAAAAAAGTAATTGGGATGGATTTTTTGTGAATCAAAAACAAAGTTTGTCCCTTTTAAATGAATACTTATTGTAGTAGGTCTCTCAAAAATTTTCTTCCAAAGTCTTAAATAAAAATCCTCCCGAAATAGGTATTTATTGAAAAGATAGATATCTGAGGCGGCGCGTCAGTTTTCCTTTATAAAGGGGCGAACCGATTCACTTTTCCAGTACCGAGGCGAAACTTCTTGTAAAAATCGAACCGGTTCCCCTTGGGACCAAACCAGTTCGCACCATATTTTTCTTCCTTCTTCCTTTAAATTTCCTCATCTGTATAACATGGTATGTGAAGTCTTATGAAAAATTGAGTTTCTTGATAATCGAATTCGTCTTCTTGAATATGTGAACATGAAACTCCTTTAATGTTTGTAACAGGATATGACATACTCAATGTAAACTAGGTTTAAGGACAAATTTCTAATCGAGTCAATTTGTAGTATGTACTTAATTTCGGACAAAACAATGTGAGTCATAGGATATATGTTCACGTTTTATCCTTCAAGCCTATGACTAGAGTATGTTGAAGACGTAGTCGCCAGAAATTGAAGAATATATCCTTGTCGGTTTTCGTGCCACGTTTGATGTCATCAACATGTTGTTTCCAATGTCTCCTAAAGGTATGAATGCATTAATATATATAATGTCTCCTAAAGGTATGAATGCATATATCTATATAATAAAGTAAGAAACTTATGTATGTCATAAGATGCAAAGATGATGTTATCAATATGATGTATTCCTACAATGCCTCATTTTCCCTCAAATATTTTATTTCCCCCTCTTTTCTTTCTCACTAATTTATTCTCCCTCTTTCACTTTAATTAAAACACAAGGGAATTTTCGTAAACACATCAAAATGTACAACTTCTCAACACACACTTCCCCGTTCACACGCCAAAGTTCATTTCACTCCCATGACACAAACCCTCTGATCTCTTTTGGCATTAACCCATACCATACCCTCTTTTCTCCCCGCCCCACCCCACCCACCCTTCCATTCTCTTTTCTCCCCGTTGCTTGCCTCAGGTAGGTTTACTTTATGTGTTTTGTCAGTTTGTTCCAGATCTAAGAACTATTTGCGGTTTGCTTTTGGATACCTAATTTTTTTTTGTTTTTCTCCATGTTATGTTTTGCTGATTGAACCTCATCAGTAGAGAATGTCACACACAATCTCCCTTTCTCTGAGACACATGCACACAATGGTTATATTCGAGTATGTAGAATTTTTTTTCATATATGATAATTTTTTTTTTTTTGGGGAGGGGGGGGGGGGGGGGGCGGGGGGAGGAGGGGGGGGGGGTCAACTGCATATAGTTTTTTGGTGCGACCCTCTCTCTCATATTATCTCTTTAGTTTTTTATTTAAAATTTTATTTTGTGGTTCTTTGATTTAGATTTTTCTCTTTTTATCTAGGGTTTGTGGATCTGATAATGTGGTGAAAAGGACCGAACCCATTTTTTTTCATCATTTCTGGTGTACATCTGAGAATAGGTTTACAATATAATTTCCTCATTGTGATTTAGGACTTTGAAATTTCATCTTTGTGTACATATTTGATTTTTTTTAAATCTGTTTATTTTTATGATTATGTTTTGGGATCTATTTTGTTTTTTTCTATGTTGTTTATTTTTCTTTTTGCAGATGAGTCTATACTTCAAAATCCTAAACATGTATACTCTTTTTCATTTTTATTGTCTGTCTATTTTTAGATTTTAGGTTAGGGGGTTGTTTATTTGCATTTTGTGTTTTAGGGATTTTTATTTGCGAATTTGTACAGGGTTTGACAATAGGAACCATGTTAATAGAAATCGAGTTTGGGTTCCATTTTGACAATAGTCCGAATATTAACCTCTTCGTATGCTAATTTTTTTTTGAGAAAATAAACATCATATAGCAATTATTTAATATTTCATTATATATGGTTCTTTATAATTTAATTACATTTGGGTATTCAGGGCATACGTACAATGATTGAGAGCGATATCGTATTGTTTTACATTTGGATATTCTGAATATATAGTACAAAATAGATTGAAAAGGGTATCGTATTGTTTGACATTTGTATTTCTATTATGTGATATTGACATTCAGCAGTTCCATATTCATTGAAGTTAAAAGTTTCTTATAAATTGGGATGTAATTCCCTCTATTTTCTTAGTGAAGCATATTCTACAATTTTAGTTACTAATATTATTATTTGGTTCTTACGTATTGAAAAGGATGTTAGGTTTGATAAGTAGTTTGTTGCAGGCACTTGGAGTTGTGGCACACAGCTACCCAAAGCTTAAGATCATGTGCTGGGAACAAGTGTCCTCTATCACTGCTCAGTTTCCACCGATAGTTTGCCACCCCACCTACTACTCTGACAAGTCACCACAGAGGCCAAGTGAACCAATCCCCTAAGTAATAATTTTCATCTTTCGTGTTCTAAATTTGTTTTCAATTTTCAGTAATTACATTCTTACTTTTCGGATTTAATTCCTTGATGATTGTTGTATTATTTATATTTGAGTTATAGTACTAACATTTCCTTATTCATCAAATTCAACTCCTTTAACATTTTTTATAGTTGTGGGATAGGTGTTTGACATACGGTCTAACTTAACGTTTTCCTGGTGTTTGACATTTCTTTATTCATCAAATTGAACTTCTTTATCTTTTTGAGGCTATGAAGATGAAAAAAATGAAAGAAACATGTTTACCTTGGGTCTTGAGTATGGAATTTGCGTAATTTGTAGATCAACCATGATCCAATGCCATATCAAATGCAAACAATGTGAAACTAAATTGAATATCTGCAGGCTACTCTACTTTACACTCTAGGGGATTCCACTACACATTTGAAGGAACTTCAGGTCTGATTGATTCTAATAATTTTTAGCATTTTCTCATAATTTGTTAATTTTGGATGTTGAATTACCTTTTTCTCCCGTAGACTCTAAAGCATGAGATATTTTTCCTTCAGGCGAGTAATAGAGGGCCACAACAAGAACTTCAAGAATGTCAAAATAGTTGTGAGCAACTGAAAAAATAAGTTGTGGAGACTTAATCATTTCGTCACTGGTATGGCCCCTAGAATGATGTACTTTCTTTCGAAAGGAAGCGGTTTACAATTGATGCTATCTCTATAAAATTGATGCTAACTCCAGGACATCAGCAACAACCATCTTGTTATCCAGTCATCATTCGCCCAGCAACAGTAGCCGTCCTGCTATCCAGCCATCCACCCGCGGTCATCCTACCTCCGTTCGACGCTACTCAGGTATGAAGATCAATATTGTTTTTCATTTTTTTCATGCTATTTTTTAGGTCTTTTTTCCCTTTCTTTATTTCAACATTGGTTTCTAAACATGTTTTTGTATATATTACTATTGGTTGAATCATATTGTGCCTTTTCTTTATTATGAAAATAACACACCTCCAATCCTCAAGAGACAACTATTAGTATTTGTCACATTTTTGTCAACATTTTTTAGTGTATATATTACTATTGGTTGAAACAGGTTTCTGTATATATGTCATTATGTTGGTTGTTTAGGATTCTGGTCTCTGTTCTCTAATCTAAAAGTTATGATTGAATTGTGTTGTCAGTGTATTAGGCTCTTTTCTCTCTTCTAAAAATGTTATTACTGTATTACTCTCATGTTTTCAGTTTTGGGATGTTTAGTGTCAGTCTAATATATGCCACTAGAGCAGAGAATGGTCTTGAATCCACTATTGTGAGGCCTTTTGACTGGATTGGTCAACAAATGGATGTCATACCAGGGATTGATGGTCCCAGCGAGAGTATCCCAAGGGTTTTGGCTTGTTTTAGTAATAATCTACTACGGGGTGAGCCCTTTAAGATCATGGACGGTCAGGCAGCTTTGCTGAAATGATATTATAGGTGTCTTCCAAATAAGAGATGTTGTTGAATTGCTGAAATGTTATAGGTGTAGTCTTTTAGACTTAACTTTGGATGCGTACTCACAAATTTGCGTATTGTAGCTAATTTTGTTTGAGATGAGTAAGGTACTATAGTAGGCCCTTGACAAGTTTGGTTTACTTGAGCTCTTAGAGTATACCAATTCTTAAGTGTTATTATTGAAGAGAGTTTTTCTTGGAAAGTTTTTAAAGAACTCCCTTCTTTCTTAAAATGTCTTGGTAATACAGAAGTTCTGTTACGAAAATTGAGTTCAAAAGTATCAGTTTACATTTGTTTTGATATGAATTTTTTTTATTTAAAGATAAAAGCGTATTTCCATTACCTATATTACAACATTTTGTTTTGCATTTTGTGTTAGTTCAATTTCCTTAGTTTCCTTCTCTCATCTTTCGCATTTACCAATTTACACAAGAGAGATGAAGTCATGCATAGGAAATTAAAGCAAAACGAAGTGAATAAAATAGTGTGTAGAGTATGGTATCACTACCTCATTGTTAGTGTTTTCCTTAATCCCTTGATGATATTACCAAACCATACCAAGTTCATGGTAGCAAGCGCAGATGGAACCACAAATACCAGTAGATAACCCATGGTGTGCATCTGGATGACCTGATCATAGTGCAAGTATGCATTGTGACACATGTACCTGATCATATTTTCATTCAGTATAACTCAAGATTTTCTTTTTATTATTGGTATGATTTCATTTTACTTTTAGGTGTTTCTTTTGATTTATTTAGACTTCTTCGGACCATAACTGTTTAAAACTTCCCCTCTCCAGTAAACATTGCATATTCTACTACTGTTCCAGAATATTGTCATAATTAGTTTATATGTAGTCATTATTTATATCTAGTTTTGTGTTTGAATTGATTTCATAAGTGGTGAAATTTCAAACTTTGTTATCTGTAATTGGTGTATCGCGTTGTTTGGAATTTATTTTCTGTAATGTTATTTCGGAGTATACACTGGCATGGGGAGACCATTTCCGTTCAAACCCTCCATGGGGTTGGTAATCAACCCCGATCCAACACAAATGCTCTCATCGAGCATTTGTGGGCCCAAAGAAAAGACTGAGCATTTATCTTTACAAATCTCCTTTCTTTATGTATTTATTTATTGCGCTAATTTTTTAGTTATTGTCTTATGGGTTTATGATTTATTTGGTTTTATGGGTTTATGATTTATCTGGTTTTATGGGTTTGTGATTTGTGTTAAACTTTTGTGTTTTGGTTATCAGGGGTGAAATAACACTCACCAATGTACACAAAATTACACCGCTTGACCCATCAGCAAACTGAAGAATTCTATCAACAATAATGGTAATTCTGAGGTTAAAATTGGAGGAGGTGTTTGGCACATCTTTCGCCGAAAGGATGTGCCCAAGTTAATACTTACAGAAGCACATACACAAAATTTCAGGGAATCAGTAATGTTATACACAAAATTTCAGGGAACTATTCTCCTTATCATTGCTATATACTTGAGCACAATCAATATAATGGTCACGGTTATACACAAAATCAAAGAGTAGTATAATTCCTTTTTCTTATTATTTTATTGTCCGACACCCCTGCATATGCGCTTCATAGTTGCGAATGGTGCATGATATTGGAGAAAGCCATTTTATCGGCAATATTTTCCTAATGTTTTGACATTATTACAATTTTGAATCTTTGACATATGGAAGAAAGAATATGATGTATGTTGTCTTAACTTCATTTTTCTTCTCTTGATTCACCTGTGTTATCATTTGAGATTTTCAATCTAGGAATTGCATCCTTTTCTTAATCATTTATTTATTTATTTTGTGATAACTCAAGGTTTGTTGCTGAGATATTTCACGATTTTCATGAGGAGGTGATGGTAACTGCTGCAAGAGGCCATGGTCTAATGGTACGAGTCCAACCAATCGAGGCAAAATTTCCTACAATTGAGAAGGCATTTCTTTCCCAAACCAATCATGCACCATTCTTTAGCAATGCAGGTTGAAATTATTTCAGTAATACAACTTCCCAACTAATTTTTCTCCTTGATCCTATACGAGTGTAAAAAAATGCTCTTGATAATTTTGATGTTTTTAGTACATCTTAATCTTGGTCAAAAGTTTAAGATTTTATTCTTTGAGGATACTTAAACTTTAATATTTCATGTCAGGCCTCATGGCATTGTTATAGTTGGTATAATGGGAATTTTTAAATATATTGTAGGTATTGATTGGCATCCTAATCTGCAAACGAATCAGAATCTGGGAGACGGAGCACCATAACTGCAGATGAAAACTTCAACAATTATAGAATAACAGTTATCTTCGCAGGGAATGAAGTACGAGACAATGTTACCATCATCGTATCTTGGGAGATGGAGGACATCGAGCAGTATTAAAGCGTGAGCATACGACACTGCTACACTTGGACCAAACACTGTATTTCAATTAAATGATGAAAAATTGCATAGTATTTGTCTTTGTAGCTAATCACTATAGCTGCTACCTCACTATAGATTCTTGGGAAGATTGTTGAAGAACAAAAAGGAAGGAGGGTTGATAATGGCCTTTAGTGGTTATACCTCCTATGTGAAAGGCATGAGCTAGAGGATCAGCATTTGGCACAACCATTAGTCTGATAGGGCCTATAATTTTTACTTTTTTTAAGCCTGTTGGGGATTGATGTAGATAGGGAAAGTTGATATCTAAGTACGCTATCTTTTCGTGGTAGAGGTAGCGTGGACCCATAAGTTTTTATTGGGCCTTTTTTTGGTATGAGAAATGAGTCTGTGACATGGAATTGCTGCAATTTTTTTGGGCCTTTTTATTATGATATATTTTTATTACGTCTTTGAGTGTTATCTTGAAAGTAAGATAACTAGGAATTTATGTCTTGAGATTAGGGATTTGTGTATTGAATATATCCATATTAAATGGATTGGACCTGGAATGAATAAAGATTGTAGAATTTTTCACTTCTTCAATTCATGATTTTCATTTGTTTTATTTTTATTCTTATTGGTGAGTTGAGTTTGTGAATACGTTAAAGTGTTATTGTTTCTCTAATATGTTCGTCACTCAGGTATCCAACATTGGAGTACTTTAACCAATGATGTGTGACAAAATAATTTTATTGCAACCATATGGAAGGTCAAACGAAACATGTACTTTGCGAATGTGGTATCGACAATACATCTTTATTATTACTTCTTATGATCCGTGGATCATATTTCGGTACTATACCATTGGCATAGGAATTCAGGAATTTTTTTTATAAATAAATAATGTATATGGTATTTTTCATAAATAATATTTAATCGATGACTTTTTTATACGATGTCCCAGATGAAATTTTAGTAACGTTCTTTAGTTATTTTTTGGTCCTTAAAACAGGTGGATAGTCCAATAAACAAACAAAATTTTGCCCAAAATTTCTAAAATATTGTATTTTTTTTTTAATTATAAGATAAACTATTTCCCCCCTAAAAAATTAGCCAATTCAATACTTTGGAAGTATTTATCATTCCTTCATGAAAACTGCCCATGACTCATACTATAATACACAACTTTTAAGATTTGATAATGATTGATAATTTGTAAAATTATCATCGTGCCTTCATGCACGGGAATACCCTAGTATATATATATATATATATATATATATATACGAGCTTAGAATATTTTTTGTGGGTGTTATTTTTATAAAGTTTCGTCAAAATGATTTTTTATTTTCAGAAAATCATTTTAGAACTTTGTATAAACGTTTTGGGCTTAAAATGAAAAATCTGGATTTTCTGTAATGTCGTTCGAACGAAACTGGAATCTCGTTTGAACAAGAATCCCAGGTCGTTCGAATGAACTGCTTACGAGGTTAAAACGACTTTGTGCTCTAATTTTCTATTTTTTCGTTCGAAGTTTTGTTCAAACGTTCTCGTTCGAACGATTTTATCTAACTGACTCAAAAATTCGTTCGAACGACCTCAAAAAGTCGTTTGAACAACATTTCAGCGGGGAATTTTTTTCTGATAGTTTTTATTTTAACTTCCCACTCTCCCACTTTGTTAAGAAGCTTTTAACCATTTCAGGGCTACAGTTTTTTACTGCCTTTTGGAGAGATTTACACACACTTAGAGAGAAAAACTTCATCGTCCAAATGTCCATTTTCATGTGTTAACTTTTAATGAATTAATTTAATCAAAAACACATGTTTACACCCATGTTTGTTTAAATCCAAGTTCTTATATATATATATATATACTTTCTTGGAGAGTTTTTAGCAACATGTTTTCATCTCTACACATTAGAGAGTGTTTGGGTTCCTTCTATACCCCAAAAAGAAGAGTTTATGTTTGTTGGGGCGTGCTCATACGGTGCAAGGCACCGTGTGTGGATTGATGACGATGGATCCCCATCGGTGGATTCCAAGGCTGCGATGGAGTCTGTAGTTGTTAACTAGGTGGAGGTTGAAGAGCGAAGGAGCGTCAAGGCTTGGACAGAGTCAAGTCGCTATAAGTTTCTCTTGTCGTGTATTTTGTAAAAATACCGTACCTAGTGGATTTATAGGCAGGCCCGTCCGAGATTTTTCCCATTTGGGTTTTCCTTGTACATCGTCCCGTAGAATGATTGTGTTTATTTTTATCTTGCAAATTTCACGTAGAAGCATTATAGGTTAATCAAGATAAAAATTAGTTTAATTTGTAATATTGGTGCTAATTAATATTTGGGTAATTTTAGTTTAATTTAATTTGGAAAAATTGATGTTTAATTTGTTTGGCCTATATTTAATCTTGAATTAATTATTGTTAGGCTATTATTAGGGCTTGAGTTAAATTAACTTTGGTTTTATAGAAAAATTCCTACATCTGTTTTTGTTTAATTTTATTTTGGAAGAAATTAAAATTTTAAGTTTGTTTTTGTTAAAATTTGAAAAGAAATTTAATTTGGAATTTAATTGAACCATCACATTATTTTGAGGATTTGAAATTTGGGGGCTTCCACACCAACAAGTGGTATCATGACATTTAGTCCCTCTTTCAGATTGGTAGCAGAGTTTGGAGCGCTAAGTTATTGCGTTTAGGTCGTTTTAAACTTGTTTTAAAAATGAAAATTTCACCATTTTCAAAATTCCCTGTTTTTGATGGTTCAAATTACGCGTATTGGAAAGCGCGAATGAAATCGGCACTTAAGTCCTTAGATGAGAGGATTTGGCAATCGTTAGTTACCGGGTGGTCCCAACCTACGTGCCTAGTTGAATATGAGCGTGTTCCAAAACCCATAGAGACATGGAGTGAGAGTGAACTTTAATTAGCGAATTTTAATTTATGTGGTTTAAATGCTCTTTTTAGTGCAGTCACACCGGATGAATTTTGACATATCATGACGTGTGAAACTTCTAAAAAGGCTTGGAATATTTTACAACTCACCCATGAGGGAACTAGTGTCGTAAAATCTTCAAAACTCCAACACATCACCACTCAATTCGAGACCATTAAAATGTTACAAAGTGAGATTTTTGATGAATTTTATGCTAGACTTTCTGACATTGTTAATTCATCTTTTAGTTTGGGAGAAAAGATACCCGACAACCATGTAGTAAAGAAACTTTTAAGGTCCTTACCCGATAGGTTTATTCCAAAAGTGACCGTTTTAAATTCTTTACCAACTTTAGCCTCTACGAAACTTGAAGAGCTCGTAGGTAACTAACAAACCTTTGAACTTGATGTGTTTACCTCCAATGATGAAAAGAAGAAAGATAAGGGCATCGCTTTGAAATCCCAAAAGGAGGAAAAATAAGTTTCGGATAATGAGAGTGACATCGATTTTGAGGAGATGGCTATGTATGCTAAGAAGTTTAGAAAATTTCTTTAGTTTAATAAAGATAATATTAAAAAGGATTTTAAGAAATTTGATAAATCTAAGTATGAAAAAGTCGAAAAATTACCTAAAAAACTTAATGAAGATCTTAATAGGGATGAATCGAATTGATGTTATGGTTGTGAGAGTTATGGCCATAGGGCAAGAGAGTGTCCCACTAAACTAAGGAGGGAAAACAAACAACTAATTTCATATGATGCCACCCTTAGTGATGATAGTGATAAGGAAGAGGGACCCGATTCCCCATTTAACGCAACCTTACCGCATTCATGGCAAGTCATGTACGTGACAGTGAGAAATCGTCCAATGATGACAATTTAATACACGACACTTCTGAGGCCAAGATTTGTGAATCCCAAAATTTTGATGGTATAGAGAGTGGAGAAGAAAGATAGAGTGAAAATAAAGAAGAGGTTGATGTGAGTGAACTTCAAGAAGATTTTTAAGAGTTATATGTCGAATCGATTAAATTAAAAAGGGATAACTTGAAGTTAGAAGAAAGTTTGAGAAAATGTGTCAAGGTTAATAATGAGAGTGCTTTGGTTGTAAACCTTAGGATACGTGAGACAAATCTTCGTGAGAAGCTTGAGTATTTTGAAAATTATAAAGATGTCCTTAGAGGTCTAATGGAGGCTATGAAGAAAGAACTTCTTTGTGTTTGAAGAGAGAAAGTGTTTGCTTGAGTCAAACATTTTAAAGTTGGAAGAAAAATTGAGAGACTCAAGTCGTGTCAAATTTGATTTGGAGTGTCGGTCCGAAAAAATGACAAAGTGATAGGAACCGTTCAAATTAAAAATGACATGTGTGGTATTGTCTTCGATTCCCAAAATGCTTCAACTAGTAAAGACAAAACCATAATTTTGGGATAATCTTCTAAGAACAATTTTAAGGGCCAATCCTTAGGTACTACTTTTCGTCGAGTTTTCATTTATTCAAATTGTGGTAAAAAAGGTCATCTTAGGAAATTTTATTTTGATCTTAAAAGAGGTGCTAGGAAATCAAAAAGTAAAGTCACCCAATCCCGATATTGCCACTCTTCACTTGTTTGGGTTAGGAGATCCGACTTGATAACTTTACAACATAGGATTTATGATTCTCATTTTCTCTCACGTGATACATCCCTTGCTAAATCTAAAGGTTCAACATGTTAGCTTTATTTTCATACAGTAGCTTTTTGTGCTTCATATTATATATTTGTACTAGGTGTATGTTTTGTTTGTCATATTCTAGTCCATGGTTCATCATATCTCCTTTGCTAGTATTATGACATGTTTGTCTTTTGTATTTTATTTTATTTTATTTTGTTTGGTGTTATTGAAAAATACAAAAAGATTTTTGTTTTCTTTTGAGTTGAGTTTTTTTGTGTTTGGTTAAAAAAATTTTAAAAACTCAAAAATAATTTGTTTTTGTGTATTTTAGTTTGACACACTTTATGTAGCATATACTAGTATTTGAATCCTATTCCTTTTCATTTTCGTGTGGCTAGAACTTCTGGTTAAGATTTTCAATCCTTAAAATGTTCTTTGTCATGCTTGCATAGAATAGTTGGATTTTATGTTGCTTAATGGATTCTATTTTTATATGCCTCGATTCAGACATGCATAAGCTCTTTTGAAATTTAAACTTCACATGTATATTTGAGTCAAGTGAGATGTTCTCCTATTAGTCATCTACATGTTGCTATAACTATGGAGGATTTTTACATGTAAGAACCGTTTTCCGGATGTAAAAAATAAAAAAAATATGTTTATCCGGTGTAGTTGTTTATCAATGAAATCGGGTTGCGAAAGATAAATTTACTTTGTGTGAAAAGTCATCATTGAAATTTGGCCTTAAAAAAAATTAGCCAAGTCCTGTTTAGTTTAGTTGATATGTTCAAAGAGAAAAGAAAAATAAAAAGAATATTAATGAGGAAGTTTGGTTGGATGTATCAATGGGTTTACACAAAGACCTTGTATCCTAGTTAAGCTATTCTTGTCATGAGTCTATTGGTTTGTAGAATCATCGAAATTCTAGCCTTGTGTGCATTGTACATGTTTGTTTATCGAGTTCAATTTATATTGTCATATGAGGCTATATTTAGTGATAAATTTTTGCAATCAAATGAGAACTCCGTGAACATGTTTAGGTGATTGGGTCTATATTCCTTTAGTCTCTAGTTCACACCCCTTCACTTCCGTTTACCAAATGTATTTAGACACATTTTTTTCATATGAGTGTGGAAAGCTTTAAGTATTTTGTTTCGTGTGTCCTGTTTATGCCTATGTATATGTGCATGTGCGGTATTAATACCTTTTGTGTGTGTGTATATATATATATATATATATATATATATGTGTGTGGTATTTTTTTATTTTCGAGTCTTTACCTTGCTAGCTAGTCCATGTATGATTTGAATTCATAATTGGTATCTATCTTGTTACGAAGTTTGGTTGATATCCCATGCTTATGTTCAATACATTTTAGTTGGTATCATTTTTTTATTGCATCATATTTGGTATCCTTTGTTATTGTTGTGGATTAGTTGCATTTTATTGTTGCCTATATGCTTTAATGCTCTTGTCACCTTATGCACCATTGCATGTTTAACTTGTTTTCCTTAGTTCATACCCCTTGTGTAAACTTAAGGGGGAGAAATGGTATTTTCTTTAAATTGAGGGGGGAAATAAGTTAGTTTATAATTCTTTAACCTTGGTCTATTCCTGAACAAAAGAGGGGGAGAAAGGGTATCTAATCCTTTGAATTTGGGGAGATCAAACTTAGGGGGAGACATCTTTCTAGGTAGATTATTGTTAGATAAAAGGGGAGAATTAATTAAGGGGAAGTGTTATTATCTATGACAATCCTTAATTAAGGGAATATATCCTTAATTAATTCTTAATTAAGGATAGATGTTCATGTTTTATCCTTTAAGCCTATGACTAGAGTATCTTGAAGATGTAGTGGCCATAAATTGAAGAATATATCCTTATCGGTTTTCGTGCCACATTTCACATCATCAACACCTCGATTCCAATGTCTCCTAAAGGTAAGAATGCATTAATATAGATAAATATATAGGAGCTTCGAATATTTTTATGCGTGTTATTTTTATAAAGTTTGGTCAAAATGAGTTTTTATTTTCAAAAAATCTTTTTAGAACTTTGTATTAAAGTTTTGGGCTTAAAATGAAAAATCTGAATTTTCTGTAATGTCGTTTGAATGAAACTGGGATCTCGTTCGAACGAGAATCCCAGGTCGTTCGAACGAACAACTAACGAGGTTCTGAGAACACACTATATATTGACTTACTTGAGTCTACATATATAGGAGTTCCAACTAGTTTAGATATCTAGACAAAATAGGTTAGATTTTATGAGAACTCCAGATCCTCAAAGGTTCAAACTCAAAGAAGAAATCCTATCCAAGAGAATCAACAAAGGGAAGTTATTTCTATCCTTAAAACCACAAATAGGACACACAAAATAGGTTAGATTTTATGATAACTCCAGCTCCTCAAAGGTTCAAACTCAAAGAAGAAATCATATCCAAGAGAATCAACAAAGGGAAGTTATTTCTATCCTTAAAACTACAAATAGGACACACACTATGCATTATTCGTATCACCTATTTGCTCTAATGGTTCTTCAACACTTGAAGTCATTTTAAAATCAATTTAATTCATCTTAAATCATTTTATATATTTTTAAATAATTTTCAAATGATTTTTCAATTAATTATAAATTGTTTTTAAAAGTGTTGTGGGTAAAATTTTGAATTTCAGAAACTTTTTTGTTTGCTGATTGTTTGCCTGGGTAGAATCCAAAACTGCTAGAGAATTCAAGGTAGCCTTTGTAATTATTTTCGAACACGCGTTTTTGCATTCATCTAGTTCGTACACGTGTTGGTAGCCTATCAATTGGATTTGTGTTTTCTGTTAGACACAAAACGCGTAAAAATTTTCATCCCTTGGATCAACATATTGCATGTGTGGTTACTCAATCCTTATGAACCTAGTTTAAGCCAATCATTGCACATTTAACCCACCTCTTATGTTTTACCGTTGGATTAAAGTCAATTGGTCAAGACTCAATCCCAGCCATAGGATTGAGGTCGATGTTCTGGATCCTTCCTCTATCAGTATAAAAAGGACCCAAGCCTCAGCATTTTGAGACTTTTGCTATTTCGTTAAATCTGAGAGAAAAGAGAGAGTAGAGAGAGAAAAGAGAAAAAGGAGAAGAGAGGGAAAGAAAAGAGAAAAATTAGAAATAAGAAACCCTAGTTTCTTCGTAGTTCAAACCTCTGAGTTTTTTCTCCCAAACCAAACACCAAACCTAAATGTCCCATACACCAGAAAACCCATATTTTTTAGAGTTAGATCCTTCTATGGTTTCTGTGTTTTTGGTGTTGAGTTTTCGTTTGAAGACCTATTCATATCTTTGATTCTCTCAGAACTCATCTCTAAGAGAGACTTAAGTTTCATTTTTCAAACTGAGTTTTTCTAAAAGAGAACATCTCACATTATATTTTTTGTTTCTCTTTTTAGATCTAGTATTGTAGATCTATTATGTTTCAACAAATTTTGAAATAAAAACTTTTAGTTTCAAAATATTTTTAGATCTACTGAGTTGTGTGTGTTTAGAGTTTTCAATTTCATGTTTTATGAAATACACGTATACAAAAATAAAAAAAACACAATGAACTCTTCCTAAAGTTTTAAGGCATAGATCTGAGAAGAAGTTTTTAACAAAAATTATTGAATCAGTCTCTACATGGTAAGTCTGAATCTATTTTAATAAGGTAGACTTTCTAGTCTAGTTTGGATCTCAATTGGAGGTTTACCATTTCAAAAATATTTTTCAAAATACTAAAATTATTTAAGACCTTGTACCGGCTTCTGATCAAGGTATCCTTGAGATCTATGGATAAATAAAAGATCAAGAAGTTTTGGCTTGAAAAATCAAGATTCAGAAATAACCTATCATTTTAGAACCGTTGTAATTCATTAGGATTGTTTGAATAATCTTGAGAGGGTGAGTAGCATGTTTGCATGTAGTAGCACATCACCAACATTATATCACACGAACACTTAGACACTACTATTCTGTCTGAGAATCTTGGATTTTGAATGAGTTGTTGGAATCAGAATTCAAAGAAAAGGAGATTAAGGAAAAAGAAAATAAGCAGCAAGAAATGATCTGTCCAATTCAGATTACCTTTGGAGTGGATAATATCATGTAGGTATATTCAGAATTTAGGTTAGGATCTTTGTCGTTTTCTTAAGTGTTTATTTTGTGCCGTAGAGGGCACCATGGATGTTTCCCTTATTTAAGGGTTTTACCACGTTAAAAATTCATGTGTCTATTTCTTTGAATGTTCTTAACCGTTGTGATTGGGACTACATGGTAACTTTAGCAGATGTTTATTAAAAATTAAAAAGAAGGTAACAAACTATCAAATTTAATCCGTATATTCATAAATCTTTTATAACACACCTTGTGTTTTTTTTCGAAAAGAGTTTTGCCCATAAAGTTTATTCATTATTTGCACAACTTATAACAATTTGTTATTAATCTTGTAAACAAGGTTTTAACCCTAAAGTGTTTCTTCAATTGGTATCAGAGTACGAACACCATTTGTGATCCTGAAACTTGAGAAATTGTTTTCGACCCTTCTTTTTGGAAAAATCTATGAATATGGAAGAAAAATTTGAGAAGTTAGGTAACCTATCTAGACCACCACTCTTTGATGGAAATAATTTTTCGTAATGGAAAGTGCAAATGACTTCTTTCATTCAAGGCACCCTGGGTGATGAAGTCTGGGAAACGATTGAAACAGGGTTTGAACATCCTACTAAACCTACTTCAACCACTGATCCAACAAGGATTAAGAAACTTCTCAGTGAATTTAGTAAGGAAGAGAAAAAAAATTCTCTAGATAATAACAAAAGGAAAGAATGCGATCTTTATGTCCATAAATGAACATGAATTCAAAAGAATATCCATATGTTCTACTTCTAAAGAGGCATGGGACACTTTAGTCATTGCTCATGAGGGTGATGAATGTGTCAAAGCTGGAAAAACTCAAATGCTCATTCAGCAATATAACACCCTGATTATGAATGATAATGAATCATTTGACGATTTTTATATAAGGTTAACTGATATTTTTACAAAATTTTATGCAAATGGTATAACCTATACTAGAAAGTAAATTGTTTCAAATATTCTTAGGTCATTTCCATCTAAATTTGACAACAAGAGATATGCAATTGAGGAAATGAATGACCCTAACATGACCCCTGAATTACTTAGCAGTAAACTGAGGACTGTAAAATTGGAACTAGACTTCAAAAAGAAATTGACTAGACAGACTAATAAAGCCTCTAGTTCAAATATTGTGTTTTCTTCTAAATTTCCAGTGTCTAAATTGAACACTATAGATTTTGACACTGATTGTCTTGAAAACTGTGATTTAGAAAACTTGACAATGAAGTAGATCTTATGAGTAAGCATTTCAAAATGATTTTGAAATTTAGAAATGTTGTTGCCTCTAAACAAGGCAAATCAAATTAACAAGGTAATCAATCTCACAGATCTCATGACAGAGACAATACCAAACACACTTAGGACAATAGGAGGAATTATGACCCCAATAGACCTAAACCTAACATAAAAGATGTTTTGTGGTAAACTTAGTCACTATGCTAGAAAATATCCAATTAGTTTTAATAACAATAACAAGGCCAATATGTGTAAGACATGGGACAACTCTAGTGATTCATTTAAAAAGACCCCTCAAACCTTCTCTAAATGAAAAGGTCACAAAAATTTTAAAACTAGGCCTATTTGGATTAGAAAAGATGATCTACTACCCTAGCTCAAGTGCAACATCGTCATTTATGCTTTAAAGGCACAAAGCACTTCAACAGGATGGTATTTGGACTCCGGATGTTATAAACATATGAGGGATGAAACCAAATTGAAGAACAAGAAAGACTTCCTCGGAGGTAGTGTTATGTTTGGAGATGGTGTTTCATCTCAGATCATAGGTAAGGGAACATTGAGTGAGCAAAGGATTCCTGAACTGAATGATGTTCCCTTAGTTAAAGGCATGAAAGCCAATCTCTTAGGTATATCACAATTTTGCGACTCCAATCACATGAAAAAGGTAATTGTAGTTTAACAGGAAACAAAACCCCAAAAAATTATTACACAGTAGTCCCCAATTCTGAATCTTATAATATTATCAGATTAGAGGATTCTGATCTATGTCACAATAGATTGGGACACACAAATTATGATAACCTTAGAAGATTGAGTTCCCAAGAGATAGTTAGAGTTTTACCTAAAATTAAAAAAAAAAATAATCCTGTATGTGGACCTTATCAAGAAGGAAAAATAAGTAAATCCCCTCACAAGAAAGTTAAAGATGTCCTTACTACTAAACCCCTAGAGCTGATCCACATGGACCTCATGGGTCCCTCAAGAACTGTTAGTTTCTGTGGAAACTCCTACATCCTAGTTATAGTGGACGACTATACGAGATATACTTGGGGCTTTTATGAAACAAAAATTCGACACCTTCAATGAATTCTTAAGAATCATCTTGAAAATTGAGAATGAGAGGATACCCAGATATGTCGAATTAGGAGTGATAGAGGTGGAGAGTTCAAGGACTCTAGAATTTCTGAGTATTACGTAGCTAATGGCTATAAACATGAGTTTAGCACTCCCAAAACCCCGTAGCAGAATGGTATAGCTGAACGTAAGAATAGGACTTTACAAGAAATGGCTAGGGTTATGTTACATGCTAATATCTACCTAGATATTTTTGGGCAGAAGCTGTCCAAACCGCGTGTCACATTATTATTCGTATCTATCTTAGAAAAAATTTCAAAGAAACCTCTTATGAGTTATGGTTCCCCAAAAAGCCAAACTTGAAATATTTTAAAACCTTCGCTAATATCTGCTATATCTGTAAAGATAGAGAGAAATTTTCAAAATTTGATACCCGAGGAGAAAGGGAATTTTTCTTGGATATTCCCAAAATAGTAGGGCTTTGCGCGTTTTCAACTATAGAACCAAAACTATTATGGAATCAATTAATGTAATTGTAGATGACACGAGTGTTAGAAGAAGTGACAGTCAACCAGTAACATTTGATGAGGATGAACCTATTTTATGCACTGATCCTCAAGATGATACTGATTCATTGCCACCTGAGAGTCCATCTATACCCACTTGGGTTTCTAAAGATCATCCCACGAAAACCATTGTCGGTAATCCTTCGAAACTAGTTAGAACTAGATCCCAACTTCGACAAGTGGCATAATTTTCTTGTTTTGTTTCTCTTGAGGAGCCTAAAATTTTTAATGATTCCCTTACTGACTTATTTTGGATAAATGCTATGCAAGAAGAGCTAATCCAATTTAAGAGTCACGATGTGTGGAATCTTGTTTCGGGACCAAAATATTCGAAGGTTATTGGCACAAGATGGATTTTTAAAAACAAAACTAATGAAAATTGGGGGGTCATTAGAAATAAAGCGAGATTGGTTGCGCAAGGATACTCCGAGGTTGAGGGAATTGATTTGACGAAACCTTTGCACCTGTCACTCGTCTAGAATCAGTTCGACTCCTCCTTGCCATCTCCTATCATATGCAATACAAATTATTCCAAATGGATGTTAAATCCATTTTTTTAAATGGAATTTTATCTGAAGAAGTATACGTAGAACAACCCAAAGAATTTGTTGATCTTGTACACCTTGACCACGTCTTTAGACTTAAGATATCCTTATACGATTTGAAACAAGCTGCTAGAGCTTGGTATAAGAGACTGTCTACGTTTTTAGTGTCTCACAATTTTGTCCGTGGAAAAAACGATCAAACATTGTTTGTTAGAAAGGAAAATCAACATGTCTTAATCGTACAAGTATATATGGATGATATTATTTTCGATTGCACCTGTCCTACACAAGTAGAGAACTTCTCTCATACATATTTAATTTCAGATGTCTTTAGTGGGTGAACTACAATATTTTTTGGGCTTACAAGTAAAACAATGTTGTGATGGTATTTTTATTTCTCAATCTAAGTATGCTGCAGATTTAGTTAAAAAATTCACCTTAGAAAATGCCAAAACTTTTAGAAACCCCATGAGTACTTCAACTAAAATTTTTAAGGATGATATTGGGAAAAGTGTTGATCCCACTCTTTCTAGAAGTATGATAGGGAGTTTGCTGTATATTACTGCGTATCGACCTGACATATCCTTTTCCGTGTGCATCTGTGCTATATATCAAAGTAACCCTAAATAATTTCACTTATTAAGTGTAAAAAAGATTATTAAATATATTAAGGGTATTTTAAAATTTGGTATTTGGTACACAAATGATACAACTAGTTCTATTGTAGAATACATCGATGCCGATTGGACTGGGTGTTCGGACGATAGTAAGAGCACTTTTGGTGCTTGCTACTACGTAGGCAATAATCTCGTAGGTTGGTCGTGTAAGAAGCAAAATTTTATTTCATTATCTAGCACCGAATCTGAATATATAGCAGCTAGTAGGTTTTGTGCTCAATTACTATGGATTAGACAGATGCTTAGTGATTATGGTCTCACAAAAAAATAATTAACCATGTTTTGTGATAACCAAAGTGCCATTAATATTTCCAAACATCCCGTAATGCACTCACGAACTAAGCATATTAAGATTAGACATCACTTTATCCGTGACCTTGTTGAATCAAAAGATCTCATTACTGAATACTAACGAGATGTGAGTTTGTATTTGATTATGTTGTGTATATATGGCAATATATGAATATTGAAAATATAAAAATTGTCGCGAGACTGAAATACGACAATTTGGGAAATGTAGTTGGGACGCACGTGTCAGTCGTGTCAGGAATGTAATAATTTGAATTAAAAAGTGAATTCTATTTTTATCAACCGAATGGTCATTTTGAGTGCGCCAACGAGTCCAGAAGGGTCGAAATAGTCAGAAAACACTAGCCGGGGATTTACTTTGGGTCCCGGGGCATTTTTGGGCCATACCGACAACTTAAAAGGGTAGTTTGGTAATTTTAAAAATTAGGAAATTAAAACCCACGAAAATTAGAGTTAATATTTATTATTTTAGAAGGGCCACTAAGGCCATTACCAGCAAAAACTTTAGAGAGTGGTTACGTAAGTTTTGAGAGAAGTGGGAAGAGGAGTTACAAGAGCCAAAACCACCATCTTCAACCTTGGGAGAAATCTGTAGAGAGGGGAGAGAACAACCTTCAACCTTCAACATCAAATTCTGAAGAACAATCTAAGGCAAGTGGTTTAATTATGTTAATTTCAAGTGAATGTTTCTTCCATTCTTTGAATTGAAATAATTGCATTATATTGGGTGTTTGATGAAAACCCATGAAATTGGAGATAGAAATTCATGATATAATATAGGGATTTCATGTAGAATGTTATTGGATGATTGTCCTATGCAAAGTACAACTTCTTATGATGTAAAAACGGATTTATAAAGGGAAATTGAAGACATTAAATTTATAGGTTCATATTTATAGGGTTTGGGGTAAAATTTGGGGATTTATGATAATTATATGTTGTTTAGGAAGATTGGACCACAAAAATATGTTAAAATACGACCTAAGAAGGTTTAGTGATGTTTAAGAACCTTAAAATACTATTGGGATGATCTTAGGATGAGTTTGGAGAAGAGAAAAATTGAGAAAAAACGAAGTAGAGAATTTCTGGGTTGAAACTGCCATCTCGTTAGAAGACCTGCCCAGGTCGTTCGAACGAACTTCTAACGATATGAAAGTATGACTTCTAACGAGTTGGTACTTCACTCGAAGCCCTTCATTCGAACGAACTCGTTCGAACGACCTCGTTCGAAGGAAACTTCTAACGAGTTGACAGAATGGCCTTTTTTGCCTGATTTGATTTCTAGTATCCCATAGCCTGGTTTAAATGGTGAGATACCTTTCCTTATTACCTAATGGGTATAGTTGGTAGATTTGGGGTATATTGAGGAGTATAACTTAGAATAGTAATTTGAACCGGATGGTACTTGTGGATTATTATAGGAGTGACTAATCACGAAGTGAGGATAATTGATGACGTAAATACATATAAACCGGGGACTTGTGATTTGTATAATATTAAGAGATGGTATAAGAACGAGGAGCATACCACTAATAAATATTGTAATATCTAAGTTGTGAGAATGCTTAGTATATGTAGTTATCTGTGTATGACATACCTACCGTACTTGCTATCATGGGAGGTTGGCGTTCGTTTAGGGCCATCTAATTTTTGTGTGCCTACAGGCGGGATTTAGATTGGTACCTCGAGAACATAGGTCAGAGAAGGACTTATTGAGAAGTTAATAAGTCCGCGGATCATGGGAGTGGGTAGGTATGTGCGTGACCCATGTGATGTGAACTATGTTCGCATCCATTATTTGTGATTGTTTTTAATTGAGAACGATTCCTGAGAGATTCGGAATGCGTGGTCCTTATGTACGTCATGTATCGGGATTTGATAACAGAGTATGTGTGCACCGCAGCTTAGCCTCGGGGTGCTAGTATTGTATGTTTATGGTGAGAATAATATACTGTTAATTGACATGAATTGACGTGAATAATTGTGAGTATAATTATAGTAACATTCTGTAAAGATAAAAAGGGATGATTTTTTAGTAAATTGTATTAGTAATAAGTGGGGATCCGAGAATTAACGTAAAGCTCTCTATTTAATTGATGATGTTAGAATTAAAGTGTGAACTGAGTAGGAATGTTAAAATTCATTTTGGGCTAGTTAGACATGAGCATCACTAGAATGGATACGGGAACGTTAGGAGTGAACGAATAGTCGAGAGGTGAGCATTTCATGTGAGAGCACGTCCTAACATGTATTTTTCATTCATTATTTTAATGTCATTAAATCACTTGCTATATTTCAAACTATTTTCCACAATCGGGCTCTAACCCGTTTGCTTTCAAATATATTTTCTTGTAAAAACCTTTTTAGGTGCCCAGCCGCAAGGACACCATGCATAGGAATTCTATTCAGGTGAAGTGATGTAGCTGATGTGGAAGTTACAGGACCTTGACAGTAGACGCCTCCATTTCTGATCTTGACTCCATTATCAGTTTTTATCATCTGATGGGAATATCGCCCATTACTTTTAGAGACATTGTACCTATTCAGTTACTTCAAAATTTTTGGATGTAATTAATTTAGTGATGCAGACTTTGTATTTATTTATTTCAGTATTGGGATTGTTGTGAGGAGTATTCCTCCAGACTCCTTAGTATTGGATGGTTATTCTATTGAGACTATGTTGTGGTGAATGTTTTAGTATTTCATAATTCACTTATTGTATGTTAATCGGATTTAATTAAAATTGACAACTCACTTATTAAATACTAGGTGGTTAGTAAATATTAAAATGTTTTCGACAGTGATGCTATGAACTGAACCAACTTGGCATTTTGTATTAATTTAATAAAGGAGTAGCTACCCGGTATTTAATTAGTTGGGGTGTCACAATTTTTTTTCATATGGTATTTAAACATTATAATGGAACCCATAAAAAAATCAACTCAAAATAATTTGTTTTGCTATTTAAAAAAAATGAGTCAAATTATGTTAGTATGTATGAGAGCCTACCTCTCTCTCTCTCTCTCTCTCTCTCTCTATATATATATATATATATATATATATGTGTGTGTGTGTGTGTGTGTGTGTGTGTGTGTGTGTGTGTGTGTGTGTGCGTGTGTGTATTTATATATTTATGTATGTATATATGTATATATTTGTAATATGTATGCATGTTTGTGTATATATAATCAAACTTCCCAACATAACTCATTAAATATACATAAAGAATACATTATATATTTATGCATTTATATTGTATATTTGTATATATGTATACATTCATATATCATGTATGTTTGAAAGTTTTATGTAAGTGTTTATATATATATAAACATACATATATGTATAATAAAAATATACATGTTTAAGAATTTTGTCAAATTTTTAGAAAACTGCATTTAGAAACAAGTTCAACTAACGCACATCAATATTGATAAACACAAAAAACTTAACATTAAAACTGAATTTAAAATTGTATTAAAATCGAATTTTTAGAATATATAACCAAACGTGCCCTAATTCTCTAGACCTGGTATGCCTAAGCAAAATGGGGTAGCAGAAAGGAGAAATAAGACTCTTTTGGATATGATTAGGTCCATGATGAGTTATTCAAATACCCCAGATTCCTTTTGGGTAAATGCTTTGGAAACAACCACTTATTTACTGAACTTGGTACCTTCAAAGGTGCTATCTACTACACCAAAGGAATTGTGGATTGGGAGCAAGCCGAGTATGAAACATAATCAGATCTAGAGTAGTCCAACACATATGCTGAATAGAGATGCTCGTAAGTTAGAATCAAGATAAAAAGTGTGTTTCTTCATAGGATATCATAAGAAAACTAAGGGTTACTTATTCTGTAATTTAAAGGATCAGAAGGTCATTGTTAGCACCAATGCCCGATTTTTTGGAAGAGGATTACATGATGAATCATAAACCTATAAGTAATATTGTTCTTAAAGACTTGTGAGGGAACTAAAAAGATTCTTTAACACCACTGTTACAAGATGAAATAACACAACGTGTTGACCCTAGTTCACCAACACAGGGACTACCTCATCATAGTGGGATGGTTATACGTCAACCCGAATGGTTTATGTCCTTGGGATAGTCTTATGACAAGGTCCTTGCTAAACTCAAAGATGATCTCTATAACTACAACGAGGCTATCCAAGACAAAGATGCAAAACTTTGGTTTAATGCTACGAATTCTGAGATGGAATTTATGTATTCCAATCATGTCTAGAATCTTGTAGATCCACCCAAATGGATAAAACCCATAGGATGCAAGTGGGTCTATAAGAGGAAGATAGAGGTGGATGGAAAGGCTGAGACCTTTAAGTCACTACTTGTAGTGAAAGAATTTACTAAGAAAGAGGCACCGATTATGAGTAAACCTTCTCGTCAGTAGCTATGATAAAGTCCATCATAATTCTCTTATCCATTGCAGCTTATTTTGATTATAAAATTTAGTGAATGGACATCAAGACAGCATGTATTAATGGGAATCTTGACGAGTGTATCTATATGGTGTAGCTAGACGATTTTATATCTCAAGGACAAGAGCATAAATTGTGTAAGCTTAAAAAGTCCTTTTATGGATTTAAGCAAGCATCTAGAACTTGGCACATTCTTTTTTATTAGGCAATTAAATCTTTTGCTTTTGATCAATTTTTGAAAGAGTCTTGTATGTATAAGAAATGCAACAAAAACGTAGTGATGTTTTTATTACTATATATGGATGAAATTTTTCTCGTTGGAAATGATGTTGGAGTATTGTCTTCGGTTAGAGTGTGGCTATCTAGCCAATTCGATATAAAGATCTTGGGAGAATCTAGTCACATCCTTGGGAACAAGATTATGCGGGGTTGCAAGAATAGAATGTTGGGCTTATCACCAGAGACTTTTAACGATTCCATTATTGCGAGGTTTAGCATAAAAGATTCCAAGAAAAGGTTCCTCCCTTTCAAACATAGAATATCTTTATACAAGGATCAAAGTCCTAAGACACCTGATGAGATAGAGATGATGAAAGGCATCCTTTATGCTTTGACAATTATGAGCCTTATGTATGTTATGTTATGCACTAGACCTGATATCTACTTTGTTATTGGCATGGTTAGTACATATCCGTCTAACCCTGGGTAAGAACAATGGACTACAGTAAATCATATACTCAATTGCCTGAAAAGGACACAAGATTGTATGTAAGTTTACCAGGCAGAGAGTCTATTACCTATTGGGTACACCTACTCAGATTTTTATTGCGATGGAGATTCTAGAAAGTCTATGTCAGGATATGTTAACTTAGGAAGGTGGAGCCATTAGTTGGAGGAGTATCAAGAAATCATGCATTGTTGATTCCACTTTAGAAGTTGAATATGTAACATCCTTTGAGGCAGCTATGGAAGCGATATGTCTTAAAAACTTCCTAATGGATCTAGGAGTGATACCTTTAGTTAAATTGGAGATTACACTTTATTATAACAATATAGGGGTGATTTCCAACTTAAAAGAACCCCAAGAGCCATAAGAGAGGTAAACACATTCGGAATAAGTATCATCTCATTTAAGAATTTATGTAGCGGCGTGATATCACAATTATAAAAGTTGCATTAGAGAATAAACTGGAACACCCATTTATGAAGAACTTACCAACCAAGACTTTTGATAGTCACATAGAGGGGATAGGAGTGAGATGTGTTGCAGCATGGTTTAAGTCTAAGTGGGAGATTGTTAGAGCGATAGATTAAAATCATGCTTTATGTAATAATTTTAGTTACGGATTTATTGTTAAAATAAAATCGGTTATCTTATTTTAATGAGAATCATGTATGGACATAATTGTAACACCCCGTAATTTTGAGGATTTAATATTTAATTATTTTTGAGGATATAAAGATATTTAAATTGGAGAAACTTAAACTTATGATTTGGGAAATTTATTGGAGTGAGAAGAATTATTTATAATTGGCGACTTTAAGTTAAATTGTTCAAATTTAATGTGTGTCGCATTTTGAGGTCGAAATTTGGAAATGTTATAAAGTATCTCGGATGGAAATTCTGAGGGCGCGGTTGAGTCCGGATGGGCCGAGATAGTCAAAAAAGAGTACTCGGGGATAACAATTGGGTCTTGAGGCATTTTTGGGCATAGCCGGGCCCACACGGGGTGATTCGGGCCATTTTAATTAGGCTCATGTGGCCAAAAACGGGATTTAGGATTTTTAACCTAATTGGAGAAGTGTTGAACGGAAATTAAAAAAACTCTAAACCTAGGGTTTGAGAGGAAATTGGGGGAAACAAACCAAGAAGCCAATTGAAGGGTCTTTTGGAGCCAAATTAAGGGACTAATTGGGGTGTTCGTCATCAACACCTTAACTACACCAACGAATCAAGGCCCTACAAGCAATTCCAGGCAAGTGGTTAACTGTTGTGACTCTTAAATTGATGATAATAAATTCATATCATAGTATGTGTATATGAAAGTTCGTTTTGGGTATGTAGCCATAATTAAATTGAGTTTTTTTGAATTTAGAGTAATGGGCAGATTTAATCACTCAATAAAGGTAAAGTTATGATTTGGGACTGTTAAGATTGAATTGTAGAGTGGATTACAATATGTATTAGTGATTAAATGGATTGAAAAATGGTTAGGTCAGATTCGGTAAAATGAGATCGGTTGAAAAACCCAAATCGGATATACTTAGGGTGTTTAGAACCTTTTCTTGTGTGGAAATAATGTTGGTTGAGATTGGGTAAAGGTTTGGGAAGAAACAAAAAGCGTAATGGTTCATCAATGGCTGAAACAGCAAGTCGGAGAAGACGAATCCTTGTTCGATCGATCGTTTGACCCAGGGGATCGATCGATCGATGGTCCCTGGATTTTGGCAGGTTCGCCAGTTTTATGTATAAAGGGAAATTTAGTTTACATTTTCCCCCCACTTGTTATGTAGTGATAAATTCATATGTGGCACATATTTCTTAACAATTATAAGGTGATATAATTGGGTTTAGGAGGGTGATAATTGTATGTCATGAGATGAACGAATTTCGGAAAATAATTCGTAAGTATTGATTTTTTACCAAGGAAAATGTTCGGGTATTGTAGTTGAGTGGAACTACATTATTAAAGGAATTTAGGTGTAATTAATTGGTTAAGGGGTGAAATATAGAATCAGGTATTAATGATGGTATGGGCCAAGTGAGCGAGTCTGGGTATAATGGTTGGGTGACACCAAGTATTAAATTAATTGATGTGCTAATTAATTAAATTAGAGTCAAACTGTAGACTCGGGAAGGTATTAAATTAATTGATGTGTTAATTAATTAAATTAGAGTCGGACTGTAGACTCGGGAAGGTATTAAATTAATTGATGCGTTAATTAATTAAATTGGAGTCGGACTGTAGACTCGGGAAGGTAATAAATTAATTGATGTGTTAATTAATTAAATTAGAGTCGGACTGTAGACTCGGGAAGGTAATAAATTAATTGATTTGCTATTTAATTAAATTAGAGTCGAATCATAAACTCGGTCAATTATCATATAAATTAATGTGTAAAGTATTTATATTAGAGTCGAACTATAGACTCAGGGAAAATATTATATAAATAAATGTGTGAATTAATAAATTAGAGTCGGACCACAAACTCGGGAAGATGATAGATTATTAAGTGAGAAAAGGATAATTGAGCCCTCTACCTCAGTTATCCCTAAGTTTCCATAAACAAAAGGATAACTGAGCCCTCTACCTCTCAGTCTGACCCTAAATAGGAGAGGTTAAAGAAGTCAAGGAAGACATGAACCAAGGAGATGGTTGTTCTTATCAATAGCCGTCGGTCTCATCTTCTGACAAGGGAGAATATTGCTCATTTGTTATATTCTATGGTGGATGAGTACAATATGGATTTTAATAACACTATCACGTATGACTAGTTAAAAAAGGACGATAAACACATCATTTGCAATGTGAAAAATACATTGGATTTGCTTGATTATTATGGCTATAACCCTGACTACGAGTACCTCAAGACTTTAAATAATGATTCCTTATGGGACTTTTCTTATCATAAATTTATTTTAGTAAGTTTCAATACTTTATTTATTTTATGAAGTTCCTCCTATCTATTGATCTCATTCATATCATTCTTCTACAGTAAAGCATGACATCTATTATCCTTCGTGAGAGAGATACTACATTTGCGACCCATGCCCAGACTTTTGAGCACGAAAAAAAGATGAACGAGGTACTTTAAACTCAGGTCTCTAGTTTGAGTGAGTAGTTGATCACTTCCCAGTTTGAAGCTACTAAGTCCCATGAGGATTTGAAGTTAAAGGTTGATAAGATAAAACTGAAGGATAATGAACAAACTAAGATCAATAACTATCTCACTCAGAATATTGAGAGGAGCTCAGAAGGCTAAGGAGCAGGCCGATCACAATGCAATCACCATTCAAAATTTAAGGGAGGCATTGTCTAAGGTTGAAGATGGTGATGTGGCCAAGTACAAGGCTTATTCGGACTTTGATATGGAGATGAGGTTCTTTATTAAGGGTTATGTCGAGCTCAAGAAAAGAGTTATTAAGCATTAACCTAACATTATTGGGGTTGCCAATTTTTGGGAAGGAGATAACGATGAGGCATAATATTATTGTTTTGGATGTGGATACTGTAATACCCCGTACTTTTGTGATATTTATTTATGGGATTGATTGAATTAAATGTGTATTAATTGGAAATTAATCCGGATAAAAATACTAGAGAGATGCGAGTTAGTATTTGATATTAATGAGTATATATGGCTATATATGAATATTGCATTATGAAACTTGTCGTGAGATTGAAATACGGCAATTTGAGAATTTTGTTGAGACGCGTGTGACAGTCGCGTCAGGAATATAATTATTTTAATTATAAAAGTGAATTTTATTTCTATTAACCGTATGGTTGTTTTGAGTGCGCCAACGCGTCCGGAAGGGTCGAAATAGTCAGAAAACACTAGCCGGGGGTTTAGTTTGGGTCTCGGGGCATTTTTAGGCCATGCCGGCAACGTATAAGGGTAGTTTGGTAATTTGGATTTTTGGGAATTAAAACCAACGAAAATTAGGAAATAATTATCTGATTTAGTAATTACCCACTAAACCCACTAATAATCTAATGGGCTACAGAGGTTATTGAAATGAGTCCCAAAAGTTCCTAAGGCAAAAAACCCTAGCCACCATTGCCACTTTGGAGAAGAAAGCTTGGAGAGAGAGAGAAGAGAATTCTGCAGAGAGAGAGAGAACCATTCATCAGATCGACATCAAAATCAGAGATATACATAAGGCAAGTTGTTTAATTTCGTTTATTACAAAGAATGTTTCTTCCATGCGTAGGAAATTGACAGAATTCATTGTTCTTGGAGAATGATAAAAACCCATTGACTTGGATGTAGAGATTTATAATTGTATGAGGAGATTGCATGCAGAACAATGTTAGGATGATTAGTCAGAGAAAAATACATCTTTTATACCATAAAAATGGATTTATTTATACCGATGGATGAATTTAATTTCTAGGGTTCATGTTCTTGAGATTGGGGAAGAAGATGTGGAGATTTAATATTTGGATGAGATTTAGGATGAATTAATCCCACAAAATATGTTAATATATGACCTAAGTATATTTAGGATTGATTAGAACCAAAGTACAATTGTTGGATTGATGTTTAGAGGAGATTAGAGGTGTAGAAAAATTGGAAAAACGAGTTAAGGAATTTCTGGGCTCGAAACTGGTCCCTCGTTAGAAGACCTACCCAGGTCGTTCGAACGAGCTCGTTCGAACGAATCTTCTAACGAGTGGACAGTTTGCCTTCTAACGAGTTGAATGTTCATTCGATGCCTTTCGTTCGAACGAGATTTCGTTAGATACCCAGTTCGTTCGAACGAACTCTCGTTCGAACAGCCTCGTTCGAATGAGACTTCTAACGAGCTGACAGTTTGGACTTTTTAGCCTGTTTTGATCCCGAGTGTCCCGTAACCTTGCTTATACGTAGAGATAACACTTCCTTGTGGATTAATTGATATATTTGGGATGTTTGGGATATAATGAGGAGTAAAACCTAGAAGTGTAGTTTGAACCTAAGGGAAATTACGTATTAGGACGTGAGTGTATATTACGATGCGAGAACTATTGACGACCTAAGTATTTATATTAACCGGGAACATATAAATTGTGTAGCATTATATGTCGGTACGAAAATGAGAAGTATACCACAACTATATTATGGTGACTACTAAGATGTGTGCAAACTTAGTATATGTATATGATTTTGTGTATGACATACCTACCATACTTGCTATCACGGGAGGTTTACGTTCGCTTAGGGCCCTCTAATCCTTGTGTTTCTCGGATTTAGGCTGGTACCTCGATGAACATAGGTCAGAGAAGGACTTATTGGGATGTTAATAAGTCTGCTGATCGTGGGAGCGCAGGTATGTGCGTGACCCATGTGATGTGACTGTGTTCGCCTCCATTATTTGTTATTGTTGTTATCTGAGAACGATTCCTGAGAGATTCGAAATGCGTGATCCTTATGTACGTGATGTACCGGGATGGATAGAAGAGTATGTGTGCACCACAGCTTAGTCTCGAGGTGCTTGTATTGTATATTTATGACGTGAATAATATACACTTAATTAATGGGAACTTTCATGTTAGTATTGTGAATATAATTATGGTAATGTTTTGAGAAAACATAACGGGTTAACCGATAGTGAATTGTATTACTAATTGAGAATCTGAGTTTACGTAAAGCCCTCTATTTAATTGATAACGTTAGAATGTAATATGGGAATCGAGTAGTAAGGGGTAGAACTTATTACGGTTTGGTTAGATATGTATGTCATTTAGATGGGTACGGTACGTTAGGAGTGCAAATGTAGTCGAGAGGTGAGAATTTCATGTGACTGCACGTCCTAACATGTATTTTGCATTTAATGTTTAATGTTATTAAAACACTTGCTGTTTTTAAAATGATTTCCACTTTCGGGCTCTGACCCATTTGCTTTCAAATCTATTTTTGTAAAAACCATTTTAGGTCCCCAGCCACAAGGACACCATGCTTAGGATCCTCATTCAGGTGACGAGCTGTAGCTATTTAGGGATGTTACAGGACTTTGCTTGTAGACGCTTCATCGATCTTGACTCTATATTCAGATTTCATCAGTTGTAGGGCATGTCGCCCATTACTTTTAGAGACATTTCATTTATTTCAGATTTTCAGGCTTTTGGCATGTAATTAATTCGGGATGTACGGTTTTACTTATTTCAGTTGTGGGATTGTTGTGAGGAGTTTTCCTACGGATTTATAATTACTATTTGTTGGTCATTTCATTACTTCGTTATGGTGAATGGATTATGTTGTTCTTCCATTATTCTTTTATTGCTTGTTAATCAGACTTAATTTAAAATTTGGCAACTTACTTTTTATATACTAGGTGGTTAGTAATCATTAAAATGTTTTCGACAGTGACGCTATTAACTGAACCAACTTTGCATTTTGTATTGATTTAATAAAGGAGTAGCTACCCGGTATTTAATTAGTCGGGGTGTCACATATACTCCTACTCTTTAGGTCAATATCACTACCCAACCAAGCTGACCACGATAGAGTCAATTCCTAAAATAACCCTAAGGTGGTATCTCAAGAGAATCCTTAAGATACACAAATGGTTGATCCTTCTACTGCTAGCCCTTCGTTGGATCCTCCTATTGCTTAAACCTTTACTCATCTTTCTTTTATTTGTCTTCTAACTCTTTTGAACAATCACTTATGTAATTGAACATGTTACATTTTGATTTCTCCACATAGCTTGAACTTATTATATGTTTATCCCTTGGTGGATGAATGAAAGTATCATTTTAATCTTTATTTTATGTTGTTCGTCTATATGCATAACACTGTCTTGCGTGATGTATTAATTACTAAGTTATTATGTTCGGCTAAGTTGTTAGCCCCCATATGTAACATGTGTTTTTTATTTTAATTTTTGACGTACAATAATGTTTTTCACAAAACTAATCTAGCAATTATTTTTGAAACAGTGCTTTGAGTTTATTTAGGCTTTCCAGTATTTAAGTCATTTCAACGTCTTATGGTCGGATCTTATATGACCTGACCTAACCTGACCTGAATAATAGCTACCATTGGATGAATATTTGTTGTCCAAATAGGTTTTTTATAAGTATAAAACTAACTTAGCATTCCCTGTCATCTTTATATGTGTAGCCTTTGGTTGTGGCTAGTGACGTGCTCTTCTGTACTAGGATATATAAAAGCTTTAGCCAACTTATTGATTTATTATTAGGTCGGTTTATGGCCATCCTGACCTTGTGACATCAATGGTTTCCCATGGGTCGGCCAACTTATTAATTAAGACATGTCCATTATAATAGTCCCATCATGAAGTGTGGTCTAGTCGTAGTCAATTTATTCTGCTCAATTTTTAGATGTCCTTGGCCTAGGCTTCTTGTCTATCTCTTGATACAGGGAATCTTTATAGCAAATAATGTAAGAACTTGGATAATAATAATTTTGACAAAAGATTGATTTTTCATTGATAATAGTAAAAAACTTTTACATATACTTCTTTCGTTACGCCTTCATTTATCTTCCATACTTTCTGTTTCTGATCGGCCTATTGATAATACTTCCTTAAGTTCTTTTTATTTCAAGGGTTTTAAAAGGTTCCCTAATAGCATTTAAATCATTTGTGGTCAAGTTATACCATTACGATGACTTTATAGGGACCATGCCAGTTTGGCTTAAACTTATTTCCCTTCTGAATCACCTTCTTTAAAACCAAAACACAATCTTTTAGTGTGATCTACTTGATTTTTTTTTGTAGAATCTAATCGTCCTTTGTTGGCATATCGTGACTTTAAGGGTTACCTACTCCCTTACATCATCCACCAAATCTAAGTCAATACGATGCGTAACATCACTCCTTGGTGGGTTGAAGTTTGAAAACATGTGGCTCGGTAAGTCGATCTCCGTCAGTATAACAACCTCATATCCGAAGGCTAGCATAAAGGGGGTCATCCAGTGATGTAAGGACAAAATTTCCAATTGATTTCATTTGTATATAATTGATTTAATTCCAAACAAAACTTGTTTGAGTCATAAATAGATTTTTACTTGTCCTGATACCCACATAGTCTATGGTGTGTTGTGTTAAAGACGTAGCGGCCAAGCTTCAAAGATATATCATACCGTGTTTATTGGTGCACATTTCACATCTTCATTTCATATTGCAATCTGAGATACTCTCAGGTATGAACGCATAATGTTAATGGAACTCGAAAATTCTTTTTAAGTATGTCACTTTGTTTATAAATGATTTTAAAAAGTCAAAAATGATTTTAAAAGGTTGTAACTTCGTTTAATGTGAGATAAACTTGGTTTAGAGTCGTATGGATGTTTTACTCTAATTTTGAAAGATCAAACGACATCACCAATCATTCAAAATACATCTCAGGGTTATTCAAACAATATGGGCAAGTCATTCTAATGACAAGGCAAAATCGTTCAAATAACATAGGGATATCGTTCTAATGAGTTGCCGACTTAAAGTTTTTTATTTAAGGAATTCTTTCTTATAAATTTGAAGGGTTCATAACCAAAATACAGAATCGAACAGTTACATTTTTCTGTATTCAAAGCTAAAACCATCCTTATAGTTTTCAAGATCCGAGCTTGCATACACATATGATATCGAGATCTTGTTTGCACCATTGGCTTGCTCATCCATATTGAACAAGTTGGTTCGTTAGAGTTTTGTGATGAAGGTCGGGTGTCGAATCGTAAACGGTTGCCAAAGTTGAATTGGTGAACACCGAGGTGCACGTGGACGTGCGTACTGTGGACAAGTATCATGGAAGGATTTCTACGTGGGCACTGTGGAAGTGCGGTTAAATAGATGAAGAGAGTCAAGGCTTATGGGGATCGAGTTGTTGTGTAATTTTATTTGTATTCCTTTGTAATACCGTATCATAGTGATCGTCTAGCTTGGTGTCACACCGCGTGTAATTCTGGCGTCGGCCGCCACCAAAACTATGTCGGGCGTGAACTAAATAAAATATCATTCTTAGCATGAGAAAGATATGAGACATAAATAAATCTATCCACACGATAAGTAATTGAATCAATCCCAAATGATAACAATTGAACGATAAACGATCCATCACAAGTTGAAACTTCGAATAAATTCAATCTCCAAAAAATGATTTAATTAAAACTGAGTAATAATCAACTGTGAATAATCCGACTAATATCCTCTAACAACTTTGGAACCGACTGTCCCAATAAAACCCAAATGAAGTCTCATAAAAACATACAACTCAAAAGAAAGTCTAACAAAATAAAGCAATAAAAATAAATAAACTCCAGCTGCACCTTAAAACGATAGCCAATAAATCCTATGCAGCTACTCCAGCACTAATGCCTGAAAAATATTAGTCAGTGCACGAGGTCAGAGCCCCGAGCATGAATACACACTACTCCCCTCAAATATGATCCGTGAACCTAGACAATAGCATTATACGCAATAAATATCACAATAGAGTATTTTAATTACGAATATTATTAAACACGAGAAAGATAAATTACTAACCACCCCCAAAGATTTTGATAAAAACACACCAATATCGTTTTACTTATCCCACAACCCCAAAGCGTTAATTTAATTAAATTAACCCAAATTTATTATTGTTCTCACTTTTTTATTATGGCGATCCTCCCGCCCCGGATGGTAATTCACCAAATTATCACACTTCCCCTTGCCAATAGCCACCCGAATCCGTTTAAACTGTCGATTCCCCGTAATATGACAAGGTTCCACACACGACATGACATAAATCGCCCAAGTTGACTCATTTAAACTGTCGGTCACTGACACATTATGTCGCCACAAATTTTAATACTCATTTTTATCGTAGGCATTAATTGTCATTTTCTCAATATCATAATTGACAAATTACCCCCACCCGTTTAATCGATGTGAGATTCTCAAAAATACCCCTTAGTCCCATATCTAAGGGTCCCGAAAGTACATATACGTCATATCCTAAGTATAAGATGAATTTTCAACATTTACTCATCCTAGTCTTATGCCTAGGATAGCGTGATGACGATAAAGCATAAAAATCAGCCCACCCCCAGAAAATAAAATCCCCACGAAGTTGCTAGTCCCATACCTTGCAATCATAAATTATAACCAAGGCCTACCCACTAGTCCCATACCTAGTAAGCATCCTATAATAGAGGTGAGCAAAACTACTACCCAAAAGTCCCTCGTCCCCACGATGGAAAAAGTGAAAAATAATAAATCACTCAATACATAATTCACAAGAATAATATAACACGTAATCAAAGAAGTCCCAATTCAATGAATAACACCCTCATCGTTTTCAACATAATTAATTACGTTAAAAATGTTAAATTTATTAGCATGCAACAATATTCAATATGTCATAATCATTCTCTTTTACAATTCATCTAATTTTTATAAGTGTGAGCGTGTCCCATTAACCATATAAGTAATCCCATAAAAATTCTACATGAGAACCGACACCCAAAACCATAAACACCCAAAAATCTAACCTATGGACCCAAATGTTTTAAGAATTAAATCATATTGAAAATTTTCATAAAAACAGTCCCAAATTTAAGTCACCACTTTCTCTAATTAAGTTACTAATTGATTTAAATAAAAAAATATAGTATTAAGATTTAGGCGACACTTAAAACGCATAATACTAAAGGAAAGGATTACAGTATTCATGCCTAAAATTTATTGGATAAAAATCTGAGTAGACGGTTGGATTCCTCTTGAAAAATACCAATTGAATCTTCAATTCTAGAGTTAAAACTTGTTAAAAGTTGGTCCTAGGGGTTGGAGGTGAGAGGAAATATGTTTGGAGAACCTTTCTGGAGAAAAGGTTTGAGATAAAAGTGTTCTGAAAGTCCCAGCCCCGTATTAGTTTTGGTATTTAAAGGGTTTAAGAGTTAGAATACAATTAGGACTATAATTAACCCACCGCCTCACCTGTTGTTCGAACGACTGACACCTGTCATTCAAACGAGATGCGATGTCGTTCGAACGACATACGTTGTCGTTAAACGACCTAAACACTTCAATTACAAACTTTAAAAGATTCGCCTTTACACTTAGAAAAATATTCTTTAACTCAACAAATACGTACCTCCTTGTTAAAACATTTTTAAAAAGTGATTGTAACATTTTATTATAACTCCGATTTTATTTCGGTTGAAAATTTACTACTCAAATATAAAAATCAACATGTTTAATTATTAAAGACTAATAAATTCAAAATTTTATTTTTATCGGATATTCCCTTTAATTAATTAAATTAATTAATAAAAACACGAGGGGTTACATACTTATCCACTAGCAAAAGAATTTCGTGCTCGAAATTCAGTAATTCGTAATCGTGCAAAATAAAATAAGGCTCATATATGCCTACCCATAGAGTACCACAATTAGGCGAACATACACCTAACCTACCCAAACGTAATCCTTAACAAAAATACAATATATATATATATATAATGCCTACATGCATAAGTATGTAGGAAAATATTACATACTCCGATACTCTACTAGACACGCATTTTATCCTGCTCTGGTGAGGCTGAGCAACATAGCACCTCCTGTAACCGGTATCGGTTGGCGCTGCTGCTACTCACTGACCACCTCACGCTGTGGGTGCTGATGAACACCTACTGCTACAAGAACCGGAGGCCTCAGTCCTTGATGTCCCTGTACACCTTGACCTTGTTTCCCTTGTGTGACTTCACCCTGTTGGGCCTGTGTCGCTTGGCCTTGTTAGCCCTATTTCTTGAAACACCTAGCTGCCTTATTGTGACAACCTGCCTAATAAAATAATAAGTGGCCAGCCCAATACTCTAATAATCACAGGAATCATAGATGGTCCATTCTCAGCATCATTGTCGATTAAAATAATAGTACGAGATAACCACCAATCATTTTAGAAAACGGACTGTCAATAAAAAGAAAATTTTGAATAAAAGATAAACCCTTAGACAATCCCATTTGCAAAAACGGTGGATATCAAAAACCAATGGATAAAAATGGCAATATAATAAATAATCACCGAATAAGCTGTCGGTGAACAGACTAATACAATTAGTTACACCGAGTATTACAATTCAATTATTACAATATAATAAATGAATGCAAGGCGTGGGCAAACACGCCCGAATAAATAATTGAACATAACTAGAGTACAAGAGAAAGAAGTGTCTAAAACAAATAACCTACAACATCCGCAATATGCCGTAGCTCCATGACAACCGGAATGAAAATGTAAATACGTGTGTCCATGCGGTAGAGCACCTGTACGACAAAGAGTATATGCATAAACAAAGAAATATAGACGGGTCAGGTCCCGGTTTGATATGATTCCCATGTGACTAAAATGCATGACAGTTAAGTGCGTAATTCTGTCGCAATTAACAATATCATTTCTCACCTCTCAGTCTAAAAGCAACCTAGCGCAGTATCAATGATGCTCTAGTTAAATCGAGAAAAAAGGCTAACTTCTCCCCAGTCTCAACACTATGCCCTTATTCGTGCGTGGGGTGTCTCGCAAAGCGAAATCCAAACAAGGAACCCCCCCGATACACTATTACTAGGCAAGGTTGATCGTCGAGATACATTAGACCCTGTTCTAATTAATCCAAGTACTAAAGGTTAACTTTTCCCCAGTCACAACACTATGCCCTTATTCGTGCGTGGGGTGTCTCGCAAAGCGAAATCCAAACAAGGAACCCCCTCGATACACTACTACTAGGCAAGGTTGATCGTCGAGATACATTAGACCCTCAGCACATTATTGATATATACATATAAATGAGAGGTCTCATCTACAGCTACTCAAGGATACATAATTAAATCCATTCACCATCTAAAAGCATAATTCCTATTTCTTTCTTTAGGAATATATATATATATATATATATATATATATATATATATATATATATGGTAAGACACTTTATCAAATGTTTACCAATCAATATCATTTCAAAAACTTTCTTTACCAATTTTATTTCCTTTCTTCCATGAAAATACATAATTTAAAGCAAGTTTTATTATCATAAAAATGCTTTAACCTTTTCATATCGTATCATCCATTTTCCTTCTTCCATCCGGAAAATGTAAGTAAAGCCATTTCATTATCATAAAATGCTTTAATACAAATAATGTCCCACATTATTGAACATAGTTATATATATCATATAACGAGTTCGAAGACCGCCCGTCTGGGTTTCCCCACTGTGCACGCCCCTAAATGACCATCATCTTCCAGTGCCTATCAATTACGACACCTGGGCACCTACAACGCAAGATGTCGGGAAGCGGCCATATGCCTGCGTGGTAGTCATAACCACACCCGAAATTACCTACCCATCGCAGAAAACATACCATAAACGCTCATATGGCCTGGGGATATATCCACCCTGCATTCACTGGCCAGGGGCCTTCACCACAGTGCGCGAGCTTCCCTTATGATGTCATTTAGAGAGGGTGTGTTACCATAAATTAACATTTATGAAAAATCATTTTCCTTTTGCTTTTGAAAACATCCAATTTTACATTCTCAAAATCATTTGTACTATTTATTAGTACCACATTTTATAATATGCATTTCTTAGTCTTGAAGTCATATTTTATACCCCACGTGTGTAAAAGCCGTGGGAGGTATACTTTTTTATCCCTCTCAAATCTCCTGCAAGCGAGTTAATTTTTTGTGTGATTAATTGCTCCTATGTGCCTTTAATTTCTGCATCGCATTTAAATTGAATGGTTGATGAATTAATTTACCTAAGACCGGGACCCAGTCATTGAAACGAGAAGGGATTTCATCACCCAACTCACTCTCTTATCCATTGTGGGCTACGTCATACCTAACCATAGACCTAGAGCCGAACACATCCAAATCTTTACGACTATAAAAGTCAACACGCCCAGATCGCTTTTGTGACGGGAGCCCACTATTCATTACAGAAGAAGCTAAAACAAAGAGGAGAAAACAAGTCTCGCGAGTTAAATCTCGAAGTAGCTTTTCCTCTATTACTTCCAGTTTTAAGTCTGGCCCAACAGGTACGCCATGAATATCTGGAGCCTTTGCTTTACCTTCTTGCAAAAAACTGGACCATGAGCTATTAAGTGGATGCTGGGTGTAAATAAGTAATGGTTTCAAGATGTTTTCAAGCCATACACCCCGCAAATCTGAAGGGCAACATTTAACCAGTTGTACTAAAACTGAATGAACAAGCTGCCTTGTATGCCTAAACTCCATCGACTGTATATTCTCCATTAGTGCCAAATCAACAGAATGAATATCTAAATACTTGTAAAATGAAACCCATATGGCTGTTGATTATCCCATCACGTTGTACCTAATGCACCGTAAAATATGCATTAGCAACGCCAGTTGGACTCGACAGAGCTTTGTTTCAATTATTTGAAGTATATCGATTATCCCCAGTATGTAGTAATCGGAATAGCTTATAAAACCAATCACGGCATTTGCATTGCGTTTATGATTGGTCTACCTGGAAAAGATATATTTCAACTGAATTTTCCATCTGTTATGTGTTCGATTGTCGTGTTTGATAATATAGAAGAGAACTTATAAAAAAACTTCACTCTTTATTCTCAGTAACAGCAAGCTTAAATAGACTACTACGACTTTACTGACTTACCATAAAATAAGGAAAACCTCTAGCCACTTAAACACAACTCCACAACTGAAACAAAATGACTCCTAAAGAGTAGGACATACAAAGACTTGTTCAAATTAAAAAATTCTAACATTCCCTCCCTTAAACTGAATTGTATTGAAAAACAACCAGTTTATAAAGCTGCTTTACTAGTACTGTAATTCCCTCCCTCACATTGGACCTTCCATCAAACAAACACCAAGCAATTTACTCAATCTCACAAACTGTGTCAATTTGTGGGGCTTGTTAGGATGTCTGCAAGTTGATATTCATCTTGAGAAGATTAAAGAAGAATTTGCAGAAGAGAGAAAGTACGTAAATAGAAGTCGCATATTTGACATTTTTTCAGGTCGAGGAGGAAAAATGTCTAACCCTTTAGTTGTCTAAAACCTCATTCTATTAAACCATTTCACATTTAAAGAAAGTACTTTATATTTTCTAAATCAATTAGTACAGAAAAAAACTCACCTTCATGTAAGGCAGAAGGCTTTTGTCAGCAGCTTTAGCTATCCGAATAGATGATATACAAATCTGCAATCTTGCATGCCAAGTTGTACTTGTTGAAGGGTCTTGTAATCATTGGTATGGTTTTAATAGCATGTCTATCAAACTTTTCTTAGTGGGTAAGACACAAGAAAACCCCTATATTATAGTCTCATTTACAAATGCCTCTACTGTTGTAAGTAACCACCTTAAATACGAAAAAGTTGAAAATACACTTCACTGTCACTAACATGTGTCACTAAAGACTTTTTTAGCAAGAGAAGGTGAAATTACAAAGAATGGTAAGAGTTAGACGCAAAATTATTAATTTGGGGAGATTATTACAACTGTGATAATTCAAAGTGGGTTCAAGCGATTTACCCTATATCATATTTGAAAATTTACCGGGAATGAATTCAATATCCAAACAAACCTTTTATAAAAAAAAGGAGCAGTAAATTTAGGGGCTCAAATAGTTTGTTGATTACACTACCAACAACATCTGGGTAATAAATCAGAAAAGGACCAATTGTGTCGGTTCAGTACATTTCAAAGAAAGAAGTTGTTAAAGTAGACCCTTAGGGTCCGTTTGGTAACCCCATTCCAAGCCATGGAAATGGAATTGGAAGGCCAATTTTAACTCTATGGAATTGAAAATGGCCTTCAAATACCAATTCCAAGCCTTGAAATTGGGTTGCCAAACGGGCCTATCGTAATCAGAGTTTTTAGTACAAGATAAAAAAAATTAGAAGCTCTAATAATCTACGAGAAGTCATTGAAAAACCTTCAAATATTCTGCATATTGTAGGTTGAATTTCAGAATCATTGCCGTCGTATTCATTTGATCCATCAAAAACTGCACTCGGAATATTCCCTAGACCCAACTGCATGCTTTTCCATTACAGCCAACTCCTATGGTTTAAAATGATAAAGCACATAAATAATAAAAATAAGAAATTGATAGCTTAAATACAGACAGATACAAAGGAAATTAAAGATAAAGTGTATGCAATCAAACCTAAGAAGGCATTCAAACAAGTGAGTCCTTGATGGTCATAGTGATTCTCTCAGAAACCTTAGTAGCAGCTACAAGATGCTTCTGAGAAGAAAAAAAATGGATGAACTCCAACGGCATCAAGGGTTCGTTCATCAATTAAGCATTGCTATTTTAGCTATTGTTAGTATTAAAGGAACTTTTAATTTCAATAAAGAAATGAATGTAAATAAGAAGAGTGTTCCCCAGCCAAAAACATAAAAGTACACAAGGAGTCCTACTACAATCATCTTAACATATTAAATATATTGTGCACTACTTAAACAACTGTAACAAGAACTCTCTATTGTCATGCGATCAGAAATAGTGAATTTACTAAGCCTACCATACCACTTATCATCTAAAGCAACGCACTGCATATACATAATAGTACAACATTCCATCTAACAATGCACATTAGCAGTTATACATAAAGGAGGTATACAGTGGTTTGATAAGCTTAAGTTTGTAGATGTTTAAATGGCTCCTGAGATTGGCATCCTAAACGCAAGTGTTATTGGTTATTTTTTTGTCTGAATTTAATTATAAATCTGAAATGCACGAGATTTGCATTTCTTTCACTTTTGACTTTGGTTGTGCTTCATGGTCTGCACATATGGCTAATGAAAAATATGTTTGCCGCATATATCAATCCGGGTTTCACACTAATAGACTATTTTCTTCTCTACATATAACCTCATATTTTTCTGTTCTGAACAGTATTTATTATATGGTTAAGCGTTTTCTAACAAAGAAAGATTGAGAAGTGACTTATTGAGAAAGATAATTAAAACCGTAGTTGGGGCTTGAGTTACCCTGTATGTATAAATTTTTTATTGCATTTAGATCAAGTAGCCTATAGATAAAAAATTACATGCGGCCCAACAATCATAATACATTCGGTCTTGTTTTTAAGAAACAACTTTTAGGAAACATGAACAATAAAACTAGTTACCCTTTTTGTTTTCCTTTTCCTTTTCTTCTTTTTTTATGTGGTGGGGGGATTGAGTTCGAACCAGTGGCCACTGGGCTAACCCCAACGGTTACCATGTACAGCAAACCCCATAGATAATTGTACTCCTAGCCTAATCCACTCGGCTAACCCCAACAGTTACCATGTACAGCAAACAATGAAATTATACATAAGAGAATAGGTAGACAATTATAAATATAAAACAAAGACTTCAACAAGATCAGTCTATACAACAAATTATAGATCAACAAAGCTATTGTTCCTCCATTTTTAGCCCTTTTTTTTAACAGTAATTATCATGATACAGTGAAGCATCCAACAAACTGAAGGGTCAACACTACTTGTGAAAGGAGGATCATATTAAAAATCTTCTTAACATGACCTACAAACTAGTGAAGATAAGACGCCTGAAACTGGTAGGCTTTTCCAAATCCTGTACAGGATACGAACCCCCGGAAATTACCATTAACCCCACTCTCTAGAAATCCTGGCTGCTTCCTGCCTCTCATTGCCCTCATTCTGAAGACCGGGAAATGAATTTCCAGATTTCATAGGTGAAGAAACTTTTCTTGCTTCTACCAAATAGGATTTCAGCAATGTAATGGGACAAAACTCCTCTGTAAGCCAAAATGCAAAAGCTAGGTTCGCAGCATCGATTTGCCTTCCATTATTAACCAACACACCGATAACACCTGGCATTCTTTCAGACAATCCAAGGGATGGACACAGATCAGCTGTTTGACGACGATGGGAAACCATAGGTACCAGCTTGGACAAATCTTCCTGATGAAAATCAGAATTAATAACAAAAGTAGCAAAACGTTGTAAAAAGGTGAACCTCCAAGGAATTCCCGTTGCTGGCATCCACATCAAGATCATCTAACATTGGTTTCCACTATTCAGCAATTGCCTTTGCTCGTTCCTTAATATCTAGGGAGATCACGCCACAAATAGTGTCTAAATCGAGGTCTGCTAATAAAATGCTGAGGCACTCCATCAACATGATACAAGTTCGGCCTATACCTAAAATGTTAGAATCCATTTTTAGATTTGACACTTCTATGCTATAAAAACCCTTGAGTGAGTCCAAAACCAGACCAGCTGGGTCAGTTGCAGCCTTTAATGCAATTGGAAGTTCATCCTTTAATGCGGCCAGGTCCTTACGGTTATCTGATATGAATTTGTGGAGCTTTTATGAATCTATCCCTTTACATAATTTAACAAGCTCGGGACATGATTCCACCTTCACAATTCCATTACCAGAACACCTTTTCACGACTTCTAAGTTACTCTCAGAAGGCATGACATCAGGTTGTTTTTCTTCCACAAATGAAGCTCCGCCTTGGTCCTCGCTGGTAACAGTAGCAGGTTCCACACCTACTTTCCCATGCTTCTCTAGAGCATTGCCAATGACAGAGACTGTAGCATCTCTCTTCTCTTGGACCCTCACCAATGAAGCTTGTTCTTTAGCCATAGCAGTTGATTGACGCTTCTCCAAAATATTTTGGGCTTCAACTGTTTTACTTTCGTACTCCTTTTCTTGGAGCCTCTTTAAGGACTTCTCAAGCCCGTGAAAATGTTCTTCAACTTGTTTCCATTTCAGGTTAAGGGTTACGGCTCGATGACTTTCAAGCTCAGCAAATGCTTTCTGAAGTTGTTGTATCTTCGAGGTGGTTGAGTCTATGAGAGTAGTAGATAAATGTCTATCTTCCATGGCAGATAAGCCCGGATCGAGGTGACAGTTGGACAAAGAATGCCAGTCGGCGGCAAGTTTAGCCGGGAAATCAAGACATCGTTGTTGTAGTGGTATGAGGGTTTGTCGGGAAGCTACGAATCCCTAGAGAGAGAGAGAGAGAGAGCTCAAAAGAATACCCAAACACAAAATGACTAATTATATGCTCTTTACTGTTGGTAAACAGATCCTTTGGAGCACATAACATTGTTTTGAAACCAAAATTAAATAAAACACCTCCTCTCTTGTGAACACCTTGTTTTGTCTTGTATAAGCAATTATCCAAATACCTTAATGGGAAAGAACCACAAATATATTAGCATCACAAATGACAAAAAAATACAAAATTATTACTCATAAATTTACCCAACAACCAAAATATTACTCACTGCTACAAAATAAAGCTCGAAAAAATTACATCCAAGACCAAAACCATTTTGCATCCACCTGAGATGAGATTAATGATCTGCAGCAACTAAAAGTAAAACCAAAACACTTTGCAATCCGAAATAAAATCTGAGGCATCAAACACAAAGTTTGAACTAAAAGTAAAACCATTTTGATTTGGGTGTGTTTCTTTCCACAATAACCAAACACAGGATCTATCAACAACATGTAAAAAATGCAGAAACATGATGATAATATAAGAAAAATGAAATAAAATTACAAAATAGTAGAGAAAGAGAGAGTACCCTGAGGTAGTTGATAATGAGTAACTAACCTCTCAAAACAAACCATGGTGTGACATTTAGTAACCGATCTCTGAAAACTTAGAATGTTAGGTTGCGTTTGTTTTTTTATCTGAATCTGAAGTCTGAATCTGAAATCTGAAGACTGAATCTGAAGTCTGAAATTTGAATCTGAAAAATGTGTTTGTTTTTACGTCTGAATATACTTCTGAATGAATGTATTTAGACTGATTCAGACTTCAGATTCAGACTTCAGACTTCAGACCTAACTCTACCTCTTAATCATTAAGAGGCAAATATGACAGTTAACCTCTTAATCATTTAAAAAAACAAACACTTTTTGATACCTCTTAAGTCTGAATGGTTCAGATTCAGACTTAAGAGGTAAAAACAAACGACCTCTTAGCATTTGAAATCTCATAATAAAAAATAATTTAAAAATGTCTGTTAAAGAAACATACCCACATCAGAAATCATTTTTATCAGATCTTTTTTCAATGCTGTTCAAAAAGAAGAAATCTCCAAAACAAATTATTAAAAACCTATATACATAAGGGTGAGAGAGAACACACACACACACACACACACACACACACACAGGTCGAAAATGTTTGATAATATGAATGCAAATACAGAAATGAAACTCTTTATATATCATAATAATGTCAACTTCAATACCAAAATGTAACTTCTGAATAGATACTAGAAAGCTTCAGGGCGTGATGTCACTTTCCTAAATACAGTATTTGCCCCACAGGAATAATTTCGGTATACAAACGGAAATCCGCAAATCCGTACTCAAGATACAGTGAAGCAACTTGCACTGCCTGCAACTTGTATATTTGAAGACAGCCTTTGGATGCAGCAGCGAAGAACAGTCAATCAAGTTCTTATTCTGTTTATGTGCACAAAATAGAATAAGATAATTTATATCTCCTGAATATTGTAAGAGAGTAATAGCAAGGGTTGAAAATTTCGGAACTGGGTAATATCTGTTATATGTGCAATTTCGTTTTAGGCAGCCTTTATTTATAGATAATGAAAAGCTTTATCTTCAAGAGTCATGACTGTTTGATTAACAGTCTTAATCAATTCCGAAATGGTATGACTGTTAATTACCAATAGTCTTAAGTCATTTCCGAACAGGTACAATTAATACCGAATCGATTTTGCGCGGATCAACTAAAAAGTGACCGCGCCCGAGCTACCGCGATCCGACCTGGACGAATCCCGGCAACCCGCTACCACTGCGGACACGCGGCATGCGAAGTGCAAAGTGCGCCACTAGCCCCTCTACAGCCCACTGCCCCGCACACGCATGCGCGCGTGCGAGTGTGCGTACGGTGCTTCGCACCGTATTGAGGTCTCTCGAATAGCCTCTTAAATGCTAGATGAATTAACTCTTCATCTTTCATTTGTACTTATTAAGTGTACAAATTCTTAATATTTTTCCAATATGGGACTCAAAGGTTGCCCACTCCTTTTATAGATTAGTGGTGACACTTAGCTTTGTACATTTTCCAATTTGGGACACTATCCCTTTTTATATTTGGGTTACCTTCCCACCTATTCCTCACACTTCCAATGTGGGACAAGCTCTTAACGCTCTTACACCCAAAAACTCTTACTCACTTATTTTAAAGATCACCAACATTCCTCCACCATTTTCAAAAAAAGTTTTGTAAATCTTTGATTGTCTGTAAGACTGTGTATAAGCATTGGTGTCTCACGACTTGAACCAATACCCTGTGAAGGTTCGTCAGAGTTAACCATGAAAGTATAGTAGACTTTTCATTTTATTCTTTGTTAGCCCTGTTTGGTTTTGTGAAATATTCGGACTAAAATGTAAACTGGCAAAAAGTATTTTCAGTTATCACTTGAAAATAATCCTTAGTTTTGCAAAAAAAATATTAGGGTCCGTTTGATTCGCACATTTGCTATGGCGAATGTCAAATCAGTGGACAAATATGACATTTGACCACTTTTTGGTCTGTTTGATTCACAAATTTGCCTACAACCCATTTGTCTATGTACAACACCTCTAATGCATGAAAGTGGGCAAATTTTGCTTTGCTATTTGGAGAAGAATTATTTGCCAAACAATTTGCCACTTCTTACAAGTGCTTGTTTTATATTTTTATGCTAAAATATTTTAAAAATTATTTTACAAACTGTTTTATAAAACTGTTTTAAATAAAAAGCTGTTTTATAAAAAAATGTTTTTAAATTATTTTAAAAACTGTTTAAAAAATAATTTAAAACAGTTAAAAAACTATTTTAAAAACAATTTAAAAATTGCTACAAAAATATTTTTTAAAACTGTTTTATTAAAATCTGTTTTAAAACTGTTTGAAACACTATTTTAAAAAGTTTAAATCTGTTTTGAATAATTAAGAAAACTGTTTCAAATTTTGAAAAAATTGTTTTATAAAAATGTTGTTAAAAACTGCTTTAAAAAATAATTTTAAAAACTGTTTTAATAATGTTTTATAAAAACTGTTTTTGAAATGTTAAAAAAAACTGTTTTAAAAACTGTTATAAAAAAAAAATACTGTTTTATGAATTGTTACAAAAATGTTTTTAAAACTGTTTTAAAAACAATTTAAAAACGGTTTTAAAAATAATGTTTTATTAAAAACACTATTTTAAAAGGTTAAAATTTTTTTTTGAATAATTTAAAAACTGTTTCGAATATTGTAAAGATTATTTTAAAAAACTGTTTTATCAAATTTAAAAAAAAAATGTTTTAGAAATGTTTTAAAAATTGTTTAAAAACTTTTTATAAAATATTTAAATAAACTAATTAGATTGACTTTAATTTCGCCTAATTGTTGTTTGATAGCTTCGTGTAAAAAAACTAGGTAAAATTTGCCTAGGCAAACTTTACCCATGGAAAATTTTGCCATCTTGATTTTTGCACACTTTTGAATCAAACGGACCCTTATATGTTTTTGGGGGCTTAGCCCATTTGAGAATTTTTGTGGGCTCCAATCCAATCCAACGCATTGTTATTTTATTTTCAACAAGTGCCATAACTGCTGCAGTTGGTAGTTATCTTTGTGTGAACCCTTGTTATAACTGAATATATATTAATTTTAAAGTGTCACATATAGTTACAACAACGAATGATACAAATGCGGGATCATAAACGATTATGTTCATATGGGTCTACATGCCTATGCTCCCAAAAAATTATATATATTTACTCCTAGGGATTTTCTCATTTTGAACACATGAATTAAAATCTTTTTGATTCGGAACATATCAGCATTTCATTTTTTTGTGTACGTGAAAAATATTTCACCAGAATCAAACGTGGCCTAGAAATGGTGAATTACGTGAATAATTTACCTCCTTGTAATATTTGCATTTAGTTTCTCTGTTCTAACTTTGTCTCTAAATTGTCACACAAAATGCAGTTTCATTTTGTGTCGCAACAGCCTCTCCCTTCCGGCATTGCAGATAAGTTTAGGTGCTTTAAAATGTACAAATGGTGAATCTGTGATGAAAGTTTCTTCCTTTTGTGGTGCTGTAATTCTCCTGGCGATATTGACAAATAATGTTGAACTCCGAGGATTTGTTTCTAAAGATATGTTCTCTGCAATGATCCAAGGATTGACTCTCAAGTCAAATGTGATTATAAGTGCTGATCTGGTTGGCCTATATCACGAAATCTTTTGCTATCTTGCTGATAGAGACCTTGCACCGCATAGGTTAGTGAAATCTTTAATGTTGTTTGGTGTGTTCGAGTTAACTAACATATTCCTGTTATAAAATGGATTAAAGCTTTATTTTATGCATAACATTTGACAAAAATGTGTTAGTTGCCATGGTTCAACTAGTTTAAAGGCCGCTTTCTCTGCTTTTCTAGATGAAATAGTTCAAGGGGGTTTATTGTAATTACCCTATTTAACATTAGGGGTATGCTGCGAGGAACCCCCTGAACAATCACAACGGTTGCAAATACTTCCTTGAACTATTGATTTTGAAAAATAGTCCTTGGAATATTTCTATTATCTGCAATATCCTTTATGTATCATTGATTTTTTTTATTGACACCCTTTACCAACATGTATTTGATTTAATCGATATTCGTGACTTTTTCATAGTTGAGGACGATATTTTCCATGAGCGCAATGGTTGAGGATGTTTTTTGCATTATTGCCTTCACCCTTATAGTTTGAAATTGTTCCATTTTATCCCATAATTATAGATGGCATTAATGGAATTTACAAAACGACAATAATAGGTCAAAATTAAGTTAAAATTCTATGTACTAACTGTGTATTAACTATCCACCCTAAAGGGGACACTTGACTTATTTTTAAACACACACACACACACACACACACACACACACACACACACACACACACATATATATATATATATATATATAGTACTGCACTTGTGCGGACTAGTTCGCATTTTAAGAATGCGGACTGGACATGTGTCACCTGACGGTGAGTCCAGAAAAGAGAGAGTGTGCCTATAATTTAGCTGATAATTTCTAGGCTCACCGCTAGGTGACACAAGTCCGGTCCACACTCTTAAAATGCGGACTAGTCCGCACAAGAGCAGTACTATATATATATATATATATATATATATATATATATATATATATATATATATATATATATATATATATATATCAAATACGGTCCTTAGATGCAGATCACAAAAAGACAAAAATCAGTACTTTATGCCTAAATTTCATTTTAAGACCAAATATATTAAAGATTTATATTTTAGACCCATAAATTGGTATCAAAAGCTTTAGAAAAAGAAAAATCGCCAAATTTTGACCCAATCCTAATTCTGGTATCAGAGCCAAGACTCTCCCTTCAAACCTATAGTAAAAGACTTTAATGCCCTTGGGATTTATCCCACGCATTTATAAAGATGTTTTTGGAACTCATCCAAACTACCAACCCATACCCATAACTGATTTAGACCCAGAAGGTTACTTAACCTCATACACAGACGATTGTTCACATGTTGAACATATCCCAGCTAAACACGCAGACAGTAGATACGTTAATGCCAGTGCTATCAATAGCATGATAGACCAAAATTGATGTGGATAAGTGCCTTTTCATAATTTTTTATTCATTTTTAGTATTTCTTTTATTTTTAGTATTCATTTTATTTTGTATTTAGAGGAAGGAAGGTTATTTGGCATTAAGGGCATATTTGTAATTAAATACTTAGCTTAGTGGCCAAGAAACCTCCTCCCTTTAAATAACTCGTTTGTAGCCTCATTATGGCATTCTACCTTTTTGAGATATTGATATTAGAGAGAGTTTAGACGAGAGTTATTTTCTTCTTGCTTCCATTTGATGTCTTTTTACGTCAATTGGTATCAGATCCTCGTTTGTTATACCTGTTGTTATTGTTGTTGTCGTTGTTGTTGTTGTTGTTGTGTAGACTAAATCGTAAACAATGCCAAATGGGACCGAGAAGAAGTGTTTTGGTTGTGAAGGGTATGGCCATAAGGCTTTTGTGATAGTGATAATGAAGAGGGACCCGATTCCCCCACCAAGCCTAACTTTGTGACTTTTATGTCTAGTCATGTGAGCACCGATAATGAATCTTCTCATGAAGATATACAAGCACATAACACTTCCGAGGTCAAAGTTTATGATTCCTTTAATTTTTATGGTTGTGAGAGTGAAAAAGAGAGATATAGTGAAAATGAAGAAGAGGTTGATGTGAGTGAACTTCAAAATGATTTTCAAGAATTATATGAAGAATCTATTAAATTAAAAAGAGGAAATTTAAAGTTAGAAGCTTGTTTAAAAGAGCGTGTCAAGGTCATTGATGATAGTGTGTTGGTTGAAGACCTTAGGACACGTGAGAGGACTTTTCGAGAGAAGCTTGAATATATAGAAGGTGAGAGAGATAGCCTTAGAGGTTTAATGGAATCCTTGAAAAAGGAGCTTCTTGAGTTTGAAGAGAGAAATGTTTTATTAGAGTCTAGAATTTTAGAATTAGAAAATAAATTAAAAGACTCTAGAAAAGTCAATTTTGCTTTGGAGTGTTGTTCGGAGAAATTAGATAAAATTTTAGGAACGGTCCAAATTAAAAATGACACTTGTGGTATAGGCTTCGATACTTGTAATGAATCAAATCATAAAGCCAAAACCAATGTTTTAGGAGAATCACCTAGGAAAACCTTTAGTGATCAATCCTTAGGTACCAAACTTCGACGTGTTTTTACTTGTGCACATTGTGGTAAAAAAGGTCATCTTAGAAAATTTTGTTTTGATCTTAAACGAGTTCCTAGAAAATCCAAAGGTAAGGCAATCGAGGTAGCCAAGATTCCTACACCCCGAGATCGTCATTCGTCATTAGTTTGGGTTAGGAGATCTGACTTGGTAGCTTTACAAGATAGGATTTTTTATTCTCATTTGCTATCACATGCCTCCTCCCTTGCAAAATCTAAAGGTTGAATGTGTTAGTTATTTGCATACTTTACCTTTTGTACGTCATGCTATATCATCATGCTAAATGTATGCTTATTTAATCATTTTCTAGTCTATGCTTCATGCTTAATCACATGCTAGAATTATGATTTTGGTTTATCTTTTGTATTATACTTCTTTCATTGTTGTTTGCATTGAAAGAAAAATATAAAAAGATTTTTGTTTATCATTTTTTGTTTCGCCTTTATGTTATCTAGGCTTAATTAAAATACAAATGATTTTTGTTTGTCTTTTGAGTAAATATTATTTTTTTTTTGGTTAAAAAACGTCAAAAACTCAAAAAGATTTTTTTTTTGTATTTTAGTCTGACACACTTTATGTGGCATATTCTTGTGTTTGAATCCCATCTTTTTCGCCCCCATGTGGATATAACTTTTAGTTTAGATTGTCAATCCTTATTATGTTCTTTACCATGCTTACATGGAGTAGTTGAAATTTGTGTTGCTTAAATGGATTCTATTTTTATATGCCTCAATTCACACATGCACGAACTCTTTTGAAATTTAACTTCACATGTTATATTTGATTTTTGTAAGGTGTTATCCTACCAATCTAGTCATCTACATATTTGTGACCTAGGAGGACTAGTGCATATCAAAATCCGTTGCACGTGAGATTTGTGTGAGTTATAAAAATGATATATATGAATGTGCACGGGGAAGGGCTCCGAAAGGAATTATTATCGTTTGTGAATAGTAAGCCACCATTTGAATTGGACCTAAAAGAAATACGTGGTCTAAAGGCCTAAAGAATAGAATATGGCATTAAAAAGAAAAATAATTGCTAAGGCCTATGTTTAATTGGTATATTCATTCTAAAATATATATGCTTATTGAGGGAGATTGGATGGTATATCAACGGTTTGTACAATGTCCATTTATCCTAGTTGAGCTTTCATTGTCATGACTCTATTGGTTTGTAGAATCATCAAAATTCTAGGCTTGCATGCATTGTGTATGTTTGTTCATAGAGTTCAATTTATATTGTCACATGAGGTTATATTTAAATGTGATGAAGTTTGCAATCAAATGAGAACTCCATGAATGTGTTTGAAGTATTTGGGTCTAAATTTAATTGTTACTAGTTCACAACCCTACACTTTCGTTTCCATATGAGACATTTTTGCCATACGAGTGTGAAAAACTTATTTTATTTTTTGTCATGTGTGGTGTTTATAACTATATATATGTGCGTGTGCTTCAGTGGTATATTTAGAGTATGTATATATATGATATTTTTGTGTCTTTGCCTTGCTTTCTAGTCCATCTATGCTTTAATTCATAATTGGTATCTATCTAGTTGCATTCTTTGTTGATATCACATGCTTAATACTTTATGTATCATATTGGTATCATTTTCTTGCATCTTAGATGTTATTCGTTATTATTTGTTTAAATTAATTTTATCCTTTGTCTATTCCTGAACAAAAAGGGGGAGAATGATAGGGAGAGAAATAGTATCTAAACCTATTATAATCGTATCTTAGTTTGTGAGATTTATCTTAGGGGGAGACGTCTTTCAAAGTAGGTCATGTGTTTGATAAAGGGGAGAATTAATTTAGGGGTAGTATTTATCTTTATTGCATTTAATATTCTTGATATTCCTTATGCGCTTGATAGTTTGCTTAAGTGTGCAGGAATTCTTCTAAGTGGCAACCTTCATCGACAAAGATAGTGATCCTTGGGTCTTGAGTCAAGTTTGGGTGGGATGTTTTTGTGTCTAGTGAGCTTGACGGCCCTTTAGGATTTTTTGTTTGTTTTTGTCCCAGAATAGCCAAAGGGGGAGATTTTTAAGGACACAATTCTCCAATTGAGTCTCAATGTAGTTTTGGCTCAATTCCGGACAAAAACGTTTATGTCATAGGATAGTGTTCAATGTACCTATTCGAGCCTATGATGTGTTTTGTTGAAGACGTAGTGGCTAAGAGTATAAAGCTTCATCAAATGTCGTGCTTCAAGTGCCTTGTCTCTACGTCACCAACATAGTTTCAATTGCTCCCAAGGTATGAATGCAATACATATATATATATATATATATATATATATATATATATATATATATAGGAGCTTGTAACATTTTATATTGGGTGAATTTTATTTAAAACCGTTGTTTATTTTTCAGAAAGATGTTTATTAAAACTTTTATATAAAGTATATAAAGTTTCTGGGCTAAAACTCATATTTTCAACTTTCTGATTTTTCATTCGATATTGTCATTCGAATGAGTTTGTCATTCGAACGAGAATGTCTTTCGAACGAGATCTGCCAACGAGTTCCCCAATAGGCCACTGGAACATCATTCGAATTGTCGTTCGAACGAGATGGTTGTTCAAATGAGACTTCGTTCGAACGAAAATCTCGTTCGAACGAGTTTTGGCGGGAACATTTATTTTGACAGTTTTGAGCAGTTTTCCCACTTTCCCACTAACTTTTATGTGATTAATTAAGTGCGGAAACCAACTTTTCCTTTTCAAAATTTTCATACCATTCCATCTCTAAGAGAGAGTTTGAGAGCATAATTCCAAAAAGAAAAAGTTCATTGTTTAAGTGTTGTTGTTTTTCAAGAAAAATCTTTTAAAAACTTATTTTACACCCAATGTTTGTTTATCCAAGTTCATATATATATATATATATATATATATATATATATATACTTTGCTTGGAGTGTTTTTGCACTGGTTTTTATCTCTACCGTTTGAAGAGAAGTTTGGGTTTGCTTCTAAATCCCTCAAAGAAGAAGAAGGTTGTTTTGCTGCGGCATTCTCACATGGTGAAAGGCACCATGTGTGGTTGACGGTGTACCTATTATCTCATTGGTGAAGTCCAAGATTTCGGTGGAGCTCCGGGGTTGTCTACTTGGCGGAGGTGTTTACAAGAAGACGCATCAAGGCTTTAAAGGGATCGAGTCGAGGAAGTAAGTCATTTGTCTTGTAATTGTAAAACAATACTTAGTAGACTTAAGGCTAGGGCGGTGTAATACCCCGTATTTCTGAATATTCCAAATATTCCATTTAATTAGATTGGAGAATTAAATGAGAAAATATCGGCTTGATTTAAATTACGTAAGAGTAGTAATTTAAAGAGTTTTATTTAAAATTGTAATTATGGTATATATTGCATCATTTTATTTACTTAGTGCGAGTGGTAAATAGTTACTTAACGCATATAGACCGCGTTGGGGTGAGAACGAGTAATATTTTTTTAAGTGACTCAAATGATAATTTAGAGGTCACCAAAGAGTCCGGAAGGGTCAAATTAGTCAAAATAGTATACCTGGGGGTACTAGTTGAGTCCCGGGGTAATTTTGGGCAAAACCGAGACCGTTCGGGGGCATTTTAGTCTTTTAACATAAGAGGGTATGGAGACCTTCGAAATTGAGAGTTTTATATCAGCCGTATGATAGATGAATTAGGGTTAGAACACCCATGACAACACCAATACCATTAGAGAGAAGAGAGGCACAACTTTCTAAAGCAAAAAGAAGATTTTGGGAAGGATTCAAAGGGATTCCTACCATCAACTTGTTGGGGAAGAAGGATTGAAGGATGAAGATCATCAATCATCAACAAGAACCACGAAATTAGACCCTACTGATCATAAGGCAAGTTGTTTATTGCAAATTATAAAGTTATAATACCCATGTGTAGGGTTTTTGAATAGTTTTGTTTAAATCAATATTTTGATTGGAGAAAGATGATATTTATGCATGTTGGGATAGGAATCGCATGTAGAATGATTTAAACTATGTAGATAATTAATATTCAGATTAGACTTGATGATTTTCGGAATAAAAATCTGGATTTTGAATGATAATATGGGAAGAACACCATAACTAGGGTTTCAAGAAATTTTGGGTTTTAATTCATTAATTCTTTAAAGGAATTGGAGTTTTGATGTATTTGACACGTTAGAAACTGTCCTAGTATATGTGGAAACATGTTAGGATCATTGGGTCGAAGTTTGGTGAACAATAATGGAGTTTGGAAATTTGTTAATGGAGGAGAAGATCAACGAAGAAGACATACTGCGTCTGTCCCTGTTCGATCGATCGATCGACTATGTCGATCGATCGAACCCAGCCGTCGATCGATCGACGCAAGCTGTTTCCCTAAAATTTTGTGTTTGATTCTTCGTTGAGTTCGGGAATTAATGAGTATTCTAGGATTTACATTATACTTATTTGGGAGTAATAATAAGACTAGTAGGTATATTGTTGAGGTCCAATAAGGCCATTGGGTGTAGGGCTTGGATTACGGACCGAGGAGAGTAATTCGATTTAGTAGAGTATCGGGGACTTCGGAAATTGAGTTACGGGGCGAAGTAAATTCAATTTAAGTAATAGACCAGTAGGGTAATAAATAACTACTGAAATTATATGTAAGGGGTAACTAGGACCCTTATAGTTGTGTGAATACTCAAATAAATACGATTAATGAGATAAATCGTAAAGCGAATATTGTACGGTAGATACATGAGATTAAAATATTACGTACGTATGTGATTAATAGGTCGGGCGTGTACCTACTGAATTATGTGATCTTTTAGGTAGGGAGTTTATACCTAAATTAATTATGTTAGGGTCGATGAGACATTCCGAACTAACATAAAGTTATTATGTGTTTGGGGTCGATGAGAAATGCCGAACCAAACTTTGAACTGGGGTCGCGATGAGAGAGTCCCGAACCAGAATATGTGTATATATATATATTTTTAAAAAATAATTGGGGTCGATGGATCATTCCGAACCAATTCTTACTTGGGGCCGATGAATCATTCCGAACCAAGAGTCCTTTACGTGTATAAAAAGGGCAAAATAGTAATGACTGATATTTAGTATATATTATGTGTGAAATATATATATACTTGACGATATTCTACTTCCGTGTATTAGTAGATTGATATATAGTATGTATTTAAAGATACATACTGAAATGGTAAGTTAAGTAGTGAAACTTAATTACGAAATGCACCTTTAGATAGAGAAAATCTATTTAGTAATTCAAGTAGTGAAACTTAATTACATAAGTGGGAAAGTTAACAATTGTGAGAACTATAGTAATTTTAGTAGTGAAACTAAATGAGAAGTCTTGAGAAATAACATAGATTAAATGTTACTTGGGAATTATTTAACATACACCAGATGTTAGTAAAACGGTTGTACTGTATGGGCGGTACTGGAACTTGGGTACAGATAAGTGCAGTTCACTACTTTGGTTTTAGTTAGCTTGAGAAGTATGGCTAGATAAACTAAGTGTAGAACGTTAGGTGTGCACAAAAGATGAGGGGTGAGTTAGCTCAAGAGAGTGTACGAGAACCTAACATGTGTGATCAATAACCGCATTTTATATTGTGATAAACGCTTGCTAAATATTTTCAAAATGTTTTGAGTACTAACTCTTGCTATAAAATATTTTTAAAACCTTTTAGGTGTCAAGCCACAGGGACGCCATGTGTGATAATTCCATTCCAGACTCGGAGTTGTAGTATTGTGGATGCTTACAGGATTTGACTAGACGATATCTCTCATTCAGATCTAGCACAGGACCTCGCACTCTTCTATGTATGGACTTGTTGTCCGGTATTGGTCTCATATGTTAGATCCAGACTAGTGGTTATTCTATTGATTGTTTGGGATTTTTTTAGCCGATGGTTTATTCGGTAATACTTTTGTTCTGTTGTACTTTTACTTTGTTGTTTGAATTATAGTACATGATTATTTGTACTTTGTTCCGCATGGTTGATTTATCTGTTTTAAGAAAGATAAAATTTGGCACCGGTCTAATTTTACTTAGGGGATTAGTAATTAAAAAGTTTTCGACAGTGATGCTAAGAATGAACCATTTGAGAAACCTGTTTTAATCTAATGACGGCCTGATCACCCGATGTTTAATTAGGCGGGGTGTCACAGATGGTATCAGAGCATCAGGTTCTAGTGTCCATAGGATCTGTACGGCTTACTACGTTTTCAGCGTATCGTTTGATTGATATAGAGCCCTATCTTAGGATTGTTGTACTCCTCTACGTACATAGTTTACGTTCTCCTGCTATATAGTAAATGTAGTGTTATATACGAGTTCGATTGGTCATGATACGTCGAACATGGCGGTAGAACCAGTATTGGCGTTGGAAGGACTGCAGGAGGGAGGAGTTCAACATGAAGCCTGGAGTATTCAATTATGGTAATCATAGGAGAGATGACCGTTGTTGAGGTCACTGCTACTGTGTAATGGAAGTAGATGCCACAAGGGTTGTTGAGGAATTGTAGGCATTTTCCAAGTATCGCGACAGCAAAGAGGGATGCTAGTCTAGACCGCCCAATGCAGTGATAGTGGGAGTAGGTCTGAAGAAAATTTGATGAGAACGTGCCGTAAATGTGATAAAACGGCGACTGTGCATGTTAACCAATAGAAGTAGTATGTCCAGAGGTTTTGGCATTTAGGACTGACTAGAAATACTCAGAAGTGAAGATTTGAGTAAATTTTCAGGCAACGTGGCGGGGATACCAGTCACTACATTCAGACCGAGGGTCCGTATATAAATAGAAAAACTTTACGTATAGTTTAACCGCAAAGTTCTCCAATGATAATTCGGAAGCGTAGTGAATGGGAATATATGAACCCCCACGTGAAACCTGGTAGAGGCCAATCGTGAGAGAGAAATTATCCGTTAAAGGGAACTTGTATCGATGAGATGGGTACGAGGGAAAAGATCCCTTGAGAGAATAGACTCTCGAGTTATGATTCGCAATTTTGGTAAAACTCTTCTTGGACGACTTATGTATATGAAGGCAGTATGGTACTTCTTACAAGGTTGGGGTAAATGCTCCTAGGGGGCGAAGTTAAGAGAGTTTAAAGATTTAATCAAAGAGTAAGACTGAATGTAATGGGGCTGGTGCAAGCTATAAGTGGAAACCCACTAAAGGATTTAATGATTAGATCCTAAGTCGGAACTGTTAAGCCCCATAGTGCGTTCCTCTTGGTCGCAGAACTAAGGGAACCAGGATGATAGTGCGCAAAATCGAGGCTACCAAGTCCGAGAGGAAGGAGACCCCAAAACGGTCAGGGTGGCCTGGAGTAAGGGGATTTTTTTGTAAAGATGTCTAGTGTGGCTGGTAGAGCCACGCCTTCTAATTTAGCTTGAAGTTATTTGAAGAAATAATAACTTCAATAAGTTTTGCATTTTGGAGAGGACAAGGGTGTTATGTCCGAAAACCATCTAAATCACCAGAGCGATGGTTAAGGAAGTATATGAGTTTTAGCCTCGAGTGAATGGGGTATATGACGACTCCTCACCTGAAAAAGGGTCGAGTTGTCATTACTCATCAAAATGTGAGAGACTTCGGAGATTATTAACATCTTTTAGTAATTGATTTCGGTGTGTGGGAACCTAAATGATGTGAGTCAATGTTTGTCGTATGACCGCTGAGCGGAGAGATCGAGCTCACTGTTGTAGTTAGTGCTAAAGACTTAGTGATAGTATAAGCGCGGTGCCACTTGACTCCGTTAGAAATATTGGAGTATGGTTGCACATATTGTCGAGGAATCGAATTTGAGCATCTCGACTATGTGTTGTTCCGATGATGCTCAGTAAGAATACATGGGCAGAAGTCCCTTGTTTAAGTTCGGTTGCGAAAGGGAATACGACTGAATTTTTGCACGTCAGGAGAAGTGGCATTGTTAGATGCTAGGGCATCAGTGGAGCCGGTAGTGTTGAGGAGAAACACTGAAAGGCTTACCTCACCACGAAGGGATAAGTGGGACTTTGTGGGAAAGGATTTGATTTTTGGCCTATAGGGTATTGAGAATACCCACAAGATTGTAGTCACGTCGTGTATACTAGGCAGGAGTTGAAGAAAAGCATGATACGGGTGCGACATTTGCAATGTTTTTACAAATGTGCCCGGAGAAAAGGGTGTATGGGCACCCTAGTCAATTGGATTCCTTAGACATCCGAGATAGAGGGATGCGGAATATTTCTGTACGACGATGGGGAAATTAGGATACAAGTCGTATCGATGAAATGGGTTGAACGTCATGGGAGATAGACGATGATCCAAGATTATATGTGCTGAGATATCCATCACACCCTATGGGATGAAGTCGGTGGGAAGTCATTCAAAAGTTATCTCGTGAATTGGGAGGCCTAAGTGTTGTGAAGAAGCGATACAAGGTGTTACTCAACTGAGTGTTGAGAGTGACTTACGCATTTCTAAAATGTCGATAAGTGGGAAGCGATGCTGAGGGGAGACATAATGAGATTGTCTCCAGACACACCTCTAGTTAATAGGGCGAGATGGACTCGAAATAAACAACCGGAATGTGGTAGTGAACCTACATTTCCAATGATGGAATGAGGAGACAGACTTATAAATTATTGATGGGTTGTGAACATCATAATTAAGCCAACATTTCGTTGGGGGTATCGAAATGGGGTGACCGGAATGGATTAGTATGTAGTTGAAAAGGGAGAGTGCACGGTGCCGCTCTACATGATTGTGGATCAGGATGAAATCCTATAATCCGACCCTGTGAGACATGGTCAGGAAGGAATAGAGATAAAGTTTTATTTTGAGTACGTTGTGCTACCTACAACTCAATGTTAGTGAGAAAGAATGATGATACACCCTTATGATAGTGGAATTTTGGAGAAGTCCACTGATCAATTCATAGGTTGAATGTATGCCTATAAGAACATAATTATAGGTAGAGTGAGTGCCTATATGGACTGTACACGAGGATTGGGTTCGTGGGTACCGATTTCGAACAATACATGTACTTTGGGTGTGGTTCGAGGAGACATTTTGAACTTTTAGTCCTTAACGCGTGATATGAGGACATTCTATTGGACTGTGACATTTTAAGGTATATGAAATGTGAAATATATGGCTCACAAATTGTCTACTCATGTGTAATGAGATATATATACATATATTGGTGCTCGAGATGTGAGCCCGAGATAAGTAATTAATAACTATTGGTGATCGAGGTGGAATTCCGAACCAATAACCCCAAAAGTGTTATAGAAGGGGGGTGATTATAAAATAAGTGTTGGTAGTATATGTTATGTGTACGATATATATACCTATTGATTTTCCTACTTATGTGCGACAGTAAGTGTGCTTAATCTCTGTATTGGGGTCGATGATGTTCCGGACCAATACATGAGGGAACGATTTGGGGTCGATGATTTTCCGAACCAAATCGATGAAAAATATTGGTATCGACGGAAGGTCTGAACCAACATGTGCATTACATTTACCTTGGGGTCGATGGATTCCCGGACCAATGTAAATGATAGGATTATTGGGGCCGATGATTTTGGCCGGACCAATTTTCCTTAAAGTATATATTTTATGTGAAATATATACCTTATAATATTCTACTTATGAGTGATAGTAGACACTTAGATGTTATTTAGAGATATACATCAAATGGGTAAATTAAATAGGGAGAAATTTAATTTCAAGAATTAACGTTGGATTGGGAAAATCTATGAGAAATTAAGTAGAGAGACTTAATTATGATATATGCGGCATGGGTAACATGAGATAAGAATTTTATAATGAAAAGGTCATGTACTTGGGGCGACCGTTATGATGTTATGATTTGGTATTGGGTATTAGAGGATGCAATTATATTTAAGGTCCTTAGCCTTAATACCAGCCTTATCCTAATTTCGAGGACGAAATTCCTTTCCAAGGGGGGAAGTATGTAATACCCCGTATTTCTGAATATTCTAAATATTCCATTTAATTAGATTGGAGAATTAAATGAGAAAATATCGGCTTGATTTAAATTACATAAGAGTAGTAATTTAAAGAGTTTTATTTAAAATTGTAATTATGGTATATATTGCATCATTTTATTTACTTAGTGCGACTGGTAAATAGTTACTTAACGCATATAGACCGCGCTGGGGTGAGAACGACTAATATTTTTTTAAGTAACTCTAATGATAATTTAGAGGTCACCAAAGAGTCCGGAAGGGTCAAATTAGTCAAAATAGTATACCCGGGGGTACTAGTTGAGTCCCGGGGTAATTTTGGGCTAAACCGAGACCGTTCGGGGGCATTTTAGTCTTTTAACATAAGAGGGTATGGAGACCTACGAAATTGAGAGTTTTATATCAGCCGTATGATAGATGAATTAGGGTTAGAACACCCATGACAACACCAATACCATTAGAGAGAAGAGAGATACAACTTTCTAAAGCAAAAAGAAGATTTGGGAAGGATTCAAAGGGATTCCTACCATCAACTTGTTGGGGAAGAAGGATTGAAGGATGAAGATCATCAATCATCAACAAGAACCACGAAATCAGACCCTACTGATCATAAGGCAAGTTGTTTATTGCAAATTATAAAGTTATAATACCCATGTGTAGGGTTTTTGAATAGTTTTGTTTAAATCAATATTTTGATTGGAGAAAGATGATATTTATGCATGTTGGGATAGGAATCGTATGTAGAATGATTTAAACTATGTAGAGAATTAATATTCAGATTAGACTTGATGATTTTCGGAATAAAAATCTGGATTTTGAATGATAATATGGGAAGAACACCATAACTAGGGTTTCCAGAAATTTTGGGTTTTAATTCATTAATTCTTTTAAGGAATTGGAGTTTTGATGTATTTGACACGTTAGAAACTGTCCTAGTATATGTGGAAACATGTTAGGATCATTGGGTCGAAGTTTGGTGAACAATAATGGAGTTTGGAAATTTGTTAATGGAGGAGAAGATCAACGAAGAAGACAGACTGCGTCTGTCCATGGACAATAGATCGATCGACTATGTCGATCGATCGAACCCAGCCGTCGATCGATCGACGCAAGCTGTTTCCCGAAAATTTTGTGTTTGATCCTTCGTTGAGTTCGGGAATGAATGAGTATTCTAGGATTTACATTATACTTATTTGGGAGTAATAATAAGACCAGTAGGTATATTGTTGAGGTCCAATAAGGCCATTGGGTGTAGGGCTTGGATTACGGACCGAGGAGAGTAATCCGATCTAGTAGAGTATTACGGACTTCAGAAATTGAGTTACGGGGCGAAGTAAATTCAATTTAAGTAATAGACCAGTAGGGTAAGAAATAACTACTGAAATTATATTTAAAGGGTAACTAGGACCCTTAGAGTTGTGTGAATACTCAAATAAATATGATTAATGAGATAAATCGTAAAATGAATATTGTACGGTAGATACATGATATTAAAATATTACGTACGTATGTGATTAATAGGTCGGGCGTGTACCTCCTGAATTATGTGATCTTTTAGGTAGGGAGTTTATACCTAAATTAATTATGTTAGGATCGATGAGACATTCCGAACTAACATAAAGTTATTATGTGTTTGGGGTCGATGAGAAATGCCGAACCAAACTTTGAACTGGGGTCGCGATGAGAGAGTCCCGAACCAGAATATCTGTATATATATATATATATTTTTAAAAAATAATTGGGGTCTATGGATCATTCCGAACCAATTCTTACTTGGGGTCGATGAATCATTCTGAACCAAGAGTCCTTTACATGTATAAAAAGGGCAAAATAGTAATGATTGATATTTAGTATATATTATGTGTGAAATATATATATACTTGACGATATTCTACTTCCGTGTATTAGTAGATTGATAAATAGTATGTATTTAAAGATACATACTGAAATGGTAAGTTAAGTAGTGAAACTTAATTGCGAAATGCACCTTTAGATAGAGAAAATCTATTTAGTAATTCAAGTAGTGAAACTTAATTACATAAGTGGGAAAGTTAACAATTGTGAGAACTGTAGTAATTTTAGTAGTGAAACTAAATGAGAAGTCTTAAGAAATAACATAGATTAAATGTTACTTGGGAATTATTTAACATACGCGAGATGTTAGTAAAACGGTTGTACTGTATGGGCGGTACTGGAACTTGGGTACAGATAAGTGCAGTTCACTACTTTGATTTTAGTTAGCTTGAGAAGTATGGCTAGATAAACTAAGTGTAGAACGTTAGGTGTGCACAAAAGATGAGGGGTGAGTTAACTCAAGAGAGTGTACGAGAACCTAACATGTGTAATCAATAACCGCATTTTATATTGTGATAAACGCTTGCTAAATATTTTCAAAATGTTTTGAGTACTAACTCTTGCTATAAAATATTTTTAAAACCTTTTAGGTGTCCAGCCACAGGGACGCCATGTGTGATGATTCCATTCCAGACTCGGAGCTGTAGTACTATGGATGCTTACAGGATTTGACTAGACGATATCTCTCATTCAGATCTAGCACAGGACCTCGCACTCTTCTATGTATGGACTTGTTGTCCGGTATTGGTCTCATATGTTAGATCCAGACTAGTGGTTATTCTATTGATTGATTGGGATTTTTTTTAGCCGATGGTTTATTCGGTAATACTTTTGTTCTGTTGTACTTTTACTTTGTTGTTTGAATTATAGTACATGATTATTTGTACTTTGTTCTGCATGGTTGATTTATCTGTTTTAAGAAAGATAAAACTTGGCACCGGTCTAATTTTACTTAGGGGATTAGTAATTAAAAAGTTTTCGACAGTGATGCTAAGAATGAACCATTTGAGAAACCTGTTTTAATCTAATGAAGGCCTGATCACCCGATGTTTAATTAGGCGGGGTGTCACAGGCGGTCCGAGGTTTTTTCTCGTTGTGGGTTTTCCTAGTACATCGCGGCGTAGTGGTTTCATTGTTTATTTTATCTTTTGCAAAACTCACCTAGAACGCATGCTTAGATAAAAAGATAAAATTTGCTCTAAATCACTACTTGTTTAATTTGGTGCTAACATGAATTTGGGTAAATGTTAATTTAATTCAAGTCATTAATTTATTGATTAAAATTGGTTTGCCCTAATTTGGTAATATTGAAAATATGACTTAGGCAAATTTCTAGGATTTGGGTTAATTTGGTTTAAGTGAAAAATGTATTAATTGTTTAACTTTAATTTCACTTGGTTTAATTTTAATTTGAAAAGAAATTAAAATTAGTTAATTTGTTTTTATTGAACCATCTCCTCTTCTGCATCTTTAAAAAGGAAATTACTTTTTGATTATAAGATTTTAAAAATTGGGGGCCTCGCGCACCAACACGCTCCATGACAGCTCCTCTAGCCCCAGTGACATCTGCTCCTCCCGTGACTTCGTCTACTGCAGCTACTCCCACTACCACGGTTCCTCCTCCTGCACCAGCTCATTCGGTCACCTTCAAATGCTACAACTGTGGGGTGATGGGTCATCGAGCCTCAAATGGTTCCCTCCTTCGCCGTCGCGCTCTCTTAGCTTTCGGGGACCCTGAGTACCTTGAGGAGGCACCAGAGATTCCACCTCAGCTCGCTCTCATTACGACCCTTGATGGTGACACGGAAGGGCTTCCTCTCTGAGTTTGAGGACGAACTCTTTTAAGGGGGGGAGAATGATGTGAATAACGGCCTTTTCGTCATTTTTAGTATTTCTTTTATTTTTAGTATTCATTGTATTTTACCTTTTATTTTGTATTTAGAGGAAGGAAGGTTATTTGGAATTAAGGGTATATTTGTAATTAGATACTTAGCTTAGTGGCCAAGCAACCTCCTCCCTTTAAATACCTCGTTTGTTGCCTCATTAAGGCATTATCCCATTTTGAGATATTGATATTAGAGAGAGTTTAGACGAGAGTTATTTTCTTCTTGGTTCCATTTGACGTCTTTTTACATAAAAAATAAGTGGATCCTCCTTATTTTAAGACAATTATTTAAAGACACTCAAACACTAGAAACAGAGATAAAAAATATCTCTAAACGAATACAAGAAATAGATAGCCAAATCCCAATAGACGTTGTACGAGTATTACAAGAAATAAATATTAAGACTAACCACATAGAAGTCCTTAACAAAGACATTTTAGAAATTAAAACTTTGACAAAAAATCAAGAAAGAGAGTTAATTAAACTCACCAGGGAACAAGCTAAACTTATTCCTAGATTAGAAAATTATCTTTCCAATGGAAATAGTTAGAATGGAATGAGGTACCTGAAAACCTCTCCATTTAGACCCTAGCAGATTTTTACCAAAGAATTCTAAAAAAGATAAATGATGATAGATTTTATTATAAGATAAATGAAAATGAGATTGCTAATGTTGCGAAAGCATCAAGACTTATACTTGAGAGATTAAATTTAATCTCAACATCAATAGCAGCCACACAAGACTATAATAATAGCTTTGTTAAAGACTTACTATTTGATTTAAATTGTTATTTTATTTTCAACAAGTGCCATAATTACTGCTGCAATTTGTAGTTATCTTTGTGTGAACCCTTGTTATAACTGAATATATTTTTATTTTAAAGTGTCACATATAGTTACAACAACATATAATACAAATGTGGGATCATAATCAATTATGTTCATATGGGTCTAAATGCCTATGCTCCCCAAAATACATATTTAGTCCTAGGGATTTTCTCATTTTGAACACATGAAAAAAAATCTTCCTAACTCGACACATATTAGCATTTCATTTTTTGGCGTACGTGAAAAATATTTCACCAGAATTAAACGTGGCTAAGAAGAGTTAGCTTTAATGGTGACTTACGAGAATAACTTACATCTTTGTAAAATTTGCATTTAGTTTCTATGTTCTACATTTGTCTCTAAATTGTCACACAAAATGGAGTTTCATTTTGTGTCACAAAGGCCTCTCCCTTCTGGCATTGCAGATAAGTTTAGGTGCTTTAAAATGGACAGATGGTGAATCTATGACACAAGTTTCTTCCTTTTGTGGACCCATAATTCTCCTGGAGATATTGACAAATAATGTTGAACTCTAAGGATTTGTTTCTAAAGATATGTTCTTTGCAACGATTCAAGGGTTGGCTCTCTGAGTCAAATGCTATTATTGGTGCTGATAAGGTTGGCCTATATCGCGAAATCTTCGTTTATCTTGCTGATAGAGACCTTGCACCCCATAGGTTAGTGAGATCTCTAAAGTTGTTTGGTGTGTTAGAGTTAACTAACACATTACTGCTATAAAATCGATTAAGGCTTTATTTTATGCATAACATTTGTTGCAAATACTTCCTTTCACTATTGATTTTGCAAAATAGTCCTTCGAATATTTCTATTGTCTACAATATCCTTTATATATCATTGATTTTTTTGATTAACACCCTTTACCAACATGTATTTGATATAATCGGTATTTGTGACTTTTTCATAGTTGAGGATGATATTTTCCATGAGCACAATGGTTGAGGGTGTTTTTTGCATTATATCCAAAAGTTATTATAAATCAGGTTAATGGATCACTACCTGTAATTTTTTACTCAACGACCTTCGCCCTTATAGTTTGAAATTGTTTCATTTTCCCCACAATTATAGATGGCATTAATGGAGTTTACATAAGGACAAAAATACACTTGGAAGGTCAAAATTAAGTTAAATGTCTCTGCAACTGTGTATTAGCTATCCACCATAAAGGACACACTTGGCTTATTCTTGAAAACACACACACACACAGACACACACACACACACACACACACACACACACACACACATATATATATATATATATATATATATATATATATATATATATATATATATATATATATATATCACCATGCATCACACCTAGTTTTAGGCCTCAAGAAATGTTTTTTCCAACTCTTTTTTTCTATTGAAATTAACCTTTAAATCAACACATATTCAAAAAATTAGGTCAAAATATTGTATTTTAACCTAATTTTTCGAATTTATGTTGATTGAAAGGTTAGATACACGGGAAAAATAAAGAAATTAAAAAAAACGTTTTTTAGATCTTAGAACTAGGTGTGATGTATGCGTTATGTAGGAAACATGATCCAGGAGCCTCTCTCTCTCACACACACACACACACACATACACACACACACACACACACAGACACACACACACACACGTGAATATATATAGATCCATCTAGGGTTACATATGAGCCGAGACGAGCCGATCTTAGCTAAGATATATTATTAAATGAGCTTGAGATTATGTTTAAGCTCATTCATTTAGTAAACGAACGAGATGAACGCGAACTTTGGTTTTTGGGAGAATGGTTTTAGGGTTGAATTTGTTTGTTTATTTATGTTTATTTGTTTGTTTGTTCGTTTATTTATTTATTATTTAGCTCCTAGTTTTTGGGTTTAGGTTTGAGGTTTTTTTAGGATTTAAGGTTAAAGATAAGAAGAGAGTGTTTGTGAGTGTTTTATATAGTGGGGGTCTTTTTGGAATAAAAAAATGGCTTTAACTAAACATTAATTTGGAAAATGTGAATGGGTTATTTGACAAGTGGCCTTTGATTAAATCATATATTCTTTTTTATTTAAAATAATCACTTTGCAATTTACAATATAGGTTATAATTACCTAAAATTAATCCTCTCAAATTTATCCCTTGTTTAAATATGTTAAGCCTTAAATTTTGAGCACCCTCCTATGTGTTCATTTTCAACGTTGTAACCCTCGTATTTTTTAGCGAGATCTCATAATTTGGTCTCGGCTCCAGAGTCCAGAACTGATGAAGGAGAACCTATTGGCTTGGCTGCAATTATGTAAGAACCCTCATTAGATTGGATACATAATTGTACAATGAGATTTAACTATTGTTGATGCAAAAAACTGGACCGAATCCCATTTTTATGATCACAGATAAATAGATAAAAGAAATCCAATTAAGTACATGAGAGACACAGATTTTTAAAGTGGTTCGGCTATAAGAAAAAGCCTACGTCCACTGTTATTTTATTCCCAAGGGTTAACAATAGCACAATGTGGTGGAGAGAGGGAGAAAAAGGTGTGTATCTTGTGTATGGTCTCTCGTAGTTGTCAGATTGTCCTCCCCCTTTGGCTAAGGGAATACATGTATTTATAGTGATGGGAGATAAAGAGATACAATGTCTTTATACATTCAGACATTTATGTCTACATACAACGAATCTAGTTGTTGGCCTTCTATGATGGTTGATCCTCCTTGAATTGCTTGGTATGCTATGTGTTGTCATCTATTAATACAGTTTAAATGTACATTAAGGCTCATTAAATGCGTTCTCGTCTTCATTAATGCACATTAAATGCATAGTTATCGTTTGATCTTCCTGGTTGGTATGCCGACCAACTCTCCTCGGGTGCCGACTAACTCTCCTCGGGTGCCGACCAAATCTCCTCGCGTGTTGATCAACTCTCTTCGGGTGCCGAATATTGCCACGTAGGATGACATGTGTCCTTTTCTGATTGGTCCTCGTAGATGGAGAATTTTTGCGTTAACAAAAGCCCCCAATGCTCTATGCTTGATGGTTCACTGAAAGGATGGAGTATTTATCCTGCAGTGTTTCTCGATTCTCGTGAAGTTCTTGATCTGACTTCTTGATTTGTTTAACATAAAGTGCACTAACTCTTAAACGACATATGATGCAGGTTGATCGATGGTTGCTAATATCTCTTTTGTGGAACTCTGTTCGTCAAGCAAACGTGTGTTATGTATCACCCCTGGTAATTTGGATGCAACCATGCCATAGTATGCAGCTTGTAGCTTATCATAATCTTCAAGTATGTTAATTGGTTTGCTAGCCAACCAACTGCCTCCTGTGCCGAGCAACTGAGTTCTAACTTCACGTGCTTGATTTTTCTGATTTATGCTCCTCTGAATACTTTGTCGAGTAACATACTAGCTTTTGAACCCAACTCTTCAATCTTGTTAGTACCAAGCTAGTGGTGTACTTCGAAACATTTTGATACAACTTCTTCTTCATTATTGGTCGGGACAGTAGTAGTAAAGATCTCAGTGCTATAGATGCTGAATTTGACTCCTGAACTTCAACAACATGTGCATAATAACTCCTGAATATGCCTCCTGAACTTCGGAATACACCTCCTGAACTTGTGAATACGTCTCCTGGACTTCTATATACCTCCTAAACTTCAATATCAAAAATAATTCCTGGGCACAAAAAACCACTCCTAAACGATGACGGGGCCCCGACCGTGTGAGTTTGTGGAGTTGAATTTGATGCTCGACTGCATGATGTTATGAGAATGTGACACCGAATGAACAACTGAATTTGTAATAGAAGCCCCCAAGTGTTGAATATGAACTTGGAATGCTTTCTTGGCCTTGAAGTATGTTTGCTGATGAATATACATATGTAGAAAGACAAATTGTCCTGTTTTGCATAAAAAATGAAACTTGCTCCACCTGCTGTATAATTATAGTGACTTGTCACTCTTTGGGCCTAAGAAATGAAATAACTTTTATCCCATGATCCTGCTTAGTTTAACCAACCGGAGTTGATTGTAAATTGATTTACCGACCAACCGGAGTTGGAGGTAATTGATTCCCGACCAACCGGAGTTGGAGGAAATTATTATTTACCGACCAACCGTAGTTGGTGGACCGACCAACCGTAGTTGGTGGATTTTTATTTATCGACCAACTGTAGTTGGTGGATTTTATTTACCGACCAACCGTAGTTGGTGGATATTGATAATAAATGCTAGAGACTTTTTTGGAGCTGACCAACAGATTGTTGGGAATAATATATAATAAATGTTGGAGACCTCCTCGGAGATGACCAATAGATTGTTGGGAATAAGATAATATAAATGCTGGAGACCTCCTCGGAGATGACCAACAGATTGTTGGGAATAAGATAATATAAATGATGGAGACCTCCTCGGAGCTGACCAACAGATTGTTGGGCATAAGATAATACATGTTGAAGACTTCATTGAAGCTGAATATATAGAGAAAGAAGAAATTTTTCGAGCTCCATGCCCGACCAACTATCCGTTGGGGGTGAAATATAATAAATGTTATAGTTCTCCTCGTAGCTGAATATGATAATGAGTATCTCGCCGAGTTCCTTGTTGAGATGAATATATAATATGAATCCCAAGGGATATACAGAATAATTTGTGCTTGAGCCGATATCTCTGAGCAATAATAAGATATATAATGCCTTGCTGAGGTGAAATTTCATAATGCTGAGCAAGGATAATAGTTTCCAGATTGTTTAAGATTATTTCCGAGCATTCGTCGGCGTTGGATATTGTACCTGTAAAAATTAATAACTTGCCCTACCAAATTAATCATAAGAATAATTTAGTCATCTAATATATATGATATGTATATGCTCGGGCAATAAAAATATTAATTTCAAAAAATAAAATAATATATGTTGGCTGATATGCCGAGGCAAAATTTCCTGGTGCCGAGCAATAACAATTTTCTGAAGTTTAAGATTGTGATCGAGCTTTCGTCGGGATTGAATCTTGTACCTAAGGAATTTTAATAAGTTGTCTGAACACCTGTTGAGACTAGATCAGATAGTTAGTCATGAGAATAATTTTATGATCCAATCAATATATGATATGTATTTGCTCGGACAATAATATGTTGTGTTGACTTCGTGTGCCAAGGTGAGCAAATTTTTTTTATCAAATATGCAAGACATGAGGTTTGATTTGGACTTTTTCAAAATAATTTCAATTTTAAGCAAATGACCAAGTATAGATTGATTTTTTAAAATATTTATTTGATTCTTAAGAAAGAATAATGAGGAGGTAATATTATTTATCACTCTAGTAATTGTTTGAAATTCAATAAATGCTCAAATATAATTTTTTGGTCTAGAAATATTTTTCACATGAAGTTTTTGTGATTTAATAAGTCAGAAAATAATCAGTAATGCATTTTAATCTTTCTCCATGCAAATTTTCAATTAGGAGTTTCATGTTTTGAATTAATAAAGGATAAGGATAAGGATAAGGGGATAGTCTTGTCCTTTGGCAGCAAAGTATTAATTTTGTCAAAGTCAAAATGAGAGAACGAAAGGAATCGTCAATTTTCAATTCTGGTATTAGCTTTATACTACCTCAGACCAAGGCTGAGATGTCGTCGACCAGGTACATATGATCAAGAAGCCTTTGTTTTGTATAAAACTTGTTGCCGACCAACTTTGGCCTTTCAGTTGTCAATGATTATCTGCTGGTCGTAGAGGAAACTTAAGGTGATATGAGGAGAAAATTGTAGGAGAAATATTATGCACACAAGTGGTTCTTTCACGGATATTTTCCCTAAGCTCTTCCGCCGACCAACAAATAATAATTCCAACCAAGAAATTAGTGTTGCTGATCTGTATTCAGAGAATATCCCATCTTGTGCCAATCTTAATTCTGGTACAGCCATGTCTCCGACCAACAAATTAGTGTTGCTGATCTGTATTCAGAGAATCTCCCGTCCTGTGCCAATCTTAATTCTGGTAGAGCCATGTCTCCGACAAAGAAATAGGAGCTCAGGAACCCGTTGGTTTGGCTTTATACATTCGCCAATCAGTTATATGTGGTCGGGTAGCTCCGAATTTGTGCAAATCATAATTGAAGAGAATTTTGGTGGCTTGCCGACTAACACATAAGAGTTGCAGACCATTATTTTGCATTCAGTGGTGGCCGATCAATATTGGATACGCCTCCGACCAAGAATAATTATTGTCGACAAACGATAGGAAGTCGGGAAACACCTCCAACTGTGCAATATATGCCTCCGACCATCAATTTGATTTCACAGACCAGCAAATGGTTCCACCGACCTGGTTTGTCATACAAGATTCGTCGACCAACATGTAGGATTTGCCGACCAAGAATAGGAGCTCGGGGACCCCTCAAATTGCTACATACCAGTTATATGAGGTCGGGAAGCCTCCGACCTGTGCCAATCCAGTGCTGACCAGTAGAAGAAGTTTTGGTACCATAGCCATATTACTGACAGTGAAACACCGATCCAGTAATGGGTCATGTGCGATTTCCCTCCGAGAATGAAATTGATGTCGCCGACCAAGAAACAGTGGATTAGGAACCTTTCAGGATGTTCAATACCTGTTGTCGACCAACATTTAGGAGGTTGAGGATCTCCTCTTGATGTATAATACATAGTGTTGACCAATAAATATGTCTCCGACCAATAATAAGGTACCTGTGCGACTTCGTTTGTTACCTCCAACCAGTCATTAGATGGTCGGGCCCAGTCCCAATCTATGCAAGTCTATGAAGATGTCAATAATAGTACTGCCGATCAAAGAACGGGTATTTCCAACCAACCATGAGAACCTCCCTCATAGCTGCACAAAATTGTTCCAACGTTGCTAATGGGTTTCGCACCTTGCCGCCGACCAATAAAAGAGGTCCAGTGTATTTATCGACTAATTAATGGTCATCTCAGTGTGACCGGTGACCACTAAAGCGGTTGCTGATGTATGGGCTTGGTGTTTACTGATTGCCAACTTCTGCCAACATATGGGGTCTTCATACCTCGTTGCCGACCAACTCTGAGAAAAGTGTATTTGTAGAAAATAGTTTTTTGCCCCTGAATTCCAAGTCGCTGGGATTGAGTCAAAAATCTTGATAAGAGTTAGCAGGTCAGTAGGTAGAGAACTCATAAAACCCAACACTTTTGATCATTTAAGATCTTTCCCATAGAAAAGTTCATAATCCAATTTATTGCTGTAGAACATTAGAATTGTGGGGATTGAATTTGTACAACTTTCTCTTCCCAGTCAGGTCATCGGAGTTTTATTTTGACGGCCAATGATAAATTCAACATCAAGTTTAAGAATAAATTTATTAAACTACTAAATCGATTGTCATCAGATACAAGAGAAGACTAATAAATCGAAATTACCACATCTATATGTAAATATATGGTCAATATTATGGAAAAGAGAGAATCGTTTTGAATTATTACCCCTTCCTATGAATGGGTTTGTTTGGAAAATGGTTTCAAACCAAAGATTTGCAGAAATTGAATACAACATATATATTTTCTCAAATAAATCAAATTGAATAGAACTTTTGAAGTTGAGCTGGGTCAGAATTGTGATAAAATTGTTCTTGATTTTAACTTTTCTTATTCTCTGAGTACGGATAGAAAAATATGATTGAAGATCTTTCAAAACTTTATTTCAAAATAACCATGAAGATTATCAACATATGACATAATTTTCCAGATCTACAGGTGAATAATAATTGAGTGTATAATTCACTAACACATTGAAATGATATGGTTAACATCTATGCCAGATGAAATAATTTTTCTTGAAGAGAGAGAAAATGGATCTCTGTGTCCAATACAACAAGTGATATATTGTATAGAATTCAGATATTCTAAAAATCAAGATACAATCCATGGAATCGATAAATCATTACAAATTATGCTCTGAATCTCAAGTTGAGATGATTTCTTTTGATAAAATTATTTTTTCATATAATGAAATTCAGATACATGTTCGGTTTGAATGAATTGATTTAACCGATGCTTTAAACATGTATACTCACAAAATATTGAGAATCCCTATATCTCAGGATTTGTACAAAACTTATAGAATTTTGAAATCTACTGTTTTACATATTCCCAAATTAAAATTAATCAATGAATACATTCATATAAAAATTATGATTAAATTAAAAGATTTCCAAATGAATCAAATATGTATATACTCATATAAACGAGATTTATGAATATAGAGAAATTAAGTTATCTCCTTAAAAGAGAAATAATATAATATGTACACAAATTTCTCAAATTTTGTGATTATAAAATATACATTTATGCAGATTTGTAAAAATTGATTCAACAATTTTTGAATATAAAATTATGATTGAATTAAAAGATGTATGCAGAATATATAATTGATTTGATCTCTAAGTTTATGGATATAAACATATGAGAATCATGATTTGAACAAAGAGATGTGTGCATATAACTAGTTATACGTAGAGAAAATAAAAACTTAGCTTTTGATGGAGAACGATGCTTGTAACACATTCCCACAGACGGCGCCAATCTGTTGATGCAAAAAACTGGACTGAATCCCATTTTTATGATCACAGATAAATAGATAAAAGCAATCCAATTAAGCACATGAGAGACACAGATTTTTAAAGTGGTTCGGCTATAAGAAAAAGCCTACGTCCACTGTTATTTTATTCCCAAGGGTTTACAATAGCACAATGTGGTGGAGAGAGGGAGAAAAAGGTGTGTATCTTGTGTATGGTCTCTCGTAGTTGTTAGATTGTCCTCCCCCTTTGGCTAACGGAATACATGTATTTATAGTGATGGGAGATAAAGAGATACAATGTCTTTATACATTCAGACATTTATGTCTACATACAATGAATCTAGTTGTGGGCCTTCTATGATGGTTGATCCTCCTTGAATTGCTTGGTATGCTATGTGTTGTCATCTATTAATACAGTATAAATGTACATTAAGGCTCATTAAATGCGTTCTCGTCTTCATTAATGCACATTAAATGCATACTTATCCTTTGATCTTCCTGGTTGGTATGCCGACCAACTCTCCTCGGGTGCCGACTAACTCTCCTCAGGTGTCGACCAAATTTCCTCGGGTGTCGATCAACTCTCCTTGGGTGCCGAATATTGCCATGTAGGATGACACGTGTCCTTTTCTGATTGGTCCTCATAGATGGAGAATTTTTGCGTTAACAACTACATAGAAGAGTAATATTTTTCATGCGTCCACCTTTTATTTTTTGAGATTTACAGAAGATGTGAGGAAAGTTTACCTCCTAGTATGCCCCAAGATGAATGCTTGATAGAATCTATAATTCTATATCATAGTTTATTATCTGATGTCTGAAAATCAGGTTTGTAAGTTATCATATCATTGTTTTATATATTGGTTAAATAGTTTCTTATTTTTCTTGAGAAGTTACTATACGACGTGCACAAATGATGTACTTGTTTAAATTTTAATTTGTAGAATTCTAATATTTTATCTCGTAATTATTAGTTGATTATTGAATTTACTAGGTTTCTTAGGAAATGCCTAATTTGACCTGATTGGACTACGAGTTGATCCAACATCGAAACATGAAATGTTGAGAAATTATAGAAACTGTAGCTAATTGTATCTCAAAACTATTGGAATTTCCAAGTTCTCAACAATATCACATACCAAGTTTTATTCAGGGGATAGTTTGACTTATGTTGCGTGTAAATTAAAAAACATTGGAAATTAAGAGAAGTTTTATGATATTAAAACATTAATTTTTTTATATTTGTTTTGTGATGATACTTGAATAAATCAATTTTTGGATTTGACATACATGCTACCAATAATATGAATGTAAAATTTCACATTAATCAGATACTGATAAGGATTTGATTGGTATAATCATATTTTTATGAATTTCATTAACTATATATTAGTCTAAATGTATAATCGAGATGCACCTCTTGATCATTGAATAATTTGATCTTTTTACAAGGGTATTTACATTCAATGTCAAATGATTACAAAATCAATGATTTGTTTGTTGGAATGAGATTATTACAAATTCCATGTCTCGGGACATAGATGATTAATGGACCAGGAAAATATTAAAGGTTGGTCGTCTTCAACATTAATTGGTTTTATATGAGATAGCAACATAAAATCTTACTAGTGGTATTAGAGGAATTGGCCACATTTTTTTATTATTGTTCATGTCATTTGTTGTGGGAATGTGTTGGAACGAGATTACAAATATCTTGCTATAGAACAATCTTGAGTGCGAACGTAAAAGATTAACAATTTTGATTCATTATGATATGTGGGGGCTATTTATTGCATTTTTTGTTCATTATTATTATGCGACATTTATTGATGATTATACTTGGTGTACTTAGGCACATCTCCTTAAAAGGAAAATTGAAGTCCTCCCCTAGTTTGTTCAATTTCTTTAAACGAATAAAATTGAATTTAAGATAGTGAGTCATAATATCTGATCCGATAATGGACTTGAGTATGTCTATAACAAGTTTCGGTATCAACTTAATCAAAAGGGGATCTTACATCAATCGTCAAACAAAATGGGGTCTCGTAATGCAAAAATCCCCACCTAATGGGGGATATTTCGATGCTTGTTAAGTGGTATGAAGGTGTCCAAATCCTATTGACATATTTTTATCCTTATCATCGCCTTTATAAAAAATCATACTGCAAGTCAAGTTTTCGGTAGGAAGGCGCGTCTCATTGTCTTCAAACCAATATTAATTTATTCCACATTCTTTCTCGTGTATTTGGGTGTACTTGTTTTAGTAATGATTGTGGTCCCTCTCTAAATCAACCTGGTGATAAAGAGTTCATTTGTGTGAGTTAATCCCAGATATCTAAGGGGTATGATCTGATACTAAAACACATATAGCATGATCTTGATGTTATTTTTCACGAGGATGTCCCTTTATCCGAACATGGGTACTCCCACTTTAATACCTCTACTTATGATTTTATTCCCATTATCATTCTCCCACTTCATGACTCGATCATAACATGGGAAATTTTTATTTTAACGAAAGTACGTTTTGAATCTTCTTCAAGATACTAGGATGCTAGGTTGTTGTTCAACTTCTAAATCTATAGACCTTAACCTAAAGCTCTTGATCAACATGGGTGATATAATTCATGATCCTTTAGTTTTTCATAGATTGATTGGTCACTTGAATAACACAATATCGGATTTGACATTTCCTAAGATTATGGTTAGCCAGTTTATGCATGCTCTAAACGCTATCCATTACATTTTGAGATACCTCTAGTAATGTCTAGGATTTGGGATGTTTTATGCCTCGAGAAGTCAGACATGCATACCATGTTTTATTAATGAAAGACTACACAGGGTCTAAGGCAGACAATCAACTGCATGTACTTTATAAGATTTTTATCTTATCTCACGAAAAGGAAAAAACATGTGGTAGTTTCATTCTCTTCAGCTGAGGTTGATAACCTGCGGTGGCTCAGGGGGTATGTGAGCTTTTATAACTTTAATCGATTTAGGGGAGTTGAATTTTTTGAAAAAAGAATCATCAAAGTTATTTTCCAATAATAAGTTTGCTATTATGCTTGCATCCGATTCTATGCTTCATAAGATGACAAAGCAAGTGGAGGTTGTAGAAACCTTCAATTTTGATAACGCACTGTCTTTAAGTGGTACACGTGATGGACCTTCACAACATTTTGAACGAAGCTTCAACATATTTGTGTAGACTGGCTCAAAAAGCTCGATATTTGCTATCATCTACATACATTTTTTAGGAACTCATGCAATAATAAAGATCATGTTATATATTTTCACTTTTTCATCTTGTCACTGAATATTATGGCTACACCTTCTCTACATATCCCCAAAATCTTCTCTTCTAATCTCAAGTCTATGTGTATGGGTTTAGACTTCATTTTGATAACGAACACAAGAAGTGTGAAGTGTGATTTTTATTAATATTTTGAAAATTTATGACTATGCATACATTCCACACGATTCATTTTTAAGAGAGAATTTTTATAAGGATAAAGACTTCTTGTGAAATAAAAAAATATGTTGAAATAAATTCATTTGCTTTAAAAATTCTTTTAACCCTCAAACAAATCCATTTATAAGTTTTTCTTGAGTTATTTTTAGATTATATCAAAAATATATTGTGAGACTTATGAGTTAGACATATTTAAGATACTTTCTCTTTAGGTTTCTCACACACCTAGAAAGTGGTACTACACTCATTTGAAGGCTTTTTAACTTTGCTCCCAAATTGAGAATATAAAGTTTTACTTTCACTTCAAAAGGAATATTTATGACTTGGTTTGAAGAAGATATTAGTTGCAACCAAAACGTGCCAATTGTGAAGCGTGCTCCAGTTGTTGACCTCTTCTAGTGGTCGAAGATATGGTATGAAAGAGAAGTAGTAAGAATATATGCATTAGGGTTGTAAGGCATAATTACACTATGTAAGTCCCAACACAGTTCATTCGTCGTTCTGTCGGCCTGAGTTTTTTTTTTATTTGTGGGTTTTTCCTCATACGGGATGATGGGCTCTATGTTTTTTACCTTTCCACACTTAGATTAAGTCACCTAATATTCAAGATAAAATTTTGTGTAATCTACTTGGTACATATTTTGTCACATAGACCTTAAGAATTATCATTATTACCCGTTGTAAATACCCCATTGTGCTCCTTTAATCCTGAGGGAGTTTGGCACAATCTGCTAATCCTCCCAATCCTAAATAAAAGGCTAAAACCCTATTCAAACTAAGGGTGACCTAAATAACACCAAAATAAATCCCCAAAAGCCTTTGAAAGACAAAAAATAATGATCCAAAAAACCTTAAACCGACCCCAGATTAAACCTAAAACAAAAACATGCGCCCTTGTGCATTGCACCATGACCGATCATTCTTATCAGAGGATCTATCTGTCATGAACCCAAATAGTTTTCCTATAAAGGAGACCTCACCTACGAGTTCTGTACACAATAACTCCGCCTCTTAAATGTTTCTTTTCTGTTTTGAAGCTCTTATCTCTAGAATATCCTCAAGACTCTCTTCTTTTTTCTTCTAAAATCCTCTTAAGTCAATATCTAATACCATAACCCAAATTTCTAACATTTCCCCATATAAACTCAAAAAGACCCAAAAACATTTTTTTCCTTCATTTTCTTCTAAGAAGGTGTTTTCCTTCAAAGGAACCTGATATCTACATTCTAAAGAGTTAATTTCAAGCCAGAGTGTTATCGCAACGGAAAGGTGTACATATAACATCACATGTACGCTTATTGTAACTCTTTTATTTTGAATTCTAAACCTAAAAAGGTGGCGTTGTGCTACAACACCACCCAAAATCTTCTTCTTCCTCATCTTCGCCTTCTTTAGACATTACTTTTCTCTAAAGGTCATGTTTGAACTATGTTGACTTTAATTCCACCTACGGTGAATGTGTAGGCATGTTAGAGAGACATGATCTCTAAAACTCAAGTTAGATCTTGTACATATTTAGATGCTTTTAGTCCTTATTTCCATAAAAACCCAATATACCAAATAAAAATGCTTCAAAACCATGAAATACTTTCATATAGGTTAGAGGATCACGAAATTCGGGGATTCTACCCATTATTTTGTCCTTAAAGTCAAAAATCTTGACATTACTTCTTCATCAAAGTGATTTTATGAGTGACCTCATCTCATCTAAGTCTTTTCATGAACACAAATTATTAACATCTTCATATCTAGTGTTGTTTCACTCTAAAATACCTTGAAAGATTGAATAAAGATTATATATTTTGCATCTAGCCTTTATAAAAGGTAAAATACCTCTTGTCTTCATACTAATTATGCGAACTTCGAATCGTTTTGTGTGAGTATATAGGCTCACTCAGACTGTCGTCCGAGTGAACAAGTTCAACTTTATATATATATTTGTTGTCTATATTATTAACACATTTACATCCAACATTGCACAATAAAACTTAATTACATACTAACTATTTTAATTCTATTATTTATTTTTACACTACAACATGCGAATATAAATACTTTTGACGAATGCATTATTTTTTACATTTTATACCCAACTTTATACTCTCTTAGTCCCATTTTATTTTGTTTAATAAGTTTGTAGGTCCATTTTGTTAAATAAATTAAAATCTCCAAGAATTATTGAATTCAGATTCAAAAAGGTAATTTTAAGTCGAAAATGGGAACTTTGATAATTTTATAATTTTCTTGTGCTAATTTGTTAAAAACATTGCCTTGTGAAAATTTTATGCGTAATGCTGGAATTTGGTGAAAATTGACGATGAATTCGAGAAAAGCGCGAATTAAAGAGAGCTTCACTCCAACTCAAACACCTCACCCATTCGCCTAAAAAGGGATCCTTGGGCTCAGATTGTCAGGGACAATTATTAGACACAATTTCAGAGGGAAAATTTTGAGAGAGTTTATTATTATTTGAGGGTCAGAATTGTACTTTTGAGGGGAGGATTTTGTCAAGATTAATTGCAAGGCACAATTATTTTTGTAAGTTTGAATCATTAATGAAAATTCTTATTCATTATTGCAATATTATTATGTCTATCATTATGTTAGCATAAATTCTCTACTAGGACTAAGTGAAGTTTATCATTCTTGATTAGTATTATGTAGTTAGTTTAATTTCGTGTTCATTCTAGACATGTTTTAAATATTTTAAAAATTCGGTATTCATTTAAAATGACAAGAGAGTGTGTTTTAAACCTTCGAAAGTAATTGCTTATTTATATTTTAAGAATTAAAGTGTATAATTTTTGATGGGTTATGCTTACATTAAATTGTTTGATATCCCATGCTTAAATACAACGTTAAGAGTTAAAAATTGATAATTCGTATTTGAATTTTTAGTGTGAGTACTTTTTGATGAGTTACGCTTGCACTAGATTGTTTGGAGAATCCATTCTTAAAGAGAACTTTTAAAACTTAAAATTAATATTTTAAGGGAATAGGGATTTTGATTGTCTAAATTAGAGGTGTTAAATGTTGTGTGAACTTAATGTTTTATTTTTCGAATTGAATGCGGCGAGAGTCGACTTATATTGAGTTATAAAATCGATAATTAAATTAACGTGAAATATAAGTTAAAATCGATAAATAAATCCAAAATCCTAGTTTCTTCCATAATTTGTTACATATTTTTGGTTGCTCCCATTAATTGCTTTTATTTTGGTTTTAGATTGTAAATATTATTTTTACACCGTATCGTCTAGTTGGAAAGTCTTTAATTTAGAAAATTGATCAAATTTCTGTGGGTTTGACCTGTACTTGCATAAACTATACTATAATAGCACATGCACTTGCGATATTTTATAAAATTGATAGCGAGTTTTTGGAGCCGTCATCGGGTAGTTGTCCAATTTTTTTCTATAAAAAATTACGATTTTTGGACTTATTTTTTTTTGTTAGAAAAATTCCTTAAAATTTGAAAAAATTCAAAAATAATATTTTTTCTTCTCAAAATTTCCAGAATCATTTTTTAGTACGTAGTCCTATTTTTTTTTAAAAAAAATCAAAAATTAAAAAATAATTTTTTTATTTCTAGTAGTAATTTTTTTATTTCTAGAATATAAAATATATAAAAAAATTTAAAAATTTGTTTCACAAGTGTGTTTGGTTGTTTTTGATGTGTTGAGTTAAATATGCCACTAATGCGTGTGTCATGTTATATTTTTTTATTAATTTTTTTTGGTGTTGTACTTTACGCTTGCTATAGTTTTTATGTTATTTTTCAATAAGACATTAAAAAATACAAAAAAAGAAGAAGAAGGAAGATGAAGAAATGGCAGAAGTGAAGAAAAAAAAATCGGATAACGTGTGCAATAGTGATTAAACGTGAAGAATACTTGTGAAATCTTGCCTCGAGCACTAGGAACTCTTGGGGACAATTGAAACATAGGTGACATTTTCCCCCATTGACGTCAACTTAAACATCGTCCCGGCGTAACAAGTGACTGTAAAAAGTCCACACCGGATGTACTTTTTTCTGCTCCTACGTGGTTTAATTCCGTAATTAAATTGGCATGTTCCATAAATAAACTTAAGGGAAAAACCCATATGAAAGATAAGGTGGGGATGTCATCACCCTTCCTTTGCTTGAAAATCATTAATTAACCAAGCATTTTCATATCCCAAGCCATCACATTTAATTTATAATCAGGTAAACGTTGGCCTTGTGATATCACAAAAGTCAAAGTAAACCTCTAACAAGACTAGAATTAAAAGCTAATCCAACTCGAACTTGCCAAATCGGTTCCATTTTACCTTATCTAGGATTGGTTTTGTTCATGAGTCTTCGTACCGACCTCCTATCTGGAGGTAAAATGGGATTTGAGGTGATAAACATAGTTTGTCATATTTAAATTATACCTTATAAAAGAGTAGGATCTATCTAATTAGGGAGATTAATTCGGTGACCCCCATTATCATCGATTAATCTCCATAAAACTAGTTTTTAAAATTGAAATTATACTCACCCAAAGTAGATGATTCAAATTTGCTTTGTGTTAGTTTAGGATTTACGTGGTTTTGAGTCAACGTATTTTCTTTTGTTTGCCATAATAAAAATATTGAAAAAAGAAAAGATAAAAAAGTGAATGTCGAGTGAGCTCAGTGTATGCAAAGTTGGTTTCAAGATCATACCGATCGTTTGTCGAGTGTGGATTTTATTATTCTCGTATACCTATGTAGGAAGATTTTAGATATTCACCGAGATGGGAGACGAGTTAGCACCACGTGACCTTAAAGGTTACCTTTATCTGATCAGGTTTAGTCGACCTTCGTGCATACTTTTACCTGGGCTTAACGCAAATAGTTTCCAATTCCATTCGAGAATAATCCAATTGTTACTCGTGTCTTTGGGAACTGGAAAAGAGGATCCCTACCTCCATGTGCATAAGTTTCAAGATATTTGTAAGACCATTAAGTACCAACAACTGATCGGCGAGATTACGAAACCTAAATTGTTTTCATTCTCATCGAAAGACAAATTAAAGAGTTGGTTTAACCCCTCAGAACCCGAATTCATAACCACATGGAATCAAATCAGTGTTGTATTGTTATAAAAATTCTTCACAAACCAAAAGATGGCATCGATACTAGCGCCATCATTACATTTAGCCAAAAGGATGAATAAGAATTAATGATATATTTAGAGCGATTCATGTACTTGCTACTGCAATGTCCACACCATGGAATTGAGATGGGACGTCAAGTCTAAATTATGGATGAAGGTTTGATTGTAATACTCGAACTATGATCGAGTCACTATGTAATGGTGATTTTACCGAGAAAAGTGAGGTCGAAGCGTGGGTATTCGTAGAGGCCATGATGAAAAAGTCCCAATAATGGGCACCTAATAGAGAGTCTACGTCCACAACGTCCAATGAAGGTTTCGCTCACCGAGTCGAACAAAGTTATGATTTAAATGTAAAAGTAGGTATTAGTAGAGGCCATGATGAAAAATTCCCAATAATGGGCACCTAATAGAGAGTCTGCGTCCACTATGTCCAATGAGGGTTTCTCTCACAGAGTCGAACAAAGTTATGATTTAAATGTAAAAGTAGCCACATTGGCCCGACATTTAGAAGCTTTAGAGACAAAAAAATAGGGCAACATGTAGTTCCACATATGTTTATATTTTTTGATGCATTAAACCATTTATTTCAGAATTTCCCAACTCTTCCAGACCACGAGGCACTCACTAAGCAAGCCAATGTCCTCTACCAAAATAGACCAAGATATGACCCATATTTCTATGCGCAGAATCCAAGCTGGCACGATCACACCAATATATAATGGTCCAAGGGTCAATGACAAAGAAGTGGAAGTAAATCTTCCGATAACCCAACCCTAGGTTTCCAAAAGAACACTCTCACGCCATCGTCCCAAATGATCTAATCTTTAGCGGATACAGCTAACCTTCTTACCCAAAGTACCCTTCAATTCCAGAAACACTCAAAATGTCCTCCAATCCACCCTACAAAGCATGCGCACAAATACTAAAGCTATTACCAAAGTCGAGGTAAAAATGAGACAACTAGAGAATGCGTTGAGTGAGATAAACAAGGGAACTTTCCCAAGTCAGCCCGAACCCAATCCAAAGGCAAACATGCCAAGGGGCAATTTCTTATTCAAAATGATACAAGCACGTCATACACCTAAGAGCATGAGAAATCCAACATCCCTCTTAGGTTCGGCAAAGGAAGGAGAGAAAAATGTTTCACCACACATCGAGAATGAATTCGAGAAACATAAGGTGAAGGAAAATCCACCCATGGACCCAACTTACTACCCACCCTTATCCTCCGAGCCATATGTAGAGGCCTATGTTCTAAAAGCTCCATTTCCCCAACATTTGTTGACTAAAAAGGAAAAGGCACAGGTTAAAAAAATGTTTGAAGTATTCAAGCATGTACAAATCAATATACCACTGGTTGATGCTATTCAACAAGTCCCGTCCTACGTAAAATTTCTAAAAGACCTTTGTACATTCAAGAGAAGAACCAACATGCCAAAGAAATCTTTTCTCGCTGAGCAAGCAAGCTCAATCATTCCTTATCGAACTCCCATAAAGTATAAGGATCTCGATCTGTATGAAGATATGATAGCACATTATTAAGAAAGCCTTTATTAATTTAGGATCAAACGTGAACCTTCTTTCGTACACTTATACGAGAAACTATGTTTAGGGGAGTTTAAGCCGACTAGGATCACCCTATCCTTATCCTACGGCTTTGTAAAAATCCGAGAGGTATCGTTGAGAATGTCCAAATTAAAGTGGGCGACTTTGTATTTCCCGTCATTTTTGTTGTCCTGAACACCCAGCAAGTGTAAGATCCCATTGCACAGATTCCTATTATTTTGAGTCGTCCTTTCCTCACCACGTCTTATGTCATCATTATGTGTCATAGTGTCCAATTGAACTTGTGATTTCGGAACATGATTATGGATCTTAATGTGTTCAATTTGGACAAACAACCACCCAATGATGAAGAACACATTGATGTCAACATGATTGATAGTATCATCCAAGGGAATTTCGAGAAAACTTATAATTATGACCCTTTAGTGGTTGTCTCACCTTTTTAGGTCCAAGTTTTATATCAAACAGTTAATCGAATAAGTCAACGCCCTCCTCGAATCTGCCCCCGTCATGGAAGTAGGACATTGGAAGTCTAATCCTTATCCACTATTGCTCTCCACATCACATATTATGCCCTTGATTGAGAAAGCTCCCAAGATTGAATTGAAGCAACTACCTTAAATGCTCGAGTATAGATTCTTAGGACCTTGACAGCTTTCCTCTTATCATCACATTTGACTTGGATAAAGAACTTGAAGGTAAGTTATTTCTTGTTCTCAAAGAACACAAGGAATCTATATGAGGGATCATATCTAAAATGATGGGAATAAGTCTCTCGATGTGTATGCATATGATACACTTAAAAGATAACGCTAAAAATTCCCATGAAGCATAACGTAGACTTAATACTAATATGAAAGAGGTCGTCTGAGACAAGGTGCTAAAATTTCTCGATGCGGGTATCATTTACCCCATCTTTGATATCAAATTATTCAGTCACATTCAAGTTGTCCTGAAGAAATTTGGTGTTACAGTGGTGAAAAAAACAATGATGACTTAGTACCCACTCAGATTCAAAATGGTTTGCGAGCATGTATTGATTATAGGAAGTTAAACATCGTTACAAGTAATGATCACTTTCCTCTTCCTTTTATAGACAAAATGCTAGAGAGATTAGCCGGTTATCCCTATTATTGTTTTCTCGACACTGTTTCCGACTAAAATCAAATTTCAATCGCTCCCAAGGATCAGGAGAAAACAATATTCCCTTGTTCGGGTTATGCAACGCACCCACTACCTTTTAGCGGTGCGTGGTGAGTATCATTTAGAATATCATGGAGTGATTTCTCGATATATTTATGGACGATTTTTTTATATTTGGTATAGTTTTGATGAGTGCTTCCCATCCATCATCTCACCCTCTTTCTAAAGAGGTCTAAGGAAAATAACCTTATGCTTAAATGGGAAAAGTTGCACTTCATGATCAAACAAGGCATAGTGCTAGATCACATCATTTCTAAAAAAGGTATCGAGGTAGATAAAGATAAAGTTGGTTTCATTACCAATCTACCAAATAATGCGTGAAGTTCAGTCATTCTTAGGACACACAATTTTCTACTAGAGTTTTATTGAGGATTATAGAAAAATCTTTCGAACCTTATGAAATCTTCTTACCGAGGAAACACCCTTCAATTTCACCGATGAATGCTTTCAAGCTTTTGAAAGGATAAAGAAGGCCTTAAGATCTACACCCATTATGCTCCCCCCCGACTATAGTCAACCTTTTGAGATCATGTGTGACGCTTCTGATTATGCCATAGGTGTGGTTCTAGGTTAACATAATGAGAAATTTCCTTACGTCATCTACAATGCTAGTAGGACTCTTAATGATGCCTAATTGAAATAGTCCATGACTGAAAAGTAGTTGCTCACTGTTTCTTTTTATCTTGAGATGTTTAGGTATTTGTTTATAGGATCCAAAGTTATCATTTTCACCGATCATTTGGCCCTACAATACCTTTTGTTTAAAAAGGATGCTAATGCCCATCTCATTTGGTGGATCCTATTACTGCAAGAGTTTGACTTTGAAGTTCAGGATATGAGGGGATGTGAGAATGTAGTGATGGATAACTTGTCTAGGTTAACCATTAAATCATCGAATATTCTGTTTCTACTAAATGAGTTCTTTTCTGACAAGTCGTGGTTTGCCGATATTGTGAATTATCTTGTGATGGGTGAGATGCCTCCACATTGGCCTAAAAAAGATCATTTAAAATTGTTAAAGGAAGCCAAACATTTCTTTTGGGATGACCCGTATCTCTTCAAGTATTGTCTTGATCGAATCATTCGAAAGTGTGTACCCTGTGATGAGATTAAAAGTGTAATATCTTTCATGACAAATCCTATGGAGGTCATTTTAGTGCTAAAAAGACCATTGTGAAGATTTTACAGTATGGATTCTGTTGTCCCGCCATTTTTTTACTAGAACAATTGCAATAGGAGTTATGACCACTGCCCACAGTTAGTAACTATCAGAGGTAGGAAAATTATGCCCTTAAAGCTCATTTGTATCGAGGTTTTCGACTATTGGGGTATCGATTTTATGGGTCCATTCCCAAATTCCCACGGGAATCTTTACATACTTTTGGCAATTGATTACTTGTCTAAGTGGGTAGAAGCCATATCGTGTAGGACTAATGACCGCCACGTGGTGGTCAAATTCATTCGAGAAAACATTTTCTCCCATTTCGGTATACCTCGATCCATCATTAGCGACCAGGGAAATCATTTCTATAATCAATCATCCAAGGGTATCATGAAAGAGTAATCAGGCACGCACAAAGTAGGATGTTATTATCACCCTCAAACCAATGGTCAAGTAGAAGTTTCGAATAGGAAAATCAAGCAAATCATCAAGAAGACAGTGAATTTGAACCGAAAATATTGGTCCTTAGGGTTGTTAGATGCACTGCGGCTTATCGCACTGCCTATAAAATGCCACTTGGTATGTTCCAATATAGGCTTGTCTACGAAAGATCCCGACACCTTTTGGTAGAGTTATAACATGGACTATTGGGCCATTAAGGCCTTCAATTTTGATTTACCTCCTTCGGGTGAGGTTCGAAAACTCCAACTCAATGAGTTGGAAGCCATTAGGAATGATGCGTATGAGAATGCAAAATTTTACAAAAAAACTAAAAATGTTCCATGACAAGTCCATCCTATGGAAGTCATTTAAACCTATATAAAATGTTCTCCTATAAAATTCTAGGTTGCATCTATTTCTCGATAAGGTGAGGTCTAGGTGGTCCGACCCCTTTGCTGTTAGGACAGTCCACCCACATGGGGCGGTTGAGATAGAGAATCCTAAAAATGGTAAAATTTTCAAAGTTAATGGTCCAAGGTTGAAGTCATATCTGGAATTACGAGATTGGGAAGTGGAGGACATTCTCCTATAAGACCCCGTGTCCTAAGAGTAAACATACAATTAGGTCGTTGTTATCGTAGTGTAGTTTTGTTTTACATTGGTTCAGGAATCGTGCGGTGGAAAAAGCCCTTTATTATGGTCATATCTTTAATATCTTTCCATTCTTTTTCAATATTTGTCTTTTGCATTAGGAACTATGTAGAAATTAGGTTTGGAGTATTGAGGTCATTTTTCTCCATTTGAAAAAAATAAAAATATTTTATAAAATGAAAAAATAAAAAAATAAAACTTAAAGTTTTTAATATAATTGAGATTTGAAATAATTTCTTAATATATAATTAATTCATGGTTCTCTTTACTTATGAATTTTTTACACATTAGCCAAATAATATGATAAAAAATGTATAATGAGGTGAAAGTTAATGTGCTTAATGAATAAATGTGGAGATTTTAACCTAGTGAGATTTTGAGCCATTCATCGTTTCCGAGTGATTTAAATCAATCCGAGTTAGAATAACTCGAACTTTCCTTCAGTGATAAATTCATTGATGATCTCAAATTCTTTGTTTTGTTCGATTTTTTTTGTTCGATTTTTGAAAACAAAAAGCCAAAATGTGAATCATAAGTACTAGAAGTCTTAATAAGTTGACTTGAGACACAAATTAACTTAAATGAACTTGAAAAATTAGATTAAGCTATCTTTTGAAAGCCCAAAATTGAGCCTAAATTGACCTTTTTACATTAATCCGTTGTAAGCCCATTTGAGCCATGAAAACAAGCCTTGTATTGAAAAATCCGAAATCCTACCCAACTCCAATTGGGAATTCAAAAGCCAATGAAAATAAGCCATGCCCATTTTTTCGGAGAATAGGAAGGTAGACTTACGATAGGAAAAGGACATTTTTTGAAGTTGCAAGAATAATGTGTGAAAATAAATATTAATGAAAAGGGGGAAAAAGAAAGAAGAACAAAATAAAATGAAAATGAAAAAAATGAAAAGAGTATGGGAACTTGAAAAAGAAAAAGAAAAAGAAAAGAAAAATGGAGGTTAGAAAAAGTTCTTGAAAGTCAAAATATCAAAAAATCTCTATACTCTCAGAAAATTTTGAACTCCAAAAGATATTCATTCCTATAATACAATGAAGAAAATCCTAGTAGATCTCAAGTAAAGTTAGTTACAGTGTGGAGAGAAGACAAAAATGTTCTATGGTGTAATTCAAAGTTTTCAAAAAGTAATCAATTTTTCGTTCTTGAGATCATATTCATCCATTAAATAAAAAGTCCTTTTTTGATTAGGTATACGTGAAATTTTGGGTATTAGGTTATGAATGCATACCGTGATATTTTGAAATCAAAACGAACTTTCGAATAAGAAACGTAACAATAAAATCTTTTGAAATGGACATATATTGCCTATACACACACACAGACACTATAAGTTGTGATTAAAAAGTGAAGTTTTGCTATGTTTTTAAAGTCTGCATTCAAACTTGATTATATTACTTTTGTGGCTTTTGTATTAAGTTTAGTTTTTGAATTTTGTAGGAATATTCACTTCTCACGAGAGAAAACTTGTCCACTAGGATAACCTAGGGATTTAACGACTTGTTGCACATGCTAAGTGCCGCTGTGATTCCTGGAAAAGCGAGTTAGATTTTAAAATTTTAGTTTTTCTCAAGGACTAGTAAAGTTTAGGTTTGAGAGTACTTGATGAGTGAATTATTTTGTAGATATTATACCCAAATTTATACTTTGTTAGTCCCATTTTATTTTGTTTAATAAGTTCCTACGACCATTTTGTTAAATAAAATGAAAAATGCAAGAATGATTGAATTAGGATTCAAATTGGTAAATTTAAGTAAAAAAATGTGCACTTTGATAAGTTTCTAATTTTCTTGTGCTAATTTGTGAAAAAAGTTGCCTAAGGAAAATTTTGCAGGTAATGCTAGAATTTGCTGAAAGTTGACGATAAATCCGAGAAAAGTGTGAATTAAAGAGAGCTTCACCCCAACTCAAACACGTCTTTCATTTGCCTATAAAAATAAGCCTTGGGCTCACATTTTTAGAGAAAAATTTCAGACAAAATTTCAGAGAGAAAATTTTGAGAGAGTTTATTATTATTTGAGGGCTAAGAATTGTACTTTTGTGGGGGGGGGGGGGGGGGGGGGGGATTTTGTCAAGATTAATTTCAAGACACAATTATTTGTAAGTTTGAATCATTAATGAAAATTCTTAGCATTATGTAGTTAATTTAATTCCGTGTTCATTCCCGACATGTTTTAAATATTTTGATAATTAGGTATTCATTTAAAATAAAACGAGAGCGGGTTTTAAACTTTCGGAAGTTATTGCTAATTCATATTTTAAGAATTAACGCGTGTAATTTTAGATGGGTTATGCTTACATTAAATTGTTTGATATCTCATGCTTAAATACATCGTTAAGACTTAAAAATTGATGAATCATATTTTGGTTTTTGGTGTGAGTAATTTTGATGGGTTATCCTGGCAATCGATTATTTTGATAATCCATGCTTAAAGACTACATTTAAAACTTACTATTTATATTTTTAACGGAATATGGATTTAGCCATCTAAATTAGAGACGTTAAATATTGTGTGAACTTAAATGTTTTATTTTTCGAATTGAACGCATCGACAGTTGATTTAATTTGAGTTATAAAATAGCGAACAACGAAATTAAATTAATGCGCAATATTAGTTAAAATTGACAAATGGATCCAATATCCTAGTAACATAATTAGTTGCATATTCTTGGTTGCTCTTGTTAGTTAATTTTATTTTAGTTTTAAATTATTAGTATCATCTCTACACCATATCATTTAGTTGAAAAGTCTTTAAATAGAATATTGATCATATCTCCGTGGACTCGTACTTTCATAAGCTATACTATAATAGCCCGTACACTTGTGGTAATTTTAGAAATTGACAACAAACTTTCATCTATATTTTAGATCGAAACGGAGGATTGGGTGACTAATAAATTCCCAATCCATAACCTAGTTCTCAGACCTTTGACCCTTTGGGTTCAATAGAACTCTATGGAGCCTATCCTTTTTTTTCTATTTTCCGTAAAATAAACTCGTGAATTTAATCATTTCAGAAGAGAATGGGTCTATGACCATGCATCACTGCTAAACACCCCATTCTCTACATGGCCACGTATGTGAGGTACGAGAGAGGCGCGTCACTTAAAGTCCGAGTTCTCATAGTGGCGACCCCCATTAGGGATATTTTTTAAGTTGACTGAACTCAATTTAATGTATATTCGTATTTATTTTAGCATGTTATTCATGTACATTAGTATTGTATTCTTTACTACTTGTTCTTTTTTTAGATACCTGACTAAGTAGAAAAACATTGATATTGCATGCTCCCATAGGGATAATATTACATCCTAGGCATACCTTGAACCTTGTTTGTGATATGTATGCCAAGATACATAATAATCTTAAGTGAAAATAGCTTTTGCCCCAAAATAAAAGACTTTCCAAAAGAGGCACACTACTTCACTACATAATGTATGCATATCACTACAGACCCCATCACCCCATGAAGCTCAGTGGAAGGATTCATGTCTAAATAATGTGGGTCCACAAAAATAACTTCCACTCTTCTTGGACACATACCCTCAGCATATATTGAGTGGTATTTTCTCGATGAAAAACACTCAAATTACTCGAGTATCAAATCAACTCTCCCACTTACTGTCTCTACAAGATATATCTGGAGGCTCGATTCATGTACATTCGAGTAAATCAAAATGTACCTCTCACATGTACCTCTGAGGTATATCGTGAGGGGTCATAGCCAAAGAGAGGATCCTTTAGCCTCATTGAAAGCCTTTTATAACCTCATGTGATTGAACATTAGGAAACATCCAAAAAATGAATAAACCAAGAGATCATCCACATGATGACATCTCCCAAAAAGGTTCTATATCATCAAGAATATTTTCTAGAATAGGATGGTACTTGGGTACTTGGAAAAGTCCACTCACATTTGACAACTCCTAACCACGGACTACGAGAATAGTGAGGAGTACCATAGGAAATGTATCATTACTCAGGCTTACCCAAACAGACAACCATGCTTGCTTGAACTCATGTTTATTTTTCCTTGAATATTACTTAGGAAAAATAATGTTTCACATTTCACGTAACATCATAGTTATCATCTTGGAAAAGGGATGAAAGTTGCATCTGTCTCACTCCCACATATTGTAGTCTTGACAACATGAAAAACAATGAGGGAAATCACTGGCAGACATTCTAGCTAGCCTAACTTCCCTAAAAAGTGAAATATCAACTTTGGGTCAAGAAAAAATGTCTCTCCATAATCGATGGGAGAATACCAAGGGCCAGTGAATAAATCTACACCTTGCTAGTACCATACCCCCACTAACAATGACCCATGTACCCAATAACCGTCTGATTGAGACTAACAAAAGCATTAGGGTAGCCAGTGCAATTGAGTTTCCAAAAAATATTGGACTCCTGATAATGGAGTTACAAACACTCCAACATAATTTTCGATAACTCCAACCCACATGCAACTTTGCATATATTTAAATACCCATCCCTCTATCATAATGCTAGATAGATTGACAAATTAAAAGTGGCCCACATTTAAAAATTTACAGGAATGGGACCATCCACGGTTCACGTAAAACTTTATGTCTGAGCCATGCAAGCTCTAGGACATTTTGAGGATGTTATGGCCTTGAGTTTTGTACACACCTTGTCTAGGGGGGGGGGGGCACTCAAATGGTTTTTATCTATAGATGATGTACGCATCCAAATTTTGAGTGACATCTGTAGAGAATTCATGAAATAATACAAATACAATAATGAGCTAGATATCACTTGTCGAGAATTGGAGATGACGAAATATGACATCTCTTGGTCACCTTCATTGCTCATTAAAGGAATATATATGCTCAAATAGTGAACCGACCTTCAGAAGAGGAATAAGTGGCCATCGTAAAGAAGAATTTGATCCAACTATATTGAGATAATTTGAAGATATAATATATGTCCCACTTCAAAGATATGATGGACAAAGGCCCAACTTGAGGACACCGTCATGAATTGACCTACCAAAGTTGAGATGGACAATTGGAGAAATCTTCCTCCTTTCCCAACCAGAAGAACGAACAAGGCAAATGCACCCACTCTTAATGACATTCAAGCCCCCGCATCTACGCCTTCACCATGGAGTATTAAAAGAATCCATATATCATTCCATCCTTTATACGTTCCAATAAGTATAATATACTAAGATCTAGAAAATAAGGGGCTTTTAAAGCCTAAATATCCTAACATTACACCTAATCCCGTACCAAAAGTCTTACAAATCGATATGTACTGCGAATATCATCATAATACTGGACACAATTTGGAATGGTTTTGAACTTTGAGACATGCCATCTAAGACTTGATTGATTAGGAAAAATCACTGTGCCTACAAGATCAAAACCGAATGTCAACATTAATCCTTTACCCGAACACCACTCAGGGGTTAATGCAATCACAACAAAATATGGAAGTGAAGACCCATCCCTTCTAATCAAACCCACTATCTTGGGATAAGAAAGAGAACAACTGAGCCCTAGAAGCCTAGTTTATAGGCATTTAAATCATGTGGTGCCCACACAAGCACACATGGATCTTATGGCTTTGATATTAGGAGAATTGAAAGTGACATGTTGAGATCCCTTGAGGTTAGCCTATACTAGTTAATGTACCTTATGTTATAAGAAAACTCCGATCTCATATTATAAGACACAATTCACTTTCATGAGAACCTTGACAAACTTTGGGAGATAATGTATGATGAAGCATAAGAGGCCATCGAATATATAGGAAGACTAGAAAATATGGAGATCATCCCTACTAGACGGGGAGAAGAATTTGAGATTGAAGATGGCTAAGGCTCTTGAGCTTGGTCATTACCCAATGATTCAACAATTGAATAATGATCTAAAGAGGATATAATATTTCACTTTGATGATTTTATTTTCTCCTCTCCTCATGAAGATGCCAATTATGCATGTACTCTGGATTTCAGTGAAATTCTAGATGAATTCCTCACCCAAGATTTAGAGTCCGTAGAGGTCGGTCATCTCACTTGATTCAAAATATTCTTCAAAGACACAAACCTTAAACCAAGCTAATATAACTATATGGGGACTCATTGTGTCCTTTCGATCACACAATTATTTTTTAAATATTTTTCCCAAAAGGGGGTGACTATTTACTCCAGCTATGAAGAGCTCATGGAAACAATGGGGAGTCTAAATCTTTCTAAAAAAATTTCATTTTCCAATGCAAAAATTCCTAAGATAGGGCCATGCCAGAACATAGCCCTAAACATTATGATGAATGTCAAAGGATAAAATATCATTATGGTTCTCATTATTAGTGGATCTTCTCCAAATGTCTGCCCACTAAGAACAACCAAATGCTTGGGGATCAAACATCAGGAAATCACATCAACCATTAAAGTGTCATGTCATATGATAATACATAAAGAAAACTAATTGTATCCATGAACTCAATCTTCGGATCATCCTACTATGTGCCCTCACTGAGTTCAAAGTAATCAACATATCTTTTTCAATCCGTTTTTGTGAAGAGCGTGGCTTCATGACATCGGTGAATTCGCTTCATCACTACATCAAAAGTATAATTTTTCTATGGGGATAATCTGATCGCCATATCAGGAGATGCTAACTTGGCCAAAGGATAAAGACATAATAACTCGATCTTGGTGAAACATCACGAGAGCAAAGATATCTATATTAGAGGATTTAAGTTAAAACCTCATGTGTAGGTTATTTCGATTGATACAAATGAACATATTTTGATCTGAATATAGATGCTTTAATGTCACTCAGATGATGAAGAAAATGAAATTCGTTCCAAGAATGTGCCTCATAAAGAACCAGCAAGGGATTAATAATACTATCAAGATAGTGAAATATACTAACACCAAGGGGATAGGGTATAAACATAAGACTAATGACTTTGTTTACAAATAACTAAAGGCTAAAGGACCCAAATTTAAGAAACTAGGGGTTGTATATATGCCATATCACCTTAGCCTGAATTGATGTTTCATAAAAGAAGGAAATGACTTTTTTATGTGAGGATTTCCTCATCCATGGGTGGATACTAACTCTTGAAATCAGATGCTTTAATGGGAGATTTTCTTTGAGGATTGCTATACATGGATATAAGACGAATTACATGAAATAGCTGACTTGATTGGGAAATTAAAGAAACCCTCTATAAGCTGGAACCCCATTAAAGATCGGAGGATCGAGATATTTTGAGAAATGATGATGAAAGATAAGAAGAATCGCACATTGTTCCACCTGCCAATAACTGAGAAGCCCTGCGAAGATAAGATTGCTTATATTTTATAAGAAGAGCCACGCACCACTATTTTTCACCTCCCATTCGAGGAGAAGACCCTTGAGAAAAAATAATTTAATATACTTGACCATATCAATCCCTTTTATCAAATAAATAAACTTTAACTTTGAATATCCTTTTGTGAAAAATATTGATGGTGATGAATGTCAAAACCAAATTAATGAATTTAATTTATATAATGAAGAATTATAAGATAACCTAAAAAAGTTTAATGACAAACAAAACTTAAATAACAACGGTTAATCTTGGGTCTTCTAATGAGATAAAATAAATAAAGATAGGTTCTTCTTTAGATGATCTAGAAAAGTATGAACTCATTCAACCACTCAAAGAGTACATCGACATCTTCGCTCGGTCATATCCCGAAATGCCATGAATTGATCCTGAAATCACCATCCACCGCATACCTATATATCTAGACTCAAAATAGATTAACTAAAGACTGTATAATGTGATACCCGTATGGTCACACAAGGTCAAAGAAGAAATGATGAAGTTTCTCAATGTATGTTCTTTAAGAGCGTTAGAATATGCTACATGGATGGCTAACATCGCACGTGTCCCTAAAATATGAGGGAAGGTAGCGATGTGTGTTGAATTTAGAGACTTGAATAAAGACAGTGCCAACTGTCATTATCCTTTACCAAAAATAGACATGTGTAACACCCCGCCCGCGCCCAAGGAGAGCGGAGCAGAGCGCTACTGCGATATTACTAACTAAATCCACAATATAAACAAGGTATAGAGCATCTAAAACCCACAATGAAAACAATAGAATCAACTAATCTCAATTCTTCAAATTAATTCAACAATTGTCTCTCGAAATAATACAACTATCCACCTCGACATAAAATTAAATCTCCAATGCTCTATACATAAAAAATAAATACAATTATTCTCATCTTGCATTCTCGAATATTCTTCCCATAATATCCAAGATAAAAATCAATCTCCATAGCTCAACAAAATTCGCACTAGCCTACCACTAAAAGAAAATATGGGGAAGTACACAATATGACAGGAAAGATGCTCAACAAATATATTAGCGGTGAGTAAAGCGTGACAACATGAGTATGAATATTCAAATCAAATACGAATCTCAATAGAATTTTATCAATATAATTTCTCAACACATTAACTGGAGTCACCAGGCCTCACCATACCATGCCATACTTTATCAAGTAGCCGGAACAAGAATCTTGGCGGGTGTCCAACATCAGTGCCGTATTAAAATATCATGACAACATGCCCAACACAAAAATAATACCACATGAATCAAAATCAAATTCCAACAATAATTTGCAGGTTCCAAATGAATTTATCAATTCAAATATGAGTTCAATAATCACATGAAATCAAAGGGAATAACACTCGCGAGATTAAGGAGCATATTGTGTAAAACCCCATACCTTAAACCACCAAAAGAAACCAATATAAATGTGCCCAGAAAAGTCAGATTACACCATCAAAATCAGTCCACAAAGATCCACAAATAATCTCCAAAGCTCCTCATCAAAACAACCCCAGGAACACCTCCAAAAACTAAGCTTGAATGCATAAATTAAAAGGGCTAAGTGTATATAAAAGGAGAGGAAATAAAAATATGTTTGCTGCAGATTTTTGTGCCAAAAGATGCTTAAAAAATGGACAGCCACGACCCCTTTAAATAAGGCAAAAAGATAAGAGTTTAAACCAAAACAAACTTTAAAAAAACATGCAGCGCATGATTTCTGCTGGGGTCGATCGATCGACCCCTGGTGTCAATCGATTGATCGCCCAGGAAATATGACAGTCCGGCTTAAAACTTTTATAAGGGCTAAAGTTCAAAAATCATTTTAAAATCTGTTTTAACTCCGATTTCAAAACTGTTTGAAATTATCATCATTAAAAATAAATCTCAACATATTTCAGTAAGAAAAATAATTTTATCAAAAACTTGATTTTCCTCCATATTTTGAAAATACCCCAAAAATTACGCGAGTTGTTACACTTTCCCACTAACAACGGAGTTTCGCCCTCGAAATTCGCCGAAAGCCTAACTCTTAAAAATAAGGCCACTACAACTATCTCCAAAAATTATCTTGTCTCCAAAATTCCAATATCTCACATCTAATCTAGATTCTTAACACAAAATGAACATCTAAAATTTCTAGCAACAGACTCAAAGCCCAAGACCTGAGGGTGGTCATATACCTAAGCTCTGATACCATTCTGTAACACCCCGCTAAAGCCCGGGGAGAGCGGAGCAGAGCGGAGCGCTACTGCGATATTACTAACTAAATCCATAATTTAAACAAACTATAGAGCATCTAAAACCCAATAAGAAAACAAGAGAATCCACTAATCTCAATTCTTTAAATTAATACAACATTTGTCTCTCGAAATAATACATCTATCTATCTCGAAATAAAATTAATATTCTTCACAAAATATCAAAGATAAAAATCAATCTCCATAACGCCCCAAAATCGGTGCTAACCTACCACTAAAAGAAAATATGGGGAAGTACACAATACGACATTAAAGATTCTCAATGAATATATTAGTGGTGAATAGAGTGTAATAATACGAGTACGGATATTCAAATAAAATGTGAATCTCAATACCATTTTATCAATATAATTTCTCAACAACACATTAACCGGAGTCACCAGGTCTCACCATACCGTGCCATACTTTATCAAGTAGCCGAAACAGGAATCTTGGCGGGTGCCCAACATCAGTGCCATATTAAAATCTCATGACAACATGCCCGACAAAAAAATAATACCACATGAATCAAAATTAGATTCCAACAATAATTTTCAGATTCCAAATGTATTTATCAATTCAAATATGAATTCAATAATCACATGAAATAAAAGGGAATAACACTCGCGAGATTAAGGAACATATTGTGTACCTTAAGCCACCAAAAGAAACCAATATAAATCTGCCCAGAAAAGTCAGATTACACCATCAAAATCAGTCCACAAAGATCCACAAATAATATCCAAGATCCTCATCAAAAGAACTCCAAGAACACCTCCAAAAACTAAGGTTGAATGCATAAATTAAAGAGGATAAGTGTATATAAAAAGAGAGGAAATAAAAATATGTTTGCTGCATATTTTTGTGCCAAAAGATGCTTCAAAATAGCCATCCACGACCCCTTTAAATAAGGCAAAAAGATAAGAGTTTAAACCAAAACAAACTCTACAAAAAACATGCAGCGCACGATTTCTGCTAGGGTCGATCGATCGACCCCTGGTGTCAATCGATTGATCGCCCAGGAAATCTGATAGTCCGGCTTAAAACTTTTATAAGGGATAAACTTCAAAAATCATTTTAAAATCCGTTTTAACTCCGATTTTGAAACTGTATGAAATTCTCATCATTAAAAATAAATCTCAACATATTTCTTCAAGAAAAATAATTTTATCAAAAACTTTATTTTCTTCCATATTTTGAAAATACCCCTAAAATTATGCGGGTTGTTACACTTTCCCACTAACAATGGAGTTTCGCCCTCAAAATTCGCCGAAAGCCTAACTCTAAAAAATCAAGCCACTACAACTCTCTCTAAAAATAATCTTGTCTCCAAAATTCCAATATCTCACATCTAATCTAGATTCCTAACATGAAACAAACATCTAAAATTTCTATCTCCAAATACATGCCATAAAAACGCAACAGACCCAAAACCCAAGACCTGAGCGTGGTCGTATACCTAAGCTCTGATACCATTCTGTAACACCGCGCCCGCGCCCGAGGAGAGCGGAGCGGAGTTCTACTGCGATATTTCTAACTGAATCCACAATTTAAACAAGGTATAGAGCGTCAAAGACCCACGAATAAAACAAGAGAATCCACTAATCTCAATTCTTAAAATTAATGCAACAATTGTGTCTAAAAATAATGCATCTATCTATCTCGAAATAAAATTAAATTTCCAATGCTCTGTACATAAAAAATAAATACAATTCTTCTCATCTTGTATTCTCGAATATTCTTTCCAAAATATCAAAGCTAAAAATCAGTCTCCATAGCGCCCCAAAATCCGTGCTAACCTGCCACTAAAATAAAATATGGGGAAGTATACAATACGACAGGAAAGATTCTCAACAAATATATTAGCGGTGAATACATCATAGTAATAAGAGTAAGAATATTCAAATCAAATACGAATCTCAATAGCATTTTATCAATATAATTTCTCAACAACACATTAAACGGAGTCACCAGGTCTCAACATACCGCGCCATACTTTATCAAGTAGTGGGAACAGGAATCTTGGCAGGTGCCCAACATCAGTGCCATATTAAAATCTCATGACAACATGCCCAACACAAAAATAATACCACGTGAATCAAAATTAGATTCCCACAATAATTTTCACATTCCAAATGAATTTATCAATTCAAATATGAATTCAATAGTCACATGAAATCAAAGGGAATAACACTCGCGAGATTAAGGAGCATATTGTGTAAAACCCCATACCTTAAACCACCAAATGAAACCAGTATAAATCTGCCTAGAAAAGTCAGATTACACCATCAAAATCAGCCCACAAAGATCCACAAATAATCTCCAAGCTCCTCATCAAAACAACCCCACGAACACCTCCAAAAACTAAGGTTGAATGCATAAATTAAAGGGGCTAACTGTATATAAAAAGAGAGGAAATAAAAATATGTTTGGTGCATATTTTTGTGCCAAAAGATGCTTCAAAAATAGCCATCCACGGCCCCTTTAAATAAGGCAAAAAGATAAGAGTTTAAACCAAAACAAACTCTACAAAAAACATGCAGCGCACGATTTCTGCTAGGGTCGATCGATCGACTCCTGGTGTCAATCGATTGATCGCCCAGGAAATCTGATAGTCCGGCTTAAAACTTTTATAAGGGATAAACTTCAAAAATCATTTTAAAATCCGTTTTAACTCCGATTTTGAAACTGTATGAAATTCTCATCATTAAAAATAAATCTCAACATATTTCTTCAAGAAAAATAATTTTATCAAAAACTTTATTTTCTTCCATATTTTGAAAATACCCCTAAAATTATGCGGGTTGTTACACTTTCCCACTAACAATGGAGTTTCGCCCTCAAAATTCGCCGAAAGCCTAACTCTAAAAAATCAAGCCACTACAACTCTCTCTAAAAATAATCTTGTCTCCAAAATTCCAATATCTCACATCTAATCTAGATTCCTAACATGAAACAAACATCTAAAATTTCTATCTCCAAATACATTCCATAAAAACGCAACAGACCCAAAACCCAAGACCTGAGCGTGGTCGTATACCTAAGCTCTGATACCATTCTGTAACACCGCGCCCGCGCCCGAGGAGAGCGGAGCGGAGTTCTACTGCGATATTTCTAACTAAATCCACAATTTAAACAAGGTATAGAGCGTCAAAGACCCACGAATAAAACAAGAGAATCCACTAATCTCAATTCTTAAAATTAATGCAACAATTGTGTCTAAAAATAATGCATCTATCTATCTCGAAATAAAATTAAATTTCCAATGCTCTGTACATAAAAAATAAATACAATTCTTCTCATCTTGTATTCTCGAATATTCTTTCCAAAATATCAAAGCTAAAAATCAATCTCCATAGCGCCCCAAAATCCGTGCTAACCTGCCACTAAAATAAAATATGGGGAAGTATACAATACTACAGGAAAGATTCTCAACAAATATATTAGCGGTGAATACAGCATAGTAATAAGAGTAAGAATATTCAAATCAAATACGAATCTCAATAGCATTTTATCAATATAATTTCTCAACAACACATTAAACGGAGTCACCAGGTCTCAACATACCGCGCCATACTTTATCAAGTAGTGGGAACAGGAATCTTGGCAGGTGCCCAACATCAGTGCCATATTAAAATCTCATGACAACATGCCCAACACAAAAATAATACCACGTGAATCAAAATTAGATTCCCACAATAATTTTCACATTCCAAATGAATTTATCAATTCAAATATGAATTCAATAGTCACATGAAATCAAAGGGAATAACACTCGCGAGATTAAGGAGCATATTGTGTAAAACCCCATACCTTAAACCACCAAATGAAACCAGTATAAATCTGCCTAGAAAAGTCAGATTACACCATCAAAATCAATCCACAAAGATCCACAAATAATCTCCAAGCTCCTCATCAAAACAACCCCACGAACACCTCCAAAAACTAAGGTTGAATGCATAAATTAAAGGGGCTAACTGTATATAAAAAGAGAGGAAATAAAAATATGTTTGGTGCATATTTTTGTGCCAAAAGATGCTTCACAAATGGCCACCCACAACCCCCTTAAATAAGGCAAAACGAAAAGAGTTTAAACCAAAACAAAGTCTCAAAAAAACTTGCAGTGCACGATTTCTACTGGCATTGATCGATCGACCCCTGGCGTCGATCGATCGATCACCCAGGAAATCTGATAGTCCTGCTTAAAAAATTTATAAGGGATAAACTTCAAAAATTATTTTAAAATCCGTTTTAACTCCGATTTCGAAACTGTTTGAAATTCTCATCATTAAAAATAAATGTCAACATATTTCAGCAAGAAGAATAATTTTATCAAAAATTTTATTTTCCTCCATATTTTGAAAATACCCTAAAAATTACGCGGGTTGTTACACTTTTCGACTAACAATGGAGTTTCGCACTCGAAATTCGCAGAAAGCCTAAAGGCCAGTTCAATTATCGCCAAAAATAATTTCGTCTCCAAATTCCAATATCTCGCATCTAATCTAGATTCCTAACACGAAACGAACATCTAAAATTTCTATCTCCAAAAACACGCCACAAAAACGCAACAGACCCAAAACCCAAGATCTGAGCGTGGTCGTATACCTAACCTCTGATACCATTCTGTAACACCACGCCCGCGTCTGGGGAGAGCGGAGTGGAGATCTACTGCGATACTACTAACTAAATCCATAATTTAAACAAGGCATAGAGCATCTAAAATCCACAAAAAAAACAAGAGAATCCACTAATCTCAATTCTTCAAATTATTACAATAATTGTCTCTCGAAATAATACATCTATCAATCTCGAAATAAAATTAAATTTCCAATGCTCTATACATAAAAAATAAATACAATTCTTCTCATCTTGTATTCACGAATATTCTTCCCAAAATATCCAAGATAAAATTCAATCTCCATAGTTCCCCAAAATCCGTGCTAACCTGAAACTAAAACAAAATATGGGGAAGTACACAATACGACAGAAAAGATGCTCAACAAGTATATTAGCGGTGAATAAAGTGTAATAATACGAGTACGAATATTCAAATCAAATGCGAATCTCAATAGCATTTTATCAATATAATTTCTCAACAACACATTAACCGGAGTCCCCGAGTCTCACCATACCGTGCCATACTTTATCAAGTAGCCGGAACAAGAATCTTGGCGGGTGCCCAACATCAGTGCCATATTAAAATCTCATGACAACATGCCCAACACAAAAATAATACCACATATAATCAAAATTAGATTCCAACAATAATTTTCATATTCCAAAGGAATTTATCAATTCAAATATGAATTCAATAATCACATGGAATCAAAGAGAATAACACTCGCGAGATTAAGGAGCATATTGTGTAAAACCCAATACCTTAAACCGCCAAAACAAAACAATATAAATGTTCCTCGAAAAGTCAAATTACACCATCAAAATCAGTCCACAAAGACCAACAAATAATCTCCAAGCTCCTCATCGAAACAACCCTAAGAACACCTCCAAAAACTAAGGTTGAATACATAAATTAAAGGGGTTAAGTGTATATAAAGAGAGAGGAAATAAAAATATGTTTGTTACTTGTTTTTGTGCCAAAAGATGCTTCAAAAATCGCCAACCATGACCCCTTTAAATAAGGTAAAAAGATAAGAGTTTAAACCAAAACTAACTCTCAAACAAACTTCCAGCGCACGATTTCTGCCGGGGTCGATCGATCGCCCCTGGAAATCTAACAGTTAGGCTTATAAAATTTATAAGGGATAAACTTCAAAAATCATTTTAAAATCCGTTTTATGTCCGATTTCGAAACCGTTTGAAATTCTCGTCATGAAAAATAAATCTCAACATATTTGAGCAAGAAAAATAATTTTATGAAAAACTTTATTTTCGTCCATATTTTGAAAATACCCCAAAAATTATGCGGGTTGTTACAACATGTAACCACACATTGAAATCCTTTGTGGGTGTCTTTTCTTTCTATAACCAAGTCAATAAGGACCTAGAAGATTAAGAAAAAATATCCTCCACTACCCTATAAGGAACTTTATGTTACATATGTAACACCCCGTATTTTTGAGGATATAGAAATTTGAATTAAATTGGTGATTTGGAGGTTTAATTTGGAGAATTTATTTAATTTAGAGAATTTACTTAATTCGGTGAGTTAGATTTAATTAGTTCAGGTTGATATTTATTTTCACGTGGAACATATCTTGAAGTGAAATAGTAAAATTTATATAAAGTGACACAGATGGGGATTTAGAGGTCATAGTCGATTACGAATAGGTCAAGATAGTCGAAAAAGAGTACTCGGGGGTAGTAATTAGGTCTCGAGACATTTTTAGGCATAGCCGGCCTGACACGGGGGTGTTCGAGTCATTTGGGCTTGGCCCATTAGTCTAAAAATTGAATTAACATTATTTAACCTAAGTTAAGAAATTACGAGTAACCATAACTTATATATAAAATGCTAGAGCTGCAGAGAAGAGAAGAGGGAGAAAGTACGGAGATTTGGGAGCCAAACCAAGAAGGATCGAGGGCGTTCTTCGTCGAATCGCCATCTACGTCAAAGTATCAGGCCCTACGAATCAAAAGAGGAAAGTGGTTAATTTTTCTTTTAATGTAAATCTGTGATAATAAATTCATATCATAGTGGTGTTATTGAAATTAGTTTTGGGTGGAAATCACATAACAAAGGGGCTTTTGCTGATTTAATCATGTGTGGAGATTGGTATGAAATTGATAATACTAGATGACTCTAGGCTGTAGTAACTGAAATTATATGATTAACCCAATACATCTTGTTGTTTAATTTTGGATTTAGATAATTGAAATTTTAAATGATTGAATAAAATCCAATTCAAAATTTGATGAAGTTCGGTTGAAATCAATTGTATTTAAGGGTTTAAATGATGTTTAGAACATGACTTAAGGGTGTATTAGGTTGAGAATAATCGTATTAAGGTTTGGGGAAAAACTAGAGAACTTAGAGATTCATTAATGGAGGTAAAACCAGTTGGAGAAGAAGGGGATTCGAACCCAGGTACAACGAACTGGTTCAGGGGTCAGGCCGAACCGGTTCGACGGGTTTATTGTGCCGAGGGACTTTTAGGGTGAAAAATATAGGGGTCTCATTATAAATTGTTAAATACGTGGGATGAAAAGCTTGCTAAAAATATTATAGGGGATTATTTGACCTCGATGAGAAGGGGAATTAGGTGGGAAGTTATTACGAGGGGAAAATTAATTAGTGATTGATTTTTATTAATGATGTAAGGGAAATGGAATTCGTAGGATTTAAATAACGGGCAAGTGGATGCATCCGGGTAACGCATTTTAACTACTCGAATAATATAATGGAGTGGCTAGGAATTTACGAATAGTGGGGAAAACGCTCGGGAAAATATGGCGAGTTGTTAAATAGTGAAGTGAAGATACGTAGGATATTCGGATGCTACATATATATTGCGTATGAGACATATACTATAGGTTTAGTGTATACCTATATTGATTATATATATATATATATATATTATGTGTAGACATACCTAGGCTACTTGCTATCACGGGAGGCTCCGCATCGTGGAGAGTCTTATCCTAATGAGCCCATTGGGGGAATATTGACTTGTACCTCAAAACATAGTACTTAGGGATTGAACACAACTTGTGTGAATAAGGGTGTGACCGGTCATTTGGGTGCATTAGATGTGTGCGTAACCCAAAGGCTTAAAACTATGTTCACCTCCAGTATGTGTGATTTGATTTTATGGTTCGAGGGTGATATTCGAACCGAAGTCCTTACCTAGTACGTGATGTACCAGGACTTGATAGTAGAGTATGACGGATGTTGTCCCCTGCCACTTCTAATGGCTGTACTGAGGGTTCTCCTACATCTGACCTCCATCGGCTATTAACTTCCCCATGACCCCCGTCTCGACCAGAATGAGGTCATCCATGTTAGGGCCGACATTTTTCCCCTTCTCTTATGGACCCTGCAAGTCTTCTTGACCTCTTCAATCTCTCCCTTAGGTCATTGACTGGGTCGAGCCTTTCAAAGGCCAACCCTCTGCTTAAACGATCAAATGCTGAGCCTCTCGGGAGATCTTCCAGATTCTGTCTCATACACCTTCCTCGACTCTCTTGGAGGGGTCGTATAGTATTGTTGGAAATCTCATATGGCTCCTAACATTCTACTGGACAATCATTAGCCTCCATATCGTCATACTGGTCCTCAGGGTAAGGGTGTCCTTGACTCCTTAGGCATAGACGCTTAGGCTCAGCAACGTGCCTCCGTCACTAGGGAGGAGGCAGATCTTTGCGTGGTGCCTGGGGTTATTCCCTCACCTCCCGGTGTTGTTTTTGTGCAGCTACCGGAGTTATTATCTCCGGTGAGATTCCTGGTGGCCTTCTCATCACATTTTGGCTGAGTGTAGCGAACTTCTCTTGCATCATTTGTTGGCTGGCCACTAGGGATTTTAAGGTTGTGACCACCTCAGCCATCTCGGAAAGGGGTGGCGTGTGACTCGAGACGGGTGCTCCTCCACCACCTGGTGGAGGAGGTGGTGGCAATTCTGGTTCCATGTATTTCCCTGGAAGATGAGCTATGATTTAGAAGACTTGAGAGCCTTTGGACCTTGTAGGACCTTTCAATGGCAAAACAACTCCACACAAGGGGAGGACTGGTTCACCACTAGAGATTCCGGTAAGTCCCAGTTATAAAAATGAAGAGATGAAGCTTCTCGTTCCCACAGACGGCGCCAAACTGATGATGCTTTAAACAACATCACCCAATTAAGGTGTTGGATAACCAAACAGATATAACAATGGCAGTACATAAGCAATATAAATGTAGAATAAGACAAGGAGAAGAGGAGAAAGATATCAATATAAGTGGTTCAGCAGATCTAGGCCTACGTCCACTGTGCTAGTGAGTGATCTTCACTATATAATAAGGGAACTAATGGCCTTGTGATACAATACTCACACTATTTATCTACTATATATTTTAACAGAGCTTTCGCTAGGGTTTATAATATGCCATCCCCTTCAAGGAAGAAGATAAATGGTATATATAGTCCTTAGGGGTATAGTGTACCCCATAAGCATGCAATGAACATGAGTAAGATGATCATGCCAATATCATGTGGACACCTGGCTATGGCACATGCAGATCATGATGACCAAATATTCCCTCACGTGGGGGCAGTAATCTAGTTATAACAGTTTTGTCCACTTGTTTCATATTTCTTTGTACTTTCATATGATTGGACTGGTGACGTCATTCACTAGAACCTCGGCCTATCTGGGTACGAGGTTGATGACTCCGAGGGGACCACTGGGCCTTCAACTAGAAGAAGAACCTCGACCAATAAGACCATCCAAGGTTAGGTAACCGGGCTTATTTGTACTATTGGATAAAAAAGAGTATATGATTAGTCCCAGTTGAACCTATAAAGCTGTTATTGACCTCGGCTATTGCCTAGTCGAGGTTGATGTATGTGAGGCCGACCTTACTAAGGACGACCTTCTTGTTGACTAGTGGGTCTCTTTTGATGACTCGGCTATAAGATATGACGACGCGGTTACTCAGGGTACAAGGGTGCATTTTGGTCATATCAGGAATGATCCTAGATTTTTAGATTGTCAAAAGCCTCCCTTTAAATTGGATGTCAACTGGAGTCTGGTTGATTCGATCCCTCAATTTTTTATAACCAAATATTTAGGACATTATGAGTTGCAAAATGAACACTAGATAGTTCCGCCTCCTTATCTGATCATTACGCCAAGAAGTAGTAATAACAAAATGCTTCAGGAATTTAACTTCATCAATTCTCCATATACTTTGGACAATCCTCCTACAGGTATAGAGAAAGTGCATTCATTTTCCAAAGATGAAGGAAAACGTCCAATGGAATAATCATCATGTATTTAGAATAAATTTGATTGTAACAAGACTTTTATGAATGAAATATATTAGTGTCTTGTTAGCTTATGACTATGAAAATCAATTAGTTAACTTGCAATTATTGTGCCATTGGTTTGACTAATAGATTTAGATATATATATTTATCCAAACTTAGTATCAGTTACCATTGGTATTGCCATAGGTTCTACTAATGTACTTATATTTATTGACTTAAGGTTAGCACCAGTTACTAGCGATATTGCCATAGGTTCTACTAATGCACTGATATTTATTTACCTAAGATTAGCGTTAGTTACCAACGGTGACCAAACGATGTGGAATATGTGTTCATATTCTTGTCTTTAAGAATTTTTACATGCCTTCCTTCATTTAACTTGTTTTGGGTAAAATGAATATTTACCACTAAATTTTGGGCCAAGTACTAAGGATTTTAATCCCATTTTGACTAGGATTTTTAATAGCCGACCACGTAATGAGTATTGGAGCCCTATTTTGACTTAGTCGATTATTATTTTGATTGTTTATTTTTGCCCATGCCGAACTTAACGATATTTTGTCGACCAATTATTGAGGAATTGTGTTATAGACTTGGTCAGAACTAAGATTGCGTTTGTCGAAATTAGTATTTCTAATCTTGTATGTATATGTCATACTCCAAATTTTTTTTAAAAAAAATGGACTAACAGAAACCGCTATTTTTATTGATAAACAAGAGAAATACAAATCTTGCGTTCTACTAATAATATTTCCTAATGTGATCGACATTCCAAGGATTCTTAAACTCTTCTCCCTCTAAAGTTTCTATCCTATATGTGTCTGGTCGAATGACTACAGAAATACGATAAGGACCATTCCAAGTAGCTTCAAGCTTGTCGTTCTTTTGTATCACCTTCTTGAGAACATAATTTCCTTATTTTAAGTTGGTGGGCTTGACCCTTTTATTGTAGAAGCGAGAAGTTCTCTCCTGGTAGGCAGTATTTCTCTGGGCAACATCATCCCTTACTTCGTCCAACATATCAAGAAATAGTCTCCTCATTAGATCACTGACTGGGGAATTAAAGTTTAATACCCTATGGGTTGGTAGGTCGATCTCGACTGGAATCATAACTTCAGTTCCAAATTCCAGCATATATGGGGTCTCCCATATAGCCGTTCTCGATGTTGTTTTGTAAGCCCACAAAACTGAGTGTAACTCATTGATCCAATTTCCCTTGGAAGCATTAAGCCTCTTATTTAACCCATTCAACAAAGTTTTGTTTATTACTTTTGTTTGCCCATTACTTTGGAATGACCTGATGCAGAATGCAGCTTCTGAATTTTAGATTGGACACAATAGGCTTAAAATTACTCATTATCAAACGGAGTCCCATGATCTGTGATGAAATCATATGGCAAACCATATCTGCAAATTATGTTCTTCCATATGAACTGGTATACCTTTCACAAGGCATGCCGACTAATGGCTCTGCCTTAACCCATTTGGTGAAATAATCAACAACCACGACCATATATCAAAATCTTCCTTTGGTGGTCGGAAATGGGCCGACCAAGTCTATTCCCCACATAGAAAATAACCAACAAAGTATTAGTCAATAACCCCATGATCAAAGTAGTCCCTATTGGAGTTAGTCAAATCGATGACTAGAGCTCTATTGGCAAACCTAGTCTTCAAATAATATGTACTGTCACTGGTTACCCATTTGTAACAGAACATAATCTCAGGGATACCGATATGAGTACCATGGATTTGATTAAGTCTATTGATACCATTAACCATTCTCCAGGTACTGGGGGCTACTCTAGCAGGCACAACATCAAAGTATTAACAAAACTCTAAGAAAAAATGATTTGGGGGAAAAGTAAAGCCACACTCAGCTATGAACAAAGATGGAATCCAATGACCCTTAGATAAAGAGAAAACATCAACAGGGGGAATAAGAAACTCTAAGTCTACCCAGTCTGATATATTCCATTCCCTCCTAAATTTGTCTAGAGAATCAGCATGAACTACGTAAACCATGATTCGAGAAAAAATAAATAAAGAATTCTTAGAGAAACTTAAGGATTCAACAAGAACTGTCAAAATAGATAAGGAACGATGGCAAACAACCGCTAAAGATTTCAATGATACATGCTACAATTCGAAAGTTGGGAAGTTATGCAAAACCAGGAAAGTTTACTGCCTTTAATAGGTTGCCTCGAAAATAATAAACGTAATGATTAAAAGTAAAAACGATTGACATTTCGATGACTTTGCGAATCAGATGGAGAAAAATGTTTATTTACCTCTGGGCAGTTCGTTAACTTTTAAATTATTTACAAAAATTCCATCTTCAAACAATACCAGTAAAATTTTACAAGTGTGGGAAGTCGACAGCTGACCAAGCATCATAAACACAGTCCAAGCTATGACCTGGAACAAAATTCTCTTTACTTTCATATAAACATCAAGCATAGAACATTGGGGGCTTATGTTGATACCAAAATTTATCCATCTAGGTGGACCAATTAATAGTGAGAATATGTCGTCCTACATAACAAGAATTCCAATCAACAACTAATAGCTTAGCCGACCAACACGAGGAATGCTGACTAGGTCACAGAATTCCATCCAACAATATCGATGAAGCATCCCCATACCAAGTGTCATATCACACGTGCTTTGCATAACCAACAGTTATATTCATCATGTAAGGACGTAAATGCTTAAATATATAAAAGCATTATATCCCTTGACATTCCAACTCTTGGCCTCCGGGTCATTATAAATACAGATGTACCTATGCCATGAAGGGCAAGTGAACAACCAAGCGAGCTATTGCTAAGAGTAATACCATAATAGTGGGCATAGGCTTTCATACATGGCCGAACCACTTTAAAATCTTGTGTTGTTCTCCTTTTATTTATATATTTTATTTGTGATGAAAGAATTAGATTTGGTCTAGTTTTTTACATCAACAATCAGTTTAGTTGGGTAGAAATGTTCTCTTTATTTAAATAAAAAATATAAATACATTTCTTAACACAAAGTGATCAAACCTTATAGTCAAACAAACAGTTAAATATAACGATCAAATCTTACACCACATATGTGGCCCACCAATGCGTACCTTTTTTTTATATTAAAAAAAATTAGATGATTTTTTTTTTGTGTCATGTTTAAACATTTTAAGGGACTCCACAAAAATAATCAATTCAAAATAAAATTTTTGTTATTTTAAAAAAATTGGTCAAACTATGTCAGTTTTTAAGCTGTTAAAACTGACATAGTTTAATCGATTTTTTAAAATAGGTAAAGAAATTATTTTGAGTTAATTTGTTTTTATGGGGTAACTTGAAATGTTTAAATACCACACAAAAAATGAATTCAAAAATATTTTGTTTACTATTTAAAAAAAACGATCCACACGGCTAGTATGTATATGTGGTGTATATAATAACCTCTCTCTCTCTCTCTCTCTCTCTCTATAATTGATCACGAGTTCTGGAATGAAGCAAAAAAAAAACAATTGGACAAATTGATTATAATACATGGTGGAATTTCTTAAAATCTTAGTTTAGAAACAATATAGAATCTATTAAAATTGTTGCCAATCTAATTGTAATATATATCTATTCTAATATATCTAATATATAAATATAAAAATGGAGTCTCTCCATATCCTCTCTTAAATTTAAAAAAATTCAGTGAGAGAGTCTATAAATATAAAATTAGTGTCGCTTCATCTCCTTTTTTAAATTTCAAATAATTCAACGAGGGAGTAAATTGGATGATGTAATACGCCGTTTTTTTTAATGATTTTTAAAATAGGGATGAATTAAATTAAAATGGGAAATTAATCTGGATTAAAATAAATATTGATTAGATAGATAAGGGTTAACATTTATTTATATGGAATATTACTTAGTGAATGAGTAGTAATAATGATAAGAAAATATTATGATTATCGTGAGTGAGAAATACAGCAGTTACGGTAAATTTTATCGGGATGCGCGTATTAGTCGTGTTGGGACTTAATATTATGAGTTAAAAAGTAAAATATTAATGGGTCATTCAAATGGTTATTTTGACTGAACCAATGTGTCCTTAAGGGTCGAAATAGTTAGAGAAGTGTACTCAGAAGTTTAGTTTGGATCCTGGGGCAATTTTAGGCCAAATCGACACGCCCAGAGGGTGTTTTTGTCATTTGTATTTTTGAGGATAGAAGATCTATGAAATTAAGAGTCTTATATAATCTTCTAAGTTGATGAAACAACGGTTATAAATCATAAACCTACAGAGAGGCCATAGGAGGAAGAAGAGAGGAGTCCCCAAGGCCAAATCACACCATTTTTGCACCACAAACACCACCATCGCATAGATCAGGAGGCGAGGATCACACGCATGTCATTCTTCTACAAAGGATCAGACATTCAAACAGAGGAAAGTATTTAACTTTCTTAATTTATGAAAGATATACCATCCATATTAGAGTATGATGAAATATCTATGAAAATCATGTGTTTTGGCTTAATTTGGAAGTTTTAAAAACATGTTCTTGGGTTGAATTTGGATTATATTAAACCTATCATGTATATAGAATGAACCTTAATGTTTATCATCATAAACTTGTTAAGATATCTGGATTTGTATTAAGTTCTTGAACAAAAATATGAGAAAGTGGGGTTTTGGGAATTGTTGTTGACTCTATTCGATTTATTGATGATCAATGCTTTTATGTTAGAAATCATATGTATATGTTAGTATAATTTTTATCATGTTTGGTTTGGAGTATGGGATCATGTAATGAATGTTTGGATGTTTAAAAATGGTGAAACCCGTAATTGATCAAAGGTAGAAGAAGAGACCTGCTATCGATTCGGACCAAGGCCGAATCGATTCGGTTTCCCAGGTTTGGCTAATTTTTCCCTTTTTGATTAGGATACGTGGGGAAACAATCAGGTTAATTTTCCTATTTCTTTTAAAAAATGTTGAGAAATATTCTAAGTACTAGTAGGCTAATGCTGGGAATGTGTACTTAGTCACTTAAGGAGAACTTGGGGCTAAGGTTAATTAGGCATCAAATGAACAATAAATCAAATTTGTAGGATAATATCGTGTCACAAGAGTTTAGGAAACTTATGATCTAGACCAGTAGGATAGGAGTAAGATAGCTGCAGGTTTGACTTAAGGGACACTCAGTAATCATTCGAGTAGGTGGAAACACTCGGGATGTTACGACGAGAGGTATTCTGTTTAATAACCGATACGTAGGCTATTCGACCGTTATAAAGGCTACATAAGGATATATTGTAGGTTAAGTGTATGCCTATACTGAAGTTATAAGTATGTATAGGTTGTGTAAATATCTAATGTGTGATTTTGTATGTGTATGACATACCTACGCTGGTTGCTATCACGGGAGGTCCCACATTAGGGACATTCTTATCCTGATGCGCCTTTTGGGAGATTTTAGACTTGTCCCTAAGAATATATAGCTTAGGGTTGATCGCTGTTTGTGTGAAAGATATTTTGACCGGTCATTTGGATGCGTTAGGTATGTATGTATCCCAAAGGCATAGAACTATGTTCGCCTCCACTTATGTGTAAATTGTATATGGCGGTTCGAGAGAGATTCTGAACCGATAGTCCTTCATTTAGTTCGTGATGTACCGGGACTTGATAGCAGAGTATGCACGCATCGCAGGTCTCAGCCTAGGGATGCTGTATTAGTATATATATATTATAGGAGTGAGGTATATGTATAATTGTGATTTACTCTACTGTGTGTGTTTAGTAGCAGTAAAAGATAGTGATATCTAAAATAACCTAAGCATGTGGAAACTAAATCTTGAATGGGATATTCATAATTAGCTAAAAGGTATGGGTTATTCGGTAACGTGTTGTATGGGAAATATTGGTGGGCACAACAAGCTAGCATGTGTAGTAAAATATTTGAGTCGGACTAGTTAGGCGGGATAACATAACAAGGATGGGTTAGAAGTATACGTTAGGCATGCACACTAGTTGAGGGGTGAGGATCTCAAGCGAGGGAACGTTGAACTAACATGTATATGCTAATTTTGCATTGTAAATACTTGCTAAGAATTTTAAATGTTGTCTTAGGCTTTGACTCGTTTTTTCCAAATCTATCTATTTTTGTAAAAACATTTTAGGTGCCGAGATAGGGATGCCAAGGATAATAATTCCTACTTTCGACGTGCTGCAGTTGTTATGGATGTTGTGTGACCTTGTTATTAGATGCCTCCACTCTTATTCAGTTCTTATTTATCTTTACTTATCTTAGTCGGTCATGTTTCCCATTCCTAGTTGGGTATTGTTTAGTGAGACCTAGTATTTCCATTTATTTCCAGTATTTGATTTAGACTTTACGTATGGATAACTGTATTTGGATTTTATCTTCAGTGTTATTTTAGACTCATTTATTTATTATTATATTATCTTATCTTTTATTAGTTGTGCTTGGAATGGTGAATACAATTTATTCAATTTATATAATTGCATGCTAAAACAAAAGATAAAATTTGACACTAACTTTTCGAATACAAGGTCGTTAGTAAATAATAAAGTTAATTTTCGACATTGATGCTAAGAATGAAACCATTAATGATTATGTTTTATTTAATAATGGAATGGTCACCCAGGATTAGAATAGGCGGGGTGTCACAGATGAGCCAAATGATGAAACTATTCTAAGAGACACTGTTTTTATATTTATATACTAGTATGCAGCCCACACGATGCGTGCATTCCCAGCTTCCTCCGGAGGTGAATGATGCTACTTTTCGGTAGGATAACAATTTAAGAATAATACATAAGTCCAATTGCATTCCTTTCAGCTTCCTCCGAAGCATGTCAGAAGTGCAAGAAGGCATAAACAACACAATTTCTTTGATTTTTAAAAAATACAATGTTCAAGATAAGAGAGAGAAAGATAGTAAGTATTAAAGGATGATTAACTCCTTTATATATATATATATATATATATATATATATATATATATATATATATATATATATATATATATATATATATATATATATATATATATTATAGAGAGAGAGAGAGAGAGTAAAAAAACTTTACCCTCCCACTGAACAAAGGAAAACACATACATTACCTAACAAATTCAAGGATATCAACTAAAGTTAACTTAATAGGGGAGAAGGAAAACACTTTACCCACCTTCAATGGATCTTATCAATTTTCAATGTATTTGCATCTACAATCACCAAAATCAATCTCACGTGCAGAATTCACTAAAATCCAGACCTCAAGTCTTTGATATTTATAAGCCTAGAATGCAAATGTGAATGGCTGTTTTAACATAACGCTAATTTGAATACATCAATTTTCTAAAATAAATTAAAAAGGATTAGTGAAGTTCATAAACCAAAATCAAACAATCTGATGGTCCCACGTGCTTTTAAATCAACTTTACTTTAAGGACGATGAAACTTTTTTAAAAACTCTTTTTCAATTTTAAGTGCAGCAAATTAACTTAACCAAATTTTATCTTGATTAATCCTAAACATGCATCTAGTGATTAAAGAAACTAAAGTAAGGAAAATTAAACTTACAATGTCGATGTATGAGGAAATCACTACGGGAAAAAACCTCGGACGACCCAAGCCAAACAATCACTATGAATATGGAATTACAAAGGTATAGATGGTAGTCTTACTCAACGACCGATCCTCCAAGAGACTTGACACTCCTCTGATCAATAACCACTCATCTCACGGTGCCCACGTGAATGCTTTCGCGATACCTATCCACAGCAGTCGCCTCCACGAGTGCCTAGGTGTCCACCGATATGGCTTGTAACGTCTACAATATTGAAACCGGATTCCACTAAATCTTCACCACAAAGTCACTAATTTTCAAGTAGAAAAAACTCCAATTTTATGCCACAAAGATCATTATAGAAGATATCAATGATAACTCGGATCTTTGAAACTTGAAGGATGTTTTAAACTTGGAAAAACTTAGAAAACTAGTGTGCAGAAACGTCCTGGTTCGTAAATAGTTTTAGCAGAATGCACACTTACGAAATCTGAAGGAAAACACGCCTATTTATATTTTCTTTAAGGAGGCTGATCGCTCGAACGATAAGACCTGTCTCTCGAACGAGATGACCATGTCGTTCGAACGACACTGGCATCTCATTTGAACGATAGTGTATGTCGTTTAAACGATGCGCAGATTAGAGTCCTATTAAAACTCAATCTCTAATCCGTCCTTATTAGATTTAAACGAAGTTTAAATCATTTCAAACACTTATAAAACATTTTAAAAACATTTATTTAATAAAGTAATATCCTTATCCTTATAAAATTAATTTTTGAGTCCCATTAATATTACGCATTCATACCTGAGTGATCTCGAAATGAAATTAAACTTGAAGAAGAATAAACTTGCACCAATTAAACCTCCGGCATAAATAATTCCTTGAAGCTTTGTCTCAACGTCTTTAATTAAACTCCAATTATGTCATAGTCTGTGTGGGATCGTGACAATAAAAATCTACCTATGACTCAAACTATTTTGTTCCGAGAATAAGTCAAAACTATACAACGGACTCAATTGGAAATTTTTTCCTTATAAATCTCCCCCTTTGACTATTCCGGGATAAAACCAACAGTGAAATGTCTAACTCGGGCCGTCAAGACGTATGACACCTGAATCCTATCTCAATAAACCTAAAATAAAAAATACAGGACAAGACTAGTAAAAATGGTCCGACAAGCATGAACTGTCTTTGAATGTTTGAATGTGATGTAGTCTTGAAATATTCAATCTCTTTAAGCATACATACACACATGAAATAGACAAATACCCGGTGAAGTATGGATCAACAAATGATATAAACCAATATGAAAAAATAAATCCAAATAATTTGTTATGTGAGAAAAAACATGATATCAATGTGTAAACAATATGTAAATCAGGATACCAGGGTTATCACACAAAATCCCCCAAATATCACAGACATCTCTTTCCCTTTTTATCTCGAATAAACAACTTGGTGAAAAGAGAAACATATCTAGCCTAAGATGATACCACTTTGAAGTGTAACTAGATAAACATAAAAAAATAGCTAATAATGATAAAAAAATGTCAAATTTGTAGCTGGCAAACATGGGTCACACATAAGGAATAAAAAATCTAAGCACGTGTAACTAATCGAACACAATGAAGCAAAAAATGTAATCAATCAATGTGAACTGCATAAACATAAATCAAGAAGCAACCAATAGTACCAAAATATACAAGAAAATAACCAGGGTACTGACATATTAGCGAAGCAATAAACCACACTGGTCGCTCAAACGAGTAATCTTTGTTGTTCAAATGACATACCTTCTCGCGAGAAGGGCTTCGTGTGACACGGAGATGTCGCTAAAACGAGACAGAGTTCTCACTCGAACGAGAAGACTCAATTCCTAATTCCAGTTCAGAAAGTTAAACAGTGTTGCCCAGTGAAAAAAATTCAAGAAAAAACTAACTAGAAGGGGTCCAAAACTTTAAAACAAAAGCTAAAACACAAAACAATGTGAATTACATGCTAACATAGTATTGATGTGCTCAAACATGAACATGAAATGTATGGGCGTGAACTACAACAAATTAATCACAATTCCAACACATCGAAACGATAACGAAGATGTAATTGATAGCAATAAATCATCAAACTTTATTTTAGCCATACATGACAATTAAAGAGTTAACTTAATGAACTAAACAAACATCATGCACACAATCCAAAATTTTGACGATTCTACAAACAATAGCATCATGTTACGATTTTTCAACGTTAGGATTCATTGTGCAAACCCGTTTAAATTTCCATCCATACTCCCTCAAATATATTACATTTTTCTTATGAATGAACATAAACTAATTTGGCCCATTTTTGATATGCCATTGTTTTTGTTGCCTTTAATTTTTTTTCCCGGGCTCTTTTAAACGGCGGCTTTCACGACGAGTCAATTTTGCACTTCACAGCCCTTTCCCATGAACATTCATCATTTTTTAATTTCAATCCTCACGGTAAATGGTTCTTACATGCACACTCCTCCTTAAGTCTACTTACGCATAGATGGCAAAATTGAGATAAGAACGTCTCACCAAACTCAAATATGTGAGAGTAGTCAAACATCCATATAAACTCGTGCATGTGTGCAAACATGGCATATAAACAAACTCGAATGAAAAAGCATATCAACTTCGAAACAACCCCATAATACAATGGTTAAGATCATTCTAAGCATCAATAGTTATGACCAAATGTCCTAGCCACATGGATAATGAAAGGAAGGGGGTCCAAGAACACCAATATGCCATATCAAACATGTAAATTTATGACACAAAAATAAACTAAAAATATTTTTGGCTTTTTAACATATTTTGACTAAAATAAAAACAAAATATTTTTAGATTTTTCTCAAAGAAATTTTAAAAACAAAATCTTTTTATTATTTTTCAATTAAGAAGCAAAAAATGAAAAATATAATTCAAAATGATACACATGTCATTACACTAGCAAGATATAAAACATGATGTAAAGACTAGCGTATGAAAAACATGGATACATAATCATTTTTTGAATTTAGGATGGGAAGAATTAAGTGCAACCAAATGAGAACCCTGAAGTTTTAGTCCTAAAGCCTTTAAGTTCGATTTCCTAACCCAAGTAGGTGTGACATAACACATGGAGGTTTTAGGAACCGACACGACTTTATTCCTAAACTTTCTAGGAGCATTCCCAAGGTCATAGAAAAATCGTTTAAGGTGACCTTTCCTACCGTAATGGGAACAAGTGTAAACATGGCGGGAATGATTACCAAAATGTCGGCCTCTCTTCACATTCCCAATGGACTCTTTCACGTGATTGGTATAAGCTTTCGAAATAGGAAAAACTCTCTCGCCGTAGCCTATACCAAACCTATCTCTCTTGACTTGGATGGTGCCTAACATCCTATCCAACTTCTCCGACCTAGATTCCAAGTTAAGATTAACCTTACTCGAGTCTTTCAACCTCTCCCTCAACTCACTAATCCTATGCTCAAGCACACGCCTTAACTCCTCAAACTCTAGCACCTCCTTTTTCAGTACCTCCATCAAACCACGAAGGCTATCTCACTCCTTCTCGACGTACTCTAGCCTATCCCTAAGCATCTTCTCCCGTTCCCTAAGCTCCTCAATCAACACATCATTTGACTCTACGGAACGCTCATTCAACTTAATTTGAAATTTGGAGTTGGCATTTTTCACCTTCAGCATTTATTAATATAACTCTCTAAATGCAACTTGTAACTCACCTATGTCGATCTCCTCATACTCACTCTCATCACCCTCACCCACTCGGTATGCACTCTCAACTTTGCCGCAATGTCTTCAATCAAACTTCAATTACGTCATAGTCTGTGTGGGATTATGACAATAAAAATATACCTATGACTCAAACATGTTTTGTTTCGGGAATAAGTCAAAACTTTACAACAAACTCAATTGAAAATTTTGTCCTTACACAATTAATTAATTCTTTAATTCCATCACTCACAATAGAAAATAAAATTTTGCAATTTTAAAATCGAAACAAATTTAAAGTAGAGAAAACCATAGTACCTCAGGTCGAACCCCATTACAACAGATCTATAAAAAATGATCCTCGATGAATAAAAATGAGATATGAACAAACCCTATAAGATTTCATATAAATAGCCTCATTTGGGGATGAAACATTAATGGGTTTTGGGTTTGTGGAAAATACAAAGGCAAATAAATTAATGTGATTATGATTTGTGGAATATACAAAGGTATTTAAGGTAATTAAAAAGGCAATGAGATAAAGATTCATGGAGTCAAATAAGTAGGACCTCTTTAAATTTTGGGTAATCCAAAAGGCAATGAGATAAAGAGTTGAGTCAAATAAATGGGGTCTCTTCAAATTCTGGGGCATAGTAAAATAATTAAAGCATTTCTGAAGTGTACATGTGTCGTCGTGTGGGTGCGACAAATGTCAACAATGGATTACGCTGTCAATTTTAGTTATATACTATAATTAGACTAGATTTTAATCCAGTGGACGCGAAGGCATTTCATAAATCTCATATGGAAAAATTGAAAGAAACACGTTATTCGAATATTATAGAAATATATATCCAGATATTTTTAACGAGCAAATTTTTTTATTAGTTGACAATTACATAAAAAATAGAGTTAAATTTGCATAAAAACTAACTCACATGAAATCCACTTATATCAAGTAAATAGTATCCACCATTTAATGATATACTACTATTTTCATAGGGATTGTGCTAAAAACAAATTTGACATTATTCTAATCAAATAGTTACATGCACAATGCTACAACTTAATGTTGGAAGCTATCTAATGATGAATATTTTGTAATTTGACCCTAGCCTCAACAAACTTAATTATTAATGGGGATGAAATGAGATATAGCATAAAGTATTTTTTTATCGTTTGATATTTTTATTCTTATTGCAAAATAAAATAATCAAATCATCAATTTAGTTGAGTAGCACTGTTTATTTTATTTAAGCAAAAAATACAAAAACATTTCTTACTACCAAGTGATCAATCCTTGTAGTCAAACAAACACATAAATACAGGTAACTTCTCAAATATATATATATATATATATATATATATATATATATATATATATTGAAAAGATCTCTCATACATACTATAACACCCCGTATTTCTTAGTATTTAGAGTTTAATTAATTTGATTATTTTTAAATTGCACGTGTTCAGTAATTTAAGTAAATTAAATATTACATGTTTATTAAATATTGATCGGGAGAGATTATCATTAATGTTTATGGGATAGATTTATTAGGTGTATAGTAAATAACGCGCGGTAATTATTATACGTCGTAGCGGGTAATATCGACAAGACTATGTTATATCTCAACCGGGAGTCGCGTGTAGACTATATTGAGGTCGAGATAGGAAATTTATGTAGAGTGACTCGGATGGAAATTTCGAGGTCACCGTTGATTCCGAATGGGACGAAATAGGCTTAATAGAGTACCAGGGTGTATTGATTGGATCTTAGGGCATTTTTAGACCATTCTGACGCCACATAAGGGTGTTTTTGTCATTTTAAAGTCTAGGGTTGAAAGAACTACGAATTTTAGAGTGTTATATCAACCCCTTTGTGATAGAGGCTAGGGTTACAACACTTAGGAGAGATGAGAGGCCATAAGAGAGGTAGAAGAGAGGGTCCTTAGGCCATTTTACACCTTTTTCCACCATCGACGTTTCCAGAATCAAGATCGGAGCAAGGGAAGAACAACTCCATCATCTAATAACAAAAATTAAACCTGCAAACATAAGGCAATTGTTTATCTTTAATTCTTTTGTGGTTGAAATTGCATGATTGGGTGATTTCTTGGGATTTATATGGGTTGTAATTCATGATATGGGGTAGGATTCATGTTTGAAATAATCCTTGTACATTGCTATTGTGAAATCTAATATTACATGATGATAAACTTTAAAGAAATCTGGAAATATTGATGAACATGCATGAAGAATATCAAAACTAGAGTTTTATGATATATGGAGATTAAATCTGTTTATGGTTAGTTTTCTTAAAGATTTGTTGTTATATAATTACGTTAGATATTGTCCATATACATATGTTTGATGATTGGGTATGTTATATGGGAGTTTGGGACGGTTTCATGGAGGTTTGATGGGTTAACAATGGTGAAAAATGCAATCGAAAATAAGCTGTCAAATAAATGTCAATTGATCGATTGAGGTATGTCGATCGATGGATGGATGGATCGATCGATCAGTTTTTCAATCGATCGACCAAAGCAGAAATCGGGCCCTTTTTTATTTACATAGTTTTCCTTGTCGACGATTGTGGGGGACTTTCGTAAATGTTGTATTAACCACATAAGGACATATAAAATATCAATTTAAATATAGTTAAGGCCTGACTTAGTCTTAATGAGGGTAAATTAGGATTAAGACCGACGAGAATTAAACGGTTGTGTTATTTATCGAGAATTTGCAAATCGGGGTACGTGAAGAGAAAACAATAACTCAAGATTAGTACCACTAGGATAGGGATGTATTAACTACTGAAATTATTTAAGAGATAATGAGGACCCTTCGGGTATTGAGTGATACTCGAAAGAAAAGAAAAGATAATTGAGTGTGAATCGTTAGTACGTTGGGTATTCGAGAGATATATATTTACTACGTACTTGATATATTATGAGTTGTGTGTATACCTATAATGGAGATATTTATAGGTTGTGTGTATACATATTATGTACTTTATTACATGTGTAAACATACCTATGCTTCCTGCTATCACTGGAGGTTCCGCTCAGTGGGCGATCCCACCTTGGCAGTGATAGCGAGGTATGTATGTGTGCCCCAGAATATAGAACTTAGGGCGTCTCACTATTTGAAAGTACAATAGTGGGACTGGCAGTTCATTTGGCTATGTTAGGTATGTGCATATCCCAAAGGATTAGAACTATGTTCACCTCCATTGTGTATTATTTGATTTATGGTTCGAGGTGACATTCCTAACCGATAGTCCTTGATTCGATATGAGAGGTACATGAACTTGATAGGAGAGTATGTATTCATCGCAATGGCCATTCCGGGGATGCTACAGTTATATAAATAATAGTGTGGTATATATATACAAGTGTAATTATTCTACTTTTGTGTGATGGGAGAAAAGATAAATAATGAATATTTAAAAGTAATTTAAATAAGAGAAACTTAATTAACAGTTGGATAATAATATTCAGTTACTATTAATTATTGGTTTACAGTAGCATATCGTATGGGGCGTACAGGTGATCTAAAATCGTTGTGATTAGTTAGATACTTATGTCTAGTTAGGTTGGGTATCAAAACTAGGTGGGTTTAATAGGAGATGTTAGGTGTGCACTATAGTTAAAAGGTGGGGAACACAAAGGTGCGTGCGTAAAAGTAACGTGTGCATCTAATAACTACTTTTCATTGCAATTTAAATATTCATTATGTTTTTCAAAGGTTTTGGGTTCTTATCCATATCAAATCTATTTTCCTAAAATTGTTAGGTATCCAACTATAGGGACGTCAAACAATATGATTCATTCCATGGATACGTACATGTAGCTCTTGTGGAGGCGTGCAGGACTCTAGTAGACGTTTCAGTTATTTCATTCCATGATTATGATTCATGTTCAGTATTTCATTTGAGCATGTTTCCCCTTCAGTTTATACATTTATTAAGATTTAGTTACTAGACTTTGTATTTAGATTCAGTTTCATTTTAGTAGACTTATTATTTGGATGTTGGTTTTGGAGATGATGGTTTATTCAGCATTTATCATTTATCTATTTTATCCTACGATGTTTCAGACTTCAATCATTGTTTGGATGAGTTATATTATTTTATTTTCGCATATTGTTATATGTAAATGAAAGATAAAATTTGGCACTAACTTAAATTAACATAAGTGGTTAGTAATATAAAAAGTTTTCTACATTGATTAAAAGAATGAACCAAATGAGATTCCTGTTTGTTTTAGTAAAGGATTGATCACCCGTGATTAAAATACGTGGGGTGTCACACATACCACATATGAGGTCTACCAATGCGAGCCATTTTTAAAAAAGTAAAGAAACTATTTTTGAGTTGATTTTTTTTGTATGGTGTTTAAACATTTCAAGGAATTCTACAAAAAATCAGTTGAAAATATTTTTTTTGTTATTTTAAAAAATCGGACAAACTATGAGAGTTTTTAACCTATTAAAAACTGAAATAGTTTGCGTGATTTTTTGGAAGATAGTAAAAAAATTGTTTTGATCTGATTTCTTTGTGTGAAGTTACCAGAAATGCTTAAAGACCACACAAAAAAATGAATTAAAATATAGTTTTTTTTTCTATTTAAAAAAGGTTACCCGCATAGGTGATATGTATTGGTGATGTGTATGAGAGCTGATTAGGCGTAAATATTTCATATTTATCCCCTCAATTTCGGTTATTTTATGGTCTCATGCATTGCAATTAACCCGAATTTATCTCATATTTTTGCTACTAACCCCCTTTGGAGAGTATTTCTTATTTTATGTATTTCCCATGTGTTTTATTGGCATTTCATGTCAGTCAACGCGGGAGAGAAATCGAAATAGTGAAAGAAACAAAAGAAAGGGAGTTGAAAGAAATTTTTGTAATTTTGCAGCCTTATTCCGGAGGTGGGGCCAACTAGAAAGTTGAAGAGCTTGAAGTAAAAAGAGTACTAGAAAAATGTAACCTCAATTCGAGCTATGGTGAAGAAGTTATTCTTGTTTAAAGTTGAGAAGAAAATCTTGGGGTAAAAGAGGAATTTTAGAAAATTGACAAGGGAACCAGTTTGGAGGTAGAAACGAACCGGTTCGGATAAACTGAACACAAAATTTCAATTATTCTGAAATTTTACCTGGAGTTGTATGGGTTTAGGACTCTCGTAAAAACAGGTTCATTGAGTTGTAAACTAACATTAGTCATATCTAACTTTACTTTTAACCTAGTTTTGAGAGGAGAAAAAGAGGTAAGACCATAGGAGATTAATTTTTGCACCAACTTTATGCTTTGTGGATTCTTTTCATGCAATAATCAATATAGTTTATCCTTCTCTCCTTTAATCTTTGCCCTTAATTATTTTTCTAGTTTTCTTGCATTGTTTATTCATTCTTGCATATTTAGATACGTATTGATAATGAATAAATTAACACACAATGTTAAAGTCATGTATTTAATTAGTAACGTAATGCCTAGATAGGTTTCCATGGGTTGGAATGCATGAACCCAACCCTAAGTGGTTCACATGGATGTAAAAATAAGTCCTTGTGTTACATAATTAATTGAAAACGTGTCATTTTGTTAATGCAACCGTCGTAGGACTTTTAATTCCATTTGCCCTAGGTAGCCGAAGTGTTTAAGAATGCGATGATCTTGTTGATCATCTCGTCGTGTACTTTCTTTTTGTTCTTGATTACGTATTGTGAGGGTTCATTCATTCATATATGTAATACTTTAAATAAATAAAGTTTTCGTTTCAATTAAGTATTTAATTCTCGACTATTTTTTATCCTGTAAAATTTCCAGGGGTTAGGGGATTGTATGATGACCTTATCTTTCTTTTATACTAATTAATTCGTGATTTGTTAAGTCTTGCATGCATAGTTAATTTAGATAGGATTTCATTCCTTTTGTAGTAGTAATACATAGTCTCATCATAATCATCTTTTCTTCCTTTTTCATGAGTCAATCATTAGGGAACTTAGGGTTAATCTTCTTACTTAGTAGTCGTCACGAGTATTCATCTTAGTCCCTGAGTTCGACAATCGATTTATTGGATTATTACTTGATCGATCGGTGTACACTTGAACCTTAATCACATGCGTTAGAGACACATTTATATTCATGTCAAGTTTTTGGCGTTGTTGTCGCGGACTAGCTAGACATTTAGGTTAGATCGATTTAATCCAAAATTTGACTGTAATTCATAAAAAGCTTAAAAAAATCAGAAATCAAAATTTCTTTTAAAAAATAATTAAAAAAATAGAATCTCTCAAATCCTTACATGCAAAATCCTCAACCAACTGCTCAGCCTACTCCTACCAGAATTCACGAAAATCCTATAGTAGAGTACAATTCCGATAGCTCACACACTGCATGTATTCCACAGTTTTTTGTTCCACCTCCTACACCACCTAACTCTATCTCGAGTCACACGTCTAGAGAGTTTGGAAAGGTAACTGATATTATTAGTGTGAGTGCAATGTCGGATCAAGGTAGTTTTGGTATGGGTGAGGGTGAGTTACCATACCGACCCATAAGACACCTCTTATATCCGAGCGAACCGCCACTCCTGGGTGCATTATATTCCTGTATAATACGGGGCAATTTCATTTTTGAAATGGGATGGTTCAAATCCTCCCTACATTCCACGGTATGGAGTCAAAAAAATCCTACCTCCACATTACAGAGATCGAGGAGGCGTGCGAGACCTTCACCAATCAACGTTCACTGCGGATATCATTCACCTTAAACTTTTTCCCTTCTCCCTAAAGGATAAGGCCAAGACTTTGCTATGGTATTTGGCACCAAACTCCATTGAAACGTGTAGGGACATGCAAGCAAAGTATCTCCAAAAATTCTTCCCCCCAGATCAAACCAATTCCATCAAAGCTAAAATTCAAACGTTTAAACAACTTGAAACGAGCCTTTCGATAGACGTTTGGAGCGTTTCAATGATCTTCTTAATATGTGCTTACACCACGGTTTCGAGAAGTGGATACTTATCTCCTTTTTCCATCACGGGCTAAGATTAAGTTCCGAATAACTCATTGAAACCATATTCCCCAAGGAGTTTCTAGGGTTAGACACGGACGATACAGAGGCTCACCTTAAGTATGTCGCCGAGACTACTCAAGCGTGGGATACATACGATCCAAACACCCAACCCCGGGACCGATAAATGTCCACAACTTCTTATGCGTCCGAACTTTATCACTTGGAGAAAGAAGATAAGTTGAAGCTTCAAATCAAAAAACTTACCAAAAGGTTGGAAGGCCTAGTTGAATTGAGAGGAAGAGTAACATCCAACTCCACTCAAGTGTCAATAGAATAGGTGTGTGCAATTTGTAAGGCCGGACATCCAACGAAGGAATGCCCGACAATACCTGTCTACAAAGTGATGCTTCAAGAGCAAGTGGAAGTGGTAGGAGCTTTTAAGGGTAATTTTAATGCCCCTCACAGGAATTCTTTTAACCCCTAGTTTTAATTATGGACAAGCACACACAGCGATGAATCCTAATTCACATGTTTTCTCCACCTCCACCATCACTCCCTCATTTACCACAAGCTCCCACTATGCAAGAACCACCTCTGGCGCCTTATATCACCCCACTGCGTAGAAACCTCGAGGACACTTTGAACAAATTTATGCAAACTCAGTCGACGATCAATGCTCAAAATGCCCAAAATTTTTCCAAATTAAAAGCATTGTTGTCCAAGTTGCAATCATCCATAAGTGTCTAAGAGTTACAGACCAAGGTCATAGACCTCCCCAAGGTCAAAATAGTGTTAGCTTTACTTTTGATGATAATAAAGAGCAATGTCAATCCGTTACCACTCAACGTAGTGGGAGAGTTGTTGATTTATCACCTCCCCCACATGACGAGCTTAAAGATAAGGAGGTTTCGCCCGACACGAAAGAGGATGAAGATGCCCCTTGAATGAGATTAACAATGATGGAACTATTAGGCCCGAGGTTATAGTGAAACCACCCACTTCTGTTACTTTCCCTCAACGGTTGGTTCCTCCTCCTAAAGGAGCCTCCCGTGAAGATGTGATAAAGTAAGTCAAGTTTAATTTACCATTTATCGAGGCAATTAATCAAATTCCTTCCTATGAAAAGTTCCTTAAAGACTTGTTGACTATGAAACGTAGACTAAAGGTGAAAAATAATGTTTTCCTAGAACAAAACATGAGCTCAGTTCTTTTAAGTGACCTCCCATCGAAGTTTAAAGATCCGGGTGCATCGACCATTTTGTGCATCATTGGAGAGATCCGCATTGAGAGAGACTTATTATATTTAGGGGTGAGTGTTAACATTATCCCTTACTCTATCTATAGGTAATTATATTTAGGGGACCTCAATACGACTAAGATCACTCTCCAACTTGCGGGCCATGCCGTGAAGATACCTCGAGGGATTGTTGAGGACGTGATAGTCCAAGTGGACACGGATGAGGATGGGACTGCGACGGATGAGGATGTGAGAGATGTTAGTTAGGTTTTAGATTCGAGGAATTACCACCGATGGATTCGCGCACGCTTCCCTCCGATGAGAAATTTTCCACCCTCGAATTGAAGAAACTACCCTTAAAAGTAAAATATGCTTTTTGGGAGAGGATGAGACATTTCCCGTTATTGTCTCCTCACACCTAAATAAAGAGTAAGAGGGTAAGATATTATCTATTTTGAGGAAGCACCGTAGTGATTTTGGTTGGAGCATGACGGATTTGAAGGGTATAAGTCCCCTAATTTGTACCCACAAAATCTACCTTGATGAGGACGTGAAGCCTTCGAGGGAGATGCAAAGGCGTTCAAATCCCACTATGAAAGATGTCGTGAGGGAAGAAATTATTAAGTTATTAGACGAAGGAATCATTTACCCCATTTTGGATAGCAAGTGGGTGAGTCCTATTCAAGTCATCCCGAAGAAGTTGGTAATGACTGTGGTCGAAAATGCAAAGGGTGAGCTTATTCCACAACGTACCACCATCGGGTGGCATGTTTAAATTGACTACCGAAAGATCAATTCCAACACTAGGAAAAATCTTTTCCCCTTACCATTTATTGACCAAATGCTAAAGCGAGTAGCGAGGCACGCATTCTATTTCTTTCTCGACTGTTATTTCGGGTATAACCAAATCGAGGTAGATGTGGTAGATCAAGAAAAGACGATGTTTACATGTCCCTTTGCCACATTGTCCTACCAACATATGCCTTTTAGATTATGTAATCCACTCGCAACCTTTCAAAGGTGCATGCTTAGTTTTTTTGGCGATATGGTTGAAAGGGGCCGTGAGTTTTTTATGGTTAATTTTAGTGTCTTCGGCCCCTCTTTTGACCTTTGCCTCATAAATCTTGAGAAAGTGTTAGCTCGTTATATGGAAAAGAACTTGGTACTAAATTGACAGAAGTGTCATTTAATGGTTAACGAAGGTATAATTCTTAGCCACATGGTTTAGTCCAAAGGTATTGAGGTGGATAGGGTAAAAATAGACGTCATTGCCAATCTTCCCCCACCTAAGTCACTAAAGGACATGTACTCATTCCTGGGCCACGGGAGTTTCTATCAGAGGTTTATTAAGGACATTAGTTCCATCGCTAGGCCCTTATGTAACCTACTTGTAAAAGATGCCCCTTTTAGGGGAATGAAGCATGCCAAAGTCCTTTCACAAAATTGAAAAGCCTGCTCGTGTCTGCTCCCATTATGCAAGCGCCAGATTCTTCCCTTCCATTCGAGCTTATATGTGATGCGAGTGATTATGCTATAGGGTTTTTTTTAGGTTAAATAAAAGATAAGAAGGCTCGCATCATCTACTATTATAGCCGGACGTTAATCGAACCATAAATCAATTACTCCACCATTAAGAAAGAATTCCTAGCCATAGTTTTTGCCCTATTCAAATTCTGATCTTACCTCATAGGTTCGCCCATTATATGCTTCACCGGCCACACGGCTCTTAAGTACTTCCTTTCCAAAAAGGGTGCTAAACTGCGCCTCATAAAGTTGATACTACTCCTATAAGAGTTCAAAATCTCTACAAAGGATAATAAAGGAGTAGAAAACATCATAGCTGACCATTTGTCGTGGCTTCGGTCCGACGTTCCTAGTCATCCCATACCCATAGATGAATACTTTTTGGATGATCAATTATTTTCCACTTCTTGTCCTCCCTGGTTTGTGGATATAATGAATTACCTTGTCATGAGGGTCATCCCCCCAATCTGACACCGCAACAGAAAAATAAGTTCCTAACTTGGTCGCACATGTTCTTCTATGACTATCCCTATTTGTTCAAATATTGCGCAGACCAAATCATCCAAAGATGTTTAACGAATGACGATATACCTAAGGTCATCCAATTTTATCATGTGGAATCTTGTGGAGGGAAATTTATGACGAATAAGACGGCCACTAAGATTATTCAATACGGCCTCTATTGGCCCACAATTTCTTGGGATGTAAGGGCTTATTGCAAATCTTGCGATAGATGTCAAAAGATGGGAGCCATCACTCGACGAGACATGATGCCATTGACCCTTAATCTCGCCACCGATATATTCGATTATTGGGTGATGACTTTATCGTTCTGTTTCCTCTCTCCTTTGTATTCCTATACATCCTAATCGCAGTAGATTACGTGTTCAAATTGGTTGTGTCCATAACTACTAAGACAAATGACAAGAAGGTGGTGAAAAAGTTTTTATAAGAACATATATTTTCTCGCTTTGAATCTCCGAAGGTAATCATTAGTGATAACGACAAACACTTTTGCAATAGGCCATTTGAAAAACTTATGAGAAAGTATGGGGTCGTCCATAAGGTTCGGACCACTTATCACCCCCAAATGAACGAACAAGTCAAGCTAGCAAATCGTCAAATTAAGTAAATTCTAGAGAAGACTGTTGATCCTAACCGGAAAGATTGGTATCTCTAGTTAAATGATGAATTATGGAACACATACAAGAACCCCCTCGGGATGTCCCCATTTAATTTTGTCTATGGCGAGCCTTGCCATTTTCTCGTGGATCTAGATCACAAGGCATACTGGGCAATCAAGACGTTGAACTATAACTTGGATAAAGTCGGTGAGGCTCGCAAGATTCAATTTAATGAGTTGGAAGAAATATGAAACAATGCGTATGAGAGTGCTAAAATATCCAAGGAAATGATGAAACTTGTGCATGATCTAATTATCCATCGAAAGGAGTTTCATTCGGGTAAAAAAGTGCTCCAATACAACTCCCGTTTACACTTGTTTCCCGACAAGTTTTGTTCTTTGTGGACCGGCCCATTTGTTGTGAGAGAGATGTTTCCCTATGGAGCCATTGAGTTAGAAGATCCAAAGGGTGGGGGACATGTTTAAGGTGAATGGACAATTACTAAAGCCATACCTAGAGGTGTGTGCTGAGGAAGCCGACACAATTTTGTTGTCGAACCTCATTTATAGGGTTGAATGAGTTTATATGAGAGGTGGTCACATCCCCGATTCGTATGAGGTGAGTAAATGTTCTATACTAGCGAGTTTAATCCATTTTAGTTAGTTTAGAGTTCTATAGAATCCTTAGGTTAGGAAAGTTAGGAGCGCCACATCAGATTTTCAAGCAGTAGAGAGAAAATGCACGTTTGAGAGTGATGTTAAAGTGACCAGGGGTCCCAAAGTGTTTAGGGAGGCTTGAGATACATTGGAGAGGATAAATTGAGAGTTGGAACACTTAGAATAGGAAAAACATGGTAAATGTGATGTTTGAGGTAGCAAGATTGGCCGAAATGTAGACTGTGCAATTCGGTTCTCCTAAACACCCGAATCGGTTCGGATGACCTGAACAAAAATTGTCTACCCTTTCCCAAATTCCTCCCGCCTTTCCCAGTTCACTCCCTACGAAATTCCTCCCCCCCAATCTTACCCCCAACCACTTTTTCAACTTTTACCCTTCCCTCCACACTTTCCACCCTCCACCTTCTCCATTTCCCCACAATACCCAGCCCCTCCCCACTTATAAATACCACCCCTTCTTACCCTTTCCTTCACACCAAACATCCTTTTGTCCTATACTATCCAAATTCCTCAAATCTACACTAAGAAATTCTCCATGGCTCCCCTTCGCACCAACCACGTCCGCAAACAAGACTCCACCACCATCCACCACAAGGGGGTCAACCACGAGTTCTGATAAGCAAGAAACCACGAAGAAAGTGTATAGAGATATAAGCCAATTGTTATTCTCAGCTCCCGCCTCGATCAAAACCATAAACCGTTGACTACACTCTTTTAAGGGAGTACAACTGCCAGTCCGGGTATCGATTCCAAAGAGAAATGCAGCTAGAATATTAATTGGTTTAATACCTCTAAATAAAAGTGTAAAAGATGATTGTTAACAAAATAAAAGGAAAAGATAATATAGGCATGTGTATTTAAACTAGATTAACAAAAGGAATAAAAATTATAGGTTGCGACATATATCCATCACCTCAAGTTAACTAGTATAAATGGTTACATGGGTCGATGAATCTACTAAGATTGAATCTCATTTTATCAATTAATTAAATCTAGAGTTGTCACACCCCTAAATTTGCATGAAAGCCTACTATGATTTTGGCATCAATAAATGCCCTGAAAATTACACACGTAAGGTCGTAAATACGGGGCATATATGATATACCCCATTAAATCTCCTAGGAATAAAATAAAGGACAACACAATCGAGATAAGAACAAATCAACTCCATCGCCAAAGCTAAGCAACCAAATCAACCATAGGTGAGTTCAATCAAACCCAACCTAAACTAAGTTAGACACTAAACATAATGAAATAAAAAAATTAAAGCAACTAATTAAGAGCGAAAAATAAATAAATTAACAACAAAAATTATCTAGGCATGGAGATAAATAATAAAGCATGAGAAATAAAGGAATACGAAGCTTGAATAAGAGGGAAGAATATGAATAGTAATAAGAAGCTCACATAAATTGGTATTACCCACAAAAATGGAGGAGAGGGGAAAAACTCCACAAAAATTCCCAATTCTTCAAACCCCAGAACTAAATTAACTAAGGAGATATAAAAAATAAGAGTTCTTTACAAAATAAAATAAGTCTAGCTTTTATACTAAGTGGGAATAAAAAAGAAAACAAAAAAGAAAAGGAAACAACTAGCATCGAAATCTCGGTCAAAAATAGAGGGCCGGTCGACCGAGGATGGTAACCGATCCACCGTCGGAAAGAAAAAGAGCCCACTGCTAGCAATCGTAAGCCAATTTCGGAGCACCGATCAATCGGGTGTCAGAGTCGGTCGAACGGTGGCAGCACTTCAAGTCCCCTATTATCGGCACCAGGAAAAACTTGAAAACTCGATCGATCGGGGGTCAGGGTCGGTCGACGGCTAGTAGCACTTCCTCACATACAATTTGCTGCTAAAAGTTGATGCCAATAATGGTTAACCCAAGACCTGACCTTTATGTGTGTGTGGACCAAATACCTTCGCAATCGCCATAGACCTATTGATGAAATTAGGGGCACGGACAAGGATGTCTTTTCTTTATTTGTTTTCCTTTTTTTTTGTTATTTCCTAAATCTCTCCCCCGCTTAACCGCCTGTACCATCTTCATTAGGACTCGAATTCATGCACCATTCATGGCCACACGAGGCTTGTTCTGAGGGACTCAACTTTCGTGAATACTTTGGGTAAATCCCAAAGTGTGAATTTACTGATTTTCCCCAGAACATGCGGATGTCAACGAGACTTTACCAGATTGCAACGAAAGTTCACACTAAGTAGCATAACACCTGGAAAATCTCAATAATACCTCAAATAACACGTTAACATATAAAATATAGGTTGTCTCGTTAATGAGAATAATTATAGGAATTAAGGTACCTAAGGGGACTAAAATGCATAAGTTTTGAGGATATTAAAATGCAATATTCAGATCGAATCACACCCCCTAACTTACACATTGCTAGTCCTTGACAATGAAATTCAAAGCAAGAAGAACTATAAGAAAACCAGAAGACGGGAGATAAATACAAAAGAGATAAAAAAAACCTTTCGCGGGCAAACGATTGCATTTAGAATATGCAAAATGCCATTAAACCCCTAGGTTACCCTAGTGGACGAGTGTCATCTCGTGAGGGTTTTTAGGGATGAAACCCACAAACATCAAAGTTACCTCAAAATGTATGCCCAATCACATGTGATAATTCCAACAATACGAAAAATATTTCAAACACTTTATTAGCAAAGTGAATGAATTCACGTGGAAGTTCGTTGTTATTAACATTATAGAATGAACTTCATAGAATTGAAACCTTAAAAATGGGAGGGGAGTGAGCACATGCAAAGTAAGAGTTGGAGAAAACTTATAAAAACCGGATAAACATTAAAGCGTGCATATATCAATCCTCTCTGGGTTTTATGCTTAACAAATGAAATCACTATGAAAATGGAAGAAATACACGGGACATACGGGCTTAAAAAGTAAATGTAAATGGAAACTAGGCCGCGCATTTGCCACAAATGAAGAAGGCTATATATAAAATAAAAACTTGTAATCTCAATGAAAGATACCGATCGTTAAAGGATGCTAAATACATTTTCACAGTTTATGAAAACTATTTAAACACTTGAATTACATTTGACCTAGGATCACATAGGACTTAATAGGGTTGTAATGTAGGTTTGGGGCTAAGGTTATGAAAATAAGGGTAAATATGTACGGATTCAACGCGTTCGGGGATGAAAACTCGAGATACTGGAAAAAGATTTCCATAACAAGCATTAGATATGAAATATGAGAGATCAAACAAAGGTTATTGAAAATTAAATACAATATGTACATCTTTCCCTTTCTTTTATTTTCTTCATTTTCTAACTTTTTCTTTTGTTTTCTTAGTTATCTTTTTCTTCTCCTTTTCACTTCTTTCTTTTCTTTACTCATTCTCGCATGCTTAGTTTCATTCATAAAACAACAAACATCATTCAATCCCAAGTATCATTCCAAACCAAGGTATGAAAAGTAATAAGTATGGTGTAAAACTCCAATTTGGAGTTGGTTATGGGATTTGGGGTTATGAAATGAAAGGCTAATATTAAGGCTCAAAGGGGTTGGCGAGGGAAAACATTCAAAGTGAGGTCAAGGTCAATATGGGTGATATAATAAAGATGGCCTACAATCCTTTCCTAAAATGTACGCAATTTTCGAGTCAAAACAACTTTGAAAATCATGATCAAGTAACACATTTCAAGATGTAAACTCAAATAGTGAATGACCAATGAAAGAATAGTGAGATTACCAACGACTGTAACGTTTTCAATGGGGAAAGAGTAGTACATAACACTCATAAATGAAGAAAAACCCAAATCTCACTCGGTGTAAGTGTATTAGATGCAACAAAAGTTTACCAAGTTATAAAAATTTTAAACCAAATCAATAAAATAAGGAAATCGCATGTGCTCATGGGATTAAAGTTTAATTCATGAAGTTATTCATAATATTAATGATTTGGGAACTAAAGTCTACTAACATCTAAAATAGAGAACATGCATCATTGAATTGTCTATTAGATCATGCATTTATTAAAATTTAGGACCGGAAACAAAGGCAAAATGCCTAACAAAGGAGAAAAAAGAAAGAAATTCTTTTTGAAAATTTCAATTTTTTACCAGAAAAGATGGCTTGAAAAGAACATATAATCAAAATCATGGACTAAGAAAAATGATGGATAGAATATCCAACACCCCCTAACTAAAACAATGCATTGTCCTCAATGTGAATTAATAACCAAGTTAAAGTGAGGAAAATAGTGATATTACCCAAAATGAAGCAATCTCCGGAGCGTATAAGTCCAATGATTCTATAAAATATGTTAGCACCAAGCATAAAGAAAAGAAGGAATAAAACTTTAACTAATTACACTTGAAAAAGGAAAAATAAAAACGTAAGCTACTATGTACAACCTACAATTTTAACTTCTAACTAACTATACACTAGAAGTTGAAATTTTTGAGGGTCCACCCAAAATACTGTTTGACTTTGATGGATCAATGGGGACCCCCCTTATTATGCATACCTTCTGAAAATATGAATTCGGTTTGAATAACGGAAGGCATCTGTAATACCCCGTATTTTCATGGCTTTTAAATTTAAGGATTAATTAAATTTAATTGAGATAAATTAATTTAATTTTAATCCGAAATGTTGTTTTAAATATTTACTAGCATGACAAGAGTTAGTATTTATTGGGAATATATTATTTGTTGCGTATTACTGGATGAGTATAGTAATATATGAGATTTATTTTTAGAATATTGTCACGTGTGAATAAAATGACAATTGTGGAAATTTAAGTCGGGACGCGCCTGTGTCGTGTTGGGACTAAATGTGGATTAATAAAAGTGAATATTTTATAGGTTGTTCATATGGTCGTTTTGAGTGCGCCAACGCGTCCGGAAGGGTCGAGATAGTCAGAAAAGTATACCCGGGGGTTTGATTTGGGTCTCGGGGCATTTTTAGGCCTAATTAGTACCCCAGGAGGGCATTTTAGTCATTTTGTATTTTTGGGTAATTAAACCCACGAAAATTAAAGGGGTTATATCAGATTTTTAGGTTATCTCCTAGGGTTAGATAACTCAAAACACTAGAACGGCCATTGGAGAGGAGAGGAGAGACCTCTCAAGGCATTCCAAGGCTCAAAACTCATCCGTTTACACCGCCGCCACCGCCAACGCGTAGATCGCGAGACGGGGAACTCAAACACACCAAATTCAACACCAAACCAGATTTCTGAAAATCCCAGGCAAGTGTTTATCTTGCTTATTTCGTTGATGCATCATCCATATTAGTTTAGGAGTTATTAGGATGAGAATTATGGAAGAAAAACCCAATTTGAGATGGAAAATTTTCATGTAGTGATGATTTATATGATATTCTGGAAACCCTTTGTCATGTAAAGGATTAAGAGTTTGATTAAGAAAAGAGTTATAATCAGATACAAACACTAAAACATTTATTTCGGACGATCGGACAGTTGGAATTGGATGAAATTTTACAGAGAATTAGCTGAAGACGAGAGGAACTACAGAAAAAAAATCAGCCCGATCGGAATGTTCAATATTTTTTAATATTTTTTTTGCTAGACAGTTTTATGTTTTGAGGACTCTTAGAGATAATAAAAATTCATTTAAAACTCCATTTTAATTCTGATTTCGAAACCGTTTCAAATTCTCATCTTTGAAAATAATATTCAAAATACTTTAATGTAAGGCGAAATCTATATTTTTCGGATATTTTGCATAAGGGATAATGTAAGTATATATTAAAGGGGAGAGACACGTAACTGAATTGTACATTTGGAAGAATAGAGTCCATGAGGGTTACGTAGTAAGTTGGAAAAACCCTTCAGTTGTAAATCCTGCGAATAACCTAAGATAAGTTAAATCATTGGGGAAAGATAGTGTGGTATATGACGAGATAGACCATTGGCAAGGTTAGTGCGATAGGTGTGCACATTAGAAGAGAGGTGAGAATTTCTCAAGAGAGTGTCGCACTAATATGTTGTTGCATTAGCATGTAATCAATTTAAATACTTGCTAAACGAATTTTTAAATCATATACACTATCGGGCTCTGACCCGTTTCTATTTCCTTTTCTCTCTTGTATATATATGTATGTATTACAGGTTCCCAGCCACAGGGGCGTCTTACTTAGGATCCTTTGGAAGGAACGAGCTGCAGCTTAGGTGGGAGTTGCAGGCCTGTTGTTTAGACGGATTCATCCATTTGATTCTACTCCTAGTTCAGTTTTATCCAGCAGGTCCATGTATCGCCCTCTTTCTATTATTTAGTTGGTATTGTCAGAGATTGAAATTTTTACTTTCAGTACCTTTATTTCGGGATTTATTACTGTCAGGATGTTTTCCTTTAGTGTTGTAAATGTTGGGATTTATTATTGATGATTAAATTCGTGTATGTTCAATTCTATTTTTATTCTTAATGTGTGACTCTTTAGATGTTAATGGTTTAAGGTTTTATAACCGGATTTAATAAAATGAGAATAAGGTTTTAAATGGTTTTGACACTTAGCTTAATTATTTAGGGTGTTTAAATTGGAAAAGTATTTTTATGACAGTGATGCTAAGAATGAACCAACTGTTCACCTTGATTTTAATTTTATAAAGGAGTGATCGCCCGATATTTAATTATGTGGGGTGTCACAGGTGGTATCAGAGCATCAGGTTCTAGTGTCCTTAGGATCTGTACGGCTTATTATGCTTTCAACGTTGCTTTGTTTGTTATAGAGCACTATGTTTAGGATTATCGATTCCTTTGACGAGATTTCGTTCTCCTGCTATAATGTGTATACACTAGTGAATTCTAATTTCGTTCGGATGTGTGCGTGTGCCGAGCGATGACGAATGTCCGAAGACGACCATTAAGCGTACATCAGGAGGCAGGGCTCAGTTGAGATTATGAAATATATCCGAGGATGATGAACGTAGTCGAGGTCACCTCCATTATGGCATGAGAAGCCACGACTAGAAAGGCGACTACGGCGGAGCAATGATTTTCAAATGCTGTTATAATCAAATGAGGTGCGAGGGTAAACTTACCCAACGTATTACAAAAATGTGTAGAGACTGTCAGTGGGAAATTTTAGAAACGCGAAAATTGTATGTGTTTACCAAAGGAGGTAAAGTATCCAAAGGCTTAAATATTGGACGGAGTGTGGCAAACTGAAAGTGAAAATTTAGAGAAAATTTTCTTGGCTTTTGGGACGAAATTATAATGGTTAGAGTCAACCACCAATTTTAGAAGTGGAATGATATTCCTATAGGAGAACCTTAGGTACAGTGTTGACCGTATGTTCTTTCCTCAACTGTTCAGGATGAGAAGCAAATGTGGTTCTGAACTCATCGCAGGAGGGCATGACAGAAGTCCAATTGTGGATATGAATCCTAATCGTTAGCAAATTTTGTATCGAAAGAGGTAGATACTAGTGGAGGAAACGACTCCAAGTGGGAAACCAACTTGTAATAATAGTTTATAATACTCGAGGAGGAAATTCTGATGGACGATCGATTCAGAGGTTGACAATGTCATATTTTGTCAATATAAATGATAACGCTTCTTTGTGGGGGAAGTTAAAGGAATCAAAGAATTTAGTCGAGAATAAGACTGAATACAACGGTGGTGGTATAGCACCACAAATGGATGTGGATACACATCAGGAAAACCATTTAAATGCTTCAGATAGTTAAATTATTACCAAGTGATGGTAAATTCAGTAAGTACTATTATAGATAGTAACATGATCTTTATGGCCTAAAAAGCTAAGGGAACAATCGGGATGGCTAACAGGAATCGAGTATACTAAAGTCCGAGAGAAGGACAATCCTAACCTAGTTAGTAGGACAGGTGATAAGTGGATTATGTGTTGAGGTATTTTGGTGAGGAGTGAAATTTCTCGCGATAATATGTTCCAAAGTGAGAAAAAGGGACAAGAATACGGTGCCTAGTAAAGGACGACGACTAAAAATAATTTTGTTTTGGTTTGGGCAGACGTGTTACGTCCGAAAACCATTTGTGCAGTCAAGACGATTGTCAGGATGGATGTATAATTTGTATCCTTAGAGGATGCGGCGTGTTTATGTGACACGAGCGAGTCACCATATTTTGTTCATTGCTAGATTAGCATGTGAGACAAGTTAAATGCATATCATTCTAAATGTTACAATAATGTGAATATTTTTCCTTAGTATAGCGGGATTTTATTTGGTGCTATCCGCGGGGGATGAATGAGTATATTAACAGTGTTTTATACTTTATTGAGGTTACTCGTTGCAGTGATGCGATACACGAGTATGATATTATCTTTTTTAAAATGTTATAGAAATGGGTAGTATGATAGTGGGCATTTATTGCAAGGCTATCGGAGTAGTTACATTAGTGTAACACGTTTTGTTTTGGCAAGGCTTTATCAGTAAGAAGGTTGGACTCGCACTTATATTATCTATCCTAGAGACTTCGGAGGAGATAGTGGGCTCGAGATATTCGATACCAATGTATGTATAGACTTTTTCAATATGATTCAATATGTACCGGGATTTACCATTGAGCGAAAATACTTGACTCGGTATTATGTTTAGCACTCCGGACTTAGTGATAGGAAGAGTGCAGTGTTATATTTATCCTTAAGAGATGTGGGAGTTAAGAGTTATAACCCTAATGTTAGAAAAAGGAAATTTAGATAATTTCGATCGTATGTATCCGAGGTTTATAGAATGTAATTACATCAAACAATACGGGACGATAGTGAAATTGGTGAAACGTTCTTTGTTAAGCATAATTACGGGAGAAATTGTAACTTTTCTGTCAAGGGACGGAATAAAGGAGTATATACTATGGATGGAGGACCTAACGGATTTCGATAATCGACAATGCTAGGTAGGAGTGTATCGGGGGGGTTCCTTATTTGGATTTCGCTTTGTGAGACATCCCCCGCATGAAACTTAGCGTAAGGTTGGAAATATGGAGACGTTTGGTCACTATTCCATGAGTTCGGTACCCTGGTCGAAATGGGATCAAGTAATTATGTATGTAAGTTGGAAGTTGAATTTTTTTTTAAGGTCATTGGAGCCGGATTTTTGTGGTAGGAAAGCATTGAAAGTTATCCCCACGAGTTGAGGGGTGGAACGATGATAAGGAGAATTTAAGAATTTTGATTTCTAGGGTGATTGAGAGTACCCAAATGTCATAACCGCGTACATAACACAAGGTTAATAAAGAGTTGGAATGATTTTTAGCATGGATTATCTGGAAAGAACTTTATACTATACAAAAGAGATGACCTGTAATTATTTTGATGAATAGAGCGTTAGTGATTTATTTTGGTTGTTGTACCTATTTGGGAAAATTGTTGTACTTATCTGAGGAAGGTTGAGAATTATTATTCCTCTTTTATTGTCATGGAATTTGAATGCCCTATTCCTTCTATTCCATTGAATCTAGTTAGTCCTACAGATGAGTAGCACGCCGTTCGCTCTCCCAGGGCGGTTGGAGTGTTGCAAAAATGTGGGCATCTTGGGTAACTACAGTTAAAATAGTCCGAGTCGAAGGGACGTGGTAATAGACGTGTGAAATATATGTTTGTGGGACTAGTATAACGAAGTGGAAGTGATAGAGTGGATTAAACGTCACATGAGGGGCGATAATCGATACATAAGTGTGCAATTAGAATAGCACGCCCTAACTTGATTAGAAGGCTGTGGGAAGCCATTCAAGAATTGGTATTCCTTGAATAGAGTAGAATTTAATTGTTATGAAGCACGCCCGTAGCGGAGTTGTTATTAGTCAAGTGTGAGAGCGACTTGCGCATACAAATAGTAATGATGTTAGTATAATATAAGAGATATAGAAGTGCACTTCGTGGAGACAAGAGCACGGGTCGAAACTTTCGGCATACTCCAAGGAAGGAAGGGGAGTATTACGTGTCACTTGATGTAAGACATTTCAAGGGAAGAATCGACATTTAGCGAGACGTAGTGAGTGGTCTCTACATGCACTTCCCATAGGTAAGGTTTGGTTGAAAGAGGAGAATCAACCAAAGAATTTTGTGTTTATCGAAAATTCCTGAAATTGGACGAGGTTGGTAAAGTCGTTAAAGTTCTTGGATGGGTTGCCATCCTCAAAACAAGATCAAGGGTTTATCCCGAACATGTGAATTAAGTCACCGAGAAGGAAGTGATTGATATTCCTTTGGGCTGGTTTAAAATATTAACTAGTATGCCCCGGACTTCCTTTGAAAGGAAGGATCGCGCCAGTGCATGGTCCAGCGCAGTATAAATTTCTGAATCAGGATGAGATTGGTGAATCCCACCTTTGATATGGGATTTCAGGAACCAGCAGAGATAAGATTTCATTTCGAGTAGGATGTATCACCCTTAGCCAGGGAATAAGCGCATGGTGATTAAAGACTAGTGGAGCCACGTGAAGGAGATTTTGGAATCTTGGTACGATGATTTCAAGAATGCTCTGTAGAAGCACTCATACCTGTTTGTCGCGTATGAGGTACTTATTAAGGTTTTGTTATGGAAGAACCTCGACTATTCTCCTTACGTATGTTTAGAGGAGAGTAGATAGTCAGAATTTTTGGATCGGTCGAGAAAATATCCGATAACTATGGTGGAATTCCACGACTATTTTAGGAAGTCAAGAGTGGTCAAATGTTCGTATGATCTTCTCAGAATGGGAATTTTGTGTATGAATAAATCTCAGTAGTTGTCATGTAGTGAGGTACGGCCTCCTAATGATAGTGAGATAATGGAATTTATAACGAATAGACGTAACCTATTCAAATGTTGTCAGTTGGGAGTGCAATGTGAAGTGTCTCCAATGAGAATGTAAAACAATGTTGTTGTGAGGAAAAAGCTATAGTGTTTGAGCGCCGTACTATGTAGATAGTTTGCGTACTGACAAGGATATCCAGAATTGTGCTACCTGGTAGGCCTTATTTTCCGAATTTCGGGACGAAATTCCGTTATTAGGGGGGAAGTATGTAATACTCTGTATTTTCATGGCTTTTAAATTTAAGGATTTATTAAATTTAATTGAGATAAATTAATTTAATTTTAATCCGAAATGTTGTTTTAAATATTTACTAGCGTGACAAGAGTTAGTAATTATTGGGAATATATTATTTGTTGCATATTACTGGATGAGTATAGTAATATATGAGATTTATTTTTATAATATTGTCAGGTGTGAATAAAATGACAATTGTGGAAATTTAAGTCGGGACGCGCCTGTGTCGTGTCGGGACTAAATGTGGATTAATAAAAGTGAATATTTTATAGGTTATTCGTATGATCGTTTTGAGTGCGCCTACTTGTCCGGAAGGGTCGAGATAGTCAAAAAAGTATACCCGGGGCTTTGATTTGGGTCTCGGGGCATTTTTAACCCTAATTAGTACCTCGGGAGGGCATTTTAGTCATTTTGTATTTTTGGGTAATTAAACCCACAAAAATTAAAGGGGTTATATCAGATGTTCAGGTTATCTCCTAGGGTTAGATAACTCAAAACACTAGAACAGCCATTGGAGAGGAGAGGAGAGAGCTCTCAAGGCATTCCAAGTCTCAAAACTCATCCGTTTACACCGCCACCACCGCCAACGCGTAGATCGCGAGACGGGGAACACAACCACACCAAATTCAACACCAAACCAGATTTCTGAAAATCCCAGGCAAGTGTTTATCTTGCTTATTTCGTTGATGCATCATCCATATTAGTTTAGGAGTTATTAGGATGAGAATTATTGAAGAAAAACCCAATTTGAGATGGGAAATTTTCATGTAGTGATGATTTATATGATATTCTGGAAACCTTTTCTCATGTAAAGGATTAAGAGTTTGATTAAGAAAAGAGTTCTAATCAGATACAAACACTAAAACATTTATTTCGTACGATCGGACCGTTGGAATTGGATGAAATTTTACAGAGAATTAGCTGAAGACGAGAGGAAGCTACAGAAAAAAAATCAGCCCGATCGGACTGTTCAATATTTTTTAATATTTTTTTTTTTGCTAGAGAGTTTTATGTTTTGAGGACTCTTAGAGATAATAAAAATTCATTTAAAACTCCATTTTAATTCCGATTTCGAAACCATTTCAAATTCTCATCTTTGAAAATAATATTCAAAATCCTTTAATGTAAGGCGAAATCTATATTTTTGGGATATTTTGCATAAGGGATAATGTAAGTATATATTAAAGGGGAGAGACACGTAACTGAATTGTACATTTGGAAGAATAGAGTCCATGAGGGTTACGTAGTAAGTTGGAAAAACCCTTCGAATTAAAGTTAGAAACGAACCATTATACTTGATAAATAAAATGGGAAAATAAGGATAAATGTTGTGAATGTGGGTTATTGGATAAACCCAAATTGATATAATAAAAGTGGTATATTTATATGATTGTGTATGCATATATTATATACTTGTGAAAATCATGCCCGCGCTACTTGCTATCCCTGAGGTTACCGCGATGGGACGATCTTATCTCGTGTGCCTTATGGGGGATATTAACTCATACCCTAGAAGATAGGAATCCTAGGTACAGGCTATCGAATCAGTAGTCACGGTCCTTAGAGACGTGAGGGTATGTACTGACCTCTTGGACTTGGAAACTATGCTTCGCCTCAATATTGTTTGTGTATGTATTTATACAGTTCGAGAGTGATTCCGAACTTGTATTCCCTTTAGTGCGATTGGTACGGGGATTGGATAACAGAGTATGCCCGCACCATAGCTTTTTGTGGGGTGTTGTTATGATATATATATTATACGAGTAGTTAATATATATATGAAATTATGAAATCTTGAACTGCCTACTGGGATTTGATATGTAGGACATGGTTGATGACTCAAATTATAAATAATTATTTTGAGAAAGTATAATATGACACTGGAAAACTTTATTGATTAATAAAGTTAAAAGGAGAACCTTGGTTACAAATTGAAATCTTACGTTTTAAATACTTGTATTGTTCAGTTGTAAAGTCGCGAATAACCTAAGATAAGTTAAATCATTGGGGAAAGATAGTGTGGTATATGACGAGATAGACCATTGGGAAGGTTAGTGCGATAGGTGTTCACATTAGAAGAGAGGTGAGAATTTCTCAAGAGAGTGTCGCAGTAATATGTTGTTGCATTAGCCTGTAATCAATTTAAATACTTGCTAAACGAATTTTTAAATCATATACACTATCGGGCTCTGACCCGTTTCAATTTCCTTTTCTCTCTTGTATATATATATGTATGTATCACAGGTGCCCAGCCACAGAGGCGTCTTACTTAGGATCCTTTGGAAGGAACGTGCTGCAGCTTAGGTGGGAGTTGCAGGCCTGTTATTTAGACGACTTCATCCATTTGATTCTACTCCTAGTTCAGTTTTATCCAGCAGGTCCATGTGTCGCCCTCTTTCTATTATTTAGTTGGTATTGTTAGAGATTGAAATTTTTACTTTCAGTAGCTTTATTTCGGGATTTATTACTGTTAGGATGTTTTCCTTTAGTGTTGTAAATGTTGGGATTTATTATTGATGATTAAATTCGTGTATGATGAATTCCATTTTTATTCTTAATGTGTGACTCTTTAGATGTTAATGGTTTAAGGTTTTATAACCGGATTTAATAAAATAAGAATAAGGTTTTAAATGGTTTTGACACTTATCTTAATTATTTAGGGTGTTTAAATTGGAAAAGTATTTTTACGATAGTGATGCTAAGAATGAACCAACTGTTCACCTTGATTTTAATTTAATAAAGGAGTGATCGCCCGGTATTTAATTAGGCGGGGTGTCACAACATCTGTAAGGCGAAATTAAATGAACCATCACCGATTGAAATTTTTTTTGGGTGATGGGGGATTTTGATAAAACGAGTGACAAAAACACATGGGATCCAAGAAAAACAAAATTTCTTCCTAAAGATTTTATAATTACACTGGGAGGTGGCGCACATGGAGACAAAATTTCCTTCATGAAAGGAGACTCGAGAAAGTACTCCTCATCGGTGAAAGGGTTAAACATTTTATGGTTTTGGAAAGAATCATCGGGTACTTGTGTCAGTTCGATAATATAGAATAAGGATGGGGATGAAATCAATTCAATCTCAAGAGATGAGTTATCATCTCTTGAAGGTTGCATTTCGAAAGAAATAGGATCATTTTCAATGAAACTTTCTTCTTTGAGAATCAAGGAAGAAACCATTTCATTACAAATAGATAATAAGCCCATTTCTTCCTCATATGCTATCTATATTATACCATGTGCCAAGTGAGGGATGGTTTGTTCTAAAGTAGGCAAAAATTCCTCATTTTGTTCAAAACATTCATTGACTTCAAAAGTTATGGAAGAAAAATCATCATTAGATTCAAATAATAAATTCAAATCATGCTCCCAACAACGATTTGCAAATTTTTGATCTTCAAGAATGCGCTAACCCTCACCGAAAGTCAAAGGTCGAGTCACGGATTCTTGGAAATGAGAACTTTGAAAATTATCATCGGAACTACAATCAAAATCATTATTATAAGAATTTTGAAAACTAATGCATTTAGTTTCAACATTCTTATCGTAAGGATTTTGTGACCCAAAATCAAAATGATGATTCCAAAAATTTCCATAATCCATAACTTGACTTTCGTAATACTCACCCAAAGTCATTTTAGATGTTTCAATTTTTGGGGTTTGAAAGTATTGGCCAAAAGTCATAGGTGTAGGGTGATTTTGAGAATTATCGTTATGATCACTGAAAAAATTGGAATAAGACATGCTTACCCTCAAAAGGCTCGAGATGGAAAATTTCACAAAGTGATGTGAGTCAGAAAAATTCAAGAGTTTCTTGGAGCTCAAATGTAGAAGTGTTAGAACTGGAGTGAATATTAATTTTATGAAATGAAAGTTAATATTTGCTGGGTTATTGTATATTTACTGCATGAGAAAGTAAATACCATTCTATTGTATGTTTTATAGTGTTATGTGTTTTAAATCACATTATGGTTTAATTGAAACTGGAATTTAAAATGGTTTAGAAAATTGTCGGATGCCATTTTAGAGGGCTTAGTTATTCCCGGAATGTGCGAGACAGTCAAAATAAGTGCCATATTGTATATTTGTGTTTCGGGCAGTTTTACCTGGTCTCAGCTTAACGCGTAATTGCGAGTCATTTTCATGTGGTATTAACCACTTAAGTGTGGAGACTTATGTTAAGCCATGAATTAAGTCTTTTAAATCCCCTAATTTCTCTATTTTAGGTCTTAAGCCCTAGAGAGAATGAGAGAGAAGAGAGAGGAAGAGAAAAATGGAGGAAGAAGAGAGAAAATGAAGATTGAAGATGGATTGATGCTTCTTCTACAAATAAATCTGAATTTGCAACCCTAAGGCAAGTATTCTACTTGCAAATATGTGATTTAAGATGTATAAATTGTATGATAATTGTGTATTTTCATTTATGGTTTAAATGTGGAATTTGTGGGTCTTGATGGTTATAAATCATATAGGAAAGTCTTTAGGTAGATAAACATGGTTGGTTGAGTTTAAGATGGACAAGGTTTTAGATTTAGGAAAATGTAAATCATCATTTGGGTGTAGTTTTTAAAGATGAAAGAACCCTAGGTCTGCTATGACCGGTCGACAGCGGTCCCCTGACCGGTCGACCGGGCCTTCGGGGGCAGGCTTACTGCTTTCCCACAAAGGCATAAAATTCTTGCGCGGTCGACCGCGGTCCCTTGACCGGTCGACCGGCTATACCATTTTAAGCTTTCTACTTTCCTTCGTAGGCAAAACCTTGAGACGCGGTCGACCGCGGTTCCAGGACCGGTCGACCGGTCCCCTGTTTTTCATCCTAAAATATTATTTTGTCTCCTAGATTCATTTTCTTCAATAGGGACTAGGAACCTTCTTTAATGAAGTAAACTAGGTGTCCTAGAGTTGAAATTGAGTTAGTACTTTCCCTACACTAAGAATGGGGTATGTGGGGACTTTTCCGAGGTTTTGCCAAATGGTGTTAGGGCATTCTTTTTCTAGTAAATTATCATGGAACTAGGATAACTAGAGTTATGTTTGGGAGACTTTTGGAGCTCAATAGAGCTACATTAATATTGATGGATTATAATAACACCCTAAAATGTTTGGAGTTAATTAAGAGTTTACTTACTCCTTTGAGGTTGTAGCAACGACATAATTTATCATATGGCTCCGGATAATCAGTTAGATTATTTACAAAAAGTAAATGGAAATGGTTTCGGATAAAATGAAACATATACATGGAAATGAAAATGGTAATGATGATGATAAATGATAATTTACTTAATTATGAATATGGTAAATGTTAATTTACTGGATACACACCTCTCTAAATGACATCATAAGGGAAGTTCGCGCGCTTGTTGATGCCCCCTGGCTAGTGAACGCAGGGTGGATATAGTCCATAGGCCATATGAGCGATATGTTATGTTTTCTGCGCTGGTGAGGAGATTCTGGGTGTGGTCTTGACTCTCCCGCAGGCATATGGCCGCTTCCCGACGTATTGCGTTGTAGGTGCCCAGGTTGTCTTGTATAGATAGGCCCTGGAAGATGATGGTCATTTAGGGGCGCGCCCAGTGGGGAAACTCAGAGGGGCGGTCTTAGAATCGTTATATGTATATAAATATAACTATTCATAATCAAGTGGGACTTGATGTATGAGATATGCCATAAAGAGCATGATGAAGTGCCATAAAGAGCACAATGAAATGCCACAAAGAGCATTTGTTGATAATGATATTCCTGTTAAGGAATGGTAATGCCAGGATGGGCAGGAAATTGGAATAAAATCCATAAAGAGCTTAAAATTTTAATTATATTTTCCTGATAAGGAATGAAATGATAGTAAAGAGCATAAACGTTGTAATTATGAGTTCCTGATAAGGAACATAATAATGAAATGGAAGTTTTAAATTTATGTTACCCATCCTTCTCTTTTCTGCTTAGTTATGTTTTAGAACTATGTAGATTGATTTTATTCTCTCTAGCATGATTATATTCATAATTGTCATACTCTTTATTCATCTGGTAATCATATAGAACCGGGCCCTGACCCGTTTACATTTCTTGTGGCATATGCATCTTGTCTCCGCTCAGGTACTCCGCCGCAAGGATGCCTGACTTGAAATCCTATTCCGATGTCTTCGGCGAGCCGTTATGCATTGCGAGTATTACCGAATATAATTGGTATAAGCGTTTTCATTTTTTTTATTCCAGTTAAGATCGGGTCTCTTTCACTCGGGCGAGGCCCAAGCTTTTGTAATTGATTAATGTAATGTAATATATAAATTTATTGAAATTGTTTAATAATGATGTATGGATCAGCGGACCGATAACATATTTGGTCCTCTTATTTATTACCTGTTGTTATAGATATATATACATCCTCGTGGTTTCCCCTATCTTTTCAGGAAATGGGTTGTTTGTTTAACTTTATTTACTTTAAATTCAAAATTTTTGGCAACCCGTTTTTTGAAATATTGGGTGGTTATCCTAGATACTCTATATTTTTATGGTGATGCTGAGAATGATTCCATCTATGATTCCGTTATATTGGAGTATTGGGCTGGCCACCCCTTATTTTGGTGAGCGGGGTGTCACAGATGGTATCAGAGCATCAGGTTCTAGAGTCCTTAGGAATCTGTGTGGACGCCTTAAGTTTCAGCGTTGCTCTTGATTTGACATAAAGCCTTAGGATTAAGATCGTTAGTTTCTCTTGTGAGATTTTGTTCTTCTGCCATGAGGTAGAATTTATAGAATCTTCTGCGCATTCGTGTGAGAATAGTAGGTTGATTTGGAGAAGGGCGTCATGAGAGGGAACTACTAAGGACTGTAAATTGTGTTCGGGGATGAGGACCGCTTTGGAGGTCGCTCCCTTTTTGTAGCACTTCCTTGTCTTGATACTACGACTACTAATTACAGTTGATGTAGTTTTCCCAAGTACCGCTAGAAGTAGAAAGTCGTACTAAGCTTGAGAATTCAAGCGATGTTAAATTGAAGTAGAGAAGTTCCCTGAAGGAGGATGGAGAATAATCCTTCACCCGTAGGAGTAGTGTTGAGATGGTGAAAATGTGGTCACCATATTCGTGGGTGCTGAAAGTTTGGCCCATAGAGAAGCCCGGTGGATACTTGCAATGGAGAGTTTCTCTAAGATAACTGGGCTGAGGAGAAGGTGGATTCTTGAATGTTCACAAAATGTTCGGTTAAAGACCGATGAGGAATAAGGTGTTGTACGGTTAGGGAGACCGTGCACCAGGAAATGATAGGCTCCAGAATAGGTGTCTTCAACACTTCTGATGGAGTAAGATTCATGAAACCCCATTGGTGGACATCCTCCTGGGGAGGTTGCATTGAACTGAGGAAGAGGAGGCCAAGAGCGTGTCCACTTTTACTGAGGAAGTAAGAGGGACTGTGTGGGTAATTGTCGTCGACTAGAGTCGGATAAATGGCTAGGATGCGGAGTGGTTGGTAAGTATGTGGATGGGAATTCCACCTTATTAGTGGGTGGTGTATTCCTTATTAAAAGACTTGGTAGTATTATATCTACTGTAGATTCGGGTGTGTATATTGAGCTTGTAGTTGTATTGACGCCATTATAGGAAGAGTACTTATATGACTTCCTTGGTATGGAAGTTCTATTTTCCTCACTCGTTTTGAAATGAGTGATGATATTCTGAATATGCATGTAGTATGTGTAAATTGCATTATATGCGCCTTGGGTTAAGTGATCCATTACTCATTTGCCTTATATGTGGATGTTATGACTTATCTCCACGACCAACAAGTTAAGTAGTAATGCATAGGAGGGGTTCCTTGTTTGGATTCCGCTTTTGCGGGACGCTCCACGCGGGAACCTTTACGACGTTGGGAGTGGAGAGATGTTATTTTTCCTTTCTCTTATTTTATGTACATTATGCGAGTATATATATTTTGGTCGGTTTGGTGCGATAGCAAGCAAATAAAATTGTAAGGCTATCTTACTTCTAGTTCAAAATGGAACTAGTTGTTCGATGATTTCTCCCCTGGATACAGGTTGAGACTTTATAGAGGTGAATCGAGGTAGGTAGGAGATTTTGTTATTTGTTTATTTATCTTGTGTGAGTGTTTGATTGTTTGTATTGTTTATGCATGTTACACTTATCTCCATGATCAACTAGTTAAGTAGGCATGTGTCGGAGGGGTTCCTTGTTTGGATTTCGCTTCGGCGAGACACTCCGCCGCATGAACACTTAACGATGTTGTGATTGGAGAGACGCTATCCTTTTCTTTATTTTTTCTTTATTTATTTTGTTCTTAGAAGTGGGATTGGAAGATTAGCCGAGAATCACGTAGAAGAGTGATTAAGGGCTATTAAAGTGCGAGATAGAAGCACTATATATAGTTCTCTCCTCTGGTCGATGTGAGGGAGACTGTGATACGAAGTCGGATTGAGACTTCGGGATTGTGCCTTGATAAGAAGGCAATGTTTTTATAAGGGGGATATGTATCTGAAAGACTCCACAGGAAGTGAATGTCTGATCAGTTAAGATCTTTAAAAGATGCTATGGTAAGTAGGATTGTAAATTAGAATTGTACCTATCCTGATCATGTGTCTTAGACCGTCACATCTTAATGACCAACGATGCGAGGTAGTAGTTTAATGGGAGGGTTCCTTGTTTGGATTTCGCTTCGGCGAGACATCCCACGAACGAAACCGAGCGAATGTCGGAAGTTGAGATAGGTCTTGGACACTAGGGATATATTTAGTATTATCTATCTACGACTTAGATAGGATGTATACTTGTAGATCGACCTTTGGTTTATTAGAACATAAGGCCCTTAGGGCAGGTGATGTTGATTTAGGAAGGCGGTAAGGAGTTGACCATGAATGAGTTGTGGGTTAACACTATGTGGGATTAGATCCCTAGGAACGAGATTTATGGGGTCTCGAGAGGTTTGGGTGGATTAGGCCAAGGAAGATAAGGCCTTTCTTAGATATGGTGCTACGTGGCGCCTTCACTTACGGGGAGTTAATGGACGGGCTGACCTTCACTCCTGAGCCCATGATAGTGAGCTCGAGAGTGGGTTTAATGAGTAAGTCTCTGCTAGGAGCGGGAAGTATTAATACTGGAGCATGGACTCGTTGTCTATGCGTCTCACAAGCCTAAACTTGTGGGAAGTATTATCCCACGCTTGAAATTAAAATTCATTGCTGTGGAAATTGCCTTAAAGAAAGGAGGCACTACTTCCTGGGTAGGGAAATTTAGTCTTTCTCGCGAAGCCACAAGTTATTGCAATATGTTGTGGGAGTAATCGAGTTAGTGCTCGGATTTCAGAAGAACTAGTGATTGGGTATTTTCTCATTCGCTAAGGAAATGCGATTGGGGTAGTAGATACGTCGAGTAAGAAACTCGTCGGAGGTATTTGTGTTGGCATGGAAAGCCAAATGAAACGAGCATGACTCGAAAGACTCTGTAGCGAGAGCATTCTGGTCTGTGATTGACCATTTCACCTACTCGTCGGAGATATTTGTGATGCACAATGCAGCTTCTGAATTTTAGATTGGACACAATAGGCTTAAAATTACTCATTATCAAACGGAGTCCCATGATCTGTGATGAAATCATATGGCAAACCATATCTGCAAATTATGTTCTTCCATATGAACTGGTATACCTTTCACAAGGCATGCCAACTAATGGCTCTGCCTTAACCCATTTGGTGAAATAATCAACAACCACGACCATATATCTAAATCTTCCTTTGGTGGTCAGAAATGGGCCGACCAAGTCTATTCCCCACATAGAAAATAACCAACAGAGTATTAGTCAATAACCCCATGATCAAAGTAGTCCCTATTGGAGTTAGTCAAATCGATGACTAGAGATCTATTAGCAAACCTAGTCTTCAAATAATATGTACTGTCACTGGTTACCCATTTGTAACAGAACATAATCTCAGGGATACCGATATGAGTACCATGGATTTGATTAAGTCTATTGATACCATTAACCATTCTCCAGGTACTGGGGGCTACTCTAGCAGGCACAACATCAAAGTATTAACAAAACTCTAAGAAAAAATGATTTGGGGGAAAAGTAAAGCCACACTCAGCTATGGACAAAGATGGAATCCAATGACCCTCAGATAAAGAGAAAACATCAACAAGGGGAATAAGAAACTCTAAGTCTACCTAGTTTGATATATTCCATTCCCTCCTAAATTTGTCTAGAGAATCAACACGAACTACGTAAACCATGATTCGAGAAAAAATAAAGAAAGAATTCTTAGAGAAACTTAAGGATTCAACAAGAACTGTCAAAATAGATAAGGAACGATGGCAAACAAGCGCTTAATATTTCAATGATACATGCTACAATTCGAAAGTTCGGAAGTTATGCAAAACCAGGAAAGTTTACTGCCTTTTATAGGTTGCCTCGAAAATAATAAACGTAATGATTAAAAGTACAAACGATTGACGTTTCGATGACTTTGCGAATCAGATGGAGAAAAATGCTTATTTACCTCTGGCCAGTTCGTTAACTTTTAAATTATTTACAAAAATTCCATCTTCAAACAATACCAGTAAAATTTTACAAGTGTGGGAAGTCGACAGCTGACCAAGCATCATAAACACAGTCCAAGCTATGACCCGGAACAAAATGCTCTTTACTTTCATATAAACATCAAGCATAGAACATTGGGGGCTTATGTTAATACCAAAATTTATCGATCTAGGTGGACCAATTAATAGTGAGAATATGTCGTCCTATATAAAAAGAATTCCAATCAACAACTAATAGCTTAGCCGACCAACACGAGGAATGCTGACTAGGTCACATAATTCCATCCAACAATATCGATGAAGCATCCCCATACCAAGTGTCATATCACACGTGCTTTGCATAACCAACAGTCATATTCATCATGTAAGGACGTAAATGCTTAAATATATAAAAGCATTATATCCCTTGACATTCCAACTCTTGGTCTCCGGGTCATTATAAATACAGATGTACCTATGCCATGAAGGGCAAGTGAACAACCAAGCGAGCTATTGCTAAGAGTAATACCATAATAGTGGGCATAGGCTTTCATACATGGCCGAACCACTTTAAAATCTTGTGTTGTTCTCCTTTTATTTATATATTTTATCTGTGATGAAAGAATTAGATTTGGTCTAGTTTTTTACATCAACAATCAGTTTAGTTGGGTAGAAATGTTCTCTTTATTTAAATAAAAAATATAAATACATTTCTTAACACAAAGTGATCAAACCTTATAGTCAAACAAACAGTTAAATATAACGATCAAATCTTACACCACATATGTGGCCCACCAATGCGTACCTTTTTTTTATGTTAAAAAAAATTAGATGATTTTTTTTTGTGTCATGTTTAAACATTTTAAGGTACTCCACAAAAATAATCAGTTCAAAATAAAATTTTTGTTATTTTAAAAAAATTGGTCAAACTATGTCAGTTTTTAAGCTGTTAAAACTGACATAGTTTAATCGATTTTTTAAAATAGGTAAAGAAATTATTTTGAGTTAAATTGTTTTTATGGGGTAACTTGAAATGTTTAAATACCACACAAAAAATGAATTCAAAAATATTTTGTTTACTATTTAAAAAAAACGATCCACACGGGTAGTATGTATATGTGGTGTATATAATAACCTCTCTCTCTCTCTCTCTCTCTATAATTGATCATGAGTTCTGGAATGAAGCAAAAAAAAACAATTGGACAAATTGATTATAATACATGGTGGAATTTCTTAAAATCTTAGTTTAGAAACAATATAGAATCTATTAAAATTGTTGCCAATCTAATTGTAATATATATCTATTCTAATATATCTAATATAAAAATATAAAAATGGAGTCTCTCCATATCCTCTCTTAAATTTAAAAAAATTCAGTGAGAGAGTCTATAAATATAAAATTAGTGTCGCTTCATCTCCTTTTTTAAATTTCAAATAATTCAACAAGGGAGTAAATTGGATGATGTAATACCCCATTTTTTTTTAATGATTTTTAAAGTAGGGATGAATTAAATTAAAATGGGAAATTAATCTGGATTAAAATAAATATTGATTAGATAGATAAGGGTTAACATTTATTTATATGGAATATTACTTAGTGAATGAGTAGTGATAATGATAAGAAAATATTATGATTATCGTGAGTGAGAAATACGGCAGTTACGGTAAATTTTATCGGGATGCGCGTATTAGTCGTGTTGGGAGTTAATATTATGAGTTAAAAAGTAAAATATTAATGGGTCATTCAAATGGTTATTTTGAGTGAACCAATGTGTCCTTAAGGGTCGAAATAGTTAGAGAAGTGTACTCATGAGTTTAGTTTGGATCCTGGGACAATTTTAGGCCAAATCGACACGCCGAGAGGGTGTTTTTGTCATTTGTATTTTTGAGGATAGAAGATCTATGAAATTAAGAGTCTTATATAATCTTCTAAGTTGATGAAACAACGGTTATAAATCATAAACCTACAGAGAGGCCATAGGAGGAAGAAGAGAGGAGTCCCCAAGGCCAAATCACACCATTTTTGCACCACAAACACCACCATCGCATAGATCAGGAGGCGAGGATCACACGCATGTCATTCTTCTACAAAGGATCAGACATTCAAACAGAGGAAAGTATTTAACTTTCTTAATTTATGAAAGATATACCATCCATATTAGAGTATGATGAAATATCTATGAAAATCATGTGTTTTGGCTTAATTTGGAAGTTTTAAAAACATGTTCTTGGGTTGAATTTGGATTATATTAAACCTATCATGTATATAGAATGAACCTTAATGTTTATCATCATAAACTTGTTAAGATATCTGGATTTGTATTAAGTTCTTGAACAAAAATATGAGAAAGTAGGGTTTTGGGAATTGTTGTTGACTCTATTCGATTTATTGATGATCAATGCTTTTATGTTAGAAATCATATGTATATGTTAGTATAATTTTTATCATGTTTGGTTTGGAGTATGGGATCATGTAATGAATGTTTGGATGTTTAAAAATGGTGAAACCCGTAACTGATCAAAGGTAGAAGAAGAGACCTGCTATCGATTCGGACCAAGGCCGAATCGATTCGGTTTCCCAGGTTTGGCTAATTTTTCCCTTTTTGATTAGGATACGTGGGGAAACAATCAGGTTAATTTTCCTATTTCTTTTAAAAAATGTTGAGAAATATTCTAAGTACCAGTAGGCTAATGCTGGGAATGTGTACTTAGTCACTTAAGGAGAACTTGGGGCTAAGGTTAATTAGGCATCAAATGAACAATAAATCAAATTTGTAGGATAACATCGTGTCACAAGAATTTTGGAAACTTATGATCTAGACCAGTAGGATAGGAGTAAGATAGCTGCAGGTTTGACTTAAGGGACACTCAGTAATCATTCGAGTAGGTGGAAACACTCGGGATGTTACGACGAGAGGTATTCTGTTTAATAACCGATACGTAGGCTATTCGACCGTTATAAAGGCTACATAAGGATATATTGTAGGTTAAGTGTATGCCTATACTGAAGTTATAAGTATGTATAGGTTGTGTAAATACCTAATGTGTGATTTTGTATGTGTATGACATACCTACGCTGGTTGCTATCACGGGAGGTCCCACATTAGGGACATTCTTATCCTGATGCGCCTTTTGGGAGATTTTAGACTTGTCCCTAAGAATATATAGCTTAGGGTTGATCGCTGTTTGTGTGAAAGATATTTTGACCGGTCATTTGGATGCATTAGGTATGTATGTATCCCAAAGGCATAGAACTATGTTCGCCTCCACTTATGTGTAAATTGTATATGGCGGTTCGAGAGAGATTCTGAACCGATAGTCCTTCATTTAGTTCGTGATGTACCGGGACTTGATAGCAGAGTATGCACGCATCGCAGGTCTCAGCCTAGGGATGCTGTATTAGTATATATATATATTATAGGAGTGAGGTATATGTATAATTATGATTTACTCTACTGTGTGTGTTTAGTAGCAGGAAAAGATAGTGATATCTAAAATAACCTAAGCATGTGGAAACTAAATCTTGAATGGGATATTCATAATTAGCTAAAAGGTATGGGTTATTCGGTAACGTGTTGTATGGGAAATATTGGTGGGCACAACAAGCTAGCATGTGTAGTAAAATATTTGAGTCGGACTAGTTAGGCGGGATAACATAACAAGGATGGGTTAGAAGTATACGTTAGGCATGCACACTAGTTGAGGGGTGAGGATCTCAAGCGAGGGAACGTTGAACTAACATGTATATGCTAATTTTGCATTGTAAATACTTGCTAAGAATTTTAAATGTTTTCTTAGGCTTTGACTCGTTTTTTCCAAATCTATCTATTTTTGTAAAAACATTTTAGGTGCCGAGATAGGGATGCCAAGGATAATAATTCCTACTTTCGACGTGCTGCAGTTGTTATGGATGTTGCGTGACCTTGGTATTAGATGCCTCCACTCTTATTCAGTTCTTATTTATCTTTACTTATCTTAGTCGGTCATGTTTCCCATTCCTAGTTGGGTATTGTTTAGTGAGACCTAGTATTTCCTATTATTTCCAGTATTTGATTTAGACTTTACTTATGGATAACTGTATTTGGATTTTATCTTCAGTGTTATTTTAGACTCATTTATTTATTATTCTATTATCTTATCTTTTATTAGTTGTGCTTGGAATGGTGAATACAATTTATATAATTGCATGCTAAAACAAAAGATAAAATTTGACACTAACTTTTCGAATACAAGGTCGTTAGTAAATAATAAAGTTAATTTTCGACATTGATGCTAAGAATGAAACCATTAATGATTCTGTTTTATTTAATAATGGAATGGTCACCCAGGATTAGAATAGGCGGGGTGTCACAGATGAGACAAATGACGAAACTATTCTAAGAGACACTATTTTTATATTTATATACTAGTATGCAGCCCACACGATGCGTGAGCGGGTTATAAATAAAATTAATAGACTGTAAATGTAAAACGTATGTAAAAAGTGTTCGTAAACTTCAAAAATCGAAGTGTGAGAGCAATTTAAAAAAAATATCACGTGAATGGATCCATCAATCTTATACAAATTACAGGAAAAAAAGTGCACCCGCAAACAAAATCTCAAAAATAGGTCAATAGTACTAACTAATAGAATAACATGCCAAAAAAATCTCATAAAATTAAAGGTATTAAACCTATTACTATGTTCTTGATAGAAAACAATATTGTGTACATCTATGCTACTTTTCGGTAGGATAACAATTTAAGAATAATACATAAGTCCAATTGCATTCCTTTCAGCTTCCTCCGAAGCATGTCAGAAGTGCAAGAAGGCATAAACAACACAATTTCCTTGATTTTAAAAAAATACAATGTTCAAGATAAGAGAGAGAAAGATAGTAAGTATTAAAGGATGATTAACTCCTTTATATATATATATATATATATATATATATATATATATATATATATATATATATATATATATATATATATATTATAGAGAGAGAGAGAGAGAGAGAGTAAAAAAACTTTACCCTCCCACTGAACAAAGGAAAACACATACATTACCTAACAAATTCAAGGATATCAACTAAAGTTAACTTAATAGGGGAGAAGGAAAACACTTTACCCACCTTCAATGGATCTTATCAATTTTCAATGTATTTGCATCTACAATCACCAAAATCAATCTCACGTGCAGAATTCACTAAAATCCAGACCTCAAGTCTTTGATATTTATAAGCCTAGAATGCAAATGTGAATGGTTGTTTTAACATAACGCTAATTTGAATACATCAATTTTCTAAAATAAATTAAAAAGGATTAGTGAAGTTCATAAACCAAAATCAAACAATCTGATGGTCCCACGTGCTTTTAAATCAACTTTACTTTAAGGATGATGAAACTTTTTTAAAAACTCTTTTTCAATTTTAAGTGCAACAAATTAACTTAACCAAATTTTATCTTGATTAATCCTAAACATGCATCTAGTGATTAAAGAAACTAAAGTAAGGAAAATTAAACTTACAATGTCGATGTATGAGGAAATCACTACGGGAAAAAACCTCGGACGACCCAAGCCAAACAATCACTATGAATATGGAATTACAAAGGTACAGATGGTAGTCTTACTGAACGACCGATCCTCCAAGAGACTTGACACTCCTCTGATCAATAACCACTCATCTCACGGTGCCCACGTGAATTCTTTCGCGATACATATCCACAGCAGTCGCCTCCACGAGTGCCTAGGTGTCCACCGATATGGCTTGTAACGTCTACAATATTGAAACCGGATTCCACTAAATCTTCACCACAAAGTCACTAATTTTCAAGTAGAACAAACTCCAATTTTATGCCACAAAGATCATTATAGAAGATATCAATGATAACTCGGATCTTTGAAACTCGAAGGATGTTTTAAACTTGAAAAAACTAAGAAAACTAGTGTGCAGAAACGTCCTGGTTCGTAAATAGTTTTAGCAGAATGCACACTTACGAAATCTGAAGGAAAACACGCCTATTTATATTTTCTTTAAGGAGGCTGATCGCTCGAACGATAAGACCTGTCTCTCGAAGGAGATGACCATGTCATTCGAACGACACTGGCATCTCATTTGAACGATAGTGTATGTCGTTTAAACGATGCGCAGATTAGAGTCCTATTAAAACTCAATCTCTAATCCGTCCTTATTAGATTTAAACGAAGTTTAAATCATTTCAAACACTTATAAAACATTTTAAAAACATTTATTTAATAAAGTAATATCCTTATCCTTATAAAATTAATTTTTGAGTCCCATTAATATTACGCATTCATACCTGAGTGATCTCGAAATGAAATTAAACTTGAAGACGAATAAACTTGCACCAATTAAACCTCCGGCATAAATAATTCCTTGAAGCTTTGTCTCAACGTCTTTAATTAAACTCCAATTATGTCATAGTCTATGTGGGATCGTGACAATAAAAATCTACCTATGACTCAAACTATTTTGTTCCGAGAATAAGTCAAAACTATACAACGGACTCAATTGGAAATTTTTTCCTTATAAATCTCCCCCTTTGACTATTCTGGGATAAAACCAACAGTGAAATGTCTAAGTCGGGCCGTCAAGACGTATGACACCTGAATCCTATCTCAATAAACCTAAAATAAAAAATACAGGACAAGACTAGTAAAAATGGTCCGACAAGCATGAACTGTCTTTGAATGTTTGAATGTGATGTAGTCTTGAAATATTCAATCTCTTTAAGCATACATACACACATGAAATAGACAAATACCCGGTGAAGTATGGATCAACAAATGATATAAACCAATATGAAAAAATAAATCCAAATCATTTGTTATGTGAGAAAAAAACATGATATCAATGTGTAAACAATATGTAAATCAGGATACCAGGGTCATCACACAAAATCCCCCCAATATCACAGACATCTCTTTCCCTTTTTATCTCGAATAAACAACTTGGTGAAAAGAGAAACATATCTAGCCTAAGATGATACCACTTTGAAGTATAACTAGATAAACATAAAAAAATAGCTAATAATGATAAAAAAATGTCAAATTTGTAGCTGGCAAACATGGGTCACACATAAGGAATAAAAAATCTAAGCAGTTGTGACTAATCGAACACAATGAAGCAAAAAATGTAATCAATCAATGTGAACTGCATAAACATAAATCAAGAAGCAACCAATAGTACCAAAATATACAAGAAAATAACAAGGGTACTGACATATTAGCGAAGCAGAAAACCACACTGGTCGCTCAAACGAGTAACCTTTGTTGTTCAAATGACATACCTTCTCGCGAGAAGGGCTTCGTGATATGCCCAAGTATGACCTCGGCCTAGTGGAACATACCTCGGCCGAGATGAGAGCCGAGACGTTAGCCGACCCACCGGTGCAGGGGGGGGCCCATGATATCATCCCTCGGCCAAGGCTACCTCGGCCCAGGCCGACACTAAGACATGCACTCCCCCCGGAACACTTCTCATATCACAGATAACATCAACTCCAGGTGCCAAGGAATAGTAACCCCGGTCAACAGTAGGCCAAGATAACAAGAAGCTAAACACACCTACAGCATGAACCCTACCTCGTAGGAGGCCGAGGTTACTAGGGATCGCTTATCATCAGCACGCTAAATGGCTCGTCCCAGGCCGATATAGGTGTTTACCTCGGCTGACATAAAGCCGAGACAGCGCATGACATCATTAATTTGTGGATCGGACGACCTACCCTTATAGCTCGGCCTCTCCTAGGCCGAGGCCATTCACCAGCACGATTGTCAAAGTATCCACAAGCATTTGGATAAGGACACCTGGGCCAAGATCAGTTACAACAAGATTATTCCCCACATGTGGGGGGAATATTTCATCATCATCACTTACATGTGGACCTGACAGCTGGCACACCCTCATTGGTGAGGAAACTACACACATGCACATTACATGCATAGGGGGTACATTACACCCCCTAGGCATTATATAAAGGGATCATCCCCTACCTTGCAAAAGGGGACAGATATTGAAACCCTAGCTGAAATTCTGTCTAAGTTTACACTATAGAGGGAGAAAGAGCTTGAGAGGTTGTATCCTTGGTCATTAGTGCCTTCTTTCAGTGATATTATTCACACACACTCACAGTGGACGTAGGCCGGTTTGGCTGAACCACTTATGTTCCTGCATTCATTCCTCTTCTCCTCACCTTATTCTTGCCTTATTCATACAACTGTGCTGCCATTGTTACACCTGTGTCGAGCTAGCAAACTCCTCACCTGGTGGTGCTGATTTTCGGCATCATCATTTTGGCGCCGTCTGTGGGAAGCGAGAAGCTATCTCATCCTCTTTTTCTGCTTTACCTCACCGGAGACTCTGGTGGTGAACCAGAGTCCACCCCTTGTGTGGAGTTGTTTCACCATTGAAAGAGATCCTTTCAGGTATTAAGCTCACCTGCGATTAAGGCTCTATACAGTTTAACACATGGCACCAGACATGCCGCCACCTCTCCCGCCACTCGGAGGTGGGGGAGCTAGCTCCAGTCAGGCTCCCCCCCAGTCCGAAATGGCGGAGGTGGCAGCTGCCTTGAAATCTTTGGCTGCAACACAACAAGCGATGAAGGAGCAATTTGCACAGCTGAGCCAAACCATGATGATGAGACCACCTGGAGTCTCACCGGACATGATCACCCCGGCGGCAGTTCAACCCCAATCGGGTGCCAGGGGACCACCCCAGGCACCGATGAAGGACCAACCTGCACCCCAACGGAGAAGGGACATTGCTGACCCTAGGCGTTTGCGCCTGGGGAGGCAAGGAAACCCTTGCCCGGAGGATAGGTACGATGACATAGGAGTAGAAGAGGCCCCAGAAGACTGCTGGGAGCCATATGAGGTGTCCGATAATACCGTACGACCTCTTCGGCAAAGCCAAGGATGTGTCGGCCGAAGAAGAGATGAGGCCCGGCAGAGAGGGTCGGCCTTCAACAGGTTGAGCAGGGGCTCGGCCTTCGAGAGGCTGGGACCGGTTAATGACCTAAGACACAGGCTATCGAGGTCAAGGAGTGCAGCAGTCTCCCAAAGAGGGGATCGGCCAGATCAAGGCCGACCCATGGAGGGAAGAGCAAGGGAACAGGAAGAGGTCAACAGTCAGAGGGTCGTGGCTGGGGAACCCTCTGTCCACTACAGAGAGGTGGCAGGGGACAACCTCGGCCAAATTGAGGGGAGAAGACCCTGAAATGACTCAATCCAACGTCTCGAGGAGAAGATAGGGGACCTCATGAAAAGTAGGGACCCATTGCAAAGGGGCTACTCGGAGGGCTCCCCGTTTGTAGCTAGGATAGTGGGGTTCCCAACCCCCGCTAAGTTCAAGGCTCCTACGGTGACTCCTAAATATGATGGCAGCACTAATCCAGTGCACCATATCGAGATGTATCAGTCAGCCGCAGACATTTACTCGATACCTGATGAGATGAAATGCAGGGCCTTCTCAGGGACCTTAACGGGGGCCGCGCATAGCTGGTTCACCTCTCTTCCAAAGAATTCGATCGAAAACTTCAAGGGGTTGGCTGAGCAGTTCATACATAACTTCTGCTTTGGGGTAAGACCTCAGAAGAAGACTACCCACCTCCTATATGTCAAACAGGCTAAAGGAGAAAGCCTAAGAGACTACATTGCAAGGTTCAACAAGGAGAAGTTAGAGGTGGAGGACTATGAAGAGAGCATAGCCATGACCGCCCTTATAGGAGGCCTCCAGAAGGGAAAGTTACTATGGAAGCTGGCGGAAGACCCCCCCAAGTCTATGGCAGAGCTGTTGTCCACTGCAGGAAAAGTGATGAATGCGGAAGAGGCGATGGCCGCCAAATACGAGGAGGAGAACTGTGGTAGTGCCGTGAGGTCCCAGGGCAAGAAAGAAGGGAAGAAGCGGTCAGCGGATGATAAGTTCGCTCATTACACTCCTCTGACTGTGAGCTGTGAGCACATTCTTAATGAGATCAAGAGTGACCGGGCCCTGAGGTGGCCAGAGAAGTTGAAGGCTCCGCCACATAAGAGGAATAAAAACCTATGGTGTGAGTTCCATCAGGATCACGGCCATATCACAGACAAATGCTTCGCCCTGAAGGACGAGATTGAGAAGATGCTGAAATCCGGGAAGCTAAGAAAGTATGTGGATGGTAAGGCCCCAAGAGGTGGCAGAGAAGACACTAAGAAGAAAAGAGATGACAGGTGCCATGGTGATGTCCCGGCTAGAAGGCATGATAATTCGGAGGGTGATGATGGAGATGACCCGGATCTCCCACCTAGGGATGACAACACCCCAGTGAAGAGGGTAGGAATGATCTCCTTTGGTGTTGGCACCATATGCGGGGGATTCGCAGGAGGTGGCTCTGAGGTGGCTGATAGAAAGGCTCATGTAGCGGAGGCCAAGTCGGTGGTCAGGACAGAGGTTGTGAACCTGACGTCTTCTGACACTGTGCAGAAGAGAACGAAGGTGGACATGGACACCCTAGTGGTGGGTTTCTCCCGGCTCGACTTCAAGGGCATCTTAGCCCCACATGATGACCCCTTGGTCATAACGACAAGGGTGCATGGGTGCGATGTAGGGAGAATCCTCATAGATGGGGGAAGTTCAACAGATGTAATGTTCTGGCCTTGTTTCAAGAGCTTGGGTCTTAACAGATCAAGATTAGTGCCATACCACCATCCCTTGATAGGATTTAGTGGTGAGAAAGTGCACCCGTTAGGCATGTATGAGATGGATGTGCGTATGGGGGATAGGTGGCCCAAGAGGCTGACTAAGAAGATAAAATTTTTTGTGATGGATGAGAATGTCTACTCGGCCTACAACCTCATCATTGGAAGAGTAGCCCTCAAGGAGTTTGAAGTCGTGCCGTCAACGGTCCATCAAATGCTAAAATTCCCGACCCCTTACGGGGTAGGGGAAGTGCAGGGGGATCAGACCACGGCACGGGAGTGTTACTTTAACTCAGCTGAAGCGAGGGAGGCCCATAAGAGGGCAACCGCCACCTACAGCATAGACACCCTTGATCCGAGAGATGAAACAAAGCTGAAGAAGGGCGAGGCCGCGGAAGAGGTAGAATCCATCGTCCTCAATGAGGACGAGCCGGAAAAAACCATCCAGGTCGGCAAGACCCTAGAAACAAGGATTAAGGAAGAGCTGGTAAGCCTTCTTCGGAAGAGGCAGAGTGTCTTTGCCTGGAGCCACACCGACATGCCTGGTATAGACCCCGAGGTCATGACCCACAAACTCAACGTGAACAGGGATGCCAGACCAATCAAGCAGAGGAGGAGAATTTACTCCAGAGAGAAGTATGAGGTTATTCGGGAAGAGGTGAAGAAGTTGGAAGAGGTCGAATTCATACGAGAGTTCACCTATCCAGAGTGGCTCTCAAATGCAGTGATCGTGCCTAAGGCCAATGGAAAGTGGCGGATGTGCATAGATTTCACAGACCTGAATAGGTCTTGCCCGAAGGACAGCTATCCCCTACCTAGGATAGACCAGATGGTGGACGCAACCGCAGGGCACGAGCTCATGAGCTTCATGGATGCTTATTCGGGTTATAACCAAATCTTCATGGACGCCGGAGACTCTGAGAAAACAGCCTTCATCACTGACAAGGGGACATACTGTTACAAGGTAATGCCCTTTGGTCTGAAAAATGCGGGGGCAACATATCAGCGTCTCGTCAATAGGATGTTTGAGGAACAGATAGGCAAGACCATGGAGGTATACGTAGACGATATGCTAACGAAGAGTCTGAACGCATGTACTCACGTGGCAGACCTTGAGAAGACCTTTGATGTCATGGACAAATACAGAATGAAGCTCAATCCGGTGAAATGTGTCTTTGGGGTAGGAGCTGGGAAGTTCCTGGGTTTCATCATTAATCAAAGGGGGATTGAGGCAAACCCTGAGAAAATCAAGGCATTGCTCGATATGAAGACTCCTAGGAGTATCAAGGATGTCCAGAGACTCACGGGAAGAGTAGCAGCCCTGAACAGGTTTGTTTCCAGGGCAACGGATAAGTGTCTTCCGTTCTTCAAAGTTCTAAGGAAGGCCTTCCAGTGGGATGAAGAATGTGAAAAAGCTTTTGATCAACTAAAATCCTACTTAGGGTCTCCCTTGCTGCTGTCCCGGCCCATCGCCGGGGAAAGGCTGTATGTATATCTAGCAGTCTCTGAGTCGGCCGTTAGCGCGGCCATCGTACGAGAAGAGGATAGAGTTCAGAGGCCTGTATACTTTAATAGTAAGGCATTACAAGGGTCTGAACAGAACTATCCCCGGATGGAGAAGTTGGCCTATGCTCTTATCCATGCTTCAAGGAAAATGAAACCCTATTTTCAAGCTCACTCTATGATAATCCTCACGGACTCCCCACTAAGGCAGGTCCTGCACAAGCCTGAGAAGTCCGGAAGATTGATGACCTGGGCCATTGAACTAGGAGAGTATGATCTTACTTACCAGCCCAGAACAGCCATTAAGGGATAGGCCCTTGCTGACTTCATCGCAGAGTTCACGTGGGAAGAGACGGAGTCAGGGAATAACTTGGAAAGCGGCGAAGAGAAGGGTCGAGGTGTCTCCCAAGATTCGGAAGAAATAGACCCGTACGTCTTCCGGGGACGAGAAGAGGTTGTACCAGGCAAGACTCGGAGGAGAATAGAAGAAAATGAAGAGGATCGATACCTCTTCGAAAAAGGAGTGATGAGAAAAGGGGTCTTCTCTTCAGAGGAAGACGTGTGGAGCCTCTTTGTGGATGGATCCTCCTGTGACGGTGGAAGTGGCGCGGGGCTGGTACTTTCAGCTCCAGATGGCGCCAACATTGAGTATGCCTTAAGATTCAACTTCCAGGCCTCAAACAACGAGTCTGAGTACGAGGCCATGATAGCGGGCCTCCTATTGGCAACTACTCTGCGGGTAAAGCGGCTTCTACTCCACAGCGACTCAAGGTTGATTATTAACCAAGTATTGGGGGCATACGAGGCCGAGGTTGAGAGGATGGCTAGGTACTTAAAAAAGGTAAGAGGGTTGCTAGAATTTTTTGAAGAGGCCAAACTGAAGAAAGTGCCAAGATTGAGCAACAATCACGCCGACGCATTAGCAAGGCTGGCCTCGGCAATGAAGACAGACTTGAGAAGAACCATCCCAATCGAAGTCCTGGGAAAGGCAAGCATCGAGGAGGACGAGGTGCCCAGCCCTTGTCACAACGTGAACCTGGGGGACTCTTGGATTGACCCGCTCGTCAGATACTTAAGAGAGGGGGAGCTACCTGAATCCAAGTTGGAAAGAAGAAAGTTGAGGTACAGAGCTGCCAAGTTCTCTTTGGTAGGGGATGTTTTGTATAAGAAGGGGTTCCTCTTGCCCCTCCTCAGACGTGTGCATCCCATGGAGGTAACCCGGGTCTTGCAGGAGGTTCATGAGGGCTCTTGCTCTAGCCATATAGGAGGAAGACCCTTAGCCAAGAGAATCATCACTCAGGGATACTGGTGGCCAACCTTATCTAAGGATGCTGCTGACTATGTGAAGAGGTGCGACAAATGTCAGAGGTTCACCACTATCCCGCACCAACCCCACCAGCCTATGGCATCAATCTCTTTGCCATGGCCGTTCGCGGTATGGGGAATTGATTTGGTAGGACCTTTGGCAAGAGCTGTCAACAACTATAGATTCTTGATAGTTGCCATTGACTACTTTTCAAAAGGGGTAGAAGCCGAACCCATGATAACAATTACGGAGCAGAAGACCTTTCAGTTCATCTGGAAAAACATCATATGTAGGTATGGCCTCCCAAACACGCTCATTTCAGATAATGGGACCCAGTTCAAGAACGCCTCCTTGGCGAAGTATTGCCAAAGTGTGGGGATTAAACAGTTCTTCTCATCTTCTGGTCGACCTCAGGCTAATGGCCAGACTGAGGTTACAAATAGGACTATCTTGGATGGAATCAAGAAGAGGTTAGAAGACGCCAAGGGGAGATGGATAGAAGAGGTTTATGCTGTGCTTTGGGCTTACAGGACCACAGCAAGGACACCCACAGGAGAAACCCCATTCATGTTGGCACATGGTTCAGAAGCCGTCATACCAACGGAGATTGGCCTACCAAATCATCGAATTCAGACCTATGATCATGACAACAACGGGGAAAGGAGGAGGTTAGACCTGGACCTTATAGAAGAAAGAAGGGAAGACGCATAGGTCAGGAAGGCAGCCTACCAACAGAGGGCAGCAAAGTTCTACAATCAAAGGGTGAAGACAAGACCCATTGCGGTAGGAGACCTAGTGCTCAAGAAGACCCTACAGAAAACAAACAAGCTACACCCGAACTGGCATGGCCCCTACAGAGTAACGGAAGAGATTGTGCCTGGCACATATAGGCTAGAGAACCTAGAGGGAGAACCCTTCATCAACCCGTGGAATGCTGATCACCTAAAGAGATATTTCATATAATGTTGCATTTATTTTGCCAATTGTAAAAGTACCATCTTATTGAGAAGAGGTTGTGAATAAAGATCAGTTTCCATGGCAAATTCTTGTTTCATTTTAACATCATTCATTTGGTGAAATTTATTATGGGGATAACCTCTTAGGTGAGGACCTCAGACCTTTAACATCATTAATTTGGTGAAATTATGAGGTTTACCTCGGCCTAGGTGATGACCTCAGACCCTCATAACACCGCTTGGTGGTGACGAGGTCTGAGCTCGGACATCTCGGCTGGAGGACCTCAGACCCTTAACATCATTAATTTGGTGAAATTATGAGGTTTACCTCGGCCTAGGTGATGACCTCAGACCCTCATAACACCACTTGGTGGTGACGAGGTCTGAGCTCGGGCATCTCGACTGGAGGACCTCAGACCCTTAACATCATTAATTTGGTGAAATTATGAGGTTTACCTCGGCCTAGGTGATGACCTCAGACCCTCATAACACCACTTGGTGGTGAAGAGGTCTGAGCTCGGACATCTCGGCTGGAGGACCTCAGACCCTTAACATCATTAATTTGGTGAAATTATGAGGTTTACCTCGGCCTAGGTGATGACCTCAGACCCTCATAATACCACTTGGTGGTGACGAGGTCTGAGCTCGGACATCTCGGCTGGAGGACCTCAGACCCTTAAGTGAGGATCTCAGACTCTTAAGGGTTGGTGATGGCATCACATTCAGTAATGACTTCAGAGAGTGCATAGCATTCATATACATTCACAAATAAAGATGAAGACATTTGCATTCAACAAAAGAAAGAAATTGCATAATATTTACGTGTTTGAGAAATTACATACGAGATTACAAGTCAAAACAAAAAATGCAAAATACAAGTCAAACATCTGAAGGAGGAATGTTTGATGGCTCTTCTAGGTCGGCCTGCTCGGTATTGGTCACTTGAGCTACCTCGTTTGCAGGATCAGTATCTCCGAGGTCAGTCCCTTCCAGAGTAACCGTTTGACCAGGGGCAGCAGCTTCATCCTCTATCTCCTGCAAGGCCTGAGCAAACTGGGCATCGGCAAGGCCGAGGCCCACAAAATCTGAGGCCTTGATGATGCCAACCTCGGCCTCCCTTACCTCGACCCATTTGGATGTGGCCTTGATACCCCTTTCAAGGTACTCAAGACCAAAACCTACAAACTCCTCGGAGACCTTGTAGTCAGAAATTATTGTCTCCGAGGCATCTGTAAGAGAAGCCTTCACCGCAGCATCAACCTTCCTCTGCAAAGCATCGTCCTTGTCCTTCAGAGCCTTGGTATGGCTCTGAACGAGTGCAGAGATGTCCTTCTCTAGGCCTTGGGCATTACTTTCGGAGGTCTATGCCTTGGCCTCAGCCTCCTGTAACTTTGTCCTCAGTCGAGCAATCTCGGCCTTCAGAGTGGTCTCAACTTTCTCGGCCTCCTGCCCCTTCTGGATGAGAGGCAATTTCCTCAAAGTCCAGTTGGATAGCTGGTACATAGCAGCCGCACCCTGCACAGTAAATGAAGAAGTTAGATGAAAACAACATCAGACGTTATACTTCGGATAAAGAAATGAGTTATACCTGGACTACTCGATGAAGGCCGAATTCAACCATCATGGGGGTCTCCATGGACCTGAAGAAGCGCTTGTCGGCATCGGTCATCATGTTGTTCAGAGCGTCCATTGCCTGTCGGCTGTGGCCGACCACGCTATCAGAGAGTTTTAACTGGTCCAGACGGGCAGATAACGTGTCGGCAGTGACAGGGATAGCAGTGTCTGAGCCCCTCTTTGCCCTGGAGCTCGGCCTCTGTTCCTCAGGAGGATGGACATCGGGTGCCCTCTTCTTAGACTTGGATGTGGAGGGAGCAGGTGGAGGAGCATTCATACCAGTCTTCTTGAAAAGTCTGGACAAACTCGGGGCCGCCATCTCCCACAACTCGTCGGAAACGTCTGGTGGTTTCTCTGCAAAAGTAAAAAGATACGAGTCAGAAATAAAGTACGCGTGATAAGAGGCAACACGGTTAAGGTAAAAATTCTTACCAAAGTCAGATAAGGGACTTCCGCCAAGGCCTGTCCCCGAGAGATACTGGGGGGTCGGCAGATGCTCAAATTTGACAAACATCCCATGGGACCCTTGGTCCTGCAGGGCCTTCACCTTTTTGCCGTGTTGCACACTAAGTCCAGGGTCGGCCCTAGCATCCATGGTGACTTTTCCCCATTTCTGGGGTATTCTCGGCTCGAAGATGGACGAGGGAATGGAAGAACCAAATTCCCAAGGCCCTGAGGCAAAAAAGTACCTGGGTTTCCAATTATGGTTGGAGGTCTGAGTGACCAGGAGCATCTTTTTCTCAGGCCTCCGAGCCACAAAGTGGTAATAGCTCGGATGGTTCTTGGCCGAGGTAGGGACGTAACAACCAGCAAAGACCTGCACTGGGAGGTCAGAGTGGTGAACCGCCCTCCACAAGATGATGGCCCCTATAATAACCCTCCAGGCGTTGGGAGAGAGCTGCGAGGGGGCCAAATTGGTGAATGATAGAATGGTCCTAATGACGGGGTGGATGGGAAGACGAAAACCTAACTTGAACATCTGCTCATACAGGCAGATTTCCCCATCCCTGCAGTGGTAGGCCCTCTCTTCTCTCAGAGGTCTCCTTAAGTGGATAGAGGGGCTAATGGAATATAAGTACCTGAAGTGCAGTAAATCCACCTCGGTAATGGTACTCTCGTACTCGTCTGCCTCAGAGGTGTCAACTTCACTTTCGGCATCCTCATCATCGTCAGACTCAACGTCGGCTGGAGCAGACGTTGACGGGTTACAGGGGAACCTCTGAGCAAACTCGGCCTCGGTTACAGCCGACAGAGGAATAGCATTTAGGATGCCAGGCACGGCCACACTTGGCTCTACAAGTTCAACCTCTGAAGAAGAACTAGAGGTGCTTGTGCCATTCTGAGACGAGGCACGACTGGAGACCTCGGCATGGTCAGGGTTCTGGTCAGCCTGAGTAGTGAAGTCCATGGCCTCTTGGAAAGAGTCCACTAAAATCGGATCATAGGTAGAAGACTCAGACTCGGACATCGGCAAGTTGTTGGCAGAGGCGTCTGTCTGGTAAAAATTTTCAGGAGGACGAGGGTACACCACCTTGAGAGGAGGAGGAAAGAGGGGTCTGATGGGGGACTCTTGCGACCTGCGAGCTTCTTCCTGAGCTCTCTCTATTTGTCTAATTTTATCCAAGGTCTTCTCCTTTAAAGATGGAAAGTCTTCAAGAAGTTGGTACAAGGGTCTGAGCATCTGGGGACGACACAAGGATTTTGCAGACCTTAAACTTGGGAATATCCTAAAAACTAAAAACTACAAACAAAGATGGCTTGAAAAGTTAAGGGAATTTTAGATCCAACTAAAGAACCTATGCAGGAAACCTGCTCCACCGGAAAACTCAAGGTCTAACCGGAAATCCCAAGATCTCACCGGGAAACTCAAGATCTAACCGGAAAGTTCAAAATTAAAAATATCAAAAATGAAGGAGATGGAGAGGGAAGATACCTGAAGGTGAGGTTGGTGAACAATGTGGAGAGTATCGCGCAGGAAAGGTGGTATCCCTCAGCGGAACAATCGCTGGAGCAGAGGCTAGCTTCGGAGAGAAAATCGCAGAAAACGGGGGAGTAATCGCTTGAACAGGAGAGAAATGAGGAAGAAGAAGAAAAAGGAAGGTTTTAGCCTTTAAATACTTGGGCACGAATCCCAAGGCTCATCATTGCCTTGGGAAGCCCAAGGGACAATTGACATCATGTGCCAACCAAGTGGGCACGCCTTAGCAATGGACAAGTGTCATGCGGGTATTGACTTTGGGGTAAATAGACCTCGGAGGCAAGAACCCCTTAGCCACCACTCTTCGCAAATGACTAAGGGTTGGGGGGTGATTGATATGCCCAAGTATGACCTCGGCCTAGTGGAACATACCTCGGCCGAGATGAGAGCCGAGACGTTAGCCGACCCACCGGTGCAGGGGGGGCCCACGATATCATCCCTCGGCCAAGGCTACCTCGGCCCAGGCCGACACTAAGACATGCACTCCCCCCGGAACACTTCTCATATCACAGATAACATCAACTCCAGGTGCCAAGGAATAGTAACCCCGGTCAACAGTAGGCCAAGATAACAAGAAGCTAAACACACCTACAGCATGAACCCTACCTCGTAGGAGGCCGAGGTTACCAGGGATCGCTTATCATCAGCACGCTAAATGGCTCGTCCCAGGCCGATATAGGTGTTTACCTCGGCTGACATAAAGCCGAGACAGCGCATGACATCATTAATTTGTGGATCGGACGACCTACCCTTATAGCTCGGTCTCTCCTAGGCCGAGGCCATTCACCAGCACGATTGTCAAAGTATCCGCAAGCATTTGGATAAGGACACCTGGGCCAAGATCAGTTACAACAAGATTATTCCCCACATGTGGGGGGAATATTTCATCATCATCACTTACGTGTGGACCTGACAGCTGGCACACCCTCATTGGTGAGGAAACTACACACATGCACATTACATGCATAGGGGGTACATTACACCCCCTAGGCATTATATAAAGGGATCATCCCCTACCTTGCAAAAGGGGACAGATATTGAAACCCTAGCTGAAATTCTGTCTAAGTTTACACTATAGAGGGAGAAAGATCTTGAGAGGTTGTATCCTTGGCCATTAGTGCCTTCTTTCAGTGATATTATTCACACACACTCACAGTGGACGTAGGCCAGTTTGGCTGAACCACTTATGTTCCTGCATTCATTCCTCTTCTCCTCACCTTATTCTTGCCTTATTCATACAACTGTGCTGCCATTGTTACACCTGTGTCGAGCTAGCAAACTCCTCACCTGGTGGTGCTGATTTTCGGCATCATCACTTCGTGTGACACGGAGATGTCGCTAAAACGAGACAGAGTTCTCACTCGAACGAGAAGACTCAATTCCCAATTCCAGTTCAGAAAGTTTAATAGTGTTGCCCAGTGAAAAAAATTCAAGAAAAAACTAACTAGAAGGGGTCCAAAACTTTAAAACAAAAGCTAAAACACAAAACAATGTGAATTACATGCTAACATAGTATCGATGTGCTCAAACATGAACATGAAATGTATGGGCGTGAACTACAACAAATTAATCACAATTCCAACACATCGAAACGATAACGAAGATGTAATTGATAGCAATAAATCATCAAACTTTATTTTAGCCATACATGACAATTAAAGAGTTAACTTAATGAACTAAACAAACATCATGCACACAAATCCAAAATTTTGACGATTCTACAAACAATAGCATCATGTTACGATTTTTCAACGTTAGGATTCATTGTGCAAACCCATTTAAATTTCCATCCATACTCCCTCAAATATATTATATTTTTCTTATGAATGAACATAAACTAATTTGGCCCATTTTTGATATGCCATTGTTTTTGTTGCCTTTAATTTTTTTTCCCGGGCTCTTTTAAACGGCGGCTTTCACGACGAGTCAATTTTGCACTTCACAGCCCTTTCCCATGAACATTCATCATTTTTTAATTTCAATCCTCACGGTAAATGGTTCTTACATGCACACTCCTCCTTAAGTCTACTTACGCATAGATGGCAAAATTGAGATAAGAACGTCTCACCAAACTCAAATATGTGAGAGTAGTCAAACATCCATATAAACTCGTGCATGTGTGCAAACATGGCATATAAACAAACTCGAATGAAAAAGCATATCAACTTCGAAACAACCCCATAATACAATGGTTAAGATCATTCTAAGCATCAATAGTTATGACCAAATGTCCTAGCCACATGGATAATGAAAGGAAGGGGGTCCAAGAACACCAATATGCCATATCAAACATGTAAATTTATGACACAAAAATAAACTAAAAATATTTTTGGCTTTTTAACATATTTTGACTAAAATAAAAACAAAATATTTTTAGATTTTTCTCAAAGAAATTTTAAAAACAAAATCTTTTTATTATTTTTCAATTAAGAAGCAAAAAATGAAAAATATAATTCAAAATGATACACATGTCATTACACTAGCAAGATATAAAACATGATGTAAAGACTAGCGTATGAAAAACATGGATACATAATCATTTTTTGAATTTAGGATGGGAAGAATCAAGTGCAACCAAATGAGAACCGTGAAGTTTTAGTCCTAAAGCCTTTAAGTTCGATTTCCTAACCCAAGTAGGTGTGACATAACACATGGAGGTTTTAGGAACCGACACGACTTTATTCCTAAACTTTCTAGGAGCATTCCCAAGGTCATAGAAAAATCGTTTAAGGTGACCTTTCCTACCGTAATGGGAACAAGTGTAAACATGGCGGGAATTATTACCAAAATGTCGGCCTCTCTTCACATTCCCAATGGACTCTTTCACGTGATTGGTATAAGCTTTCGGAATAGGAAAAACTCTCTCGCCGTAGCCTATACCAAACCTATCTCTCTTGACTTGGAGGGTGCCTAACATCCTATCCAACTTCTCCGACCTAGATTCCAAGTTATGATTAACCTTACTCGAGTCTTTCAACCTCTCCCTCAACTCACTAATCCTATGCTCAAGCACACGCATTAACTCCTCAAACTCTAGCACCTCCTTTTTCAGTACCTCCATCAAACCACGAAGGCTATCTCACTCCTTCTCGACGTACTCTAGCCTATCCCTAAGCATCTTCTCCCGTTCCCTAAGCTCCTCAATCAACACATCATTTGACTCTACGGAACGCTCATTCAACCTAATTTGAAATTTGGAGTTGGCATTTTTCACCTTCAGCATTTATTAATATAACTCTCTAAATGCAACTTGTAACTCACCTACGTCGATCTCCTCATCCTCACTCTCATCACCCTCAGCCACTCGGTATGCACTCTTAACTTTGCCGCAATGTCTTCAATCAAACTTCAATTACGTCATAGTCTGTGTGGGATTATGACAATAAAAATATACCTATGACTCAAACATGTTTTGTTTCGGGAATAAGTCAAAACATTACAACAAACTCAATTGAAAATTTTGTCCTTACACAATTAATTAATTCTTTAATTCCATCACTCACAATAGAAAATAAAATTTTGCAATTTTAAAATCGAAACAAATTTAAAGTAGAGAAAACCATAGTACCTCAGGTCGAACCCCATTACAACAGATCTATAAAAAATGATCCTCGATGAATAAAAATGAGATATGAACAAACCCTATAAGATTTCATATAAATAGCCTCATTTGGGGATGAAACATTAATGGGTTTTGAGTTTGTGGAAAATACAAAGGCAAATAAATTAATGTGATTATGATTTGTGGAATATACAAAGGTATTTAAGGTAATTAAAAAGGCAATGAGATAAAGATTCATGGAGTCAAATAAGTAGGACCTCTTTAAATTTTGGGTAATCCAAAAGGCAATGAGATAAAGAGTTGAGTCAAATAAATGGGGTCTCTTCAAATTCTGGGACATAGTAAAATAATTAAAGCATTTCTGAAGTGTACATGTGTCGTCGTGTGGGTGCGACAAATGTCAACAAAGGATTACGCTGTCAATTTTAGTTATATATTATAATTAGACTAGATTTTAATCCAGTGGACGCGAAGGCATTTCATAAATCTCATATGGAAAAATTGAAAGAAACACGTTATTCGAATATTATAGAAATATATATCCAGATATTTTTAACGAGCAAATTTTTTTATTAGTTGACAATTACATAAAAAATAGAGTTAAATTTGCATAAAAACTAACTCACATGAAATCCACTTATATCAAGTAAATAGTATCCGCCATTTAATGATATACTACTATTTTCATAGGGATTGTGCTAAAAACAAATTTGACATTATTCTAATCAAATAGTTACATGCACAATGCTACAACTTAATGTTGGAAGCTATCTAATGATGAATATTTTGTAATTTGACCCTAGCCTCAACAAACTTAATTATTAATGGGGATGAAATGAGATATAGCATAAAGTATTTTTTTATCGTTTGATATTTTTATTCTTATTGCAAAATAAAATAATCAAATCATCAATTTAGTTGAGTAGCACTGTTTATTTTATTTAAGCAAAAAATACAAAAACATTTCTTACTACCAAGTGATCAATCCTTGTAGTTAAACAAACACATAAATACAGTTAACTTCTCAATATATATATATATATATATATATATATATATATATATATATATATATATATATATATATATATATATATATATATATATATATATATATATATATTGAATAGATCTCTCATACATACTATAACACCCCGTATTTCTTAGTATTTAGAGTTTAATTAATTTGATTATTTTTAAATTGCACGTGTTCAGTAATTTAAGTAAATTAAATATTACATGTTTATTAAATATTGATCGGGAGAGATTATCATTAATGTTTATGGGATAGATTTATTAGGTGTATAGTAAATAACGCGCGGTAATTATTATACGTCGTAGCGGGTAATATCGACAAGACTATGTTATATCTCAACCGGGAGTCGCGTGTAGACTATATTAAGGTCGAGATAGGAAATTTATGTAGAGTGACTCGGATGGAAATTTCGAGGTCACCGTTGATTCCGAATGGGACGAAATAGGCATAATAGAGTACCAGGGTGTATTGATTGGATCTTAGGGCATTTTTAGACCATTCTGACGCCACATAAGGGTGTTTTTGTCATTTTAAAGTCTAGGGTTGAAAGAACTACGAATTTTAGAGTGTTATATCAACCCCTTTGTGATAGAGGCTAGGGTTACAACACTTAGGAGAGATGAGAGGCCATAAGAGAGGTAGAAGAGAGGGTCCTTAGGCCATTTTACACCTTTTTCCACCATCGACGTTTCGAGAATCAAGATCGGAGCAAGGGAAGAACAACTCCATCATCTAATAACAAAAACCAAACCTGCAAACATAAGGCAATTGTTTATCTTTAATTCTTTTGTGGTTGAAATTGCATGATTGGGTGATTTCTTGGGATTTATATGGGTTGTAATTCATGATATGGGGTAGGATTCATGTTTGAAATAATCCTTGTACATTGCTATTGTGAAATCTAATATTACATGATGATAAACTTTAAAGAAATCTGGAAATATTGATGAACATGCATGAAGAATATCAAAACTAGAGTTTTATGATATATGGAGATTAAATCTGTTTATGGTTTGTTTTCTTAAAGATTTGTTGTTATATAATTACGTTAGATATTGTCCATATACATATGTTTGATGATTGGGTATGTTATATGGGAGTTTGGGACGGTTTCATGGAGGTTTGATGGGTTAACAATGGTGAAAAATGCAATCGAAAATAAGCTGTCAAATAAATGTCAATTGATCGATTGAGGTATGTCGATCGATGGATGGATGGATCGATCGATCAGTTTTTCAATCGATCGACCAAAGCTGAAATCGGGCCCTTTTTTATTTACATAGTTTTCCTTGCCGACGATTGTGGGGGACTTACGTAAATGTTGTATTAACCACATAAGGACATATAGAATATCAATTTAAATATAGTTAAGGCCTGACTTAGTCTTAATGAGGGTAAATTAGGATTAAGACCGACGAGAATTAAACGGTTGTGTTATTTATCGAGAATTTGCAAATCGGGGTACGTGAAGAGAAAACAATAACTCAAGATTAGTACCACTAGGATAGGGATGTATTAACTACTGAAATTATTTAAGAGATAATGATGACCCTTCGGGTATTGAGTGATACTCGAAAGAAAAGAAAAGATAATTGAGTGTGAATCGTTACTACGTTGGGTATTCGAGAGATATATATTTACTACGTACTTGATATATTATGAGTTGTGTGTATACCTATAATGGAGATATTTATAGGTTGTGTGTATACATATTATGTACTTTATTACATGTGTAAACATACCTATGCTTCCTGCTATCACTGGAGGTTCCGCTCAGTGGGCGATCCCACCTTGGCAGTGATAGCGAGGTTTGTATGTGTGCCCCAGAATATAGAACTTAGGGCGTCTCACAATTTGAAAGTACAATAGTGGGACTGGCAGTTCATTTGGCTATGTTAGGTATGTGCATATCCCAAAGGATTAGAACTATGTTCACCTCCATTGTGTATTATTTGATTTATGGTTCGAGGTGACATTCCTAACCGATAGTCCTTGACTCGATATGAGAGGTACATGAACTTGATAGGAGAGTATGTATTCATCGCAATGGCCATTCCGGGGATGCTACAGTTATATAAATAATAGTGTGGTATATATATACAAGTGTAATTATTCTACTTTTGTGTGATGGCAGAAAAGATAAATAATGAATATTTAAAAGTAATTTAAATAAGAGAAACTTAATTAACAGTTCGATAATAATATTCAGTTACTATTAATTATTGGTTTACAGTAGCATATCGTATGGGGCGTACAGGTGATCTAAAATCGTTGTGATTAGTTAGATACTTATGTCTAGTTAGGTTGGGTATCAAAACTAGGTGGCTTTAATAGGAGATGTTAGGTGTGCACTATAGTTAAAAGGTGGGGAACACAAAGGTGCGTGCGTAAAAGTAACGTGTGCATCTAATAACTACTTTTCATTGCAATTTAAATATTCATTATGTTTTTCAAAGGTTTTGGGTTCTTATCCATATCAAATCTATTTTCCTAAAATTGTTAGGTATCCAACTATAGGGACGTCAAACAATATGATTCATTCCATGGATACGTACATGTAGCTCTTGTGGAGGCGTGCAGGACTCTAGTAGACGTTTCAGTTATTTCATTCCATGATTATTATTCATGTTCAGTATTTCATTTGAGCATGTTGCCCCTTCAGTTTATACATTTATTAAGATTTAGTTACTAGACTTTGTATTTAGATTAAGTTTCATTTTAGTAGACTTATTATTTGGATGTTGGTTTTGGAGATGATGGTTTATTCAGCATTTATCATTTATTTATTTTATCCTACGATGTTTCAGACTTCAATCATTGTTTGGATGAGTTATATTATTTTATTTTCGCATATTGTTATATGTAAATGAAAGATAAAATTTGGCACTAACTTAAATTAACATAAGTGGTTAGTAATATAAAAAGTTTTCTACATTGATTAAAAGAATGAACCAAATGAGATTCCTGTTTGTTTTAGTAAAGGATTGATCACCCGTGATTAAAATACGTGGGGTGTCACACATACCACATATGAGGTCTACAATTGCGAGCCATTTTTAAAATAGTAAAGAAAATATTTTTGAGTTGATTTTTTTTGTATGGTGTTTAAACATTTCAAGGAACTCTACAAAAAATCAGTTGAAAATATTTTTTTTGTTATTTTAAAAAATCGGACAAACTATGAGAGTTTTTAACCTATTAAAAACTGAAATAGTTTGCGTGATTTTTTGGAAGATAGTAAAAAAATTGTTTTGATCTGATTTCTTTGTGAGAAGTTACCAGAAATGCTTAAAGACCACACAAAAAAATGAATTAAAATATAGTTTTTTTTTCTATTTAAAAAAGGTTACCCGCATAGGTGATATGTATTGGTGATGTGTATGAGAGCTGATTAGGCGTAAATATTTCATAATTATCCCCTCAATTTCGGTTATTTTATGGTCTCATGCATTGCAATTAACCCGAATTTATCTCATATTTTTGCTACTATCCCCCTTTGGAGAGTATTTCTTATTTTATGTATTTCCCATGTGTTTTATAGGCATTTCATGTCAGTCAACGCGGGAGAGAAATCGAAACAGTGAAAGAAACAAAAGAAAGGGAGTTGAAAGAGATTTTTGTAATTTTGCAGCCTTATTCCGGAGGTGGGGCGAACTAGAAAGTTGAAGAGCTTGAAGTAAAAAGATTACTAGAAAAATGTAACCTCAATTCGAGCTATGGTGAAGAAGTTATTCGTGTTTAAAGTTGAGAAGAAAATCTTGGGGTAAAAGAGGAATTTTAGAAAATTGACAAGGGAACCAGTTTGGAGGTAGAAACGAACCGGTTCGGATAAACTGAACACAAAATTTTCAATTATTCTGAAATTTTACCTGGAGTTGTATGGGTTTAGGACTCTCGTAAAAACAGGTTCATTGAGTTGTAAACTAACATTAGTCATATCTAACTTTACTTTTAACCTAGTTTTGAGAGGAGAAAAAGAGGTAAGACCATAGGAGATTAATTTTTACACCAACTTTATGCTTTGTGGATTCTTTTCATGCAATAATCAATATAGTTTATCCTTCTCTCCTTTAATCTTTGCCCTTAATTATTTTTCTAGTTTTCTTGCATTGTTTATTCATTCTTGCATATTTAGATACGTATTGATAATGAATAAATTAACACACAATGTTAAAGTCATGTATTTAATTAGTAACGTAATGCCTAGATAGGTTTCTATGGGTTGGAATGCATGAACCCAACCCTAAGTGGTTCACATGGATGTAAAAATAAGTCCTTGAGTTACATAATTAATTGAAAACGTGTCATTTTGTTAATGCAACCGTCGTAGGACTTTTAATTCCATTTGCCCTAGGTAGCCGAAGTGTTTAAGAATGCGATGATCTTGTTGATCATCTCGTCGTGTACTTTCTTTTTGTTCTTGATTACGTATTGTGAGGGTTCATTCATTCATATATGTAATACTTTAAATAAATAAAGTTTTCGTTTCAATTAAGTATTTAATTCTCGACTATTTTTTATCCGGTAAAATTACTAGGGGTTAGGGGATTGTATGATGACCTTATCTTTCTTTTATACTAATTAATTCGTGATTTGTTAAGTCTTGCATGCATAGTTAATTTAGATAGGATTTCATTCCTTTTGTAGTAGTAATAAATAGTCTCATCATAATCATCTTTTCTTCCTTTTTCATGAGTCAATCATTAGGGAACATAGGGTTAATCTTCTTACTTAGTAGTCGTCACGAGTATTCATCTTAGTCCCTGAGTTCGACAATCGATTTATTGGATTATTACTTGATCGATCGGTGTACACTTGAACCTTAATCACATGCGTTAGAGACACATTTATATTCATGTCAAGTTTTTGGCGTTGTTGTCGCGGACTAGCTAGACATTTAGGTTAGATCGATTTAATCCAAAATTTGACTGTAATTCATAAAAAGCTTAAAAAAATCAGAAATCAAAATTTCTTTTAAAAAAATAGAATCTCTCAAATCCTTACATGCAAAATCCTCAACCAACTGCTCAGCCTACTCCTACTAGAATTCACGAAAATCCTAGAGTAGAGTACAATTCCGATAGCTCACACACTGCATGTATTCCACAGTTTTTTGTTCCACCTCCTACACCACCTAACTCTATCTCGAGTCACACGTCTAGAGAGTTTGGAAAGGTAAGTGATATTATTAGTGTGAGTGCAATGTCGGATCAAGGTACTTTTGGTATGGGTGAGGGTGAGTTACCATACCGACCCATAAGACACCTCTTATATCCGAGCGAACCGCCACTCCTGGGTGCATTATATTCCTGTATAATACGGGGCAATTTCATTTTTGAAATGGGATGGTTCAAATCCTCCCTACATTCCACGGTATGGAGTCAAAAAAATCCTACCTCCACATTACAGGGATCGAGGAGGCGTGCGAGACCTTCACCAATCAACGTTCACTGCGGATATCATTCACCTTAAACTTTTTCCCTTCTCCCTAAAGGATAAGGCCTAGACTTTGCTATGGTATTTGGCACCAAACTCCATTGAAACGTGTAGGGACATGCAAGCAAAGTATCTCCAAAAATTCTTCCCCCCAGATCAAACCAATTCCATCAAAGCTAAAATTCAAACGTTTAAACAACTCGAAACGAGCCTTTCGATAGACGTTTGGAGCGTTTCAATGAGCTGCTTAATATGTGCTTACACCACGGTTTCGAGAAGTGGATACTTATCTCCTTTTTCCATCACGGGCTAAGCTTAAGTTCCGAATAACTCATTGAAACCATATTCCCCAAGGAGTTTCTAGCGTTAGACACGGACGATACAGAGGCTCACCTTAAGTATGTCGCCGAGACTACTCAAGCGTGGGATACATACGATCCAAACACCCAACCCCGGGACCGATAAATGTCCACAACTTCTTATGCGTCCGAACTTTATCACTTGGAGAAAGAAGATAAGTTGAAGCTTCAAATCAAAAAACTTACCAAAAGGTTAGAAGGCCTAGTTGAATTGAGAGGAAGAGAAACATCCAACTCCACTCAAGTGTCAATAGAATAGGTGTGTGCAATTTGTAAGGACGGACATCCAACGAAGGAATGCCCGACAATACCTGTCTACAAAGTGATGCTTCAAGAGCAAGTGGAAGTGGTAGGAGCTTTTAAGGGTAATTTTAATGCCCCTCACAGGAATTCTTTTAACCCTTAGTTTTAATTATGGACAAGCACACACAGCGATGAATCCTAATTCACATGTTTCCCCCACCTCCACCATCGCTCCCGCATTTACCACAAGCTCCCACTATGCAAGAACCACCTCTGGCGCCTTATATCACCCCACTGCGTAGAAACCTCGAGGACACTTTGAACAAATTTATGCAAACTCAGTCGACGATCAATGCTCAAAATTCCCAAATTTTTTCCAAATTAAAAGCATTGTTGTCCAAGTTACAATCATCCATAAGTGTCTAAGAGTTACAGACCAAGGTCATAGACCTCCCCAAGGTCAAAATAGTGTTATCTTTACTTTTGATGATAATAAAGAGCAATGTCAATCCGTTACCACTCAACGTAGTGGGAGAGTTGTTGATTTATCACCTCCCCCACATGACGAGCTTAAAGATAAGGAGGTTTCGCCCGACACGAAAGAGGATGAAGATGCCCCTTGAATGAGATTAACAATGATGGAACTATTAGGCCCGAGGTTATAGTGAAACCACCCACTTCTGTTACTTTCCCTCAACGGTTGGTTCCTCCTCCTAAAGGAGCCTCCCGTGAAGATGTGATAAAGTAAGTCAAGTTTAATTTACCATTTATCGAGGCAATTAATCAAATTCCTTCCTATGAAAAGTTCCTTAAAGACTTTTTGACTATGAAACGTAGACTAAAGGTGAAAAATAATGTTTTCCTAGAACAAAACATGAGCTCAGTTCTTTTAAGTGACCTCCCATCGAAGTTTAAAGATCCGGGTGCATCGACCATTTTGTGCATCATTGGAGAGATCCGCATTGAGAGAGACTTATTATATTTAGGGGTGAGTGTTAACATTATCCCTTACTCTATCTATAGGTAATTATATTTAGGGGACCTCAATCCGACTAAGATCAATCTCCAACTTGCGGGCCATGCCGTGAAGATACCTCGAGGGATTGTTGAGGACGTGATAGTCTAAATGGACACGGATGAGGATGGGAGTGCGACGGATGAGGATGTGAGAGATGTTAGTTAGGTTTTAGATTCGAGGAATTACCACCGAAGGATTCGCGCACGCATCCCTCCGATGAGAAATTTTCCACCCTCGAATTGAAGAAACTACCCTTAAAAGTAAAATATGCTTTTTGGGAGAGGATGAGACATTTCCCGTTATTGTCTCCTCACACCTAAATAAAGAGTAAGAGGGTAAGATATTATTTATTTTGAGGAAGCACCGTAGTGATTTTGGTTGGAGCATGACGGATTTGAAGGGTATAAGTCCCCTAATTTGTACCCACAAAATCTACCTTGAGGAGGACGTGAAGCCTTCGAGGGAGATGCAAAGGCGTTCAAATCCCACGATGAAAGATGTCGTGAGGGAAGAAATTATTAAGTTATTAGACGAAGGAATCATTTACCCCATTTTGGATAGCAAGTGGGTGAGTCCTATTCAAGTCATCCCGAAGAAGTTGGTAATGACTGTGGTCGAAAATGCAAAGGGTGAGCTTATTCCACAACGTACCACCATCGGGTGGCATGTTTAAATTGACTACCGAAAGATCAATTACAACACTAGGAAAAATCATTTCCCCTTACCATTTATTGACCAAATGCTAAAGCGAGTAGTGAGGCACGCATTCTATTTCTTTCTCGACTGTTATTTCGGGTATAACCAAATCGAGGTAGATGTGGTAGATCAAGAAAAGACGATGTTTACATGTCCCTTTGCCACATTGTCCTACCAACATATGCCTTTTAGATTATGTAATCCACTCGCAACCTTTCAAAGGTGCATGCTTAGTTTTTTTGGCGATATGGTTGAAAGGGGCCGTGAGTTTTTTATGGTTAATTTTAGTGTCTTCGGCCCCTCTTTTGACCTTTGCCTCATAAATCTTGAGAAAGTGTTAGCTCGTTATATGGAAAAGAACTTGGTACTAAATTGACAGAAGTGTCATTTAATGGTTAACGAAGGTATAATTCTTGGCCACATGGTTTAGTCCAAAGGTATTGAGGTGGATAGGGTAAAAATAGACGTCATTGCCAATCTTCCCCCACCTAAGTCACTAAAGGACATGTGCTCATTCCTGGGCCACGGGAGTTTCTATCAGAGGTTTATTAAGGACATTAGTTCCATCGCTAGGCCCTTATGTAACCTACTTGTAAAAGATGCCCCTTTTAGGGGAATGAAGCATGCCAAAGTCCTTTCACAAAATTGAAAAGCCTGCTCGTGTCTGCTCCCATTATGCAAGCGCCAGATTCTTCCCTTCCATTCGAGCTTATATGTGATGCGAGTGATTATTCTATAGGGGTTGTTTTAGGTTAAATAAAAGATAAGAAGGCTCGCATCATCTACTATTATAGCCGGACGTTAATCGAACCATAAATCAATTACTCCACCATTAAGAAAGAATTCCTAGCCGTAGTTTTTGCCCTATTCAAATTCTGATCTTACCTCATAGGTTCGCCCATTATATGCTTCACCGGCCACACGGCTCTTAAGTACTTCCTTTCCAAAAAGGGTGCTAAACTGCGCCTCATAAAGTTGATACTACTCCTATAAGAGTTCAAAATCTCTATAAAGGATAATAATGGAGTAGAAAACATCATAGCTGACCATTTGTCGTGGCTTCGGTCCGACGTACCTAGTCATCCCATACCCATAGATGAATACTTTTTGGATGATCAATTATTTTCCACTTCTTGTCTCCCCTGGTTTGTGGATATAATGAATTACCTTGTCACGAGGGTCATCCCCCCAATCTGACACCGCAACAGAAAAATAAGTTCCTAACTTGGTCGCACATGTTCTTCTATGACTATCCCTATTTGTTCAAATATTGCGCAGACCAAATCATCCAAAGATGTTTAACGAATGACGATATACCTAGGGTCATCCAATTTTATCATGTGGAATCTTGTGGAGGGAAATTTATGACGAATAAGACGGCCACTAAGATTATTCAATACGGCCTCTATTGGCCCACAATTTCTTGGGATGTAAGGGCTTATTGCAAATCTTGCGATAGATGTCAAAAGATGGTAGCCATCACTCGACGAGACATGATGCCATTGACCCTTGATCTCGCCACCGATATATTCGATTATTGGGTGATGACTTTATCGTTCTGTTTCCTCTCTCCTTTGTATTCCTATACATCCTAATCGCGATAGATTACGTGTTCAAATTGGTTGAGTCCATAACTACTAAGACAAATGACAAGAAGGTGGTGAAAAAGTTTTTATAAGAACATATATTTTCTCGCTTTGAATCTCCGAAGGTAATCATTAGTGATAACGACAAACACTTTTGCAATAGGCCATTTGAAAAACTTATGAGAAAGTATGGGGTCGTCCATAAGGTTCGTACCACTTATCACCCCCAAATGAACGAACAAGTCAAGCTAGCAAATCGTCAAATTAAGTAAATTCTAGAGAAGACTGTTGATCCTAACCGGAAAGATTGGTATCTCTAGTTAAATGATGAATTATGGAACACATACAAGAACCCCCTCGGGATGTCCCAATTTAACTTTGTCTATGGCGAGCCTTGCCATTTTCTCGTGGATCTAGATCACAAGGCATACTGGGCAATCAAGACATTGAACTATAACTTGGATAAAGTCGGTGAGGCTCGCAAGATTCAATTTAATGAGTTGGAAGAAATATTCAACAATGCGTATGAGAGTGCTAAAATATCCAAGGAAATGATGAAACTTGTGCATGATCTAATTATCCATCGAAAGGAGTTTCATTCGGGTAAAAAAGTGCTCCAATACAACTCACGTTTACACTTGTTTCCCAACAAGTTATGTTCTTTGTGGACCGGCCCATTTGTTGTGAGAGAGATGTTTCCCTATGGAGCCATTGAGTTAGAAGATCCAAAGGGTGGGGGACATGTTTAAGGTGAATGGACAATTCCTAAAGCCATACCTAGAGGTGTGTGCTGAGGAAGCCGACACAATTTTGTTGTCGAACCTCGTTTATAGGGTTGAATGAGTTTAGAGGAGAGGTGGTCACATCCCCGATTCGTATGAGGTGAGTAAATGTTCTATACTAGCGAGTTTAATCCATTTTAGTTAGTTTAGAGGTCTATAGAATCCTTAGGTTAGGAAAGTTAGGAGCGCCACATCAGATTTTCAAGAAGTAGAGAGAAAATGCACATTTGAGAGTGATGTTAAAGTGACCAGGGGTCCCAAAGTGTTTAGGGAGGCTTGAGATACATTGGAGAGGATAAATTCAGAGTTGGAACACTTTGAATAGGAAAAACATGGTAAATGTGATGTTTGAGGTAGTAAGATTGGCCGTAATGTAGACTGTGCAAATCGGTTCTCTTACACACCCGAATCGGTTCGGATGACCTGAACAAAAATTGTCTACCCTTTCCCAAATTCCTCCCGCCTTTCCCAGTTCACTCCCTACGAAATTCCTCCCCCCAATCTTACCCCCAACCACTTTTTCAACTTTTACCCTTCCCTCCACACTTTCCACCCTCCACCTTCTCCATTTCCCCACAATACCCAGCCCCTCCCCACTTATAAATACCACCCCTTCTTACCCTTTCCTTCACACCAAACATCCTTTTGTCCTATACTATCCAAATTCCTCAAATCTACACTAAGAAATTCTCCATGGCTCCCCTTCGCACCAACCACGTCCGCAAACAAGACTCCACCACCATCCACCACAAGGGGGTCAACCACGAGTTCTGATAAGCAAGAAACCACGAGGAAAGTGTATAGAGATATACGCCAATTGTTATTCTCAGCTCCCGCCTCGATCAAAACCATAAACCGTTGACTACACTCTTTTAAGGGAGTACAACTGCCAGTCCGGGTATCGATTCCAAAGAGAAATGCAGCTAGAATATTAATTGGTTTAATACCTCTAAATAAAAGTGTAAAAGATGATTGTTATCAAAAATAAAAGGAAAAGATAATATAGGCATGTGTATTTAAACTAGATTAACAAAAGGAATAAAAATTATAGGTTGCGACATATATCCATCACCTCAAGTTAACTAGTATAAATGGTTACATGGGTCGATGAATCTACTAAAATTGAATCTCATTTTATCAATTAATTAAATCTAGAGTTGTCACACCCCTAAATTTGCATGAAAGCCTACTATGATTTTGGCGTCAATAAATGCCCTGAAAATTACACACGTAAGGTCGTAAATACGGGGCATACATGATATACCCCATTAAATCTCCTAGGAATAAAATAAAGGACAGCACAATCGAGATAAGAACAAATCAACTCCATCGCCAAAGCTAAGCAACCAAATCAACCATATGTGAGTTCAATCAAACCCAACCTAAACTAAGTTAGACACTAAACATAATGAAATAAAAAATTAAAGCAACTAATTAAGAGCGAAAAAGAAATAAATTAACAACAAAAATTATCTAGGCATGGAGATAAATAATAAAGCATGAGAAATAAAGGAATACGAAGCTTGAATAAGAGGGAAGAATATGAATAGTAATAAGAAGCTCACATAAATTGGTATTACCCACAAAAATGGAGGAGAGGGGAAAAACTCCACAAAAATTCCCAATTCTTCAAACCCCAGAACTAAATTAACTAAGGAGATATAAAAAATAAGAGTTCTTTACAAAATCAAATAAGTCTAGCTTTTATACTAAGTGGGAATAAAAAAGAAAACAAAAAAGAAAAGGAAACAACTAGCATCGAAATCTCGGTCAAAAATAGAGGGCTGGTCGACCGAGGATGGTAACCGATCCACCGTCGGAAAGAAAAAGAGCCCACTGCTAGCAATCGTAAGCCAATTTCGGAGCACCGATCAATCGGGTGTCAGAGTCGGTCGAACGGTGGCAGCACTTCAAGTCCCCTATTATCGGCACCAGGAAAAACTTGAAAACTCGATCGATCGGGGGTCAGGGTCGGTCGACGGCTAGTAGCACTTCCTCACATACAATTTGCTGCTAAAAGTTGATGCCAATAATGGTTAACCCAAGACCTGACCTTTATGTGTGTGTGGACCAAATACCTTCGCAATCGCCATAGACCTATTGATGAAATTAGGGGCACGGACAAGGATGTCTTTTCTTTATTTGTTTTCCTTTTTTTTGTTATTTCCTAAATCTCTCCCCCGCTTAACCGCCTGTACCATCTTCATTAGGACTCGGATTCATGCACCATTCACGGCCACACGAGGCTTGTTCTGAGGGACTCAACTTTCGTGAATACTTTGGGTAAATCCCAAAGTGTGAATTTACTGATTTTCCCCAGAACATGGGGATGTCAACGAGACTTTACCAGATTGCAACCAAAGTTCCCACTAAGTAGCATAACACCTAGAAAATCTCAATAATACCTCAAATAACACGTTAACATATAAAATATAGGTTGTCTCGTTAATGAGCATAATTATAGGAATTAAGGTACCTAAGGGGACTAAAATGCATAAGTTTCGAGGATATTTAAATGCAATATTCAGATCGAATCACACCCCCTAACTTACACATTGCTAGTCCTTGACAATGAAATTCAAAGCAAGAAGAACTATAAGAAAACCAGAAGACGGGAGATAAATACAAAAGAGATAAAAAAAACCTTTCGCGGGCAAACGATTGCATTTAAAATATGCAAAATGCCATTAAACCCCTAGGTTACCCTAGTGGACGAGTGTCATCTCGTGAGGGTTTTTAGGGATGAAACCCACAAACATCAAAGTTACCTCAAAATGTATGCCCAATCACATGTGATAATTCCAACAATACGAAAAATATTTCAAACACTTTATTAGCAAAGTGAATGAATTCACGTGGAAGTTCGTTGTTAGTAACATTATAGACTGAACTTCATAGAATTGAAACCTTAAAAATGGGAGGGGAGTGAGTACATGCAAAGTAAGAGTTGGAGAAAACTTATATAAACCGGATAAACATTAAAGCGTGCATATATCAATCCTCTCTGGGTTTTATGCTTAACAAATGAAATCACTATGAAAATGGAAGAAATACACGGGACATACGGGCTTAAAAAGTAAATGTAAATGGAAACTAGGCCACGCATTTGCCACAAATGAAGAAGGCTATATATAAAATAAAAACTTGTAATCTTAATGAAAGATACCGATCGTTAAAGGATGCGAAATGCATTTTCACAGTTTATGAAAACTATTTAAACACTTGAATTACATTTGACCTAGGATCACATAGGACTTAATAGGGTTGTAATGTAGGTTTGGGGCTAAGGTTATGAAAATAAGGGTAAATATGTACGGATTCAACGAGTTCGGGGATGAAAACTCGGGATATTGGAAAATTGGAAAAAGATTTCCATAACAAGCATTAGATATGAAATATGAGAGATCAAATAAAGGTTATTGAAAATTAAATACAATATGTACATCTTTCCCTTTCTTTTATTTTCTTCATTTTCTAACTTTTTCTTTTGTTTTCTTAGTTATCTTTTTCTTCTCCTTTTCACTTCTTTCTTTTCTTTACTCATTCTCGCATGCTTAGTTTCATTCATAAAACAACAAACATCATTCAATCCAAAGTATCATTCCAAACCAAGGTATGAAAAGTAATAAGTATGGTGTAAAACTCCAATTTGGAGTTGGTTATGGGATTTGGGGTTATGAAATGAAAGGCTAATATTAAGGCTCAAAGGGGTTGGCGAGGGAAAACATTCAAAGTGAGGTCAAGGTCAATATGGGTGATGTAATAAAGATGGCCTACAATCCTTTCCTAAAATGTACGCAATTTTCGAGTCAAAACAACTTTGAAAATCATGATCAAGTAACACATTTCAAGATGTAAACTCAAATAGTGAATGACCAATGAAAGAATAGTGAGATTACCAACGACTGTAACGTTTTCAATGGGGAAAGAGTAGTACATAACACTCATAAATGAAGAAAAACCCAAATCTCACTCGGTGTAAGTGTATTAGATGGAACAAAAGATTACCAAGTTATAAAAATTTTAAACCAAATCAATAAAATAAGGAAATTGCATGTGCTCATGGGATTAAAGTTTAATTCATGAAGTTATTCATAATATTAATGATTTGGGAACTAAAGTCTACTAACATCTAAAATAGAGAACATGCATCATTGAATTGTCTATTAGATCGTGCATTTATTAAAATTTATGATCGGAAACAAAGGCAAAATGCCTAACAAAGGAGAAAAAAGAAAGAAAATCTTTTTGAAAATTTCAATTTTTTACCAGAAAAGATGGCTTGAAAAGAACATATAATCAAAATCATGGACTAAGAAAAATGATGGATAGAATATCCAACACCCCCTAACTAAAACAATGCATTTTCCTCAATGTGAATTAATAACCAAGTTAAAGTGAGGAAAATAGTGATATTACCCAAAATGAAGCAATATCCGGAGCGTATAAGTCCAATGATTCTATAAAATATGTTAGCACCAAGCATAAAGAAAAGAAGGAATAAAACTTTAAATAATTACACTTGAAAAAGGAAAAAGAAAAACGTAAGATACTATGTACAACCTACAATTTTAACTTCTAACTAACTATACACTAGAAGTTGAAATTTTTGAGGGTCCACCCAAAATACTGTTTGACTTTGATGGATCAATGGGGACCCCCCTTATTATGCATACCTTCTGAAAATATGAATTCGGTTTGAATAACGGAAGGCATCTGTAATACCCCGTATTTTCATGGCTTTTAAATTTAAGGATTAATTAAATTTAATTGAGATAAATTAATTTAATTTTAATCCGAAATGTTGTTTTAAATATTTACTAGCGTGACAAGAGTTAGTATTTATTGGGAATATATTATTTGTTGCATATTACTGGATGAGTATAGTAATATATGAGATTTATTTTTATAATATTGTCACGTGTGAATAAAATGACAATTGTGGAAATTTAAGTCGGGACGCGCCTGTGTCGTGTCGGGACTAAATGTGGATTAATAAAAGTGAATATTTTATAGGTTGTTCATATGGTCGTTTTGAGTGCGCCAACGCGTCCGGAAGGGTCGAGATAGTCAGAAAAGTATACCCGGGGGTTTGATTTGGGTCTCGGGGCATTTTTAGGCCTAATTAGTACCCCAGGAGGGCATTTTAGTCATTTTGTATTTTTGGGTAATTAAACCCACGAAAATTAAAGGGGTTATATCAGATTTTTAGGTTATCTCCTAGGGTTAGATAACTCAAAACACTAGAACGGCCATTGGATAGGAGAGGAGAGAGCTCTCAAGGCATTCCAAGTCTCAAAACTCATCCGTTTACACCGCCGCCACCGCCAACGCGTAGATCGCGAGATGGGGAACGCAAACCCACCAAATTCAACACCAAACCAGATTTCTGAAAATCCCAGGCAAGTGTTTATCTTGCTTATTTCATTGATGCATCATCCATATTAGTTTAGGAGTTATTAGGATGAGAATTATGGAAGAAAAACCCAATTTGAGATGGAAAATTTTCATGTAGTGATGATTTATATGATATTCTGGAAACCCTTTGTCATGTAAAGGATTAAGAGTTTGATTAAGAAAAGAGTTCTAATCAGATAAAAACATTAAAACATTTATTCCGGACGATCGGACCGTTGGAATTGGATGAAATTTTACAGAGAATTAGCTGAAGACGAGAGGAAGCTACAGAAAAAAAATCAGCCCGATCGGACTGTTCAATATTTTTTAATATTTTTTTTTGCTAGACAGTTTTATGTTTTGAGGACTCTTAGAGATAATAAAAATTCATTTAAAACTCCATTTTAATTCCAATTTCGAAACCGTTTCAAATTCTCATCTTTGAAAATAATATTCAAAATCCTTTAATGTAAGGCGAAATCTATATTTTTCGGATATTTTGCATAAGGGATAATGTAAGTATATATTAAAGGGGAGAGGCACGTAACTGAATTGTACATTTGGAAGAATAGAGTCCATGAGGGTTACATAGTAAGTTGGAAAAACCCTTCGAATTAAAGTTAGAAACGAACCATTATACTTGATAAATAATAATGGGAAAATAAGGATAAATGTTGTGAATGTGGGTTATTAGATAAACCTAAATTGATATAATAAAAGTGGTATATTTATATGATTGTGTATGCATATATTATATACTTGTGAAAATCATGCCAGCGCTACTTGCTATCCCTGAGGTTACCGCGCTGGGACGATCTTATCTCGTGTGCCTTATGGGGGATATTGACTCATACCCTAGAAGATAGGAATCCTAGGTATAGGCTATCGAATCGGTAGTCACGGTCCTAAGAGACGTGAGGGTATGTACTGACCTCTTGGACTTGAAAACTATGCTTCGCCTCAATATTGTTTGTGTATGTATTTATACAGTTCGAGAGTGATTCCGAACTTGTATTCCCTTTAGTACGATTGATACGGGGACTGGATAATAGAGTATGCCCGCACCATAGTTTTTATGTGGGGTACTGTTATGATATATATATTATACGAGTAGTTAATATATATATATGAAATTCTGAAATCTGGAACTGCCTACTATGATTTGATATGTAGGACATGGTTGATGACTCAAATTGTAAATAATTGTTTTAAGAAAGTATAATATGACACTGGAAAACTTTATTAATTAATAAAGTTAAAAGGAGAACCTTGGTTACAAATTGAAATCTTACGTTTTAAATACTTGGGTTGTTCAGTTGTAAATCCTGCGAATAACCTAAGATAAGTTAAATCATTGGGGAAAGATAGTGTGGTATATGACGAGATAGACCATTGGCAAGGTTAGTGCGATAGGTGTGCACATTAGAAGAGAGGTGAGAATTTCTCAAGAGAGTGTCGCACTAATATGTTGTTGCATTAGCATGTAATCAATTTAAATACTTGCTAAACGAATTTTTAAATCATATACACTATCGGGCTCTGACCCGTTTCTATTTCCTTTTCTCTCTTGTATATATATGTATGTATTACAGGTGCCCAGCCACAGGGGCGTCTTACTTAGGATCCTTTGGAAGGAACGTGCTGCAGCTTAGGTGGGAGTTGCAGGCCTGTTGTTTAGACGGCTTCATCCATTTGATTCTACTCCTAGTTCAGTTTTATCCAGCAGGTCCATGTATCGCCCTCTTTCTATTATTTAGTTGGTATTGTCAGAGATTGAAATTTTTACTTTCAGTACCTTTATTTCGGGATTTATTACTGTCAGGATGTTTTCCTTTAGTGTTGTAAATGTTGGGATTTATTATTGATGATTAAATTCGTGTATGTTCAATTCTATTTTTATTCTTAATGTGTGACTCTTTAGATGTTAATGGTTTAAGGTTTTATAACCGGATTTAATAAAATGAGAATAATGTTTTAAATGGTTTTGACACTTAGCTTAATTATTTAGGGTGTTTAAATTGGAAAAGTATTTTTACGACAATGATGCTAAGAATGAACCAACTGTTCACCTTGATTTTAATTTAATAAAGGAGTGATCGCCCGATATTTAATTATGCGGGGTGTCACAGGTGGTATCAGAGCATCAGGTTCTAGTGTCCTTAGGATCTGTACGGCTTATTATGCTTTCAATGTTGCTTTGTTTGTTATAGAGCCCTATGTTTAGGATTATCGATTCCTTTGACGCGATTTCGTTCTCCTGCTATAATGTGTATACACTAGTGAATTCTAATTTCGTTCGGATGTGTGCGTGTGCCGAACGATGACGGATGTCAGAAGACGACCGTTAAGCGTACATCAGGAGGCGGGGCTCAGTTGAGACTATGAAATATATCCGAGGATGATGACCGTAGTCGAGGTCACCTCCATTATGGCATGAGAAGCCACGACTAGAAAGGCGACTACGGCGGAGCAATGATTTTCAAATGCTGTTATAATCAAATGAGGTGCTAGGGTAAACTTACCCAACGTATTACAAAAATGTGTAGAGACTGTCAGTGGGAAATTTTAGAAACGTGAAAATTGTATGTGTTTACCAAAGGAGGTAAAGTATCCAAAGGCTTAAATATTGGACGGAGTGTGGCAAACTGAAAGTGAAAATTTAGAGAAAATTTTCTTGGCTTTCGGGACGAAATTATAATGGTTAGAGTCAACCACCAATTTTAGAAGTGGAATGATATGCCTATAGGAGAACCTTAGGTACAGTGTTGACCGTATGTTATTTCCTCAACTGTTCAGGATGAGAAGCAAATGTGGTTCTGAACTCATCGCAGGAGGGCATGACAGAAGTCCAATTGTGGATATGAATCCTAATCGTTAGCAAATTTTGTATCGAAAGAGGTAGATACTAGTGGAGGAAACGACTCCAAGTGGGAGACCAACTTGTAATAATAGTTGATAATACTCGAGGAGGAAATTCTGATGGACGACCGATTCAGAGGTTGACAATGTCATATTTTGTCAATATAGATGATAACGCTTCTTTGTGGGGGAAGTTAAAGGAATCGAAGAATTTAGTCGAGAATAAGACTGAATACAACGGTGGTGGTATAGCACCACAAATGGATGTGGATACACATCAGGAAAACCATTTAAATGATTCAGATAGTTAAATTATTACCAAGTGATGGTAAATTCAGTAAGTACTATTATAGATAGTAACATGATCTTTATGGCCTAAAAAGCTAAGGGAACAATCGGGATGGCTAACAGGAATCGAGTATACTAAAGTCCGAGAGAAGGACAATCCTAACCTGGTTAGTAGGACAGGTGATAAGTGGATTATGTGTTGAGGTATTTTGGTGAGGAGTGAAATTGCTCGCGATAATATGTTCTAAAGTGGGAAAAAGGGACAAGAATACGGTGCCTAGTAAAGGACGACGACTAAAAATAATTTTGTTTTGGTTTGGGCATACGTGTTACGTCCGAAAACCATTTGTGCAGTCAAGACGATTGTCAGGATGGATGTATAAGTTGTATCCTTAGAGGATGCGGCGTGTTTATGTGACACGAGCGAGTCACCATATTTTGTTCATTGCTAGATTAGCATGTGAGACGAGTTAAATGCATATCATTATAAATGTTACAATAATGTGAATATTTTTCCTTAGTATAGCGGGATTTTATTTGGTGCTATCCACGGGGGATGAATGAGTATATTAACAGTGTTTTATACTTTATTGAGGTTACTCGTTGTAGTGATGCGATACACGAGTATGATATTATCTTTTTTAAAATGTTATAGAAATGGGTAGTATGATAGTGGGAATTTATTGCAAGGCTATCGGAGTAGTTACATTAGTGCAACACGTTTTGTTTTGGCAAGGCTTTACCAGTAAGAAGGTTGGACTCGCACTTATATTATCTATCCTAGAGACTTCGGAGGAGATAGTGGGCTCGAGATATTCGATACCAATGTATGTATAGACTTTTTCAATATGATTCAGTATGTACCGGGATTTACCATTGAGCGAAAAGACTTGACTCGGTATTATGTTTAGCACTCCGGACTTAGTGATAGGAATAGTGCAGTGTTATATTTATCCTTAAGAGATGTGGGAGTTAAGAGTTATACCCCTAATGTTAGAAAAAGGAAATTTAGATAATTTCGATCGTATGTATCCGAGGTTTATAGAATGTAATTACATCAAACAATACGGGACGATAGTGAAATTGGTGAAACATTCTTTGTTAAGCATAATTACGGGAGAAATTGTAACTTTTCTGTCAAGGGACGGAATAAAGGGGTATATACTATGGATGGAGGACCTAACGGATTTCGATAACCGACAATGCTAGGTAGTAGTGTATCGGGGGGGTTCCTTATTTGGATTTCACTTTGTGAGACATCCCCCGCATGAAACTTAGCGTAAGGTTGGAAATATGGAGACGTTTGGTCACTATTCCATGAGTTCGGTACCCTGGTCGAAATGGGATCAAGTAATTATGTATGTAAGTTGGAAGTTGAATTTTTTTTTATGGTCATTGGAGCCGGATTTTTGTGGTAGCAAAGCATTGAAAGTTATCCCCACGAGTTGAGGGGTGGAACGATGATAAGGAGAATTTAAGAATTTTGATTTCTGGGGTGATTGAGAGTACCCAAATGTCATAACCGCGTACAGAACACAAGGTGAATAAAGAGTTGGAATGATTTTTAGCATGGATTATCTGGAAAGAACTTTATATTATACAAAAGAGATGACCTGTAATTATTTTGATGAATAGAGCGTTAGTGATTTATTTTGGTTGTTGTACCTATTTGGGAAAATTGTTGTACTTATCTGAGGAAGGTTGAGAATTATTATTCCTCTTTTATTGTCATGGAATTTGAATGCCCTATTCCTTCTATTCCATTGAATCTAGTTAGTCATACAGATGAGTAGCACGCCGTTCGCTCTCCCAGGGCGGTTGGAGTGTTGCAAAAATGTGGGCATCTTGGGTAACTACAGTTAAAATAGTCTGAGTCGAAGGGACGTGGTAATAGACGTGTGAAATATATGTTTGTCGGACTAGTATAACGAAGTGGAAGTGATAGAGTGGATTAAACGTCAAATGAGGGGCGATAATCGATACATAAGTGTGCAATTAGAATAGCACGCCCTAACTTGATTAGAAGGCTGTGGGAAGCCATTCAAGAATTGGTATTCCTTGAATAGAGTAGAATTTAATTGTTATGAAGCACGCCCGTAGCGGAGTTATTATTAGTCAAGTGTGAGAGCGACTTGCGCATACAAATAGTAATGATGTTAGTATAATATAAGAGATCTAGAAGTGCACTTCGTGGAGACAAGAGCACGGGTCGAAACTTTCGGCATACTCCAAGGAAGGAAGGGGAGTATTACGTGTCACTTGATGTAAGACATTTCAAGGGAAGAATGGACATTTAGCGAGACGTAGTGAGTGGTCTCTACATGCACTGCCCATAGGTCAGGTTTGGTTGAAAGAGGAGAATCAACTAAAGAATTTTGTGTTTATCGAAAATTCCTGAAATTGGACGAGGTTGGTAAAGTCGATAAAGTTCTTGGATGGGTTACCATCCTCAAAACAAGATCAAGGGTTTATCCCGAACATGTGAATTAAGTCACCGAGAAGGAAGTGATTGATATTCCTTTGGGTTGGCTTACAATATTAACTAGTATGCCCCGAACTTCCTTTGAAAGGAAGGATCGCGCCAGTGCATGGTCCAGCGCAGTATAAATTTCTGAATCAGGATGAGATTGGTGAATCCCACCTTTGATATGGGATTTCAGGAACCAGCGGAGATAAGATTTCATTTTGAGTAGGATGTATCACCCTTAGCCAGGGAATAAGCGCATGGTGATTAAAGACTAGTGGAGCCACGTGAAAGAGATTTTGGAATCTTGGTACGATGATTTCAAGAATGCTCTGTAGAAGCACTCATACCTGTTTGTCGTGTATGAGGTACTTATTAAGGTTTTGTTATGGAAGAACCTCGACTATTCTCCTTACGTATGTTTAGAGGAGAGTAGATAGTCAGAATTTTTGGATCGGTCGAGAAAATATCCGATAACTATGGTGGAATTCCACGACTGTTTTAGGAAGTCAAGAGTGGTCAAATGTTCGTATGATCTTCTCAGAATGGGAATTTTGTGTATGAATAAATCCCAGTAGTTGTCATGTAGTGAGGTACGGCCTCCTAATGATAGTGAGATAATGGAATTTATAACGAATAGACGTAACCTATTCAAATGTTGTCAGTTGGGAGTGCAATGTGAAGTGTCTCCAATGAGAATGTAAAATAATGTTGTTGTGAGGAAAAAGCTATAGTGTTTGAGCGCCGTACTATGTAGATAGTTTGCGTACTGACAAGGATATCCAGAATTGTGCTACCTGGTAGGCCTTATTTTCCGAATTTCGGGACGAAATTCCGTTATTAGGGGGGAAGTATGTAATACTCCGTATTTTCATGGATTTTAAATTTAAGGATTTATTAAATTTAATTGAGATAAATTAATTTAATTTTAATCCGAAATGTTGTTTTAAATATTTACTAGCGTGACAAGAGTTAGTAATTATTGGGAATATATTATTTGTTGCATATTACTGGATGAGTATAGTAATATATGAGATTTATTTTTATAATATTGTCACGTGTGAATAAAATGACAATTGTGAAAATTTAAGTCGGGACGCGCCTGTGTCGTGTCGGGACTAAATGTGGATTAATAAAAGTGAATATTTTATAGGTTATTCGTACGGTCGTTTTGAGTGCGTCTACGTGTCCGGAAGGGTCGAGATAGTCAAAAAAGTATACCCGGGGCTTTGATTTGGGTCTCGGGGCATTTTTAGCCCTAATTAGTACCTCGGGAGGGCATTTTAGTCATTTTGTATTTTTGGGTAATTAAACCCACAAAAATTAAAGGGGTTATATCAGATGTTTAGGTTATCTCCTAGGGTTAGATAACTCAAAACACTAGAACGGCCATTGGAGAGGAGAGGAGAGAGCTCTCAAGGCATTCCAAGTCTCAAAACTCATCCGTTTACACCGTCGCCACCGCCAACGCGTAGATCGCGAGACGGGGAACACAACCACACCAAATTCAACACCAAACCAGATTTCTGAAAATCCCAGGCAAGTGTTTATCTTGCTTATTTCGTTGATGCATCATCCATATTAGTTTAGGAGTTATTAGGATGAGAACTATGGAAGAAAAACCCAATTTGAGATGGGAAATTTTCATGTAGTGATGATTTATATGATATTCTGGAAACCTTTTCTCGTGTAAAGGATTAAGAGTTTGATTAAGAAAAGAGTTCTAATCAGATACAAACACTAAAACATTTATTTCGTACGATCGGACTGTTGGAATTGGATGAAATTTCACATAGAATTAGCTGAAGACGAGAGGAAGCTACAAAAAAAAATCAGCCCGATCGGACTGTTCAATATTTTTTAATATTTTTTTTTTGCTAGAGAGTTTTATGTTTTGAGGACTCTTAGAGATAATAAAAATTCATTTAAAACTCCATTTTAATTCCGATTTCGAAACCATTTCAAATTCTCATCTTTGAAAATAATATTCAAAATCCTTTAATGTAAGGCGAAATCTATATTTTTGGGATATTTTGCATAAGGGATAATGTAAGTATATATTAAAGGGGAGAGACACGTAACTAAATTGTACATTTGGAAGAATAGAGTCCATGAGGGTTACGTAGTAAGTTGGAAAAACCCTTCGAATTAAAGTTAGAAACAAACCATTATACTTGATAAATAAAATGGGAAAATAAGGATAAATGTTGTGAATGTGGGTTATTGGATAAACCCAAATTGATAAAATAAAAGTGGTATATTTATATGATTGTGTATGCATATATTATATACTTGTGAAAATCATGCCCGCGCTACTTGCTATCCCTGAGGTTACCGCGATGGGACGATCTTATCTCGTGTGCCTTATGGGGGATATTAACTCATACCCTAGAAGATAGGAATCCTAGGTACAGGCTATCGAATTAGTAGTCACGGTCCTTAGAGACGTGAGGGTATGTACTGACCTCTTGGACTTGGAAACTATGCTTCGCCTCAATATTGTTTGTGTATGTATTTATACAGTTCAAGAGTGATTCCGAACTTGTATTCCCTTTAGTACGATTGGTACGGGGATTGGATAGCAGAGTATGCCCGCACCATAGCTTTTTGTGGGGTGTTGTTATGATATATATATTATACGAGTAGTTAATATATATATGAAATTATGAAATCTTGAACTGCCTACTGTGATTTGATATGTAGGACATGGTTGATGACTCAAATTATAAATAATTGTTTTGAGAAAGTATAATATGACACTGGAAAACTTTATTGATTAATAAAGTTAAAAGGAGAACCTTGGTTACAAATTGAAATCTTACGTTTTAAATACTTGTATTGTTCAGTTGTAAAGCCGCGAATAACCTAAGATAAGTTAAATCATTGGGGAAAGATAGTGTGGTATATGACGAGATAGACCATTGGGAAGGTTAGTGCGATAGGTGTTCACATTAGAAGAGATGTGAGAATTTCTCAAGAGAGTGTCGCAGTAATATGTTGTTGCATTAGCCTGTAATCAATTTAAATACTTGCTAAACGAATTTTTAAATCATATACACTATCGGGCTCTGACCCGTTTCAATTTCCTTTTCTCTCTTGTATATATATATATGTATGTATTACAGGTGCCCAGCCACAGAGGCGTCTTACTTAGGATCCTTTGGAAGGAACGTGCTGCAGCTTAGGTGGGAGTTGCAGGCCTGTTGTTTAGACGACTTCATCCATTTGATTCTACTCCTAGTTCAGTTTTATCCAGCAGGTCCATGTGTCGCCCTCTTTCTATTATTTAGTTAGTATTGTTAGAGATTGAAATTTTTACTTTCAGTAGCTTTATTTCGGGATTTATTACTGTTAGGATGTTTTCCTTTAGTGTTGTAAATGTTGGGATTTATTATTGATGATTAAATTCGTGTATGATCAATTCTATTTTTATTCTTAATGTGTGACTCTTTAGATGTTAATGGTTTAAGGTTTTATAACCGGATTTAATAAAATAAGAATAAGGTTTTAAATGGTTTTGACACTTAGCTTAATTATTTAGGGTGTTTAAATTGGAAAAGTATTTTTACGATAGTGATGCTAAGAATGAACCAACTGTTCACCTTGATTTTAATTTAATAAAGGAGTGATCGCCCGGTATTTAATTAGGCGGGGTGTCACAACATCTGTAAGGCGAAATTAAATGAACCATCACCGATTGAAATTTTTTTTGGGGTGATGGGGGATTTTGATAAAACGAGTGACAAAAACACATGGGATCCAAGAAAAACAAAATTTCTTCCTAAAGATTTTATAATTACACTGGGAGGTGGCGCACATGGAGACAAAATTTCCTTCATGAAAGGCGACTCGAGAAAGTACTCCTCATCGGTGAAAGGGTTAAACGTTTTATGGTTTTGGAAAGAATCATCGGGTACTTGTGTCAGTTCGATAATATAGAATAAGGATGGGGATGAAATCAATTCAATCTCAAGAGATGAGTTATCATCTCTTGAAGGTTGCATTTCGAAAGAAATAGGATCATTTTCAATGAAACTTTCTTCTTTGAGAATCAAGGAAGAAACCATTTCATTACAAATAGATAATAAGCCCATTTCTTCCTCATATGCTATCTATATTATACCATGTGCCAAGTGAGGGATGGTTTGTTCTAAAGTAGGCAAAAATTCCTCATATTGTTCAAAACATTCATTGACTTCAAAAGTTATGGAAGAAAAATCGTCATTAGATTCAAATAATAAATTCAAATCATGCTCCCAACAACGATTTGCAAATTTTTGATCTTCAAGAATGCGCTAACCCTCACCGAAAGTCAAAGGTCGAGTCACGGATTCTTGGAAATGAGAACTTTGAAAATTATCATCGGAACTACAATCAAAATCATTATTATAAGAATTTTGAAAACTAATGCATTTAGTTTCAACATTCTTATCGTAAGGATTTTGTGACCCAAAATCAAAATGATGATTCCAAAAATTTCCATAATCCATAACTTGACTTTCGTAATACTCACCCAAAGTCATTTTAGATGTTTCAATTTTTGGGGTTTGAAAGTATTGGCCAAAAGTCATAGGTGTAGGGTGATTTTGAGAATTATCGTTATGATCACTGAAAAAATTGGAATAAGACATGCTTACCCTCAAAAGGCTCGAGATGGAAAATTTCACAAAGTGATGTGAGTCAGAAAAATTCAAGCGTTTCTTGGCGCTCAAATGTAGAAGTGTTAGAACTGGAGTGAATATTAATTTTATGAAATGAAAGTTAATATTTGCTGGGTTATTGTATATTTACTGCATGAGAAAGTAAATACCATTCTATTGTATGTTTTATAGTGTTATGTGTTTTAAATCACATTATGGTTTAATTGAAACTGGAATTTAAAATGGTTTAGAAAATTGTCGGATGCCATTTTAGAGGGCTTAGTTAGTTCCGAAATGTGCGAGACAGTCAAAATAAGTGCCATATTGTATATTTGTGTTTCGAGCACTTTTACCTGGTCTTAGCTTAACGCGTAATTGCGAGTCATTTTCATGTGGTATTAACCACTTAAGTGGGGAGACTTATATTAAGCCATGAATTAAGTCTTTTAAATCCCCTAATTTCTCTATTTTAGGTCTTAAGCCCTAGAGAGAATGAGAGAGAAGAGAGAGGAAGAGAAAAATGGAGGAAGAAGAGAGAAAATGAAGATTGAAGATGGATTGATGCTTCTTCTACAAATAAATCTGAATTTGCAACCCTAAGGCAAGTATTCTACTTGCAAATATGTGATTTAAGATGTATAAATTGTATGATAATTGTGTATTTTCATTTATGGTTTAAATGTGGAATTTGTGGGTCTTGATGGTTATAAATCATATAGGAAAGTCTTTGGGTAGATAAAGATGGTTGGTTGAGTTTAAGATGGACAAGGTTTTAGATTTAGGAAAATGTAAATCATCATTTGGGTGTAGTTTTTAAAGATGAAAGAACCCTAGGTCTGCTATGACCGGTCGACCGCGGTCCCATGACCGGTCGACCGGGCCTTCGGGGGCAGGCTTACTGCTTTCCCACAAAGGCATAAAATTCTTGCGCGGTCGACCGCGGTCCCTTGACCGGTCGACCGGCTATACCATTTTAAGCTTTCTACTTTCCTTCGTAGGCAAAACCTTGAGACGCGGTCGACCGCGGTTCCAGGACCGGTCGACCGGTCCCCTGTTTTTCATCCTAAAATATTATTTTGTCTCCTAGATTCATTTTCTTCAATAGGGACTAGGAACCTTCTTTAATGAAGTAAACTAGGTGTCCTAGAGTTGAAATTGAGTTAGTACTTTCCCTACACTAAGAATGGGGTATGTGGGGACTTTTCCGAGGTTTTGCCAAATGGTGTTAGGGCATTCTTTTTCTAGTAAATTATCATGGAACTAGGATAACTAGAGTTATGTTTGGGAGACTTTTGGAGCTCAATAGAGCTACATTAATATTGATGGATTATAATAACACCCTAAAATGTTTGGAGTTAATTAAGAGTTTACTTACTCCTTTGAGGTTGTAGCAACGACATAATTTATCATATGGCTCCGGATAATCAGTTAGATTATTTACAAAAAGTAAATGGAAATGGTTTCGGATAAAATGAAACATATACATGGAAATGAAAATGGTAATGATGATGATAAATGATAATTTACTTAATTATGAATATGGTAAATGTTAATTTACTGGATACACACCTCTCTAAATGACATCATAAGGGAAGTTCGCGCGCTTGTTGATGCCCCCTGGCTAGTGAACGCAGGGTGGATATAGTCCATAGGCCATATGAGCGATATGTTATGTTTTCTGCGCTGGTGAGGAGATTCTGGGTGTGGTCTTGACTCTCCCGCAGGCATATGGCCGCTTCCCGACGTATTGCGTTGTAGGTGCCCAGGTTGTCTTGTATAGATAGGCCCTGGAAGATGATGGTCATTTAGGGGCGCGCCCAGTGGGGAAACTCAGAGGGGCGGTCTTAGAATCGTTATATGTATATAAATATAACTATTCATATTCAAGTGGGACTTGATGTATGAGATATGCCATAAAGAGCATGATGAAGTGCCATAAAGAGCACAATGAAATGCCACAAAGAGCATTTTTTGATAATGATATTCCTGTTAAGGAATGGTAATGCCAGGATGGGAAGGAAATTGGAATAAAATCCATAAAGAGCTTAAAATTTTAATTATATTTTCCTGATAAGGAATGAAATGATAGTAAAGAGCATAAACGTTGTAATTATGAGTTCCTGATAAGGAACATAATAATGAAATGTAAGTTTTAAATTTTTGTTACCCATCCTTCTCTTTTCTGCTTAGTTATGTTTTAGAACTATGTAGATTGATTTTATTCTCTCTAGCATGATTATATTCATAATTGTCATACTCTTTATTCATCTGGTAATCATATAGAACCGGGCCCTGGCCCGTTTACATTTCTTGTGGCATATGCATCTTGTCTCCGCTCAGGTACTCCGCCGCAAGGATGCCTGACTTGAATTCCTATTCCGATGTCTTCGGCGAGCCGTTATGCATTGCGGGTATTACCGAATATAATTGGTATAAGCGTTTTCATTTTTTTTATTCCAGTTAAGATCGGGTCTCTTTCACTCGGGCGAGGCCCAAGCTTTTGTAATTGATTAATGTAATGTAATATATAAATTTATTGAAATTGTTTAATAATGATGTATGGATCAGCGGACCGATAACATATTTGGTCCTCTTATTTATTACCTGTTGTTATAGATATATATACATCCTCGTGGTTTCCCCTATCTTTTCAGGAAATGGGTTGTTTGTTTAACTTTATTTACTTTAAATTCAAAATTTTTGGCAACCCATTTTTTGAAATATTGGGTGGTTATCCTGGATACTCTATGTTTTTATGGTGATGCTGAGAATGATTCCATCTATGATTCCGTTATATTGGAGTATTGGGCTGGCCACCCCTTATTTTGGTGAGCGGGGTGTCACAGATGGTATCAGAGCATCAGGTTCTAGAGTCCTTAGGAATCTGTGTGGACGCCTTAAGTTTCAGCGTTGCTCTTGATTTGACATAAAGCCTTAGGATTAAGATCGTTAGTTTCTCTTGTGAGATTTTGTTCTTCTGCCATGAGGTAGAATTTATAGAATCTTCTGCGCATTCGTGTGAGAATAGTAGGTTGATTTGGAGAAGGGCGTCATGAGAGGGAACTACTAAGGACTGTAAATTGTGTTCGGGGATGAGGACCGCTTTGGAGGTCGCTCCCTTTTTGTAGCACTTCCTTGTCTTGATACTACGACTACTAATTACAGTTGATGTAGTTTTCGTAAGTACCGCTAGAAGTAGAAAGTCGTACTAAGCTTGAGAATTCAAGCGATGTTAAATTAAAGTAGAGAAGTTCCCTGAAGGAGGATGGAGAATAATCCTTCACCCGTAGGAGTAGTGCTGAGATGGTGAAAATGTGGTCACCATATTCGTGGGTGCTGAAAGTTTGGCCCATAGAGAAGCCCGGTGGATACTTGCAATGGAGAGTTTCTCTAGGATAACTGGGCTGAGGAGAAGGTGGATTCTTGAATGTTCACAAAATGTTCGGTTAAAGACCGATGAGGAATAAGGTGTTGTACGGTTAGGGAGACCGTGCACCAGGAAATGATAGGCTCCAGAATAGGTGTCTTCAACACTTCTGATGGAGTAAGATTCATGAAACCCCATTGGTGGACATCCGCCTGGGGAGGTTGCATTGAACTGAGGAAGAGGAGGCCAAGAGCGTGTCCACTTTTACTGAGGAAGTAAGAGGGACTGTGTGGGTAATTGTCGTCGACTAGAGTCGGAGAAATGGCTAGGATGCGGAGTGGTTGGTAAGTATGTGGATGGGAATTCCACCTTATTAGTGGGTGGTGTATTCCTTATTAAAAGACTTGGTAGTATTATATCTACTGTAGATTCGGGTGTGTATATTGAGCTTGTAGTTGTATTGACGCCATTATAGGAAGAGTACTTATATGACTTCCTTGGTATGGAAGTTATATTTTCCTCACTCGTTTTGAAACGAGTGATGATATTCTGAATATGCATGTAGTATGTGTAAATTGCATTATATGCGCCTTGGGTTAAGTGATCCATTACTCATTTGCCTTATATGTGGATGTTATGAGTTATCTCCACGACCAACAAGTTAAGTAGTAATGCATAGGAGGGGTTCCTTGTTTGGATTCTGCTTTTGCGGGACGCTCCACGCGTGAACCTTTACGACGTTGGGAGTGGAGAGATGTTATTTTTCCTTTCTCTTATTTTATGTACATTATGCGAGTATATATATTTTGGTCGGTTTGGTGCGATAGCAAGCAAATAAAATGTAGGGCTGTCTTACTTCTAGTTCAAAATGGAACTAGTTGTTCTATGATTTCTCCCCTGGATACAGGTTGAGACTTTATAGAGGTGAATCGAGGTAGGTAGGAGATTTTGTTATTTATTTAGTTATCTTGTGTGAGTGTTTGATTGTTTGTATTGTTTATGCATGTTACGCTTATCTCCATGATCAACTAGTTAAGTAGGCATGTGTCGGAGGGGTTCCTTGTTTGGATTTCGCTTCGGCGAGACACTCCGCCGCATGAACACTTAACGATGTTGTGATTGGAGAGACGCTATCCTTTTCTTTATTTTTTCTTTATTTATTTTGTTCTTAGAAGTGGGATTGGAAGATTAGCCGAGAATCACGTAGAAGAGTGATTAAGGGCTATTAAAGTGCGAGATAGAAGCACTGTATATAGTTCTCTCCTCTGGTCGATGTGAGGGAGACTGTGATACGAAGTCGGATTGAGACTTCGGGATTGTGCCTTGATAAGAAGGCAATGTTTTTATAAGGGGGATATGTATCTGAAAGACTCCACAGGAAGTGAATGTCTGATCAGTTAAGATCTTTAAAAGATGCTATGGTAAGTAGGATTGTAAATTAGAATTGTACCGATCCCGATCATGTGTCTTAGACCGTCACATCTTAATGACCAACGATGCAAGGTAGTAGTTTAATGGGAGGGTTCCTTGTTTGGATTTCGCTTCGGCGAGACATCCCACGAACGAAACCGAGCGAATGTCGGAAGTTGAGATAGGTCTTGGACACTAGGGATATATTTAGTATTATCTATCTACGACTTAGATAGGATGTATACTTGTAGATCGACCTTTGGTTTATTAGAACATAAGGACCTTAGGGCAGGTGATGTTGATTTAGGAAGGCGGTAAGGAGTTGACCACGAATGAGTTGTGGGTTAACACTATGTGGGATTAGATCCCTAGGAACGAGATTTATGGGGTCTCGAGAGGTTTGGGTGGATTAGGCCAAGGAAGATAAGGCCTTTCTTAGATATGGTGCTACGTGGCGCCTTCACTTACGGGGAGTTAATGGACGGGCTGACCTTCACTCCTGAGCCCATGATAGTGAGCTCGAGAGTGGGTTTAATGAGTAAGTCTCTGCTAGGAGCAGGAAGTATTAATACTGGAGCATGGACTCGTTGTCTATGCGTCTCACAAGCCTAAACTTGTGGGAAGTATTATCCCACGCTTGAAATTAAAATTCATTGCTGTGGAAATTGCCTTAAAGAAAGGAGGCACTACTTCCTGGGTAGGGAAATTTAGTCTTTCTCGCGAAGCAACAAGTTATTGCAATATGTTGTGGGAGTAATCGAGTTAGTGCTCGAATTTCAGAAGAACTAGTGATTGGGTATTTTCTCATTCGCTAAGGAAATGCGATTGGGGTAGTAGATACGTCGAGCAAGAAACTCGTCAGAGATATTTGTGTTGGCATGGAAAGCCAAATGAAACGAGCATGACTCGAAAGACTCTGTAGCGAGAGCATTCTGGTCTGTGATTGACCATTTCACCTACTCGTCGGAGATATTTGTGATGCAGAATGCAGCTTCTGAATTTTAGATTGGACACAATAGGCTTAAAATTACTCATTATCAAACGGAGTCCCATGATCTGTGATGAAATCATATGGCAAACCATATCTACAAATTATGTTCTTCCATATGAACTGGTATACCTTTCACAAGGCATGCCGACTAATGGCTCTGCCTTAACCCATTTGGTGAAATAATCAACAACCACGACCATATATCAAAATCTTCCTTTGGTGGTCGGAAATGGGCCGACCAAGTCTATTCCCCACATAGAAAATAACCAACAGAGTATTAGTCAATAACCCCATGATCAAAGTAGTCCCTATTGGAGTTAGTCAAATCGATGACTAGAGCTCTATTGGCAAACCTAGTCTTCAAATAATATGTACTGTCACTGGTTACCCATTTGTAACAGAACATAATCTTAGGGATACCGATATGAGTACCATGGATTTGATTAAGTCTATTGATACCATTAACCATTCTCCAGGTACTGGGGGCTACTCTAGCAGGCACAACATCAAAGTATTAACAAAACTCTAAGAAAAAATGATTTGGGGGAAAAGTAAAGCCACACTCAGCTATGGACAAAGATGGAATCCAATGACCCTCAGATAAAGAGAAAACATCAACAGGGGGAATAAGAAACTCTAAGTCTACCCAGTCTGATATATTCCATTCCCTCCTAAATTTGTCTAGAGAATCAACATGAACTACGTAAACCATGATTCGAGAAAAAATAAAGAAAGAATTCTTAGAGAAACTTAAGTATTCAACAAGAACTGTCAAAATAGATAAGGAACGATGGCAAACAAGCGCTTAATATTTCAATGATACATGCTACAATTCGAAAGTTGGGAAGTTATGCAAAACCAGGAAAGTTTACTGCCTTTTATAGGTTGCCTCGAAAATAATAAACGTAATGATTAAAAGTACAAACGATTGACGTTTCGATGACTTTGCGAATCAGATGGAGAAAAATGCTTATTTACCTCTGGGCAGTTCGTTAACTTTTAAATTATTTACAAAAATTCCATCTTCAAACAATACCAGTAAAATTTTACAAGTGTGGGATGTCGACAGCTGACCAAGCATCATAAACACAGTCCAAGCTATGACCTGGAACAAAATGCTCTTTACTTTCATATAAACATCAAGCATAGAACATTGGGGGCTTATGTTGATACCAAAATTTATCCATCTAGGTGGACCAATTAATAGTGAGAATATGTCGTCCTACATAACAAGAATTCCAATCAACAACTAATAGCTTAGCCGACCAACACGAGGAATGCTGACTAGGTCACAGAATTCCATCCAACAATATCGATGAAGCATCCCCATACCAAGTGTCATTTCACACGTGCTTTGCATAACCAACAGTCATATTCATAATGTAAGGACGCAAATGCTTAAATATATAAAAGCATTATATCCCTTGACATTCCAACTCTTGGCCTCCGGGTCATTATAAATACAGATGTACCTATGCCATGAAGAGCAAGTGAACAACCAAGCGAGCTATTGCTAAGAGTAATACCATAATAGTGGGCATAGGCTTTCATACATGGTCGAACCACTTTAAAATCTTGTGTTGTTCTCCTTTTATTTATATATTTTATCTATGATGAAAGAATTAGATTTGGTCTAGTTTTTTACATCAACAATCAGTTTAGTTGGGTAGAAATGTTTTCTTTATTTAAATAAAAAATATAAATACATTTCTTAACACAAAGTGATCAAACCTTATAGTCAAACAAACAGTTAAATATAACGATCAAATCTTACACCACATATGTGGCCCACCAATGCGTACCTTTTTTTTATGTTAAAAAAAATTAGATGATTTTTTTTTTGTCATGTTTAAACATTTTAAGGGACTCCACAAAAATAATCAGTTCAAAATAAAATTTTTGTTATTTTAAAAAAATTGGTCAAACTATGTCAGTTTTTAAGCTGTTAAAACTGACATAGTTTAATCGATTTTTTAAAATAGGTAAAGAAATTATTTTGAGTTAATTTGTTTTTATGGGGTAACTTGAAATGTTTAAATACCACACAAAAAATGAATTCAAAAATATTTTGTTTACTATTTAAAAAAAACGATCCACACGGGTAGTATGTATATGTGGTGTATATAATAACCTCTCTCTCTCTCTCTCTCTCTCTCTCTCTCTCTCTCTCTATAATTGATCATGAGTTCTGGAATGAAGCAAAAAAAAAAAACAATTGGACAAATTGATTATAATACATGGTGGAATTTCTTAAAATCTTAGTTTAGAAACAGTATAGAATCTATTAAAATTGTTGCCAATCTAATTGTAATATATATCTATTCTAATATATCTAATATATAAATATAAAAATGGAGTCTCTCCATATCCTCTCTTAAATTTAAAAAAATTCAGTGAGAGAGTCTATAAATATAAAATTAGTGTCGCTTCATCTCCTTTTTTAAATTTCAAATAATTCAACGAGGGAGTAAATTGGATGATGTAATACCCCATTTTTTCAATGATTTTTAAAATAGGGATGAATTAAATTAAAATGGGAAATTAATCTGGATTAAAATAAATATTGATTAGATAGATAAGGGTTAACATTTATTTATATGGAATATTACTTAGTGAATGAGTAGTAATAATGATAAGAAAATATTATGATTATCGTGAGTGAGAAATACGGCAGTTACGGTAAATTTTATCGGGATGCGCGTATTAGTCGTGTTGGGAGTTAATATTATGAGTTAAAAAGTAAAATATTAATGGGTCATTCAAATGGTTATTTTGAGTGAACCAATGTGTCCTTAAGGGTCGAAATAGTTAGAGAAGTGTACTCATGAGTTTAGTTTGGATCCTGGGGCAATTTTAGGCCAAATCGACACGCCGAGAGGGTGTTTTTGTCATTTGTAATTTTGAGGATAGAAGATCTATGAAATTAAGAGTCTTATATAATCTTCTAAGTTGATGAAACAACGGTTATAAATCATAAACCTACAGAGAGGCCATAGGAGGAAGAAGAGAGGAGTCCCCAAGGCCAAATCACACCATTTTTGCACCACAAACACCACCATCGCATAGATCAGGAGGCGAGGATCACACGCATGTCATTCTTCTACAAAGGATCAGACATTCAAAAAGAGTAAAGTATTTAACTTTCTTAATTTATGAAAGATATACCATCCATATTAGAGTATGATGAAATATCTATGAAAATCATGTGTTTTGGCTTAATTTGGAAGTTTTAAAAACATGTTATTGGGTTGAATTTGGATTATATTAAACCTATCATGTATATAGAATGAACCTTAATGTTTATCATCATAAACTTGTTAAGATATCTGGATTTGTATTAAGTTCTTGAACAAAAATATGAGAAAGTAGGGTTTTGGGAATTGTTGTTGACTCTATTCGATTTATTGATGATCAATGCTTTTATGTTAGAAATCATATGTATATGTTAGTATAATTTTTATCATGTTTGGTTTGGAGTATGGGATCATGTAATGAATGTTTGGATGTTTAAAAATGGTGAAACCCGTAACTGATCAAAGGTAGAAGAAGAGACCTGCTATCGATTCGGACCAAGGCCGAATCGATTCGGTTTCCCAGGTTTGGCTAATTTTTCCCTTTTTGATTAGGATACGTGGGGAAACAATCAGGTTAATTTTCCTATTTCTTTTAAAAAATGTTGAGAAATATTCTAAGTACCAGTAGGCTAATGCTGGGAATGTGTACTTAGTCACTTAAGGAGAACTTGGGGCTAAGGTTAATTAGGCATCAAATGAACAATAAATCAAATTTGTAGGATAATATCGTGTCACAAGAATTTAGGAAACTTATGATCTAGACCAGTAGGATAGGAGTAAGATAGCTTCAGGTTTGACTTAAGGGACACTCAGTAATCATTCGAGTAGGTGGAAACACTCGGGATGTTACGATGAGAGGTATTCTATTTAATAACCGATACGTAGGCTATTCGACCGTTATAAAGGCTACATAAGGATATATTGTAGGTTAAGTGTATGCCTATACTGAAGTTATAAGTATGTATAAGTTGTGTAAATACCTAATGTGTGATTTTGTATGTGTATGACATACCTACGCTGGTTGCTATCACGGGAGGTCCCACATTTGGGACATTCTTATCCTGATGCGCCTTTTGGGAGATTTTAGACTTGTCCCTAAGAATATATAGCTTAGGGTTGATCGCTGTTTGTGTGAAAGATATTTTGACCGGTCATTTGGATGCGTTAGGTATGTATGTATCCCAAAGGCATAGAACTATGTTCGCCTCCACTTATGTGTAAATTGTATATGGCGGTTCGAGAGAGATTCTGAACCGATAGTCCTTCATTTAGTTCGTGATGTACCGGGACTTGATAGCAGAGTATGCACGCATCGCAGGTCTCAGCCTAGGGATGCTGTATTAGTATATATATATTATAGGAGTGAGGTATATGTATAATTGTGATTTACTCTACTGTGTGTGTTTAGTAGCAGTAAAAGATAGTGATATCTAAAATAACCTAAGCATGTGGAAACTAAATCTTGAATGGGATATTCATAATTAGCTAAAAGGTATGGGTTATTCGGTAACGTGTTGTATGGGAAATATTGGTGGGCACAACAAGCTAGCATGTGTAGTAAAATATTTGAGTCGGACTAGTTAGGCGGGATAACATAACAAGGATGGGTTAGAAGTATACGTTAGGCATGCACACTAGTTGAGGGGTGAGGATCTCAAGCGAGGGAACGTTGAACTAACATGTATATGCTAATTTTTCATTGTAAATACTTGCTAAGAATTTTAAATGTTTTCTTAGGCTTTGACTCGTTTTTCCCAAATCTATCTATTTTTGTAAAAACATTTTAGGTGCCGAGATAGGGATGCCAAGGATAATAATTCCTACTTTCGACGTGCTGCAGTTGTTATGGATGTTGCGTGACCTTGTTATTAGATGCCTCCACTCTTATTCAGTTCTTATTTATCTTTACTTATCTTAGTCGGTCATGTTTCCCATTCCTAGTTGGGTATTGTTTAGTGAGACCTAGTATTTCCATTTATTTCCAGTATTTGATTTAGACTTTACTTATGGATAACTGTATTTGGATTTTATCTTCAGTGTTATTTTAGACTCATTTATTTATTATTCTATTATCTTATCTTTTATTAGTTGTGCTTGGAATGGTGAATACAATTTATTCAATTTATATAATTGCATGCTAAAACAAAAGATAAAATTTGACACTAACTTTTCGAATACAAGGTCGTTAGTAAATAATAAAGTTAATTTTCGACATTGATGCTAAGAATGAAACCATTAATGATTCTGTTTTATTTAATAATGGAATGGTCACCCAGGATTAGAATAGGCGGGGTGTCACAGATGAGCCAAATGACGAAACTATTCTAAGAGACACTATTTTTATATTTATATACTAGTATGCAGCCCACACGATGCGTGAGCGGGTTATAAATAAAATTAATAGACTGTAAATGTAAAACGTATGTAAAAAGTGTTCTTAAACTTCAAAAATCGAAGTGTGAGAGCAATTAAAAAAAAAAATCACGTGAATGGATCCATCAATCTTATACAAATTACAGGAAAAAAAGTGCACCCGCAAACAAAATCTCAAAAATAGGTCAATAGTACTAACTAATAGAATAACATGCCAAAAAAATCTCATAAAATTAAAGGTATTAAACCTATTACTATGTTCTTGATAGAAAACAATATTGTGTACATCTATGCTACTTTTCGGTAGGATAACAATTTAAGAATAATACATAAGTCCAATTGCATTCCTTTCAGCTTCCTCCGAAGCATGTCAGAAGTGCAAGAAGGCATAAACAACACAATTTCCTTGATTTTTAAAAAATACAATGTTCAAGATAAGAGAGAGAAAGATAGTAAGTATTAAAGGATGATTAACTCCTTTATATATATATATATATATTATAGAGAGAGAGAGAGAGAGTAAAAAAACTTTACCCTCCCACTGAACAAAGGAAAACACATACATTACCTAACAAATTCAAGGATATCAACTAAAGTTAACTTAATAGGGGAGAAGGAAAACACTTTACCCACCTTCAATGGATCTTATCAATTTTCAATGTATTTGCATCTACAATCACCAAAATCAATCTCACGTGCAGAATTCACTAAAATCCAGACCTCAAGTCTTTGATATTTATAAGCCTAGAATGCAAATGTGAATGGTTGTTTTAACATAACGCTAATTTGAATACATCAATTTTCTAAAATAAATTAAAAAGGATTAGTGAAGTTCATAAACCAAAGTCAAACAATCTGATGGTCCCACGTGCTTTTAAATCAACTTTACTTTAAGGATGATGAAACTTTTTTAAAAACTCTTTTTCAATTTTAAGTGCAGCAAATTAACTTAACCAAATTTTATCTTGATTAATCCTGAACATGCATCTAGTGATTAAAGAAACTAAAGTAAGGAAAATTAAACTTACAATGTCGATGTATGAGGAAATCACTACGGGAAAAAACCTCGGACGACCCAAGCCAAACAATCACTATGAATATGGAATTACAAAGGTACAGATGGTAGTCTTACTCAACGACCGATCCTCCAAGAGACTTGACACTCCTCTGATCAATAACCACTCATCTCACGGTGCCCACGTGAATGCTTTCGCGATACCTATCCACAACAGTCGCCTCCACGAGTGCCTAGGTGTCCACCGATATGGCTTGTAACGTCTACAATATTGAAACCGGATTCCACTAAATCTTCACCACAAAGTCACTAATTTTCAAGTAGAAAAAAACTCCAATTTTATGCCACAAAGATCATTATAGAAGATATCAATGATAACTCGGATCTTTGAAACTTGAAGGATGTTTTAAACTTGAAAAAACTTATAAAACTAGTGTGCAGAAACGTCCTGGTTCGTAAATAGTTTTAGCAGAATGCACACTTACGAAATCTGAAGGAAAACACGCCTATTTATATTTTCTTTAAGGAGGCTGATCGCTCGAACGATAAGACCTGTCTCTCGAACGAGATGACCATGTCGTTCGAACGACACTGGCATCTCATTTGAACGATAGTGTATGTCGTTTAAACGATGCGCAGATTAGAGTCCTATTAAAACTCAATCTCTAATCCGTCCTTATTAGATTTAAACGAAGTTTAAATCATTTCAAACACTTATAAAACATTTTAAAAACATTTATTTAATAAAGTAATATCCTTATCCTTATAAAATTAATTTTTGAGTCCCATTAATATTACGCATTCATACCTGAGTGATCTCGAAATGAAATTAAACTTGAAGAAGAATAAACTTGCACCAATTAAACCTCCGGCATAAATAATTCCTTGAAGCTTTGTCTCAACGTCTTTAATTAAACTCCAATTATGTCATAGTCTGTGTGGGATCGTGACAATAAAAATCTACCTATGACTCAAACTATTTTGTTTCGAGAATAAGTCAAAACTATACAACGGACTCAATTGGAAATTTTTTCCTTATAAATCTCCCCCTTTGACTATTCCGGGATAAAACCAACAATGAAATGTCTAACTCGGGCCGTCAAGACGTATGACACCTGAATCCTATCTCAATAAACCTAAAATAAAAAATACAGGACAAGACTAGTAAAAATGGTCCGACAAGCATGAACTGTCTTTGAATGTTTGAATGTGATGTAGTCTTGAAATATTCAATCTCTTTAAGCATACATACACACATGAAATAGACAAATACCCGGTGAAGTATGGATCAACAAATGATATAAACCAATATGAAAAAATAAATCCAAATCATTTGTTATGTGAGAAAAAACATGATATCAATGTGTAAACAATATGTAAATCAGGATACCAGGGTCATCACACAAAATCCCCCCAATATCACAGACATCTCTTTCCATTTTTATCTCGAATAAACAACTTGGTGAAAAGAGAAACATATCTAGCCTAAGATGATACCACTTTGAAGTTTAACTAGATAAACATAAAAAAATAGCTAATAATGATAAAAAAATGTCAAATTTGTAGCTGGCAAACATGGGTCACACATAAGGAATAAAAAATCTAAGCAGGTGTGAATAATCGAACACAATGAAGCAAAAAATGTAATCAATCAATGTGAACTGCATAAACATAAATCAAGAAGCAACCAATAGTACCAAAATATACAAGAAAATAACCAGGGTACTGACATATTAGCGAAGCAGAAAACCACACTGGTCGCTCAAACGAGTAAGCTTTGTTGTTCAAATGACATACCTTCTCGCGAGAAGGGCTTCATGTGACACGGAGATGTCGCTAAAACGAGACAGAGTTCTCACTCGAACGAGAAGACTCAATTCCCAATTCCAGTTCAGAAAGTTAAACAGTGTTGCCCAGTGAAAAAATTTCAAGAAAAAACTAACTAGAAGGGGTCCAAAACTTTAAAACAAAAGCTAAAACACAAAACAATGTGAATTACATGCTAACATAGTATCGATGTGCTCAAACATGAACATGAAATGTATGGGCGTGAACTACAACAAATTAATCACAATTCCAACACATCGAAACGATAACGAAGATGTAATTGATAGCAATAAATCATCAAACTTTATTTTAGCCATACATGACAATTAAAGAGTTAACTTAATGAACTAAACAAACATCATGCACACAAATCCAAAATTTTGACGATTCTACAAACAATAGCATCATGTTACGATTTTTCAACGTTAGGATTCATTGTGCAAACCCGTTTAAATTTCCATCCATACTCCCTCAAATATATTATATTTTTCTTATGAATGAACATAAACTAATTTGGCCCATTTTTGATATGCCATTGTTTTTGTTGCCTTTGATTTTTTTTTTCCGGGCTCTTTTAAACGGCGGCTTTCACGACGAGTCAATTTTGCACTTCACAGCCCTTTCCCATGAACATTCATCATTTTTTAATTTCAATCCTCATGGTAAATGGTTCTTACATGCACACTCCTCCTTAAGTCTACTTACGCATAGATGGCAAAATTGAGATAAGAACGTCTCACCAAACTCAAATATGTGAGAGTAGTCAAACATCCATATAAACTCGTGCATGTGTGCAAACATGGCATATAAACAAACTCGAATGAAAAAGCATATCAACTTCGAAACAACCCCATAATACAATGGTTAAGATCATTCTAAGCATCAATAGTTATGACCAAATGTCCTAGCCACATGGATAATGAAAGGAAGGGGGTCCAAGAACACCAATATGCCATATCAAACATGTAAATTTATGACACAAAAATAAACTAAAAATATTTTTGGCTTTTTAACATATTTTGACTAAAATAAAAACAAAATATTTTTAGATTTTTCTCAAAGAAATTTTAAAAACAAAATCTTTTTATTATTTTTCAATTAAGAAGCAAAAAATGAAAAATATAATTCAAAATGATACACATGTCATTACACTAGCAAGATATAAAACATGATGTAAAGACTAGCGTATGAAAAACATGGATACATAATCATTTTTTGAATTTAGGATGGGAAGAATCAAGTGCAACCAAATGCGAACCGTGAAGTTTTAGTCCTAAAGCCTTTAAGTTCGATTTCCTAACCCAAGTAGGTGTGACATAACACATGGAGGTTTTAGGAACCGACACGAATTTATTCCTAAACTTTCTAGGAGCATTCCCAAGGTCATAGAAAAATCGTTTAAGGTGACCTTTCCTACCGTAATGGGAACAAGTGTAAACATGGCGGGAATGATTACCAAAATGTCGGCCTCTCTTCACATTCCCAATGGACTCTTTCACGTGATTGGTATAAGCTTTCGGAATAGGAAAAACTCTCTCGCCGTAGCCTATACCAAACCTATCTCTCTTGACTTGGACGGTGCCTAACATCCTATCCAACTTCTCCGACCTAGATTCCAAGTTAAGATTAACCTTACTCGAGTCTTTCAACCTCTCCCTCAACTCACTAATCCTATGCTCAAGCACATGCCTTAACTCCTCAAACTCTAGCACCTCCTTTTTCAGTGCCTCCATCAAACCACGAAGGCTATCTCACTCCTTCTCGACGTACTCTAGCCTATCCCTAAGCATCTTCTCCCGTTCCCTAAGCTCCTCAATCAACACATCATTTGACTCTACGGAACGCTCATTCAACCTAATTTGAAATTTGGAGTTGGCATTTTTCACCTTCAGCATTTATTAATATAACTCTCTGAATGCAACTTGTAACTCACCTACGTCGATCTCCTCATCCTCACTCTCATCACCCTCACCCACTCGGTATGCACTCTCAACTTTGCCGCAATGTCTTCAATCAAACTTCAATTACGTCATAGTCTGTGTGGGATTATGACAATAAAAATATACCTATGACTCAAACATGTTTTGTTTCGGGAATAAGTCAAAACTTTACAACAAACTCAATTGAAAATTTTGTCCTTACACAATTAATTAATTCTTTAATTCCATCACTCACAATAGAAAATAAAATTTTGGAATTTTAAAATCGAAACAAATTTAAAGTAGAGAAAACCATAGTACCTCAGGTCGAACCCCATTACAACAGATCTATAAAAAATGATCCTCGATGAATAAAAATGAGATATGAACAAACCCTATAAGATTTCATATAAATAGCCTCATTTGGGGATGAAACATTAATGGGTTTTGAGTTTGTGGAAAATACAAAGGCAAATAAATTAATGTGATTATGATTTGTGGAATATACAAAGGTATTTAAGGTAATTAAAAAGGCAATGAGATAAAGATTCATGGAGTCAAATAAGTAGGACCTCTTTAAATTTTGGGTAATCCAAAAGGCAATGAGATAAAGAGTTGAGTCAAATAAATGGGGTCTCTTCAAATTCTGGGACATAGTAAAATAATTAAAGCATTTCTGAAGTGTACATGTGTCGTCGTGTGGGTGCGACAAATGTCAACAATGGATTACGCTGTCAATTTTAGTTATATACTAAAATTAGACTAGATTTTAATCCAGTGGACGCGAAGGCATTTCATAAATCTCATATGGAAAAATTGAAAGAAACACGTTATTCGAATATTATAGAAATATATATCCAGATATTTTTAACGAGCAAATTTTTTTATTAGTTGACAATTACATAAAAAATAGAGTTAAATTTGCATAAAAACTAACTCACATGAAATCCACTTATATCAAGTAAATAGTATCCGCCATTTAATGATATACTACTATTTTCATAGGGATTGTGCTAAAAACAAATTTGACATTATTCTAATCAAATAGTTACATGCACAATGCTACAACTTAATGTTGGAAGCTATCTAATGATGAATATTTTGTAATTTGACCCTAGCCTCAACAAACTTAATTATTAATGGGGATGAAATGAGATATAGCATAAAGTATTTTTTTATCGTTTGATATTTTTATTCTTATTGCAAAATAAAATAATCAAATCATCAATTTAGTTGAGTAGCACTGTTTATTTTATTTAAGCAAAAAATACAAAAACATTTCTTACTACCAAGTGATCAATCCTTGTAGTCAAACAAACACATAAATACAGTTAACTTCTCAAATATATATATATATATATATATATATATTGAAAAGATCTCTCATACATACTATAACACCCCGTATTTCTTTGTATTTAGAGTTTAATTAATTTGATTATTTTTAAATTGCACGTGTTCAGTAATTTAAGTAAATTAAATATTACATGTTTATTAAATATTGATCGGGAGAGATTATCATTAATGTTTATGGGATAGATTTATTAGGTGTATAGTAAATAACGCGCGGTAATTATTATACGTCGTAGCGGGTAATATCGACAAGACTATGTTATATCTCAACCGGGAGTCGCGTGTAGACTATATTGAGGTCGAGATAGGAAATTTATGTAGAGTGACTCGGATGGAAATTTCGAGGTCACCGTTGATTCCGAATGGGACGAAATAGGCATAATAGAGTACCAGGGTGTATTGATTGGATCTTAGGGCATTTTTAGACCATTCTGACGCCACATAAGGGTGTTTTTGTCATTTTAAAGTCTAGGGTTGAAAGAACTACGAATTTTAGAGTGTTATATCAACCCCTTTGTGATAGAGGCTAGGGTTACAACACTTAGGAGAGATGAGAGGCCATAAGAGAGGTAGAAGAGAGGGTCCTTAGGCCATTTTACACCTTTTTCCACCATCGACGTTTCCAGAATCAAGATCGAAGCAAGGGAAGAACAACTCCATCATCTAATAACAAAAACCAAACCTGCAAACATAAGGCAATTGTTTATCTTTAATTCTTTTGTGGTTGAAATTGCATGATTGGGTGATTTCTTGGGATTTATATGGGTTGTAATTCATGATATGGGGTAGGATTCATGTTTGAAATAATCCTTGTACATTGCTATTGTGAAATCTAATATTACATGATGATAAACTTTAAAGAAATCTGGAAATATTGATGAACATGCATGAAGAATATCAAAACTAGAGTTTTATGATATATGGAGATTAAATCTGTTTATGGTTAGTTTTCTTAAAGATTTGTTGTTATATAATTACGTTAGATATTGTCCATATACATATGTTTGATGATTGGGTATGTTATATGGGAGTTTGGGACGGTTTCATGGAGGTTTGATGGGTTAACAATGGTGAAAAATGCAATCGAAAATAAGTTGTCAAATAAATGTCAATTGATCGATTGAGGTATGTCGATCGATGGATGGATGGATCGATCGATCAGTTTTTCAATCGATCGACCAAAGCTGAAATCGGGCCCTTTTTTATTTACATAGTTTTCCTTGCCGACGATTGTGGGGGACTTTCGTAAATGTTGTATTAACCACATAAGGACATATAGAATATCAATTTAAATATAGTTAAGGCCTGACTTAGTCTTAATGAGGGTAAATTAGGATTAAGACCGACGAGAATTAAACGGTTGTGTTATTTATCGAGAATTTGCAAATCGGGGTACGTGAAGAGAAAACAATAACTCAAGATTAGTACCACTAGGATAGGGATGTATTAACTACTGAAATTATTTAAGAGATAATGAGGACCCTTCGGGTATTGAGTGATACTCGAAAGAAAAGAAAAGATAATTGAGTGTGAATCGTTAGTACGTTGGGTATTCGAGAGATATATATTTACTACGTACTTGATATATTATGAGTTGTGTGTATACCTATAATGGAGATATTTATAGGTTGTGTGTATACATATTATGTACTTTATTACATGTGTAAACATACCTATGCTTCCTGCTATCACTGGAGGTTCCGCTCAGTGGGCGATCCCACCTTGGCAGTGATAGCGAGGTTTGTATGTGTGCCCCAGAATATAGAACTTAGGGCGTCTCACTATTTGAAAGTACAATAGTGGGACTGGCAGTTCATTTGGCTATGTTAGGTATGTGCATATCCCAAAGGATTAGAACTATGTTCACCTCCATTGTGTATTATTTGATTTATGGTTCGAGGTGACATTCCTAACCGATAGTCCTTGATTCGATATGAGAGGTACATGAACTTGATAGGAGAGTATGTATTCATCGCAATGGCCATTTCGGGGATGCTACAGTTATATAAATAATAGTGTGGTATATATATACAAGTGTAATTATTCTACTTTTGTGTGATGGCAGAAAAGATAAATAATGAATATTTAAAAGTAATTTAAATAAGAGAAACTTAATTAACAGTTCGATAATAATATTCAGTTACTATTAATTATTGGTTTACAGTAGCATATCGTATAGGGCGTACAGGTGATCTAAAATCGTTGTGATTAGTTAGATACTTATGTCTAGTTAGGTTGGGTATCAAAACTAGGTGGGTTTAATAGGAGATGTTAGGTGTGCACTATAGTTAAAAGGTGGGGAACACAAAGGTGCGTGCGTAAAAGTAACGTGTGCATCTAATAACTACTTTTCATTGCAATTTAAATATTCATTATGTTTTTCAAAGGTTTTGGGTTCTTATCCATATCAAATCTATTTTCCTAAAATTGTTAGGTATCCAACTATAGGGACGTCAAACAATATGATTCATTCCATGGATACGTACATGTAGCTCTTGTGGAGGCGTGCAGGACTCTAGTAGACGTTTCAGTTATTTCATTCCATGATTATTATTCATGTTCAGTATTTCATTTGAGCATGTTGCCCCTTCAGTTTATACATTTATTAAGATTTAGTTACTAGACTTTGTATTTAGATTAAGTTTCATTTTAGTAGACTTATTATTTGGATGTTGGTTTTGGAGATGATGGTTTATTCAGCATTTATCATTTATCTATTTTATCCTACGATGTTTCAGACTTCAATCATTGTTTGGATGAGTTATATTATTTTATTTTCGCATATTGTTATATGTAAATGAAAGATAAAATTTGGCACTAACTTAAATTAACATAAGTGGTTAGTAATATAAAAAGTTTTCTACATTGATTAAAAGAATGAACCAAATGAGATTCCTGTTTGTTTTAGTAAAGGATTGATCACCCATGATTAAAATACGTGGGGTGTCACACATACCACATATGAGGTCTACCAATGCGAGCCATTTTTAAAATAGTAAAGAAAATATTTTTGAGTTGATTTTTTTTGTATGGTGTTTAAACATTTCAAGGAACTCTACAAAAAATCAGTTGAAAATATTTTTTTTGTTATTTTAAAAAATCGGACAAACTATGAGAGTTTTTAACCTATTAAAAACTGAAATAGTTTGCGTGATTTTTTGGAAGATAGTAAAAAAATTGTTTTGATCTCATTTCTTTGTGTGAAGTTACCAGAAATGCTTAAAGACCACACAAAAAAATGAATTAAAATATAGTTTTTTTTTTCTATTTAAAAAAGGTTACCCGCATAGGTGATATGTATTGGTGATGTGTATGAGAGCTGATTAGGCGTAAATATTTCATATTTATCCCCTCAATTTCGGTTATTTTATGGTCTCATGCATTGCAATTAACCCGAATTTATCTCATATTTTTGCTACTAACCCCCTTTGGAGAGTATTTCTTATTTTATGTATTTCCCATGTGTTTTATAGGCATTTCATGTCAGTCAACGCGGGAGAGAAATCGAAACAGTGAAAGAAACAAAAGAAAGGGAGTTGAAAGAAATTTTTGTAATTTTGCAGCCTTATTCCGGAGGTGGGGCCAACTAGAAATTTGAAGAGCTTGAAGTAAAAAGAGTACTAGAAAAATGTAACCTCAATTCGAGCTATGGTGAAGAAGTTATTCGTGTTTAAAGTTGAGAAGAAAATCTTGGGGTAAAAGAGGAATTTTAGAAAATTGACAAGGGAACCAGTTTGGAGGTAGAAACGAACCGGTTCGGATAAACTGAACACAAAATTTTCAATTATTCTGAAATTTTACCTGGAGTTGTATGGGTTTAGGACTCTCGTAAAAACAGGTTCATTGAGTTGTAAACTAACATTAGTCATATCTAACTTTACTTTTAACCTAGTTTTGAGAGGAGAAAAAGAGGTAAGACCATAGGAGATTAATTTTTACACCAACTTTATGCTTTGTGGATTCTTTTCATGCAATAATCAATATAGTTTATCCTTCTCTCCTTTAATCTTTGCCCTTAATTATTTTTCTAGTTTTCTTGCATTGTTTATTCATTCTTGCATGCTTAGATACGTATTGATAATGAATAAATTAACACACAATGTTAAAGTCATGTATTTAATTAGTAACGTAATGCCTAGATAGGTTTCCATGGGTTGGAATGCATGAACCCAACCCTAAGTGGTTCACATGGATGTAAAAATAAGTCCTTGAGTTACATAATTAATTGAAAACGTGTCATTTTGTTAATGCAACCATCGTAGGACTTTTAATTCCATTTGCCCTAGGTAGCCGAAGTGTTTAAGAATGCGATGATCTTGTTGATCATCTCGTCGTGTACTTTCTTTTTGTTCTTGATTACGTATTGTGAGGGTTCATTCATTCATATATGTAATACTTTAAATAAATAAAGTTTTCGTTTCAATTAAGTATTTAATTCTCGACTATTTTTTATCCGGTAAAATTACTAGGGGTTAGGGGATTGTATGATGACCTTATCTTTCTTTTATACTAATTAATTCGTGATTTGTTAAGTCTTGCATGCATAGTTAATTTAGATAGGATTTCATTCCTTTTGTAGTAGTAATACATAGTCTCATCATAATCATCTTTTCTTCCTTTTTCATGAGTCAATCATTAGGGAACTTAGGGTTAATCTTCTTACTTAGTAGTCGTAACGAGTATTCATCTTAGTCCCTGAGTTCGACAATCAATTTATTGGATTATTACTTGATCGATCGGTGCACACTTGAACCTTAATCACATGCGTTAGAGACACATTTATATTCATGTCAAGTTTTTGGCGTTGTTGTCGCGGACTAGCTAGACATTTAGGTTAGATCGATTTAATCCAAAATTTGACTGTAATTCATAAAAAGCTTAAAAAAATCAGAAATCCAAGTTTTTTTTAAAAAATAATTAAAAAAATAGAATCTCTCAAATCCTTACATGCAAAATCCTCAACCAACTGCTCAGCCTACTCCTACAAGAATTCACGAAAATCCTATAGTAGAGTACAATTCCGATAGCTCACACACTGCATGTATTCCACAGTTTTTTGTTCCACCTCCTACACCACCTAACTCTATCTCGAGTCACACGTCTAGAGAGTTTGGAAAGGTAAGTGATATTATTAGTGTGAGTGCAATGTCGGATCAAGGTAGTTTTGGTATGGGTGAGGGTGAGTTACCATACCGACCCATAAGACACCTCTTATATCCGAGCGAACCACCACTCCTGGGTGCATTATATTCCTGTATAATACGGGGCAATTTCATTTTTGAAATGGGATGGTTCAAATCCTCCCTACATTCCACGGTATGGAGTCAAAAAAATCCTACCTCCACATTACAGAGATCGAGGAGGCGTGCGAGACTTTCACCAATCAACGTTCACTGCGGATATCATTCACCTTAAACTTTTTCCCTTATCCCTAAAGGATAAGGCCAAGACTTTGCTATGGTATTTGGCACCAAACTCCATTGAAACGTGTAGGGACATGCAAGCAAAGTATCTCCAAAAATTCTTCCCCCCAGATCAAACCAATTCCATCAAAGCTAAAATTCAAACGTTTAAACAACTCGAAACGAGCCTTTCGATAGACGTTTGGAGCATTTCAATGAGCTGCTTAATATGTGCTTACACCACGGTTTCGAGAAGTGGATACTTATCTCCTTTTTCCATCACGGGCTAAGCTTAAGTTCCGAATAACTCATTGAAACCATATTCCCCAAGGAGTTTCTAGGGTTAGACACGGACGATACAGAGGCTCACCTTAAGTATATCGCCGAGACTACTCAAGCGTGGGATACATACGATCCAAACACCAAACCCCGGGACCGATAAATGTCCACAACTTCTTATGCGTCCGAACTTTATCACTTGGAGAAAGAAGATAAGTTGAAGCTTCAAATCAAAAAACTTACCAAAAGGTTGGAAGGCCTAGTTGAATTGAGAGGAAGAGAAACATCCAACTCCACTCAAGTGTTAATAGAATAGGTGTGTGCGATTTGTAAGGCCGGACATCCAATGAAGGAATGCCCGACAATACCTGTCTACAAAGTGATGCTTCAAGAGCAAGTGGAAGTGGTAGGAGCTTTTAAGGGTAATTTTAATGCCCCTCACAGGAATTCTTTTAACCCTTAGTTTTAATTATGGACAAGCACACACAGCGATGAATCCTAATTCACATGTTTCCCCCACCTCCACCATCGCTCCCGCATTTACCACAAGCTCCCACTATGCAAGAACCACCTCTGGCGCCTTATATCACCCCACTGCGTAGAAACCTCGAGGACACTTTGAACAAATTTATGCAAACTCAGTCGACGATCAATGCTCAAAATTCCCAAAAATTGCCAAATTAAAAGCATTGTTGTCCAAGTTGCAATCATCCATAAGTGTCTAAGAGTTACAGACCAAGGTCATAGACCTCCCCAAGGTCAAAATAGTGTTAGCTTTACTTTTGATGATAATAAAGAGCAATGTCAATCCGTTACCACTCAACGTAGTGGGAGAGTTGTTGATTTATCACCTCCCCCACATGACGAGCTTAAAGATAAGGAGGTTTCGCCGGACACGAAAGAGGATGAAGATGCCCCTTGAATGAGATTAACAATGATGGAACTATTAGGCCCGAGGTTATAGTGAAACCACCCACTTCTGTTACTTTCCCTCAACGGTTGGTTCCTCCTCCTAAAGGAGCCTCCCGTGAAGATGTGATAAAGTAAGTCAAGTTTAATTTACCATTTATCGAGGCAATTAATCAAATTCCTTCCTATGAAAAGTTCCTTAAAGACTTTTTGACTATGAAACGTAGACTAAAGGTGAAAAATAATGTTTTCCTAGAACAAAACATGAGCTCAGTTCTTTTAAGTGACCTCCCATCGAAGTTTAAAGATCCGGGTGCATCGACCATTTTGTGCATCATTGGAGAGATCCGCATTGAGAGAGACTTATTATATTTAGGGGTGAGTGTTAACATTATCCCTTACTCTATCTATAGGTAATTATATTTAGGGGACCTCAATCTGACTAAGATCACTCTCCAACTTGCGGGCCATGCCGTGAAGATACCTCGAGGGATTGTTGAGGACGTGATAGTCCAAGTGGACACGGATGAGGATGGGAGTGCGACGGATGAGGATGTGAGAGATGTTAGTTAGGTTTTATATTCGAGGAATTACCACCGATGGATTCGCGCACGCATCCCTCCGATGAGAAATTTTCCACCCTCGAATTGAAGAAACTACCCTTAAAAGTAAAATATGCTTTTTGGGAGAGGATGAGACATTTCCCGTTATTGTCTCCTCACACCTAAATAAAGAGTAAGAGGGTAAGATATTATTTATTTTGAGGAAGCACCGTAGTGATTTTGGTTGGATCATGACGGATTTGAAGGGTATAAGTCCCCTAATTTGTACCCACAAAATCTACCTTGAGGAGGACGTGAAGCTTTCGAGGGAGATGCAAAGGCGTTCAAATCCCACGATGAAAGATGTCGTGAGGGAAGAAATTATTAAGTTATTAGACGAAGGAATCATTTACCCCATTTTGTATAGCGAGTGGGTGAGTCCTATTCAAGTCATCCCGAAGAAGTTGGTAATGACTGTGGTCGAAAATGCAAAGGGTGAGCTTATTCCACAACGTACCACCATCGGGTGGCATGTTTAAATTGACTATCGAAAGATCAATTCCAACACTAGGAAAAATAATTTCCCCTTACCATTTATTGACCAAATGCTAAAGTGAGTAGCGAGGCACGCATTCTATTTCTTTCTCGACTGTTATTTCGGGTATAACCAAATCGAGGTAGTTGTGGTAGATCAAGAAAAGACGATGTTTACATGTCCCTTTGCCACATTGTCCTACCAACATATGCCTTTTAGATTATGTAATCTACTCGCAACCTTTCAAAGGTGCATGCTTAGTTTTTTTGGCGATATGGTTGAAAGGGGCTGTGAGTTTTTTATGGTTAATTTTAGTGTCTTCGGCCCCTCTTTTGACCTTTGCCTCATAAATCTTGAGAAAGTGTTAGCTCGTTATATGGAAAAGAACTTGGTACTAAATTGACAGAAGTGTCATTTAATGGTTAACGAAGGTATAATTCTTGGCCACATGGTTTAGTCCAAAGGTATTGAGGTGGATAGGGTAAAAATAGACGTCATTGCCAATCTTCCCCCACCTAAGTCACTAAAGGACATGTGCTCATTCCTGGGCCACGGGAGTTTCTATCAGAGGTTTATTAAGGACATTAGTTCCATCGCTAGGCCCTTATGTAACCTACTTGTAAAAGATGCCCCTTTTAGGGTAATGAAGCATGCCAAAGTCCTTTTGCAAAATTGAAAAGCCTGCTCGTGTCTGCTCACATTATGCAAGCGCCAGATTCTTCCCTTCCATTCGAGCTTATATGTGATGCGAGTGATTATGCTATAGGGGTTGTTTTAGGTTAAATAAAAGATAAGAAGGCTCGCATCATCTACTATTATATCCGGACGTTAATCGAACCATAAATCAATTACTCCACCATTAAGAAAGAATTCCTAGCCGTAGTTTTTGCCCTATTCAAATTCTGATCTTACCTCATAGGTTCGCCCATTATATGCTTCACCGGCCACACGGCTCTTAAGTACTTCCTTTCCAAAAAGGGTGCTAAACTGCGCCTCATAAAGTTGATACTACTCCTATAAGAGTTCAAAATCTCTACAAAGGATAATAAAGGAGTAGAAAACATCATAGCTGACCATTTGTCGTGGCTTCGGTCCGACGTACCTAGTCATCCCATACCCATAGATGAATACTTTTTGGATGATCAATTATTTTCCACTTCTTGTCTCCCCTGGTTTGTGGATATAATGAATTACCTTGTCACGAGGGTCATCCCCCCAATCTGACACCGCAACAGAAAAATAAGTTCCTAACTTGGTCGCACATGTTCTTCTATGACTATCCCTATTTGTTCAAATATTGCGCAGACCAAATCATCCAAAGATGTTTAACGAATGACGATATACCTAGGGTCATCCAATTTTATCATGTGGAATCTTGTGGAGGGAAATTTATGACGAATAAGACGGCCACTAAGATTATTCAATACGGCCTCTATTGGCCCACAATTTCTTGGGATGTAAAGGCTTATTGCAAATCTTGCGATAGATGTCAAAAGATGGGAGCCATCACTCGACGAGACATGATGCCATTGACCCTTAATCTCGCCACCGATATATTCGATTATTGGGTGATGACTTTATCGTTCTGTTTCATCTCTCCTTTGTATTCCTATACATCCTAATCGCGGTAGATTACGTGTTCAAATTGGTTGAGTCCATAACTACTAAGACAAATGACAAGAAGGTGGTGAAAAAGTTTTTATAAGAACATATATTTTCTCGCTTTGAATCTCCGAAGGTAATCATTAGTGATAACGACAAACACTTTTGCAATAGGCCATTTGAAAAACTTATGAGAAAGTATGGGGTCGTCCATAAGGTTCGGACTACTTATCACCCCCAAATGAACGGACAAGTCAAGCTAGCAAATCGTCAAATTAAGTAAATTCTAGAGAAGACTGTTGATCCTAACCGGAAAGATTGGTATCTCTAGTTAAATGATGAATTATGGAACACATACAAGAACCCCCTCGGGATGTCCCCATTTAACTTTGTCTATGGCGAGCCTTGCCATTTTCTCGTGGATCTAGATCACAAGGCATACTGGGCAATCAAGACGTTGAACTATAACTTGGATAAAGTCGGTGAGGCTCGCAAGATTCAATTTAATGAGTTGGAAGAAATATGCAACAATGCGTATAAGAGTGCTAAAATATCCAAGGAAATGATGAAACTTGTGCATGATCTAATTATCCATCGAAAGGAGTTTTATTTGGGTAAAAAAGTGCTCCAATACAATTCCCGTTTACACTTGTTTCCCGACAAGTTATGTTCTTTGTGGACCGGCCCATTTGTTGTGAGAGAGATGTTTCCCTATGGAGCCATTGAGTTAGAAGATCCAAAGGGTGGGGGACATGTTTAAGGTGAATGGACAATTCCTAAAGCCATACCTAGAGGTGTGTGCTGAGGAAGCCGACACAATTTTGTTGTCGAACCTCGTTTATAGGGTTGAATGAGTTTAGAGGAGAGGTGGTCACATCCCCGATTCGTATGAGGTGAGTAAATGTTCTATACTAGCGAGTTTAATCCATTTTAGTTAGTTTAGAGGTCTATATAATCCTTAGGTTAGGAAAGTTAGGAGCGCCACATCAGATTTTCAAGCAGTAGAGAGAAAATGCACGTTTGAGAGTGATGTTAAAGTGACCAGGGGTCCCAAAGTGTTTAGGGAGGCTTGAGATACATTGGAGAGGATAAATTAAGAGTTGGAACACTTAGAATAGGAAAAACATGGTAAATGTGATGTTTGAGGTAGCAAGATTGGCCGAAATGTAGACTGTGCAAATCGGTTCTCCTACACACCCGAATCGGTTCGGATGACCTGAACAAAAATTGTCTACCCTTTCCCAAATTCCTCCCGCCTTTCCCAGTTCACTCCCTACGAAATTCCTCCCCCCAATCTTACCCCCAACCACTTTTTCAACTTTTACCCTTCCCTCCACCTTCTCCATTTCCCCACAATACCCAGCCCCTCCCCACTTATAAATACCACCCCTTCTTACCCTTTCCTTCACACCAAACATCCTTTTGTCCTATACTATCCAAATTCCTCAAATCTACACTAAGAAATTCTCCATGGCTCCCCTTCGCACCAACCACGTCCGCAAACAAGACTCCACCACCATCCACCACAAGGGGGTCAACCACGAGTTCTGATAAGCAAGAAACCACGAAGAAAGTGTATAGAGATATACGCCAATTGTTATTCTCAGCTCCCGCCTCGATCAAAACCATAAACCGTTGACTACACTCTTTTAAGGGAGTACAACTGCCAGTCCGGGTATCGATTCCAAAGAGAAATGCAGCTAGAATATTAATTGGTTTAATACCTCTAAATAAAAGTGTAAAAGATGATTGTTAACAAAATAAAAGGAAAAGATAATATAGGCATGTGTATTTAAACTAGATTAACAAAAGGAATAAAAATTATAGGTTGCGACATATATCCATCACCTCAAGTTAACTAGTATAAATGGTTACATGGGTCGATGAATCTACTAAGATTGAATCTCATTTTATCAATTAATTAAATCAAGAGTTGTCACACCCCTAAATTTGCATGAAAGCCTACTATGATTTTGGCGTCAATAAATGCCCTGAAAATTACACACGTAAGGTCGTAAATACGGGGCATACATGATATACCCCATTAAATCTCCTAGGAATAAAATAAAGGACAACACAATCGAGATAAGAACAAATCAACTCCATCGCCAAAGCTAAGCAACCAAATCAACCATATGTGAGTTCAATCAAACCCAACCTAAACTAAGTTAGACACTAAACATAATGAAATAAAAAAATTAAAGCAACTAATTAAGAGCGAAAAAGAAATAAATTAACAACAAAAATTATCTAGGCATGGAGATAAATAATAAAGCATGAGAAATAAAGGAATACGAAACTTGAATAAGAGGGAAGAATATGAATAGTAATAAGAAGCTCACATAAATTGGTATTACCCACAAAAATGGAGGAGAGGGGAAAAACTCCACAAAAATTCCCAATTCTTCAAACCCCAGAACTAAATTAACTAAGGAGATATAAAAAATAAGAGTTCTTTACAAAATAAAATAAGTCTAGCTTTTATACTAAGTGGGAATAAAAAAGAAAACAAAAAAGAAAAGGAAACAACTAGCATCGAAATCTCGGTCAAAAATAGAGGGTCGGTCGACCGAGGATGGTAACCGATCCACCGTCGGAAAGAAAAAGAGCCCACTGCTAGCAATCGTAAGCCAATTTCGGAGCACCGATCAATCGGGTGTCAGAGTCGGTCGAACGGTGGCAGCACTTCAAGTCCCCTATTATCGGCACCAGGAAAAACTTGAAAACTCGATCGATCGGGGGTCAGGGTCGGTCGACGTCTAGTATCACTTCCTCACATACAATTTGCTGCTAAAAGTTGATGCCAATAATGGTTAACCCAAAACCTGACCTTTATGTGTGTGTGGACCAAATACCTTCGCAATCGCCATAGACCTATTGATGAAATTAGGGGCACGGACAAGGATGTCTTTTCTTTATTTGTTTTCCTTTTTTTTGTTATTTCCTAAATCTCTCCCCCGCTTAACCGCCTGTACCATCTTCATTAGGACTCGGATTCATGCACCATTCACGGCCACACGAGGCTTGTTCTGAGGGACTCAACTTTCGTGAATACTTTGGGTAAATCCCAAAGTGTGAATTTACTGATTTTCCCCAGAACATGCGGATGTCAACGAGAATTTAGCAGATTGCAACCAAAGTTCACACTAAGTAGCATAACACCTGGAAAATCTCAATAATACCTCAAATAACACGTTAACATATAAAATATAGGTTGTCTCGTTAATGAGCATAATTATAGGAATTAAGGTACCTAAGGGGACTAAAATGCATAAGTTTCGAGGATATTTAAATGCAATATTCAGATCGAATCACACCCCCTAACTTACACATTGCTAGTCCTTGACAATGAAATTCAAAGCAAGAAGAACTATAAGAAAACCAGAAGATGGGAGATAAATACAAAAGAGATAAAAAAAACCTTTCGCGGGCAAACGATTGCATTTAGAATATGCAAAATGCCATTAAACCCCTAGGTTACCCTAGTGGACGAGTGTCATCTCGTGAGGTTTTTAGGGATGAAACCCACAAACATCAAAGTTACCTCAAAATGTATGCCCAATCACATGTGATAATTCCAACAATACGAAAAATATTTCAAACACTTTATTAGCAAAGTGAATGAATTCACGTGGAAGTTCGTTGTTATTAACATTATAGAATGAACTTCATAGAATTGAAACCTTAAAAATGGGAGGGGAGTGAGCACATGCAAAGTAAGAGTTGGAGAAAACTTATATAAACCGGATAAACATTAAAGCGTGCATATATCAATCCTCTCTGGGTTTTATGCTTAACAAATGAAATCACTATGAAAATGGAAGAAATACACGGGACATACGGGCTTAAAAAGTAAATGTAAATGGAAACTAGGCCGCGCATTTGCCACAAATGAAGAAGGCTATATATAAAATAAAAACTTATAATCTTAATGAAAGATACCGATCGTTAAAGGATGCAAAATGCATTTTCACAGTTTATGAAAACTATTTAAACACTTGAATTACATTTGACCTAGGATCACATAGGACTTAATAGGGTTGTAATGTAGGTTTGGGGCTAAGGTTATGAAAATAAGGGTAAATATGTACGGATTCAACGAGTTCGGGGATGAAAACTCGGGATACTGGAAAATTGGAAAAAGATTTCCATAACAAGCATTAGATATGAAATATGAGAGATCAAACAAAGGTTATTGAAAATTAAATACAATATGTACATCTTTCCCTTTCTTTTATTTTCTTCATTTTCTAACTTTTTCTTTTGTTTTCTTAGTTATCTTTTTCTTCTCCTTTTCACTTCTTTCTTTTCTTTACTCATTCTCGCATGGTTAGTTTCATTCATAAAACAACAAACATCATTCAATCCAAAGTATCATTCCAAACCAAGGTATGAAAAGTAATAAGTATGGTGTAAAACTCCAATTTGGAGTTGGTTATGGGATTTGGGGTTATGAAATGAAAGGCTAATATTAAGGCTCAAAGGGGTTGGCGAGGGAAAACATTCAAAGTGAGGTCAAGGTCAATATGGGTGATGTAATAAAGATGGCCTACAATCCTTTCCTAAAATGTACGCAATTTTCGAGTCAAAACAACTTTGAAAATCATGATCAAGTAACACATTTCAAGATGTAAACTCAAATAGTGAATGACCAATGAAAGAATAGTGAGATTACCAATGACTGTAACGTTTTCAATGGGGAAAGAGTAGTACATAACACTCATAAATGAAGAAAAACCCAAATCTCACTCGGTGTAAGTGTATTAGATGGAACAAAAGATTACCAAGTTATAAAAATTTTAAACCAAATCAATAAAATAAGGAAATTGCATGTGCTCATGGGATTAAAGTTTAATTCATGAAGTTATTCATAATATTAATGATTTGGGAACTAAAGTCTACTAACATCTAAAATAGAGAACATGCATCATTGAATTGTCTATTAGATCGTGCATTTATTAAAATTTATGATCGGAAACAAAGGCAAAATGCCTAACAAAGGAGAAAAAAGAAAGAAATTCTTTTTGAAAATTTCAATTTTTTACCAGAAAAGATGGCTTGAAAAGAACATATAATCAAAATCATGGACTAAGAAAAATGATGTATAGAATATCCAACACCCCCTAACTAAAACAATGCATTTTCCTCAATGTGAATTAATAACCAAGTTAAAGTGAGGAAAATAGTGATATTACCCAAAATGAAGCAATATCCGGAGCGTATAAGTCCAATGATTCTATAAAATATGTTAGCACCAAGCATAAAGAAAAGAAGGAATAAAACTTTAACTAATTACACTTGAAAAAGGAAAAAGAAAAACGTAAGCTACTATGTACAACCTACAATTTTAACTTCTAACTAACTATACACTAGAAGTTGAAATTTTTGAGGGTCCACCCAAAATACTGTTTGACTTTGATGGATCAATGGGGACCCCCCTTATTATGCATACCTTCTGAAAATATGAATTCGGTTTGAATAACGGAAGGCATCTGTAATACCCTGTATTTTCATGGCTTTTAAATTTAAGGATTAATTAAATTTAATTGAGATAAATTAATTTAATTTTAATCCGAAATGTTGTTTTAAATATTTACTAGCGTGACAAGAGTTAGTATTTATTGGGAATATATTATTTGTTGCGTATTACTAGATGAGTATAGTAATATATGAGATTTATTTTTATAATATTGTCACGTGTGAATAAAATGACAATTGTGGAAATTTAAGTCGGGACGCGCCTGTGTCGTGTCGGGACTAAATGTGGATTAATAAAAGTGAATATTTTATAGGTTGTTCATATGGTCGTTTTGAGTGCGCCAACGCATCCAGAAGGGTCGAGATAGTCAGAAAAGTATACCCGGTGGTTTGATTTGGGTCTCGGGGCATTTTTATGCCTAATTAGTACCCCAGGAGGGCATTTTAGTCATTTTGTATTTTTGGGTAATTAAACCCACGAAAATTAAAGGGGTTATATCAGATTTTTAGGTTATCTCCTAGGGTTAGATAACTCAAAACACTAGAACGGCCATTGGAGAGGAGAGGAGAGAGCTCTCAAGGCATTCCAAGTCTCAAAACTCATCCGTTTACACCGCCGCCACCGCCAACGCGTAGATCGCGAGATGGGGAACGCAAACCCACCAAATTCAACACCAAACCAGATTTCTGAAAATCCCAGGCAAGTGTTTATCTTGCTTATTTCATTGATGCATCATCCATATTAGTTTAGGAGTTATTAGGATGAGAATTATGGAAGAAAAACCCAATTTGAGATGGAAAATTTTCATGTAGTGATGATTTATATGATATTCTGGAAACCCTTTGTCATGTAAAGGATTAAGAGTTTGATTAAGAAAAGAGTTCTAATCAGATAAAAACATTAAAACATTTATTCCGGACGATCGGACCGTTGGAATTGGATGAAATTTTACAGAGAATTAGCTAAAGACGAGAGGAAGCTACAGAAAAAAATCAGCCCGATCGAACTGTTCAATATTTTTTAATATTTTTTTTTGCTAGGCAGTTTTATGTTTTGAGGACTCTTAGAGATAATAAAAATTCATTTAAAACTCCATTTTAATTCCGATTTCGAAACCGTTTCAAATTCTCATCTTTGAAAATAATATTCAAAATCCTTTAATGTAAGGCGAAATCTATATTTTTCGGATATTTTGCATAAGGGATAATGTAAGTATATATTAAAGGGGAGAGACACGTAACTGAATTGTACATTTGGAAGAATAGAGTCCATGAGGGTTACATAGTAAGTTGGAAAAACCCTTCGAATTAAAGTTAGAAACGAACCATTATACTTGATAAATAATAATGGGAAAATAAGGATAAATGTTGTGAATGTGGGTTATTAGATAAACCTAAATTGATATAATAAAAGTGGTATATTTATATGATTGTGTATGCATATATTATATACTTGTGAAAATCATGCCCGCGCTACTTGCTATCCCTGAGGTTACCGCGCTGGGACGATCTTATCTCGTGTGCCTTATGGGGGATATTGACTCGTACCCTAGAAGATAGGAATCCTAGGTACAGGCTATCGAATCGGTAGTCACGGTCCTAAGAGACGTGAGGGTATGTACTGACCTCTTGGACTTGGAAACTATGCTTCGCCTCAATATTGTTTGTGTATGTATTTATACAGTTCGAGAATGATTCCGAACTTGTATTCCCTTTAGTACGATTGATACGGGGACTGGATAACAGAGTATGCCCGCACCATAGTTTTTATGTGGGGTACTGTTATGATATATATATTATACGAGTAGTTAATATATATATGAAATTATGAAATCTGGAACTGCCTACTGTGATTTGATATGTAGGACATGGTTGATGACTCAAATTGTAAATAATTGTTTTAAGAAAGTATAATATGTACTGGAAAACTTTATTAATTAATAAAGTTAAAAGGAGAACCTTGGTTACAAATTGAAATCTTACGTTTTAAATACTTGTGTTGTTCAGTTGTAAATCCTGCGAATAACCTAAGATAAGTTAAATCATTGGGGAAAGATAGTGTGGTATATGACGAGATAGACCATTGGCAAGGTTAGTGCGATAGGTGTGCACATTAGAAGAGAGGTGAGAATTTCTCAAGAGAGTGTCGCAGTAATATGTTGTTGCATTAGCATGTAATCAATTTAAATACTTGCTAAACGAATTTTTAAATCATATACACTATCGGGCTCTGACCCGTTTCAATTTCCTTTTCTCTCTTGTATATATATATATGTATGTATTACAGGTGCCCAGCCACAGAGGCGTCTTACTTAGGATCCTTTGGAAGGAACGTGCTGCAGCTTAGGTGGGAGTTGCAGGCCTGTTGTTTAGACGACTTCATCCATTTGATTCTACTCCTAGTTCAGTTTTATCCAGCAGGTCCATGTGTCGCCCTCTTTCTATTATTTAGTTGGTATTGTTAGAGATTGAAATTTTTACTTTCAGTAGCTTTATTTCGGGATTTATTACTGTCAGGATGTTTTCCTTTAGTGTTGTAAATGTTGGGATTTATTATTGATGATTAAATTCGTGTATGATCAATTCTATTTTTATTCTTAATGTGTGACTCTTTAGATGTTAATGGTTTAAGGTTTTATAACCGGATTTAATAAAATAAGAATAAGGTTTTAAATGGTTTTGACACTTAGCTTAATTATTTAGGGTGTTTAAATTGGAAAAGTATTTTTACGATAGTGATGCTAAGAATGAACCAACTGTTCACCTTGATTTTAATTTAATAAAGGAGTGATCGCCCGATATTTAATTCTGCGGGGGTGTCACAACATCTGTAAGGCGAAATTAAATGAACCATCACCGATTGAAATTTTTTTTGGGGTGATGGGGGATTTTGATAAAACGAGTGACAAAAACACATGGGATCCAAGAAAAACAAAATTTCTTCCTAAAGATTTTACAATTACACTGGGAGGTGGCGCACATGGAGACAAAATTTCCTTCATGAAAGGCGACTCGAGAAAGTACTCCTCATCGGTGAAAGGGTTAAACGTTTTATGGTTTTGGAAAGAATCATCGGGTACTTGTGTCAGTTCGATAATATAGAATAAGGATGGGGATGAAATCAATTCAATCTCAAGAGATGAGTTATCATCTCTTGAAGGTTGCATTTCGAAAGAAATAGGATCATTTTCAATGAAACTTTCTTCTTTGAGAATCAAGGAAGAAACCATTTCATTACAAATAGATAATAAGCCCATTTCTTCCTCATATGCTATCTATATTATACCATGTGCCAAGTGAGGGATGGTTTGTTCTAAAGTAGGCAAAAATTCCTCATATTGTTCAAAACATTCATTGACTTCAAAAGTTATGGAAGAAAAATCGTCATTAGATTCAAATAATAAATTCAAATCATGCTCCCAACAACGATTTGCAAATTTTTGATCTTCAAGAATGCGCTAACCCTCACCGAAAGTCAAAGGTCGAGTCACGGATTCTTGGAAATGAGAACTTTGAAAATTATCATCGGAACTACAATCAAAATCATTATTATAAGAATTTTGAAAACTAATGCATTTAGTTTCAACATTCTTATCGTAAGGATTTTGTGACCGAAAATCAAAATGATGATTCCAAAAATTTCCATAATCCATAACTTGACTTTCGTAATACTCACCCAAAGTCATTTTAGAAGTTTCAATTTTTGGGGTTTGAAAGTATTGGCCAAAAGTCATAGGTGTAGGGTGATTTTGAGAATTATCGTTATGACCACTGAAAAAATTGGAATAAGACATGCTTACCCTCAAAAGGCTCGAGATGGAAAATTTCACAAAGTGATGTGAGTCAGAAAAATTCAAGAGTTTCTTGGCGCTCAAATGTAGAAGTGTTAGAACTGGAGTGAATATTAATTTTATGAAATGAAAGTTAATATTTGTTGGGTTATTGTATATTTACTGCATGAGAAAGTAAATACCATTCTATTGTATGTTTTATAGTGTTATGTGTTTTAAATCACATTATGGTTTAATTGAAACTGGAATTTAAAATGGTTTAGAAAATTGTCGGATGCCATTTTAGAGGGCTTAGTTAGTCCCGGAATGTGCGAGACAGTCAAAATAAGTGCCATATTGTATATTTGTGTTTCGGGCACTTTTACCTGGTCTTAGCTTAACGCGTAATTGCGAGTCATTTTCATGTGGTATTAACCACTTAAGTGGGGAGACTTATGTTAATCCATGAATTAAGTCTTTTAAATCCCCTAATTTCTCTATTTTAGGTCTTAAGCCCTAGAGAGAATGAGAGAGAAGAGAAAGGAAGAGAAAAGTGGAGGAAGAAGAGAGAAAATGAAGATTGAAGATGGATTGATGCTTCTTCTACAAATAAATCTGAATTTGCAACCCTAAGGCAAGTATTCTACTTGCAAATATGTGATTTAAGATGTATAAATTGTATGATAATTGTGTATTTTCATTTATGGTTTAAATGTGGAATTTGTGGGTCTTGATGGTTATAAATCATATAGGAAAGTCTTTGGGTAGATAAAGATGGTTGGTTGAGTTTAAGATGGACAAGGTTTTAGATTTAGGAAAATGTAAATCATCATTTGGGTGTAGTTTTTAAAGATGAAAGAACCCTAGGTCTGATATGACCGGTCGACCGCGGTCCCCTGACCGGTCGACCGAGCCTTCGGGGGCAAGCTTACTGCTTTCCCACAAAGGCATAAAATTCTTGCGCGGTCGACCGCGGTCCCTTGACCGGTCGACCGGCTATACCATTTTAAGCTTTCTACTTTCCTTCGTAGGCAAAACCTTGAGACGTGGTCGACCGCGGTTCCAGGACCGGTCGACCGGTCCCCTGTTTTTCATCCTAAAATATTATTTTGTCTCCTAGATTTATTTTCTTCAATAGGGACTAGGAACCTTCTTTAATGAAGTAAACTAGGTGTCCTAGAGTTGAAATTGAGTTAGTACTTTCCCTACACTAGGAATGGGGTATGTGGGGACTTTTTTGGGGTTTTGCCAATTGGTGTTAGGGCATTCTTTTTCTAGTAAATTATCATGGAACTAGGATTCCTAGAGTTATGTTTGGGAGACTTTTGGAGCTCAATAGAGTTACATTAATATTGATGGATTATAATAACACCCTAAAATGTTTGGAGTTATTTAAGAGTTTACTTACTCCTTTGAGGTTGTAGCAACGACATAATTTATCGTATGGATCCGGATAATCAGTTAGATTATTTACAAAAAGTAAATGGAAATGGTTTCGGATAAAATGAAACATATACATGGAAATGAAAATGGTAACGATGATGATAAATGATAATTTACTTAATTATGAATATGGTAAATGTTAATTTACTGGATACACACCTCTCTAAATGACATCATAAGGGAAGTTCGCGCGCTTGGTGATGCCCCCTGGCTAGTGAACGCAGGGTGGATATAGTCCATAGGCCATATGAGCGATATGTTATGTTTTCTGCACTGGTGAGGAGATTCTGGGTGTGGTCTTGACTCTCCCGCAGGCATATGGCCGCTTCCCGACGTATTGCGTTGTAGGTGCACAGGTTGTCTTGTATAGATAGGCCCTGGAAGATGATGGTCATTTAGGGGCGCGCCCAGTGGGGAAACTCAGAGGGGCGGTCTTAGAATCGTTTTATGTATATAAATATAACTATTCATAATCAAGTGGGACTTGATGTATGATATATGCCATAAAGAGCATGATGAAGTGCCATAAAGAGCACAATGAAATGCCACAAAGAGCATTTGTTGATAATGATATTCCTGTTAAGGAATGGTAATGCCAGGATGGGTAGGAAATTGGAATAAAAGCCATAAAGAGCTTAAAACTTTAATTATATTTTCCTGATAAGGAATGAAATGCTAGTAAAGAGCATAAATGTTGTAATTATGAGTTCCTGATAAGGAACATAATAATGAAAAGGAAGTTTTAAATTTATGTTACCCATGCTTCTCTTTTCTGCTTAGTTATGTTTTAGAACTGTGTAGATTGATTTTATTCTCTCTATCATGATTATATTCATAATTTTCATACTCTTTATTCTTCTGGTAATCATATAGAACTGGGCCCTGACCCGTTTACATTTCTTGTTGCATATGCATCTTGTCTCCGCTCAGGTACTCCGCCGCAAGGATGCCTGACTTTAATTCCTATTCCGATGTCTTCGGCGAGCCGTTATGCATTGCGGGTATTACGGGATATAATTTGTATAAGCGTTTTCATTTTTTTTAATTCTAGTTAAGATCGGGTCTCTTTAACTCGGACGAGGCCCAAGCTTTTGTAATTGATTAATGTAATGTAATATATAAATTTATTGAAATTGTTTAATAATGATGTATGGATCAGCGGACCGATAACATATTCGGTCCTCTTATTTATTACCTGTTGTTATAGATATATATACATCCTTGTGGTTTCCCCTATCTTTTCAGGAAATGGGTTGTTTGTTTAACTTTATTTACATTAAATTCAAAAATTTTGGCAACCCGTTTTCTGAAATATTGGGTGGTTATCCTGGATACTCTATATTTTTATGGTGATGCTGAGAATGATTCCATCTATGATTCCGTTATATTGGAGTATTGGGCTGGCCACCCCTTATTTTGGTGAGCGGGGTGTCACATGAATCCACAAAGAAATGTTGCTCAAATATTAATTGATTTAATACCTCTAAATAAAAGTGTAAACGATGATTGTTAACAAAATAAAAGGAAAATATAATTGAGGCATGCGTATTTAAACTAGATTAACAAAAGGAATAAAAACTATAGGTTGCGATAGATATCCATCACCTCGAGTTAAGTAGTATAAATAGTTATACGGGTCAACGAGTCTACCAATAATGAGTCTCATTTTATCAATTAATTAAATCTAGAGTTGTCACATCACTAAATTTGCATAAAAGACAACTATGATTTTGACGTCAAGAAATACTCTAGAAATTACACACGCAAGGTTGTAAATACGGGGCATACATGATACACCCCATTAAATCTCCTGGGAGTAATAAAAAAGACAACTCAATAGAGATAAGAACAAATTAACTCCATCACCAAAGCCATGCAAACAAATCAACCCTAGGCGAGTTCAATCAAACACAACCTACACTAAGTTAGCCACTAAACATAATGAAATAAAAAAAATTAAAGCGACTAATTAAAAGAGCAAACAATAAATAAATTAACAACAATAATTGTCTAGGCATGGAGATAAATAATAAAGGGTGAAAACTAAATGAATACAAAGCTTAAATAAGAGGGAAGAAGATGAATAGTAATAAGAAGATCACATATATAGGTATTACGCACAAAAATGGAGGAGAGGGGAAAAACTCCACAAAAATACCCAATTCTTAAAACCCTAGAACTAAACTAACTAAAGAGATATAAAAAAAAGAGTTATTTACAAAAAACAAGTCTAGATTTAATACTAAGTGGGAATAAAAAATAAATCAAAAAAGAAAAGGAAATAACTAGCAGCAAAATCTGGGCCATAAACAGAGGGTTGGTCGATCGTGGTTATGATCGGTCGACCGATGGAAAGAAAGAGAGCCCACTGCCACCGATCACAAGCCAAAATATGAGGATAGATCAATAGGGGGTCAGAGTCGATCGATCGGCGGCAGCACTTCAAGTCCCCTGTTGTCGGCACAAGGCAAAACCGTAAAACCCGGTCGACCGGGGGTCAAGGCTGGTCGACCAACAGTAGCACTTCCTCACATACAATTTGCTGCTAAAAGTCGATGAAAACAATGGTTAACCCACGACCCGAGATTTACGGTTTTGTGTCCCAAATAGCTTCGCAATCGCCATAGATGATAGGCAGGATTTTGCCGCGGCGCGAGAGTCACCTACACGTCGGTCGTTTTATATTGGGCTCACCTAAACTATACAAAAACCTAAACTACGACTACACCCAACAAGTGAGTATAGCGGTAAGTCGGGTATCAAAAATCCATAGAGACGAGTTGCTAGAATTTAAGTGATTTAATACTCCTAAAATAAAAGTGTAAAAGATGATTACAAACTAAAAGGAAAAGTTGCATAAAGGGAAATGATTAACTAGGCAATGTATTGAAACTAGATTATGAAAGCGTGTAAAACTATAGGTTGCGTCGAATATCCCTCACCCGAGTTAATTAGTACAAAATGATTACATGGGTCGACGAGTTATTACAAATGCGTCTCGTTTCGACAGTTAATTAAATCAAGGGTTGTTACGCCCTAAACCATCATAAAAGCCTAATAAGATTTTGGCGTCAACAAATATCCCAAAAATTATGCGCGAAAGGTCGTAAGCACGGGACATACATGATATGCCCCGTCAAATCTCCTAGGTGTAATAACTAGGACAACCCACCCGAAATAGACCCATAAACTCCATCACAAAAGCAAAGCAATGCGTCAACCAGAGTGAGTTCAATTCAAACACAACCTAATTTAAGTTACCTAGAAAGCATGTTAAAAACGCGATAAATGTAAAGCGGTAAATAAACGCGATAAAACTATACTAGAAAGCGTGTAAATCAAAGCATGTAAATAAAGTAAGAAAACCTAAATTTGAAAGCTTGTAAATTAACTAGAAATCAAGAAATGAAGAAATACAAACTATATTAATGGAGAGGATGATGAATAGTCAACATTCAAGCCTAAAAGTGTGTCAATCCAAGAGGAAATGAAGAAGAACCAAGAAAATCACCCAAACCCTAAGCTAAGCTAACCTAAAATCGTGTATCTACTGCTATATCTTCTTATTACAACAAAAATTGTATTTATAGTAAGTTGGATTAAAATAAAAGAAGCAAGAAAAGAAATGAAAATATCTGCAGAAAAACAGGGGATTGATCGATCGACCCCTTTGGTCAATCGATCGATCAAGGCCAAAATTCGACAATTTAGAATGGTCGATTGATCGACCAGAAGTGTCGATCGATCGATCAAGCAGGTATTGGCTAGGCAGCAGCACACTGCTTTCTCCCCTTCTCCTTTTTTTCTTTCCTTGTTTTTCCTCCGCTGAAATCTCCGTAACTTCTTCGTTATGAATCGTAATCGTGCACCGTTTACGGCCACACAAATCTAGGGAGGAGGGATACAACTTTCGTGAGATTTCGGGCCAGGTGCCCAAGTTGTGAAAAGACTAAAATGCCCTTGAACGTGCGATTGCATAAAGAACTTCACCGGAATGCGTTCGAACTCCATACTTAGTACCTAAATACCTACAAAGCCCAATTATACCTAATATAGCATGTTATCAATATACACCAATGTTGTCTGGTTAACGGGCTTAAATATAGAGATTAAGGCACCCGAGGGGGGATAAAATGCATAGGTTTGGAGGATGAAATGCGCAATATTTACGTATCATCACACCCCCTAACTTACACATTGCTAATCCCTAGCAATGAAATAGGATGCAACAAGAACTACAAGCAAACCCAAAGCAGGAGATAGTACAAAAGTATGGTATAAAAGCATAAAACCACTTTGGCGGGAGATTCGATTGCATTTAGCGTATGCAATAAGACGTTAAACCCCTAGGTCACCCAAGTGGATGAGTGTCGTCTCGTGAGGGTTTTCAGGGATGGTACCCACAAACATCAAATGGTTTCCTCAAAACATGCCCAACCCAACATGCGACAAGCCAAACAATAGCGAAAAATATTTCATACACATTATTAGCAAAGTGAATGAATTCAAACAAAAGTCCAAATCATTAACATTATAGAATGCACCTCATAGAATTGAAACCTTAAAATGTGGGAGGGGAGTGAGCACATGCAAAGTATGATTTGCCAAAAAACTTAAATAAACCGGATAAACATTAAAGCAAGCATATATTCAATCCTCACGGGCATTACACTCATCAAGTGAATTCACTCGAAACAGGGAGGTAACACAAGGGACATGTGGGCTAAAGAGTAAAGGTAAATGGAAACTAGGCCGCACACATGTCACGAAAGAAGAATGCTATATATAAACTGAAAAACTGTAATCTCAATGAAAGGATACCGCACACTAAAAGAGGCGAAATGCATTTTCACAGATTATCACAACAATTATGACTTTTAAATTACATCGACCTAAGATCACATAGGACTTTAATAGGATTATAATGTAGGTATGGCTAGGGTATGAAATGAAAGGAATGTATGTACGGATTCAAAGTGTTCGGGATGAAAACTTGGGATAATGGGAAAATGCGGGTAATATCAAAATTGGGAAATAAGTTCCAAAACGGCATTAGATATATCATCGGGGAGAGTAATCAAAGCTTATTGAACTATATACAACATATAGAAACTTCACTCTTTTACTTTTCTTCTTTTTCATGTTTTCTTTTGTTTTCTTTTGCTTTTTGCTTTCTCTTTTTCATCACTTTTTTTCACTACTTTCTTTTCTTTTTTGTTTTCTTTTGTTTTCTTTCTCTTTTTCACTCTTTTACTTTTCTTTACTTTTCATATTCTCATATGCCTAAATTGCAACCGACATCATAACAACATCATTCAATCCCAAGTAACAAACCAAACAAAGGTATGGAAAGTGTATATATGGGAAAAAACTCCAATTTAGAGTTGGTTATGGGAATGGGGTTATGAAATGAAAGGCTATATTTAGGCTCAAAAGGGTTAACGAGGGTAAACATATAAGGGTGAGGTCAAGGCTCATATGGGTGATATAACAAAGAGGGCCTATGATCATTTCACAAAGTTAACGCAATTCTCGAATCAAAACAATATATGAAAATCATGATCAAGTAACACATTTCAAGTATGAACTCAATTAATGAACGGTCAAATGAAAGAATAGTGAGATTACCGACGAATTCAACGTTTTCAAAGAGAAAAGAATAGTGTATACACTCACAAACGACGAAAGGTACAAAGCTTACTCGGTGTAAGTATATACAATGCAACAAAAGATTACCGAGTTATAAAAATCTTAAACCAAATCAATAGAACCATAAAAGTGCATGTGCTCATGGGATTAAAGTTTAATTCATGAAGTTATTCATAATATCAATAAGTGAGACTAAAGTCTAATAACTTCTAAAATTGAAAACATGCATCATTGGGCTCTCTATTGTATCGGGCAATTATTGAAATTTATCATCGGAAACAAAGCAAAATGCCCAAAAAAGGAGAAAAAAGAAAGAAAATCTTTTTGAAATTTTTGAATTTTTCTAAGAAAAGCATACTAGGTAACTAACATGTGAGCAAAAACATGGACTAAATAAAGAAATGGACAGAATATCCCACGCCTCCTAACTTAAAACTTGACATTGTCCTCAATGTAAATTAAGAACCAAGTTAAGAGAGGAAAAGAGTGATATTACCCAAAAGTGGAGCGATCCCCATAAGAACAAGTCCAAAGAATCTACAAAACAAGTTAGTACCGAGCGTAGCAAAAACAAATAACAAAAAATTAACTAATTACACTAAACTAAATTAAAAAGGAAAGAGAAATAAAAAGAAAGAAAGAATAAAAAGCTAACTATATACAACCTACTATTTAGACTTCACACTAACTATACAATAGAAGTCTAAATAGCTGAGGGTCCACCGTGGAAACGATTTGACTTTGGAGGATAACCGGTGTACCCTCACATACAAGCATGCCTTCCGAAAAATATGAATTCCGTTTGCACAACGGAAGGCATGTGTAAGGCAGAAGAAATGAATCGTTGCCAATTAAAAGTTTTGGTGGGACGATGGGGGGTTTGGATTGAACGGGTGACAAAAACAAGTGGGGACCGAGAAAAGCCGAATATCCTCCCAATGATTTTGAAGTTGGAATGGGAGGCGGAGCACACAAAGGAAAAGATGCGACCGTGGAGGGCGACTCGAGAAAGTACTCCTCATCGGCGATAGGGTTTAAAACATTAAAGTTCGAAACCGAATCATCGGGTACTTATTCCAGTGGGGTAATAGGGAATGAAAATGGGGATGAAAGAAATTCAAACTCATGAGATGAATCATCATCGCATGAAGTTTGAATTTCGAATGAAATAATATCATTTTCAATGAAATGTTCTTTTTTGGGGGCCAAAGAAGAAATCATTTCATTACAAATAGATATTACGTCATTATCATCCTCACTTTAAATATCTATTACGTGATGGGCAAAGTCTAGAATGGTTTGTTCCAAAGTAGGTAAAAGTACCTCATTTGGTTCAAAACATTCCTCAACCTCAAAAGTCTCGGAAGCAAAATCCTCGTCGGACTCAAATAATAAATCCAACTCATGTTCCCATGAACAATTTTCTTCCCGATAACGAGTTTCAATTTTCTCATTCTCATACATATGCAAACCCTCACCGAATGTCATAGGTCGAGGTACGGATGCATTAGAATTGGAACTTTGAAAATTACCATCGGACTTAAACGAAAACTCATTATTATAGGAATTTTGAAAACTATTCGAATTCGTTTCAAAATTCCTATTATAAGGAGGTAAAGGCCCAAAATCATTATCATCATCATCAAAATTCCAATAACCTAAGTTTTGACTTTCGTTATACTCGCCCAAAGTAATATGTGAATTTGCAAATTTTTGGTATTCTAAGTATTCACCGAAATTCATAGGTTTGCGAGAATTTTGAGAATTATGACAAGGATTACCGAAAGAATTGGAATAAGACATGTGTGACACCCCGACTAATTAAACACCGGGTAGCTACTCCTTTATAAAATTAATTCAAAATGCCAAGTTGGCTCAGTTAATAGCATCACTGTCGAAAACGTTTTATTATTACTAACCGCCTAGTATTTAAAAAGTAAGTGCCAAATTTTATTAAATCTGATTAACATGCAACAAGAGTAATGAATAACTAAATAACACCATTCACCATACTGAAGTAAAATGAATAACCATCACAATAAGTAAATAAAACCTGGAGGTAAAACTCCTCAAAACGAATCCCACAACTGATAAGTAACTGAAATAAATAACTAAAACTGAATACTGAGCAATACATACTAGAGTCTGAAAACTGAAATGTAAAAGAGGTCTCTAAAGAAATGGGCAACATGCCCTACAACTGATAGATAGTGACTCTGGAATCCAAAAGATGGAAGCGTCTATGAGCAAATCCCTGTAGCTTCCACAACCAGCTACAGCACGTCACCTGAATGAGAATCCTATGCTTGGTGTCCTTGTGGCTGGGCACCTAAAATGGTTTTACAAGAAAATATATTTGAAAGCAAATGGGTCAGAGCCCGAAAGTGTTATATTTTAAAAACCTGCAAGTGCTTTAAAAACATTTAAAACATTAAATGTAAAGTACATGTTAGGACGTGCACTCACATTATTTTCTCACCTCTCGTCTAACTGTGCACTCCTAACGCAAGTACCCATCTATAACTACCCATACTACTAGCTAACTGACAACATAACTAGCTAGACTACCAAAGGTTCTACCCATTTACTCGGTTCCATATAACATAACAACTCTCGTAATTAAATAGAGGTTTAATGTGAACACAGTTACTAAATATGCCAATGATATAACTATCAGTTAACTCATTATATAACTCGAAACAATACCGTAATATTTTTACAACATTAACATGAGGATTTCCATTAATTTAATGTATATTATTCACCACATAAATATACGATACAAGCACCCCGCAATCTAAGCTGTAGTGCACACATACTCTGCTATCCATCCCGGTACATCACGTACATAAGGATTACATATTCCGAATCTCTCAGGAATAGTTTACCGAAAACAACATCACACATAATGGAGGCGAACACAGTCACCATCACATGGGTCACGCACATACCTACGCTCCCATGGTCAGCGGACTTATTAATATCACAATAAGTCTTTCAATGACCTATGATCATCAAGGTACCAGTCTATATCCCCCCCGTAGGCACACAAGGATTAGAGGGTCCTAAGCGAATGAAACCTCCTGTGATAGCAAGTATGGTAGGTATGTCATACAAACAATCCATATACTAATACTAAGTAAACACACATCTTAGTAATACCGTATTTTAATCGTAGTACATATCGCATTCTTGTACTAACTAATTATCACAACTTATTTTATTCCGGTTCATAATTATACGCGCTATAATTCATCCTCACATCGTAGTAGTCACTCACGTCTCAACCCAAATGATTCATTGAATATAACTCTCGTATATGATTTACTCATCCCAACAACCCAAAAGTCCCAATTAAGTCACTATATCATCAAAGGAATGCTAACTCTACCCTTGAACCATCTCCCGGAACTCCAAAAGTCAAAACAGTCCAAAAAGGGTCAAACTGTCAACTCGTTAGAAGTCTCGTTCGAACGAGGCTTCGAACGAGTTTGGACTGTCAGGTCGTTAGAAGTCTCGTTCGAACGAGGCTGTTCGAACGAGATCCCAGTTCGTTCGAACGAACTGACCCTTCTAACGATATCTCGTTCGAACGAGATATCGAACGAAAATCCTACTCGTTAATAACGACTGGTCAACTCGTTAGAAGCTCGTTCGAACGAGCTCGTTCGAACGACCTGGGGGCTGCTTCTAACGAGATGCCAGTCTCGGCCCAGAATTTCCCAAAAATCATTTTTCACCATTTTTACTCCTCAAACCTCTTCTAAAATTCGTTCCCACAATATATTGAGTTCTCTAAACATCCTCAAACATGTTAAGGGGTTATACTAACATCATTAAAGGGTTTGATATCATCTAAACATCATTAAATCACAATTTCTACACTAATTCCCAACTTTCTTCAAGAACATAAACCCTAACTTTTTCTCATCATAAATTCCCAGATTTTAATTCGTTTATACATCACCTAGATATGAAATATCCGAAATTAAATCTCCCAACAATGTTTCTACATGCAAACCTATCCCAACATTCAATAATAACTTCAAATTTCATGGGTTTTCTTTTAATCTTTCAAGAACAATTAAGATTCTTCAATTTCTAACATGGAAAAGACATTCTCAGTAATTAAATGGAAATAAAGTCACTTGCCTTGGTTTGATTTCTGAATTTGGTGTGGATTCGGTGTAGAATTTCTGCAGAATCTCTCTCTCTCTCTCCTTCTCCAAGCTTTCTTCTCCAAAAGGCTATGGTGGCTAGGGTTTGCTTTGGGGAAACTTATGAAACCTAATTTCAATAAACCTCCGTAGCTTGTTGGGTTAATAAGGGTTGGTTGGGGTCAATCCTTATCAGATTACAACTCTCAATTTTCGTCACTTTTAATTACCCAAAAATACCAAATTACTAAAATACCCTTTAAGTTACCGGCATGGTCTAAAATTACCCCGGGACCCAAACTATACCCCCGGCTAGTGTTTTCTGACTATCTCGACCCTTCCGGACGCGTTGGCGCACTCAAAACGACCATACAGATTATAGATTTTAAATTCACTTTTATTAATAAAATATTATACCGTGACGCGGCGGTCCCACGCGTCTCAACAAAATTCCCAAATTGCCGTATATAAATCTCACGACAAATTTTATAATACCAAGTTCATATATAATCATATATGCACATAATCAAATACTAACTCGTATCACATTAGTATTTATAAACCGGATTAATTTCCAATTAATACGCATTTAATTAATTAATCCCCAAAAATAAATATAGGCAAAAGTACGGGGTATTACATACTTCCCCCCTAATAACTGAATTTCGTCCCGAAATTCGAAACTAGAAAGTACCTGCTAAAAACAGCTCTGGATAACGTTCGCGCATCTCATCCTCGCGCTCCCATGTGGACTCCTCGACATTGTGATGTCGCCACTGAACACGTACTAACGGGACTATCTTTGACCGTAGTTTCCTCTCGCTTCGGTCCAAAATAGCAATCGGCCCTTCCTCATAAGAGCTATCCGGCTGGAGATCGATGTCCTCCACAGCAATGTGAGAATGAGCCAAATCATCCCTAAGGTATTTCCTCAGCGAGGAAATATGGAACACGTCGTGAATCCGATGCAAATGCTCCGGTAACCCGAGTCTATACGCAACCGGTCCGATCCGCTCAATAATAGGAAACGGCCCCACATACCTCGGTGCCAACTTCCCCTTCTTCTCGAAACGCATAATCCCCTTCATAGGAGATACCCTGAGCAAAACTTGGTCCCCCACTTGGAACTCCCTGAAAAACCTCTTTGCATCAGCATAACTCTTCTGCCTGTCTTGAGCTACCCGAATGCGACTTCTAATCAACTCAATCCTTGCCGAAGTATCCTGGATCACTTCTGGCCCAAGTAGTTTGTTGTCCCCCACTTCCAACCAACATGCTGGGGAACGACAAGGCCTACCGTACAATGCCTCAAACGGAGCCATGCCAATCGTGAACTGATAGGAGTTGTTGTAAGCAAACTCCACCAGTGGAAGGTACTGCTCCCATCCACCCCCGAAGTCAATAATGCACATGCGTAGCATGTCCTCCAACATCTGATTGGTGCGTTCTGTCTGCCCATCGGTCTGCGGATGATAAGCCGTACTCAACCGCAATTCTGTGCCCATGGCCTCCTGGAAACTTTCCCAAAACCGCGAAACAAATATCTTGTCTCTATCAGACACGATATTCAGGGGCACACCGTGAAGTCTCACAATCTCTGAAATGAAGAGCTGGGCATAATGTCCCGCAGTGTAATCAGTCCTAACGGGTAAAAAGTGAGCGACCTTGGACAACCTGTCCACAATTACCCAAACGGAGTCGTGACCCCTCTGCGACGTAGGCAACCCCGTGACAAAATCCATGGATATGCTCTCCCACATCCATACCGGAACCTCCAACGGCTGTAGCAATCCTGCTGGTCTCTGATGATCCACTTTTACAAGCTGATAAGTGGCGCATTTTGAGACAAACTCAGCGATATCTTTCTTCATACCGCTCCACCAATACTGCTGTCTCATGTCTTGGTACATTTTGTCCCCTCCGGGATGTACCGCGAACCGTGAGCCGTGCGACTCTGCCATAACATCGTGTCGCAATTCCTCTCCTTCCGGAACTACCAATCTCCCATTGAAGCGTAATCCCCCGTCTGAGCTAACGGTATAGGACTCGGCTCCCTCTGCTAGCAACCGAACTATCTGCTCCTGACAGAACGAATCATTAGCCTGTGCCCGTACTACCTTTGTGACAATCTGCGGTGTAACGGTCATCACAGACATGAAAGATCGGGCCACTGCATCCTGGTGTCCCAATTCCTTCCACTTCGCTTTCCACACCTCTGCCACCTCGTCTGCTGGCCTACGGCTTAACGCGTCTGCTACCACGTTAGCCTTACCCGGGTGGTACTGTATGTCGAACTGGTAGTCTTTCACAAATTCAAGCCACCTACGCTGCCGCATATTTAATTCCTTCTGCGTGAACAGATACTGTAGTGACTTGTGGTCCGTGAACAGCTGAAACTTCTCCCCCAAAAGATAGTGCCTCCAAATCCGTAAGGCAAATACCACTGCCGCCAACTCCAAATCATGTGTGGGGTAATTCTTCTCATGAGGCTTAAGCTTACGGGAAGCATAATCTATGGCCTGTCTCTCCTGCTGCAATACACCTCCAAGCCCTTGCAAAGACGCGTCGGTGTAAACCAAATACTCAACTCCCGGTCTTGGCAATGCTAACACAGGTGCTGAGGTCAATTTGTCCTTCAATTCATCGAATGCCAACTGACAGGCATCACTCCAGATGTATGGCACACCCTTACGAGTAAGATGTGTCAAAGGTCCTGCTATCTCCGAGAATCCCCGAATAAATCTCCTGTAGTATCCTGCTAGACCCAAGAAACTACGAATCTCCGTTGGTGTCGTGGGCTGTCCCCACTCCCTCACCGCTGATACCTTTCCCGGATCGACAGATATTCCCTGATCGGAAATAATGTGACCCAAGAACTGTACTTCCTTCAGCCAAAACCCGCACTTCTCATATTTTGCATACAACTCGTTCTGACGAAGTGTCTGCAAAACTTGCCTCAAATGCTCGGCGTGCTCCTCCTCTGTCTGAGAGTAAACCAGAATATCATCAATGAAGACAATGACAAACTGATCTAAGAAGTCTCTGAACACTCTGTTCATCAAGTCCATAAACACTGCTGGAGCGTTGGTCAAGCCGAAAGGCATAACCCGAAACTCGTAAGAACCATATCTCGACAAGAACGCAGTCTTCGAGACATCCTCCTCCCTGATACGCAACTGATGGTAACCTGACCTCAAGTCAATCTTCGAGAAGAAAGAAGCTCCTCTCAACTGGTCGAATAAGTCATCGATTCGAGGCAACGGATACTTATTCCGTATCGTGACCTTATTCAACTCTCGGTAGTCCACGCACAATCTCAGTGAACCATCCCTCTTCTTCACAAACAAAACTGGAGCGCCCCAAGGTGAGGTACTCCTGCGAATAAAGCCCTGCCCTAACAGCTGCTCTATCTGATCCCGTAACTCTCGCATCTCAGCTGGAGCCATACGGTACGGTGCACGTGCTATAGGTCTCGTACCCGGTAGCAAATCGATAACGAAGTCTATCTCTCGACTGGGTGGTAAGCCTGGTATCTCCTGAAACACATCCGAATACTCCCTGACAACCGGGATCGAATCTAAAGGAATAACAACCTCCTTAGAGGTATCCTCCTCTATGTAATACAGATGAGCGGTCGATCCTCCCTCTGGGCGAGGCATCGCCACTACAAACATCTCTTGCCCCGAAATGGCAAAAACAATGCTCCCGCTGAAGCAATCAATCATGGCCCTATATGCTACGAGCCAATCCATACCGATGATCACATCGTGAACATGCATGTCTAACACTAACATGTCTGCAGGCAATACCAAACCTCCAACCTCTACCCCGACTCCCCGGCATATAAAGAAAATAAGTGACCCACTCCCCAATGGTGAGTCGACACACGTCACTATGCTCTCTGCCGTAGCTAACAATCCTAAAGCTTTCGCGAAGTGTGTAGCAATAAAATAGTGTGTAGCACCCGTATCAAATAACACCCGACCCATAGTGCCATGAATAGGAAATGTACCCTCGATCGCGGGCGGTGCCTGTGGAACTGCAGCCTGGTGAACGTTGTAGACACGTCCATACTGTAGCTGCCCCTGCTGAGCTGGGACTGCTGGAATGGGTGGCAATGCTGCCATCTGTGGCGGTGCAGGAAGAGCTGCGGGAAACATAGGTCTCTGCGGCTCCTGGCGAGCACCCTGCTGCTGCTGCTGTGGGGCCCTGCCCCTATCAGGACAATCCTGCTTCTTATGGCCAGTCTTGCCACAAGTAAAGCACTTCCCTGGGAAGTTCCCTCCCCTCTGCCCCTGCTGTCCCCGGCCCTGGTGGCCGTTACCATTCCTCCCTTGGCCTTGCTGGCCCTGATGGAACTGCTGCCCATTCTGTCCCTGTTGGCCCTGCTGGCCGTTTGGACCCTGATGGCCCTGGCGGAAACCTCCTTGTCCCTGCCTGTAGTTCCCTGACCGGAACCTCTTGTTATCCCCCTGCTGGGAGCCCTGCTCAGTCTGTCTCTGCCCCTGACCCGATTGTGCCCCGCTGGCACCATGTCCTCCGGTCCTGCCCTGATGGCTAGACTCTCCCGACCGCTTGCCCTCGGCCATGTGAAAACGGTGGTCCTGGCAGTGCAATAACGCAGCGTTAACCACATCAGAATATGTGGCCAACGATAGGTTCCCTAGCAGATGCTGGCGGATCCTCCAATTCAACCCATCAGTGAACTTCTCTATCTTCTTCTTCTCTGTTGGAATCTCGTCTGGAACGATATTCAACAGGTTAGTGAACTCGGCCTCATACTCGGCCACTGTCTTGCCCTCCTGCTTCAAACTCATCAGCTTCCTCCTCATCTCTGTATGAACTGCGGACGGAAAATACTTGCGGTCGAACCGCACCCAGAACTCCTGTATCGTGAGGTTATCCCTCTCCTCTGCGGTGGTAATAGACTCCCACCACTGTAGCGCAGATCCAACTACCTTGAAAGTAGCTAGCACCTGTTTCTGAACATCAGTGCATTCATGCATCCTCAAATGCCTCTGCATGTCCTTCCTCCATTGGCTCGAGATAACCACATCTGAGCTTCCAGCAAACTCTGGTGGATGCGCTTTCTGAAAAGCGTCACGTACACGTTCCCAAGAAGACGGGAATGCATTAACCTGGACTGGCGCGGCAACCGGCGCCTGCGGTGGTGCCTGCTGAATCACGGCAATCGCGGCATTTACCGCTTGGGCTACTATAGCAGCAACCTCAGTGGCGTTCAACATGCCCTGAACTGGAGCGGGCTGGGGTTCGGGCGTTGCATTCCTGGGAACTCGTCGTGCACGTCGTGGAGGCATCTGAAATAAGAACAAAGTTTATAAGTTCACGGTTTATAAACTTAAAATAGTTGAAGAACGAAGCATACACAATAAGAGTACAACAGTCCTAAAATATAGGGCTCTATATCAAAGAAACGTAGCGGAAACATAATAGCCGTACAGATCCTAAAGGACACTAGAACCTGATGCTCTGATACCACCTGTGACACCCCGACTAATTAAACACCGGGTAGCTACTCCTTTATAAAATTAATTCAAAATGCCAAGTTGGCTCAGTTAATAGCATCACTGTCGAAAACGTTTTATTATTACTAACCGCCTAGTATTTAAAAAGTAAGTGCCAAATTTTATTAAATCTGATTAACATGCAACAAGAGTAATGAATAACTAAATAACACCATTCACCATACTGAAGTAAAATGAATAACCATCACAATAAGTAAATAAAACCTGGAGGTAAAACTCCTCAAAACGAATCCCACAACTGATAAGTAACTGAAATAAATAACTAAAACTGAATACTGAGCAATACATACTAGAGTCTGAAAACTGAAATGTAAAAGAGGTCTCTAAAGAAATGGGCAACATGCCCTACAACTGATAGATAGTGACTCTGGAATCCAAAAGATGGAAGCGTCTATGAGCAAATCCCTGTAGCTTCCACAACCAGCTATAGCACGTCACCTGAATGAGAATCCTATGCTTGGTGTCCTTGTGGCTGGGCACCTAAAATGGTTTTACAAGAAAATATATTTGAAAGCAAATGGGTCAGAGCCCGAAAGTGTTATATTTTAAAAACCTGCAAGTGCTTTAAAAACATTTAAAACATTAAATGTAAAGTACATGTTAGGACGTGCACTCACATTATTTTCTCACCTCTCGTCTAACTGTGCACTCCTAACGCAAGTACCCATCTATAACTACCCATACTACTAGCTAACTGACAACATAACTAGCTAGACTACCAAAGGTTCTACCCATTTACTCGGTTCCATATAACATAACAACTCTCGTAATTAAATAGAGGTTTAATGTGAACACAGTTACTAAATATGCCAATGATATAACTATCAGTTAACTCATTATATAACTCGAAACAATACCGTAATATTTTTACAACATTAACATGAGGATTTCCATTAATTTAATGTATATTATTCACCACATAAATATACGATACAAGCACCACGCAATCTAAGCTGTAGTGCACACATACTCTGCTATCCATCCCGGTACATCACGTACATAAGGATTACATATTCCGAATCTCTCAGGAATAGTTTACCGAAAACAACATCACACATAATGGAGGCGAACACAGTCACCATCACATGGGTCACGCACATACCTACGCTCCCATGGTCAGCGGACTTATTAATATCACAATAAGTCTTTCAATGACCTATGTTCATCAAGGTACCAGTCTATATCCCCCCCGTAGGCACACAAGGATTAGAGAGTCCTAAGCGAACGAAACCTCCCGTGATAGCAAGTATGGTAGGTATGTCATACAAACAATCCATATACTAATACTAAGTAAACACACATCTTAGTAATACCGTATTTTAATCGTAGTACATATCGCATTCTTGTACTAACTAATTATCACAACTTATTTTATTCCGGTTCATAATTATACGCGCTATAATTCATCCTCACATCGTAGTAGTCACTCACGTCTCAACCCAAATGATTCATTGAATATAACTCTCGTATATGATTTACTCATCCCAACAACCCAAAAGTCCCAATTAAGTCACTATATCATCAAAGGAATGCTAACTCTACCCTTGAACCATCTCCCGGAATTCCAAAAGTCAAAACAGTCCAAAAAGGGTCAAACTGTCAACTCGTTAGAAGTCTCGTTCGAACGAGGCTTCGAACGAGTTTGGACTGTCAGGTCGTTAGAAGTCTCGTTCGAACGAGGCTGTTCGAACGAGATCCCAGTTCGTTCGAACGAACTGACCCTTCTAACGATATCTCGTTCGAACGAGATATCGAACGAAAATCCTACTCGTTAATAACGACTGGTCAACTCGTTAGAAGCTCGTTCGAACGAGCTCGTTCGAACGACCTGGGGGCTGCTTCTAACGAGATGCCAGTCTCGGCCCAGAATTTCCCAAAAATCGTTTTTCACCATTTTTACTCCTCAAACCTCTTCTAAAATTCGTTCCCACAATATATTGAGTTCTCTAAACATCCTCAAACATGTTAAGGGGTTATACTAACATCATTAAAGGGTTTGATATCATCTAAACATCATTAAATCACAATTTCTACACTAATTCCCAACTTTCTTCAAGAACATAAACCCTAACTTTTTCTCATCATAAATTCCCAGATTTTAATTCGTTTATACATCACCTAGATATGAAATATCCGAAATTAAATCTCCCAACAATGTTTCTACATGCAAACCTATCCCAACATTCAATAATAACTTCAAATTTCATGGGTTTTCTTTTAATCTTTCAAGAACAATTAAGATTCTTCAATTTCTAACATGGAAAAGACATTCTCAGTAATTAAATGGAAATAAAGTCACTTGCCTTGGTTTGATTTCTGAATTTGGTGTGGATTCGGTGTAGAATTTCTGCAGAATCTCTCTCTCTCTCTCCTTCTCCAAGCTTTCTTCTCCAAAAGGCTATGGTGGCTAGGGTTTGCTTTGGGGAAACTTATGAAACCTAATTTCAATAAACCTCCGTAGCTTGTTGGGTTAATAAGGGTTGGTTGGGGTCAATCCTTATCAGATTACAACTCTCAATTTTCGTCACTTTTAATTACCCAAAAATACCAAATTACTAAAATACCCTTTAAGTTACCGGCATGGTCTAAAATTACCCCGGGACCCAAACTATACCCCCGGCTAGTGTTTTCTGACTATCTCGACCCTTCCGGACGCGTTGGCGCACTCAAAATGACCATACGGATTATAGATTTTAAATTCACTTTTATTAATAAAATATTATACCGTGACGCGGCGGTCCCACGCGTCTCAACAAAATTCCCAAATTGCCGTATATAAATCTCACGACAAATTTTATAATACCAAGTTCATATATAATCATATATGCACATAATCAAATACTAACTCGTATCACATTAGTATTTATAACCCGGATTAATTTCCAATTAATACGCATTTAATTAATTAATCCCCAAAAATAAATATAGGCAAAAGTACGGGGTATTACATACTTCCCCCCTAATAACTGAATTTCGTCCCGAAATTCGAAACTAGAAAGTACCTGCTAAAAACAGCTCTGGATAACGTTCGCGCATCTCATCCTCGCGCTCCCATGTGGACTCCTCGACATTGTGATGTCGCCACTGAACACGTACTAACGGGACTATCTTTGACCGTAGTTTCCTCTCGCTTCGGTCCAAAATAGCAATCGGCCCTTCCTCATAAGAGCTATCCGGCTGGAGATCGATGTCCTCCACAGCAATGTGAGAATGAGCCAAATCATCCCTAAGGTATTTCCTCAGCGAGGAAATATGGAACACGTCGTGAATCCGATGCAAATGCTCCGGTAACCCGAGTCTATACGCAACCGGTCCGATCCGCTCAATAATAGGAAACGGCCCCACATACCTCGGTGCCAACTTCCCCTTCTTCTCGAAACGCATAATCCCCTTCATAGGAGATACCCTGAGCAAAACTTGGTCCCCCACTTGGAACTCCCTGAAAAACCTCTTTGCATCAGCATAACTCTTCTGCCTGTCTTGAGCTACCCGAATGCGACTTCTAATCAACTCAATCCTTGCCGAAGTATCCTGGATCACTTCTGGCCCAAGTAGTTTGTTGTCCCCCACTTCCAACCAACATGCTGGGGAACGACAAGGCCTACCGTACAATGCCTCAAACGGAGCCATGCCAATCGTGAACTGATAGGAGTTGTTGTAAGCAAACTCCACCAGTGGAAGGTACTGCTCCCATCCACCCCCGAAGTCAATAATGCACATGCGTAGCATGTCCTCCAACATCTGATTGGTGCGTTCTGTCTGCCCATCGGTCTGTGGATGATAAGCCGTACTCAACCGCAATTCTGTGCCCATGGCCTCCTGGAAACTTTCCCAAAACCGCGAAACAAATATCTTGTCTCTATCAGACACGATATTCAGGGGCACACCGTGAAGTCTCACAATCTCTGAAATGAAGAGCTGGGCATAATGTCCCGCAGTGTAATCAGTCCTAACGGGTAAAAAGTGAGCGACCTTGGACAACCTGTCCACAATTACCCAAACGGAGTCGTGACCCCTCTGCGACGTAGGCAACCCCGTGACAAAATCCATGGATATGCTCTCCCACATCCATACCGGAACCTCCAACGGCTGTAGCAATCCTGCTGGTCTCTGATGATCCACTTTTACAAGCTGACAAGTGGCGCATTTTGAGACAAACTCAGCGATATCTTTCTTCATACCGCTCCACCAATACTGCTGTCTCATGTCTTGGTACATTTTGTCCCCTCCGGGATGTACCGCGAACCGTGAGCCGTGCGACTCTGCCATAACATCGTGTCACAATTCCTCTCCTTCCGGAACTACCAATCTCCCATTGAAGCGTAATCCCCCGTCTGAGCTAACGGTATAGGACTCGGCTCCCTCTGCTAGCAACCGAACTATCTGCTCCTGACAGAACGAATCATTAGCCTGTGCCCGTACTACCTTTGTGACAATCTGCGGTGTAACGGTCATCACAGACATGAAAGATCGGGCCACTGCATCCTGGTGTCCCAATTCCTTCCACTTCGCTTTCCACACCTCTGCCACCTCGTCTGCTGGCCTACGGCTTAACGCGTCTGCTACCACGTTAGCCTTACCCGGGTGGTACTGTATGTCGAACTGGTAGTCTTTCACAAATTCAAGCCACCTACGCTGCCGCATATTTAATTCCTTCTGCGTGAACAGATACTGTAGTGACTTGTGGTCCGTGAACAGCTGAAACTTCTCCCCCAAAAGATAGTGCCTCCAAATCCGTAAGGCAAATACCACTGCCGCCAACTCCAAATTATGTGTGGGGTAATTCTTCTCATGAGGCTTAAGCTTACGGGAAGCATAAGCTATGGCCTGTCTCTCCTGCTGCAATACACCTCCAAGCCCTTGCAAAGACGCGTCGGTGTAAACCAAATACTCAACTCCCGGTCTTGGCAATGCTAACACAGGTGCTGAGGTCAATTTGTCCTTCAATTCATCGAATGCCAACTGACAGGCATCACTCCAGATGTATGGCACACCCTTACGAGTAAGATGTGTCAAAGGTCCTGCTATCTCCGAGAATCCCCGAATAAATCTCCTGTAGTATCCTGCTAGACCTAAGAAACTACGAATCTCCGTTGGTGTCGTGGGCTGTCCCCACTCCCTCACCGCTGATACCTTTCCCGGATCGACAGATATTCCCTGATCGGAAATAATGTGACCCAAGAACTGTACTTCCTTCAGCCAAAACCCGCACTTCTCATATTTTGCATACAACTCGTTCTGACGAAGTGTCTGCAAAACTTGCCTCAAATGCTCGGCGTGCTCCTCCTCTGTCTGAGAGTAAACCAGAATATCATCAATGAAGACAATGACAAACTGATCTAAGAAGTCTCTGAACACTCTGTTCATCAAGTCCATAAACACTGCTGGAGCGTTGGTCAAGCCGAAAGGCATAACCCGAAACTCGTAAGAACCATATCTCGACAAGAACGCAGTCTTCGAGACATCCTCCTCCCTGATACGCAACTGATGGTAACCTGACCTCAAGTCAATCTTCGAGAAGAAAGAAGCTCCTCTCAACTGGTCGAATAAGTCATCGATTCGAGGCAACGGATACTTATTCCGTATCGTGACCTTATTCAACTCTCGGTAGTCCACGCACAATCTCAGTGAACCATCCCTCTTCTTCACAAACAAAACTGGAGCGCCCCAAGGTGAGGTACTCCTGCGAATAAAGCCCTGCCCTAACAGCTGCTCTATCTGATCCCGTAACTCTCGCATCTCAGCTGGAGCCATACGGTACGGTGCACGTGCTATAGGTCTCGTACCCGGTAGCAAATCGATAACGAAGTCTATCTCTCGACTGGGTGGTAAGCCTGGTATCTCCTGAAACACATCCGAATACTCCCTGACAACCGGGATCGAATCTAAAGGAATAACAACCTCCTTAGAGGTATCCTCCTCTATGTAATACAGATGAGCGGTCGATCCTCCCTCTGGGCGAGGCATCGCCACTACAAACATCTCTTGCCCCGAAATGGCAAAAACAATGCTCCCGCTGAAGCAATCAATCATGGCCCTATATGCTACGAGCCAATCCATACCGATGATCACATCGTGAACATGCATGTCTAACACTAACATGTCTGCAGGCAATACCAAACCTCCAACCTCTACCCCGACTCCCCGGCATATAAAGAAAATAAGTGACCCACTCCCCAATGGTGAGTCGACACACGTCACTATGCTCTCTGCCGTAGCTAACAATCCTAAAGCTTTCGCGAAGTGTGTAGCAATAAAATAGTGTGTAGCACCCGTATCAAATAACACCCGACCCATAGTGCCATGAATAGGAAATGTACCCTCGATCGCGGGCGGTGCCTGTGGAACTGCAGCCTGGTGAACGTTGTAGACACGTCCATACTGTAGCTGCCCCTGCTGAGCTGGGACTGCTGGAATGGGTGGCAATGCTGCCATCTGTGGCGGTGCAGGAAGAGCTGCGGGAAACATAGGTCTCTGCGGCTCCTGGCGAGCACCCTGCTGCTGCTGCTGTGGGGCCCTGCCCCTATCAGGACAATCCTGCTTCTTATGGCCAGTCTTGCCACAAGTAAAGCACTTCCCTGGGAAGTTCCCTCCCCTCTGCCCCTGCTGTCCCCGGCCCTGGTGGCCGTTACCATTCCTCCCTTGGCCTTGCTGGCCCTGATGGAACTGCTGCCCATTCTGTCCCTGTTGGCCCTGCTGGCCGTTTGGACCCTGATGGCCCTGGCGGAAACCTCCTTGTCCCTGCCTGTAGTTCCCTGACCGGAACCTCTTGTTATCCCCCTGCTGGGAGCCCTGCTCAGTCTGTCTCTGCCCCTGACCCGATTGTGCCCCGCTGGCACCATGTCCTCCGGTCCTGCCCTGATGGCTAGACTCTCCCGACCGCTTGCCCTCGGCCATGTGAAAACGGTGGTCCTGGCAGTGCAATAACGCAGCGTTAACCACATCAGAATATGTGGCCAACGATAGGTTCCCTAGCAGATGCTGGCGGATCCTCCAATTCAACCCATCAGTGAACTTCTCTATCTTCTTCTTCTCTGTTGGAATCTCGTCTGGAACGATATTCAACAGGTTAGTGAACTCGGCCTCATACTCGGCCACTGTCTTGCCCTCCTGCTTCAAACTCATCAGCTTCCTCCTCATCTCTGTATGAACTGCGGACGGAAAATACTTGCGGTCGAACCGCACCCAGAACTCCTGTATCGTGAGGGTATCCCTCTCCTCTGCGGTGGTAATAGACTCCCACCACTGTAGCGCAGATCCAACTAGCTTAAAAGTAGCTAGCACCTGTTTCTGAACATCAGTGCACTCATGCATCCTCAAATGCCTCTGCATGTCCTTCCTCCATTGGCTCGAGATAACCACATCTGAGCTTCCAGCAAACTCTGGTGGATGCGCTTTCTGAAAAGCGTCACGTACACGTTCCCAAGCAGACGGGAATGCATTAACCTGGACTGGCGCGGCAACCGGCGCCTGCGGTGGTGCCTGCTGAATCACGGCAATCGCGGCATTTACCGCTTGGGCTACTATAGCAGCAACCTCAGTGGCGTTCAACATGCCCTGAACTGGAGCGGGCTGGGGTTCGGGCGTTGCATTCCTGGGAACTCGTCGTGCACGTCGTGGAGGCATCTGAAATAAGAACAAAGTTTATAAGTTCACGGTTTATAAACTTAAAATAGTTGAAGAACGAAGCATACACAATAAGAGTACAACAGTCCTAAAATATAGGGCTCTATATCAAAGAAACGTAGCGGAAACATAATAGCCGTACAGATCCTAAAGGACACTAGAACCTGATGCTCTGATACCACCTGTGACACCCCGACTAATTAAACACCGGGTAGCTACTCCTTTATAAAATTAATTCAAAATGCCAAGTTGGCTCAGTTAATAGCATCACTGTCGAAAACGTTTTATTATTACTAACCGCCTAGTATTTAAAAAGTAAGTGCCAAATTTTATTAAATCTGATTAACATGCAACAAGAGTAATGAATAACTAAATAACACCATTCACCATACTGAAGTAAAATGAATAACCATCACAATAAGTAAATAAAACCTGGAGGTAAAACTCCTCAAAACGAATCCCACAACTGATAAGTAACTGAAATAAATAACTAAAACTGAATACTGAGCAATACATACTAGAGTCTGAAAACTGAAATGTAAAAGAGGTCTCTAAAGAAATGGGCAACATGCCCTACAACTGATAGATAGTGACTCTGGAATCCAAAAGATGGAAGCGTCTATGAGCAAATCCCTGTAGCTTCCACAACCAGCTATAGCACGTCACCTGAATGAGAATCCTACGCTTGGTGTCCTTGTGGCTGGGCACCTAAAATGGTTTTACAAGAAAATATATTTGAAAGCAAATGGGTCAGAGCCCGAAAGTGTTATATTTTAAAAACCTGCAAGTGCTTTAAAAACATTTAAAACATTAAATGTAAAGTACATGTTAGGACGTGCACTCACATTATTTTCTCACCTCTCGTCTAACTGTGCACTCCTAACGCAAGTACCCATCTATAACTACCCATACTACTAGCTAACTGACAACATAACTAGATAGACTACCAAAGGTTCTACCCATTTACTCGGTTCCATATAACATAACAACTCTCGTAATTAAATAGAGGTTTAATGTGAACACAGTTACTAAATATGCCAATGATATAACTATCAGTTAACTCATTATATAACTCGAAACAATACCGTAATATTTTTACAACATTAACATGAGGATTTCCATTAATTTAATGTATATTATTCACCACATAAATATACGATACAAGCACCCCGCAATCTAAGCTGTAGTGCACACATACTCTGCTATCCATCCCGGTACATCACGTACATAAGGATTACATATTCTGAATCTCTCAGGAATAGTTTACCGAAAACAACATCACACATAATGGAGGCGAACACAGTCACCATCACATGGGTCACGCACATACCTACGCTCCCATGGTCAGCGGACTTATTAATATCACAATAAGTCTTTCAATGACCTATGTTCATCAAGGTACCAGTCTATATCCCCCCCGTAGGCACACAAGGATTAGAGAGTCCTAAGCGAACGAAACCTCCCGTGATAGCAAGTATGGTAGGTATGTCATACAAACAATCCATATACTAATACTAAGTAAACACACATCTTAGTAATACCGTATTTTAATCGTAGTACATATCGCATTCTTGTACTAACTAATTATCACAACTTATTTTATTCCGGTTCATAATTATACGCGCTATAATTCATCCTCACATCGTAGTAGTCACTCACGTCTCAACCCAAATGATTCATTGAATATAACTCTCGTATATGATTTACTCATCCCAACAACCCAAAAGTCCCAATTAAGTCACTATATCATCAAAGGAATGCTAACTCTACCCTTGAACCATCTCCCGGAACTCCAAAAGTCAAAACAGTCCAAAAAGGGTCAAACTGTCAACTCGTTAGAAGTCTCGTTCGAACGAGGCTTCGAACGAGTTTGGACTGTCAGGTCGTTAGAAGTCTCGTTCGAACGAGGCTGTTCGAACGAGATCCCAGTTCGTTCGAACGAACTGACCCTTCTAACGATATCTCGTTCGAACGAGATATCGAACGAAAATCCTACTCGTTAATAACGACTGGTCAACTCGTTAGAAGCTCGTTCGAACGAGCTCGTTCGAACGACCTGGGGGCTGCTTCTAACGAGATGCCAGTCTCGGCCCAGAATTTCCCAAAAATCGTTTTTCACCATTTTTACTCCTCAAACCTCTTCTAAAATTCGTTCCCACAATATATTGAGTTCTCTAAACATCCTCAAACATGTTAAGGGGTTATACTAACATCATTAAAGGGTTTGATATCATCTAAACATCATTAAATCACAATTTCTACACTAATTCCCAACTTTCTTCAAGAACATAAACCCTAACTTTTTCTCATCATAAATTCCCAGATTTTAATTCGTTTATACATCACCTAGATATGAAATATCCGAAATTAAATCTCCCAACAATGTTTCTACATGCAAACCTATCCCAACATTCAATAATAACTTCAAATTTCATGGGTTTTCTTTTAATCTTTCAAGAACAATTAAGATTCTTCAATTTCTAACATGGAAAAGACATTCTCAGTAATTAAATGGAAATAAAGTCACTTGCCTTGGTTTGATTTCTGAATTTGGTGTGGATTCGGTGTAGAATTTCTGCAGAATCTCTCTCTCTCTCTCCTTCTCCAAGCTTTCTTCTCCAAAAGGCTATGGTGGCTAGGGTTTGCTTTGGGGAAACTTATGAAACCTAATTTCAATAAACCTCCGTAGCTTGTTGGGTTAATAAGGGTTGGTTGGGGTCAATCCTTATCAGATTAAAACTCTCAATTTTCGTCACTTTTAATTACCCAAAAATACCAAATTACTAAAATACCCTTTAAGTTACCGGCATGGTCTAAAATTACCCCGGGACCCAAATTATACCCCCGGCTAGTGTTTTCTGACTATCTCGACCCTTCCGGACGCGTTGGCGCACTCAAAACGACCATACGGATTATAGATTTTAAATTCACTTTTATTAATAAAATATTATACCGTGACGCGGCGGTCCCACGCGTCTCAACAAAATTCCCAAATTGCCGTATATAAATCTCACGACAAATTTTATAATACCAAGTTCATATATAATCATATATGCACATAATCAAATACTAACTCGTATCACATTAGTATTTATAACCCGGATTAATTTCCAATTAATACGCATTTAATTAATTAATCCCCAAAAATAAATATAGGCAAAAGTACGGGGTATTACAACATGCTTACCCCAAAAATGGCTCAAGTGCAAAATTCCACAAAATAGGTGCGCGCGAAAAGAATTCGAGCGTTTCTAAGGGCTCAAATGTGGAAGTCCTGCAAAATATTAGCAAATAATACAAATAGAAAGAAAATACTATGTAATACTAAATCAAATAAAGTCAAAAACAAACTCATCCCCGGCAACGGCGCCATTTGATAGGCAGGGTTTTGCCGCGGCGCGAGAGTCACCTACGCGCCGGTCATTTTATATTCGGCTCACCTGAACTATACAAAAACCTAAACTACAACTACACTCAACAGGTGAGTATAGCGGTAAGTCGGGTATCAAAAATCCACAGAGACGAGTTGCTAGAATTTAAGTGATTTAATACTCCTAAAATAAAAGTGTAAAAGATGATTACAAACTAAAAGGAAAATTTGCATAAAGGGAAATGATTAACTAGGCAATGTATTGAAACTAGATTATGAAAGCGAGTAAAACTATAGGTTGCGTAGAATATCCCTCACCCGAGTTAATTAGTATAAAACGATTACACGGGTCGACAAGTTATTACAAATGCGTCTCGTTTCGACAGTTAATTAAATCAAGGGTTGTTACGCCCTAAATCATCATAAAAGCCTAATAAGATTTTGGCGTTAACAAATATCCCGAAAATTACGCGTGAAAGGTCGTAAGCACGGGACATACATGATATGCCCCGTCAAATCTCCTAGGCGTAATAACTAGGACAACCCACCCGAAATAGACCCGTAAACTCCATCACCAAAGAAAAGCAACGCATCAACCCGAGTGAGTTCAATTCAAACAAACCCTAATTTAAGTTACCTAGAAAGCATGTTAAAAACGCGATAAATGGAAAGTGGTAAATAAACGCGATAAAACTATAATAGAAAGCGTGTAAATCAAAGCATGTAAATAAAGCAAGAAAACCTAAATTAGAAAGCTTGTAAATTAACTAGAAAGCAAGAAATGAAGAAATACAAACTATATTAATGGAGAGGATGATGAATAGTCAACAGTCAAGCCCAAAAGTGTGTCAATCCAAGAGGAAATGAAGAAGAACCAAGAAAATCACCCAAACCCTAAGCTAAACTAACCTAAAATGGTGTATCTACTGCTATATCTTCTTATTACAACAAAAATTGTATTTATAGTAAGATGGATTAAAAGAAAAGAAGAAAGAAAAGAAATGAAAATATCTGCAGAAAAATAGGGGATCGATCTATCGACCCCTTTGGTCGATCGATCGATCAAGGCCAAAATTCGAGAATTTAGAATGGTCAAGCGATCGACCAGAAGTGTCGATCAATCGATCAAGTAGGTATTGGCCAGGCAGCAGCACACTGCATTCTCCCCTTCAGCTTCTCTTCTCCTCTTTTGCTTTCCTTGTTTTTCCTCCGCTGAAATTGTCGTAACTTCTTCGTTATGAATCAGAATCGCACACCGTTCACGGCCACGCGAAGCTAGCCAGGAGGGCTACAACTTCCGTGAGATGTCGGGCCAGGTGTCCAAGCTGTGAAAAGACTAAAATTCCCTTGAACGTGCGATTGCGTACGGAACTTCACCGGAATGTGTCCGAACTCCATACTTAGTACCTAAATACCTACAAAAGCCTAATTATACCTCATATAGCATGTTATCAATATAAACCGAGGTTTTCTGGTTAACGGGCTTCAATATAGAGATTAAGGCACCCGAGGGGGCTAAAATGCATAGGTTCGGAGGATGAAATACGCAATATTTGCGTATCATCAATACACCTATTGCTGAAATTTGGGGCATGGACAAGGATGTCTTTTATTTATTTATTTTCCATTTTTTGTTATTTCCTTAAATTTCTCCCCCGCTTAACGGCCCATACCATCTTCATTAGGAATTGGATTCGTGCACTGTTGATGGAAACACGAAGCTTGTTCCTAGGGACTCAACTTTAGTGAATACTTTGGGTAAAAATCCCAAAGTGTGAATTACTAATTTGCCCCTGAACATCCGAATGTTAACGGGACTTTAACGGATTGCAACCAAAGTTCCCACTAAGCACTGTAACACCTGCAAAAACTCAATAATACCTAAAATGTCTTGTTAACATATAAAATGGAAGTTTTCCGAATAATGAGAATAATTATTGGAATTAAGGTACCCGAGGGAGCTAAAATGCATACGTTTCGAGGGTATTTAAATGCAATATTTGGAACCAATCAAGTTCCATTCCATACAATAACGTGATTGGTATGATGCTTTCTTTAAGTCAACATGCACAATTCATATCGAGCATCATGTCAATTGTCCGGAGCTTCCCGCCAAGGTCACTGCCCTCTTAGACCGAGTGCCTATGACGAGGACGTGTGCTTTTTCTATGCGACACTAGTCCGAAAATCCTCCACACTCCATGATGCCTTTGTGAACAACATCTACATTCCTTTATCTCTCACCATTATCCAAAGGAAGATGCGTGATCTAGGAGTCACTCTAACCTAAGACTTTTCATACCCAAACTATGGGGCCCTTTGCACAAAATCCGAGTGGATTGCGGATCTGGCCCCGAATGAGGAATGGCTTTAAGATACCATCCTGGTGGGACGGATACCAAAAATGGTGCGCCACTTCCACCTCATCACTTATGGCACAATTCTTCATACCACTAAGGACATGGTAGTTTGTTCATGCCACGGTAACTTCCTCTACCATTTTCTCAACAAGGCAAGAAGCATCAACCTCGCCTAACTTTTCTACATGGAAATCCTCCATCCTGCGTATGATGCAAAAATTCTGAACTACTTCTATGACCCTTATCCCCACGACCCATTTGCACCGGGCTCCTCCAATGCACCTGTGACAACCCGCCTACTAAAATAATAGGTGGCCAGCCCAATACTCTAATAATCACAGGAATCATAGACGGTCCATTCTTAGCATCACTGTCGATTAAAATAATAGTATGAGATAACCACCAATCATTTTAGAAAATGGACTATCAAATTTAAAAAATTTAGAAAGTAAAAGAAAAACACTTAGACAATCCCATTTGTAAAAACGGTGGGTATCAAAAATCAATGGATAAAGAATGACAATATAATAAATATCACCGAATAAGATGTCGGTGAACAGAACAATACAAATAATTACATCGAGTATTACATTTAAATATTTACAATATAATAAACGAGTGAAATACCTTGGGCAAAACACGCCCGAATAAATATACTGAACATAACTAGAGTACAATAGAAATAAGCGTCTAATACAAGTAACCTACAACATCAGCAATATGCTGTAGCTCCAAGACAACTGGAATGGAAATGTAAATACGGGTGTCCATGCGGTAGAGAACCTGTACGACAAGGAATATATGCAGAAACAAATAAATATAGATACGGGTCAGGGCCCGGTTTGATATGATTACCATGTGACTAAAAATGCGTGACAGTTAAGTGCGTAATTCTCTCGCAGATAACCGTAATATTTCTCACCTCTCAATCTAGCAGCAACCTAGCGTAATATCGTGAGATGTTCTAGTTAACCCTAAGTACTAAGGGCTAACTTCTCCCCATTCTCAACACTATGCCCTATTCGTGCGTGGGGTGTCTCGCAAAGCAAAATCCAAACAAGTAACCCCACCGATACACTACTAATTAGGCAAGGTTGATCGTCGAGATCCATTAGATCCTTAGCATGAAATAATCAATAAATGTATATGTGTGTGGATATGTGTGGGAGGTCACATATACAGCTACACAAAGAAAATATAAAATAAAACCCATCCATCATCTAATGGCACAATTCCTAATTCTTCTTTAGGAACACATATAAATGGTACAACATTTTATCAAATGTTTACCAAATTACTTTCATCATATACTATTTCATTTCGTAATTCTATTCCTTATCAGGAAATATAATCATAGTTTCTACGCTCTTTGTGGCATTTTATCTCAATTATACATTTTGTAAAAATCTCTTCTTTATCAGGAATATAATCATCATTATATGCTCTTTATGGCATTTCATCGTGCTCTTTATGGCACTTTCTCATGCTCTCTATGGCATTTCATTGTGCTCTTTATGGCACCCATCATACATCAAGTCCAACTTGATTTAGAATAGTTATAATCATATATATATATATATATATATATATATATATATATATATATAACGATTCTAAGACCGCCCGTCCGGGTTTCCCCACTGTGCGCGCCCCTAAATGGCTATCATCTTCCAGGGCCTATCATCACGACAACTTGGGATCCTATCGAAACGTCGGGAAGCGGCCATGTGCCTGCGGGATAGTCAAGACCACACCCGGAATCTCCTACCCATAGTAGAAAAATATGCAATCACAAGCGCTCACATGGCCTAGGGACTATATCCACCCTGCGTTAATTTGTCAGGGGGCATCACCACAACGCGCGCAACTTCCCTTAAGATAGCGATTTAGAGAGGTGTGTATCCATAAATTAACATTTATGAAAAACTTTACTTTTCCTTTTGAAAACTTCCAATTTTACTTTTCCAAAAATCATTCATTTAGCCATTAAGCACCAAGTTTTAGAATGTGCATTTCATTCTTATTAAGTCATATTTTATTAATGACCTTAGACCCAAAGTGCCACTAACCACAAAATAGCCTCCAAGAGTTCATATTATTCGTAAACCCTCAAAGTGAGTCTCCATAATGGAGTGTCTCCCAAAACCTCAACATTAATATTTTAACTTCCAATTTATCTTTAGGTTAACCTCCTATATCAATCGAACATTAACCTATACAAACTAGCCTCGGTTAAGCCCAAATATCCACTCTTAACCTAGGACATTAGTCTACCCAATACAACCCTCTAGGACTCCCTATTACTTCCCAAAGGAAGGTTCCTAAATTACTATCTTAAAGTAAAGAGGCTAAAGAAAACTAAGGAAAATTAAAGGTGAAAACAGGGGACCGGTCGAACTGTCAAGGGACTACGGTCGACCGCCCTTTCAGGTTTGGTCTATCAACAAAAGCATTAAGGTAGTTTTGGCATGACCGGTCGACTGGTCCTGGGACTGCGATCGACCGCGCCTATCAGATCCACGAAAAACCCTTCTTCTACAAAGCCAAAACCGAACCCTAAAGCCCATAATCCTATACTTTCTTCATTCCCCTCCACCAACAACATTACCCCAACAATTATACACCAAAAGAAACCCATATAATAACCTTAAACCACACAATCTATAAGATTTAAGGATTAAACACCAAAATCAACCAAAAACCCATTTATCGTTTAAACCTCCAAAATTAACAATACATGCAAATTTAGCACATTAAATCAATATCTAGCAAGTAAGAAACTTGCCTCGAGGTTCGTAGTCTCGGATCACTCTCTTTCTCTCCATTTCTCTCAACTCTGTCTTCGCTCTCTCTCTCCTTTGGCTTCTCTCACAAAAATGAAGAAAAAGATAAGGGGTGGGGGACTTATACGGGTCTCAAAACATAAATCCCCACATTTAATTGCTAATACACCACTAAAATGACTCGTAACCACTAATTTGAGTTATAACCCCTTAAAATGCCCGAATCTCAAAAATTACAACCGGGCACTTATTTCGACTATCTCGACTATTCTAAAAATAACCGTACCCCCTATTTTGACATTCGAGATAGTGTGAACTATTTTTTTGTGTTCCAATTTCATTTTAATTCATTAATTTGACCCAATTTTATATATAGGTCATAACCGTCGTTTTACATAGAACGACGCAATAATACACAATATAACGCTATTCACCTTCTCATAACGGTAAATAGACAAAACATAGTAAATATTATCCCTAAGTCTCACGGGAAATAATATTTACTCCAACATCCCCTATTTTACAAAATTAGCCCATCAGGCAAAATAGTATAAAATAGTCTCTCAAAAACCTGGGTTGTTACAGCACCACCACAGTAGCTCTCTGCTTTAGTTGTTTGATGTTCAATTATGTAGTTCTTACTTGCATCATTTTTCTTAATCATCGCACAAACTATGTAATTTATATCTTCCCTATCATTTGTACTTTGTTATTCTTATTAATACAAAACTGCATTTTGTCCATTTGTTATTTATTTACGCACTTTTCTTCTTTTATTTTAGATTTCCGTCCTTATTGCATGAGGACATTGCAGAAGTCTATGTTGGGGGGGCGGGGTAAACATGCGTACTTAAGTTCACAAAACAAATTTCTTAAAAAAAATGAAAAAAAAAGTCAAAAATATTTTTCTTCAAAATAAATAAAAATTGGAATTTGAAATCTTCAAAAATGTCACAAAATGTTGTTTAAGTCTCAATTTAAAAAACAAATCAAGAGAACTATGCCAAAATTGACCAAAGATAGAAATTGAGCGAAAATTGACGACTTTACGAATAAGTGTGGCGATTAATTGACCCGATGAGATTTCGAGCTTTTCATTTTTGTGAGTAATTAAATAAATACGAGTTAAAATTAACTCAAAGTTCAATTTAACTTTAAATAAGTCATTGAAGATCTCAATTCCTTTGTTTTGATCGGTAACGGGAAATGAGCGAGATGTTGTCTTGAAAACGCGCTAAAAATATCTCTAAATTAAATAATCTCAAGACGCGTATGGTAAAATAATTAGTAATTCGAATAAATGAAGTTAGGCCATCGTTTGTTTACACAAAAATATTAGTCATAAAAGGTAATGAAAAATATCCTTTTACTAGCCGTTTTGAGCATAATAAAAATTTTCAATTTCGTTTGATAACCCAAAAAACCCATTTAGCCTGGAGTTATGAAAATAAAAGTCCATCAAGTAAGTCCAAATGGTGAAATAAAAAGGGATAGAAAAATAAAAATGCTCAACAAAAAAAGAAAAATGAATTTTGTTTTTTTTGCAAAAGACCAAAAAAAGTAATTAGCACATCATTTGCAATCGCTAGATGGCATATTGCATACGCTAGATGCAATCGCTTGCCCGTCAAAGAGGTATTCTATCCCATTAAAGTTTTGGCAAATTTCTTTAACTCATACTCTTATGATTTTACATTGCTCGGGACACACACCATTCTAAGTTAGGGGGATTTGTTTAGGTGTAAATATTTTATATTTATCCCCTTAATTTCGGTCCTTTTAGGGTCCCGTGCATTATGATTAACCCGTATTTATCTAATATTTATGCTACTAACCCTCTTTGGCCAGTATTTCTTATTTTTTGTACTTCTCATGTGTTTTACAGGTATTTCATGCAAGTCAACACGGGAGAGAGATCGACACAGTGAAAGAAACCAAGGAATGGGAGTTCACAGGGAATTTTTGTAAGCTTCCATCCTTATTCCGGAGGTGGGACCAACTGGAAACTTGAATATTTTGAAGTCAAAAGAATACTGGGAAAAATGGCACCACAATCTGAGCTACGCCTTTGAAGTCGAGAAGAAAATCTAGGGGCAAAAGAGGAATTTCAGAAAATTGACAAGGGAACCGGTTTGGAGGTACAAGCGAACAGGATTGGATGACCTGAATGAAAAATTTTCATTTATTCTAAAATTTTACCTAGATTTTTATGGGTTTAGGACTCTTGTAAAAACGGGTTCATTGAGCTGTAAACCAACATTAGTCATATCTAAATTTGCTTTTATTGAGAGGAGGAAAAATAGGCAAGACCATAGGAGATTAATTTTTGCACCAAGTTCATGCTTTATGAATTCTTTTCACGCAATAATCAATATAGTTCGTCCTTTTTCCTTTAATCTCTGCTCTTAATTATTTTTCTGGTTTTCTTGGATCGTTTATTCATTCTTGCATGCTTAGATACGTATTAATAATGAATAAATGCACGTGTAACATTAAAATCATGTATTTAATTAGTAACGTCATGTCTGGCTAGGTTTTCAATGGTTGGAATGCATTGACCCAACCCTAAGTCGTCCGTATGGATGTAAAAATAAGTTCTTGAGTTAAATAATTAATTGGAAACATTTCAAATTGTTAATGCAATCGTCGTAGAACTTTTTAACTCCATTTTCCCTAAGTAACCGAAGTGTTTAAGAATACGATAAGCGTATTGACCATCTCATCACGTACTTTATTTTTATTCTTGATTATGTATTGTGCGGGCTCATTCGTTCATATATGTAATACTATAAATAAATAAAGTTATCGTTTCAATTACATATTTAATTCTTGACTAGTTTTGTATCCGGTGAAATTACTAGGGGTTGGGGGATTGTATTCTAACCTTATCTTTATTTCATATTAATTAATCTATAATTTTTTAAGTCTTGCATGCGTAGTTAATTTAGATAGGATTTCATTGCTCTTATAGTAGTAATACATTGTCTCATCACAATCATTTTTCTTCCTTTTTCGTGAGTCAATCATTTGGGTTAATATTCTTACTTACTGGTCATCACAAGCATTTGTCTTAGTCCCTGAGTTCGACACCCGATTTATCAAATTATTACGTGAGGGGTCGGTTTACAGTTGAACTGTAATCACACGCATTAGAGACACATTTAGTGTCACATCAAGAGCCTCCACACACACACAAACACATATATATACATATATATATTGTCTAAAACTTAAATGATTAACAAATCATTGAAAGGAAAAGCTAACTCTTCATCTCCTCTATTAAGATTCAAATAATATAATGGGGGAGTAAATTGAATGAGCCACATGGTGGAATTAGTTTAAGAGACACCATTTTTATATTTAGATATTAGATTAGATATGATACTATCGTTGACTGAAAACGGTAAAGGGAAATTGTAAGGACACAAATTTCCAATTGAGTCCTTTGTAGTTTTGGCTCAATTCCGGGGAAAAACACTTGAGTCATAGGATAGAGTTCATGTGTATCCATCCAATCCTATGACGTGTGTGTTTAAGACGTAACGACTAAATTTGTAAAGCTTCATCATTGCCGAGTTTTTAGTGCCTCGTTTGTACGTCGTCAACTTGAAGACTACAAGGTCTCCAAAGTTATTAATGCATATAATATATATAGGAGACTTGGAATATTTATTATGGGTGTAATTGTAATTTTTAATAAAGTTTTTGAGCTTAAAATGTAAAATTGAACTTTCTGACATTTCGTTCGAACGAGAATTTCGTTCGAACAAGTTTGCCAACGAGTTTTCCCATTTTGGCCACTTACATTTCGTTAGAAAAGTCGTTCGAACGAAAATGTCGTTCGAACGAGTTTGGAGGGAACAATTTTTTGGCAATTTTTCCCACTTTCCCACCTTTGTTCCCACTAATTTTTTTCCAGATTTTATATGTGCAGAAACCAACCTTTTTCAGATAACGTTTGACACACTTTGAGAGAAAAATATTGAGAGAGAATTGCCAAAATTCAAAAGTTAATGTTTTTGTGTTTTCAAGCCTTTATGAATTAATTTCTACCAAAACATATATACCCTTCATTTTATGTTTATTCCAAGTTCTTATATATATATATAAATATATATATATATACTAGGGTGTACCCGTGCCAATGGCACGGTGATAAATTGGCTCCTAAATATTTATGGTTATAGAACACTTCCCATAAGTTAATTTTCTATCAACACGGTATATTTAAAATTGATTACAAAGTAATGAAGCGTGACATGTTGTTAAACATCTCAAAAAATAATGATTTGCTTCCATTCCATCACCCAAAAAATAGGTCATAATTCAAAATCCAAACAAACATGTTTGGAGTCCGTTCAAACCAAAAAATTTTGTAAAAATATTTCATGCCGTGTCGTCTTTATTTTAGTCAGGTTCATTTTCGATTAAAGAAAACATATTGTGGTGTATCGCTTCTGCTTGAATCATGTTCGAGATAAGTAAAAAAATAATATTACATATTATTTCGTATTGTGACGTGTAATGTTTACTTTAGTTGGGATCATTTATGGTAAAAAAATATATTTTGTGTTGTGCCACTTATAGTTGAGTCGTGTTCGAGATAAGCAAAAAATAATATTTCATGTTGTCATGTTTATTTTAGTCAAGTTATTTTTCTTTAACAAAATTTATTTGGGAAGTGTTCGTGATTGGTCAAATAAATTATCTAATAGCGTGTTATGTCGTATTGTATTATGTTTATTTTGATCAATTTTGTTTTCGGTTGAAAAAGCATTTGGATTTTTTTTGTTAAAAAAAATATTTTATTGTGTGTCACTTTCACTTTGATAATGATCGCGATTGATAAAAAATATTATTCCATGTCAATGTTGTAATATTTATTGTCTTATTATTTTTAATGAATTTAATTTTTAATTAAAAAATATTGTGTTGTGTCACTTTTACTCCCAAAATAATATTGTGATGCTATAATGCACCACTACGTTAGACATTTAATTAGTGTGTACATTACTTTTTGGTATGTAATTTGCTTGTTGTTATGAGTAGGATTTTGAATTGATGTTGTTCAAGACCGAAAATAGAATAAAGGGTGGGGTGAGCACTTTGATTACTTTTTATCCTTTATCTGCCTATTTTCTAGTGCTAATCTCACTCACTCATAGTATATCGAAAATGATAAGATTAGAAAAAATTATAAAATATGAAAGGCTTTCTTATAAAATTGAAAAAGTTATTGCATAAAATTACTTTTAATTGTTGCACATCAATCTTTGTGTAAAACATTTTTATTATTCCAAGCATAGTTAATTATTTCAAGTAATTTGTGTAAAACTTTTAAAGTTGATAAGACACATTTCTTCCTTTTGAGAAATCCTTGCACCTAAAAGTCAAGGAACATCAATTCATAGCCGCCCCCAAAAATCTTCAATGTAAAATTTAAAAAAATTTAACATTTAAAATTCAATTCATATCCCTTGTCCCATCCGTCATTATTGTTTGAGCCACACACAAACTGCCTTAGGCAGTCCTGTATTCTATCGTTGAAAAGCTATGTTTGTGCACTGTTATAGGTGCCTTAGAGTATCTGCAGCAGTCTAAGCAAATTAGAACAACTAATCAAATTTAACAATGTTGAGGATAGAACCCTTTGCAATGGCCTAACTAAAATTTAGCAACTCTTACCCCAATAATCAAATTCAACTTCTCAATAACCAAATTTAACAATCTTTTCTTAATAATCAAATGAGTAAACCAGACTCCCTCAACTTTCTCTCACCACGTTAATTGTTCCACTTCTCTCTCTCTCTCTCTCTCTCTCTCTCTCTCTCTCTCTCTCATATATATATATATATATATATATATATATATATAGCTTTACCATCCTTCAATGATACCTCTCATCACCATGACAGTCCACCTTAACTGAGTTTTCTGTGATTTTTCACTATTCCCACTGATTAAATCAACACCCATTTCGAATATTTTTAGACTTGTGAACAAAAAACCAATCATTTCATAATTGATATAAACACGTGTTTATAGACCTGTGATGATAGTGAGCTTTGGTATTCTATACCGTAATTTGTCTCTTCATAGTACAATAGTGACTTCCCTAACGTATGTTAGGGATTTTTCATAAAATTTATTTTGTTTAGAGGCCTTAATTTAATTTGCATACAATTCTTGTTATATTTTTTTACCAGTTTTTTTACCATTGCTTGTTCTTTTTTCAAATATAATTTTGATGTTTGAACTGTTTTATATGAAGGAGTGAACGATGTTTTAATAAAATGTATAGATTTTGATTATGGAGGAAAAGTGACCATTGTGGACTAACGGATTGTTAACTTTAACCACTCCTATAATGAATACTCAAAATCTAATATGGCACCGTTTGAACTAATAAAAATAGTTAGTCCATTGGAGATACTCTTAACTTATGTTTGTCCTGTATCCCATCGTCAAACTGCCTTAGGGAGTCCTATATCCCATCATGGGTAAAGTCTTAGCTACTTGTCATATTATAAGGTTAGATGTATGGAAGTAGTCAGTTGAAATCTATTAGAGATTTTTAAGCACCTTCACTTGATTTTATACACAAACTTCTTGTCACCTAATAGTAGGAGACTACGACAGATTTTCTGTACAAAATCTCATTGGGAGCCGTGCAATAAAAATGTGTCGCATATCAAGAATCCTGCTACTGCCACATGCCAAAATAATGACCATTAGGTTCATATTTTCTTCTCGTTAATTGGTCATCCCATTAATAATATCTAATATTAGTTTTCCTTTTTATAGGAGTTTGGGACTGACTTAGAAAAATGATAATACATGGAAATAAACTATTGGGTAAAATGATGAAAATTTGTGGAGCTTTTAGGAATATATAGATAATTTTGATAAAAAGTTTTATTTAAAGGGTTCCTCACAAAACCTATACAGTTAGTATCCATGGCCAATAAGATTTTTGTACTGTAGTCAACCAATGGAAGTGGGTAAATCTAAGAAACTATTTTTTTTAAACTTTTTCCATTATTTAAAACCTTATATAAGGAAGTTAACTGAACTTCCAAGTTCCAAGAAGTTGTGAAATAATTTGATGTGGATGGGTAATGTAATTTCTCATTTTTTGAGATTTTAACTTCCCTTTCTTGACCCACAACTAACAAATTTTATTACATTACAATTGGAATATTACAATTGTTTATAACTGACACTACAATTGGTATATTACGTTATTATTTATTTTTTCTTGGGAAACAAATGAGACCATTGGTATATTATAGTTCTTCACTACTAACAAAATTGATCCTTACCATAAAAAATAATTTTTATTTCATATTTGAAATATAAATTAAAACACAAAATTTCTAGAAATGCTACTACTAATAATAAAAATACAATTCATATTAAAAATCACTATAGAAACAAACCTCTATAATTCAAGTAATGGTGCTCAAAATTCAATCTTTATGTGAATGTGAAAAATAGTACTTCCATTACATGAAAAAGAGATGTAATTTAACCCCAATAGAAATACATCATAAAAATTTACTTTTAAAGATAATTACCCTTTAAAGAAAACAATGACTATATTTACATGTAAATATATAACATAGTAACTCTCAATACAAACTTGCTATTAATTTTAAATTAGAACTATCATAAGAACTTACAATATTATGTAAATACATATGAACTTCTACAAAATACTTATGCACTTGTATCATTACTGAGCAGAGGTATGGCTCGAGAAGACACTGCCATATTTTAAGGCATGACAGCGGTACCACTTTCCTTCCAAATTTTCCTCCTAAAACCATGCTAGCCCTGGCTTTTATAGGTGATACATTCAAGACATTTGACTCGACTTAATTCAGTGTACCAAGGAGAATGCAATGTACCAAGGAGAAAATGAAAAAACATCCTACTTTATCAATTATAAAACCAACCATAACTTGGAAACTAAAGATTATTCTGCCTACCCACAGTGGTACAAAAAATCACAAAAGGTCACAGTACACTCTTAGGTTAATATTTTCAAAATCATTAACCAAAAACATCATTTCAAAATCCTCCACCCAACTCAATTAAACAAAAAAATGCACAGATTCAATTGTTCTCAATAGTAAAGTAAAAGAAAAACGGTTAGAACTATAAAACTAAAAGAAAAAAAATGAGAGAGGATAGATAACCATAGATCTGTAAGTTCCTTTTTAATGGATCCAAGTTGAGATCTGAAAAATCACGCTTTCTTTTTAATGGTACATGTCCAAAGCGACATCATCAAAGCAACATCATCAAGGTGTTCAAAGAAACATCATCAAGGTGTTCAATGTTTTAACAACACGGACACATATTGACAACAAAAATTCAAACACGGAGGCATTATTCTGTTATAAAATCCAAATATCAAAAACCAATAAAAATTACAAAAAATATTCCAAGATGATCCATTTATATCCATATCGTGGGTGGAAGCTAATGAAAGCAAGCAAGTATAAAAAAATACAGATTAAAAAACATCAAAACCAAACACAACCCTCTCACGCCCCCACCATTTAACTCAAAAAGCCAGCGACCCAAACAGCAAATCGTCATGTTTTCTAAGCATAAATCTGAACAGATTTCATGAACATCCCTCTCACGCAGTGACAATTTTAGATTTCATAAATCAAAATTTTGAACCCCCAAAATTTCATAAATATTTTCTAAGCATAGATCTGAACAAATTTTATACCTTCCCATTTCATAGATCTGAATAAATTTCAGCCCTCTGACACAGTTACAATTTCAGATTTCATAAATCAAGTAGTGACGATTTCAGATTTCATAAATCAAGCAGTTACCTTCCCATTCTTTCAAAGATGTTGTCCAAAATGTTTTCTAAGAGTAGAAAGTCCAAATGCGTAAATTAACGCTTATAAATGAAAGCTTCTGCAGAAATAATGAATACAAAAATGAGTTATGGAGAGCCCCAAATGCGTAAATGAAAGATTATTCTTATAAATGAAAGACCAAATAATGAATATAACCAATAATGAATACAAAAATAAAGTTTTAAGTACCGTAGAGTGCTCATAAATGAAAGCTTTTGCATTAATAGTGCGCATGATGAAAGCTTCTGCATTAACAGGATTGTGGAGAGATGAGAAATGGGGAGTTAAAATGAGTGATGGAGAGAGAGATGTCATAACTTTCTCGAGTTTGTGCTCTGTTAACCGTGTGAAATGACCTCGAGTCATGTGATCTGATGGGGTGTAAATGACCATTTTGACCCAATAATCTTCATACATTTCGATCCATAAGAATTAATCTTAACCGTGAGTTGATAAATACCAAATTTATCAACTTTCGATTACAACCATCAATTGGGGAGGACAAAAAGTCCCTACTCCTTTATTATATATATATATATATATATATATATTAGGGGTGGCAATTCGGGTTACTCGTGTCATTTTCGGGTTGCGTTGATTTTTATTAGGGTATAAGTTTTGGGTAATCTTAAATCTATACAAGCTAATCGTGTCAATTTCGGGTCATTTCGAGTTATTACCATAAACAGGTTATCGTGTCAAAAATTGTCAGCCCTAATATATATATATATATATATATATATATATATATATATATATATATATATATATATCTTGCTTGGAGTTTATTTGGCATCGGATTCTACTCTATCATTGAAGAGTTGTTTGGGTTTACTTCTACATCCCTTAAAGAAGAAGACTTGTTTGTTGCTGCAACGTTCCCACTCGGAGAAAGGCTTCGGGTGCGGGTTAACGGGTTCCCTAAAAAAAGCTTCATTGGTGGATTCCAAGGTTCCGGTGGAGTCTGGGATTGTCGACTAAGCAGAGGTTGGTACAAGAAGATGCGTCAGGGGCTTGAAAGGAGTCGAGTCGAGTTGTGTATGTCATATGTCTTGTATTTGTAAAATTATGTACTTAGTGGACTTACGACTAGGGTTGTCCGAGGTTTTTCCCATTTGGGTTTCCTCTTACATCGCGGCGTAGTGTGACATTATTTGTTTATTTCTTGCAAAATCACCTTAGAATGCATGCTTAGGTAATTCAATATAAAATTGAGTTTATCACACTAAATCTTAATTTAGTGCTTAAATTAATTTGGGTAATGTTTAATTAATTTAATTCAAGTGAAGATAATTTAATTCCGTAAAATTTGGTTTGGCCAAAATAGAAAAATGAATTAATGTTGTTAGGAAAATTTCTAGGACTTGTGTTAAATTTCTTTTGGGTTAAAAGTTAAATGTTCACAAGTTAGTTTTAATTTGATATAAATTAAAATTTTGATGTTTTCGTGTGTGTTATGTGTGAACCATCCTATTCTGCATCTTAAGGAAATTATCTTTTATTAAAAATAAAGAATTTTTAAAATTGGGGTCCTAGTGTTCCAAAAAGTGGTATCAGAGCCGGAGCGCTAATTTATTGTGTTAAGGGCTTTTTAAATATTTTCGGTTAAAAATGGAATTTTCCCCATTTTTAAAATTTCCTATTTTCGATGGTTCCAATTGCCCGTATTGGAAGGCGCGTATGAAATCGTCACTAAAATCAATCGATGAGAGGGTTTGGTTGTCAGTTGTTAATGGGTGGTCCCCACATACATGTTTGATAAAAAATGAGTGTGTTCCCAAACCCGTAGATAGATGGAGTGAGAATGAATTTAAACTTGTAATTTTAATGCCCGAGGTTTAAATGCCTTATTTAGTGCGGTCACACCGGATGAATTCCGACGTATCATGACATGTGAAACTGCTAAAGAATCTTGGGATATATTACAACTCACTCTTGAGGGCTTCTAAACTCCAAAACCTCGACACTCAATTTAAAATCATCAAAATGAATGAAAAAGAAACATTTGATGAATTTTATGCTAGACTTTTCGATAGAGTAAATTCATCACTTAATTTAGGAGAGAAAATACCCGACGATCGAGTAGTAAATAAAATTTTAAGGTCACTACCCGAGAGATTTGCCCCTAAGGTGACCGTTTTAAATTGTTTACCCACCTTGCACTCTAGCAAACTTGAGGAACTAGTAGGTGATTTACAAACATATGAACTAGATATGTTCATCTCCAAAAATGAAAAGAAAATTGATAAGGACATTGATTTGAAAGCCCGAAAGGAGGAAAAACAAGTTGTGGTTGATGAGAGTGATAGTGACTCGCAGGACATGGCTATGTTTGCTAGGAAATTTTGAAAATTTCTTAAATTTAATAAAGATAAGTTTAAAAATGATTTTAAGAAATTTCAAAATTCTAAGCATGACAAAGCCGAAAAGATCCCTAAAACTTTTAATGACAATTTAATTAGGGACGAGTCAAATAGGTGCTATGGTTGTGAGGGTTATGTACATATAGATAGAGAGTGCCCTACTAAACTAAGGAGAGAAAGTAACCAACCAATTTCCTATAATGCCACCCTTAGTGGTGAAAGTGAAAAGGAAGAGGGACCCGATTCCCCCATTGCGTGCAACTTTACCGCGTTCATGGCAAGTAATGTGAGCACCGATAATGAATCTTCCCATGAAGATATACATTTACATGACGCTTCCAAGGCCTTTGTTTGTGAATCCCCAAAAGATGATGGTTATGAGAGTGAAGTATAGAGAGAGGTTGAAAGTGAAAATGAGGTTGATGTGAGTGAACTTTAATTTGCATTTTAATAATTATATGTTGAATCTATAAAATTGTAAAGGGAAAATTTGAAGTTAGAATCTAGCTTAAGGGAGCGTACCAAGGTCATTGATGAGAGTGCGTTGGTTGATGACCTTAGGACACGTGAGAGAGCTCTTCGTGAGAAGCTTGAATATGTAGAAGGCGAGAGAGATAGCCTTAAAGGATTAATGGAATCAATGAAAAATGGGCTTCTTATGTTTGAAGAAAGAAATGGTTTTCTTGAGTCTGAGAATGTAGAGCTTGAGAAGAAAGGGAGAGACTCAAGTAGAGTCAAATTTTATTTGGAGAGTCGTTCGGAGAAATTAGGAACAATCCGAATTAAAAATGACACGTGTGGTTTAGGCTTCGATACTTGTAATGAGTCAACTCATAAAGCCAAAACCAATATTTTAGGATAATCTTCTAGGAACAATTTCTAAAGATCATTTCTTAGGTAAATCTTTTCGCCAAGTCTTTAGATGTTCACATTGTAGTCGAAAAGGTCATCTTAAGAAGTTTTGTTTTGATCTTAAACGAGATCATAGAAAATCCCAACGTAAGGAAACTGAGGTAGCAAAGATTCCTATATCCCGATATCGTCATTTATCATTAGTTTGTGTTCGGAGATCCGACTTGGTAGCTTTAAAAGATAGGATTTTTTATTCTCATTTACTTTCACACGATACCTCCCTTGCTAAATCTAAAGGTTGAATGTGTTAGTTATTTGCATACTCTAGCTTTTTGTGCTTTATATCATATATCCTTGCTAGTTGTATGCATGTTTATCATTTTCTGGTCATTGGTTTATCACATATCTCATGCGAGAATTATGATTTTTATTTATCTTTTATGCTTTATCTTGAGTTATTTGGGCTTAATGAAAAATACAAAAATATTTTGTTTGTCTTTTAAGTAAATATTTTTTATGTTTGGTTAAAAATTTTCAAAAACTCAAAAAGATTTTTTGTGTGTGTGTATTTTAGTTTGACACACTTTATGTGGCATATACTTGTGTTTGAATACCTTCTTTTTCGGTTCCATCTGTCTAGAACTTTTGGTTATGACTGTAATCCTTAAAATGTTCTTTGCCATGCCTATATGGAGTCGTTGGATTTTGCGTTGCTTAATGGATTCTAATTCTATATGCCTCAATTCACACATGCACGAGCTTTTTTAAAATTTTAACTTCACATGTATATTTGAGCCTTGTGAGGTGTTCTCCTACTAATCTAGTCATCTACGTATTATGTGACCCAGGAGGACTAGTGAAAGTTAAAATCCGTTGCATGTGAGATTTGTGTGAGATATAAAAATGATATATATAAATGTGCATGGGGAAGGGATCCGAAAGGAAAATTATCCTTTGCGCGTAAGCCACCGTTTGGAATGGACCTAAAAGAAATACGTGGTCCAAAGGCCTAAAAGAAAAGAATATGGAATTAATAGAAAATATGTAGCCAAGGCCTATAATTGTTTAGATTTATATAGTCATTCAAAAATATATATGCTTATTTTAGGGAGTTTGGATGGTATATCAACGGTTTGCACAATGTCCGTTTATCCTAGTTGCGCTTTCATTGTCATGACTCTATTAGTTTGTAGAATCATCAATATGCTAGGCTTGTATGCATTGTGTATATTTGTTCACTGAGTTCAATTTATATTGTCACATGAGGCTATATCAAAATGTGATAAAGTTTTACAATCAAATGAGAACTCCGTAAAGATGTTTTAAGTGATTGGGTCGAAATTTAATTATTACTAGTTCACACCCCTACACTTCCGTTTACCACATGTATTTGGACACATTTTTGCCATACGAATGTGAAAAGCTTAATGTATTTTGTGTCATGTGTGGTATTTATTCCTATGTATATGTGCGTGTGCGTTAGTGATATTTATTATGTATACATATACGTGGTATTTTCTTTATTTTTGAGTCTTTGCCTTGCTTGCTAGTACATCTATGCTTCTTTTTCATAATTGGTATCTATTTTGTTGCATACTTTGTTTGATATCACATGCTTAGAATCTTATTTGACAAATTGATATAATTGTTGTCGCATCGTAGTTGGTATCCATTAATATCTGTTTTGGATTATTTACTCTTATTGTTGCCCCTATGCTTTCATGCTCTTATCAACTTATTCTCATTCATGATTTACTTGCTTTTCTCATATTTATCTCTTATGAAATTGTTAGGGGGAGAAACGGTACTTAGTTAAAATTGGGTAAAAATTAGTAATTTATTAGTTCTTTTATACTTCGTCTATTCCTGAACAAAAGGGGGAGAATGATAGGGGAAATGGTATCTAATCCTATTGTAATTGTATCTTAGTTTGGTAGATTTAACTTAGGGGGAGATGTCTTTCTAAGTATCTCATTCATTTGATAAAGGAGAGAATTAATTTGGGGGGAGTATTTATTTTCATTTGCATCTAATACTGTGATATTCCCTATGCGTTTAATGTTTTTCTTAAGTGTACATGAATTATTCTAGAGGCAACATTCATCGGTAAAGACAATCATCCTTGGGTTTTGAGTCAAGCTTGTATTTTTTTTTATTTTGGGAGGGATGTTTTTTTAGTCTAGTAGAGATTGACGATCCTTTAGGATTTTGTTTTTCGTTTTTGTCCCGGAATAGCCAAAGGGGGAGATTTATAAGGACACAAATTTCTAGTTGAGTCCTTTGTAGTTTTGGCTCAATTCCGCACAAAAACACTTGAGTCATATGATAGAGTTCATGTGTATCCATCCAAGCCTATGACGTGTGTGTTGAAGACGTAGTGGCCAAATTTGTAAAGCTTCGTCATTGTCGAGTTTCTACTGCCCCGTTTCTACGTCGTCAACTTGAAGATTCCAAGGTCTCCAGATGTATGAATGCATTAAATATATATATAGGAGACTTGGAATATTTATTATGGGTGTAATTGTAATTTTTAATAAAGTTTTTTAGCTTAAAATGTAAAATTGAACTTTGTGACATTTCGTTCAAAATTGTCGTTCGAACGAGAATGTTCGAACGAGAATGTCGTTCGAACAAGAATGACAACGAGTTTTTCTATTTTGGACACAGACTTTTCGTTAGAAAATTCGTTCGAACGAAAATATCGTTCGAATGAAAATGTCGTTCGAACTACTTGGGTGGGAACAGTTTTTTTGCAGTTTTTCCCACTTTCCCACCTTTGTTCCCACTAACTTTTCCCCATATTTTATATGTACGGGAACCAACCTTTTTTAGATAACGTTTGACACACTTTGAGAGAAAAATGTCGAGAGAGAATTTCCAAAAATCAAAAGTTCATGTTCTTGTGTTTTCAAGCCTTCATGAATTAATTTCTACCAAAACACATACATCCATCAGTTTATGTTTATTCCAAGTTCTTAAATTTATATATATATATATATATATATATATCTTGCTTTGAGTTTGTTTGGCACCGAGTTCTACTCTACCGTTGAAGAGTTGTTTGGGTTTACTTCTACATCCCTTAAAGAAGAAGACTTGTTTGTTACTGCAGCGTTCCAACTCGGAGAAAGGCTTCGGGTGTGGGTTGACGGTTCCCAAAAAAAAAAAGCTTCATTGGTTGATTCCATGGTTCTGATGGAGTTCGGGATTTTCGTCTAAGTAGAAGTTGGTACAAGAAGATGGATCAAGGATTTCAAAGGAGTTGAGTCGATTTGTGTAAGTCATCTTACTTTGTATTTGTAAAATTCCGCACTTAGTGAACTTAAGGCTAGGGCTGTCCGAGGTTTTTCCTGTTTGGGTTTTCCTCTTACATCGCGGCGTAGTGTGACATTATTTATTTTTATCTTGCAAAATCACCTTAGAATGCGTGCTTAGGTAATTCAAGATAAAATTGAGTTTATCACACTACAGCTTAATTTGGTGTTTAAATTAGTTTGGGTAATGTTAAATTAATTTAATTCAATTCAGGATAATTTAATTTGGTAAAATTTGGTTTGGCCTAAATAGAAAAATGGATTAATCTTGTCTGGAAAATTTCTAGGACTTGGGTTAAATTTCTTTTGGGCTAAAAGCTAAATATTCACAAGTTAGTTTTAAATTGATAGAAATTAAAATTTTGATGTTTTTCTGTGTGTTATGTGTGAACCATCCTATTTCGCATCTTTAAGGAAATTATCTTTGATTAAAAAGAAAGAATTTTTAAAATTGGGGTCCTAGTGTTCCAACAGAAATATGAAAGGTCAAAAAATAAACGGGAGGCTTGGAAACCAAAGATCATTTAACCTCATTATTAACCTCTAATACTATCGTATTAGAGGTATGATAAGGATAATAAGGATATACTAGGTGTAAACCCGCTTGTTGTGCGGGCGATTTCATTATGTAGTAAAATCGTGATATATATAAATTTACAACAATCAAGATATAATGGTTTTCAATGGATTTAACGACAAAGATAACAATATGAAAATAATTGGAAGATATTTTTTCTCTTCTATATATATCTTTATAATGTACCCATGCAGCAGAATATCTTAAGGTTAGAGCTAATAGCTTCTCAGAAATTTAATATTCAACTAGTAGGAGGTAAATTTGAATGCTGCTAATTTAGACAGAGGGATTGAAGGATCTCTATGATGCATGGTGTTCAAATATTCTTGATGGCCTTTCTAGGATTTTACCCCCATATGTCCCTTTGAGTAAAAAATTTATTAGACCACGAGCCCACCTTTGTGACTCACAAATTGTGCAGTGGAACTATTGTGCTTTCTGTTTTAGTGTGTTTTTCTGAAGGTAACCCATTATGTATGTGCAAATATATATATAGACACACACACACAAATATTTGTAGACAGAAACTGAAATATAAACGTGAGATAATTTTGAATACTTATAAGCCAAAACTGAGTTTGATATTGCTTAAACAAACCAAAAATGAGCCAAAATTGAAATATTGTCCTTCCAAATATTGCAAATTACACCACAGAGAAAGTCAGGTTGGTGAGTTTGTTTATTTTGAAAGATCCCATGAGGGTTTTTTTTAGCAAAAAACAGATTACCAACTGAAACTTGGTGGGGTGACCTGTAAATGTTACCTCCATTTCAACTTTATGGACAAGCTAAAATATATATAAATCACCTTACTTGAGCATGTTGTGAGTGCAAAGGATTTCCACCCTCCATAAAATTGTAGCAATTACCAACACCTCCTGTAATGGTGTTCACTATCCAACATTTCTTCATTGAATTCCTCAGTAACATCTTTGACTTGGATGCAGGAACGTGTTTTTTAAAAAATGACTTGGGAATCGGCTGTAAGAAAACAAATGGTGGACAAAATCCTAATTATCGAGGAGCTAAGCGTCTGTCCTAAAAAAAGGAGTCTGCAAACTTTATAAGAGACATCTTTGATAGAAACACACAAGGCATCTTTACAATAAAATACATATTGTAGGAGCATTTATTGATTTTAAAAATAGTTATTTGTTACTTTCAAAAGTTGTATAATCTCGGGGATATTTTTATAACTGACCCTAGGAAAGTACATTGATAATCAGAATCGTATCTTCATCTTCCTAAAATCCATGGACATATATCTCCGTCCACACACATGTAACAACCTGTCCTTTTGGAAACAATTAAATTCCATTATTTACTATAAATCGAAATTTGGAGATTTTCCCGAAATATTAAATTTTGGGATTTTCGAGGACTAGATGATTTTTTATGGATGTTGTAATTATTTTGGGACCAAATATGTAGAGGTATTATAATTATATATCGCCGTTGAGTAAAGCGACACGAGGTAAGATTTTAATTAGAAAACCCGCATTAAGTTATATGGGTTAGAATAGTGTTTTGCGGTCAAGTACCTTGGATGGGAATTTTGACTGTGCCGTGAGTCTCGGAATGTCTGAGATAGTCGGAAAAGAGTGTCCGATTGTCGAAATTGAGTTTTGGGAAATTTTGGAGTTAAACGGGCTCGTAATTGAGTAAACGAGTCGTTTTTGGGTTTTAAGGGGTATAACCCTTTTCTCACTATATAAAGAGGGGGAGAGGGAGAAAAGAGAAAGGAAAGACAGAAAATAGAGAGAAGAGAGAGAGGAGGAAGAAAAGAGGAGAGAAATGGAGAAATCAGACCAAACTCCGCCGGACTCGACTCGGGATCGTCGGATTTTATCCACGAGGCAAGTGTTTAATTGCTTTATTTAATTTTTGCATAAATATCCCATACCTTAGTTTGGTATAATCAAACCCTAAAGATTTTGGGTTGGGTTTCTCAAATGGAGTGTTGGGACCTCTAAAGAACTTGAGGAGATATGAAAACTTTGGGTTTGTAGCAATAAATTCAAGTTATGAATTAAATAGATATTGGATTGAGTTTTGGGTATTTTGGAGATTGAGAAATCGCCCAAACTGTGGCCCTCGTAGAGGCCGAATCGATTCGGGTTCAGGCCGAATCGATTCGCCTAAGGGGATCTGGGTTTCTGCAGTGGTCCGAATCGATTCGGATTTAGACCGAATCGATTCTCCATTAAGGACCTGTTTGCCGAACACTTTCCGAATCGATTTGGATTGGGGGCCGAATCGATTCACCCACCCGAATCGATTCGCAAATGGAGCGAATCGATTCGCTTTGGTCAGAATTGCTAGTTTCTTTCCTTAAGAGTTTGGGGAGTTAAAATACAATTTGGGGTCTTATATGGGGGATCCTTGTTATGATATCGGGATTCCTAAATGAGGGTTTTGAGGGTAAATAAACCTTTAGATGAAAGATAATGCCTTGGATTGGTGTAGGGCATAACCCGGGGAATGGACATAGTTTAAGTTCGGGAAAGAATACTCCCTGGAATATTTCCGTGGGCATTTAGGCCTATATAATTATGCGTATAGAAAGCATAGTTATATCGATTATTGTTGGGCTAATCCTATGAGGTGATTAAGATGAAATTGAGAATATAGATATATATTCAATTACTGTAAAGTGGTATAATTGGAGATATCCTATAAATCCATAGAGGGGATTGAGGTATTTATTACTTATCAAAGTGAGAAAATACTTGGGTTTAGTATCATGCGTATATGAATGCATGATTATGATTCTCTGAGAGAATCTTTGGGATTATTGGTCATCGCTAGATGAGATTGGCAATTATGGTCGCTTATATATTCGGGGACGAATGTATGGTATATGTATATACTACGTGATTAAAGTATATATATATGATATGAGGTAAAGGATTTTGATAATGTAAAGAAATGAATATTTTCAAAATAGAAAAGAAATGATTTTCATAATTAATAAATTATGGTTACACACCTCCCTAAATCGATATCATAAGGGAAGGTGTGTGCGTATGGTGATGCCCCTGGCTAATGAATGCAGGGTGGATATAGTCCTAGTCCGTATGAGCGATTATATTTTACTGCGCTGGTTTGGAGATTCTGGGTGTGGTCTTGACTATCCCGCAGGCAGATGGCCGCTTCCCGACGTTGGTAGGTTCCCAGGTTGTCTTGTTTGATAGGCCCTGGATGATGATAGCCATTTAGGGGCGCGTTCAGTGGGGAAACCCAGAGGGGCGGCCTTATATTTGTTAAAGCATTTTATGATAATAAAATATCTTTATATATATTTCCTGGATGGAAGAAGGGAAATGGGATAATTGTTTTGGCTTCGGATACGTTTCCCGAATGGAAGAAGGGAAATGGAAGCATATGATATGATCAAAGCATTTTTATGACAATAAAAATGCCTTTGAATACATTTCCTGGATATAAGAAGGGAAATGGGATGTTATAAAATGGAAAAGTATTTTTATGATAATTAAACTGGCTTTTAAAAGTTATATGATGTGTTAAAGCAATTCATGATAATGAATTGGCTTTTAAATATATTTCCTGGATATAAGAAGGGAAATAGAAAGTTTTGAAATGAGTATAGAATACACCTCAATCCAGGAGATAGATCCGGATGTCTATTATAAACTTGTATATAAAGTAAACCTTAGTCCGGGAGATATTATCCGGATGTATATGGTAAAACCTATATAAAATGAATCTGATATGTATATTAATACATTAGTTTTGTACTACGGGCTTAACGGATCTCTACCATTAACCCTGCCAAGTAGTAGTGTATCGGGGGGGTTCCTTATTTGGATTTCACTTCGTGAGACACCCCACGCACGAACTTAGCGTAGTGTTGGGAATGGAAAGAAGTTTAGAGCTTAGTACTCGGGTTGTGGAGGTTTCTAGTAGAGGGATGGATTAGATTAGTTAGGCGGGGTAGCTTAACTAGAATGTTAAGTGCGTTAGGTGTGCATTGTTAGAAGAGAGGTGAGGGGTATCTCATGGGAGTGCGATACCAAACTTAAATATGAGATAAAACCTTTTTTCAAAAAAATAAGGCATTTATGCACTTGCAAAATATTTTCAAACTCGGGCTCTGACCCGTTTATCTAATTTTCCTTTATTGTTATATTATATATATATATATAGGTGTCCAGACACAGGGACGCCGGGATGACATTTCTTTCGAGTCAGATGTCAGCTGCAGTAGCTGTGGATGCGTGCAGGTTCTCGATAGACGCTTCCATTCTAGTACTCTAGATAGGAGGTACTGTATAAATATTCGGGCCAATGGTCCAATTGTATTTATTTATTCTTTTAGAGCATCATTCGATATGGTTGTATATTTTGACCGAGTGTTCGGTTATTTTATATCATTTTTGTTTCATTTACGCATAAACTGTGGGGATGTTTTAATTGTATTCGTTTAAAAAGATTAGTTAAGTAAAAATTTGACACCGGCCTAATAGGTTATTAGTAATTAAATGGATTTTCGACAGTGAAGCTAAGAATGATCCTTATGAGACTCCTGTTTTAATTTGATATAGGAGTGATCGCCTGGTATTTTATTAGGCGGGTTGTCACAGATGGTATCAGAGCATCAGGTTCTAGTGTCCTTTGGAATCTGTGCGGACTTACTACGCTTTCAGCGTTGCTCTCTATTTGTTATAGAGCCTCAGGATTAGGATTGTTGATTTCTCTTGTGATATTTCATTCTCCTGCCATGTTAGAAGATTATAGTAATCTTTTACGCACTCGTTTGAGATTTTTGTGTGAGGCTTGGATGGCGGCAGGAGGTGGGGCTTAGCTGGAGCTATAAGGTTGAAGCTTGTAGTGTAATTTCTTTTTAACGGAGAAGTTATGAGGACTAGTAAGATGATTGTAAGGAGCAGGGTAAAGTGGTTATTATGAGTTTTACCTCAATGAAGGATATTTGGCGTGGCTTGATAAAGTCACGGTGTTTCGTAGCCCTAGACTTGTGTGTGTAATTTGAGTTGTGGCGGTATCGATAACATTATATAATATATGTCTATGTTTTCCGCGATAGCGGAATTTTATTTTCCTTCATTCTCCATAAAGGCAGGTGTTGATATATTATATATATATATATATATCTCGTTTGGGATGCTCGTTTTATATGTCTATACGAGTATGGTAATATGGTGAGCATGATGTTATGGTATTTTCGGAGCGATAGCAGGCTAATGATGGAAAAACTATCGTGTCCATGGTTCCTGGAAGGAACAGGTTGTTGTTGCGATATCTCACCTGGATACAGGTAGAGTTCGCCTTTATCAATATGGGTAAATGGAACCTCGATGAGCAGAGGCTTTATTATTATGATGTGAGTGCGTGGCGACCTTACAGATATAATTTAAGGCCCACAGGATTATTGTTGAGCTGTAAGATTAAGCTCATTGTTGGTTTGTGCGAGGACTGAATATTGGTATGGGCGCTAGGTGGGGTGACTCTTAGCTAGAGATAGGAGTTCAGACCACCTTTTATTGAGAGGGGATAGGATTATCTCGGTTGCATGTTAAAAAATAACGGACCTCTAGGACCGACAAAGTTAAGTAGGAGTGTGTGGAGGGGTTCCTTGTTTGGATTTCGCTTTGCGAGACGCTCCACACATGAATCTTAATGACGTCGGGAGTGGAGAGATATTATAGGATGCGAGGATGTTGGTTTCGTGGAAAAGTCTTATGGTGTGGATTAACCACTATAGACTATAAGCCATGGTATGGTGGTATGTTGATGAAATTGTCGTGCTATGAAAAAGCACTAAAGTGGTCCTCTCACCACAAGTGAGTGGGTGGAGTAGGACTTAGAGAATTTGATCTGAGGATTATGGCCCGGCCTTAATGAAAAAGGAAAATTTGGAGGAGATATGTTTTGGGTATGATGTTCGTAGTGCTCTTACAGAGACTGAGCACTTCAATTATTTAGATTTCCTTCCGTATTGGCGGAAGGATAGAATAGTAGAAATGCATTCGCAGGTTAGCGTGGTAGGATTTAGGACGTCCCGCTGGTGTGTCTTAGGTCGCTATATCTCAATGACCGACAACGCGAGGGAGTAGTGTAACGGGAGGGTTCCTTGTTTGGATTTCTCTTTGGCGAGACGTCCCACGCATGAAAGCAAGAAAATGTCGGAAGTAGAGAGAGGCCTTGGGGACTAAGGATATGCTTAGGATTATACTTGTTTCGCGTAGGTAGGACATCGCATAGACCTTAGTATTATTAGGGTGTAAGTTTAATAGATTTGGTAGCACTGATATAGGAAGATTTTTGGGAAGTTAACCACAAAAGGATTGGTTGGTTAACCATGAGAAGAATTGAATTTCGTGGGTTGGGAGGACCCATGTGTGAGTATTACACCGAGGAAAGGAGACCCTTATGTGGAGAGACTGTTACGTGTCGGACGTTCGCTATGGTTGTGCAGATATGCACAAGTTAGAAAGGTGTATGGGCACCTTGGTGAGATGATTTTATATACCGCCTAAAATAGGATGGGTGTAGTATATAAAGTTGAGATTTATGCCGAGAGGCATTATAAATGATGGGTACAATGTGACGTTATTAGAGTCACTTTACGATCGTGGTAGTCGTATAGTATATGGTTGGGAACCATTGGCTTAGTACTGTTCCCCTTGAGGTATTAGGTTTTGGAGCGATCCTAGTTTGGTGGTGTAGGTTGTACCTGAATTTCGAGGACGAAATTCCGTTGTAAAGGGGGGAGTATGTAATAACCCGTCCTTTTGGAAGCAGTTAAATTCCATTATTTAGTATAAATCGGAATTTGGAGATTTTCCCGAAATAGTAAATTTTGGGATTTTCGAGGATTAGATGATTTTTTATGGATGTTGTAATTATTTTGGGACCAAATATGTAGAGGTATTATAATTATATATCGTCGTTGAGTAAAGCGACACGAGGTAAGATTTTAATTAGTAAACCAGCATTAAGTTATATGGGTTAGAATAGTGTTTTGCGGTCAAGTACCTTGGATGGGAATTTTGACGGCGCCGTGAGTCTCGAAATGTCCGAGATAGTTGGAAAAGAGTGTCCGATTGTCGAAATTGAGTTTCGGGAAATTTTGGAGTTAAACGGGCTCGTAATTGAGTAACCGAGTCGTTTTTGGGTTTTAAGGGGTATAACCCTTTTCTCACTATATAAAGAGGGGGAGAGGGAGAAAAGAGAAAGGAAAGAAAGAAAATAGAGAGAAGAGAGAGAGGAGGAAGAAAAGAGGAGAGAAATGGAGAAATCGGACCAAACTCCGCCGGACTCGACTCGGGATCGTCGGATTTTATCCACGAGGCAAGTGTTTACTTGCTTTATTTAATTTTTGCATAAATACCTCATACCTTAGTTTGGTATAATCAAACCCTAAAGATTTTAAGTTGGGTTTTCATGGATAAAACGAGTTTTCGGGAGTTAAAACGAATAAACCCCTATAATTTCCTAATTGGAGAAACCTTGAAATTAATCGAAAAAGATTGGTGGTTTAGGGTTCTAGGATGTTTATAACCCTTAATATATGTGTATTTGTAGTTGGTTGAGGTTTTAGGACATTTGGTGAGGCAACAAAATCTTGGGAGAAGCTTTAATGGCCGAAACCGTCTCGGAGAAGATGTGGATAGTGAACTGCGTTCTTATCGAATCGATTCGGCCTAGAGATGAATCGATTCGGATCTTGGTAAAAAAATAAAAATTGTATATCTTTTTGAGATGGTCGCGTGGGCACCAACCGCGTATTTTTCTGATTTTTTTTGGATTTATAGTGATTTTTCTACGAAAAGCTGTCCGAGATCGAAATCGTTAGTTAGAATTTATTGGAGATAAATATTAGGGGTTCTCAAATGGAGTGTTAGAACCTATAAAGAACTTGAGGAGATATTAAAACTTTGAGTTTGTAGGAATAAGTCCAAGTTATGAATTAAATAGAGATTGTATTGAGTTTTGGGTATTTTTGAGTTTGAGAAATCGCCCAGACTGTGGCCCTCGTAGAGGCCGAATCGATTCGGGTTCAGGCCGAATCGATTCGCCTAAGGGGATATGGGTTTCTGCAGTGGACCGAATCGATTTGGATTTAGACCGAATCAATTCTCCATTAAGGACCTATTTGTAGAACACTTTTTGAATCGATTCGGATTGGGGGCCGAATCGATTCGCCCACCCGAATCGATTCGCAAATGGAGCGAATCGATTCGCTTTGGTCAGAATTACTAGTTTCTTCCCTTAAGAGTTTGGGGAGTTAAAATACAATTTGGGGTCTTATATGGGGGATCCTAGTTATGATATAGGGACTCCTAAATGAGGGTTTTGAGGGTAAATAAACCTTTAGATGAAAGAGAATGCCTTGGATTGGTGTAGGGCATAACCTGGGGAATGGACATAGTTTAAGTTCGGGAAAGAATACTCCCTGGAATATTTCTGTGGGCATTTAGGCCTATATAGTTATGCATATAGAAAGCATAGTTATATCGATTATTGTTGGGCTAATCCTATGAGATGATTAAGATGAAATTGAGAATATAGATATATATTCAATTACTGTAAAGTGGTATAATTGGAGATATCCTATAAATCCATAGAGGGGATTGAGGTATTTATTACTTATCAAAGTGAGTAAATACTTGGGTTTAGTATCATGCGTATATGAATGCATGATTATGATTCTCTGAGAAAATCTTTGGGATTATTGGTCATCGCGAGATGAGATTGGCAATTATGGTCGCTTATATATTCGGGGAGGAATGTATGGTATATGTATATACTATGTGATTAAAGTATATATATATGATACGAGGTAAATGATTTTGATAATGTAAAGAAATGAATAATTTCAAAATAGAAATGAAATGATTTTCATAATTAATAAATTATGGTTACACACCTCCCTAAATCGATATCATAAGGGAAGGTGCGTGCGTTGGTTATGCCCCCTGGCTAATTAATGCAGGGTGGATATAGTCCTAGGCCATATGAGCGATTATATTTTACTGCGCTGGTTTGGAGATTCTGGGTGTGGTCTTGACTATCCCGCAGGCAGATGGCCGCTTCCCGACGTTGGTAGGTTCCCAGGTTGTCTTGTTTGATAGGCCCTGGATGATGATAGCCATTTAGGGGCGTGTTCAGTGGGGAAACCCAGAGGGGCGGCCTTATATTTGTTAAAGCATTTTATGATAATAAAATATCTTTATATACATTTTCTGGATGGAAGAAGGGAAATGGGATAATTGTTTTGGCTTCGGATACGTTTCCCGAATGGAAGAAGGGAAATGGAAGCATATGATATGATCAAAGCATTTTTATGACAATAAAAATGCCTTTGAATACATTTCCTGGATATAAGAAGGGAAATGGGATGTTATAAAATGGAAAAGTATTTTTATGATAATAAAACTGGCTTTTAAAAGTTATATGATGTGTTAAAGCAATTCATGATAATGAATTGGCTTTTAAATATATTTCCTGGATATAAGAAGGGAAATAGAAAGTTTTGAAATGAGTATAGAATACACCTCAGTCCGAGAGATAGATCCGGATGTGTATTATAAAGTTGTATATAAAGTAAACCTCAGTCCGGGAGATATTATCCGGATGTATATGGTAAAACATATATAAAATGAATATGATATGTACATTAATACATTAGTTTTTTACTATGGGCTTAACGGATCTCTACCATTAACCCTGCCAAGTAGTAGTGTATCGGGGGGGTCCCTTGTTTGGATTTCGCTTCGCGAGACACCCCACTCACGAACCTAGCGCAGTGTTGAGAATGGAGAGAAGTTTAGCGCTTAGCACTCGGGTTGTTGAGGTTTCTAGTAGAGGGAGGGATTAGATTAGTTAGGCGGGGTAGCTTAACTAGAAGGTTAAGTGTGTTAGGTGTGCACTTTTACAAGAGAGGTGAGGGGTATCTCATGGGAGTGCGATACCAAACATAAATATGAGATAAAATATTTTTTAAAAAATAAGGCATTTATGCACTTGCAAAATATTTTGAAACTCGGGTTCTGACCCGTTTATCTACTTTTCCATTCTTGTTATATTATATATATATATATACTAGCGGAATTGTCGTGCCTGAAGGCACGGCAAAAATATCGTTTCCAACAAAACAAATTGCAATTTTAAAAAAATTTGTCATAATCTCCTTTGTGTATAAGACTATCCATCCACCTTGCTTAACAAATAACAAATTATCAAACAACATTCAAATAGTCTAAGTATCAATTTCATTACAAAAGTGAAACTAATATCATTTAAAATACCAACTCGATGAATTAGAATCAAACCGATTTCATTCAAATTGCATATTGCAATCAAGTTTTACAACAACTTAAGGCTAATTCATATACATATTAAGACAAATTACAATTAGCGCCACATATGCAAACACCACGCAATTGATTCGAAAATTCATATTATCATATTTCAATCCTAGCGGTTCGTATTTATATTTGAAATTAGCCATCACATCCTTCGTAGTTCGACAAATCAACCCCAATTCTTTTATTTGTAATAACAACTCGTGGTATCCGATATCCGATGGCTTTGCCAGATCAATCCAATGAAAAAAAATTGCCTGAACGAATTTCATAATTTGGACACGAAAAAAAAATGATGGCCATGATTTGTCGATGTCCTTGTAGTCCCGATAAGAGCGTGATCGCCGCAATAACATGACTTCAATCACCAGTGGGCCCTGCCTTAGCCAAACAAAAATCCAACAGTTTTGCATTGAATTCCTGCAACTCAGGAGCAAAATAAATATCAATGATATAATAAAATTTAATATACGATTTTATATATCAACAGTTCCAATATATGATTTTAACCAGATTTGAATGATGTAGTTACCCAAGGTATTAACTTATGTCTACAAACAAATCATTAATCACTAAACATCAAAGTAAAATCACTTGTCACAGTAAATAACAATAAAATTGTAAAGTCTGAATAACAGATACACAGTAGATCAGTTACACATGTCAGTATGTAGTTACACAGATACAAAGTAGATAAGTTATTACACATTTAATAAAAACAATAACAATAAGTCAGTTACACAGTAGATTAGTTACACGGTTACACAGATGTGGTGTTCACTTCATAGCTAATAAATAAACATATGCGTTGTATTACGGTTAACACCTAATTTGGATATGTGATGTTCTGAAGATACAAATCACTGACACGAAGTCTTGTGAAGGATAACAATTCAATTTACCAAGATAAAATTCACTGACTAAAGATTAATAACTCCAAGATCAAAACTCTTTGAAAGAGAACATCTTTTAATGCTTTAAAAAAGCTTTCAAGACTCTCATTTGTCCTATATTAAATCATACATTTGGTATTCCTTGTGATCATTTTATAATCTTAAAAAATGAAAATCAAGAACAACTAACATGCCCAGTTGACTTCATATATAACATGTGTTGGTGTACTAATAAACTTAAAAACTGTCAGTTTGCTTTTTAAATGTCAAATAATCAATCAACTAAATACATAAAATTAACCCCGAGTATTTTTATCTTCTAAAGTTCTAATAAAGAAAATTACATAAGTGTTTCAATTAATATACCCAATCGTATCATGTTTGAATTTGGACACCAACGTATATACATCAAGCACACAATGCTCAAGAAAATTTCTAGTCAAACTAAATAGTGATTACTCTTGAACAAAATCCACATAGTTTTGTCTGCATCAAATCAATAAACTAACATAACTTAACAAAAATAAATATAACATCCCAAAATTGAAAGTGTCGATATCCAATCTGTAAAAACAAAGTTGAACTATAGATTCTCAGATTCACCATTCCTGGGAGAAAACCTATCGCAGTACATGTAAATGATCAAAATTGACCAAGCATCATATACCAATAGCAAAAACACTTATTAAGTATTGTATTAAAAAGAAAGGGGTTTAATTTCATTAACCCTAAAATAAATTTATGATTACCTCAAACAGAAACTTCAAAAGTTCAACCATTGCAAACTTTGGATCTCCTTGCTTAACCACTGGAGGAATAAGTTTACAATTACTTTAAATAAGTTCTACAGCCACAAATTTATTTATTTCAGTCAACATGCATCCATTAGAACCTTGAAGGGAAGTGTGATTACAAATATAAAGGTAATGGAGATAAATGTAGCATTAGTTAAATTACCAATCAAGTTGTGAGTGGATCGGTGTCCATAGGGGGAAGCGACTTGTGTAGGACAATTTCTCTTAGGTATGGCTCTTCATATATAGGTTGACCATCCCTAGCCATTTCCTACTCACGCGAGAAACATTAAGTTAAGAAATGTGTAATTAGTATAGACATTTAACTCGAACCATGTTTTTTGTCCCAAACCAATCCATAGATAGCTGCCTAAGCAGGGTCTGCAATAATTACAATGATTAGTCTATAGTTTTGTTGGAAAAAAACTACATGCTATAGTTTTCAATTTACCTCACCTGAGATGAACAACCAAATATACCAAATAGTGAAATAGCCCGAGAGTCTGAAAAAAAATACAATCAGAAATATAATTAAATGTTTTAAAAGAGGGCTGTTGTTCCTCCATGGACTTGTGATGTCACTCAAAATAGTGTTTGCCCTATTTGGCGTGAACTATTGTGTGAGCCATTCAGTGATGAAAAGTGAAAAGACGGACACCAAAAAAAAGGAAAAGAACCTGCAAACTATTCTGTGAGTTGGGCTCCGAAAAAGTTAGAAAATCAGGCGCACTATAAAGTTCCAAATCTGTAAGCTGGGCATCAGAAAAATTGGTACAAAATCTCCAAAAAAATTCCAAACTGGAATAGAAAAAGAGTGAGTATAAAAACTGGGCGAAACTCCAGGTATTAATTTAAGAATGCCTTCATTACATCATGATCATCCGGATGAATCTTTTTCATTGTACCCGTCATTGTACTCATTAGATGCTTATTTTTCCCTTTGATCCATGAAAACCACATCTATTGTGAGCCTGCTTATTTCTGAACCGGTATCCATCCAGATTCCTCCCAAAAATATTGTGTTCTTGTTGTTCTGCTCCATAGATTGTAAAAAAATTGAAAAAACACACGCTTACTCTACCTGCTATACAAAGTCCATCTCGACGATAACTTGTTATGACGATAACAGTCCATTAAGACAAACAAAATTACCTCTGCAGGCGATAAGTTGGTATGACGCATGGGAGGGAAATTGATTCTTCTCAAATGAAGCATGGCCAACAACTTAGTATGATAAAAGAAACTTTATTGAAACTATCAAAACTCATTGAAGATGGAAATCTAACTGAGCGTGATGCTACAGCTGTAAGGAAAAACACAAGTTTAAAGTCTTCTTCACAGGTAAGAAGGTCAGTGACAGTAACAACAAAGCCATCCAAACTTTCACAGCAACCATGTACTATAGAGGTGCCCATAACAGCCTAGGTGATTGCAATCAAAATCACCCATATGTGTTTATGAAGTGCATTGTAGTGCTTGTTGACATAATGAACTCTTGAAAAAAAAATTGTATTCAGTACTTCAAGAACATTGTGTGTAGCAAGAAAGAGGGGATAAAAGACTTGTTAGCAGCCAAAAAAGGTAAGAAACAGTACATTGGCAAGAATATATCTAGTAAATAATAACCTATATAAACAATCCAAGTGCCTAGGGGAATTAATAGAATGTCCATAAAAAAAATGTCTCAAACAAAAGTTTATATACTATGATAAAGAAATATAAAAATAATTATAGAAACCCCAATATGGTCAAGAAGATAGTTAAGAGACTAACCATCAGTATGCTTAATGTAATACTGATTTTAACACCAAATCAGTATGCTTATTGTAATATACATGTCAGTACAACAACGAATCCTAATTGATGGTCACCATCAGTTCTAACCTGCGCCAAAACTCATGAGTTCGTCGGGTTCATTTTCCACCTCAAAGCCTCCTTTGGTGCTTCCGTTGTTTCTTTCCAAAAGCCCAAACCTCGATATGCCTTTGTTACCAGGGCCTCGGTTCCATCCTACAAAAAAATGGTCACAGTCCAGTTTGACTACAGTTAGGTAGGCTTATGATGGTCTCTGTGTATCCCACTATCATTTAACTTGGAATTATCAAAATAATCCCAAATAAACTGTTGTAAATACTACATCAAATGACATATTTTCAAGCAATAGCCTCTTTTGTCTCTCAGATACGGAAATTTAATACCATCTGATGGATTAGAGCTATGACTAAAAATTAAATCATCATCTAAAAATTAACAAAACCAACACGACAAAATTCCTCTAACAATAACTTTTAAACCATTTAGTTGATACTTGGCTAGGAACATGTGCCCAAGAAAAAGTATAAAGTGGTAGTTATTAAAATAAATGGGAAAAAAGGACTAGAAAGGCCAATCAAATTAAATTAAACAATCATACCTATTCATTTGGAGTCCAATAAAATTAGTGTATTCCATTCCTAACATAGAACAAAATGGAAAATTATTATCCTATTTGAAAAAAATATAAAAGTAACAAAAGTGAATACAAAAGAAATTACCGGATCGGAACCACATACTTCAAAATTTGAAACCCCAAACAGAGGACCATCATTGCCCAAAGTTTATGTACCTGAGCCATGGGGTTTGAATAAACTCATAGAGGCCCTTCCATTGTTGATGGTAGTAATAAATTAAGGGGTTTCTTCGAGGAATCATTGCCCGGAGGAATTGATATCATTGATTTTGTAATACACTACAAAACAACATTCAACCATTTTTTGCTCTGTCATGAGCATTAGATTTATATTTTAGTGCCAATGTAAATCTAGCTGGAACCTTACTGACTTGAACAACCATTTGTAGTTACCGTACTGGTTCCCCATTCTGAATCTTAACGACAACACTTAAACATAAAGGAACATATATGTCATAAACAATAAGATAACTGCATTTTTTAAGGATTATATTCATATAAGACTCGTCAAATAAGCTAATTGTGAAATACTAAAAAAAGAACACCTCAGAAGACCATCACTACTTCATTCAACGTAATTAATGAAGGTTAACAAATATTACCGTCAATTGAACAACTTAACAAACAACTGAAAACATGATTTTTTATCTAATACATAAATTAGAGATGGAAACAAAACATAACAGTGAAAGATGGAGACTATACCAAATTAAACAACATAAAAACCCTCTTTCGAGCTAAAAAAACCACCCCCACAGAAAAAACTTATTTTAAAGTTAAAATCCCCACAAATCAATTTATAGTACGGAGAGAGAGAGAGAGAGAAAGAGAGAGAGAGAGAGAGAGAGAGAGAAGAGGAGGGGCATACCTATAGAACGAAACAAACCTCGCAAATTATTTTACATGGTATTTAAGGAAAAATTACCCCACTACTAAGATTTATACCAACAATTATGTTGGGTACAATTGTGTATCAATGCACTATATTAATAATAAATCTAAGAGATGGGTAACAATGGGCGATGAGAAGTTACTTCAAAAATTTAATACGGTTAACAAAAGAATAGAGATATTCAAATTTATCAAGTTACTAACATGTAAGTAAAGAAATAAATTTCCTGATCAAGTGGGTCAAATGATCAAAGACCTAGGAATCATGCATAAATTCTTCCTCATCTCCAAGTACCTTTATTCTTGGCTAACTTGGTCCTGAATAAAAACCATATTGGATCGATCCTTCACACCATTAAAAACACAAAATTAGTAAGGGTAAAACCCAAATACATGTAATATATATACACAAACAACATCTGAAATAGATTCAAATCAACAAACACCAGTTTATCACTTGCAAGATTCAAACCAACAAACACTAATAACATGAAAAATACTATTAGTTATACAAAATTAAACCAAAAATATACAGAGGCAGGCTAAAACACATCCATATAAAACCTTCAAAAAAATTAACAGAAAAGGCCAAAACACATTCAAATGTAAACCTATAAAACTTTGCAAATGTAAACCCTAGAAAATCTAAACCCATTCAAAGGTAAACCCTAAAAAATTTCAAACGTAAATAACCTGGTGAAGATTGGTAAAATGGGCGGTTGAAGGCTGAACAGAGAGAGAGAGTGTGAGAGAGAGAGAGAGAGAGAGAGAGAGAGAGAGAGAGAGAGAGAGAGAGAGAGAGAGAGAGAGTTCTCATCTAATCGATCGAGAGAGATAGAGAGAAGTGTACTCCGATCAAAGGAAAATAGGGTTCCAAGTGTGTAATTTTTATTTTACCCATGCTTTTGAATTTTGGGCAAGAGGGGGAAAGGAAATCAAGGGTTAAAAAGAGGGGGGAAAGGAAATAATGAGAGGACAAAAGAGGAAAATTGGATTTTTTAATCTCCACCATCCATTTATTACCTTGTTGTCTAAATCCTCACCTCTAATTAGCTTATCCCACTTATGGAATAGGGTAAAAATTCTACTCCTTATTATTATATATATATATATATATATATATATATATATATATATATATAGGTGTACAGACACAGGGACGCCTGGATGACATTTCTTTCGAGTTATACGTCAGCTGCAGCAGCTGTGGATGCGTGCAGGTTCTCGATAGACGCTTCCATTCTTGTACTCTAGATAGGAGGTACTGTATAAATATTCGGTCCAATGGTCCAATTGCATTTATTTATTCTTTTAGAGCATCATTCGATATGGTTGTATATTTTGATCGAGTGGTCGGTTATTTTATTTCATTTCAATTTCATTTACGCATAAACTGTATGGATGTTTTAATTGTATTCTTTTAAAAAGAGTAGTTAAGTAAAAATTTGACACCGGCCTAATAGGTTATTAGTAATTAAATGGATTTTTGACAGTGATGCTAAGAATGATCCATATGAGACTCCTGTTTTAATTTGATATAGGAGTGATCGCCTGGTATTTTATTAGGCGGGTTGTCACAACACATTCATACTCATATATACTATCACAAAAAAAACATCTAGTATAACTTGATTAAAAAAATGAAAATTTGATTAGAATTAGTATTCTTACCATAGTAAATTCTTTGCCTACACTATATGGTTTTAAACAACTCTTGTAATAAGGAAATTCAGAGGCAAAGTTCTCCAATATTTCTAAGATCATTCCTTTTCCATTTTTAATTTAAGGCTCCCCTCTTGAAAAATTGTACGTGGAATGGGAATTCTAATCTTGGGAAGAGAATTCCTTTAGTTAATCATAGTATCAAAATTTTCCTTGGGTATGATCTTCTTCTTGGCATCTTTCAAATTAAAAGACTCACGTACGTTTGATTTCCAACATAAAAGATATTGATTTGCACAATTTCTAACAAAGAAACACATGTCATTTTATAAGATACTCGTAATTAATAATTAAAAAGAGGATTTAAACGTTCAAATTCAATTTATTTCTATATTCCCCAAAACACGTTCAAGGCCTTACTTGACATTAGTTTATGTTCAAGAAATAAGGTTAATGACATAAGTTATAACTCTTATTTTTATGATCTGCTGGAATTTTAAATTCTGGATAATTACATCACTTCCAACATGTTTATCTAGTTTCACAATCTTTGGCGTCCCTGAAAGATAATCGGATACAAAATAAATTTAGCTTTTTTGACCACGAATATTATTGGTATTAAATTCCCAATAAACTATTTAAACATATGAATTTGTATTACCTTGAAAACTTTTATCCAAGCTTCCAGTTATTTTAAAAAGTTGATCGAAGTGTGGTATGTAATACGGAACACCCTTAAGTGAGTTGTAATTGCCAAGATGCAATTGAAACCATCTGTTAATAAAATATATAAAAAATCACAATTATTATAGAGAAATGAACACCACAATCCATGGACACTTTGTGTAATCAAATCACTACATCAAAGTACACACATCCTCCATTTTTAAATGACAAATCCACTCTCAATATGCTTGCAACACCACTGACCCCAAACTCCTTTTCAACTTTCTCAATATTTACACAATCACTAATTGATATATCACTTAAATTAATCTTAAAATATAAATTTATATACATGTAAAACTATGGACAGGCTTCAAAATTATTAATCAAAAGTAGCCTAATTTTATATCTAGCATATAAAACCAGTAAAGAGATAATAAAAATACAGGTGTTTAGAACGTATTTGTGTCCATATGAGCAATGTGACAGGGAAGAAAACAGATTAATTCAAGGTCGTATACGAGAAATTTGCCAAGTCTGTTACCTTAAAAATCAAGTTGGAGAAAAATTGCTATAATTATTTAAGAAAAGGGAGATTTTTTTAAAAATTAAACTTTGAAAAAGTCCATAATGCTCTAAAAAATATTAAAAAAAAAGGTCGAAAGTACAATTAAACAACTGAACATATTCTCAAAGGAATAATGGACATTTGACCATTTAAAAAAAGCAAAGATTCAATAAGAAAATGTTTAAAATACATATAAAGGGAAAACAATACAATCAATTTTGAAACAAATAATATTTTGTATAATATCAATCTCAATTGATAAAACATAAAATCATCATACTCCCATTATATATTTACTACAATACTTCATCAGCCATTCCCCACCATTAAAAAAAATATTAGGATAAATTTTCAAGACAACAAATATGAAGAAGAATGGGATTAAAATGGAAATAATTTCGGGAATTTGATTCAAAGCTACATAAAATATGTCATAAACTACGTTTTTCTTTTTGGGATAATTAAATTTGACAATCTTAAAATGCACATAATATGAATAGGATTTAATCTAATGGTGGGATATATATCCACAATCGAATTGTCCAATTTCACTATCATTCACGAACTGATAAAAACTCCAAGATATGCACAATAGAAAGCCTTCTATTTGTTTAAATTCTCAAAATTGAAAAACTAATGATGAAAGTTCTAATTAATATAAAATCAAAGTAGAAGACACAAAATCTAAAAGAATCCAAGACCCTAAACATCCCCACAATCTAAAACTCGAGGTTTTAAAAACCCTATTGCATTAATAATAAATAACATACCTATAACAAATAACACCCTTAAATGAAAAATTCAAGGGTTTAGTTTTGGAGTGATGCGGAAGAGGATCGGAGGCGAAGAGACTCAAACTTTTTATCTTCTTCACAAGAGAGATATTAGTATGGGATAATTCAAGGTTAGTCCCATTTATTGGGTCAAAGATGCATCAAATTCCACTAATTTTTTTTAATGCATCAAGTCCTATTTCATTATAAACTACATATTTTAGACAAATATACCCTCACACCCACTGATCGAACCACCCAATTGGAACTCCGGACTTCCAGCTATAACCTGGATCAGACCTGTGCACCACCGGAAGACCCTAACTCCTTCGCCGGAACCCTAGATCCTACCTCCACTGCTCCAACCTTATCGAAATCCACCAGAGTTAACATCCCACCAGTTAGATATCCCCTACGAACCCCGACAACCCAGAACAAAGAGCGGATACAGCCCCACCTCCACCTCCACCTCCACCCCCACCCCTCTCCTCATTCTCTCTCTCTCTCTCTCTCTCTCTCTCTCTCTCTCTCTCTCTCTCTCTCTCTCTCTCTCTCTCTCTCTTCGTCTATTTCTTTATTTTTTTGTCCGCGCCAGCGGCACCACCGCCCGAGCTGAAAAATAAGAGGTTTCGTCGGAAAAAAATGGAGGTTTAATAGAAACAGATAAATTTATATGTTTCGATTATTTCGTCAAAAAATATTGAATATGGGTGTTGTTTGATAGATCTCGACGAGTAGATTTGAAATACATAAATTTTGTGAATTTTGGAATTGTAGATTTGAAGTTATGGACTTTTAAAGATCAGGTGTGTGTTTTTGAAAAAAATGATGGAAGTAATGAAGGGTTTGTTTGAGGGTGTATTTCTCATTTTAATGTGCTGAGTTGTTCAAATAGGACCTTTGGCACCATTAACTCAGTCCAAGGATCTCTTGCCTCACTGACTAAATGAATGGGACTGGAAAATAATTACCCGTAGTAGTATTTGTCAAGGGCCTAAGTTCCAAAGTGGGTTGAAGACTATATAAGCCAAATCGGGTTCGTGTTGATAGAAGGTGGCAGGGACGAATCTGACATGGAGGAGATGGTACACGTATTGGTCTGCGAGATTCTTTGAATAAGAGATGGTTTTGTTAGATAACCAAAAAGCTCTTGATGCTCTACTTTTGAAAATAGATCGATGTTCGGATTCTCTTCGAAAAGTCGAGTGGAGCTCCAAAGAAGTTTCTGATGCTTTATGGTTTGATTTTCATTCCAAGAAAGATACAGATAATAATAATAGAATTTAATGTAGAATGTTAAGAGTTGAGATTAGAGAAAGAGATAAATAGGATTGAATAAATGAGATAGGGTTGAAAAGGTGTGTCACGTGAACACTCTAATGAAAAAAATACAATAAATTAGTGTTGTGCATTTTATAATATAGAATATGTGACATATTTGGTATCGTCTCCGTGTCCAACAGTAGTGGATCCCAGACACAAATCAATAAGGGTGAAACACGTCAGTCGGTTGCACCAATCTGAGTCGGCTGTAGCACCCCGTATTTCTGAGTATTTATAATTTAATTAATTTGTTTATTTTAAATTACAAGTGTGTCGTAACTTAATTGAATTAAATATTACCTGTTTATTTAAAATATTAATCGAGAGAGATAATGATTAATATTTATACAATAAAGTTACTAAGTGAGTGATAAATAACGTGTGGTAATTAGTATACGTCATAGCTAGTGATATCGACGTGATTGTGTTATATCTCAACCGGGAGTTGCGTGCAAAATATATTGAGGTCGAGATAGGAAATTTATGTAAAGCGACTCGGATGGATATTTCGTGGTCACGATTGATTCCGAATGGGTCGAAATAGGCGAAATAGTGTACCCGTGTGTACTAATAGAGTCCCGGGGCGATTTTAGACCAAACCGGCACCACACAAGGGTGTTTCGATCATTTAGGAGCCTAGGGTAAAATGAACTCCAAAAACTAGAGTGTTATATCATCCCCCTTGGGTTGGAGGCTAGGGTTACAAAACTTGGGAGAGAGAGGAGGCCATAGGAGACTAAGAGGAGGAGAAACCTAGGCCATTCCACACCTTTTCGCATGACCAACGTTGCCGAATTTATGATCACGGCAAGGAAAGATAAACCTCATTATCTTAGAAAAAAAATTTGAACTGATTTATCAAGGCAAGTGTTCATCTTGTAATTCTTTTAAGAATGTTTTAATACCCTTGTAGTGAAGGGTTTCAATTACATGATTTGAGTGTATTCTTGGGATTTATTTGGGTGTAATGCATGATTTGGGGTAGGATTGATGTATAATTAATCCCTCTTGATAATAAGAAATCTGAGAATATGTGATGAATAACTTGAAAGAAATCTGGTCATCTTGACGAATATATTTGAAGAACATCAAAAACTAGGATTGAATGAATTATGGTATTTAATTTGTTCTTGGGTAAATTTCTTATAGATTTGATGTATTATCCACATTTGAAATTGTCCTTAGACATATGCTTGAGGTTTGAGTATGTTGGATGAGAGTTTGGGAAGGTTTCATGGAGGTTTGAGATGGTATAAATGGTGAAAACTCGTAATAGCAAGAAATAGGATGAACTGTTACGTGGGAATCGATTCGGTAGGGAGAACCGATTCAGATCCAATACCGAATCAATTAGTCTAGCCGTTTTTGTTAAGTTTGATTATTTATCATAGATTTCCACATGTAACTAATTACAGGGAAGTTTGGTGATGGTTTATTAATGTTATAAAGACTTAGAGGAGATCAGTAGACATATAGTTAAGTCTTAATTTAGTTTTAATGAGTGTAGAATTGGGATTAGAACAGATGATAGTTAATCAATTGTGTTAAGAATTTACATATTGGGTTATAGGAAGAGTAATGATAACCTATGATCAATATCAGTAGGATAATGATGTGTTAACTACTTAATTTACTTAAAGGATAATTGGGACCCTTCGGGTAGTGAATGATACTCGAAAAATACGAAAATAATATTATGTGTAAATCGTTAGTACATTGGGTATTCGAGAGATATAAATAGTACATACTAGATATATTATAAGTTGTGTGTGTACTTATACTATATATACGTTGTGTGAATACCTATTATGTTCTTTGTTATGTGTGTCAGCATACCTACACCGTCTGCTATCGTGGGAGGTTCCGCGCAGAGGGCGATCCCACCTTGGCGATTCCAATGAGGTATATATGTGTGCCCCAGAACATAGAACTTAAGGTGAGACACTATGTACAGTGTATTAGTGGGACTAGTGTGTCATTTGGGTACGTTAGGTATGTGCTTAGTCCAAAGTCTTAGAACTATGTTCGCCTCCATTGTGTGTTGTTTGATGTATTGTTCGAGGAGACATTTCGAACCGATAGTCCCAAATTTGGTACGAGAGGTACATGTACTTAATAGCAGAGTATGGATGTATCGTGGTGGCCATTTAGAGGGATGCTAAAGTTGTATATATTATAGTGTGATAAATATATACAAGTGTGATTATTCTACTTATGTGGGATGGTATAAAAAATAGATAGTGTATATCTAAAAGTAACTTAAGTATGGGAAACTTAATTAATGGTGCAATAATATTCGGTTAATACGAATTATTGGATTGACGGTAGTGTATCGTATGGGTAGTACGGGGAGCTAAACCTATTGTGGTTAGTTAGATACTTATGGCTAGTTAGGCTGGGTAGCATAACAAGGTGAGTTTAATAGGATACGTTAGGTGTGCACAATAGTTGAGAGGTGAGAAACTCAAGGGAGTGTACGTGGAACTAACGTGTGTATGTAATAACTGCTTTTATACAGCAATTTAAATACTTGCTAAATGTTTTCAAAGGTTTTAGGTTTTGACCCGTGTTAGATTTATTTTCCAAAATATTTTAGGTGTCCATCCACAGGGACGTCAAGGTTGATGACTAATTCCAGAGATGCGTAGCTGCAGCACTTGTGGAGACTTGCATGATTTCTTTAGACGCTTCAGTTATTCATTCCTAGATTAGAATTTATGATTCAGTATTTCAATTGGGCTTGTTGCCCCTTTAGTTGATACATTCTTTCAGTTTTATTTATTAGACTATATATTTGGATTCAGATTTATTTTTGTAGACTTATGGTTTGGATTTTAGTTTGGGGAACCGGTGGTTTATTCGCTATTTATAATTTATCTATTTATCTTGTGATGAATCAGACTACTATTCATTATGTGGATGGATGAGTTATATTATTTATTGCTGCATGTTGTTATATGTTAATGAAAGATAAAATTTGTGACCGAATGAATTTAACATAGGTGGTTTGTAATTTAAAAACTTTTCGACAATGATACTAATAATGAACCAAATGAGATTCCTATTTATTTTGAAAAATGACAGATCACCCGTAGTTAAAATAGGCGAGGTCTCACAACGTGGAACCTCCCGTGATTACAGGCAGCGTAGGTATGTTCACACACATAACAAAGCACATAATATGTATTCACACAATCTCTCTCTCTCTCTCTCTCTCTCTCTCTCTCTCTCTCTCTCTCTCTCTCTCTCCCTATATATATATATATATATATATATATATATATATATATATATATATATATATATATATATGTACTAGGGGAATGCTCTTGCCTGAAGGCACGGAGAAAATTTTCCAGAGAATTGGATCGTGTAAAATTTAAGGCAAAAATATTTTTTTACAAGACAAATAAGTGTAAAGAATTTAGAAAATTTGGGCATAGTTCCCTTCATTTATAGAACCATCTACCCTGATTAAAAAATAAAAAAAAATACTCCAAGAGCAATACTAATAGTCCGTTTTGGACCTCATATAAACAACATCAACAATTTATCTCAATTCGTGGAAATAGAACCAATACATTTAAAAAATAAATAAATTATATTAAGAATTAAAAGAAAGTAAACGAGGAATCATTTAAGGGAAAGTAAACAAAAATATTGAATGAAAGAAATAAATAATCCCTAGCCTTGTGTTGTCCCTCCTTAAGTTAGATAGACTATAATAAATTATAAAGCTGCGTACACCACCGACTACTTGGAGTATTGATTTTCTTGTGGTTAATTAGAGGAAACATTATGTACATACCAATGGTCATTTAGTTCAATCTGCAGTATATTTCGAAACATGTACATACTTGTAAAAGAATAACGCATTGTGTATTATAATTAGTGAAATGATTAAATCATATGTACATCTAAACTATACAAAAAAGAGAGTACATTTAAACTATACAAAAAACGTAGACCCATCACAAAAAAAAGTCCTTGCCAATGGCACGGTAATAATTTTATTTGCCCATGAACTTTTTTAATGATATGTGTATGCTTTGTTGCATAATGTGCCATACGCATATATTATACATCATAAAAAAATTGAGTGTGCTACAACTTGTGATACTACTATTCCACAACGACTTTCCCGCTATACTTTCGGAACAAAAGAACCCAAAGTAGGCAAGCCCATGCCGTCCATATATAAGATCCTCAGACAATAGCTCACTCATAAAAAATCAGTCCCTATAAGACAATAGAAATGTTGATTTAGCTAAAGCATCAGACACTCCATTTGATCTCCCCAAAACAATGCTGAAATGTTAAATTTAATACCAAACACAAATCACAACATACCTATATTTCCAGTAGAGAAGATTCCAAGGGCACGCAGAGGAAGCATTCATAATGTTAAATATAAGAATCATATCCAACTCAATACCTATAATGTTAAATTCTAGAGTAAGAAAACAAAAGCCAGCGGAATCTCTAATAATGTGTAATACCCCGTAATTTTAAATGACTTTTAAAATGGGTTATATTTTAAATTAATGGATTAATTAGATTTTATTATTAATTAATTCATTCGGGTTTATCCGGACGGTGGATATTAAAATGGAAGGTTCTGAATATTACTTAAAGATATTTAGGTAATATATGAAATGTGATGTCATTGATATGACTGTATGATATAAATTCGGTAATTTATTTTTAGTCAGACGCGGTATGGGACGTGTCGGGACTAGGTTATTAAATTATAAGGAAATTTATTTTCTATCGATCTAATAGTCATTTTGACTGCGTCATTGCGTCCGGAAGGTTCAAAATAGTCAGAAAAGTCTATTTGGATGTCAATTTTGAGTCTCGGGTCATTTGGGAATGAATAGACAACCCGAAAGGGCATTTTGGTCATTTTTCTAAGGGGGATGAATAGTGATTTCGGATTTGGCACTATTATAAGAATAGGTAGATTAAGTGAATGGGAGTTATTCATCTCCTCTTCACAAATAAGAGCAGCCATCTTCTTAGAGTGAGAGTAAGAGTGCTTGGGAAGGGAAAAGTCACTTGGGAAGGAGAAGAACTAGAACCAAGGTTCACCACCACCAACCACCACCGGAGTTTGACCGGAGAAGGGATAACCAACTGAGATAAACTACACCAAAGGATCAGACCTACACCAAAGGCAAGTGTTTAATAATAGCAATTTAAGTTTGTATATTGTCCATGTTAGAATAGTATGAAAAGAGAAGATTATTCATGTTTGGAAGAGATAATGGATAATTAAATGGATTTCCGGAAAACTGAAATGATATAGGAATTTAACTCATGTGTTAGGATATTAATAATCCACGAATTAGTCATGAATCTGTTGAAGAAATGATGGAAACCATTGATGTGTTCTTGAAGAGGTTATGTTAATAAATTTCTGGATATAAGGAGATAAACATGCTTTTTAAACCAATACTTTGATGATTCTAGGATGTTTAGAGTATTGGAAATCGTTCATATATGTTGATATATCATGTAGTAAAGTTTATAAGTCATTTGGGATGTTTAGATGAAGGTTTAAATGATCAAAAGTTGTTAAACCCGTAGTTGCAGAAAATGCAGAAAATCAGGCCTGGACCTGAGGGATCGATCGATCGACCCCTACCTTCGATCGATCGACCTCCCCTGATTAAGTAAAGTTGTTTCTTTTAAAATGTTGATTCTCATCCCGAAACTTTTATGGATCTTTGGTGATTATTATTTGAATATTTTGGGACTTAGAAAATATCAGTAAACCCTTGTTAAGATTTGAATTAATTGGATTCAGATTTAAATGATGAAAATTATATCGAATAGAATTTCGATTTCTAGATTCGTTTGTTAATTTACGAATGGTGATGTATGAGGATTTAAGATAGGACCAGTAGGGGTGATTTATTATAACACCTGGGTATCCTTAAGTTTACAAGAGAGTTTAATCCTAAGTGAAAGAATATGTGTTTATAAGAGAATTGAAACTATCGGTTTTAACCTTAATTAAAAAGAGAACTAAACTCGTAGTAGTTCGGGAGAAATAATGTTATGGACCAGTAGGATATTAGTAATTTCTTACTGAATATAAGATGAGGAAAAACCTATTTGAATCTTATTAGATGGGAGCTTAGAATACATTTGTTTTAAAGAGGGTATGAGGTTATCCCGATCGCATAGTTTAAGTTTTTGGACCTCCTCGATCGACAAAGTTAAATAGTAGTGTATTGGAGGGGTTCCTTGTTTGGATTTCGCTTTGCGAGACGCTCCGCGCATGAACCTTAACGACGTCGGTAGTGGAGAGATGTTATAGGATGCGAGGATAATTAATTTATGAAGTATAGATATGATATTTTAAAAGAAATATAATGCTACGTATGGGGAATATCTTAGGGTAGTGATAATCACCTTATTGATATTATATTATAGGTATGATAATACCTATTTGATTGATTGATGATTATGTGTATGACATACCTAGCTTACTTGCTATCGGTGGGAGGTTTACGCGTGAGGGAAGTCATATCCTGATGAATCCATGGGATCTTTGATTTGTCGCTCGAGAACATAGGTCTATGAAAGACTTATCGGGGAGTTGATAAGTCCGCTGACTGTGGGTACGTAGGTATGTGCGTGACCCATGGATACGAGAACTATGTTCGCCTCCAATTTGTTTGTTGTTTGTGGTTCGTGGAATCTTACCGAACCTGTAGTCCCCTATTCAGCGACATGCGATGATGGGACATGATAGCAGAGTAATGCATTGCACCACAGCTGTGACTCGGGGTGCTGTATTATATATGAATATATATATATATATAATGGATTAAATGGTTACATAATTATATATTGTGTTTAAATCTATCTACGGTGATAATTGTAGATGACGGTGAATAGAGAAAGATAATGGAATTAAGTTAATGAATGTTTATTCTTAAAGAATTGAAAAGCTTAACTCATATTAATGAGTAATGATTCATGTTAATGAGAAACTAATCATATAAAGGAGTTATGAATAATAATGGGACGTATGGTATGGGACATACGGGGATTATGATATGGGAACGGAATTATAATATGGAGACTAGAAAAGAGGAACCATTAACTAGGAGGTTAATAGGAAACGTTAAGGGTGCACTCTAGTTGAGAGGTGAGAATTGCAAGTGAGAGTGGGATCTAACATGTACATAATAAATGCTTTATTGCACTTGTTAAATACTTGTTGTTTTAAAAATACTCTACACATTCGGGCTCTGACCCGTTTCCTTGCATATTTTCTCTTCTATTGTATCTCTATATCAGGTGTCCAGCAACAGGGACGCCAACCTTAGATGATTTTGACGAGCTATGGAGATATGGAAGTTTTGCTTAGACGCTTATCATCTTTTTGATTCACAGTATTCTTAGTTAGGGCATGTCGCCCAAAAGGATTCAGTTATCATTTTCTGTTGGAGTAAAATATTGTTGTATTATGATTTTTAATACATTTAACATTGTTGGGATTATTGTAAAGGATTTATATTACTTGGGAATGTTTATTCAAGTTGCATTTAAATTATTTTATGATACTTATTGTGTATTATGTGTTGTAAAATAAATGTGTTGTGTTATTCCTAAAAATGGAAAAAGGTTTTGTTGAAATTAAATTGGAAAGTTTTTAACACCAGCTTATTTGAGTATTGGGTGAGTTGTAAATGTTTTCGACAGTGATGCTAAGAATGAGCCAACTGTATATTCTGTTTTAATTTGGTATGGGACTGGCCACCCGGTATTTAATTAGGCGGGGTGTTACTTAATGCCCCCTCCCCCATACTGTCGACGATTACCAAGAGAGCTTCCATCATAATTCAGTTTCACACAATAAGGTAATGGATAAATCGAAGTAACCTTTAGACTGGAAGCATTCCTCCATTATCTCAGTTCTACATTAATCATATAGCAGCAATGAATGCATCTTATGCAACCATCCACATCAGAACACATACCTGAAAATTAATCATATAGTTGCAATGAATGCATTTGGTACCTTTTTCTTTTAAATGTAAGTGTGTGTGTGTGTGAGTTAGAGACAGAGAGAGAGACGGTGATCAGAGACCTTACCTGAAAATTGGAACAAATTGTAACTGTATTATAATTAAGAGCAACATCATGACCCCACATATCACTCTACCGACATAACCCGATAATTGAAGTTCATTAAATAAGAATAAAAAATATCTATTTTAATATCAGAGGGCAAAATATAATCTTGTATTAGTTGAAAAGATAAAAACGAATTGAAATTCCATAATATGATGGAATAACCCTAGTGAGCCAAGATAAGATTTTTCAAACAAAAGAAAGATGGTAAAAACTGATGTCCAAAACATAGATAATGGTTTTTCCATTTTGAATTTATGGTTTCTAATGATAATTGTATGTATTTTGTAAACGAAGGTCAGACGTAGTCAGCAGAAAGATGAGCTAAATGATTAAAATCGAACAATAAAGATAAACTAAAAGACATGTTCGTATTTTACAAATAAGTTCCGAATAATCCTATAGTAAGGATATGTTTAACCATTATTCGTCCATTCAATAACATAAACAAATATCAATAGGCTATAATAACTATTAATAAGTATAAAAACAGAGTGTGACCAATAGATAAAGACAGTGCGACCCATTTTTTTGCTTGACCAAGTGCACTGAATAAGGGTAGAAATAGTAATAACATACGAACCAATAGCTAACGTTTGTACTTGGTAAACATGAGAAAAATAATGTAGCAATCAATTATAGTTAAAACAATGTAGATCATAATCTTAGTTACACTTCATCATCTTATAAAAATTATCAAGAAATGCAATAATCCTTCAATGTAAATTATAAGACCTGCTTGTCCTTGAATTATTGACACAAATTCTTTTCCAAATTGTTTTTGTGAAGATAATCTGTAAATTCTACAATATATGTTGGAAACTAACTATGCTTCCCGGACATGAAGAACTGATTTCCTTAGAAGAGTCGTCCATATCTGGATGCAAGGGGATAGAAAAGCCCACCAGATTTGTCAAAACTTTAAATTGTAATAACATTAAAAGTTAATGCCTGTGTGAGACTAAATGCACTCAGGGACTTAGCGGGCTGCAATCCTTAGCAGAGTTGAACATGTCTGGATATGTGTAGATTGAAACTCTATCTTATTTGTCAAACCTTAAAAAGTTAAGAATATTAAGATCTTATGACTGCGTGATATTAATGGAGATACGGGGGCTTGAGGGAATGTAATTCTCAGATTGGTTGTCACTTTTTGGATGTTTACGGATTACAGATGTACCTAATTTATTAAGTCGTGGTTTGAAAGTCTACGCTTTGCCCTAAAAATGGGATATAATAAGGGAAATTGGAAACCTCACCTCACCCTAAGCTGTAAAGAGGTCCCTGGGTAAAATAATCCACATCCTCTATATGTTTTTGAACATTTTTCTCCAATTATGGGTAAAAATATAATTTTCAATTGGATTTTAGGCGGATTTGTTTTGTATATTTCGACTTTAGCATGAGAATACAAAGGTACTTCATCAACAACTATAGGTTGGGAATAAAGTGCTGGCTCAGTTCCCATAACCGAGTCAAGACTCAATCGCAATCGTGTAAACATATGCAATTCGGTTAAAAATGTAGGCAACTCGGTTAAAACACTTACCCCAAATTGTACTACAAATCGCAACCGTGTACAAAATCATATCAAACCCAAATGTTTTGGATAAATCGCATTTTAAGGGGCTATGTAGAATAGGGAGAGAATGAAATAAAAATAAAAATCTAGAAATGAGACTCATGTGAGTTTGACCTCCGCACTTGGAAGAAGATGAGGATTAGAGAGAAGGTGAGAAGGAGAGACGGAATAATGAACTATACCATGGGGACATTTTCTGATATGTTTTGAAATGGGGACTGAGCGTGGGTATGTATATCTTTAGTTGGACTCGAGTTGGAGTCGAAATTAGTAACAGACATGGAAATATGTTCTATAGCTGTGTTCGTGTCCACTGGAGCAGTTGCAATCTGACTTTCTTATGCAAAACACTTCTGTTGCAACCATTAGAAGACCACAAAGTTAAGAACTATGTAGATTTACGAATGGCATCCAAGCAATTTATGAGCATACATTGATCTCTAACTACACTAAGATAATTTATATTGAGCATCTTTTTTATACGTAAGAAAATAAACATATAAAAATCAAGATAGTTGAGAAGAGTTTAAATTCGACCTTTAAAAAATCACCATTGAGAGAAGTTTTTAAGCCAAGAAAGCACAATAGTTGGAGTCGTCCATAACTGGATTCCCTATTTGGACACTATGCACTGGGCCTTTAAGACATTCCCGGAGTCTTCCACCTTATACAACGTATATAATACAAATGCTTCAAATCTGGAAAACAAAAAAATAATTAGCATATGTTTCAGATCTTAAATGTGAAAATGAAAATGATAATTTTAAAAGTTAAGGCTGCTTAGGGTAGAGAGAAGTTTAGGATCGAGAGAAACCTTGACAATAAACCTTGTAGTGTTTTAGTAAGTAAGGCACTCATAGTTATATTATACGCAGTAATTCTTACCTTTATATACACTGCGTACCTTTGTGAACAGCGTGTTGATAGTTTTAGTTTTAGGCCCAAATACACTGTTACGTACAATATAACTTATAACACACTGCATTAGTGTTTTAGCAGTGTATCAGTTTTAGTTTTCATACACTGATACACTGTAGCAATTAAGTTTAGTGTCGATTGTAGAGTGAGTCATAATATGAGTGATTTTGTTATATTATAAATCACATAAGTCACTTTTCGTAGTATATAAAGGTACGAATTGATCTCCGTTATATTATCGTACTTTGTTTACTAAGGAACTATAAACACTTAACTTGATTACAGCAGCTGCAGCGAAAGCTCTTCAATTTTTCAGCCCCAACATTTCCGAAATTGGACGATATTAAAAATACAATAATAAGCGCATGTAGACTAATTCAGTATGGAAAAAATTTCCATTAGAAAATGTTATTGCGACTTCAACCCCTGTTTATTTGTGCTTATCAGGTTTGCCCTCATAAAAATATGAAATAAAAATGCCTTTGGCTCCCGAAATGACTTTTAGAGACATACATACATTTTGTGGAACTTTGTGAGATACCACACAAAAGTTATGGGGGAGTCAGCCAAGAAGTTAAAAGTTCAGATGCCAAACTAAGTAAACAGAAGTAAATCGGTTCATGCGATAAAATTACCCTTAAAATTAGCATATGCAACTCTTATAGAGTGGGATAATGATAATAAGGACAAATAAATTTGAGCAGCCTTTTTTTTATGTGGCCTGCAATTACATGGAAATCCCACACCAATGTTTCTCCTTTGAATGCTCTCATTTGCAAAGACTACAGAAAACAACAAAAATGTGAATGTTAGATAAAAGTCTATACTAACACTGACACATTTCAACAACTCCGAGACATGTCCTAAAATTATCTTAGATAAAAGTATACACTGATAAAATTGAAAGTGCGTCAAGTTAATAAAATGGCAAATACAGTAAACACCTCAGTGTTGAAAAAACAGAATTTTAGAAATAATAAAATAGAGCGTTTAGAGAAATAATTGCGTAAATCAGAGCATGAAATAATTAAATAACTAAATTAAAACGAAATACTTTTAAATTTTATATTAAGAACATGATTAAGTAGAACAACATACCTTATTCTTTCATGATGAGGTTAGTTTTCCCAAACAACGCCTTGGACAATGGGACAGTCTAACGGCTAAGAGAATCCCTACAAAAAAAGCAATGCAGTGTAAACATAATAATTGGTTTTGCAATAATTGATTTAGCAAACAAAAAAAATGCAAAAAATGTTACAGTCGCCAATGTTTGGATGCGGCTTTTGATTTGTCCAACTGTTTCCTGAGATAGGACTGCCTTAGTTTTTCTCGACGAATGTTAGCCTGCTCTTGTCTGTGCAATTTAAGCTCCGATGCTTTTTCCCTAGCTTGATTTGCTTCTTTATGAACTTACTTTACGAAACGCTTATGATCATTAGTGTCTAATTTACCAACTTCCTGGCCTAGCCCCATAGGTTCTATGCTAAACTGCACAGAGGCAACATTTTTCCTATCTTCATATAGTGGTGCTTTTGTGGCAGAAGTATCATGGTCGTGGTCATGAGGCTACTGTGATTCGTCTTATAGGTAAATCTTATGGAAAAAATAAACACAATACATTTATTTATCATCCTCATCAGAAAGCTCTCCCATTGCTAGCTTATCATATAATTCATCCTTCTTCTTCAGTGCTGCATAGCTAGCTAATTCATGTTGCATAAGGGTATGATCAGGGTCAAAATAGAAATAGAAGTTTAAACATAAATGAGCACGGTCTACCTCCAAATCACAGAGCCAATAGTCTAGTATAGTTCCTGCAAAATGGAGGTTAAAAATAGTCGTGAATGAATAGAGACGTGTATCTTGTGGAAGCTTACATTGTATAATCACATAATATGAATGAGATTACTCTAAATTTAATAATGTTTATGATTTATACTCCCATTTATATGAACATGTTAACTACTAAAAAATGAACACCAATGAAAAACTTAGACAATAGATGTACATGTGGATGAAATCAACGGTTATGTTAGTTCCAAAGTTCTAAGTAAACATTCAAATTGTTAAATATCCTTTCAACACTAAGTGATTGCAACACTGTTAGAGGCTAGATTCCAGTGTATCATTACTTATAGCAGAACCTAAACCAATACCAAATCCACCTCCAACCTCCACCTTTCCAAAAACCAATACAAAGCATGTGCGTTCATAAAAGAAATAAAGTTGAATTTAAGCATAATTCCTTATGAACTAAGATAACTGCACAGAATAAATGTCTACTCACTCCATCCAAAGTAACACTTGAATTCCACATTTTCAAGTGAAACCTTAATTTGACATTATCCACAAATTTCAGCATATATGGGAAAAACAAATAGAATGACACTGGCCACTATTAATACACCCAAACAAGTACTTTCAAAAAATTCCACAAAACTAAAAAAAACGCCCTCACAAAATATAATAAATAATTAAACATCTATAAACAATATTAATGCCAAACAAAAAAGTAAGAAAATAAAACAGTTTAGTTTACATGACCAATATCCAATAAAAGATATTGTGATTTATTCAACTTTCAAATGAAATGTATCTTGGGAGTCATCTCTACCTGTAAGTATCAAATTACGATCATTAGTTTGCGCAAAGACATTCAAAAATATGCATCTTTTATATATTAATAATTTTCAACAACTTAAATTAAAATATGAATAAACTAAAAACGCCACACATCTATTACCTCGTCACAATCCATTTATTAGTGTATTCATACATTATAACTCTGCATGACGTAAGGTCTAGCAAAGCAGCAGACGGAGAGGGAATGAATCTTTCGTAGTTTATGAAGGGAATTATGAAAAATCAACTTCATATATATTTTTACCAGCTAACAAAACTTCAATGTCATAAGTAATATATATGTACATTAACAATACATGAAGGATAAAATCATTTTTGTGTGTTGAGAATTGAGAAAATGGGAAGGAAGGATAAGGATTATATAGCGATGAAGAGTGATCCGGTGATGGGCGAATTGATCGATTTGGACATGAATGAGCTTCCCCAACAACATATATGTACCTTAACAACAATTTAATGTCTTATGTTTAAGACTTTTGAACGTACATTGTTTCTAAATATATGCTGATTTCTTGAGTTTCACAAATTGAACGCAATGCTTGGAACTGAAATGTGAATAATAAAAAAAAGTTAATTAGGCAAGATCATACGCTCAAAGACTACACTTCCACACATTATTTCTACATAAAAGTAGTTTGCAAAGTACCCAATGTACCGATCTAACACCAAGTATACCAAATGTACAAATAAAACAGCAAAATCAGCATTTTTCCAGCACATAATCAAAGGTTGAGCAATCATAATTCATAGTCGTTATGATAAATGATAACTAAAAAAGAACAGAGAACACCTTAGTTATTCTTAAAAAATAATGAAAGGCTTACGGCATAAATGTTCGTTTCGTGCAAATTAAAATCAAAAGAATCTGAACATCAACCCAAATTAAAAACTCCTAGAATACCTATAAGCTTCTTATAAATTCAAAAGTGGCCATAAAAGTAGGAAGATGACGTTTCTATGAATTTTAGCATAATAAAACCAATTTTGGAACCCCTAATTTAAATTTCAAAACCCAAATCCCAAATATGACATAAAATATAACAATCTAATTCTAAACAATATATGGGAACAAAACCTTAGTAATGAGTTTTGAGCTTCTTGGTTAAAAATTTTCCTGAAACAAAGAATAGACAAAAAAAAGTTAGGTTTCTGGAAGAAATTAAATGACATATAGATTCATACGAATAAAAACATTATGGAAAGAGCATACAAATAATCAACAAAAAAGAGCGTACATATCTGTATATCATTTTTTAATGATGACACATTTTTTGTCTATTTCCACATTCTCACGCCATTAAAAATCTTCTATTTAGAATGCACACACCCAACATGTGCATAATTACAATTGACCCTAGATAGTTGAGACCAAAAATCAAGACTAACAACAAACTGCAGGGTTTTTAATGGAGCCAGGCATAAAAGTACTTTTTTTTACAAAACAAATAGAAAATAGTGTTTGAAAAACTCAAATAAAATTGATGATGATAAAAATGAGCATGTGTTCATGTAAGGAAGATCCATGAATAAAACCTATAGGCAGTATAATGAGGGAGATCCAAAATCAACCACATGTGTTCTTTGAAATCGAGGCATAAACATCCACCAAAACCAAACCTGAAGAGATCTTATGATGCAAAACTTGAAAACATCGCACGGTTGAAATGAAATGAAATCAGATACTATGAAAAGGAATTAAATCAGATATTATGAAAATCAGAGTGAAATGAAAGACGTGAGCATGCCTAAGTAATGAAAAAAAATAAGAATAATTAAATATCAATAGCATCTCCCCATTGAAAAGTGAAAGACAAAAAAATAGCCTTGATGTTCAAAAGAAATGGTAGGCTTTTTATCAACCAAATAGTCTGCAAACCAAATGTATCAACAAATTAACACTCGGAGGAAAGAACCAAAGATCAAATAATATATCAAATCAAAGCCCCAAATTACTCTCAAGACCAATGATTACTTATGATTTTGAACAAAAAACCCTGAATGTTATGAGAGAGAGATATACAATCGCAGAGAGAGGAGAACCAGGTGATGTTTTAATTAGGGATCATTTTTTTTTATTGATCAAAGAAAACTCACCATTTTGAACAATAATTAACATTATCATCAACATCATCATGAAATAAAATCTACGAATCATGCAAACTTAAGAAAACATGAAAACCATTCCATAGCTTTAGACAAATTAAATTAAAAGTTACTAAAACTTCACAAATCGCTCTTCCGACGGTAGATAGTTGTCCAAACCCAACCAAACAAACCCTGAACAAAATAAACAAACCCTAAACAAATAAATAGAGGAGAGAGAGTATAGAGAAGATAAATCATAGATTTACCTTTTGCTTAATGCTGCCAGAGAGAGATGAAATCAAGAGAAGGAGATCGCAATTTCGAGCAAAGGAAAACGGAGATGGAGATTGCACTTTCGAGTGAGAATTTTTTAGCCAAGAAAAATGAACTGAGAAAATGGGAGAGAGAAAAACACGTCAAAAGAATGGAGTGTGTACTTTCTGGCAGAGAAAACAAAATTACAAATTTGACCCTGATTTTGAATTAAAGTAAGAGAGAATACCAATTAGGAAGGAGACAAAAGAGGGGGAAATAAAAAATAATGGGTCAAAAGAGTAAATTGAAACAAAACAATCTCAACCCTTCATTTTTAGCATTGTTGGTTCAATCCTAACCCCCGATTAAGTTATCATCTTATGGAATAGTGCAAAATTTTTTACTCCTTATTATATATATATATATATATATATATATATATATATATATATATATATATATATATATATATATATATATATATATATATATATATATATATTTATATATATATTGAGTATAGGTATATTCACAACCTATAATATATCCAATACACACTATTTATATCTCTCGAATACTCAATGTACTAACGATTCACACATAGTATTATTTTTCGTATTTTTCGAGTATCACTCACTGCCCCAAGAGTCCTAATTTTCCCTTAAGTAAATTCAGTAGTTAACACATCCTTATCCTACTAGTATTGATCTTAAGTTATCGTTTACTCTTCCCATAACCCAATGTACAAATGCCCCACATAATCGGTTAACTATCATCGGTTCTAATCCAAATTCTAAACTCATTAAGATTAAATCGGGTCTTAACTATATGTCTATTGATCTTCTCCAAGTCTTTATATCATTAACAAACCATCACTAAAGTTCCCTGTAGTTAGTTCCATGCAGAAATATAACATAAATAATCAAACTTAACAAAAGTGGGAAGCCGAATCGATTTGATATTGGATCCGAATTGGTTCGCCCTACCGAATCAATTCACACCTCACACCTCGTCCTCTTCATTGCTGTTATAAGTTTTCACCACCTATACCATTTCAATCCTCCGTGAAACCTTCCTAAACTCTCATCCAACATAACCAATCATCAAGTATATGTATAAGGACAATTTTTGGCATAAATATATCACTAATTCATTAAGAAATCTATCCAAGATCATAGTAAATACCATAATCCATAAACCCTAGTTTATGGTGTTTTTCATGCATATCCATCAATATACACAAATTTCTTTCAAGTTAATCATCACATAATATCATGTTTCATATTATCAGTATAGAGGGATTAATTCTAACATGAATCCTATCGCAAATCATGGATTATACCCAAATAAATCCCAAAAATGCTCCCAAATCATGTGATTTAAATCCTACACTACATGGGTACTGTAACATGCTTAAAATAATTTCAAGATAAACAATTGATTTGATAAAATAGGTCTGATTTTTGTTCAAAGGTGGTGCGTTGATTTCTCCTTGCTCCGATCACAAATTCGACAATGTTGGTGATGCAACAAGGTGTGGTATGGCCTAGGTTTATCCTCCTCTTCCTCTACTATGGTTTCCTCTCTCTCCCAAGTGTTGTAACCCTAGCCTCTAACTCAAAGGGGCTGATATAACACCCTTTGGTTGGTTAGAGGTGGGGAATAATATGTTTCTCGAACCCGAAGTAATTCATGGTTCATCGATAAGGATTGGGTTAATCTACGTCATTTTCGTATAGTTCTGGAATGTACTGAAAATATGTCACCATGAATCGATGTTTGAAATCTGACATGAGCAATCAGGGGTGGCTGTAGGTGTCTCCCATGTAGGGCATTATGGGATTTGGAAGCAAGGAAAATTGGCAACTATAGAGGTGGGGCTTTTATAACATAGAGATAATAGAGCTAGTGGAATATAGGATCGTCTTTTGAGGCATTTTTTCAAAAGAAAAGGATTTTTATTGAATCAATAGAGAGAAAAGCCCTCTCACATGGCTTTCAAGAAAATATCAAACTGCGAATACAAAGTTCAAAGAGACATTACAGAGAACTTTTCTGAATCAACTAAAATAGATGCTCTAATAGCTCTAGGGAGATCACTATAATATTGAAAGGTTGAAGATCATTGTTGATCGGACCCATGGTTGGCAAGCAAGATTGCAGTTCAATTGGCTTCTGAGGAACATAACTTGGTAAGACAATCATTAGTTTGAAGAAAATCATTGATTTCTTTAATATCAACCCTTATACACCATGGAGATGTTGAAGAAGAAGATGAAAGATAATTAAGAATATTTTCTGAATCAACTTCTATTTCTATGTTAGAAATAAACTTCACCTTGCAGAAAGACAATTAATATCAGCCCTTATTCGTCTTTTGAGGCATTGTTAGAGGATTCATGATAGTTTTACGTATCATAATATGTCAGTATGAAAGAGATTAAATAGACTTCCCTCTAACCTTGGGATGGAGTAGACCTTCAGTTAATAGTACGACTGGCGTGTGTATAGTGGAAACACGAAAATATTATTGTGAGTTAACTTGAATACGGTCAGATGCATTGAGTGAAAGAATATAAAGTTTTAGTACTGGGACATCCGAATTTGGAGGACGAAATTTCATTGTAAGGGGGGAAGTACGTAACACCCTATATTTCTGAGTATTTATAATTTAATTAATTCAGTTATTTGAAATTACACGTGTTCCATAATTTAATTTAATTAAATATTATGTGTTTATTTAAAATATTAATCGAAAGAGATAATGATTAATATTTATCGAATAAAGTTACTAAGTAATTACTAAATAACTTATGATAATTATTATCTGTCATAGCGAGGGATATCGACGTGAATGTGTTATATCTCAACCGGGAGTCGTGTCTAGAATATATTGAGGTCGAGATAGGAAATTTATGTAGACTGACTCAGATGGATGTTTTAAGGTCACGATTGATTCCTAATGGGTCGAAATAGGCAGAATAGTGTACTCGAGTGTACTGATTGGATCCCGGGGCGATTTTAGACCAAACTGGCACAACGTAAGGCGTTTCAATCATTTAAGAGCCTAGGGTAGAAAGAACTCCGAAAATTAGAGTGTTATATGAGCCCCTTTAAGTTAGAGGCTAGGGTTACAACACTTGGGGGAGAGAGAGGAGGCCATAGAAAAGGAAGAGGAGGAGAAACCTAGGCCATTGCACACCTTTTTACATCACCAACGTTGCCGGATTTGTGATCGGAGCAAGGAAAGATCAACCACGTCATCTTAGAACAAAAACCACACCTACTTTATCGAGGAGAGTTTTTTTCTTGAAACTTACTTAAGCATGTTATAATACCCATGTAGTGTAGGGTTTCAATTACATATTTTGGATGTATTCTTGAGATTTATTTGGGTGCAATGCATGATTTGAGGTAGGATTAACGTATAATTAATCCCTTTCTGTTGATAATATGAAATGTGAGAATATGTGATGAATAACTTGAATGAAATCTATTCATCTGGATGAATATGCATGAAGAACATCATAAACTAGGGTTTTATGAACTATGGTATTTAATTTGTTCTTATGTAGATTTATTATAGGTTTGATGTAGTATTTATGTTAGAAATTGTCCCTAGACATATGATTGATGTTTGGGTATGGTGGATGAGGGTTTGGGAAGGTTTCATGGAGGTTTGAGATAGTGTAGGTGGTGAAAACTCGTAATAGCAACAAAGAGGATGAAGTATCAGGTGTAAATCGATTCGGCTCCATGATCGAATCAATTCGGTATGGTGAACTGATTCGGATCCAATATCCAACCAATTCGACGACCAAGTCTCGTTAAGTTTGATTATTTATATTATATTTCCGTACGTAACTAATTACGGGGAACTTTGGTCATGGTTTATTAATGATATAAAGACTTAGAGAATATTAGTAAACAAATAGTTAAGGTCCGGTTTAATCTTTATGAGTGTAGAATGGGGATTAGAACCGACGATAGTTAACTGATTATGTAACATATCGAGAATTTGCACATTGGGTTATGGGAAGAGTAAACGATAACCTAAGATCAATACCATTAGGATAGTGATGTGTTAACTACTGAATTTACTTAAGGGATAATTGCGACCCTTCAGGTAGTGAGTGATACTCAAAAAATATGAAAATAATACTATGTGTGAATCGTTAGTACATTGAGTATTTGAGAGATATAAATACTACGTACTAGACATATTATATGTTGTGTGTATACCTATACTGAAGATATATATATATATATATATATATAGGTTGTGTAAATACCTGTTATGTGCTTTGTTATATGTGTGAACATACCTACCCTGCCTGTTATCACGGGAGGTTCCACGCAGAGGACGATCCCACCTTGGCAATTCCAACGAGGTCTGGATGTGTTCCCTAGAACATAGAACTTAGGGAGGCTCAATATGTCAAGTGTATTAGTTAGACTGACATGTCATTTGCATACATTAGGTATGTGCGTAGCCAAAATACTTAGAACTATGTTCCTCTCCATTGTGCGTTGTTTGATGTATGGTTCGAGGATACATTCTGAAACAATAGTCACTGATTTGGTACGAGAGGTACATGGATTTGATAGCAGAGTATGAATGCATAACGGTGACCATTCTGTGGGATGTTGTAGTTATATATATTATAGTGTGATAAATATATACAAGTGTTATTATTCTACTTATGTGTGATGGTAGAAAAAATAGATAGTGTATATCTAAAAGTAACTTAAGCATGAGAAACTTAATTAATGTTGTAATAATATTCAGTTAATATGATTTATTGGCTTGATTGTAGTGTACCGTGTGGATAGGACGATGAGCTAAACCTATTATGGTTATTTAAATACTTATGTCTAGTTAGGTTGGGCAGCATAGCTAGGTAGGTTTAGTAGGAGACGGTAGGTGTTCACAATAGTTGACAGGTGAGGAACTCAAGGGAGTGTACGTGGAACTCATGTGTGTATCTAATAACTGATTTTATACTACAATTAAAATATTTTCTAAATCTTTTTCAAATTTTTTGGGCTCTGACCATCCAAAACATTTTAGGTGTCCAGCCACAGGGACGACAAGCTTGATGACTCAATCCAGGTATGCATACATGCAACACTTGTGGAGGCTTGCAGGATTTGTTTAGACGCTTCAGCTATTCATTCCTAGATTAGGATTTATGATTCAGTATTTCATTTGGGCATGTTGTCCCTTTAGTTGATACATTCTTTTAGTTTTATTTATCAGACTATGCTTTTAGATTCAGATTTATTTTCGTAGACTTATGGTTTGGATATTATTTTTGGGAACCGATGGTTTATTTGATATTTATCATTTATCTATTTATCTTGTGATGATTCAGACTACTATTCATTGTGTTACGACTTATATTATTTATTTCCACGTGTTGTTTTATGTTGATGAAAGATAAAATTTGCCATCGACTTAATTTAACATTGGTGGTTAGTAATTTAAAAAGGTTTTGACTGTGATGCTAAAATGAACGAAATGAGATTCTTGTTTATTTTGATAAAGGACTTATCACCCGTGGTTAAAATAGGCGGGGTGTCACATCGACCTAGAATTATTGCAATACATTACAATTTTCTTTTATATAAAAATGATATGCACCCCCAAACTTATCCCGAAAGTGCATCAAGTATTTGTACACTGGGGTGGGATTTACATTAGGTATAATCATTTAATGTACTTTGGGGATGTGTTGGGAATGAGTATCATTACATTTTTGATATTCAACTTAAACATTTTATTCATTTTATTAGACTTTGGTACATCTTCATCTCCAAACGTTGTTAAAGATCACTTTTAGTGTTGAAATTTCTACATTTAGCAATGAAAATAAACTAATAAAATGTACAAAGTCCTACATCAAAAGTTTGTAATGTATTAAGGTAAAAAAAACTCTACATCTATTCTAATTTTATATATTTATTTAAAACGGAAGTTGCGGATTGCATTATGCCATGTGTCAATATCAATGATGACCATTTACTCTTTCACTATATTATATATTTGAGATGAATGTTATCTACCATTGATTGACATGTTGGAATTAATAGTACTCTATTGTATTCATATTATTGATATCTACAATCACCTAAGAGTAATACCCCAACAATCTCTCTTACTTAATTGAACAAGCCTCTTTATCTTTCCAATATATGACGTCCCTTCTCTCTTTCTAGTTTAAACTGAGAAAATGAACTACCCTTCTCTCTTTTGCATCTTCTCATAAATGGTAATTTTACTATACACACACACACACGTATGCATTGTGATGGTCACCAAATATATCCGAGCTGGGAGTTGTGTGGAAATTATAGGAGGCTGAGATAGAAAATTTGGGTATAGTGACTTGGATGGTGATTTCTAGGCCACGGTGGATTCTGAATGGGTCGAAATAGTTGGAATAGTGTACCTGGGTGTATAGACTGGGTCCCGGGGAAATTTTTGACGAACACGACATCACGTAGGGGCATTTCGATCATTTAGGAGTTTAGTTTAGAGGTAATTTTGAAAATTAGAGTATTATATCAACCCATTTGAGTTTGAGGCTAGGGTTAGAACACTTTGGAGAGACATGAGGCCATAGGAGAGGAAGAGGAAGAGGAGAAGAAACCTAGGCCATTCCACACCGTTCCGCACCACGAACATCGCCGGATTCGATATCGGATAAAGGAAAGGACAACCTCACCATCTCAGAACAAAAATTAAACCTGCAAATATAAGACAAGTGTTTATCTTGCATTACTTTGAAAATGTTATAATACCCATGTAATGCAGGGTTTAAATTTATGATTTAAACGGTGATTCTTGGGATTTGGATGGATAGATCTCAAGATTTGGGGTAGGAATCCATGTACAACAAATCCATGTATATAGATAACACGAAATCAGTGAATAAGGGATGATTATGTGACATCCCGCCTATTTAACCATGGATGATCAGTCCTTTATCAAAAGAACTAAGAATCTCATTTGGTTCATTCTTAGCATAACTATCAAATTTTTTTTAAATAACTAATCACCTATGTCAAATTAAACCAGTGCCAAATTTTATCCTTCATTAATATAACAACATGATGAATATAAATACAATAACCAAACCATTCACACAAATATCATAATAATCTAAATCAATCACATGATAAATAGATAAATAAATATTGCCGAATAAACCATCGGTTCCCAAAACAAAATCCATCTATATGTCAAAAGGAATAAACTGAATCCAAAGTACACCATCTGATAAATGAATTGAAAAGGATTTATCAATTGAAGGGGTCAACATGCCCAAATGAACTGCTGAAATAGAAATCCTAATATAGGAATGAATAACTGAAGCATCTACACAAATCCTTCATGCCTCCACAAGTGTTGCAGTTATGCATCCCTAAAATGAGTCATCAAGCATGGAGTCCCTATTACAGGACACCTGAAATATTTTGGAAAATAGATTTGACATGGGTCAAAGACTAAAACCATTGAAAAACATTTAGTGAGTATTTAAATTGAAGTTTTAAAATAAGTTATTGGATACATATGTAAGTTTCACGTACACTCTCTTAAGTTCTTCATCTCTTAACGATTGTGCACGACTAACGCCTCATATTAAACTCAACCAGCTATGATACCCAGCCTAACTAACCATAAGTATCTAACTAACCATAATAGGTTAAGCTCCCCCGTACCGACCATACCATACGCTACCGTCAATATAATAATTCATATTAACCGAATATTATTATTTCACCGTTAATTAAGTTTCTCATACTTAAATTTCTTTTAGATATACAACATCTATCTTTTATACCATCACACATAAGTAGAATAATTACACTTGTATATGTTTCTCACACTATAATATATACAATTATAGCATCCCCCGGAATGGCCCCTATGATGCAGGAATACTTTGCTATCAAGTCCATGTACCTCTCCTACCAAATCAGGGACTATCGGCTCGAAATGTCCCCTAGAACCATAAATCAAATAGCACATAATGGATCCGAACACAGTTCTAAGCCTTTGGGCTACGCATATGCCTAACGCACCCAAATGACACGTCGGTCCCACTAATACACTGCACATAGTGAGCCACCCTAAGTTCTATGTTTTGGGGAAAACATCCCGACCTCGCTGGAATCGCCAAGGTGAGATTGGCCTCTACGTGGAACCTCCCATGATAGCAGGCAGCATAGGTATGTTCACAAATATAACAAAGCACATAATATTTATTCACACAACATGTATATATATATATATATATATATATATATGTGTGTGTGTGTGTGTGTGTGTGTGTGTGTGTGTGTGTGTATGTATATATACACACACAGAGAGAGAGAGAGATTTTCAGTATAGGTATACACACAACCTATAATATAAACCCACAAATAGTATTTATCTCTCTCGAACACTCAATGTACTCATGATTCTCACGTAATGTTTTATTCGTATTTTTCGAGTATCACTCATTAGCATAAGGGTCCCAACCATCCCTTAAGTTGTTTCAGTAGTTAACACACTGTAACACCCCAAGACTTTTGAGACTGAGAAATCTAATTTTGGGAAAATTAAATTTAATGAAATTGGAGAATTTTAAATTTTGGGAATTTAAGTCCAAAAATAGAGGACGTTTCAAAGTATTCCGGATGATATTTTTGAGGGTACCATCGATCCCGGAAGGGTCGAGATAGTCAAAATGACTGTCATTGGGTCTTATTTCGGCTCCGGAATGTTTTTAAGTTGTTTTGACTTAATTTGGAGTCAAAGAGTCATTTAAAGTGTGTATTAACATTTAAAACTGGTATGTTGTTTTAAAAGGGGTGGAGGCTTACGGATGAAGCCATTTCTCATTTGAGAGAAAGAGAGAAAAGCCCTAGAGGGAGAAAGAAGAGAAAGAAGAAGGAAAGAAGAGAGAGAGGAAGAAAAAGCTTGGGATTTCCGGCCCTACCGCGACATCGAGGACGATCCAACCTCTACAAATCTGAGGCAAGTGTTTAATCTTGCTAAATAGCTATTTGTGTATTTCATTTCATAAATTGTGGGGTAAAGAAATGGTTTTTGGGTATTAATGTCAAAACCTAGATTTTAGGTTTAAATCTTGAAATCAATGGTTAAATATGGAATTAATGACGTAGAAATGATTGGGATCAACTTTGGGTTGATTAATGGGCTTAAAATCATGATTTGATGAAGGTTTGGGGGTTAGAATGAGAAATTAAGGGTTTAAAACTCGTGGGTTTTGAAGATGCAGATGAAACCTTCAAAAAATTGCAGGTCCGAATCGATTCGCCCCCTCTAGCGAATCGATTCGGTTTGGTAAAATTGGCAGGTCTGCATTGACCGAATCGATTCGGACCCCAAGCCGAATCGATTCGGCCTATTGCAGAAGCCCAGGTCTTTGGACCCGAATCGATTCGCCTGGGAGGCCGAATCGATTCGCTAGTCCGAATCGATTTGGAATAGGGCCGAATCGATTCGAAAATAGGGCATTTTGAGGTATTTTATCCATAGTGAATTCAAACCCTTTTTGGTTGGGTTTATTGATTTGGAAGCCTTCTCTTATGATGAAAGAGATATGTTCTTGGAGACACACAAGGGGTTTCTCACACATTAGAATTTTGGGGACTCCTTAGGGTAATTTGGGAGAAATGTATCCATGTATGTATTTGGAGTTATGTATAGAGATTTTGGTGAAACCCTTTGGAATTGGGAATCCTAATTGTAGATTAAAAGTAAGTATAGAGGTGATGTGAGGCTAAGAACTCTTAGAGAGATCTTAGATTAGGGTATTCACAAAGTGACCGAACCATAATCGAAATCGAGGGAAATGAGATTATTTGATGATTGAAAGAATGAGCTTGAGGCTTATAGACTATTAGTTATATGTATACCGATAGTCAAAATGATTATTAGATTCTTTAATGTATTCGGAGATATGGATGAAATGTGGAATGAAGGATTCCTACGCAAACTCTTGGGTGATAGCCCTAATGTTGAATATATATAGGTATAGATATATACATATGGTTTGGGAGACTATTCATCATAGGAAAATGATCGAATATGTTTCAAGTATGGGATTATATTCACGTATAGAGGTAAATTAAAAGAATTGTGGTGACGGCTTGTATATTGAGGACTATGTACACTTATAGCCAATTATATATATATATATATATCTTACGCATATGAACGAGAATTAGTTTATCATATATAGATATAAGGATATGTGTATATGTGTTGATATATATCCGTAGGTATATAAATGTATGGATATATTTATGTTATGAATATACATGGTATGGATATTTAAACTGTATATGATGGTTTATTATTTGATCACAAGATCGGATCATATGGATTATATATAATATGCATGTGAATGATATATATACTTATTTGGTTAAGCATACCCCGCTCATGCTATCATTGGGAAGTTGCGCGCGTGGAGGGTGAGCATCCTGGCTTATAATGCAGGGTGTGGATATTCCACAGGTCATAGTCGTCCCTTGTGATTATTATACATATAGATATATATTTTTGGGATGAGACGTGGTGGGTATGTTTCGTCTCATTGCCGGTTGGAACTATGACCGCTTCCCGGGACGTCGTGTGCGTGTGTTTACCACGAGATGGGTGTCGTTTAGTCCCACAACGGTGGCCCCAGTATTGCTACGTGAGCCGGGCACTGGGAAGATGATAGCACTGATGCAGTTTATCGGCGATATATATAGCCGGGTATATTATGTGCATGGCCTTGTACATCATATGTAGTATGTACACTTGGCTATTGGATTGATGATGATATATATATACGGTTAGAAATAAATACCTATATATATATATTTATATATATATATATATATATCCTATAGATGAAAGGATATGGACTTTTATGAATTACATCTTAGATGACTATGGTGTACGTACTAGATTGATGGGGGTTGATGTATCGCACATAAGGTATTATTTCAGTTACATCATCCCAAGGATAGTATTGGAGGTTCTTTTCTTTTATCTTACTTGTTTTCTTTCCTTTCTTTTCTTTCTTTCTTTCTTTAGGAGTTATAGTTAGTAGTAATAGTATAGGGTATGCGCGGCATTATGGATCTCTATGATCGACATAGTCAAAGAGTAGTGTAACGGGGCGGTTCCTTGTTTGGATTTCGCTTTGCGAGACTCCCCACGCACGAAATGTAGTACATTGTTGAGAGTAGAGAGAAGTTCTGTCGATATTTATGTGTGGCATAATGGATCTCCAGGATCGACGTTGTCATGGAGTAGTGTAATGGGGCGGTTCCTTGTTTGGATTTCGCTTTGCGAGACACCCCACGCACGAAACGCAGCGCAGCGTTGTAATTGGAGGGAAGTTTTGTCAATAACAATCTTGTATGCATATTTATTCTAAATTAAATAATAGGGCTCTACCCATATATATATAGGGGTACTTTATAAGGATTATAATTGGTTAAATTATATCGGAACCCGTAAAGCCTATTATGGCATAATTGTTGTAATCATAATCTATTAGGATTAGAAATGGGTGGATCCTTAGATTATGACGGGAAGGTAGCTCTCGTGGATATAGGCTAGGCCTGATAAGTTAGGTTGTCCTAAAATCAATGGGGGTAATTTAACTAAAATTTGAGGACGCGAATAGGTGCGCGCCTTTAGATGAGAGGTGAGTTGGGGTTCCACGAGAGTGCGGTCTCACTTATTTATGAAATTAAGTACACCGGTATTTATTATGCACGGTTAACACACTTGCTAAATATTTTACACATTCGGGGCTCTGACCCGTTTACTCTTCTCCCTCCTTCTTGTATATACATATATATATTTCCACAGGTATCCTACCGCATGGATGCCGGATGACCTTCTATCCAGAGTCTCGGGAGCCGTGACAGGTGCGGACTGTTGCGGGATGTTTCATGTAGCCGCTTCCTACTTCTGTAAAATTCTAGGTAGGATTCATGTTGTATATCGGGTTTGTACCCAAGGGATATTTATATAGATATTTATATTCATTCCATTTCAGTTATTGTATTTGCTGTGATCCGACAGCTTATTCGGATCTACTTTTTGTAGTACATTCGGTTGTATTTAATTGGTTCATTTTATTTCTAGCATTTTATTTATTATAGTTCTTCCCTGCATCTCTCCTATTCATTGATAGTTTTATAGTGTTGGGTTGTGTATGTTGCAAGTTTTAAATTTTTATAACATCTCGCTTATACGATATCGGGTAGTTAGTCCTATATTATAGTACCGACTGTTGATGTTGAGACTGGACCATCTGGAATTCCTGATTTAATATAGTATAGGGCTGGCCACCCGTTATTATTTTAAGCGGGGTGTTACAGATGGTATCAGAGCATCAGGTTCTAGAGTCTTTAGGATCTGTGCGAGTTATGGAGTCTTCCGTTAACGTTCTTGACATAAAGCCCTATAATTAGGACTGTTGTGTTCACCGCGTTGTTTTCTTCTGTGAAGTATATTCACTTGATTGGCGTTCTGATAACAGTTGCTCTTGTTTCGTTTCAGACATCGCCTAGATTTTTTCGTCTAGGAAAAAAATAGGTTTAGAAGTACGGAACCCATAGCATATTTTGGGTACACTTTAATCGAGGGTATTTGTTTTCCCCGGTTTCAGAGGAAATATTGAGGAGATTTCTAGCAGTGGTTTGAGGTGATTTATCGGCAGTTGAGTAAGAAGGGAAATTTACTCGAGTGGCGAATCTTGGTCTTAGTGAGGTAAGTCCGAGGAGAGGCATGTAGTGTAGTCCTTGGGAGGTTTAGATTGAGAATCTGTTAACCTTAGTTAGGAAACCTAATGTTGGTGACTCTTACCGAGGTGAGGTTGGTGTAGTTGTCCCAATATTAGGAGTATCGCCTTCTAAGATGAGGGAGAATGCCTTTGGAGACTCAATTTCGTGTGTAGGACGGAGGGAGTTTTCGGTGGTTGCAATCGCGCCTTGCCCTTCAATATGGTTAGGAAGGATTTTGAGGAAGATGTTTCTCTTATGGAGAAATAGGTTTAGGAACAATGATTGTCCTGGAAGACGTAGAGGGTCTTGAATTGAGATCCTTGGATGAGGTGAAACCATTGGGTTATGGAACTATAAGGTAGAATACCTTTCTTTGGGTTTAAGTTACATTTTGTGCGATAGTGGGAACGTCGCGTGTGAGGTGTGATGAGTAGCTAGCCGCTATACCGCTAGGGGGTATGGAATTTTCCTAGAGAAGGAAGTGAACAAGTGTGGCCTTGGTATGGCATCTTGGGAGATGATACATCTTTTCGTAACGAGATAATAGGGAAGTTTTAGAATCCCAATGAGGGAAGGATTTATTTTATATAAAGGTGTTAATATGATGTATAGGAATTTCATTACTGAGAGGTTCAGAGTTTGGTAGATTTGTGAGGAGCGGATAGTTTAGCTCATAGTTGTGCTAGTTTTGAGAACTAGGTATTGGCTAGAGCATTGTATTTGTTGAGACCTTGTGTTTTAAACATAAGGTGTTTGTTTGACGTGTCGAAAGACGCGGAATATATTTATATTGTATTATTGTATAGGCCCTCGGGCAATATCTAAAATATGAAAAATCTTTTTATAAAACCTTAACCCTGGTTCAACTAATCTCAATCCCCGACCTAGCTACACAGTAGTGTATTGGGAGGGTTCCTTGTTTGGATTTCGCTTGCGAGACCTCCCCCGCACTTAGGTGGCTAGCGTCAGGAATTGAGGAGAGTTCAACCAGTGGAAATTTTCAAACTTTTATATATTTAGTATATTGTTATAGATTATATTACCGAGGGTTATCTTACAATTTGAGGCTAATGGAGCCTGATTAAAATTTTACGAGTGGAGACTCAGGTACGGGGTGTATGGGCGCCCTGAGAAGTTAGTTTGTTTTAAAGGCTATCTGGTTCGACGTGAGAACTAGAAAGGATCGGCATAGTGATCTTGAGGATTGATGTAAGGACTAGATGAAATTGAGGTCCTAGGCTTATTTTAAATTTCGCGGACGAAATTCTTGTAAGGGGGGAAGATTGTAACACCCCAAGACTTTTGAGACTGAGAAATCTAATTTTGGGAAAATTAAATTTAATGAAATTGGAGAATTTTAAATTTTGGGAATTTAAGTCCAAAAATAGAGGACGTTTCAAAGTATTCCGGATGATATTTTTGAGGGTACCATCGATCCCGGAAGGGTCGAGATAGTCAAAATGACTGTCATTGGGTCTTATTTCGGCTCCGGAATGTTTTTAAGTTGTTTTCACTTAAATTGGAGTCAAAGAGTCATTTAAAGTGTGTATTAACATTTAAAACTGGTATGTTGTTTTAAAAGGGGTGGAGGCTTACGGATGAAGCCATTTCTCATTTGAGAGAAAGAGAGAAAAGCCCTAGAGGGAGAAAGAAGAGAAAGAAGAAGGAAAGAAGAGAGAGAGGAAGAAAAAGCTTGGGATTTCCGGCCCTACCGCGACATCGAGGACGATCCAACCTCTACAAATCTGAGGCAAGTGTTTAATCTTGCTAAATAGATATTTGTGTATTTCATTTCATAAATTGTGGGGTAAAGAAATGGTTTTTGGGTATTAATGTCAAAACCTAGATTTTAGGTTTAAATCTTGAAATCAATGGTTAAATATGGAATTAATGACGTAGAAATGATTGGGATCAACTTTGGGTTGATTAATGGGCTTAAAATCATGATTTGATGAAGGTTTGGGGGTTAGAATGAGAAATTAAGGGTTTAAAACTCGTGGGTTTTGAAGATGCAGATGAAACCTTCAAAAAATTGCAGGTCCGAATCGATTCGCCCCCTCTAGCGAATCGATTCGGTTTGGTAAAATTGGCAGGTCTGCATTGACCGAATCGATTCGGACCCCAAGCCGAATCGATTCGGCCTATTGCAGAAGCCCAGGTCTTTGGACCCGAATCGATTCGCCTGGGAGGCCGAATCAATTCGCTAGTCCGAATCGATTCGGAATAGGGCCGAATCGATTCGGAAATAGGGCATTTTGAGGTATTTTATCCATAGTGAATTCAAACCCTTTTTGGTTGGGTTTATTGATTTGGAAGCCTTCTCTTATGATGAAAGAGATATGTTCTTGGAGACACACAAGGGGTTTCTCACACATTAGAATTTTGGGGACTCCTTAGGGTAATTTGGGAGAAATGTATCTATGTATGTATTTGGAGTTATGTATAGAGATTTTGGGGAAACCCTTTGGAATTGGGAATCCTAATTGTAGATTAAAAGTAAGTATAGAGGTGATGTGAGGCTAAGAACTCTTAGAGAGATCTTAGATTAGGGTATTCACAAAGTGACCGAACCATAATCGAAATCGAGGGAAATGAGATTATTTGATGATTGAAAGAATGAGCTTGAGGCTTATAGACTATTAGTTATATGTATACCGATAGTCAAAATGATTATTAGATTCTTTAATGTATTCGGAGATATGGATGAAATGTGGAATGAAGGATTCCTACGCAAACTCTTGGGTGATAGCCCTAATGTTGAATATATATAGGTATAGATATATACATATGGTTTGGGAGACTATTCATCATAGGAAAATGATCGAATATGTTTCAAGTATGGGATTATATTCACGTATAGAGGTAAATTAAAAGAATTGTGGTGACGGCTTGTATATTGAGGACTATGTACACTTATAGCCAGGTATATATATATATATATATATATATATATCTTACGCATATGAACGAGAATTAGTTTATCATATATAGATATAAGGATATGTGTATATGTGTTGATATATATCCGTAGGTATATAAATGTATGGATATATTTATGTTATGAATATACATGGTATGGATATTTAAACCGTATATGATGGTTTATTATTTGATCACAAGATCGGATCATATGGATTATATATATTATGCATGTGAATGATATATATACTTATTTGGTTAAGCATACCCCGCTCATGCTATCATTGGGAAGTTGCGCGCGTAGAGGGTGAGCATCCTGGCTTATAATGCAGAGTGTGGATATTCCCCAGGTCATAGTCGTCCCTTGTGATTATTATACATATAGATATATATTTTTGGGATGAGACGTGGTGGGTATGTTTCGTCTCATTGCCGGTTGGAACTATGACCGCTTCCCGGGACGTCGTGTGCGTGTGTTTACCACGAGATGGGTGTCGTTTAGTCCCACAACGGTGGCCCCAGTATTGCTACGTGAGCCGGGCACTGGGAAGATGATAGCACTGATGAAGTTTATCGGCGATATATATAGCCGGGTATATTATGTGCATGGCCTTGTACATCATATGTAGTATGTACACTTGGCTATTGGATTGATGATGATATATATATACGGTTAGAAATAAATACCTATATATATATATTTATATATATATATATATATCCTATAGATGAAAGGATATGGACTTTTATGAATTACATCTTAGATGACTATGGTGTACGTACTAGATTGATGGGGGTTGATGTATCGCACATAAGGTATTATTTCGGTTACATCATCCCAAGGATAGTATTGGAGGTTCTTTTCTTTTATCTTACTTGTTTTCTTTCCTTTCTTTTCTTTCTTTCTTTCTTTAGGAGTTATAGTTAGTAGTAATAGTATAGGGTATGCGCGGCATTATGGATCTCTATGATCGACATAGTCAAAGAGTAGTGTAACGGGGCGATTCCTTGTTTGGATTTCGCTTTGCGAGACTCCCCACGCACGAAATGTAGTACATTGTTGAGAGTAGAGAGAAGTTCTGTCGATATTTATGTGTGGCATAATGGATCTCCAGGATCGACGTTGTCATGGAGTAGTGTAATGGGGCGGTTCCTTGTTTGGATTTTGCTTTGCGAGACACCCCACGCACGAAACGCAGCGCAGCGTTGTAATTGGAGGGAAGTTTTGTCAATAACAATCTTGTATGCATATTTATTCTAAATTAAATAATAGGGCTCTACCCATATATATATAGGGGTACTTTATAAGGATTATAATTGGTTAAATTATATCGGAACCCGTAAAGCCTATTATGGCATAATTGTTGTAATCATAATCTATTAGGATTAGAAATGGGTGGATCCTTAGATTATGACGGGAAGGTAGCTCTCGTGGATATAGGCTAGGCCTGATAAGTTAGGTTTTCCTAAAATCAATGGGGGTAATTTAACTAAAATTTGAGGACGCGAATAGGTGCGCGCCTTTAGATGAGAGGTGAGTTGGGGTTCCACGAGAGTGCGGTCTCACTTATTTATGAAATTAAGTACACCGGTATTTATTATGCACGGTTAACACACTTGCTAAATATTTTACACATTCGGGGCTCTGACCCGTTTACTCTTCTCCCTCCTTCTTGTATATACATATATATATTTCCACAGGTATCCTACCGCATGGATGCCGGATGACCTTCTATCCAGAGTCTCGGGAGCCGTGACAGGTGCGGACTGTTGCGGGATGTTTCATGTAGCCGCTTCCTACTTCTGTAAAATTCTAGGTAGGATTCATGTTGTATATCGGGTTTGTACCCAAGGGATATTTATATAGATATTTATATTCATTCCATTTCAGTTATTGTATTTGCTGTGATCCGACAGCTTATTCGGATCTACTTTTTGTAGTACATTCGGTTGTATTTAATTGGTTCATTTTATTTCTAGCATTTTATTTATTATAGTTCTTCACTGCATCTCTCCTATTCATTGATAGTTTTATAGTGTTGGGTTGTGTATGTTGCAAGTTTTAAATTTTTATAACATCTCGCTTATACGATATCGGGTAGTTAGTCCTATATTATAGTACCGACTGTTGATCTTGAGACTGGACCATCTGGAATTCCTGATTTAATATAGTATAGGGCTGGCCACCCGTTATTATTTTAAGCGGGGTGTTACACACACCCATCTACTACAGGTATTTGCCTTAGGTTATCATTTACTCTTCCCATAACCCAAGTCATAAATTCTCAATACGCATCTCAATCGATTCAGTATCGTCGGTCCTAATCCCAATTTTACCCTCATTAAGATGTACCGACTCTTAACTTCATGTCTACTGACATTCTTTAAGTCTTTACATAATTACTAAACTATCACCAAAGTTTCCTGTAATTAATTCCATGAGGAAATATAACTTAAAAAGAAAATTTCATCAAATCTGGGCAGTCCAATCGATTCGCCTACTGAATTGATTCGATCTTCAAACAAAATCGATGCGGGCCTTACTCTATCATCTTCTTCAATGCCTGTTACAATTTTTCGCAGTTAAAATATTATTAAAACCCTATGAAACTTCCCCAAACTCCCATTAAACATGCCCAAACATTAACTACATGTGTAAGGATGATTTTTAACGTAAATAACACATTAAGACTAATAGAAATCTACCCAAAAATATATCAAAACCTATATTTCATCAAAACCATAGTTTATGTGTTCTTCATGCATATTAACCATTTTACCAAGATTTCTTTCATTTTAATCATCCCATATTCATTGATTTTGTATTATATACGTATGTGGATTTGTTCAACATGAATTCCTACCACATATTATGAGTTCTACCCATCCGAATCCCAACAATCACTATTTCAACCATAAATTTAAACCTTACACTACACGGGTATTATAGCATGCTCAAACTAATGCAAGATAATCACTTGCCTTATATTTGTAGGTATGATTTTCGTTCTGAGATGGTGAGGATGTCCTTTCCTTGTTTTGATCTTCGACAATGTTCGTGGTGTGAAATGATGTGGAATAGCCTAGGTTTCTTCTCATCTTCCTCTCTTATGGTCTCCTCTCTCTCTAAAGTTTTATAACCCAAGACTCACACTCAAAGGGGATGATATAACATTCTAATTTTGAAAGTTCCTTCTACCTTAGACTCTTAAATGATCGGAAGCCCTTACGTGGTGCCGGGTTGATCTAAAATTGCCCTGGGACCCAATCTATACACTCGGGTACACTATTCTGACTATTTTGGCACATTCAAAATCAACCGTGACCTTCAAATTGCCATCCAAGTCACTCTACAATAATTTCCTATCTCGACGTCATATAGTCTACACGCGACTCTCGATTCAGATATACCACATGTCAATATCACTCGCTATGACGTAAAATAATTATTTACTACTCACTCAGTACATTTATTCCGTAAATATTAATCATTATCTCCATCGATCAAGATCTTAATACACTCATAATATTTAATTCACTTAAATTATGGCACACGTGTAATTTAAAAATAATCAAATTAATTAAATTATAATTACTGAGAATTATGGGGTGTTATAAACTTCCTCCCTTACGAAGGAATTTCGTCCTCGAAAATTTGATGTACCTACCGTGAACAACTAAGATACTACCCTCGCATGTCATCCTCCTGCTCCCACATCGACTGATCCAAATTCTGGTGCCCCCACTGAACTCGAACCAATGGTACTAGCTTAGATCGCAACTTACTCTCACTACGATCAAGAATAGCCAATGGTCTCTTCTCGTATGAGATATCCGTCTACAAGTCGATCTACTCTAATAGAACGTGCCAAAAAACTCTCTCGCTCCTCCGTTACCTCTTCAGTAATGACACGTGGACCACATCATGAATCCACTATAAGTGCTCTAGTAAGCGCCACCTATATGCATCTGGTCCATACTAATAATTAGAAAATGTGCCATTTCTATAGTTGCCAATTTCCCTTGTTTCCCAAGATGTAACTCCCGTCATGGTAGACACCTGCAACTATCCCTGACCTTTCATGTCAGACATCAAAACTTCGATTTACGGTGACGTAATGCTCACCATGTTACTGAACTATACGAAAATGATGTAAATTAACTCAATACTTTCTAATGGACCATAAATCACTTCGAGTCCGAGAAGCTTGTTATTCCCCACTTTTAACAATGAAAGGGTGGATGACAAGGTCTCCGTAAGAAGCCTCATAAGGTGCCTCACAATAAAATTCTTCTACGAGTCATCACATGCAGCTCTACCAATTGTAATTAATAGTACCAATTACCCATAAGCCAAAACACGCATCTCTCATATTCACCCACATTTTATTCACCTCTCTTGTCTGACCACCGGCATATGGGTGACATGTCTAGCTCAAAATGCTACTCCATCCCCATCACCTGTTTACACTCCTTATAAGAGGTGGGACTTGAGAGTCTCGTCCTGAGTCATAATAATATTGGGTGGCACCTTGTTCCTATTTATTTCTTCTCTCCAATGAAATATTGGGCGTACTACTCGATAGTATTGGTCACCCTTAATGAATAAAAATTATTCCGTTTCAGTCAATCCATTCCACAACTCGAAGGAAATCCAAACCTCTCCGTGATTTTGATAACCCAAATATGAATTTTATCAGTCTGCGTATCTCACTCAACACCAATCCACGTGCTCAAAATTTCACATTACGTGGCACATCTTACTCCCTTCTTCAGGGATATACGAAAACCATGGCCCATGCGTCTACTCCAAAACTGCGCACTTCCTGGGATCTTTTTCGTCATATAGAAATTAACATCTTAACGATGCGCAAGCCACTCTCGGAATTTGACTAAGTTATACTCCGCTCTACTTTCCAAAATTGTGGGTTCCACCCTTATCAAAAGATATCTTTAACATGTGTCCCTACCGCCTTTCAACTCACCTCAATCGTGATAGTTCTCCTTAATATATACATAGCCAGGCTGTCTCCTTTTTCTCAAACGGAGTTTAGTCCATCATACCATTCCACTTATGTTTCTAACTTCCCCCCGAATGTACATTCAACACAGTGATTTTCACACTCCCTTATCCTGGACGATTCTGAAAATCAAACTAATTAGGTCACCCATACGCCCTATATCCCGTGCACTCCTGCACAATCTCCACTAACATCTTGTACGTAACATACTTATCTTAAGCTAGGCCTTGCACTCTCGGCGTGGCTATACAGTAAGGTTGTACTGAGTTTCCTTATTAATCGTGACTTATTTATCCACAAAACTCTCCCACTTATGAACTGGTGGTGCAAAAGTTCCCCAGTTCTTTCTACACAACACTTACCGGCTCCTCTGGTCGTAAATAATATAAGAGCTTTTAGATTAAAGTGTTTTTTCTACACATGAAATTCTTTACCTTCAAAGTTGATGCCTTAGCATCTAACAACGTCTCCCCACTCTCGACGGTTATCATGGTTCATGCTTAGAACGTCTCACAAATGAAACTCAAATAAGGAACTCCCCTGATGCACTATAACCTAGAATTATCGGTCATCGAGTTTTGTAAGCCCAAAGCATATATCCAGGACACTCAAAATCATTCCCCCTCGTTATATGAGTCTAATCATAAACTCTCACATCTTTAAAGGAGTCGTATACATTTCACTCTCACTATCACTAAGTATCCAATGCGAAATCAATAACCATCTAAATCTCTCCACTCGACAGAAAAACTCGATATACTCTGAATTATATCAATGTATTCCCTAAACACTGGGATCAAATAACCAAAAAACTATATTCCCTAAAGTCTCCTCCACAATATAATATATATGCCATCTCCTCCCTATTTTAGGTGAGACATCGTAAAACAACACATCCTACCCTGGAGCCGCGAACATGATAGTCAACAGTAATAGTCCACCATCGCTCAAACCATCACTAACCAGTCCATATCAAGGATAACATCACACTTAAATATCCTCTCTCAAAATGAGCTAACCCACCAAAACATATCCTCTCAGTGTATACACTCACTCCCTCGCTGATGGGACGAAAGAGAGACTTGTTACTCTACGATAAATACACACATAATAGTAACACTAATGATACACCCACTAAACTCCTCTCACACACGAATCTAGTGATAACAAAATACGGTGACTCACTCGTGTCAAACAAAACATAGCCTATTCACCCTAGGATAAAACTCATTCCTTCAATTTCTAATAGCATTAGAGGTTTGAATGGTTTATGGACATAATATTCTCGTCCAAATAGAACCAAAAACTTCCATAACTGTTGCCCCTATTGGGGATCCCTCTCTTGTCCCCTAACTTACTGAGGACAAGGTAAATATATGTGGCCCTACTCTCTACATATAGGACACCTCTCTGTGTCATACCCCTATCTCTGGCATAACTGGCTATATCGGAGTTGTCCTTCTCTCGGAACTGGTAACCTTATCCCTCGATTGTTATTCCACCATTCTTTGGGCTCTACTGGTCATGTGGAATACCCTGCTGGACCTGACTGAAACCACCGTCAGTAGGTAAAAATTTCATTAATCTGAATCACTTAAATGGTTCCCCTACTAGGTATCCCCCTATGGTGCCTCACTAGCATCGCTAAATCTAGTCTTGGCCTTTTGGCTAGATTCTCTAATCATCTTGGATCCATTCTTATGGAAGCATTGATATAAACTTATAAACATACGACATTGATGATAACGGCACCAGTCATATTAGATAAATTTCCCCATCCACGCTTAGCTGTTCTACCCACAAGTCCATTATCAGCTTAAGGACTCTCCGTATCCACCTTATCGGGTACGAAGTTCACTAAACAAGTTAAATCTCCTTTATATCTAGCTATTGTCCGTCCCTTATGATACAAGAACTGAATTTTTCCTTTTCCTCTCTATTTAAACAACTGATGAGAGGATTCGTGATCAAGTCGTACCCTAAATTCCTCATTATTCATGGTATCTCTTTATGGAAGAGGTGACTAACTCTCGACATTACAACACTGCTCTTATGAGTAAAAAAAAATTGCTTAAATTTTATCCTGAGTGTCACTACACTCCACCCTATAAAATTGACTTTGGATTATCTCCTTTCATTAGCCTATCACCCTCCCTCTCTTCCCCGAACTCTTACGTATGTCTCTTTAAAATACTCCCTTCAACTCTCCCCCTTACCGACTACGCTGGGTGAGTTTGATTTTATGCCCCCATCTTCCATAGATGTACCTGGGGGATAACTGCACCCGTTGGTTATCACATCATCCACCACCTGAAAAACATTAGTGGTGAATTCTACTACGGTCACCATTCCCAGAATACTATGTAGCCTCTCCTCCTGCAGTCCTCCTAACGGACCTCACTGGTCATCCTATGTTGTTCGGTGTATAAATCCCAACTGAACTCATATATAATTCACATCAACCATACTCAATAGTAGGAGAATGTAAGTCACATTATGAATCAACAGTCCTAAGTATAGGGCTTTATATAAAAGAGCAGCAATGCTGAAAACGTAGTAAGCCACACAAATCTTATGGACACTAGAACCTGATGCTCTGATACCATTTGTGAAACAATGCCTATTTCAACCACGGGTGATCAGTCCTTTATCAAAATAACTAGGAATCTCATTTGGTTCGTTCTTAGCATAATTGTCGAAATTTTTTTAAATTAATAATCACCTATGTCAAATTAAGTTGGTGCCAAATTTTATCTTTCATTAATATAATATGCGGAATATAAATACAATAACCAAACCATCCACACAAATATAATAGTTTGAACCAATCACTTGATAAACAAATAATCAAACATTACTGAAGAAACCATCGGTTTCCAAAACAAAATCCATCTATAAGTTTAAAGGAATAAACTGAATCCAAAATACACCATCTGATAAATGAACTGAAAAGACCTTATCAGCTGAAGGGGGAAACAAGCCCAAATGAAATGCTAAAATAGAAATCCTAATCTAGGAATGAATAACTGAAGTGTCTACACAAATCCTACATGCCTCCACAAGTGATGTAGCTATGAATCCTTGGAATCAATCATTAAGCTTGGCGTCCCTACGGCTTGACACCTAAATATTTTTAGAAAATAGATTTGACACGGGTCAGAGCCCAAAACCTTTGAAAAATGTTTAGAAAGTATTTAAATTGCATTTTAAAAGCAGATATTAGATACACACGTAAGTTTCACACACACTTCCTTGAGTTCCTCACCTCTCAACTATTGTGCACGCCTAATGTCTCCTATTCAACCCAACTAGCTATGCTACCGGGCCTAACTATCAATAAGTATCTAACTAAGGACAACAGGTTTAGCTCCCCCATAATTCCCATATGATACACTACCATCAATCTAATAATTCATATTAACCGAATATTATTATTGCACCATTAATTAAGTTTCTCATACTTAAATTTCTTTTAGATATACACCATCTATCTTTTGTACCATCACACATAAGTAGAATAATTACACTTCTATATATTTATCACACTATAATATATAGAACTATAACATCCCCTGGAATGGCCCCCGCTATGCAGGCATACTCTGATATCAAGTCCATGTACCTCTCGTACCAAATCAGGGACTATCGATTCAGAATATCTCCTCGAACTATAAATCAAACAGTACACAATAGAGGCGAACAAAGTTCTAAGACTTTGAGATACGCACATACCTAACGTACCCAAATGACAAACCAGTCCCACTAATACACTGCACATAGTGAGCCTCCCTAAGTTCTATGTTTTAAGGCACACATCTAGACCTCGCTAGAATCGCCACGGTAGGATCACCCTCTGTGAGGAATATCCCGTGATAACAAGCAGCGTAGGCATGTCCACACACACAACAAAACACATAATAGGTATTCAAATAACCTATATGTGATTTGTTTTGTGCGTGAACATACCTATGCTGCCTCCTATCAAAGATCGTACTCCATGTCAGGTCATTCAGAATAAAGCCCCATTACGACTTATTTATCCTGATAAGATTTTTTTTTCTATAATTTCTCACTTGTTTGGTCGCACTTGCTTTGTTTATAATAAATCTCGTACTCACACTTAGCTTAATGATAAAGCTAATTGTTGTATTTTTTAGGATATTCTAATATGTCCAAAGGGTATCGTTGTTATGATCCCGTCACACATCATATGCATCATACATTAGATGTCACATTTCATGATCATACGTCATTCTTCGGTGACTCTATATCTGTGCATTCTTCTGCTGCACATCATGAGTAGTCATATATTGTTTACCATACACTTATGTTTGATTATACTAATCATGTCTCTCTAGCTAATTAACCTTTCCAGGTGTATTTTCGTCGATCACGCTCACACATCTCTCCTATCATTATCCCATCCTCACCAAGTAACATTTCTCATTCGATTGAACATCTTGTTGAGCCTGCTGTTGAGACAACTAATGAGCTTGAATATGATGACCTTTTTTATCCAGACCCTAAGACTCGGTACACCCCATGGGAGTGTAGAGGCCCATTAGATATGGTCATGCTTGCTATACAAAATATCCTGTCTCAAAGATTGTTTCTAATGAGGGATTGTCACTCCCTTATCGCCCTTTTATTATGGCTACTTCCTCCACTCGGATTTTGAGGACTGTTTCTAAAGTTTTCTAGGCTTCACCTTAGGTTGAAGCCATGCAGTGTGAGATAGATCATTTACAATGTAATCATACCTAGGACATGTTCCTTTACCAAAAGGGGCTAAGATAGTTGGCTCTAGGTGGGTCTATACCCTCAAGTTCTTAGCTTATAGGACAGTGGATAAGTATAAGGCCTGCCTTATTGTAAAGGGATTTATTCAGATTCCAAGAAAATATTTTGATGCTCCTTTGCTCCAGTTGAGAAACTCAACACTGTCTGCTTATTAATCTCCTCAGCTACATCGCCCTTTTGGACACTTCGCCAGCTTGATGTTACAAATGATTTTCTTCATGGAGACCTTGATGAGGTCATCCACATGGATCCTACACCAAGCTTTCGTGGTGAGGGGGAGTATGTTGGGAAATTCTGTCATCTTTGAAATCTCTATATGGGCTAAAACAGTCACCACAAGCCTAGTTCTCTAGATTCAGTGAGGCTATCATTGGATTCAAATTTACTCGATGCCATTCTGACCATAATTTTTTCATCAGACGAGATTCATATGGGAAGAATGTGATTTTTCTTATGTATATTGATGATATTATTATTACTGGATATGACTCTATTGGAATTACACAAGTTAAGGTTGTTTTGGGAAAGGCATTTGATGTGAAAGACCTGGTTCAACTTTGATATTTTATGGGCATTGAAGTAGCCAGGTCTCATAATGGGATTTCTCTCTCACAGAGAAAGTATTTTTTGGATGTTGTGGAGGATACGGGGATGATTGGGTGCAAATCGACTTCATCTCCTATGATTCCTAATTTAAAAGTTGTGGCTGACGGTGGTGAACTTTTGAAAGATCCGTTTATGTATTAGCATTTGGTGGGTCGTCTAATTTATTTAGCTAATACTAGACCGTATATATCATTTGTTAGTGGGAGAGTTAGTCAGTTTATGCACAAACCTTGTTAGACTCACATGGATGAAGTATATCACCTTTTGCAGTATCTTAAGTCTTCTCCTGGACTTGGATTATTTTATACGGCATGCCCTCAGTTTGGAGGATTGCAGATCTATACTGATTAAGATAATGGAAGAGCTTATAATGGCCGCTCTACTAATGATTTTTGTAACTTTCGTGGTAGTTATCTCATCTATTGGAAAAGTAAAAAGAAAGTTATTGTTTCACGCTCCTCTACAGTGGCAGAATATCAAGCCATGGTCTTGGGCACATATGAGATATTATGGTTTCGTTTTATTCTTGGGGAGTTGGGATTTCCTGAGAAAACTTCTTTTGTTCTACATTGTGATAATAAGTCGGCTATCCAACTTGCTTCTCATTCAGTTCTTTATGAGAGGACAAAGCACATTAAGATAGATGTTTATTTTCTCAGAGAGAAGGTTCCTCATGAGATCATCACTCCATCATTTTTTTCTTCAGGAGAATAGGTTGCAGATGTTCTTACCAAACCTGTTAGTCCTTCTCTTCTTCGCACTTCTACTGGCAAGCTTAGCTTGGTTGATATCTACTCGTTAGCTTGACCATAATGGAAATTTATGTTATTTTATTTATGTAATTGACCATAATGGAAATTTGGTGCATAACATAAATATAAGCCCCTTAACTTGTAGGGTCCCCCAATGTTGGAAATAAATAATATTCAGAGGGCTAAAATATCGAGAACTCTATTTTTGGAAAATGGAGCGGTTATATTAATCAAAGATAAAGCAGGGACAAAAGTGAAAAAATTCATTTGTGGAACACTACTGACTGTGCCTAGAATCTAATTTATATACAAAGAAGACCAAAGTGAGAATCCCCACATGCAGAAATATGGTGCACAAAAATAGGAACTACCCTACCCCACAAAAATAGGAACTTTATTAGCACTGAAATACATTGTCCATACACTTTCACTCAGATAGGACTTTGGCACTGAAATTTAAGATATTACAGAAGAACATTGTTTGTTAGGCCATGTTTGGTTTAGGTGAAATATTCCAAGTGTAATGAAAAAATGGCAAAAGAAATGCCCCTAAGTTTTCCAAATAAATATATAGATTTTGGAGTTATGTATCGTTTGTGTATTTGTTTGGGGCTCCAATCCCATGTATTTTCTAATTTTCCAGAAGTCCCAGAACAACTATAATTGGGTGTATTTATCTCTATATGAGCCATTGTAATAACTGAAGATAAAATGTCTGGGGTCGAATGCAAACAATTATCTGTATGAGAATGACAAGTGCCCAATATAGGACAAAATACAAATGATATAAATATGTGGGATCAGATGAAAATAATTATATTAATATGGGAGGAATTACATTTCCCAATTTTTTTACATGCTTATCTCTTTAGTTTTTGTCATTCTGAACAAATAAATTGAGAAATTCTTGACTCACTTTTCAAAATTTCATTTTTCACCTAGATGAAAAATATTTCACCACAAAACAAATGTGGACTAGAAGAGTTATTTTAATGCTTATGAGAAGAGTTTACATACTTGTGATATTTTCATTTGGGTTTTAGGCTCTAACTTTGTTTCTAATTTGTCACCCAAAATGCAGTTTCATTGTGAGTCGCAAAGGCCTCCCCTTTTTGGCATTGCAAATAAGTTAAGACGCTTTAGAATGGACAAATGGTGAATTTTTTATGGGAGTTTCTTATTTTGGGGGAATAGTAATTATCGTGGCTATATTTAAGAATAATTTTGAACTCCGAGGATTTGTTTCTAAAGATATGTTCTCTCCAATGATCCAAGGTTTGGATCTCGTGTCAAATGCTATTATTAGTGCTGATCTGGTTGGCCTATCTCATGAAATCATCATTTCTCTCTTTGATAGAGACCCTACACTCTGGTAGGTTATTGAGATCTCTTATACTATTTGGTGTGTTTTTGTTAATATATTATGCAGTAACCTTCAGTTTTAAATAAACTCCCTCATTTAAAAATCCCAACAAAGTGGTCTTAACCTGTTGAATCATGACAATTAAAACATTGCTGATATAAAATTGGATTAAAACTTTATTTTGTGCATAAGATTTGTTGACCATTGGACAAAAATGTGTTAGTTGTTATGATTCAACTAATTTAAAGGCTATTTTCACTGGTTTTATAGATGAAATAGTTCAAGGGGGTTTACCCTATATAACATTAGGGGTATGTTGTGAGGAATCCTTTTACAATAACAGTGGTGGCAAGTACCTCGTACTATTGATTTTGCAAAATACTACTTCAAATATTTCTACCCCTATGTATCTTTGATTTTTTTTAACTTACCCCCTTTACCAACATGTATTTGATGTAATCGATATTTGTGACTTTTCATAGTTGAGGATGGTATTTTGCAACGAGCACAATGGTTGAGAGTTTTTTATCCAAAAATTAGTATAAATTCGGGTACATTATAGGAAATCTCACACTGTTTAAGGTTAATGGGTCACTCCCAGTACTTCCATATTCGATAGCCCTCCCTTTTTTAGTTTCTGTCTTTATTTTTCCCACAATTATAGTGAAACTATCTTAATTTTCCCCACAATTATAGTAAAACTCTCTTAATTTGCCCAACAATTATAGACGGTGTTAATGGAGTTTACATAAGGACAATAATATCCTTAAAAAACTCAAAATTAAGTCAAAAGTCTCTCTACTAGCCATGTATTAACTATCCACTATAAAGGGCACACTTAAACTTATTCTTGAATATATATATATATATTCATTCAAATATGTATGGATCCATCAAGGGATGATTACGAGCTGAGATTAGCTAAGCTCGATTATTAAATGAGCTTGAGATTGTGGTCAATCTTGTTCATTTACTTTAAGAATGAGCCAAACTGGAGATTTAAACGAGTCGAGATTGAACAACTCAATTTTGAGGAGTCGTTTATTCCTTTAAATCCAGGTTAAAAGACCACACTTTTTTTTATAAAGAAGCTCAAAATTATTTCTCAAGCTCGACTCATTTGCTTAATAAACGAGCGAAACTCAAGATTTAACTGAGCCGAGCTCAAGCTATTCAAGAATAACTCAGTTTGTTTACAAATCAAGATCCATACATTCAAATATATATGGTCTATAAATTTCTTTTTATTTTCTCATTCCATTGCGAGTTTTCCAGACCTGTTTTTGGTTCCATCTTTTCGAATCTATTTGGGTTTCCATTGGCGTGTATTTGCATTTTGGTGAACATCTATTGGTGGTGGTGGAGGAAGGAGTTGTTCCGATTTGGTGGTGGAAATTGTTTTAATTTTACATGTTAAACTAATGTGTTAGATTTTTTAATTAAGAACGGGTAATTTGCCATTACGAAATAAGCAACTGGTATGTCCAAGTCACATGACTAAATTCTATTAAAATTTCGATGGGACCCCAATATTGATTGTCAAGTAAAAACTACCTAATAAATTTCCTATCTAGATGGGCGGATCCAGCCCAGACCGAGGGGGCAGCCACCCCTCCTGAAGTTTTTTAAAAAAATAATAATTATAACAATATTAAACTTGTAGGGCTGCTATGTTTATTATTTTAAAATAAAAGGTAAAGTAATGTAATAGACCAATAATTTAAGGTAACAAATATAAAAAAACCTTTTAATATGTATATGCACAAATTTTCCACCTTTTATTTTCATCTCTCTCCGTGTTTATAGATATATACTCGTTGGTTCTTTTTTCTATTTGTTTCTGGAGGTATGTACCAAAGCTTGATACTCAACAATTGTACATTTGGAAACACTTAACGATTAAGCTTTCTTTTCTTACTTTTGTATATATCTTTCCTTCTTTATTTATTGGGGATTGTGAATATTTTAATTTAGATTTAGTTTTACATTTTTGAATAATTGCTTGTTACATATTTTTTATTCTGTTTAGATTATTGAAACTTTTCTTATATTTATAACAAAGCTTCTTTTATTGCTATTGAGATTTGATTATGTACAAGATTTGGTATTTCTTAGTAAATGATTTATTGGTGTTGTTGTTTTGCTTTCCATTTATAATTTTATCTTTATTGTTGTTATCATTTTAGTAATCAGTTACAATTTATTGACATTTAAAATCAATATATATATATATATATATATATATATATATATATATATAAAATAAAGGAGGATGGGTTTTTTGTCTCTCCCAACTAACGACTAAGATTAAAAATTAGTGGGTTTGGTCTCTATCAACTAGTGGGTGAGATTGAATCTTAACATTTCACTGTGGGGTTTTAAATCTAACGGTTATGGATGCTTGGACATTTTTACACATTACAACACAAGACTCAAGGTAACAGAGCATAAGGCTCGAGACGAATGTATTTGAGTTGTTTGTACTACTCATCTTGATCTTACTTTATCCTCTTCCACACCTCAATATCCTCTACCACACAGATATGCTTGATCTTCTTGGGTTTACGTAATTTCTAATGCTTGAATCAGTGAGTGGTTATTTGCATTTTATTTTATTTTTACTTTTTATAAGAGCATGGTATGCAACTCAACTCATATCTTGATTTGAAATGGGTTTTAAAATAGGGTTTTCGTGGAGGAGAAGGAGACACGTTGGCTCTTGCTCTACTTTGTGTGGGGAAGGTGAGAAGGAGAGTGGAGGGGTAATAAATCTTTGTTTCGGTTATGGAGGTCGCGAGGAGGATCGACAGGTGGAAATAGAGGTGGTTAGATGGTGATGATTTATGGTGGATCATGGTGTAGTAGCAGCAGATTGTTTGGTGATGGTAGGTGGTGTAGTAGCAGGTGGTTTTTGTATTTATTCAGGGTTTCTATGCTTGATTCCAAATTAGGGGGGTTTCACATATATATAGCTATAGATAATTTTTCTTATAGGGTTATAGGTATCTCTATGTGGAAGAAGCTTTGCACTAACTTTAGAGGTAAACATGTAAGATAATTTTTTTATTTGGTTTTGTTCTGTCTTTGTCCTGGTGCTTTCACTTGATTTTTTGTGGCATTTGATTTTTTTTTTTTTTGTTTCAGGGGAGTTTCAAAGTGAGTGGCTTCACGACCGTCACAAATGGATTCACGACCTTCACGAAATGGCTTCTCATCTTTTATATTCTTTCTTTTGTTGCTTAAAATCGGTGCATTTAATGGGTATTTATGATTTAATAAACTCTCTCATGACAGTTATTTTTATTATTTTTTTCTTGAATAAAACCTCATTATAAATAAAGATGGAGCAGTGTTTCTCTATAACATCTTATTCGGTGATTATTGGATTTCTTATGATTTTATTTGTTAGGTGTTGTTTGAGATATTTAGGTTGATGTTGTTTTGTTGTGTCCGATAGGGGTAACTCTAAAAAATCTAGTTCAGATGTTGTTTTGTTTTGTTGTGAGTTTGTCTGATAGGTGTTCTCCCTGATGTGATTGCTTGATGAGCTACCAATAGTAAAGAACTCGGTTATTCTTTGTGATTGCTTGACGAACGTATTTTGATCTAACTTTGGATGATTTTATCCTATCACTTAGGATCTTAAGTAATGTTGATGATTGGTATTGAGTTCATTGTTGGGTTTATGAAATTTTGGTTTACTGACTTGATTTTTCGTTTAGATTTGGGTTTGTTTTACAGGTACTCGATTGAAATCTCTTAAATATGAATGTGTGTACGTGGAGCTCTTCCATTCACGCTTCAAATATGAGGAATGCCGTAAGGGACGAGAATATTACCTCTAAGATTTCTATCGAGGATAAGAAGGTGATTGAGTATTACACATCAATGGTCACATGTTATATCTATTTTTGTTTAGTTAAGTTAGGTTCATTACCTGCGTTTTTTTGTTTTAATATTTGTATGTTATAGGCATCATTGGGATAGATTAAATGAAATGTGCTTATATTATGAAAATTTGGTGGACGTTTTAGACAAAAAATTCATTATGGGCCAAATTCATGTAAAGGAATAAAGGAAGATTCCCCTGCATGTGCAAGCTAAAATGTTCTCTATCTTTGTTGCATGCTTGGAAACACTTGAATGGGGTTTGGGATTCGTTGATCAAATGGTATTTATTCAAGGGGAAACGTAGCATATCTTTGTAGTGGGGGACTTCAAAGCTTTCATCGTATTAATAGGTCATTCCATCTAAAGAATGGAATGAGCAACTTTTATTTAGCACTTTTCCCTCTCTGTTTTGTGTAGAAATTATGGGCAGCAAAAATTTTAGCTGTAAAGTGGATAGATTTGTTTGGAAACCTGCTGGGTTAGTTATTTTTTTCTGCAAGGTTTATCAGCAATGTAGAAGTAGCATGGTGTTTTAGACTGCCTTCTAATGAAACTTTCCTAGATTGGGAACCTACGTACTTCCATGAAAGGTGGGTATTAATACCAGGTGAGCTATAACTCATTGGTATGTTAGAGCTTTTGCATAAGTCACAAAATTGGTGTTAAAACTATTTTTCTATGTTAGAGCCTTTTCTTAAGTCACATATTCCAAATGTCATATAAAGTTTTGGTGTACTTGAGCTTTTATTTTTCGCAACGTATCAGCTTCCTTTTTTTTTAAATGAAATTGCCATAAAGTGATATGTCATGCCAATGGAGTTTAATGAAATTCATGACTCTCCTATGGGTAATTTAATAAACCTTGAATTACTCTTGAAGTATTATTAATAAAAACGTTTTAGCTGTTAAATTTGTTTTTGATGGAAATACTATGTAGATTTTTTTTTATTGTCAATTTGAGTTGGTTCTAAATATAAATCACATGTTATGTGTATACACCAATTTATACAACAATATGTACCAATTGATTCAAGCCTTCTATTATGTAGACATAAATGGTGTGTTGTAGACATGCAACAAGGTGAGATTTGAAAGCGGTGAGATGTAGATGTGCGATATGGAGTAGGCATGAACAATGCCAAAAAAACAATGTTCGTGCCATTGAGATTTTAAAAATAGTTCCTTAAAACAAGGTTTTTCAAAAATAGAATACATATTTATTAAACTATTTCAAAATTAGTGCTCAACATTTTTCAACTATTTGAAAAAATAAAACTATTTGAAAATTAAAAAATCAGAACTATTATGATAGTGGCACCTAAAATGGACCCATATAAAATAAAATTAACATTTGGAGATGTAAAATTATTCTGTATATAAGATAGTGTTATTAGAATCGGTACATGAAAAGTGAATGAAATCTAATTTGTCATTTTGTAAACATTTTTTAAATTCTCGATTGTGCCATTGACATGGTTATATCTAGGGATTTCATATTTGTTTCTTCCATTAGTTCTTTCTTCTTGGAAACTTTGTTTAGTTACAGTGTATTGTTAAGTGATTTTAAGATTAAACCTATACTATTTTTGTTGAGCAAATTGTATTTTCATACTAATTGCAAATCTAAACTAGATGTTTTTATGACACAAATGCACCGTATTAAAATCGTAACCATGTCCCAAGCATTGGATCAATATGCTAATCGTTCCATCAACACGGACACTATTTATATTTCCACTATTGGCGAAACGTTTAAATACTAAATATCATTGGAACAAATTTATTATGGGAACAAATTTATCATTGTGCTATCGGTTCGGGTACAAAAATATCATGGGAACACATTTATTAACCCTAGTGTATATATATATATATATATAGCTTGTTTTAATTTGTTGTTTAAAATAATTTGAGGATGTAACACCCCGTATTTTTAATGTTTTTTTATATCTGGATTTAATGTAACTTAAATTGGGATTAATTAAATTAAATTGGAATAATTAATCCGGGATAATAAATATTAATTAGCTAAAAAAGGGTTAATATTTATTTATATTGAATATTACTTAGTGAATGAGTAATACTAATAATAAGAAAATATTACAAATTGTCGTGAGTGAAAGATACGACAGTTACGATAAATGTAGTCGGGACGCGCGTGTCAGTCATGTCGGGACATAATTTGAGAAATAAAATATAACTTTACTTTTGATATTTCAAATGATCATTTTGAGTGCGCCAATGCGTCCGAAAGGGTCGAGATAGTCAGAAAAGTGTACCCGGGAGTTTTGTTTAGGTCCCGGGGCATTTTTAGGCCAAATGGGTACCCAAAGGGGTATTTTAGTCTTTTCAATTTTTGAGGAAATTAGACCCACGAATTTTATAAGTGTAAATAAGATTAGGAGTTGGGGAAGTTAGAATTACTTGAACAAAACTGAAAGAGGCTATCAAGGGAGGAAGAAGGAGAGTCCTAAGAGAGTTCCAAGACTATCCAACACAATTCTTTAGCCAAAATCACCGCAGTTACATTGATCGGGAGAAGACGAACACACCCATACCACTAATTTCGTGGAAATTAGACTTACACACAAGTGAAAGTATTTATCTTTCTTAATTTAAGAAGAATATATCATCCATGTTAGAGTGGGATGTTAATTATCTTGATTTCATGAATATTGATGACAAAACAGAGAGATTAAATTATTTTATGGGTGAAATTAATGTAAAATTTGAATCCTTTATGTAAGGTGTCGAATTTGATGATCTACTGATAAATAAAATACGAAGAAATCTGAGTTATATAGAGGCTTTTGATTAAAAAAAATGGTGAATTAGGGTTTTTAGAAGTTAATCATGAATTAATACGAATTATTTGATGTTCTTGATAATTTGATGATTATGAAATGTTAGAAATCATGTATATAGGTTAGAATGATGTTTGGTAAGTTGAGTTGGGAGTATGGTATCATGTAATGAAGGTTTGCATGAATAAAAATGGTGAAACCCGTAACTGTTTAAGAAAGAAGAAGCAGATCTGTAGAAGGTGAATTGATTCGGCTCCCTGGACAAATCAATTCAGTTCAGGGCCGAATCGATTCAGCTGTCCAGATTTTGACAAATTTTGCTCCCTTTTGTTTGGAAATCACGGTAAACGATCGAATTAACCCTTGAGAAACATTTTAAATATAAAGGGAGTTATTTTAAAAATAACAGTAGGTAAATATTGCGAACGAGACTTAGTCACATGGGACAAACTTAAGGTCTAAGATTAATTAGGCATAATTGAGGTATAAAAAGCCTAATTCGAAGAATGATATCGTGCCGCAGGAATTTGCTGGGAACGATGACCTAGACCAGTAGGGAATGAGTGAGATAGCTACTAAATAGACTTAGGTGACAATTGGTAGCCATCCAAGTGATGGAAAACACTCGGTCTTATGCGAATAAGAAGTTTAACGGTATGCTAATTATATTTAGGCTATGTAAATAATATAGTATGGGACACGAGTGTGACACCCCACCTAATTAAATACCGGGTGATCGGGCCTTTTTTAAATTAAAACATGATTCCCATATGGTTAGTTCTTAGCATTAATATCGAAAACTTTTTAAACTTTACTAACCACCTAGTATTAAAAAATTCGGGGCCAAATTATATCTTTTTATTTAACAAACCACATGAGAGAAAATACCATAACTAAACCATTCACGCAATAAATACGAATTTGAAATAAACTAATACTAAATAAAACCTCGGTTCATAATCCCATATAAAAGTCCAACATGAATAATAACCTGAATACAAAATCTGACTGACATAATAGAGATGACTGAGGGCCAACGAGCCCAGATAAAATATTAAACTCCATCCTACTCAAGGAATGAAGTAACCGAAGCGTCTAAGTCTAAAAAACTGCAAGCAGCTTAGGGTTGATCCTAGACCATTAGACCTCTATTTTGTACATGATGTACCGGGACTTGATAGCAGAGTATGCATGCATCACAGCTCAACCTAGGGGTGCTATATTAGTATATATAGATAATTAGAGTTACATATGTATATATACTTGCGATTTACTTATAATATTTGTGCTTAGTAGATCATAAAGATAGTGATATCTAGATAAATCTAAATATGTGAGAACTTAATCCTAAATGAGGAATTCATAAATGTCTAATAGACATAGAACTATAATAGTTACTGTATGGGTAATACGGGTGATCACAAAGAGTTAGAAAGTGTAGTAAAATATTAAACTCGAACTAGTTAGATGGGGTAGTTTAATGAGAACGATCTAGGATTATACGTTAGGCGTGCACACTAGTTGAGGGGTGAGGACCTCAAGTGAGATCCGTGAAACTAACATGTATATAATATCTGTTTATTATGCATTTTAAATACTTGCAAATACTTGTAAACTGTTTTACCTGGGCTATGACCCGTTTTCCAAATCTAATTTGTAAAACCCATCTTCGGTGTCCAGTCACTGTGAGGCTCGGCTTAGGACTTCATTCTCATTGAACGTTGATGCAGTTTTGTGGACGATTGCAAGACCTATTTGGTATACACCTCCATTCCTTTCAGATCTGATGCATCCTTTCATTTACCTCAGTCGGGACTGTCTCCCTTATTCTATTAGTAGTTGTTTCTAGAGATTATAATTCATTTATTTCAGTTGTGGATTTAGTTTGAGATATGGATTAGTGTATTGGAGTTTTAGACTGGGGCGTTTATTCCAGTCATATCTTATTTGTTTCAGTTATTTCATTATTGTTTTTGTTGGTTAATTAGAATGGTGAATGTGATGTTCAATTATTTAATTATTTTACATCATTACCTGTTAATTATAAAGATAAAATTTGGCACCAGCTTTTCATATACTATGTGGTTAGTAAATAATTAAAGAGTTTTCTACAGTGATGCTAAGAATGGGCCATTAGATATTCTGTTTTAATTTAATAAATCATGGATCACCCGGTATTAAATTAGACGGGGTGTCACAGATGGTATCAGAGCCTGGTTCTTGTGTCTTTAGGTACTGTGTGGCTTATTGCATTTCAATGTATCCTCCTTTGTTGTAGTGCCCTATTATTAGGATTGTTACATTCCTTATTATGCATTTACACCTTCAGCTATTTTAAGACATATTGAATTGTGGACAAATGGGAAATTATGTCTCCTTTCAGATGCCTCCTCGATAGGCCACATGAGCCACCCTAGAGGCACAACCAGAGCCTCAGCCAGCTCAAGCCCAGGGTTCTATGAACACCATAGAGGTTTTCACCAAAGTTAGTCAGGTGGTTACTGCAGCATTGGTCACAGTTACACAACAGGCCCCACCCCAGGCACAAGTTGTGGCACCAGTTTAGATGCAGGTGTTCCCTTCTGCTTGGGAGCGAGTTAGAGATGCCTTTCAGAAGGCACACACTCTCAAGTTCTAGGGGATTTCAGACATAGTGGTTGCGAGCTAATGGAAGAAAGACATCTAGGGTCATCTGAGGATGTATGTGTGTACCAACGTCCAGAGGCATATTCTAGTTACATTTAAGCTAGTCAGGGCGGCACTGCAGTGGTGGGAGTGTGTTACCATCGCAGAGGAGAGAGACAGTATGCCAATATAGGAGTTCTGGGAGCGATTTAATCGTAAATATTTCCCATCTGCCACCCAGAAAGAGATGGGGTGGAAGCTGTTAGATCTCACCCAGGTGGGGGGACCGATGCTGAGTATGAAGAGGAATTCATGAGGTTATCAAACTTTATTCCAGGAGCGGTACCGACCGAGGAAAAGAAGATACAGTAGTTTACAGATGGCCGTACTGGGAGGATCTGATAGCACATGTTGGGTAATCCAGCCTTGAAGACCTACACTGAGGTATTGAATGATTCTCTGTTACATTATAAGGACCACCGCTTCCACATTAAGGGAGAAAAATATTAGGAGAGTCCATACATCAGGGCAGGACTGGGGGTAGCACTTCAGGTTGGGCATAGTGGACTCAGGGCTAGCAGAGCCAGGGTGAGCAAGTCCCCACCAGGGGGATACTGCTAAGAGGTTCCGTTCAAGGGATTTTTAGTAGGGATTAACTCAAAAACAACAGGAAAACGAATCGATTCGCCCAAGGGCCGAATCGATTCGCCCAAAAAGCGAATCGGTTCGGACTACTAAACTAACTTTCTGCAATTGACCGAATCGATTCGGCCTTAACCCGAATCGATTCAGGTTATGCAGACCTGCAAATTTCCCTTAGCGAATCGATTCGCCCAAAGGGCCGAATCGATTCGGACCTGCAAATTTGCCAAAAATGGCTACGAAGGGTTATGAACCCTAGTTTCTCCAAACTCCAACTCTCTCCATTTATACATATCCAGCAACAATAATCTACCCCAAAACATCCTACATGGTTAATAACAACTATAACCCACAATTTCATCACCAAAAACTAAGATTAGGGCTTAAATCCCATAAATTCCACATTTAAACCATAAATGTAAATACACAACTATCCTACAATTTATGCATCTTAAATCACATATTAGCAAGTATAAAACTTGCCTTAGGGTTGATATCTCATATTTGTTTGGAGAAGAAGCAATCCCAAATCCTCCATCTTCAAATCTCTCTCTCATTCTCCTTTTTTCTCTTCCTCTTTCCTCTCTATATGTTCCAAACATAAAATGGGAAAAATAAGGGATTTAGAAGACTAAAATCGTGGCTTAGGTTAAAACTCCCAACTTAAATGGTTAGTACCACATTAAAATGACTCGCAAATACGCATATAAGCTAAAACCAGGTAAAAGTACCCGAAACACAAAAATATAATATGGCACTTATTTTGACTGTCTCGCACCTTCCGAGACCAACTACACCCTCTAAACTGGCATCCGAAAATTTTATAAATTATTTCGAGTTCCAAAATCATTTAAACTAAAAGTCCATTTAAAATACATGACACTATAGACATGCAACCTGATGTTATTTACTTTCACATACAGTAAATTTGCATCAATCTAGTAAATATTAACTTTCAATTCATTTAATTAATATTTACTCCAGTCCCCACATTTTATATAATTACCTTATGCGGTAAAATTAGTATAAAATGAGCCTCCCTTAATCGAGGGTTGTTGCATACTCCCCCCCTTAAGAGGGAATTTTTCCCCCAAAATTCGGGCATACCCAAATCTGATAAGGGTATACTACTCTAAACTAGGATTCTACCATCCTAAACAAACTCCTCGTTATTGCAACGTCTCAGATGAACTCGGACTAAGGTCGACCCTATCGATCTCAGTCAATCATCTTTTGTTCTCTAGTCTAGTAGCACAAGGCGCTCTTCACTAACTATCGATTCTAGCTTCCTATGGCGGAACATGATGTCCACATGACTCGGCAGAATTAGCCAAATCTTCATAATTATGTTACATCTCACCTCGGGCATCCATACCGGCTCTAAGTGGCTTAGCCCTAATGCTACTCAGTTATCCCCCGCATCGACGAATCTCATCAAGGCGTATGGCTTAAAAGCCAAATCTCTAAAGAAATGTTCCGAGACCACTCCAAGTCCAAGCAACATATTACCCATTGGTTCCATCCAACGAGTATACGAATTACTCAACCGACCACACTAGGCCACTCACGATACCATGCCTTAGGAAATGATCCATAAGACCACTCCAAAACCTAATGGTTGCACGAAAATCTCCATCCATACCATTACTGCTCCCATCTACTAGGTATACTAAGGCGCACGTTCGTAATATGCCTTTCGGCATAAGTTAATTTCCTCCCTTTCATCCATCCACTTTAGGGTGGTAGGATATACGCCATTTCCATACGGTTCCCATTACTTCGCGGAAACTTTTTCTAAACCTTCGACACGAATATCTAGTTTCGGACCACTCTACTTTAATAGGCACCTCCTACGGTCCTACCACTCCCCCATCGAGAATGGGGTGTACTCTTTTACATGTAGTCCGTCCATAATGAGCGGAAAAGAAACGATTAGGTCGACGGTCAACAATTTTCTCACTTGGGATCATGACAAGTTCGATGCCGGTAGTTCAATGCAACCATCTATGAATACCCTTCTTCGTTCCACCACTACTCTTCTTCGCACGAGTAGGTGAAATTATCAATCACAGATCGAAATGCTCTTGCTATAGAGTCTTCTGAGTCATATTCACTCTACTTGGCCTTCCATGCCATTACCATTATCTCTGACGAGTTCTCTACTCGACACGTCCACTACCCCAATCGCATTTCCTTAGCGAATGAGAAAATATCCAATCACTAGTTCTTCTGAACTCCGAGCACCAACTCGATTCCTCCCACAACATATTGCAACAACTTGTTGCCTACAAGAAGGACCAAATTTCGTGCCCAAGAAGTAGTGCCTTATCTATTTAAGGTGATCACTACCACGATGAATCTTAATTCAAACACAGGATATTACTTTCCACAAGTTTAAGCTTGTGCGACGCATAAATAGTGAGTCTATGTCCTAGTATTATTACTCCCCAATCCTGGCAGAGCTTACTCATTAAACTCACTCTCGAGCTTACAATCATGGCTCAGGAGTGAGGATCCACCTGTCCTTATTAACTCCCCGGAAATGAAGTTACCAACGTAACATTATTTCTAAGAAATGCCTCATCTCCTTCGGCCGAACCTACCAAACCTCTCGAGACCCCATAATCTCGTTCCTAAGGGATCTAATCTCTTATAGAGTTAACCCACAACTTATTCGTGGTCAACTCCCTAACGCTTTCCTAAACTAACACCACCTACCCTCAAGGTCTTACATCCTAAAAATCATAAGGTCTATCTATATACATCCTACCTAAATCGTAAGCATATAATACCAAATACATCCCTAGTGCCCAAGATCTTACTCAACTTCCGACATTCGCTCGGGTTCATGCGTGGGACGTCTCGCCGAAGCGAAATCCAGACAAGGAACCCTCCCGTTACACTACTACCTCGCATCGTTGGTCATTAATATGTGAAGGTCTAAGACACATGATCGGGATCTGTACCATTCTAATTTACAATTCTCCTAATAAGATTCTACTTCTAGACTTTACCTTAGCATTCTATATATGAAATAAGAGAAAGGAAATATGGCATCTCTCCACTCCCAACGTCGTTAAGGTTCACGTGTGGAGCGTCCCGCAAAAGCGGAATCCAAACAAGGAACCCCTCCTATGCATTACTGCTTAACTTTGTGGGTCGTGGAGATAAGTCATAGCATCTACACCCAATGCAAGTAAACAATGGAACACTCAAACCAAGTAACACATATGACACCTATACATTTAAAAACATTATCACTCGCTTCATAACGAGTGAAGAAAAGATAGAACTTCCATACCACGGAAGTCATATAATTACCCTTCTATAATAGCGTAAATACTACTACAAGCTCAATATACACACCCGAGTCTATCGTAGACACAATACTACTAAATCTTATCCTAAGGAATATACACTACCCACCTATAAGGTAGAATTCCCTCCACAATTTGCCAAGCACTCCGGGTCAATACTAATGGTTCTCAGACTCCATATTCGAGCCTTACACATACCAACATTATCTCCACCAACTCCCCAACCAGGCACTTTACTCTTGCCCTCGCTCTCCACTCAACGAAGTTTAAAATGAGTGGTTCTACACTCCCCATCATAGCCGTTATTCCGACTCTGGCTGACAATAATTGCCCATGCAGTCCCTCTTACTTTATCAGTAAAAGAGGACACGCTCTTGGCCTCCTCATCCTCAGTTTAATGAAACTTCCCCAGGTGGGTGTCCACCGATGGGGTTTCACGATTCTTACTCCATCAGAAGTGTTAAAAACACCTTATTCGCCATTGGTCTTTAACCGAACATTTTGTGAACATTCGAGAATCCACCTTCTCCTCAGTCCAATTATCCCAGAGAAACTCGCCATTGCAAGTATCCACCGGGCTTCTCTATGGGCCAAACTTCTGGCACCCACGAATATAGTGACCACATTTTCACCACCTCAACACTTCTTATACGGGTGAAGGATTTTCCTCCATTCTACTACAGGGAACTTCTCCACTTCAATATAACATCGCGTGAATTATCAAGTTTAGTACCACTTCCTACTTCTAGAGGTACTTGGGAAACTACATCAACTGAAATTTGCAGTCGTAATAGCAAGACAAGAAAGTGCTACAAAAAGGGAGCGGCCTCTAAAGCAGTCCTCATCCCAGACCACAACTTACAGTTCTCCACAAACCTTCCCATAACGCCCTTCTCTATCGACCTATTATTCTCACACGAATACGCAAAAGATTTTATGGATTCTACCTCATGGTAGAAGAACGAAATCTCACAAGAGAAATCAACTATCTTAATCCTAAGGCTTTACATCAAATCAAGAGCAACGCTGAAAACTTAAGGCGTCCACACAGATTCCAAAGGACTCTAGAACCTGATGCTCTGATACCATCTGTGATAACCCGCTCACCAAAATAAGGGGTGGCCAACCCAATACTCGAATATAACGGAATCATGGATGGAATCATTCTCAGCGTCATAATAAAAATATAGAGTATCCAGGATAACCACCCAATATTTCAGAAAACGGGTTGCCAAAAATTTTTGATTTGAAAGTAAATAAATGAAAACAAACAACCCAATTCCTGAAAGATAAGGGAAACCCCAAGACATATATAAATAATACAACAAGAATACGATAAAAAGACCGAATAGGTAACCGGTCACTAAACTGATACACCAAATATACACAAGTACAATAAGTTACTTATTACATTTCATTAGACATTTACAAAATAAAAGACTTGATCTTATCTAGAATAAAAATGAAACGTCTATACCAAATGTATCCCGTAATACCCGCAATGCATCACGGCTCGTCGAAAACATCGGAATAGGAATTCAAATCAGGCATCCTTGCGGCGGAGTACCTGAGCAGAGACAAGATGAATATGCAACAAGAAATGTAACCAGGTCAGGGCACGGTTCTATATGATTACCAGATGAATAAAGAGTATGACAGTTATGTATGATAATTCGTGAAGAAAGAGAAATAAGAAGCAACCTATACAATTTAAAACATAAGCTAAGCAGGAACAAAAATAAGAAGCATTAAACTAAAAACTTCACCCAATGTGCCAATTATTTCATATATCTTTTCCTTAGCATGAAGTATATATATATAATCACAATCTTTTGCTCTTTAAGGAAATTTTATCTCAATTTTACCTTTTGTAAAAATCCTTTCCTTATCAGGAAAATAATCATTTTCAAATGCTCTTTGTGGCATTTACATGTGCTCTTTGTGGCACTCCATCATGCTCTTATGGCATATCAAATACATCAAGTCCCACTTGATTATGAACTGTTATAATTATATACATATAACGAATTCTAAGACCGCCCGTCCGGGTTTCCCCACTGTGCGCGCCCCTAAATGACCATCATCTTCCAGGGCCTATCATTAGACAACCTGGGCACCTATATCGCAAGACGTCGGGAAGCGGCCATGAGCCTGCGGGGTAGTCAATACCACACCTGGAATCTCCTACCCATCGCAGAAAAATATACAACAATAAGCGCTCCCATGGCCTAGGACTATATCCACCCTACATTCATTAGCCAGGGGCTTCACCTCACGTGCGGACTTCCCCTATGATGTCATTTAGAGAGGTGTGTTTAAACCATTTTATTTATAATATCGAGAATCAAGTAAACCATTATTTATCGGTTTCAGGATTAAGTAAATTATCATTTACTAATATCAATACCATTACCATTTCATTTCCATTAGGGGTGGCCATAGGCCCGAGGCACGCCAAGCCCGTCCAGCCCGCCCAATAAAAAAATAGGGCTTGGGTAAGGTGAATAGGCCCGCAGAGCGGGCCTGGCAAAATTTTATAGGCACGATTTTTTTTCGGGCGGGCTTGGGCATGAGTTCTTAAGCCCGATGAGGCCCGGCCCGGCCCGAGGCCCGAAAAAATATATATATATATATATGGGGGGGGGGGAACTTTTATAAATATAGAAACGTATACCAAGTCTTTTCATGTAGAGTGGAAAACTTTATATATGCACTTTGTAATACATGGAGTTTAAAACAGATTTTTAATTAAAAAAATTGGTCTTTAAATAAAAAAATAGGTATTTTAATTTATAAAAAAATCTTTTAATTAACATAACAAGGCCCGATCGGGCGGGCCTGGGTAAAGAGCCTTCAAATCTGGGCGGGCTTGGGATTACATAATAAGGCCCGATCTGGGCCCGAGCGGGCTTGGGATAGCACTTAATTTTTCAAGCCCGGCCCGAGCCCGACCGGGCCTGCCCAGGTCCGGCCCACGGCCACCCCTAATTTCCATTCCACGTATATGTTTCATTTTATTCGAAACCGTTATTATTTACTTTTAGTAACAGATAGAACTTATTATCCAGAGCCATACAATAAATTATATCAATACTACAACCTCAGAGGAGTAAATAAACTCTTCATCATCTCCAAGCATTTTAGGATGCTATTTTAAAACCCCAAGGTTATCATCTTTCGAAGGAATGAAATAACTTTCAATTTATTCTCCAAACTCACCTTTATGGCGTTATGATGAACCACCAAGGTTAACATAGCTAAATCGAACTTTTAAAATCTCCGAACATTCTTTTGGGGTGGTAATATAAACCATCAAAACTAGTATAGCTTAATTAAGCTTCTAAAGTCTCCCGGACATGACACTACATCTCCTAGTTTATATACAAATCAACTAGAAGGAAAAGTGCCCTAACTTCAATAGGCATAACCCCGGAAAAGTCCCCACATAACCCATTCCTAATGTAGGGCACGCAACTAACTCATCTCACACTCTAGGACTCTGAGTTGACTTCATTCAAGAAGGTTCCTAATCCCTATATTTAAAGAAAAGAATTGGAATTGAGTTATAAAATTAACTCAAAAACAGCAGGAAAACGAATCGATTCGCCCAAAAAGCGAATCGGTTCGGACTACTAAACTAACTTTCTGCAATTGACCGAATCGATTCGGCCTTAACCCGAATCGATTCGGGTTATGCAGACCTGCAAATTTCCCTTAGCGAATCGATTCGCCCAAAAGGCCGAATCGATTCGGACCTGCAAATTTGCCAAAAATGGCTACGAAGGGTTATGAACCCTAATTTCTCCAAACTCTAACTCTCTCCATTTATACACATCCAGCAACAATAATCTACCCCAAAACATCCTACATGGTTAATAACAACTATAACCCACAATTTCATCACCAAAAACTAAGATTAGGGCTTAAATCCCATAAATTCCACATTTAAACCATAAATGTAAATACACAACTATCCTACAATTTATGCATCTTAAATCACATATTAGCAAGTATAAAACTTGCCTTAGGGTTGATATCTCAGATTTGTTTGGAGAAGAAGCAATCCCAAATCCTCCATCTTCAAATCTCTCTCTCATTCTCCTCTTTTCTCTTCCTCTTTCCTCTCTATATGTTCCAAACATAAAATGGGAAAAATAAGGGATTTAGAAGACTAAAATCGTGGCTTAGGTTAAAACTCCCAAATTAAATGGTTTGTACCACATTAAAATGACTCGCAAATACGCATATAAGCTAAAACCAGGTAAAAGTGCCCGAAACACAAAAATACAATATGGCACTTATTTTGACTGTCTCGCACCTTCCGAGACCAACTACACCCTCTAAACTGGCATCCGGAAATTTTATAAATTATTTCGAGTTCCAAAATCATTTAAACTAAAAGTCCATTTAAAATACATGACACTACAGACATGCAACCTGATGTTATTTACTTTCACATACAGTAAATATGCATCAATCTAGTAAATATTAACTTTCAATTCATTTAATTAATATTTACTCCAGTCCCCACATTTTATATAATTACCTTATGAGGTAAAATTAGTATAAAATGAGCCTCCTTTAATCGAGGGTTGTTACAGTCAGGGTTTTATAAATTAAAGTACGTCATCGTGGGTGACCCAATATTATTTGTAAAGAAGGGAGATGGATCGTTACGCTTATGTGTGGACTACCGGGAGCTGAATAAAGTCACGATATGTAATAAGTATCCATTACCCAAATTAATGACTTATTCGATCAGTTGAGAGGAGTCGCCTACTTCTCAAAGATAGATTTGAGATCCAGTTATCACTAGTTGCGTATCGAGGTGCAAGACGTGTCTAAGACTGCTTTCTTAATAGGATATGGGTGCTACGAGTTTTGGATTATGCCATTTGGGGTAACCAATGTGCCAAAAATATTTATGGACTTGATGAATAGGGTGTTCAGAGAGTTCTTGGATCAGTTTGTTATCGTCTTCATTGATGATATTCTGATCTATTCCCAAATCGAGGAGGAGCATGTCGAGCATTTACATCGAGTTTTACAGACACTGTGTGAGCATCACCTGAATGCCAAGTTTGAAAAATGTGGGTTCTAGTCACATGAGGTGCAGTTTTGGGGCATATCATTTCGAAGAAGGGGATATCGGTGGACCCGAGTAAGGTGTCAGCGGTGAGGGAGTGGGGACAACCCATGACATCGATAGAGGTGCGCAGTTTCTTTGGTTTACCAGGGTACTACAGACGGTTTATTATGGGATTCTCTAAGATTGAGGGTTCGTTGACTACGTTGACTCACAAAGGTGTACCATTTATTTGGGAAGATGCTTGCTAGTTAGCTTTTGATGAGATGAAGGACATGTTGACTTCAGCACCCATACTCGCACTTCCCAGGGCAGGAGTAGAGTATTTTATTTTCACTGACGCATCCGTTGAGGTACTTAGGGGTGTGTTACAACAGGAGGAACATGATATAGCGTATGATTCCCATAAGCATAAGCCTCATGAGAAGAATTACCCCACCCATGTCTTGGAGCTAGCGGCAGTCTTGCTTGCTTTCCAAATTTGGAGACTCTATTTTCTGGGAGGGAAATTTTTCCTGTTCACAGATCACAAGTCGCTACAGTACTTGTTCACTCAGAGTTATGAATATGCATCAGCGCATGTGGCTTGAATTTATGAAGGACTATCAGTTCGATATCTAGTATCACCCGAGGAAGGCCAACATGGTGGCTGATGCGTTGAGCCGTAGACTAGTGGGGGAGGTGGTTGAGGTGTGGAAGGAAAAATGGAAGGAACTGGGGCATCAGGATTCAGTTGCAAGATCATTTATGTCAGTTATGACCGTTACACCCTAGATTGACACGAGGGTGGTACAATCATAGGTAGCGAATCCGTTTTGTCAGGAGCGAGTTAGGCAGCCATTAGCTAGGGGAGCCAAGTCGTACTACATAATTTCAGAGGGAGGATTATGATTCAATTGGAGGTTGATAGTTCCCAAGGGGGAGGACTTATGACACGCTATGATGGAAGAGGCACATGGGTCCCAATTTGCGAAACGACCTGGAGGACATAAGACGTACAAAGACATGAGGCGACAGTACTGGTGGAGTCGGATAAAGAAATACATTACTGAGTTTGTTTCGAAGTGCACCACATGTCAGCTAATAAAAGTGGACCACCAGAGACCAACATGAGTCGTATAGCCATTGGAGATTACTATGTGGAAATGGGAGAGAATTTCCATGGACTTTATTACTAGGTTTCCTACTTCTCAAAGGGGTCGCGGTTCCATATGGATGATAGTGGATCACTTAACTAAGGTGGCTCAGTTTCTTCTAGTTCGGACTGAATACACTACGAGATAGTATGCCCAAATTTTTATTGTTGAGATAATGAGACTGCATGGGGTTCCATTAGACATTGTGTTCGTCAGGGACAAGATTTTCTTATCTCGATTTTGGGAGAGTTTCTAGAATGCTATAGGTAACGAGTTGAGATTGAGTACGGCTTGTCACCCGCAGATGGACGGGAAGACAGAGAGGACTAATCAAATATTAAAAGATATGCTACGAATGTGTATCCTCGATTTTGGGGGAGATTAGGAGAAGTATCTTCCACTGGTGGAGTTCGCCTATAATAACTCCTATCAGTTCACTATTGGCATGTGCGGCGTTGTACGATAGATCGTGTCATTCACTCGCTTGTTGGTTGGAGGTGGGGGATAATAAGATACTTGGGCTAGAGTTGATCCATGATACTTCAGACAGGATAAAGATGATTCAGAGTCGTATACGGATAGCTCAGGACAAATATAAGAGTTATGGCGATGCTAAGAGGTCCTTTCTGGAGTTTGATGTGGGGGATCAGGTGCTACTTCGTGTATCTCTTATGAAGGGGATAATAAGATTTAGGAAGAAGGGGAAATTGGTGCCAAGGTATGTTGAGCCATTTCCCATCATCGTGTGGATTGGATCAGTGACATATAGACTCAGGTTGTCGGAGCACTTGCACTATATTGATGATGTGTTCCATATTTCTTCGTTATGACGATACGTCTGGGGTGAGTTGGCTTACACTCACATTGCGCTAGAGAAGATAGACTTCCAACCCGATATTTTATATGAGGACAGACCAACTGCTATCTTAGACCATGGTAAGAGGAAATTAAGGTCAAAGATAATGCAGCTTGTACGTGTTCTGTGGGGCCATCATAATGCCGATGAGTTCACTTGGGAGCGCGAGGATGAGATGTGCGAGAAATATCCAGAGTTGTTCGTACCAGGTATTTTATTTTTTCGAATTTCAGGACAAAATTCCATTATTAGGGGTGAAGTATGTAACACCCCGTATTTTTAATGATTTCTTATATCTGGATTTAATGTAAATTAAATTGGGATTAATTAAATTAAATGGGAATAATTAGGTAAGGCTAATAAATATTGATTATCTTGAAAAGGTTTAATATTTATTTATATTGAATATTACTTAGTGAATGAGTAATACTAATAATAAGGAAATATTATAAATTATCGTGAGTGAAAAATACGATAGTTACGATAAATGTAGTGGGGACGCGCGTATCAGTCGTGTTGGAACATAATTTAAGAAATAAAATATAACTTTACTTTTGATATTTCAAATGATCATTTTGAGTGCTCGAATGCATTCAAAAGGGTCGACAGAAAAGTTTACCTGGGGGTTTAGTTTTGGTCCCGAGGCATTTTTAGGCCAAACCGGTACCCAGAGGGGTATTTTAGTCTTTTCAATTTTTGAAGAAATTAGACCCACGAATTTATAAGTGTAAATCAAATTAGGAGTTGGGGAATTTAGGTTTACGTGAACAAAACTAATAGAGGATATCAAGGGAGGAAGAAGGAGAGTCTTGTGAGAGTCCAAAGACTATCCAACACAATTCTTAAGCCAAAATCACCGCAGTTGCGTAGATCGGGAGAAGAGGAACACATCGATACCATCAATTTCGTGGAAATCAGACCTACACACAAATTTGCTGATCTACTGATAATTAAAATATGATCATTGATGAACAAATTGAGAGATTAAATTATGTTATGGGTGGAATTAATGTCAAATTTTAATCCATTATGTAAGATGACGAATTTGATGATCTACTCATAATTAAAATATGAAAAAATGTGAGTTCTATAGAGGTTTTTGATGAAAAATGGTGGAATAGGGTTTTTAGAAGTTAATCTTGAATTACTTCGAATTATATGGTGTTCTTGATAATTTGATGATTATGAAACGTTAAAAATCATGTATATAGGTTAGAATAAGACTTGGTAAGTTTGGTTGGGAGTATGGGATCTTGTAATGATGGTTTGGATGAATAAAAATGGTGAAACACATAACTGTTTAAGGAAGAAGAAGAAAACCTATAGTGGGCGAATTGATTCGGCTCACGGACCGAATCGATTTGGTAGGCGAATCGATTCAGTTCAGGGCAGAATCAATTCAGCAGCTCAGATTTTGACAGATTTTCTCCCTTTTTCTTAAAACTCATGTGAAACAATTGAATTAACCCTTGAGATAATTTTTAAATATAAAGAGAGTTATTTTAAAAATAACAATAGGTCAATATTGGGCTTGAGACTTAATCACATGGGAGAAACTTAAGGGCTAAGATTAATTAGGCATAATTGAGGAATAAAAAACCTAATTTCGAGTATGATATCGTGTCAAGGGAATTTGGCGGGAATGATGACATAGACCAGTAGGGAATGAGTGATATAGGTACTCAATAGACTTAAGAGGCAATTGGTAGCCTTCCAAGTGATGAGAAACACTCGAGCTTAGACAAATAAGAAGTTTCACAGTATGCTAATAATACGTAGGCTATGCGAGAGTATGTAAACTATGTATAGAATATGTTATGGGACACGGGTGTGACATCCCGCCTAATTAAATAAGGGGTGATCATGCCTTCATTAAATTAAAACAGGATTCTTATGTGGATCTTTTTAGCATCATTATCGAATTTTTTTTAAACTTTACTAACCACCTAGTATTCAAAAGGTCGGTGCCAAATTTTATCTTTTTAATTTACAAACCACATGAGAGAAAATACCATAACTAAACCATTCATGGAGTAAATAAGAATCTGAATCAAACATTGAAAGAAACAAATACTAAATAAAACCTCGGTTCATAATCCCATTTAAAAGTCCAACATGAATAATAACCTGAATACAAAACATGACTGACATAAAAGAGATGACTGAGGTGCAACACGCCCAAATGGAATACTGAACTGAACCTTACTATAGGAATGAAGTAACTGAAGTGTCTATGTCCGAAATCCTACAAGCATCCACAAGTGATGTAGCTCCGCGTCCCTGGAATAGATCATCATGTTTGGCGTCCCTGTGGCATGACACCTAAAAGGTTTTGGAAAAGTTTTGCAAGTACGAGTCTGAGCCCAAATTCTTTTGAAAATATTTAGCAAGCATTTAAATTGCAGTTTAAATGAACAGTTATTAGATAAACATGTTAGGTTGCAAACACTCCCTTGAGTTCCTCACCTCTCTTCTATAGTGCGCGCCTAATGTTTCCTGATCAACCCGCCTAGTCATTCTACCTAATCCAACTAGGGAACAATTATCTAATAAACTCCCAATATTTCTAGCTCACCCGTACCGCCCATACAGTACTCTATCGAGTTAATTTATAATAAACCTCTCTATTATGTTATTATTAAACCAAAGTTAACATTTCAAGTATGTGATCATTCAAGCCTTTTCATTATGTATCTCTACTTAATTTCCATTTTAGATATGCACTATCTATCCTTACTACTATGTACACATTAGTAGATTTAGCCTCTTTTGCATATACACTATCCAGTCTCACTACGTCTGCACTTCGTCTTCTTTGTTTCGCAGATGCGTTTTTCACCATTATCACTCACATAACTTACATATTTCTTTATCAAATTTGAAACCAATTATTCCTAAACATTTATACATGCATTAGGATGATTTCCAATGTAAACACAACATCAAAACATTATAATTTTCATTCAAGAATTGATTGAATCATCTAAACCTCAAAAACCCTAGGTTAATGTGTTCTTCAAGTTTATTCATCAAGAAACCCATATTATTTTCATTTTAATCATCCCAAACTTATGATATGAGAAATCTTCCACTAGTCGTTGTCCTACCAGCAAGTAAAATATAAATACATGACAAGCAGATAAAGCTAATAAAAAGACATGATATAGAGTGGTTCGGCTATTAAAATGAGCCTACGTCCACTTTGGTACCACACTCTCATTATATCTATTGTAGTACAGTTTATAATGTCGTAATAGGCGTACAATATAGATGAGAGAAGAGAATACATGTCTGTGGTGATTCCGGGAGTGTCGGAGAGATGACCGTGATGCTGGTGGATAGCCCCCCAAGCTAGACCGAGAGGTGTAGAGAGCGTAGTGGTCTCTGAACTAGGTCTCCGTATTAGAAATGAAACTGGAACCCCTTATCTTTATGTGGGGACCTCTCTTTATAGGATGTGAGTGTGGTGTTCTGTTGTTATGATGGAGAGGGATGCGACTAGTTAAGTGAACAAGTCTAGGATACACTTTGTAGCATGTAAGTCCGCGACATGCAAGTCCGCACCCTGTGGGAGATGAGGCCGCACCATTTAGCATATTAATGAGGGGGTGCGTAACCTGTGGGATATGAGTTCACCTCTATAGTGTATGGATGCAACCTATGTATATAAGGTTACATCAGAGGCTTCGGTGCATCCCTATCATAGCCATTCCGCGGTAAGGTCCAATATTTTCCGTATTAATAAGCCCCCAAGTCGTAGTGCCAAGAGATATTGACTGGGGCTGCGGATGAGCAGTCAAGTCCTCTTCTCAAGTTGTCATGGCAATTCAAATGCGACGCTTCATCTTCCCGTGGCATGTTATATAAATGGATCCGACCGTGCCCTTCATCATGTTTCCCAAAATTTAGAGAGCAAGTCGAGAGCGACACTGTGCCAGTTCTTCCTTTGAGGTTTCCGAAGAATTTTTTAGTGGCAGCTTGAGGCAGAGGAAGGCGGTTAGAGGTTAAGCAACCAGTGTCTACTGATTTCCATGTAATATTTTGAATCAATGCTTAACTTTTCTTCCACGCTTCATGGCCTTTAACCCATAATGAACGAATTAAATGTTTGCAACGATAAACAATTTATCTGAATCCATAACAGACAACTAATTCTGGAATGAGGTCTCTTTTAAATAGAACTATCTGCATAGCTATTCGAATCCCTTGAATTTGTGTAGGAACTATGGTTTAAATTGAATTTGCTGATTTAGACTTCGATTTTTAGGTTTCTCCATTTTTTTTTATTTCGTGGGTTAAAACCTTATCACATACTGGCCTTGTTCTTCATGTTTTTCATGTTCTTCGGAAAAACTTTTCAATTCTAGGTTTTCAATCTTTAGGGTTGATAAGTCCCACATTGACTTGTTTGTGTGTCTGGTCACGGTAGGTAGCACGACTTGTGCTCCTTTGTTGCGGCAATTATGTCAATACTTGCAATATTATCCCCTCTGCCCATAGGATTTAGTTTTAAACTGATTGGCCACAACCCTTCATTCTTTAATTATTGGACTATGATAGGTAGAATTCTGCTAGAATGAAATAGATTGCCGAGGCGTGTAGCTTTCACTTGGCAGTAATAATTCCATATGGTTGTAGATTTTAGATTAGGGATGACACTTGGAGTAGTTGGCTGCAACCATTGAAACCTCTTCCCCTTTCTCTTTCAAACTTTTCTACTTGCTTTATGTTGTACTTGTTGTGAACTCTATTTAAGGCTTTTCTGATCATAGTGGTTGCGACACCCTAACGGTGGATATTTTCTATTTTTCAGGACTTGTTGTAGGCCTATGAGTTGGAACCCTCAAGAATTTATAGAAAACTTCTGGAAAAATCACTTCGGCTTCTCTCCACCTGAGATTCCTTCCATTAGGCCTTTGAAGGCTGTAGGGTCCTGTTTTGTTGAAGGATTGCCCCAATTGTGTTATTTTTTACTCCGATTCTGTGAACTCCACCTATTGTAGGGACTATTGTGAGGATTCGTCAATGGAGGATACAAATTCTAGAACCCTTCCTCCCGAAGTTAGGGTTGTAGCGCTTGGGTCCTCCAAGGATAGAGATGAGCTAGTTGGTCCATCAAATAATGCTAAAAGGGCTCCTGCAGCCTTAAATGTTCGTAGTATTATAACTAAAGAATGGGTCAATCAGGTGGCCACGAAATTCAAATTTTCGGATGGGGAAATTCGTTCATCCCCTTCCACGAAGGAAAGATCGTGTTCTGAAGTCTCTAATGATGGACTTTGCTTCCTTTTGCATGCCTTCGTCTATGGGTTGCGGCTACCTGTGCCAGTTCCTGTCAGGAGAATCTTTAGTGCTATGAACTTGGAACCAACCCAACTTGACCCGAATGGCTGGAGGGCTATACTTGACTCGCTGATACTTTGCCTGGAAATGTTCAGTAGACATATAACTCCCGCGGAGTTCTTCCACTTTTATAAACCAAAGGACAACTTCGGCATGTTTGCTTGGTATTACTACTTTTCTCTTCGTAACAATGAAGAGTATTTATACACTGAGAGGCCTTCGAGTGTGAAAAAATAAAAAGGAAAATATTTTTACATCTCTGGAGAGGAATGGTAAATCCATCCAGAGGAGTCTGAGAGAGAGAGATTATACAGGATGTCGCATCAATGGGGGCGACCTTTAAGATTAGGTAGTTGATCTCGATGCAGCATTCTCCGTATTTCATATTTGTACTTATTTTTTTGCAACATCCTATCATACTTTGCCAATCTTACAATTTTTATGCTGCAACATGTAATGATACATATCTTGCACTGCAGCCCTTGATAATCTAAAACTCAATAGCAGAGCAAAAAGGAGAGTTGGGGACGCAGTCAACTTTAGTAACGATTCAAAGAGGTTTTCCCTCTTAGACACCTCAGCCAAGTTCCATCTGTTTGGATATTTACCCAACAAGCACATTACCATGGCCGCGAAAGGTAACTCTAAACCCCTCTTTTTTAATGTATGTGTCTACTGCAGCCCCTATTGAATCCTATTTCTCAGGTGAAGAGATTGATCGGTCACTCTTGGCTGCCCAACTTGTCGAAATGGATGAGGACGTTGTCGTCCTCAATAATGTTGCCAAGAAAGGGAGAAAAAGAAAAAGGTCCAAAGATAAGAATTTCGTGGTAGAGGATCTCAATGTTGGCATTTCTGAGCCAAATATTACTGCTGGGGGTGCTGCAGCTAATCCATCACTGGAGGATGCGGTAAGATATGCTAATATTTGTGACACCGCGGCCAATAGTGATGACCACACAAGTCAAGGTGTCTTTGAAGATGACATAGCCCACAACTGGCTGCAACCAATCTACTTCCCATAGAGATTGTCCATCAGGGTGGGAATAGTCCTATTCAAGTTTCTCTTTCATCTCATCCTTTGCGGAGAGTTATGGTTGTTAATGACAATCTTCCACTTCCACAAAGTCCATCGAGTGCAGGCCCTGATGGTCGTCTGTGGCCTCAGTTGAGGGTTCTAAATCCTCAATGCTCCTGGGATACGACTTCGAGAGCGGTCCACAAGATGAAGAAAGTCGCAGATAATATTGATCTTGATCGTATTGTAGAGGAAGACCATGAACATCTGGAGGAGTAATGTCTCCACAGCCTGCTAAGGGTAAGATCTTAATTGAACTTAAATTTTGGTTATATTTCTTCAAATTAATCAAGTTCACATGTCTTTTAGGCCATAGAGGTTATCATCTCACAGATCACCAAATATGAAGCCTTCTACAAGCTAAAATAGGTTGCGGAGTCTGTACATAAAATTGCCCTTGAAAAAGCCAGAATTTCTTCATTTGAAAATGATAAGATATCAAGTGACATGGCCTTAGAGGTGTATAAGATGACTGCCGATTCCCAAGTTAATGCTGCAGCTAAATATCAACAGACTATAAAGAATAACCTTATAAAGGCTGCGAATGATATAAAAGTTGCCAAAGCACAGGTTACTGAAGCTGCTCAAGTTGATACGGCCTCAAATAAAAAACTCGAGCTAATCCAAAGAGAATATAATGAGATAGAGAAACTAAGAAAATAGAAGGTCTTAGATCATGCTGCAACTATCGCGAAGAAAGACAAGGATCAGGCCGCGGCCTTGATTGAAGCTATGGACAAGGCTATTGCAACATATAAAATTTAAAAAGAATACTTCCTCATGAATAACGAATCTTACCTCCGCGTTTTCCAAGAACTGAGGAATAGGGTCATTAAAAATTTCCCAGAGTCCAAAGAGCAAATCATGTCCTGGAAATTAAGTGATGCAGAGCATGACCAATGTGTGGCTGAAATAAGGGCTTTCGTGGAAGAAAGAGTCAAAAAGATGACTGAAGAGGCTGCGAAAGGTGATTTTCCATAGATTGAGGCTAATAACGATGAAGTTGAGGAAGAAGATGACGCGAGATCTGAAGTCATCTTTTCTGTTATTTTCCTTGCACTATAATATGTGTTTTTTATGAACAATCTTTCAACCTCTGAACTGTTGATTCTTTCAGGTTGCGTCCCTTTTTGTAAACTTGCCTGAATATACTTTTAACCGCATGCTCATTGTACTTTGCATGTTCTGTGGAGCCAAATGAGCTCCCAAGCTGCGATTCCATAGAAAAATGACTTCGAGGCTGTGGCTTGAATTCTTCTGTTTAAAACCTTTTGGTTGGCATAATCGTTGGGCTGCATCCACTAAACTTTCTTGATCCATTTTTATGTTATGTTGTGGCTATATGGCCTTTAATTACTAAACTCATATGGTGTCGCACCCTTTAGCATAGGGATGCATCCTTAATCAATACTAGTACATTTTCTTAGCTTCTTGGTTTGTTTATTTCTCTGTTGTTTATTTTGATTTTTGAATGAATGATGTCTCCTTATATTTGATTACTTGATTGAATAACTTGTAAATATGCTTCTTCAATGGCTAAACTGAAATATAGATATAAGGTAGCGACAACACCTTTGTAGATTTTTCCTCTAAGTAGGATGCGGCATGCTGTATTTTGCCTTTGTATTTTTTAAATTTTCCACTCCGTGGCTATCATTCCCTAAGCCGTGGTGCCAAAGAAAAATGGCTTTGAAGTTGCGTCTTAACTTCTTCAATTTTTCCATCCTTTCCAAGTCTTGATTTCGCAATTCAGAGGTTGCAGCTGGTTTGCAACCCAGCCGCGGCATTTTAGCCATTATAATGTACATTTTTCTTTGCTACATCTTCTAAATGAATAAATGGACTCTTTGATGGTTGTAGCCATATTCATAGGGCTATGGCACCCATCAATCCCACAACATCTTTTTTGTAATTGGTCGCGGCATTTTTGAATGTTTGAATGCCCTTCATGTGAATCCTGTACTATTTTTACTGCCATGTTTTTCTTTGGCCTTAAGCTTTATTGACATGGCTAGATCTAACTTTTGTTACCGTCTCATCCATGCACCGTCGTCTCTTTCGGGAGTTTACCCATACCTTAATAATGTTTTCGGCATGAGATCACCAAGTTAATGATGTTTGTCTCAATCCACCAAGTTAATTATGTTTCCAGCATGAGATCACCAAGTTAATGATGTTTGTCTCAATCCACCAAGTTAATGATGTTTACAACATGAGATCACCAAGTTAATGATGTTTGTCTCAATCCACCAAGTTAATGATGTTTCCATCATGAGATCACCAAGTTAAAATCCACCAAGTTAATGATGTTTCCAGGATGAGATCACCAAGTTAATGATGTTTGTCTTAATCCACCAAGTTAATGATGTTCCATGATTCTTGAATTGGGTTGCGGCCATTTATCCTTTATAGCTTTAATTGGAACCAAATCCAAGTCAATAGTGCAACATCCCTTAGTTGCTTTAATTGGAATGAAGCCACTTTCGCAACTTCTTTCAGTCTCTTTGATTGGGCTATTATCAAGCCCCCCCGGGCTAGGCATTATAAGGCTTCCCCAAGCTAATGTACGTGACATTTTTAAGCCTCCCTAGGTTGATGTACTCATCCCGAAAGATGAGTAGGGGAAATTAGAGCCCTTGAAGTTGATAGTAACATATACCGAAGGATGGTTATCCTTGTGAATATAAGAATATGTCCTTGTACCATGAGTGGCATTGTAAGCCAAATAAGGTTGTATCCCAAATAAGGATCATTCCCGGAATAAATACTATTTCGAGAAAATGAGCCATCTTTCCATTGAAATCTGTTTAAGACGAAGGTCACTCATAAGATTTCTATAAATGGGAAATAAAGAGATATAACATGGCTAGTTATGAAATTAAATCAAGAGATATAACATGGTCATTCATAAGATTTTGTTAGGACAATACAAAATAAGTCTAATTTCATTTATTCATGATATGTATGTTTCAACAGTTGACGTAATAAAATATAAAGCCTTAAATGTTAGGGATATAATGGGCGTTCACAAAACATAAGATAAAAATAGGGAATAAAACTAAGGAATATGAGGAGCCTGTGTCATGTACTATTAGGATGCATCCCTTATGCATCTTTCAAGAATTACTACAGCACTCTTTGCTTCACAAGCCATTTGATTTCATCGTTCAGCGCAAAACATTTGCTATTTCGTGACCATGGTCCGATGAAATTTGCACCAATGAGACCGGATTCTCTTATGGGATGGAGCCTTCATCCTCTCTAGCCATTTTAGAAACTTTTCTTCCTTTATGAATTCAAAGATATCTCCAATCTCATAGAGAAATTGGGTGTAGGACTCAAAGGTTTTCTCTGCCTTCTCCATCTTTTTCCTCTTTTGGTCCAGGGCTGCAGCACCGAGGATAGTAGCTTCTGTAGTTGCGACCACTACGGATTGGATAGCAACTTTGGGCGTCACAATCTCTAGCATAAGAACTCTCTATGTCAAGAAGTTAACATGAGTCTGGAGTGAGGCGTGACTGTCATACAGATGGTTGAGGTGGTTGTACAACTGAGCAATCTTACTATTTATTTATATGCTTTGACTGGACTCTCCCTTCATTTTCTACTTTGTTAGTCTCTAAAACGTATATAATCTGAGACAAAACTAGCATAAGTGAGTAATCATAGAATATAGGATAAACCAAGTATAAATCTGGGATGCAACGTATAAATCGCCGTGACGAGTAAGGTACATATGTGAACTATCGCTGCCCTTGAATGGAATTAACCAAGGTTGAACTTGAGGCCACTTGAGCCCATACCCTGATGATTTGAAGTTGCCGCAAGCCAAATGTACTAATAGGGGATGCAGCAAGAGGGCAGTTGAACTACCAGGTCGCATCCCTACTTAGTCAGGAAGGAGCAATCCTCGAATTTGAACCCAAAAACTGAGTTTTTCACAAGAAACACATGGAGATCATGCCTACTAGGTTCTATCCTGGACATAACAACCTTTTGGTGCACAATAAGGCACAATCAGAGTGGGAAATCCTGTATCATAAGCTGAGAAAGTAGCAAATGAAAAAATAGATTTCATCCTTAGTTGCTCACCTTTACGAGCTATTGTCTTATACCCTTTTCAGCGTTATCTTGGTGAGGTAACATCATCGGAGTATGTAAAAATAGATCTAAGGTCATAAAAAGGAGACCCAAGAGCAGACATGAATATGTGCGATACCCTTTTGAGGGTGTGTGTACAAAATATGAGTTCAATAACTGAAATCCACCCATGAGATAATGATCCAAAGGATCCCCATGAATAAAATAAGGTGTCTAAGAACCCATAATATAGAGAAATAAGATTGAAATACCTCATTCCCACAGATGGAGCCAGATTGATGATACGGGAAATCATCCACTTATCATTCTCGTACCAGCGAGTCAAATATAAATACATGATAAGCAAATAGAGATAATAAAAAGAGATAAAAGACATGATATAGAGTGGTTCAGCTATTAAAATGAGCCTATATCCACTTTGGTGCCACACTCTCATTATATCTGTTGTACTACAGTTTACAATGCTGTAATAGGTGTACAATATAGATTAGAGAAGAGAATACATGTTTGTGGCGATTTCGAGAGTGTCGAAGAGATGACCGTGATGCCGGTGGATAGCCCCCAAGCTAGACCGAGAGGTGTATAGAGCATAGTGATCTCTGAACTAGGTCTCCGTATTAGAAATGAATTTTAACCACTTATCTCGAGGTGTGGACCTCTCTTTATATGAGGTGTGTGTGTTGTGTTGTTGTAATGATGGAGAGGGATGTGGCTAGTTAAGTGAACAAGCCCGGGACGCACCTTGTAGCATGTATTTCCGTAACATGCAAGTTCGCACCCTATGGTAGAATAGGCTGCACCCTTTAGCATATAAAAGAGGGGGAGGGGGGCTCACCCTGTGGGATATGATGCCGCACCCTATAGTGTATAGCCACAACCTGTGTATATAAGGGTGGATCAGAGGCTTCGACGCATGCCTATCATAGTCATTCCGTGGTAGGGGATTATATTTTCCCTATCACAAACCCTCTAATTTCTTATTGCCAACATCAAGGAATATATCTACATGTAATTCCTACTTCAATTCATGGATTTCAGCCACCTAAATACATGTTCAATCTTCCAAAGATATGAAATCAAACCCTACTCTACATGGGTATTATAACATCCTTATAATAAACACAATTTAAACACCTGCCTCTCAATATAACGTCTAAAATTCATTGGTATGATGACATGGATGTTCTCTCCTCGCTTCGATTTTGGTTCCAGTGCGTTCGGGGCAAAAAATGGTGCAGGAAGTTTGGTTCTGTCCTCCTCTTCCTCTCCCATGGCCTACCTTCTTATAGCTTTGTGGTAAACTTATCCCCTCATCTCTAATGGGCATCTATAACTTGCAATTTTTGTATTTCTCTAAACCAAAAACTCTTAAATGACCAAAACTCCCTTAAACGGCACCGAGTTGGTCTAAAATATCTCGGGACCCAAACTATACACCCGATAATACTATTACAACTATTTCGACACTTTTTGAACCAACCGTGACTTAAAAATCACCATCCGAGTCACTTTATAAAATCATCTTATTTCCATCTCAAAATATGACACAATTTAAATTAACATCTCCCGAATTAATTTAAATTCTAAATCACCAAATTAAATAGATTCTCCGAATTAAATAAATCTTAATTCACCGATTTAATTAAATTCTAAATCACCAATTTAATTAAATTATATATTCTCTAAGAACACGGGGTGTTACAACGGGATTACCTTAATTGAATGTATATACATAGGTTGTGTGAATACCTAATGTGTGTCTAGTTACGTGTATGGCATACCTACGTTGCTTGTTATCGTGAGAGGTTCAGAAAGGGGATAGTATTTTCTTGATGAGCCATATTTACGGATTTTTATTTGTACCTCAGAACACAGAACTTAGGAATGACCACCACTTACGTGAACGAGGGTGTGACCGATCATTTGGGTTCATAGGTATGTACGTAGACCAAAGGTCTAGGACTATGTTCGCCTCCAATATGTTTGATTTATATTTATGGTTCGAGAGTGATCCTGGACCACTAGTCCTCTATTTTTTACTTGATGTACCGGGACTTGATAGCAGACCATGAATGCACCGCTGATCAGCCTAGGAGTGTTATATTAGTATATATATATATATATAATTGGAGTGACAAGTATATATATACTTGTGATTTGATTCTACTGTTTGTGCTTAGTTTATGAGAAAGATTGTGATATCTAAATTAATCTAAATATGTGGGAACTTAATCCTAAACGAGGAATTCATAAATGTCTAATCGACATAGAACTACAGTAGTTGTTGTATGGGTAATACGAGATATCACAAAGAGTTAGAAGGTTTGGTGGAATATTTGACTCGAACTATTTAGACCTGGTAGAATAACTGAAATGGGATAGGATTATACGTTAGGCGTGCACACTAGTTGAGGGGTGAGGACCTCAAGTGAGAGCCATTAAACTGACATGTAAATAATATCTGATGATTATGCATTTTAAATACTTGCAAATATTTTTAAACCATTTTACCCGGGCTATAACCCATTTTCCAAATCTATTTTGTAAAAACCATTTGAGGTGCCCAGCCATAGGGAGGCCCAACTTAAGAGTTCATTCTCATTTGACGTTGCTACAGTTATTGTGGACAATTGCAGGAACTATTTGATAGACGCCTCCATTCATTTCAGATATGATGCATCCTTTCATTTACCTCAGTTGGGCATGTCGCCCATCTTCTATTAGTAGTTGTTTCCAGAGACATTGTACTTTATTTATTTTAGTTGTGGATTTTTTTTGAGATATTTCCACCTCAAAACATAACACAATTTAAATTAACATCTCCCGAAATAATTTAAATTCTAAATCACCAAATTAAATGGATTCTCCAAACTAAATAAATCTTAATTCACTGATTTAATTAAATTCTAAATCACCAATTTAATTAAATTATATACTCTCCAAAACTACGGGGTGTTACATACTTCCCCCCTTACAAAGGTATTTCATCCTCGAAATTCGGCTAAGATTCATACTCCAAGGTATCTATGCTACCTTAATCATATACACTTAAGATCGTTACATATGTTACTACTACCCCTTATTGTGAGTAATAGAAAACAATTCAACTTCCCAGGGCGCCCATACACCCTATATCCATGCATAACTGCACAACTGGTACATGACTCCACTAGTCTCAAATTTTTAACATAGCCATTATCCCTCAGATATAACTATATAACCGAACCATCACTAAGATACTAAACCCATGTCCTACTATCCAAACACCTTCCCACTTCTAATGTTGAGCTAAGTTTCATGCGTGGATGTCTCGCAAAGTGAAATCCAAACAAGGAACGTCCCTAATACACTACTACTTAACATTATCAGTCGTCGAGGTCCGTTAGGTCCTCAGTCCAAAACATGTACCCCCAAATTTTTGTTGACTAACATAAAAGTATACTCATCATCTATCATGTTACAAAATACTAAATACTACAGGACGCCCTTCCTATCACTCGGTGCTCGGCGCTAAACCAATAACGAGTTATATCTCTCCGCTTGACAATGACCCATTACCCTGAATCACATCCGTAGATGTCCCTACTCAGCAGGATCAATATACAGTACCAACTCATACTTTCAAGTCTACTACATAATATATTATAACATATATACACATATATGTAGGCTCGACTCTCTTTCAGGTGATACCAAGAAAAATTAATCATACGTAGAAGCAGCGAACAAAAGATCTCACTATCACAATCTACGATCGCTCATTCCATCACTAACTAGAAAAGACTCATCAATTTGTATTCTCTATTCTCAATACTCTCGAAGGCAATAAACTAACATGTAATGCAACTATCCTTTTTTTTTGTACACACTATCTCTCTCGTAGGTGACACTAAAAGCCCTGCTTTCCCACAGTAAATAAATTTAATGTAAGGTTAAAACCACCAACACACCCCGTAACCTGAATCACACTCGAATTATAGTATTTAAAATTATATATAGTGACTCACTCATGTCACCCATATAAACCCCATACTCATAAGGATGAAACAAAAATATAGTCTCCATTTCATTTTTTCCTTACCCAATCATCGGAACGCAACTCTCGCGCCGAAACTGACCCACGATCTATTTCAAATGTTGTACCTCTAGGATCTCATCCTATAGTTTCCCCTAACTTTCCTTGGGGTGATACTTCTTCCTTCATAGCCTACACTCCCCCAAGTGAAACCTCGGTCTGAACATCTCTCAGCCTCTGATTTTGGCCCTATTGACCTCCCCCATTGTTCCTTTGGTCCTAACGACCCGAGGAACTGAATGCTATAGCTTCTGAGGACCTTTCTAGTCCTACCTGAACCCACTATTTTCAGGTTGAAAATCTCTGGGCCTAGCTCTCTTTGCCTAATTTCTTTGTCAAAAATCTCGCTCCTCCTGTTGTTGTGCCCCACTGGCACCGTTCCCATATACTTCCTAGTCTGACTTGTCTCACTTTCTCGCTTTAGACAAGTTCACTACAGGTGGCCCTACACTCCACACATAGGACACCTTTATGTGCCATTCCTTTGTTTCGGGCCCCACTGGTCCTGTCGGGGTGTCCTTCGCTGGAGCACGGTAGTTGTGACCTCAATTGCTACCCCCATTGTCTCATTGGATTCACTACCATATGGAACTCGTTATTGACCTCGAAGGCCACGATTAAACCCACCATCACTCGATAGAGATTAAACTGTTCCAAATCATATAAATGGGTCCCCTATGAGAGTGCGCCAGTAATCAATCATTAAACTTGTTTAATTAGATTCGAATTTGTAATCACAAAAACCCAAACTCTTGCAAATAAATATGATTGATGAATTAAATAAATTCAAGCATGCAAAGCAATCACAATATGAGAAAAAATCCCCTAAAGGGGAAAAACCTTTTTTTATTTCACTATAATTCATAACACATACAATTACAGAAAAATATAGTGACACACGAATACCCGCATGGGTCCGTTCGGCTTAGTCAACAAGAGATCCCTCAAGATCTCCACGTCAACAATGTAGAACAACCTTCTTCTCCACAAGAATACTCGAGATGAGTAGAACAATCAATATTGGGTTTATAAGGATTCACATATTTATTTGGGAAGTATTTGTGAATAAAAAATGGTTAAAAACCATGAAAGTTGAAGTCTGAAAAACGCTATAGTTCTGCTAAAAACGGAGGTGCCAAAGATTTAAGAAATGTGCATGCAGAAGACTGCTATTTATACGAAAATAGAGGCCTTGCGTTGCTCGAATGACAAGTCGCCTTAAGTTTTGTTTTATATAAAGCGTGTTAAACCACTCCATTTTCATTAAGAAGACCTGGCGTTTTTCATTATGCACTAATTATTATTCGGAAGAACACTTTGTCTTCTTCGTTTAAGTGTTCAAATCCTTTGTTTTCAATTCACAAAACATCCTAATCTTTTACTGAATTATTTTGGAACCCAAGATACATCTTTGCTTGAGTTTCTCTTGAATGGAGGATAACCTACTGCTTATTAGGTTCCACTTGAGGGAGGTAATGTGATGACTGACTGCGCATTACTAGGAAGTGCTCGTGGGTGTTCTTGGTCTGACTGAACTGTGGTTTGTATGGAGTTGCTACAGAATTCCATTGTTGATTTTTGTTGCAGCCAATGTGGGTGTACTGTGGTTAACCCATTGCAGATTTCACTTGTAATCATTGTTAGTATTTTTTGTGAAATAAAAGGTTTTACCTGAAAGTTTTTTTTTCCTGAAATCTGTGTGTTAGCAATTTATTTATGATTGCTTGATTTATCCACACGTAGTTGCATGTTTTAGGGATGAATAATTTTTTTTTTTAAATTGACTACAATTAAATAAGATTAAATTACAAATTTGTGAAATTATTTAAAACAGTATCACACCGCACTTTCTGAAATTGGTATTAGAGCTTATTTAAGCGATCACCATTTTTACAAATTGGTATCAGAGCAGGTTTCACTAATTTAGTATGAATTTCTTTTTTTCGTAAAAATTTGTGTGATATTGATTTTTTTGAAAAATTGTCGCAATGTTTTCAAATGAAAACTTATATAATTGGTTGTGAATTTTTTATGGGTCTAATTATGCCTACTGGAAGCCGACATTAAATCGCATTTAAGAGCAATCGACTACAGAGTTTGGGTTGTGTGTGAAAGAGACTGGACTCCCCCCACTGCCACTGTAGAAAATGTCATTAATTTAAAACCTGTGTCAGATTGGACTGATGATGAGTTTAGGCGGAAAACTTTTAATTCACGAGGACTCAGTGCAATTTCTGGTGCCATCACTCCGAGGAGCTTCAACATATTATGACAAGAACCACATCTAAAGAAGCGTGGGATGTGTTACAACTTGCCCAAGAAGGCTCAAATGCGGTCAAAGATGCTAAACTTCAACATTTAACTACTTCATTTGAAACAATTACCATGCTTAAGACTGAGTGTTTTGATGATTTTACGTACGTTTGTCTGATGTTATTAATACTAGTTTCGATCGTGGTGAGCACATCCTTGATGCATGGGTATTTAAAAAGATTTTAAGATCACTGCCTAAATGTTTTATCCCTAAAGTGACTATTTTAAATTCCTTAGGCAATTTGAGTCGTCTAAAATTAGAAGAGCTAGCAGGATACCTTCAGACATATGAGATTGACATGTTCCCCGACACTGTCAAACCTAAGGATAGAGGGATAGCACTTAAAGACCAGTTTATGAAGGGAAAGGAAGTGTCCACGACTGAGAAGAAAAATATAGTGAGATTTTGTGTATCCGAGTCTGAGGATGAGTCTGGTTTTGATACGGCCATGCTTGCAAAGAATTTCAAAAACAATTCTCAATTTTTCAAAACAAAATTCTTCCAATAAATACTTTTTTGAGAAAAAAAAAGATGAGGCCAAAGAGAGCGGTAAGAAGGAGGGTGAGCAAGAGAATGAGGAAGAAGAGAAGTATATTAAGTGTGATGGTAGCAGACATAGAGCATTTGAGTGTTCCACTATGCTAAAGAGAAATGGGAAGTAGATTGCCATACCATCCACTCTTAGCTATAGTGAGGATGATGTGAGAGATTCTGGGGATGAGTCGTCACATGGAATGTGTGTTGCATTTTCTGCTAGTCATGTGAGCACATCCAATTTGTCTCACAATGATGAGGACACTTGTGCACGTGAGACCCCCGAGGAGGATTTAAGTGTTTCTAGCGATGGTGAGAGTCAGTGCACTAGGGAGGGTGATAGTGAGCTCCAGATTGCATTTAAAGATTTGTATTCCGAGGCCTTAAAGATGAAGAAGTTGAATAAGGAATTAGGTCTTAGGGTGATTGATTTGGAGAGAGAGATTGATAGTTTGCAGGTTTTGATCCATCGGCAAGTCAACTAGAGAAGGTGAAAATTTCTTTGAGTGAGGAGTTGATCGTCACGAATCGGGAGAAAAGTGAACTTATATCTAGTATGTCATAATTAGAGAGGGACCTTGAATGTTACCATGAAGTAAAGGTCACTATAGAGGATATATCTAATAAGGTTGGAAATATGCTCCTCGGTCCCTCTTTGGGTAATGTTAAGAGATGAGGAATAGGTCATGATGCCGCATCCACTTCACATGCTGCAATCGAGTCGGTTCCTGAGTTTATGGTTGATCCATATGGATCTCAACCCAACCTACCTAGGCATCCCATACCTGATAGGAAAGTTCTCTATAGACATTTTTAAAGAGGTGTACCTAGGCATGTTTATGTTTCCACACATTACAAGAAGAAAGGATACCTTAGAGAGTTTTGTTTTAAGTTGGGTAATGTGTCACGTTTTGCTACTACACGTGTTCACACACACTCACCCACACATGATGCTCTCGATGACTACGTGAGAGAGTTTGCACATATTAGGGAGCAGGTAAAGTTTTTAGTCAAGACTTCACATGAATTGAAGGATGTTTTTCATACGATGTCACCACCTTTGGAAAACTCCACCGCACCTACTGGTTGAGGTTTAGACTTGTTTTCTAGCATATGATCATTTTCATGATCATATTTTATGCCTATTTCTAGTGTGTATCATTTTTGTATGTATATTTTCCATTTTTGATATATTTTTCAAAAAATCAGAGAGATTTTTTTTAAAAAATTTTGGGAAAATACAAAATGATTTTCACTTTTTTTGAGAAAAAAAATTAAAAAAGCCAAAAATATTTTATTTTGAATTTTTTTTGGAAAAAGACAAAAATATTTTTGTATTTTGTTTTACACCGTTTATGAATGGACATTTAGGATGACCGAGTCACAATTTCATTCCATATCCATGTGATGATTTGATAGTGTTTTATTATGCGTCATCATTTCATTTTTGTGCATTACAATGTATGGAGTCATTGAGATGTTTTAAGTTGATTACTACCTACATGTTTGACTCATAACTTCCTTTAATGCAAACTTGCACATATTTTTTTTATTATTGTACTTGTCTATCACATATTAGTCAGAGTGTTGTCATCTCAATTATGTCTTTAAAACGAACCATATGCGATAAAACTTGAGAATGAAAGTAGTGCATGTAAGAACAGTTGCTTGTGAGGAAGTTTTTTAATTTGTAAAAATGATGCGTGCACGGGAAAGGGCTGTGAGTGAATAATTTTTTACGTCGTGAAAGCCACCGTGTGAAAAGAGCCTGAAAAAAATGAAAGACAATAAAAAGATAAATATGCCAAAAGGGGTCATTTAGTTTAGATCACCTCATTTGAAAAAATAAAGATTTCTTATTTATGAGGGAGATTGGTTGGAAATAAATCAATGGATTTGCACGTCCTGACAATATCATGAAAAAGCATTACATAGTTTTAGACGTTATTGGTGTGAGAATCATTCTTGACTTTGATGTGTTGATGGATTGAGTCGATGTCATTTGAATTCAACACTTTTGACACCTAAGGATGATTCTGAGTTCATTCGTTAGGAGTATCCGTATTCATCGTGCACATATGTTATGCGTGATTGCATTGATTTTTCTATCGAATATATTCACACCCATTCATTATGTTTCCATGATTTGGTTGTCTTAGTGTAAATTCATGGTGTGTGATTTTTGTTTAATTATTTTTGTATTTTTTTGAAAAAATTTGAAAAAATAAAAATAGATTGTGGAATACTTTTGAGTATCTCTTTATGATTGTAGTTGTTTACTTTGCTTATCGTGACAACTCCATGTTTGTTTTGTTTATTCGTTTCCATGTTTATTTCAGACAAATAAAAAGGGTGAGAACGAATTATGATTTTATGGGGGAGTTTTATATTATGGGGGAGATTTGAGATTCGATATTTGTTTTTGAGTTATGTTTATCTCATTTCAAACTCGATACGCCGTGAAGGTATTTTCTTTGTCTCATGTGTGTAGGTACAAAGATTGAAAATCATTGGTTTGCACACCCTGATGAGAAAAGCATGAAGATTTGAAGTTGAAAATTTTTAAAGAAAAAGTTTTAGATTTTTATAGGAATTTTGATTTGATAATTCAGATGTTTTTATTTTTTACCGGTATAGACATAGGGGAGATTACGGATTTTGGGAAAAAACCAGTTTCGGGTAAAACCTTTTATTTCACAAATAATACTCGCAATGTTTACAAGTGAAATCTGCAATGGATTAACTGCAGTAAACCCACATAGGCCGCAACCTAAATTAGCAATGGAATTCTGTAGCAACTCCACACGGACCACAGTTCAGTCAGCTGAGGAACACCCACAATCCCTCCCTATTGACGCGTAGTCAATCATCCCAGTACCTCCCTCAAGTGTCACCTAATCAGCAGTAGGTTATCCTCTCTATAAGAGAAACTCGAGCAAAGATGTATCTTGGGTTCCAAAACAATTCACTAAAAGATTGGGATGTTTTGTGAATTGAAAACAAAGGATTATAACCCTTAAACGAAGAAGACAAAGTGTTCTACCAAACAACAGTTTGTGAAGAATGAAAAACATCAGGTCTTGTTAATGAAAATGGAGTGGTTTAACACGCTTTATATAAAAAACTTAAGGCGGCGTGTCGCTCGAACGAGGAGGGAAGTCGCTCGAACGAAAAGGCACTATCACTTGAACAACGTATGACGTGAGATGGCCTGGTCGCTTGAATGACTATATAGTTCGCTCGAACGACCCTTGAAAAAAATAATTTTTTATTTCGATAAAAAAATTCTACCTCAACACTTAGAAGATTTATTTTTGACAAAAAGTAACACCTCAACCGTTAGAAAATATTTTAGAAAAATATCCCAACACTTTTAAATGAACCGTTAAGTAACCAAAATACATCCTTACCAAAATTCATCTCGTGGAGGCTTGAATGTTGAAGAACCATTGATATTCGGATCCGTCTTTGTGTGTCTTCAAACTTTAACTTTTTCTTCGACGGTTTGTAGTGGTACACGACATACACTAATGTAAACAGGACTTATAAATATGTCCTTACACCTTACTAAGTATAACCTCCTATGGTGTTTCCCTGTCACCGTTAAATCTAGTCTTGCTCTTTGAATAAATTCTCTCACACTTTTTTCTCTCTCCTCATGTAAGCATTTGTAATCTTACCAATGTATGACTTTGACGACATCTACACTAGTCGTCTTAGACGAATTTTCTATTTACTCTTTAGTATTCTACCTACGAGTCCTTTATACACTTATAGACCCCGTCTTTATTATCATTCATATCCCCTTTAGCGGTTATGATGTTCACTAAACATGTCAACTTCTCTTTCACTATTGGCCCCTACCTGGACTTCTTGTGATAAGTTCAAAATTTCATTCGCATCTCTGTCTGGTTAGCAGATGGATGATCTTATGGTCAAACAGAACCCAAAATTTTCATTTAATCCCATATGTTCCCCTATATGTAATGACTGGCTCTCATCACTCAACGTTGCCCCTATGAGCTAAACATTTCTCCCGAAATCAAATCTTGGGTGTCGCTGCACTCCATCCTACATAATTGTCATTGGATTATAATTTCGTTAGCTTAGCACACTTCCTCCCTTACCCAGATCCTTACAAATGACTCACCAAAAGAGTCCTTTAAACTTTTTGCTTGCCAACTGCACTGTGTGAATCTAAAGTTGTACTATCGTTATCTACGTCAGTGCTTAGGGAAACTATAGTTTTCGAGTGACTATCCTATTATCTCTTGTCTGAACAATAATCTTGGTGATTTCTATCGCAGTCACCATTTCTATAATACTCCATGTTTTCTGCTGAGCCTCTTATCCTATAATCCTTCTAACGACCCTCACAGGTCGTCCTATCATGTTTAGTGTACAAAGACCAACCGAACTCGTATATGAATCGCATCAACTACACTTAATAGCGAGAAAACGTAAATCGCATACATAGAGGAATACAACAATCCTATGATAAGGCTCTATATCAAAGAATGCTAGGCCGAAATGTAAAAGGCAGTACTGATCCTAAGGACACTAGAACATGATGCTCTGATACCATCTATGACACCTCGCCTAATTAAATACCAGGTGACCAGGCCTTTATTAAATTAAAATAGGATTCCCATATGGTTCATTCTTAGCATCACTGTCGAAAACTTTTTAAACTTTACTAACCACCTAGTATTCAAAAAACTAGTGCCAAATTTTATCATTCATTGGACAAATAAATAACCAAGAAGAAACTAAATAAATAATTCACCACATGTAATATCTAAACCAACACACAATAAATGAATGAATTATAAATATTACCGAATAAGCCATCGGCTACAGCTAAACCAAATAAAATCCAATAGTAACAACCAAATCCAATACAAGCCTGAACTGAGATAATAATTCTGAAAGGGACAACATGCCCAACTGAAACTGTAACAGAAATAGATTCCTACATGCAAGAAAATACCATAACTAAACCATTCACGCAGTAAATAAGAATCTGAATCAAACATTGAAATAAACCAATACTGAATAAAACCTTTATTTATAATCCCATATAAAAGTCTAACATGAAAAATAACCTGAATACAAAATCTGACTGACATAAAAGAGATGACTGAGGCCAAGACGCCAAAATGAAATACTGAACTGCATCCTACTCTACGAATGAAGTAACTAAAGCGTCTATGTCCAAAGCCTGTAAGCATCCACAAGTGCTGTAGTTCCGCATCCATGGAACAGATCATCCTGTTTGGCGTCCCTATGGCTGGACACCTAAAAGGTTTTGGAAAAGTTTTGCAAGTACATGCCATAGCCCAAATTCTTTTGAAAATATTTATCAAGCCTTCAAAGTATAGTTTGAATGAACAATTATTAGATACACATGTTAGGCTGCGAACACTCCCTTGAGTTCCTCACCTCTCTTCTATAGTGCACACCTAACGTTTCCTACTCAACCCGCCTAGTCATTCTACCCAATCCAACTTGGGCACAAGTATTTAATAAACTCCCAATCAGTCTAGCTCACCTGTAATGCCCATACAATAATCTATCGAGTTAATTAATAATTTAACTCTCTATTACGTTGTTATTAAACCAAAGTTAACATTTCGCATATGTGCTCATTCAAGCCTTTTCATTAAGTTTCTCTACTTAATTTCCATTTTAGATATACATTATCTATCGTTAATACTATTTACACATTAGTAGATTTAGCCTCTTTTAGATGTACGCTATCCAGTCTTACTACTATCTCGCATAAGTAGATTAAACATCGCTTTTATATATACACTATCTAGTCCCACTTCTATCACACTTAAGTAGATTAACATTATTTAGATATACACAAACAAGTCTCACTACTATCATGCATAAGTATATTAAACATCCAGGAGTATATATATGTCACACTATATATATATAATAATGAAGCATCTCCCAAACTGGTCATAACAATGAGCACTCGCATACTCTGCTATCAGTCCAAATACCTCTCGTACCTAATCATGGACTATCAGTTCAGAATGTCTCCTCGAACCATCAATAAATAACAAGAAATGGAAGTGAACGTAGTTCTAAGCCTTTGGGCTATGCACATACCTAATGTACCCAAACAAAATGTCGGTCCCACTAATACACGGCACATAGTGAGCCACCATAAGTTCTATGTTCTGAGGAACAAATCCAGAACTCCCTGGAATCGGTAAGGTGGAATCGCCCACTGCGCGAAAACCTCCATGATAGCAATCATCGTAGGTATGTTAAAACACATATGAAAGAGCATCATAGGTATACACACAACCTAATCCATATGTCATACATAAGCATACCCACAACCCATGAATATCATCTATATAGGTATACGCGCCACCTAAACATAATCCCTATAGTTATACACTCAACCTATAATAATTATCCGTATAGGTATACACTCAACCTGGATTATACACTCAACCTATAAACATAATCTGTATAGGTATACACTCAACCTATAAACATAATTCGTATAGGTATACACTTAACCTATAATAATAATCCGTATAGGTATGAACTCAACCTATAAGCATAGTCCATACGTAGTATTTATTACTCGAATTCTCACCGTACATTCAATTTACGAATATTCTCACTATCGCATTTAATGGAGTATCGTTCTCTACTCTAAGGGTCTTAGACACCCTCAGTTTATTTCAGTAGCTAAGTATTCCTTACCCTACTAGTCTATACAATAATCTCACTCCCGCTTTTCTGTTATTATGTCCTCATTCTCTCGAATTAATTACATTATCATTAATCTCGTTTGATCATCGTCTTATTTCTCTCGATACGACTTAGTCCCATAAACCTATCATGGTCTACTGAAATATATATTAAATCCCTTATTATATTCTAATTATGTTCCCAAAATTTTCCTTGTAACGATTTATGAGTTCTAGGATTTAAAACGGAAATTTAACATTTTTCTGGGAACCGAACCGATTCGCCTCTGTTCCGGATCATTTCGACCCACTGCACTTCATCTTCTTCATTTCCTAGACACGTTTTTAACCATTATCCCTCACATAACTTACATATTTCTTCACCACATTTGAAACCTATTATACATAACCATTTCTACATGCATAAGGATGATTTCCAAAGTAAACACAACATCAAAACATTATAATTTTCATTCAATAATGGAATGAATCATCTAAACCTCAAAAACCCTAGGTTTATGTGTTCTTCGAGTTTATTAATCAAGAAACCCATATTAATTTCATTTTAATCATCCCAAACCCTCTGCTTTCTTATTACCAACATCAAGGAATATATCTACATGCAATTCCTACTTCAATTCATGGATTTCAGCCACCTAAATACATGTTCAATCTTCCAAAAACATGAAATTAAGCCCTACTCTACATGGGTATTATAGCATGCTTATAATAAACTCAATTTAAACACTTGCCTCTCAATAGATGGTCTTAAATTGGTTGGTATGATGGCATGGATGTTCTATCCTCGCTCCAATCTCGGTTCCTTTGTGTTCACGGCAAAAATGGTGTAGGAAGCCTGGTTCTCTCCTCCTCTTCCTCTCCTATGGCCTCCCTTCCTTTACCTTTGTGTTAACTGTAGCCCCGCTCCTCTAATGGATATATATAACTTTCAATTTTCGGAGTTCTCTAAACAACAAACTCTCGAATGACCAAAACGCCCTTAAACGGTGTCGTGTTGGTTTAAAATCGCCCCGTGACTCAAGCTATACACCCGGGAGTACTATTCTGACTATTTCGACAATTTCGGAACCAACCATGACCTAAAAATCACCATTCGAGTCACTTTATAAAATCATCTTATTTCCACCTCAAAATATGACATAATTTAAATTAACATCTCCTGAATTAATTTAAATTCTAAATTACCAAATTAAATAGATTCTCTGAATTAAATAAATCTTAATTCACCAATTTAATTAAATTTTAAATCACCAATTTAATTAAATTCAATATTCTCCAAAAACACGGGGTTTTACAATGGGATTACCTCAATTGAATGTATATACATAGGTTGTGTGAATACCTAATGTGTGGCTTATTACGTGTACGACATACCTATATTATTTGTTATTGCAGGAGGTTCGAAAATGGGACACTCTTATCCTGATGAGCCATCTTTGGGGATATTGACTTGTACCTCAGAACATTGAACTAATGGATGAGCACCACTTGTGTGAATGCGGCTATACGCGGTCATTTGGGTCTGTAGGTGTGTGTGTGTAGCCAAAAGTCCTAGGACTATGCTCGCCTCCAATATGTGTGATTTGTATTTATGGTTCGAGAGAAATTTTAGACAATTAGTACTATATTTTTTACGTGATGTACAGGGACTTGATAGCAGAGTATGCATACACCGCAGATCAGCCTAGGAATGTTATATTAGTATATATATAATTAGAATGATATGTATATATATACTTGTGATTTAATTATGCTGTTTGTGCTTAGTAGGTGATAAAGATAGTGTTATCTAGATTAATCTAAATCTATGGGAACTTAATCCTAAACGAGGAATTCATAAGTCTCTAATAGACATAGAGCTACAGTAGTTGTTTTATGGGTAATACGGGTGATCACAAAGAGTTAGAATGTGTGGTAAAATATTTAACTCAAACTAGTTAGACGGGGTAGCATAACTAGAGAGAGCTAGGAATATATGTTATGCATGCACACTAGTTGAGGGGTGAGGACCTCAAGTGAGAGCTGTGGTACTAACATGTATATAATATCTGCTGACTATGAATTTTAAATACTTGCAAATATTTTTAAACCGTTTTACCAGGGATATGACCCATTTTCCAAATCTATTTTGTAAAAACCATTTTAGGTGTCCATCCACAAGGAGGCCCAGCTTAGGAGTTCATTATTTTTTGACGTTGTTGCAGTTATTGTGGACGATTGCAGGACCTATTTGATAGACACCTCCATTCCTTTCAGATCTGATTCATCCTTTAATTTACCTTAGTCGGGCATGTCGCCCATCTTCTATTAGTAGTTGTTTCCAGAGACATTGTACTTCATTTATTTCAGCTGTGGATTTAGTTTGAGATATGGATTAGTGTATTGAGGTTTCAGACTATAATGTTAATTCTAGTCATATCTTATTTGATTTATTCATTTCGTTATTTATGATGTTGGTTAATTAGAATGGTGAATATAATGTTCAATTATTTAATTATTTTAGATCATTACCTGTTAATTATAAAAATAAAATTTGACACCAGCTTTTCATATACTAGGTGTTTAGTAAATAATTAAAAAGTTTTCGACGGTGATGCTAAGAAAGGACCACCGGATATTCTATTTTAATTTAATAAATGACTAATCATTCGAAATTTAATTAGGCGGGGTGTCACAGGGGAGTAATAATTATTTGTTATTCTTATATATTTGGGTTGTATATACTCATAAATGTGAAAATTCATTTGGAAGCCTAAGTAACGAAATAATAAAATAATTCTTAATAAAATGTAACATTTATTTTTATGTAATTTTTAGAGAAATTCTTTAAAATAAAGAAACGTATAAATATTCCTCACTCATACTTATACTTGATTGTTTTTTGTAAAATTCATCTGTATTCCCTATCCTCTCGACTAAAATTCATGATCCGCCACTCTATCTAGATGCAATAGTAGGAAAATGTACAAGATTTTCATAACCAATATTTAATAATGTATTGTTTTTGAAAATCCTTTAACAGTGCTTTTTATTATTTTATTTGGGTAAAAACATATTTTAGAAGGATAGTTTTGACAATACCCTATTAACTACATGCATTTTTAGTTTTTTATTGGATGATCCTTAATTAGTTTTAATGCTCACAAATTTTTCTCTCCCTTTGTTCCATTACGCACCAAATCTTCTTTCTTTTGAAGAATTTTTTGGAGAATTTTTTGACAATTTCTTTTGACAATTTTACTCTCCAAGAGTCCCTAGTTTCTTTTGACAATTTCTTTTTTGGGAGAATTTGTTTGTTCATTTATTTATTTATATAACTCCCTATTTTTGAGTTTAGGTTTGAGGGTTTTTAGGACTTTAGATTTAAGGTGACAAAAGATAGTTTTGTGAGTATTTTATATAGGGAGGGACTTTTTGGAATAAAAAATAGCCTTGACTAAACATTAATTAGAAAATGTGGAGGGACTATTTGCCAAGTGACACCCTTGATTAAATCATATATTCTTTTTTATTTTAAATAATCATTTTTCAACAAAAAAAATAAAATAATCATTTAACTCTTATTAAAAAATAGGCTAATTCTTGAATTTCAACAAAAAAATTAAAACTCTTTTGGAATAGGATAAAATTCCAAAAAGTCCCTCAAACATTTTTTAATACACATTTAGTCCAAGCCTTTTACTTTGTTCCAAAATATAATAAAAAAATGGATTATAGTTTTTTACTCATATAGTCCCTAAACTGTTGGTGTTGTTAAGTTTAACGAAAAACTTATTGGAAAGAGCTTGATCAATCAAATTATTCGTTTGCATGTGTTTTTTTTATCTGAACTTGAAGTGTGAATTTGAAACTTGAACCTAAAAAATATGTTTGGTTTGATGTGTGAATGGGCATTTGAATGAATATATTTAAAGTGGGACATTTGAATAAATATATTTATACTGATTGAGACTTCAGAGCTATATCTACCTTTAATCATTCAGAGGTAAAAATAGTTGTTAGAGTCTTAATCATTCAATAAAACAAACACAATTTGGTACTTCTTAAGTATAGTACATAGTTTATGTACGAAATTGAAGATTTGTTTTTATATTTTAGTCTAAAATATAATCCCCAAGCGAAACCTAGGTGTTTTGTGTGTGGAGGAAAAAATCTAGAAATGGCGAAGTTGAGGAAGAGAAAGTAATCGCCTAAGATCTAGAGGGGTGAATGATTCAATATCATATAGTTTTTTCAGTTTTATGATGTAATAATATTATTATTTGTAATATACTTTGATATGATTTTTCATATATTTGTCAAAATATTTTTAAATTTTTCTTTCATTTTCTTTATTAAAAATTTATAAAACGGATGTTTTATATTTTATTTTTTTAGAAACTCGAGATTTTATTAGAAATTAAAAATGGGGAATAGCCCCCCACTAGTGGCATACATCAAATAAGAGCAATGTGAGCACCTAAACGTGAAAAAGTGTCTAAAATATCAATACAAAATCTCGATTTCCTACCAGTAAATGGATAATTCCGAAAGCCATCTTAATTTCCCCACAAATAATAATAAGAATATAGTCTTCCTTCATTTCCACCCCCTCATACATACTTCTACTTCCTGCACACCATAAATGCCAACAAATATAAGCAGGAATAATCCGACAAAGAATAATTCTAATTTTGTCGCCTTTAGAATTAATCCAACAAGTCATCAAATTCCCGCTAACATTTGAGGTTATAACTTGCAACCCAAGGATATTAGAGAATCGATGCCAAATGGATTGAGCAATAGAGATACCCCAGAAGAGATGATCTATATCCTCCTCACTAGCCACCTTACAACATCTACATTTCGAGGCAAGTGGTATATGAATTCTTTTAATGTTCTCGTCTATGGAAATTCCTTTATGAAGGAGGCGCCACATGAAAACATATTTTTTTTTAGAAATCCTCTTATCCCATATTTGAAAAGTATCATTGGCTATAACCTTTATCTCTCACCAATTGCCAAGCTGATTTGACCATAAGGCATCCCTTTTTTGTCAGAAGCCATTTTTCGGAGTTAAGATCGAAATTTTCCAAATATTCCCCCTATACACTTTGCATTCTCTTCCATACATTTGATGTCGTCGATATAGTACCTCTAAAATTTTGGGCTTCCAATTTTTTATACTTATTAAGCATGAAATGAGACCATAAAGAATTGGATTTGAAATTTTTCCACCACAAGTTATGAGCATACGCAAAAGATAAGTCAATCATTGATCTAAGACTTAGCCCACCTTCCTCCTTTCTTGTGCATATATCCTTCCAATTCACCCATTGAAATTTTGATTTTTCTTCTTGTTTACCCCATATAAATCGAGCTAACAAATTGTTAATATGATTAAGAACATATACTGGGGGGTCGATTGCCACTAGAAGATGAAGATGCATTGATTATTTCATCCCATTTTTAACTCGAATTTAAAAAAAATCTGTTTTTTAATAAAAATTTCAGGGGTACATTTTCAAAGTTTTAACTCTCAATTGATTCAGTTGGCCAAATTATTACTTTATGTACTAAATTGACGAAACTTGTATAGTTTAGCGCCCATAAGGGTTGTTTACCCTCAAATCTAATTCACAAGAGAAACCCCCAGGGGTGCGTTTGTTCATCAGGAAAGAAAGAAAAATTGAAAGAAAATAACTTTCCTATACTTTTGTTGTGTTTAGTTTGCAAGGAAATGGTACTCAAGTTTTTCTGCAGGAAACACTTTCTCACAAGACACATCCGGATTTTGCATAAAGTTCAAGGAAAATGGTATTTTACCATGTAAATTATTATTAATATTATTATTGTTATTACAACTATTACGAATATATTTACCAATAACTATTCATGATAATAAATTATGTATTAATATTTTTACTAATTATATATTCATAATATTTTTTACATATTTAGTAATGCTTGATTTAAATAGATGTTTATTATATAAATCATACTTTTTAATAACTAAAATAAAATGTATTTTTTAGTGTAAAATAATAATTACATGTGTGCATATGTATATATTTTTTTAGTTTTTTAATTATAATTATCTTATAAGTTTTTTATATTAATCAAATTCCTATAAGAAGAACAACTTTCTCTAAACAAACCTATACATGGAGGAAAAAAAATCTAGAAATGGTAAAACCGAGGAAGAGTGGATCACAAGGAAAAACGATTCTCAGGAAGCCAAAGCAATCGCCCAAGATTCCCAATCATCCGGAGGGGTGAGTGATTCTACATATCATATGAAAAAAATTGTCCTTTAAACCCTTACTCGAGTTTTAATTTTGTGTTGAAGAAATATTGATTCATTGTTTAAGAGGTAACAAGTTAAATATGTAGACAAATATACATTACGCATGCTTATTGTACTGGAAGGAGAACAACACTTGATACATAATATATAATGATTTGTGAGTAAAGTAAAATAGTATCATCTCGTATCTAAGTTTAGTTTTTGTTATATTTATTGAATATCCGGTAAAAAAGTTTGGAAAGTATATTCGTGGAGGGATGGGATAATTTATTTATCTTTGTTAATCGCATCAAGTAGGCTGAAACCTAACGTCCTTGTCCCTTTGTTGTCATTGCATATTTGAACAAGTATGTCCAAGAATATGAGGACCTCTTGAAAAGCTTCGAGGCTTTGCATGAACGCTGCAAAATCGCCAGCTCTTTAAGCGACGACGACAAATTCATGAGCCCCTCAGCTACGGACGATAAGTGTATTTGCAACTTTAAATGAAAATAGCGAACAAAATATATGTCACCGCGATGGAACATATTTTATAACCCTTGTTAAATTATTTTTGGGATATATGATAATTGGTACCCATTAATTTTTTTGATATTGACTTTGGCCCCAACATTTCCATTTATTGGGATTTGACCCTGTAAGCTTAAATTTGTAATCTGTCAATTTTTTTTTAATTGGCTTAATTCCGGACAAAATAAATTGAGTCTAGACTAGTTATTAATTCAATATTATTCAAAGTCTATAAAGATTCAAGATTGAAGAAGTTGCAATTTAAAGCCATGATCGACAAATCAATTCAAGTTGCAATTTCACATTTTGTTTGTTCTAAGATCACACATGTATGAATAATTAAAGGAATATATGATTTAGAATTTTGTTTAAATATTGGATGAACTAAATCTTTTCTTACTAATGGGAATTAGAATTAAAGTTTTTAAGAACAATTTTAGTATATCTGAGCTACATTATTTTCAAAAAAATCGAGGATAAGTTTAAATGGGACATTTGTTCACTATCGGTCAAACGACACTTAAAGTCGTTCTAACGCCAACGATTGTCGTTCAAACGACAGCGTTTGTCGATCGAATGAGAACTGCCTCGAATTTTTTGTTTCAGTTTTGTTGGACTCTGTTTTGCTCAGCTATAAAAACAACACTGCATAGATGTTTTTTTATTAAGATGAACAGTTCTAAAAATTCCCTTTCTGTTTAGTTTCATCCAAAGTTTATGTGACACCCCGCCTAATTAAATACCGGGCGATCACTCCTTTATTAAATTAAATCAAGGTTAACAGTTGGTTCATTCTCAGCATCACTGTCGATAAAATAATTTTCCAATTTAACACCCTAAATAATTAAGCTAAGTGTCAAAACATTTTTTTTTTATACAAACTTTCCAAATTTTAATTAAAGAAAAAGATTTATTTATTTAAAACAACATTTCTACAATTAAGAATCACACCACAAAAAGCCAAATAACATAATACATTCGTCAATCGAATGTCAACATATGAAACTAAAATCACAAATCCATCCTGAATAAATCCCATAGAATAATACCGAAAATAACTGAAATATAAATGTCCCAACAACAAATGAAATGATGAAAAGGGGAGACACGTGCCCAATAAATGAGAGTACTAGGAGTGGAGTCAATAACGGAAGCCGTCTACTCAAGTGACCTGCAACTCCCACCTAAGCTGCAGCTCGTTCTTCTCAAGAGATCCTAAGCAAGACGCCCCTGTGGCTGGGCACCTGAAAATATACATATATATACAAGAGAGAGAGAGAAAAAGAAACGGGTCAGAGCCCGAAAGTGTGTTTGATTTAAAATACGTTTAGCAAGTATTTAAATTGATACAGGCCAATGCAACAACATATTAGTACGTCCCTCTCTTGAGAAAATACTCACCTCTCTTCTAATGTGCACACCTATCGCACTAACCTTCCCAACGGTTTGTTTTAACATTTATCATACTAGTCTTTCTAAAAGATTTAACTTAACTTAGATTACTCAAAAGATTTACAATACACGATTTCAATTTAAAAAGATGTTCCAATTTGTAGCCAAAGTTCTCTATTTTTAACTTCGTAAAAATTTATAAAGTACCCGTGACATTTTATACTTTCTCAAAACAAGTATTTATAATATGAGTCCACAACCATGTCCTACTTATCAAATCACAGTAGTCAGTCTCAAATTTCATAATCTCATATATATATTAACTACTCGTATAATATATATATATATATATATATATATAATAGCACCCCGAATAAAACTATGGTGCGTGCATACTCTACTATCCAAAGCCCCATATCACTCATATTAAGGGGAATACATTCGGAATCACTCTCGAATTGTATTAACATAAATACACAAACAATATTGAGGCGAAGTATAGATTCCAAGTCTCTAAGAGGATGGCACATACCGGCGTCTCTTAGGACCGTCAGAACTATCACATCGATAGCCTGTACCAAGGATATCTATCTTCTAGGGTACAAGTCAATATCCCCCATAAAGGTCCCATCGAGATAAGACTTGTCCCAGCGCGGAATCCTCAGGGATAGCAAGTAGCGTGGGTATGATTTTCACATGAATATAATATATGTACACACAATCATATAAATATACCACTTTATCATATTAATATAGGTTCTTCTCATCACCCGAAATTATAGCATTTATCCTTAATTTCACAGTTATAGAATTACGTATAAGGTTTTATTCCTAACCTTAACTCGAAGGGTTTTATCACTTATTATCTAACACTCGTGGATTATATCCCCACAAATTTGAAATTCAGTAAGTGACTTTATTAGATTTCCAACAAAACTCTCTTATGCACCTCACCCTTTGAATTCATAAACTTACCAACCTAAAGTCAATATCCCAAAAATACCATTCTAGTTGAAGATTAAAGGTTCCATCATTTATTCATATACCCTACTGGTCCTCAATGTCTCCCAAAACATTTTATTTAGAGTGCCCAAAAATTATTTCACGATATACTTAATTTAACTAATTAAACAAGGGAAATAGTAGTCTGCCAGGAGGGGTCGATCGATCGAAGCTTGGGGCTCGATCGATCGAACCTTCGATCGATCGATGCTCTAGGCTCGATCGATCGATCAAGCAGGTCTGGGCAAAATTCTGCAGAATGCAGTTACGGGATTCATCAAACTTCTTCATCCAAAACTATGTTTTCCATTCTAATCGTCACAAAAATCCTACTATCATCATTATAACATTATACCATGTGTTTATAACGTAAAGCATGTGTATAACTATCATTAAATATGGATTTTCAACCTAAAATCATGTCCAATTATCAAGAACCCTAGAATTTTTCTTAAACAGATTTCTAATGAATCTTTCTCCAATATTTCTTTATTATGATCACCAATTTCGTGGATTATTACCTCTACATGGCAAGGGTTTCCAGAATCAACATATACATCAATACTACATGGGTTCTCCTATAAAAATGGGGTTTTCTTCCATAGTTTTTATCACAATTCATTCCTAAGCTAACATGAAGATTGCATCAATGAAAATAGCAAGTTTAAACACTTGCCTGGGATTTTGGTATGCAGATTCACGGTTGATTTTGGTATGGCTGCATTCCTCGACTCGTGATCTACGCGGTGGTGCTGGTGGCAGTGCAAACCAGTGGCTTTTTGGCCTTGGATTGCCTTGGAGCTCTCTCCTCTCTTCTCCAATGGCGGTCACTTGATTTGTGAATGTTCTAACCCTAAGAGGCTGACCTAATGGCTGTTATAGGTTGGCTGAAATTCGTGGGTTTAATTATCCACTTATGTAAAATGACTAAAATGCCCTCCCGGGGCACCAATTAGGCCTAAAAACGCCCCGAGACCCAAACTAAACCCCTGGGTATACTTTTCTGACTATCTCGACCCTTCCGGACGCGTTGGCGCACTCAAAACGACCATATGAACAACTTATAAAATATTTACTTTTTATTTAACAAAATTAGTCCCGACGTGACACGGGCACGTCCTGACTTAAATTTCCGAAATAGTCATTTAATTCACTTATGACATTCAATATAACCAATATAATATATTACTATGCTCATTAGTAATATTCAACAAGTTTCCCATAATTACTAACTCTCGTCACGTTAATAATTATTACATAATTAATTTCCGGATTTTTATTAAATAAACCGTCACATTAAATTTAATATATCCCCAAATTAATATAGCATAAAAATACGGGGTATTACATACTTCCCCCCTAATAACGGAATTTCGTCCCGAAATTCGGAAAATAAGGCATACCTGGTAAAAACAGCTCTGGATATCTCTCGCGCATATCTGCCTCACGCTCCCAAGTGGATTCCTCCACATTATGATGCTCCCACTGGACTCGCACAAGTGGAACTATTTTCGACCTCAATCTCCTCTCAATATAGTCTAGAATAGACACTGGTATCTCCTCGTAAGAGCTATCACACTGTAAGTCTATCTCATCTATCGCAATGTGAGTATGGGCCATATCATCCCGAAGATATCGTCTCAACGACGAGATGTGGAATACATCATGGATGCGATGTAAATGTTCTGGAAATCCCAACCTGTATGCTACCGGCCCAATCCCCTCGATGATTGGAAATGGTCCCACGTACCTCGGGGCCAACTTCCCCTTCTTTTCGAACCTCATCACACCCTTCATAGGAGATACACGCAATAACACTTGATCTCCCACATTAAACTCCCGGAAGAACCGTTTCGCATCGACGTAGCTCTTCTGCCTGTCCTGGGCTACCCGAATACGATTCCTGATTATCTCAATCCTCGCGGAGGTCTCTTGAATCACTTCTGGTCCTAGCAACTTGTTGTCTCCCACCTCGAGCCAACAAGTTGGAGAACGACAAGGCCTTCCATACAAAGCCTCAAATGGACCGATGCCAATCGTAAACTGATAAGAGTTATTATAAGCAAACTCTACCAGTGGAAGATGTGGTTCCCAACCTCCTCCAAAATCGAGAACACACATGCGTAGCATATCCTCTAACATCTGATTAGTATGCTATGTCTGTCCATCTGTCTGTGGGTGGTAAGATGAACTCAACCTCAAATCAGTACCCATAACCTCCTGAAAACTTTACCAGAAACCTGACACAAAAATCTTGTCCCTATCTGACACAATATTCAGGGGCACCCCATGTAATATGACAATCTCAGCGATGAACAACTGAGCATACTGACCCGTGGTATAATCTGTCCTCACTGGCAGAAAATGAGCCACCTTGGTCAAACGGTCTACAATCACCCAGATAGAATCGTGGCCCGGCTGTGATGTAGGCAACCCTGTAATGAAATCCATGGAAATACTCTCCCACTTCCACACGGGTACTTCCAACGGCTGAAGCAATCCTGACGGTTTCTGGTGGTCCACCTTCACCAGCTGGTAGGTAGAACACTTGGAAACAAACTCGGCGATGTCCTTCTTCATCCCACTCCACCAGTATTGACGCCTCATGTCCTGGTACATTTTATCACCTCCCGGATGTACTGCAAATCGGGACCCATGAGAATGAGTCATCACTTCATGACGTAACTCCGCGCCTTCTGGAACCACCAATCTCCCATTAAACTGCAAACCTCCATCAGAACTAACAGAATAGGACTCAGCAACCTCAGCTAGAACTCGCACAATCTGCTCCTGGCAAAACGGGTCTGTAGTCTGTGCCTATATCACCCTCGTAACAATCTCGGGCGTGACCGACATTACGGATATGAAAGATCATGCCACTGCATCTTGGTGACCCAATTCCTTCCACTTTGATTTCCAGACTTCCGCTACATCGTCTATCGATCTACGTCTCAACGCATCAGTAACTACGTTGGCCTTCCCCTGATGATATTGTATATCGAACTGGTAGTCCTTCACAAACTCTAGCCATCTGCGCTGACGCATATTCAGCTCTCGCTGAGTGAATAGGTACTGCAGTGACTTATGGTCTGTGAACAAACGGAATTTCTCACCCAATAAGTAGTGCCTCCAAATCCTCAATGCAAAAACGACCGCTGCTAACTCCAGGTCGTGGGTGGGGCAATTCTTCTCATGCGGCTTAAGTTTGCGGGAAGAAAAAACTATAGCCTTCTCATCCTGCTGGAGTACACCTCCAAGTCCCCGTAAAGACGCATCGGTATAAACCAGGTACTCCACACCCGGTTTCGGTAAGGCAAGGACTGGTGCTGAAGTAAGCTTGTCCTTCAGCTCGTCGAAAGCCAACTGACAAGCGTCATCCCAAACATATGGTACCCCTTTGCGAGTCAGATTTGTCAATGGACCCGCTATTTTGGAGAATCCCCGAATGAATCTCCTGTAGTATCCGGCTAATCCCAAGAGACTACGCACTTCTGTCGGTGTCGTGGGCTATCTCCACTCCCTCACCGCTGACACTTTGCTCGGGTCAACTGCTATCCCTTGCTCAGAAACAACATTGCCCAAGAACTGTACCTTTCGTAACCAGAATCCACACTTCTCGTACTTAGCATACAACTGATGCTCTCGTAGAGTCTGAAGAACTTGCCTCAAGTGCTCGACATGCTCCTCCTCGGAGTGTGAATATATCAAGATATCATCTATGAAGACGATGACAAACTGATCCAAGAATTCTTTGGATACTCGATTCATTAAGTCCATGAAAATGGTTGGAGCCTTTGTGAGTCCGAACGGCATTACCCTAAACTCGTAGGACCCATATTTCGACAAGAAGGCAGTCTTTGAAACATCCTGCTCTCTAATACGTAACTGATGGTACCCCAACCTCAGATCTATCTTCGAAAAGAAAGTTGCTCCCCTCAACTGGTCGAACAGATCATCGATTCGAGGCAACGGATACTTATTCCGTATCGTGACCTTGTTCAATTCCCGGTAGTCCACACACAATCACAGTGAACCATCTCTCTTTTTTACAAACAAGACTGGAGCGCCCCAAAGTGAGGTACTCCTACGAATGAATCCCTGACCTAACAGCTGCTCTATCTGATCTCGTAGCTCTCGCATCTCTGTCGGAGCCATACGGTACGGTGCGCGTGCTATAGGTCTCGTATCTGGCAATAAATCTATAACAAAGTCTATCTCACGACTGGGAGGTAGGCCTGGTATCTCCTGAAACACATCGGAATACTCCCTAACAACTGGGATCAAATCCAAAGGAATCACAACCTCCTTAGAGGTATCCTCCTTTATGTAATACAAATGAGCGGTCGAACCTCCCTCTGGGCGAGGCATCGCCACTACAAACATCTCTTGCCCCGGAATGGCAAAAACAATGCTCCCACCGAAGCAATCAATCATGGCTCTATAAGCTGCGGGCCAATCCATATCAATAATCACATCATGCTCGTGCATGTCTAAGACTAACATGTCTGCAGGTAATACCAAGCTACCAATTTCTACCCCTACTCCCCGGCATATAAAAAAATAAGTGACCCACTCCCCAGTGAGGAGTCTGTGTACGTTAGAGTGCTCTCTACTGTGGTTAATAACCCTAAGGTCTTCGCATAATATATAGCTATAAAACAATGGTTTGTCCCAGTAACAATTAGAATTTGACCCAAAGTTCCATGGATAGAAAACATACCCCAAATCGCGGGTGGTGCCTGTGGGGCTGCTGCCTGGTCGACATTATAGATATGTCTGTACTGTAACTGCCCCTGATGCACTGGTGCTACTGGAAAGATTGGTAGGTCTGGTACCTGAGCTGGTGCTGGGAGAGCGACTGGAAAAAGTGGCCCCTATGGATCATTACGGGCACCCCGCTGTTGTGGGGCCCTATCTCTCTCCGGACAATCCTGGCGCCTATGGCCGTGCTTACAACACCGAAAACATCGGCCTTCGAAGTTACTCCCCCTCCGACCCTGCTGCTGTCGGTGTCGGCCTTGCTGACTTGGGACTTTATTCCTCTTTCGAAACTGCTTCATTTTACCACGTTGTTGACTTGAACTGATCCGGTCTTGGGTAGTTTGCTGTCGCAATTTCGGAGTCTTCGCACATTTGTCAGCTTTAGTCACATGCATTTGGCTAATCTCTCTAGGTCTTTTGCCTTCTTTAAGTTGCATGCTGCGTTCTTGGTATTGTAAAATTGCAGTGGTAACTGCTTGTGCCACGATACCTGCTAACTCGGCGGTTGATATTCTCTCTGGGGGTACCTGAGGTGTGAGTCGACCTTGCTCGTTGACTCCTTCAACCGTTTCAGCTAGTTCTTCTCGACGGTCCATCTTAAAGTTTAAATGAATTCGAATGAGTTGATCATTCAAATAAACAAATCGCAGAAGCACGAATTCCCAATGTATAGAGATGAACACAACATTCCTAGTATTAGGGCTCTATATCAAGAAAGTAGCGCTGAAAGCATAATAAGCCGCACAGATCCTAAAGGACACTAGAAACTGATGCTCTGATACCACCTGTGACACCCCACCTAATTAAATACCGGGCGATCACTCCTTTATTAAATTAAATCAAGGTTAACAGTTGGTTCATTCTCAGCATCACTGTCGATAAATTATTTTCCAAATTAACACCCTAAATAATTAAGCTAAGTGTCAAAACATTTTTTTTTTATACAAACTTTCCAAATTTTAATTAAAGAAAAAGATTTATTTATTTAAAACAACATTTCTACAATTAAGAATCACACCACAAAAAGCCAAATAACATAATACATTCGTCAATCGAATGTCAACATATGAAACTAAAATCACAAATCCATCCTGAATAAATCCCATAGAAAAATACCGGAAATAACTGAAATATAAATGTCCCAAAAATAAATGAAATGATGAAAAGGGGCGACACGTGCCCAATAAATTAGAGTACTAGGAGTGGAGTCAATAACGGAAGTCGTCTACTCAAGTGACCTGCAACTCCCACCTAAGCTGCAGCTCGTTCTTCTCAAGAGATCCTAAGCAAGACGCCCCTGTGGCTGGGCACCTGAAAATATACATATATATACAAGAGAGAGAGAGAGAAAAAGAAACGGGTCAGAGCCCGAAAGTGTGTTTGATTTAAAATACGTTTAGCAAGTATTTAAATTGATACAGACCAATGCAACAACATATTAGTACGTCCCTCTCTTGAGAAAATACTCACCTCTCTTCTAATGTGTACACCTATCGCACTAAGCTTCCCAATGGTTTGTTTTAACATTTATCATACTAGTCTTTCTAAAAGATTTAACTTAACTTAGATTACTCGAAAGATTTACAATACACGATTTCAATTTAAAAAGATGTTCCAATTTGTAGCCAAAGTTCTCTATTTTTAACTTCGTAAAAATTTATAAAGTACCAGTGACATTTTATACTTTATCAAAACAAGTATTTATAATATGAGTCAACAACCATGTCCTACTTATCAAATCACAGTAATCAGTCTCAAATTTCATAATCTCATATATATATTAACTACTCGTATAATATATATATATAACAGCACCCCGAATAAAACTATGGTGCGTGCATACTCTACTATCCAAAGCCCCATATCACTCATATTAAGGGGAATACATTCGGAATCACTCTCGAATTGTATTAACATAAATACACAAACAATATTGAGGCGAAGTATAGATTCCAAGTCTCTAAGAGGATGGCACATACAGGCGTCTCTTAGGACCGTCTGAACTATCACATCGATAGCCTGTACCAAGGATATCTATCTTCTAGGGTACAAGTCAATATCCCCCATAAAGGTCCCATCGAGATAAGACTTGTCCCAGCGCGGAAACCTCAGGGATAGCAAGTAGCGTGGGTATGATTTTCACATGAATATAATATTTGTACACACAATCATATAAATATACCACTTTATAATATTAATATAGGTTCTTTTCATCACCCGTAATTATACCATTTATCCTTAATTTCACAGTTATAGAATTACGTATAAGGTTTAATTCCTAACCTTAACTCGAAGGGTTTTCTCACTTATTACCTAACACTCGTGGATTATATCCCCACAAATCTGAAATTCAGTAAGTGAATTTATTAGATTTCCAACGAAACTCTCTTACGCACCTCACCCTTTGAATTCATAAACTTACCAACCTAAAGTAAATATCCCAAAAATACCATTCTAGTTGAAGATTAAAGGTTCCATCATTTATTCATATACCCTATTGGTCCTCAATGTCTCCCAAAACATTTTATTTAGAGTGCCCAAAAATTATTTCACGATAAACTTAATTTAACTAATTAAACAAGGGAAATAGGAGTCTGCCAGGAGGGGTCGATCGATCGAAGCTTGGGGCGCGATCGATCGATCAAGCAGGTCTGGGCAAAATTCTGCAGAATGCAGTTACGGGATTCATCAAACTTTTTCGTCCAAAACTATGTTTCTCCATTCTAATAGTCCCAAAAATCCTACTATCATCATTATAACATTATACCAGGTGTTTATAACGTAAAGCATGTGTATAACTATCATTAAATATGGATTTTCAACCTAAAATCATGTCCAATTATCAAGAACCCTAGAATTTTTCTTAAACAGATTTCTAATGAATCTTTCTCCAATATTTATTTATTATGATCACCAATTTCGTGGATTATTACCTCTACATGGCAAGGGTTTCCAGAATCAACATATACATCAATACTACATGGGTTCTCCTATAAAAATGGGGTTTTCTTCCATAGTTTTTATCACAATTCATTCCTAAGCTAACATGAAGATTGAATCAATGAAAATAGCAAGTTTAAACACTTGCCTGGGATTTTGGTATGCAGATTCACGGCTGATTTTGGTATGGTTGCGTTCCTCGACTCATGATCTACGCGGTGGTGCTGGTGGCGGTGCAAACCGGTGGCTTTTTGGCCTTGGATTGCCTTGGAGCTCTCTCCTCTCTTATCCAATGGCCGTCACTTGATTTGTGAATGTTCTAACCCTAAGAGGCTGACCTAATGGCTGTTATAGGTTGGCTGAAATTCGTGGGTTTAATTACCCACTTATGTAAAATGACTAAAATGCCCTCGCGGGGCACCAATTAGGCCTAAAAACGCCCTGAGACCCAAACTAAACCCCTGGGTATACTTTTCTGACTATATCGACCCTTCCGGACGCGTTGGCACACTCAAAATGACCATACGAATAACTTATAAAATATTTACTTTTTATTTAACAAAATTAGTCCCGATGTGACACGGACACGTCCTGACTTAAATTTCCGAAATAGACATTTAATTCACTTATGACATTCAATATAACCAATATAATATATTACTATGCTCATTAGTAATATTCAACAAGTTTCCCATAATTACTAACTCTCGTCACGTTAATAATTATTACATAATTAATTTCTGGATTTTTATTAAATAAACCGTCACATTAAATATAATAAATCCCCAAATTAATATAGCATAAAAATACGGGGTATTACAGTTTATTTAATATCCAATTTTCATAATTCCAAAGGTTTTTATCTTGAACACATACACTTGAAGAAAATTGTTGAATAAGGTCATTGGGAGTGCTTGAGGGTATTCCTTGTTAAAGATTGAACTGCGGCCTTTGAGGTTCGTTGTGTGTGGATCTTTGGTGAAAATTGAATTGTGTGTTCTTGTTCCTTTGATGACAACACCGACCGACACCTGTGGGTATTCGTGTGTCACTCTATTTCATTGTAATCCGTGTAAGGTTAGGTTTACAAATTTATAGTGGAATAAAAAGGTTTTTCCGATTCGGGAATTTTTTCCTGAATTTGTTTCTTTTACCGCATGATTTAATTGATTGATGGATTAAATCATTTAGATTCATGTTTAGGGTTTAAGAAGATAAAATTAGAAATAATTGATTCAGAATATTTTACCTAAAGCACTTATTAAAGGGCCTCTTCAAATTGGTATCAGAGCTTGTTGCACTATTTTATTATGTTTGTGATCCCGTGACTTTAGGTATGGATTTTGGTAATTTGGATGATTTTGAAGTTCACATGTTTGAAACATCCATTTTGAAATATCGCATGAAGTCTGCTCTTAAAAAGTTTGTTAAAAGGGAGAATTGTGAGAAGTGTCTTTACTGCGAAGGGTTTGGCCATAGGTTACATTAGTGCCCCACTAAACATAGGGAGAATTTTAATAAACCGTTAAATCGTGATTATACCCCTAGTGAGAGTGACCCTGAAGAAGAAAATTTTTATGCTACTAAGCGAGAATTTCCCACCCTTGTGGGTAATCATGTACGTAATGACGACATACTTTTGCATGATTCTTTCGCAGTCACAGGTTGTGATACCCTAAAAAGTGAGGGTGAGGTGAGTGATGATGAGAGTGAGGATAACAGAGACTTGCAAACTGCCTTTAATGAGTTATATGAAGAATCCTTGAAAGCTAAGAAGGCAAATTTGAAGTTAGAAGCGAAATTGAAAGAACGTACAATTGAAAATAAAGTTTTCAATACATTAATTGAGGAACTTAGGGCGCATGAGAAGAAAATTCGAGATAAGATAGAATATGCCGAGGGTGAGAGAGATAGACTTCGAGGGTTGACGGAGGCTATGAAAAAGGAATCACTTGAGTTTGAGGATTCTAGGCGTTTACTTGAGTCAAGGATAGGTGAACTTGAAAAAATATTGAGGGATTCGAGTAAGGTTAAATTTGATTTGGAATCTAGGTCCGAGAAGTTAGATAAAATTTTAGGAACCTTCCAAAACCAGGATAATAGGTGTGGTATTGGCTTCAATAAAGATGTTCCACCCATTCCCAAAGCTAATACCAGGCTGGCTAAAAATCCACCCGAGGTTGTTAGGAGAGAGCCACTAAGGGACGTTAAATTTAATCGTCCCATAGCAGATACTCCCCGTCGTATCTACACTTGCACTCATTGCGGTAGGAGAGGTCATATTAGGTGTTTTTACTATGATCTTAAGCATGTTCCTAGAAAGTCAAAGAATCTGGATGTTCCTGTTTCAAAATCCCCCACTCATCGTTTCACACCCACATGGGTTAGAAAATCAGTTTTAGTGGCATTAGGGATTAGACTTGGTGATATGTGTGTCATTTCACATGGATCTCCACATGTTTCATCTTTCGAGTGAGTGTGTTTGTCGTTTTTCCATACTCTAGTTTATCTTTGCGATATATTCTCTGTCTAGAGTTATGATGTTTATCTAGTTGTCATTTTGAGTCTATTTAAAAATACAAAAATACTTTTTGAGCACTTTTTTGAAAAATACAAAAAGATTTTTGGTTTTTGAGTATTGTATCTTCATGCTTAATATGTCTTGTTGGTGTGCTTGGACCCCCCATCACTTCATTATCTATGTGGCTAGGGAATTTTGTCATAATTATTTATGCGTTGAATGATCTTAACCATTGTCATAATGGAGTTGTCTTGAAATTGATATGCATTTGGATTAATCTTTGTATATATGCCATTCTTGAACACATGCACGGGAGTTTATGACTGTTTTCACATACATAGTTGAGTTTGGTGAGACGTTCTTATATCACATACATAGTCTTAGGAGGAGGTGTGCATGTAAAAACTGTTTATCGTATGTAATTAAATTGTAAAAAAATTATGAGTGCTTACGGGAAAGGGCTGCGAGAGTGTAAAATTGACTCATCGTGATAGCCACCGTATAAAAAGAGCCCCAAAAAATTAAACAGCAATAAAAATTCAATTATTCCAAAAATTGGGCCATTTAGTTTAGATCATCTCAAAAGAAAAATAAGTGTATATCATCTATGAGGGTGTTCGAATGGAAAATAAAAACGGGTCTGCACCACGAATCCTAGTGATGAAACATTGCATCATGACGCTTTTGTTTGTAGAATCTTCAAAATTCTGGATTTGTGTGTATAATGATCGTTTAGTTCATGAAGCTCATTTATTAATTATCACACATGGCTATATCATTGTTTATTGACATATTGCTATCACCTAGAGCATCTTGAACGTTTTGATGTATTAAAATTGTGACTCATTTGTCGTAATACACGCCCATTCACTCAATATCCACGTTTGAGCCCATTAACTTATGTAGCAGCTTAAGTTATATATTTTTTGGGTTTATTGTGTCACATTATATAATCATCTGGTTCGAACCATGTTCCATCTCGCACGAAATGTCGTTCAAATGACATTGCCTTTCGTTCAAACGAGAATGGTTTCGTTCGAACGATAGTGGATAACTTTTAAATCTCATAAAGTCTATTCAGTTCACGTGTTTCCCACTTTTCAAAACCCTTAGTTTTGTTATTCATCAATCATCTTCTCACGAACTCCATTTTCGACCCAAAGCTTGAGATTTGAACCAATTTTTCAACCAAAAATCATCACTTTGCTGCTTCGGAGTTGTTTGGCTTCCGGTCTAAGGTATTTTTTTTTGTTCTGGGATGCTGTAGTGTGTTTTTGGTATTACTGTTGATTGATTTCAAACTCAAATGATAATTTGTTAGAAATCTTGAACAATACTCTATTTTTCTCATCATATTAGCTGATTTGTAGTATTGTTCTTGAGTATTTTGGTTTGAAATAAAAAAATTTTTGTTGGGTTTTGAAAGATTGGATTTTTTTTATTAAATCACAATGACACCATTCATGCTTGTTCAATATTTTTTATACTAAAAATGGGGTGGATTATTCAAAACAAAAAACATATTTTTGGGTTAACAACCGTACCTCTCAAATGTGTTTCCTTTTTTGGCCACTGTGCCAGTTTATGTTTATTCTGATTGCGACTTCTGGTGTTTGTTGGTTAGTTGTTGTTTATTTGGATTAATCGGGTGGTTCGGTTGGATATGTACGAAGATAGGCTCGTAGGCATCAGTTTTTTTTACCATCCTACTTTATCGCCATGCCTCCTGGACGTAGGGGTACTTCTACTTATAGGAAAGATGAGCCATCCACCTCATCATGGGCACATCAGTCTAGGAGTAATATGTATCCTTTCACTCCAGTATGTTGGCACACTATTTTTGAGTTTGCTTACTATTCCCATCTGGGTTTGCATATTCGCATTGTTGTTAGAGAGAAAGTCTTTTGTGTCGATCAATTTTCTGAGTTATTTCTTCCATCTTGGATGTATGGTCGGGGTTGGGATAGGTTGTTTGATGGTCATGGTATGGTATAACCTGACATAATTCGCGAGTTCTATTTTCGGGAGATGCACACTCCTGATTGTATTCAGACATCAAATATGGGAGCCCAGTTGTTAGTCACTTCAGATCTCATTTCTGAGACGATTCAGTTACTTCGAGTACCTAATGTAATTTTTCCTAGATGTTCTGAGGATTGCCCTCCAGCTAATGAGATTATTCGACACTATTTTGGGGAGATTCCTCCCATAGGGAATACTATGTATCATCATCACTTGCACACTATTTTCTGTATTTTTAATCGATTAGTATCTTCATCCATCTATCCTAGAGTCAATCACACTCAGATTGGCGTCAACATCATTTCAATTATCTACGCAGTATGTCAGGGGTGGGACATTAATCTACCATTACTTATTTCTAGAGTTATGTTCTCTGTTGCCATTATTGGTACTACACTTGTATGATCCGCTCTTCCTTACGGACTCCTTGTATCTCATATCTGCACCTATACTGGAGTTCCAATTTTAGAAGATGGCGTCTGCCTTTCTACTCCCTCCTTCATTGATCACAGTATTTTGACTCAATCTGAGAGTCATCTACCATCCGATGCTAGAGCAAGATCTCCACTGAGTGACACATCATTTTTTGGTGAGCCATTTATTCCTACTGAGTCGAGTTCTATACCTTATAGGTCTTGTCGTTCTAGATCTAGATGACCTTTTGTAGAAGAGATTTATGCATTACATGCACAGGTGCACTCACAGTCGTAGATATATGATGCTATGATGGCTCATTTTGATGCAGAGGATGAGGCTAGGGCTTAGAGTGACTCACAGATGACTGCCTTCTTTAATGAGATGAGATGGTGTAACACCTTGCCCGCCCGGGGAGAGCAAATGGAGCACTACTATTGATAAAATAATTCCAAATCCACAAGAAACAAGGTATAGAGCATCTAAATAAAATCCCACAAAACAAGAGAAACCAATAATCTCAATCTTCAAATTAATACAACAAAATTCTGTCGAATAAATATAACTAAAGTAAATCTCCAATGCTCTATACATAAAAAATAAATAAATACAAGTCTTCTCATCTTGTATTAAAAATTATTCCCAAATAATCCATGCTAAAAAAATCATCCCAATTAGTCTGTAGCGCTCAAATTCGCGCTAAACTGCCAATTAAAAGAAAATATGGGGAAGTACACAATACGACAGGAAAGATGCTCAACAAATATATTAGCGGTGAATAAAGCGTAACAAAATGAGTACGAATTTTCAAATCAAATGCAAATCTCAAAGCATTTATCAATAAATTTCTCAACAAGACATTACCTAGTCATCGGGCCTCACCCCATCCGCATATGCTTTATCAAGTCATAGCGCCGGGAAGCAGGAATTTTGGCGGGTGCCCAACATCCGTGCCATATTAAATTCTCATGACAACGTTCTCAACAACAACATGAATTATACCACCTGAATCAAAATAATTCAACAATTATTTTTCCAAATTTTAATGAATTTATCAATTCCAATATGAGTTCAATTAATAAGAAATCAATGGAATTAACTCTCACGATTTAAAGGAGCATATTATGTAAAACCCCATACCCTAAAATCATTGCATGAATCGTCACATAAATTCATCCTCTAAATCTGATCGCACCATCACATTCCTCTCGCAAAAATAATCAAATCATGTTGTAGCCCAACACGAGATAACCCCAAATAGTCCTATTTTAAAAACTCAAAAAAATTAGGTCCAAAAATTATTTGAATCACTAATCCGACTTCATATTTCGATTCAACACGAAAAATTAAGTCAAATATGTGTTTTTGTTTTTTCTCAAATCTCATCCGAATACACTCAAAAAAGATGATCTAAACATTTCAAATTAGCTCTTCTCATTCCACTCATTTTTGCCTCTTTGGATTTCGTTTTTGGCCTATCTTTTTCATCTATCTTTCCTTATAATCACCTATAATATTCCTTATATATAGTCTCTCTCTCAAACCCTAGCGTCGAGCCTAAGCTAACGCGTATTACCATATTGCCCTTTAATTCAAAATTATCAACTTTACATATTTAACCCATTATAAAATGTCGAAAATTAATTTATATTTAAATGTTTGATTCGAATTCAAACCAAAAAAAATTATATTATCTCGAATTAATAAAATAATAATATTACTAAAATTTTGCATAATATTCATAAATAACCCTCAAAATAACGTGGTATTACATACTTCCCCCTTAAAAAGGAATTTCATCCTCGAAATTCGATGAAACCTAACACTCAAAATAAAATGCTAATCGATTCTATTTTCCAAAATTCACACACTAAAGTCCTCAAATCAATTATAAACATCCTCACCACAATGCCTAATACATCCTCAAAAAATTTCTATCTTCAAAGAAAATATGTCTAACTCGTATGCTAGACCCAAAACCCAAGACCCAAGGGTTATCGTATATCTAAGCTCTGATACCATCTGTAACACCCCACTCGCTCGGGGAGAGCAAATGGAGCACTACTATTGATAAAATAATTCCAAATCCACAAGCAACAAGGTATAGAGCATCTAAATAAAATCCCACAAAACAAGAGAAATCACTAATCTCAATCTTCAACTTAAAACAACAAAATTCTATCGAATAAATATAACAAATGTAAATCTCCAATGCTCTATACATCAAAAATAAATAAATACAAGTCTTCTCATCTTGTATTAAAAATTATTCCCAAATAATCCATGCTAAAAAAATCATCCCAATTAGTCCATAGCGCTCAAATCCACGCTAACCTTCCAACTAAAAGAAAATATGGGGAAGTACACTATACGACATGAAAGATGCTCAACAAATATATTAGCGGTGAATAAAGAGTAACAACATGAGTATGAATTTTCAAATCAAATGCAAATCTCAAAGCATTTATTAATAAATTTCTCAATAAGACATTAATCGGGTCACCAGGCCTCACCCCATCCGCATATGCTTTATCAAGTCATAGCACCGGGAAGTAGGAATTTTGTCGGGTGCCCAATATCCGTGACATATTAAAATCTCATGACAACGTGCTCAATAACAACATGAATTATACCACCCGAATCCAAATAATTCAACAATTATTTTTCAAGATTTCAATGAATTTATCAATTCCAATATGAGTTCAATTAATAAGAAATCAACGGAATAAACTCTTGAGATTTAAAGGAGCATATTGTGTGAAAATCCATACCCTAAAATAATTTAATGAATCGTCACATAAATTCATCCTCTAAATCTGATCGCACCATCACGTTCCTCTCTTAAAAATAATCAAATCATGTTCTAGCCCAACACGAGATAACGCCAAATAGTCCTATTTTAAAAACTCAGAAAAATCAGGTCCAAAAATTATTTGAATTGCTGATCTGACTTCAGATTTAAATTCAACACGAAAAATTGAGTCAAATATGTGTTTTTGATTTTTCTCAAATCTCATCCGAATACACTCAAAAAAGAAGATCTAAACATTTCAAATTGTCTCTTCTCATTCCACTCATTTTTGCCTCTTTGGATTTTATTTTTAGCCGACCTTTTTCATCTCTCTTTCTTTATAATCACCCATAATATTCCTTATATAGTCTCTCTCTCAAACCCTAGCTTGGAGCCTAAGCTAACGCATATTACCATATTGCCCTTTAATTCAAAATTATCAACTTTACATATTTAACCCATTATAAAATGTTCGAAAATAATTTAAATTTAATTGTTTGATTCGAATTCAAACCAAAATAAATTGTATTATCTCAAATTAATAAAATAATAATATTACTGAAATTTTGCATAATATTCATAAATAACCCTCAAAATAACGTGGTATTACATACTTCCCCCCTTGAAAAGGAATTTCGTCCTCGAAATTCAATGAAACGTAACACTCAAAATAAAATGCTACTCGATTCTATTTTCCAAAAATCACACACTAAAGTCCTCAAATCAATTATAAACATCCTCACCACAATGCCTAACACATACTCAAAAAATTTCTATCTTCAAAGAAAATATGTCAAACTCGTATGCTAGACCCGAAACCCAAGACCCAGGGTTATCGTATATCTAAGCTCTGATACCATTTGTAACACCCCGCCCGCTTGGGGAGAGCAAATGGAGCACTACTATCGATAAAATAATTCCAAATACACAAGCAACAAGGTATAGGGCATCTAAATAAAATCCCACAAAACAAGAGAAACCACTAATCTCAATCTTCAAATTAAAACAACAAAATTCTCTCGAATAAATATAACAAATGTAAATCTCCAATGCTCTATACATCAAAAATAAATAAGTACAAATCTTCTCATCATGTATTAAAAATTCTTCTCAAATAATCCATGCTAAAAAAATCATCCCAATTAGTCCATAGCACTCAAATCCACGCTAACCTTCCAACTAAAAGAAAATATGGGGAAGTACACAATACGACAGGAAAGATGCTCAACAAATATATTAGCGGTGAATAAAGCGTAACAACATGAGTACGAATTTTCAAATCAAATGCAAATATGAAAGAACTTATCAATAAATTTCTCAACAAGCCATTAACCGGGTCACCAGGCCTCCCCCCATCCGCATATGCTTTATCAAGTCATAGCGTCGGGAAGCAGGAATTTTGGCGGGTGCCCAACATCCGTGCCATATTAAAATCTCATGACAACGTGCTCAACAACAACATGAATTATACCACCTGAATCAAAATAATTCAACGATTATTTTTCCACAATGCAATGAATTTATCAATTCCAATATGAGTTCAATTAATAATAAATCAACGAAATAAACTCTCGAGATTTAAAGGAGCATATTGTGTAAAACCCCATACCCTAAAATCATTGCATGAATCGTCACATAAATTCAGCCTCTAAATCTGATCGCACCATCACGTTCCTCTCGCAAAAATAATCAAATCATGTTGCAGCCCAACACGAGATAACCCCAAATAGTCATATTTTAAAAACTCAGAAAAATCAGGTCCAAAAATTATTTGAATCGCCGATCCGACTTCAGATTTGGATTCAATACAAAAAATTGAGTCAGATATGTGTTTTTTATTTTTCTCAAATCTTATCTGAATACACTAAAAAAAGAATATCTAAATATTTCAAATTGGCTCTTCTCATTCCACTCATTTTTGCGTCTTTGGATTTCGTTTTTGGCCTATCTTTTTCATCTCTCTTTCCTTATATTCACCCATAATATTCCTTATATAGTCTCTCTCTCAAGCCCTAGCTTGTAGCCTAAGCTAACGCATATTACTATATTTGCCCTTTAATTCAAAATTATCAACTTTACATATTTAACCCATTATAAAATGTCCAAAAATAATTTAAATTTAAATGTTTGATTCGATTTCAAACCAAAATAAATTATATTATCTCGAATTAATAAAATAATAATATTACTGAAATCTTGCATAATATTCGTAAATAACCCTCAAAATAACGGGGTATTACAAATGGAAGGAGATGACCAAAGTAGCAGGTTCATCAGGATTGGGCAACATCGCTGCACATATGATGATTCTGATGATGATGATTATGCTGATGAGGATACATGTTGATGTATTTATTTTAGACAATGTATTTGAATTTTTGACAGTTTGTGTATCGTGATATTTATGTCATATGATGTACTATTGGACTTATGATGATACATTTTATCTATGTGACTGGATATATTTTGCAGTTTTGATATTACTGATTATGATATTTACTTCCTGCTGTTTATTCATATCCACGATCATTGTTTATCCTGCTTATTATTGATATTTTTTACTTGGTCGTTTTTATCTGTCCCATGATTTATCTATTTCAGGAAAAAGAGGGGAGAGATATGTGGTGTAGGGGGAGTTTATATTTATTCTTCTTAATTAAAAATTTAGTTTAATTAAAAATGGAATTTTAATTACAAATTGAGTTTAAATTTTATTGACATATTATTCTGTTCCTCCATACTTAACTTGGGTATATTTTTTATGTCTCATATGGGTACACACTTGTTTAAAGATTCTAAAATTCATTGCTACATCACATTCACAGATTGAGAGACAGTTTTAGACTTTTTAGACTCAGATGCTGCTTTATAATTTATTCATATCGTATATTTTCATATTTGGGTTTTTGGGATAGGACAATTGAATACAACTAATTTTTTTTTGTTTTTTCCCGAAATAGCCAAAGGGGGAGATTTGTAAGCTCAATTTTCTGATCTGTCAATTTGTTGTCTTAATTTCAGAAAAAATAAGTTCAGTCTAGACTTGTTATTAATTCAAGATTATTCAAAGTCTACAAAGATTCAAGATTCAAGAAGTTGCAATTTAAAGCCATGAAGGACAAATCAATTCAAGTTGCAATTTCGCATTTTTCACCTTCTAAGATCACACAGGTATGAATAATCAAAGGAATATGTGATTTTGAATTTTGTTTAAATATTGGATGAATTAAATATTTTTTTACTAATGGCAATTAGAATTAAAGTTTTGAAAAACACTTTTATTATATCCGAGCTAAATTATTTTCAAAATATTCGAGGATAAAGTTTAAATGGGACATTTGTTCACTGTCGTTCAAACGACACTTAAATTCGTTCTAACGACAACGCCTGTAGTTCAAGCGACATCGTTTATCGCTCAAACGAGAAACGCCTCGAATTTTGTGTTTCAGTTTTGTTGGATTCGGTTTTGCTCAGTTATAAAAACAACACTGCATAGATTTTTTTTTTATAGAGATGAACAATTCTAAAAATTCCCATTCTGTTTAGTTTCATCCAAAGTTTATTCAATATCCAATTTTCATAATTCCAAGGTTTGTGGTCTTGAACACGTACACTTGAAGCAATTTGCTGACTGAGGTCATTGGGAGTGCTTGAGGGTATTCATTGCAAAATATTGGACTGCGGTCTTTGAGGTTAGCTGCGCGTGGATCTTTACTGAAAATAGAACTACGTGTTCTTGATGAGTAGCTGCGGTTGTTCCTTTACTGACGACACCGATCGACACCTGTGGGTATTCATGTGTCATTGTAATTTGTTGTAATCCGTGTAAGTTGAGATATACAAAAATATAGTGAAATAAAAAGGTTTTTGCCCTTCGGGGATTTTTTCCTGAATTTGTTTCTTTTATCGCATGCTTTAATTGCTTGATGAATTAAATCATTTAGATGCGTGTTTAAGGTTTAAGAAGATAAAATTGGAAATAATTGATTAAGAAGATTTTACCTTAAGCACTTGTTAAACGACCTCTTCAGACCCTCAAAATGACTTTTAGCTTTGCGACATTTTTTTCGTCGCTAAAAGTCATTTTGGGGGTCAAATCTTAAAAAGTGAAACTTGCTGCCCTAAGTCAATATCAAAGAATTAATAGGGGAAAAAACCCAAATAACCCATTATTTTCCCCATTTTACATTTAGGTTTTGTGGGCATCATAAAGTGTGTGTGGTTGGTGGTGGTGGGGTGTGTGGGTGGGGTGGGGTGGGGTGAATTATAAGGCAGTGTTACGTTTGTGTGTGATTTTATTTTATATACTCACCATATTACTTTTGGGCCTTTAGGTACGGGTGACAAGTGCATGGTCCCATTGAACAGAAGAAAACGCAAATGCAAGGGTAAGGTAAAGGGCAGTGCTTGATCGTTGTTTGGTCTAAGACATAAATATTTCATTTCGTAGTTTTTGCTTATGAACATATAACTGTCTAATGTATAACAAATTCATGGAAACATGGACTTTTCAACCAATATGCATGATGGAAAGTTTGTATTTTGGTGATCCACATTGCGCTTTAAAGATTGGATAGCATTATGGGCTGGTTTTCTTAGTCTTACATTAATCTGTTATGTTTCATTCTATGTCTTTTCAGAAAAAAAAAAAAATTATGCCCAGATTTTATTCTAGTCTACTTTATTCTGTTGCATTTAGTATTGTTTGTTGTGTAATTTTGATTTCATATGCTTTCAAGTACTAATTTCTCATTTTCTCATCTTACTGCATCCCCTGCCCCAACCTTTTTTCATTGTTCTATTATTTTTCATTTACTTGTATGCAAAAGATTCTAGAAAACATTGAATAGCTTTTTTCCTGATCAAATCACAAAAGGGTCTTGTAATGAAAAAGAAGTAGGATGTGCCAACTACCTGATATTCATTTATGAGTGTCAATTTGTCAGGGGTACTATATATTATGGATGTGGTGTTTTTCATGGGTGTTAGACACTGGGTGTTATGTAAAAGATATTAGGAAAATTGTGGGTACGTCAAATAACAAATTAAAAAAAGTATGTGTTAAGTAAAAATTGTCCTTGGGGTACACAAGGAATCTAGATTTATAAGAATATAGTAATTGCCTCAAATGCTGATACAAACTGAAGTTAGCTGATAAAGTATTGTCATGTAGCAGCCAAAATAATCTAGATTAGGTGAATTTTGGGAAGAAAAAAACTAAAGGGATTTATTATAAAGACTAATACCCATTATGCAGAGAGGCTTTGCTAGTTAAAGTAATTTCATGGAATAATTGAAATCTTTGGGTAAATGAAAATAATCAGTGAACTAGATTGAGTGTAAGCCAAATTATGATCTAGAGTAACGATTATTCCAAAAATATTTGGATGGTGTAGTGGTGGTGGTGGTGGCAATAGAACAGTTAAACTAATATAATTCAATATGCCAGATTTCATAGTCCATCACAGATTAGATTTAAAACAATATCACAATAAATCTAATGTACTGGGAACTAAAGCTATAAAACACCACTCTGAACTCATCATCCCCCATGTTAATGCACAAGATATCAAATTAGGCCGCTAGATTTTCCATCCAGTGAAGTCCAGTGCCAGAAGAATCTCACAACTTCATATATTTTTGTTTTTGTTTTTACATACCGTAAAAACATATGTGTGATTTTATATACTCACCATTTGAGTTTTGAGCCCTTCATGTATGGGTGACAAGAGTATGGGCCCTTTGGAAACGAGCAAGCGCCAACGCAAGGGTAAAGCTAAGGGAAAAGCTTGAGATTGGTTTGGTCTTAACCATAAGAATTTCATTTCATACTTTTGCATGTGCACATATAATATGCATGTAGTGATGGGGGCACAATTTTTTGGTATTAAGCCTACGAGCATATAATCAACATGTAGTGTTTACACACTTTTTTGGGTATTTGGGGAGTTAAAACAAAGTTCTGTGGGTATTAATGTGAATCAAATGTTATGTGAGAATCCTTGGGGTTTTGTTAATCTTTTGTTTAGTTTTATTTATTTGTCGTTGGTGTGCTTTTTCCTTGAACTAGTGTATGCCACATTTTTTCTTCAATTGGCTTCCATAATTGTTTTGTTATAAATGGTTATAACACTTTTCAAAATTAGTATGCATAATGAAAAGTATGGATTTTGGGGTCATGAGCCACATAACACATTATAGATTGGATGGAATTGTGAGTTAATATGATTATGCTGAATTGAATGTCTGTCTAAGCTAAAAAATTTATGAACAAATTTTATGGTAGTTCGCTTTATCTGATTATATTTATATGATTTCACCCTAAAATTACCTTTTTTGTTGGGTAATATGGGTTCCATGCTATTTGTTTGTAATAGATTCTAGAAGAAGGTGCATAGGCTCTTGCCCCTGGCCAAATATCCTAACAACCTGATATACATTCATTCCTAAGTGTGAATTATGGATGCCAAAATGGTTCTTAGAATATATTTTGTCATAGCCTTGGTCTTTGCAAGGATGCATTTTTATGTCTAGTATTGTATTTAATCATTCTTATATTTCTACGAGTATTCATAAATATACTAGTGTGAACATTAATATTAAAATCATGTTGGGACGGGGATGGATTTTGAGGAGAGATAAAAGAATATGGGTAAGGATGAGAGTGTATCTGGGTATAATGTTTGATTTAAGGGTTATTGATTAAGAAAAAAGAGAGGTGTTTCATTATAAGAGTATTAATTAGGGTTAGGGGTGGTAAACGAATGTATACGGAGCGGATACCATGCTATCCATATCCATATCCGCTATCTGGAAGCACTATCCATATCAGTGTCCGTATCTGCCCGGATAGTAAAAACCACTATCCATATCTGTATCCTCTCAAATTCCCTTGATTCGGATAATATCCATTTACATTTACATTTCTTATCCATTGCAATTGATTTGCCTCTTTTAACATGTAATATCAATGCTACTGTAAAAAAAAACATCAAGCCCAAACTGTTTAGAATCAACAAATTGATCTACTATTTAATAATCAACAACTTAGAAATTAGAATCAATAATGTAACCCTAACAGTTATTGTGTGCATGTGTATTACTGTGTGCTCTTGTGTGTGTTGTTATGTGCATCTTTCTGTGTGTTCTTATGTGTACGTCTTCATGTGTTGTTGTGTACGCATGTGTGTACGTGTGTGTTGTTGGGTTTTTTTTTCCTATTGTTTTCCTTTTTTTCTTTTTTTTTCCTTTATTTTCAAGCAATTCATTATTTTTTGATTTTTTAAAGAGTATTATTTCTTTATTTTTTTAAATGAGTGAAAAGTGATGACTAACATTTTTATGTTACCAAAAACATATGACGTTGTGTGATAATTGATTAAATTAAATCCGTAAGTTTCCAATCAACCTTTATTTAATTCAGCCCCTAAACATGCATCTAAGGTGCGTGTGTCAACCCATAAATAAATAAAGTATGTGACACAAAAATATGCTGAGACACAGATTTCAGGAAAAAAAACCTTTCGGGTAAAACCTTTATTTCACTATGAATATATAAATTGCAACTTACAATTACATAGAGAATCTTCAATGGATCAACACGTAACCAACCCACAAAGACTCGCAGTCTTGAACTCAGCAAGAGAATACACGCATGACCCTCCAAGGACTCGCAGACCTATCTTCAGCAAACAATCTTCATGCAGCAAGATCCTCAATGACACGCAACCATATGGTGTAGAGATGCACTCCATGAAAGATGAACAAAAGCAAAGTGTTCTTGAAAACGAAAACAATTCCCCAAAGCATATGGGAGTTTTGTGAATTGAAAACCAAAAAGGGATTAAACCCTAAAAGAAGAAGCCTAAATGAATTCTGCTTTCACAGTTTTTCTGTTCGTCAAAACTCTGTGACTTCTTAAGAAAAACGGAACCATTTAATGAGTATTTATACCAAAACTACACCACCTCGAAATGCGAGCTCATTCAAATGAGAAGCAGATGTTGCTCGAACGAAGGACACGTGTCGTTCAAACGACATCGCATGACTTCCAATCTCATTCGAACGAGATGGTGATCTCGCGCGAATGACCTGGTTGTCAAAATAGAGGTCCGCTTCAAAACTAAGAAAAAATACTCATTCTTAAACTTTGACGAAAAAGTCCGCTCCAACACTTAGAAAATATTTTGTAAAAATATCCCAAAAGCTCTAAGTGCAAAGTTAAGGTATTAAAAACATAACCTTACCAAAGTAAACTTCGCGGAGTCTTGAATGATGAAGAACTTGAGTAATTCGGATCCGTCTTAGATGTAGATGTCTCTTGAATGCTCTTTGACGGTGTAGCGGTATATGAGATATTAAATTGATAACGGACATATGAAAATGTCTCCTTACATGTTATATATTTACATTTTACATTACATATAACACATATTATAAATAATTAGATATATTAATAATAAATTATTATTATTAAATACAATACGAATATTCGAAAAAATGGATATCTGCAAATATGGATACTCCACTTCGGATATGGATTATCCATGTCGAATACACATACTAACCGTATCCATATTCGGAATCGTTTTCTTAGATATTTTAACACACTATTCATATCCATTTTTTAAATAAATATTTGCAAAATTCGGACTTGGATACTGAACGAATTTGAATTTTTTAATATCCGTTTACACCCGTAATTAGTGTATTCATGTTGAACTGTTGGCGGTAATGTATATTATGGATTATGAGTTTTTTAACGGTGTTAGACTAGTGTTAAAAAAAACCGTTATCTTTTCCCTTTTACATTGGTTTTTTTTGGGTATCATAAAGTGTGTGTGTGTGGTGGTGGTGGGGGGGGGGGTAATATATAAGAAAATGTTATGTTTGTGTGTGACCTTATATTATATACTCACCATTTTACTTTTGGACTTTCAGGTACAGTTGACAAGTGCATGGTCCCTTTGCACAGGAGCAAGCGCTAACGCAAGGGAAAGGACAAGGCTTGATCGTTATTTGGTCTAATATACAAGTATTTCATTTCACAGTTTTTGCTTATGAACATATAATTGGCATGTAGTATTGGTGCACATTTTTTCCCTACTTTAGCGTATAAACGTATTGTGCATATTTTGTTGCCTTGGTAAAAAAAAATTCAAATGGTGTTTTATTCCCATAGTGAGGAAATAATCCTCAAATACTATATTTTGTTCCCTTGATAAATAAACAAGGGTGAAAGAGTAAATAAACTGCATTATTATTTCATTACATACATATTGGACACTCATTCATAAGGAATGAAGTTTGAGCAAACAAGAAGCAAATGTGCAAAAAATGTGGGTGGGGTAGATGTTGATGTATAATATGGATATGTGGTAAAAGTCAATAGGATAAAATTATAAACGAACTTAATCATGAGATAGTAGAAATTGATAACTGAATAGAAGATAAATTGAGAGAAAATTGTCTTAGATGGTTTAGACATGCCAAAAATATATCAATGGAGCCCCCTATAAGGAAGAGTGGTATAGTTAATGTTGTGAAGATGTCATTTATACCTACCAATTATACCAAAAATTATCGAAAGTTTTGTAGATGCTCTTTACCATGATGTGGGCCTCATCATGGAATAATTTTTAGGATTCAAACATGTAGTTGGGATTTAGTAGTTGCACACTTCTTGGTATGGTTCTAACCATGGATTTATCAGTGATCAATGTTAGCTTCTAGTAATTATGTTTAATTTGGAACAGAAAGTGTTAATTTGGTAAATTGATCACTAATTAACTTTCACTTAAACCAGTAGTCTGGCGCTATATGGGTCTGATCATCCAACATTTTGACCCCAAATCCTGCATTAGAGGCGTGATGTTGGTAATGAGAGTATACGTTGCATGCAATAATTACAGAAAAGGCTAATTTTTACGAGAGAAATTTATGTCCTTTTTGAGAGAATATTATTTTTGTACTTTTAAATTTCTCTAATAATGTCTATATTAACTACATGTGATAGACCCTCTAACCAAGTTGTCTCTTTTGCAATCTAATTGTTTATCTAGATACTTATTGACAAAATCTCTTAAGTGTCTTATTATGAGAAATCTTAGAATGTGTTGGTAGCATGATATGCATTTCAAGTGTGAATTATGGATGTCAATGATTTGATATTCTATGAATTTTTTCTAGAGGAGAGTAGGCATAAATATATTTTTTGGTATGCTATTATTAAAAATAGGTCAGCTCATAGAGGCATTTTTCATTTTCTGTGGAGGAGTTAACACAATTATGTGGATATTAATGCGAGTCAGATTATATGTGCGAGTAATTAGGGATTTGAGAATCCTTTATTAAGTTATATGTTCTGTTTATGTTGGAGTGTTTTTTCCCGAACTAGTCTTATGTATGCCAAGTTTTTTTTCAATTGGTTTCATTGCTTACTTTATTATAAAGCTACAAACTCCATATCTCACACCCATGGCCCTTCTTTTACAGGCCTAGTAATTTGATTCCACTGTGCCATTATCCATGGATGAGTCTGCTTGAGTAATATAGGAGCAATTGGAGGAGTGGGTTACTCTGAAGAGGGTCTCTCCACCATCAGATTGATGGATTGTGGTGAAGATTTTCTTTTGGACTAATAATTTTAGGATGCGTATGAGACAGGTGATATTTGGGGATTGAGAGTCAATAGTCGAAGCAATTTGAGACATGGTGATAGGGTGTCCGTATGAGTTTATGATATCGTCTATGTGTAAATCCACAATGCATCATTGAGTTAGCAAAGTTGAATGTGTACTTCCATGTCTCTGCTTGCCCTTGTAGAATTTGTTTGATTTAGAAATGGCCATAGCTGAATATAATGTTTCTTTAACACAAAATGACTTTGTAATTTTTCTAGTGAAATGGTGGCTAAAATTCGAACAGTAGAGAATCATGATTCATTGGACAAAAAGTTAAGTGTTCTGCCCCATTGGTGAGAAAGAAAAATCATTGATGACATAAAGTCATTGGTGAGAAACAATAATATAGCCTGATGCTTTTAGTTCTAAAAGAAATGTAAGGAAACAAATTTCCAATTGAGTCTTAATGTAGTGTTGGCTCAATTCCGGACAAAAACATTTGTGTCATATGATAGTATTGAGTGAGTATCCTCCAAGCCTATGACATGCAAGAGTTGAAGACGTAGTGGCCAAGACTTATAAAGCTTCATCATTGTCGAGTTTCAAGTGCCATGTTTCTAGGTCATCAACATCACATTTCATAGTCTCCAAAAGGTATGAATGCATTTCTATATATATATAGGGAGACTTGGAATAATTTTATAAAGGGTGTAATTTTTTTTAAAATGAATTTTATTTTCAGAAATTAATTTTAGAACTTTTAAATAAACTGTTTTGGGTTTAAAAATGAATTTTGAACTTTCTGGGGTTTTGTTCGAAATTATCGTTTGAACGAGAATTTCGTTCGAACAAGGTTTGCCAATGACTTGCCACTGGAACTTCGTTAGAAATTTCGTTCGAACTAAATGTCGTTAGAATGAAAATGTCATTCGAACGAGATTTCGGCGGGAAGAGTTTTTGGCAGTTTTTTGGCACTTTGCCACTACTTTGTCCCACTACTCTTTCTCAAAATTTAACAACGTCAGGACTAGAATTATTCGAAGAACTTTTTCCATCTCCTGGAGAGGTTTTGTGAGCTTAATTAGTTCATAAAAAGTTCCCTCGGTGTTTGTTATTTAAATTGATTTATTCAAAGAACAAAACCAAGTTTACCCCCAATTGTTTGTTTTAATCCAAGTTTCTCTCTCTCTCTCTCTCTCTCTCTCTGTATATATATATATATATATATATATATATATATATATATATTGTAATACCCCGTAATTTTATGGCTTATAAATTTAGGGATTTATTAAATTTAATTGAGATAAATTAATTTAATTTTAATTCGGAATGCTGTTTTAAATATTTACTAGTGTGACGAGAGTTAGTAATTATTGGAAATTTGTTGAATGTTACTAGATTAGTATAGTAATATATGAGATTTATTTTATAAGAATTGTCACGTGTGAATAAAATAGCAATTTTGGAAATTTAAGTCGGGACGCGCTCGTATCGTGTCGGGACTAAATGTTGATTAATAAAAATGAATAAATTTTAAGTTTCTCGTATGGTCGTGTTAAGTGCGCCAAAGTGTCCGAAAGGGTCGAGATAGTCCGAAAAGTGTACTCGGGGGTAAAGTTTCGGTCTCGGGGAGTTTTTAGGCCTATTTAGCACCCCGGGAGGGGGTTTTGGACATTTCATAATTATGAGTAATTAAACCCACGAATTTTCTAGGGTTATATCAGATGGAAAGTGTTGCCTCTAGGGTTAACATAACCAAAAACTAATGAGGGCCATTGGAGAGGAAGAGGAGATGCTCTCCAAGGAATTCTAGGCCAAAAACACCTCCGGTTGCACCGCCGTCACGGCCAAATCGTAGATCACGCGAAGGGGATCACAACCACACCTTTTTCTTCCACAAATAAGAGACTAAATTTCTAGGCAAGTATCTATCTTTCTTTAATCAAGTTAATGCATCCTTTTATATTAGTCTAGGGTTGATTAGAATTAGTGTTCTTGAAAGAAACCCTTAATTGGAGACAAAAATTACATGTTGTAGTGGTAAAAACTTATATTCTGGAAATCCATTTCACATGTAGAGGTTGAACCATGAATTTCCATGGTGTTAGTGATAGAAAATATGGAAAAAGAATGGAAGAAACTATGTTAAAGAAAGATATTAGGGTTCTTGAAATTTATAGACATTTTTAACCTTTTAATTGGTTATAGTTGATGAAATTCGTATGTTTTACGTAGAATCTTATTTACATGGATATATCACACTTGTAGTATAATTGGTTGGGAGTTTGGGACTGAAATATGATGATTTGGAGGAGTTTGGGGTAAGAATTTATACCTGGGTTTTCTGCAGTTTCGCCATAACTGCTTGATCGATCGATCGAGCCCGGAGCATTGATCGATCGATGGTTCGATCGATCGACCCCCTTTCATCGATCGATCGACCCCTCCTGGAAAATTGCATTTTTGCTCGTGTTAGCTAAATCCGATCTGATGCTTAGTAAACCTTGATTAGGGTTGCTAGAACATAGTGGGACATAACAAGGACCAGTAGGGTCAAGATAAACCCCGTTAAGTGGAACTTAAATGTGAAAGGAAATAAAGGGTAAATGGGGAGACATTCATACTTAAGAAATCATACGTGCGTTGATTAAATAATCGAAATATCTATGAAGTTGGATTAGAAGGTGAGTGAGGGCCTACTGAAATTGTACTTAGGTAAAGAGAATACTTCGAGAGACGAGAAGTGGATTTAGAATAACTTAATTATGAGAATAAAATGAACGAGTCCGTTATACGAGATAATCGAGTAAAAATGTGTAATAACAAATAATTAGAATTTTGGGTCGTGAGCGCACCTAATTTAACAATGTGGATGTGTGTGTATATATATATGACTGTGTGATTTTGCATATATTATATCTGTATAAAAATCATACTCGAGCTACTTGCTATCACGGGGGTTTCTGCGCTGGGACAGTCTTATCACGATGTGACCTTTATGGGGGATATTGACTTGTACCCTAGAACATAAGATTCCTAGGTTCAGGCTATCTGATTGATAGTCAGACGGTCCTAAGAGACGTGAGGGTATGTGCTGACCTCTTGGACTTGGAACTATGCTTTGCCTCCATTTGTATGTGTTTGTGTTAATGCAGTTCGAGAGTGATTCCGAACTAGCATCTCCCTAAATATGTGTGATATAGGGACTTGATATGAGAGTACTCCAGCATCATAGTTTTTATGTGGGGTGCCGTTAGTATATATATATTATATGGGTGATTGGTATATATATACTTATTATGGAAACTTTGCACCATAGATTTTATGTGGGGTGCCGTTGGTATATATATTATATGTGTAACTAATATATATACATATATTTATATGGAAACTTCATAATGTGGGTATAAGTAGTTAAGAAATGAGTAAATGTTTCACTTCACTATAAGTATTCGAAAACGTTATAACGATACAGAATTTTTCTAATTAACGTAAGAAATCTTAAAGAGTTAGATTTTCTAAAAGAGAATGGCATAACCTTAATTTTACGTGTTAAGACTTATGGAGAATAAGTTAGAGAGATATAGGGGATTCATTAGTACGGTAGACGTGCACACTAGATGAGAGGTGAGAATTCTCGAGAGAGTGTCGCATACTAATATGACTGTTGCATTAGCCGGTAAACATTTTAAATACTTGCTAAACTATTTTTAAAACTATTTTACATTCGGGATCTGACCCGTTTGCTATTATATCTTCTCTCTTGTGTATATATATATGTATTACAGGTGCCCAGCCACATGGGTGTCATGCTTAGGATTCTTTTGATGGAACACGTTGTAGCTTTTGTGGGAGTTGCAGGCCATTGCTTAGACGACCTCATTGTTGACTCTACTTCTAGTTCAGTTTTATCCAGTGGGGCATGTGTCACCCTTTTCCATTATTCTGTTGGTTTTGTCAGAGATTGTAATTCTTTTACTTTCAGTACCTTTATTTCGGGATTTATTACTGTCAGGATGTTTTCCTTTAGTATTTCAAAGTTGGGATTTGTTATTGATGATTAAATTCTTGAATGTTCATTTTCATTCTTATACTTAATGTGTGACTCTTAAAATGTTAAATGGTTAAAGGTTTTATAAATGGATTTAATAAAATGGAAATAAGGTTTTAAATGGTTTTGACAATTAGCTTAATTAATCAGGATGTTTAAATTTGAAAATTTTCATTTGCGACAGTGATGCTAATAATGAACCAACTGTTCACCTTGATTTTAATTTAATAAAGGAGTGATCGCCCGGTATTTAATTAGGCGGGGTATCTCAGGTGGTATCAGAGCATCAGGTTCTAGTGTCCTTAGGATCTGTGTGACTTATTATGCTTTCAGCGTTGCTTTGTTTGATATAGAGCCCTATGTTTAGGATTGTCAATTTCTTTGATGAGATTTCGTTCTCCTGCTATGACGTATATACACTAGTGAATTATAATTTCGTTCGGATATGTGCGTGTGCCGAGCGATGACGAATGTCAGAAGAGGACCGTTAAGCGGACATCAGGAGGAAGGCTCAGTTGAGGTTGTAAAATATATTCGAGGATGATTTCCGTAGGCGAGGTCACCTCCATTATGGCACGAAAAGCCAAGACTATAAAGGTGACTAAGGCGCAACCATGATTTCCAAATGCTTCTATAGTCGAATGAGGTGCGAGAGTAAACTCACCTAAAGTGTTACAAAACGTGTAGAGAACTATCAGTGAGAATTCTAGAAATGCGGGAATTGTGTGTGTTTACCAAAGGAGGTAAAGTATTCAAAGGTTTAGATATAGGACGGAGTTTGGCTAACTGAAAGAGAAAATTTAGAGAAAATTTTCTTGACTGTCGGAACGAAGTTATAATGATGGGAGTCAACCACCAATTTAGAAGTGGAACGCTATGTCTATAGGAGAACCTTAGGTACAGTGTTGACCGTATGTTCCTTCGTCAGATGTTCAGGATTAGAAGTGAACTTCGTCCTGAACTCATCACAGGAGGACGTGACAGAGGTCCATTTGTGAATATGAATCTTAATCATTAGCGAATTTTGTATCAGGAGATGTAGATACAAGTGGAGGAAATGACTCCAAGTGGGAGATCGACTCGTGATAATAGTTGATAACACTCAAAGAGGAAATTCTGATGGACGGCCGATTCATAGGTTGATAATGTCGTATTTTGTCGATAAAGATGATAATGCTCTTTTGTGTGGAAAGCTAAAAGAATCGAAGAATGTAGTCGAGAATAAGGTTGAATACAATGTTGGTGGTGTAACACCACAAAGGGGTGTGGATACACATCAGGGGACCCTTTTAAACGATTCGGATAGTTGAATTCTTACCAAGTGATGGTAAATTCAGCAAGGACTATTATAAATAGTGACATGTTCTTTAGGGCCTAAAAGGCTAAGGGTATAACCGGGGTAGCCAATAGGAATCGAGTCTACTAAAGTCCGAGAGAAGGACAATCCAAACATGGTTAGTAGGACAGGTGATAAGTGGATTATATGCTAAGGTATTTTGTGGGGAGTGAAACCGCCAGCGATAATATTATCCGAAGAGAGTAAAGGGACAAGAATACGGTGCCTAGTAAAAGACAACGATTAAAGTAGTTTTGTTTTGGTTTGGGCAGACGTGTTACATCCGAAAACCATTTGTGCGGTCAAGACGATCGACAAGGTGGAAGTATAAGTTGTACCCTCAGAGGATGAGGCGTATTTATGTGATACGAATGAGTCACTATATTTTGTTCATTACTAGATTTGCATGTGAGACGAGTTTAATGCATATAATTATAAATGTTATTATTATGTGAATATTTTTCCCTAGTGTAGTGGGATTTTTCTTTAGTGCTATCCGCGGAGGATGAATGAGTATATTAAAAGTGTTATGTACTTTATTGAGGTTACTCGTTGTAGTGATGCGCTATGCGAGTATGATATTATCTTTGTTACAACGTTATAGAAATGGTTAGTACGATAGTGGGCAATTATTGCAAGGCTATCGAAGTGGTTGCATTAGAGTAACATGTTTTGTTCTGGAGAGGCTTTTCCTGCAAGAAGGTTGGACTCGCACTTATATTTTATATTCTAGAGACTTCGGAGGGGATAGTGGACACGAGATATTCAATACCAATGTGTGTAGGGATTTTGTCATTATGATTCAGTATATATCGGGTTTACCGATGAGCGAAAAGATTTAACCCAGTATTATGTTTAACACTCGGGACTTACTGATAGAAAGAGTTCATTGTTATATCTATCCTCTAGAGATGTGGGAATTAATAGTTATACCCCTATTATTAGGGAAAGGGATTTTGAGAATTTTGATTGTATGTATTAGAGGTTTATGGAATGCAATTACCACCAACCAATACTGAACGATAGTGAAATTGGTGAAACATTATTTGTTAAGTGTAATTACGGGAGGAAATATAACTTTTTCATCAAGAGATGGAATAAAGGGGTACATGATATGGACGGAGGACCTAACAAATTTCGATAATCGAAAATGCTAGGTAGTAGTGTATCAGGGGCGTTCCTTGTTTGGATTTCGCTTTGCGAGACATCCCACGCATGAAACTTAGCGTAAGGTTGGAAATAGGGAGATGTTTGGTCACTATTCCATGATTTCAGTACCCCGGTCGAAATGGGATCAAGTAATTAATTATGTAAGCCGGAAGTTGAATTTTGATTTAAAGCCACTGGAGCCAGATTGTGTGGTAAGAAAGCATTGAAAGTTTTGTTTTATCACCACGAGTTAAGGGGTGGAAGGATGATGAAGGGGATTTAAAATTTTGATTTCTAGGTTGATTGAGAGTACCCAAGTGTTGTGATCACATTGCGAGCATTGGGTATTAGGTGTGTAGCGTATGTGATCTTACGCTAGTATGCACCGTTTATAGGGTGTGTGGGCATCCCGGTTATCTGATAATCGAATCGTCCGAGTTAAGGGGACGTGGTAATAGATATGTGAAATATATGTTTGTGGGACTAGCATAACGAAGTGGAAGAGATGGAGTGGATTAAACGTCACATGAGGGGCGATAATCCATACATAAGTGTACAATTAGAATAGCACACCCTAATTTGATTGGAAGGCTGTGGGAAGCCATTTAAGAAGGAGTATTCCTTGAATAGAGTAGACTTTAATTATTATAAAGAACACTCAGAGCGGAGTTGTTATTAGTCAAGTATGAGAGCCACTTGCGCATACAAAGAGTGCTGATGTTAGTATGAATAAAAGATCCAGAAGTGCGCATTGTGGAGGAAAGAACACGGGTCGGAACTTTCGGCATACACCAAGGAAGGAAAGGGAGTATTACGTGTCACTTAATGTGAGACATTTGAAGGAAAAATTGATGTTTAGCGGGACGTAGTGAGTAGTCTCTACATGCACCGCCCATAGGTAAGGTTCGGTTGGAAGATGAGAATCAACCAAAATGTTTTTGTGTTTATCGACAATTCCTGAAATGAGAAGAGGTCGGTAAAGTCGATAAAGCTCTTAGATGGGTTACCATCCTCAAAACAAGATCAAGGCAATGTTAACTAGTGCGCCCCAGACTTCCTTTGAAAGGAATGATCGCGCCAGTGCAGGGTCCGGCGCAGTATTAATTCCTGAATCGGGATGAGATTTGTGAATCCCACCGTTAATATGGGATTTCAGGAACCAGCGGAGATAAAGTTTCATTTCAAGTAGGATGTACCACCCTTAGCCAGGGAATAGGTGCACGGTGATTAAAGATTAGTGGAGTCACGTGAAGGAAATTTTGGAATCTTGGTACGATGATTTCAGGAATGCTCTGTAAAAGCACTCGTACCTGTTTGTCGCGTACGAGGTTCTTATTAAGGTTTTGGTATGGAAGAACCTCGACTATTCTCCTTCCGTATGTTTAGAGGTGAGTGGATAAATAGAATTTTGGATCGGTCGAGAATATTCCGATAACTGTGGTGGAATTCCACGACTGTTTTAGGCGCACAAGAGTGGTCAAATGTTCGTATGGTTTTTCTCAGAAATGGAGTTTTGTATATAAATAAATCCGAGTAGTTGTCATGTAGTGAGGTGCGACCTCCCAATGATAGTGAGATAGTGGAAATTTATAATGTATTGGCGTGATCTATGCGAATTTTGTCGGTTAGGAGCACCATGTGAAGTGTCTCTAATGAGAATGTTAAACAAGCTTGCCGTAAGGAAGGGGTTATAGTGATTGAGCACATTAGTGTAATACCCCGTACTTTTGACTATATTTATTTTTGGGATTAATTAATTAAATTATATATTAATTGGAAATTAATCCGGGTTATAAATACTAATGTGATACGAGTTAGTATTTGATTATGTGCATATATGATTATATATGAACTTGGTATTATAAAATTTATCGTGGGATTTATATACGGAATTTCAGAAATTTTGTTGAGACGCGTGGGACCGCCGCGTCACGGTATAATATTTTGATAATAAAAAGTGAATTTAAAATCTATAATCCATATGGTCGTTTTGAGTACGCCATCGCGTCCGGAAGTGTCGAGATAGTCAGAAAACACTAGCCGGGGGTATAGTTTGGGTCCCGGGGTATTTTTAGGCCATACCGGCAACTTAAAGGGTATTTTGGTAATTTCATGTTTTGAGGAATTAAAAGTGACGAAAATTTGGTTAATTAAATCTGATGTGGATAAGACCCACTAAGCCCATAACCAACCCTTATTAACCTAGAAAGCTACGTAGGTTATCATTTAGTCTTCCAACTCTCCCAAAGGAAACCCTAGCCACCATAGCCACCTTTGGAAGAAGAAAGCTTAGAGAGGAAGGGAAAGAGGAGGAATTCTGCAGAAAATCTGCAGAAAGAGATTACAAATCCAACACCAAATCCAGAGACAATCAAGGCAAGTGATTTATTACATTTAAATTTCGGAGAATGCTTCTTCCATGTTAGATTATTCAAAAACTTTATGTGTTCTTGGAAGATAATGAAAAACCCATAAGATTGGAGTTATTAGTTTAATTTTTGGGATATAGGTTGCATGTAGAATGTTACTGGAAGATCATATTAAGAGAATTACTGACTTTTGTGATACCAAAAACGGATTTAAGATGAGGTTTATGAATGTTCTTGAGATAAATTAGAAAACTAGGTTTTTGATAAAGATTGATCCATATGTAGCCTTTAGTTGTTGAAATATTGATTTATGGACGTTAGAAATATTGTAGGATGGTTATATGTCATTACTATAACGTTATATTAGAGAATCATGCTTTAAAAATAAGTTTTGGGATGTTTTCAAATCTGCAAATTGAAGCAGTCCGTAACCATACCTGTGTAATCGATCGATCGACATTCATCAGTCGATCGATCGACCAAATCGATCGATCGAAGGTCAAGGTCGATCGATCGACCTTCCCAGAATAAATGAAGTTTTCCCTTAATTGAATTTTAGTGGTGTTAACCCTTGGACAATATTATTAGAGACTTTATGAATACCCTTAACTTTAAGGAAGACCAGTAGGCATGATTATGAGATGGGACTTTATTTGGAATGTAATTTGAGGAATTTTTCTAAATAAATGAAATTTGTCATGTGAGATAATATTTGGGTTAATAGTACAAATTTGAATAAGTTGATGAAATAAGGTTTGGGGCAGAAGCAAAGACCTTAGGTATAAAGATGTCATATGTGAGAATTATGGGAGACTTAATAGTCTATTTGAGATAGGTTTTAAGTTTAAGGAATTACGACGTGAGACGTGTCGATCATTTAAATTATATATTATCGGGATACTTGAAATATATGGATTTGGAATAATGGTATAATGATGTAGAGTATGACTTTATTAATATTGAGATATCTAAGATGTGTGAATGCTTAGCATAAAATCTTTTGTGTATGACATACCTACCATACTTTCTATCATGGGAGGTTACGTTCGCTTAGGACCCTCTAATCCTTGTGTGCCTACGGGGGGGATATAGACTGGTACCTTGATGAACATAGGTCATAGAAGGACTTATTGTGATATTAATACGTCTGCATGATCATGGGAGCGTAGGTATGTGCGTGACCCATGTGATGGTGACTGTGTTTGCCTCCACTATTTGTGATTTGTGCTATCTGAACTATTCCTGAGAGATTCGGAATATGTGATCCTTATGTACGTGATGTACCGGGATGGATAGCAGAGTATGTGTGCACTACAGCTTAGTTGCGGGGTGCTTGTATTGTATATTTATGATGTGAATAATATACATTTAATTAATGGGAATCATCATGTTAATGTTGTAATTATATTACGGTATTGTTTCGAGAAATATAACGAGTTAATTGACAGTTATAAATATTGCACATTGAGTATCTGAGTTGACGTTAAACCCCTATTTAATTACGAGCATTATTATGTAAATGGAACCAAGTATTATTGGCAGGACCTTTGGCAGTCTAGCTAGATATGTTGTCACTTAGCTAGTAGTGTGGGTAGTTATAGATGGGTACTTGCGTTAGGAGTGCACAGTTAGACGAGAGGTGAGAATATAATGTGAGTGCACGTCCTAACATGTACTTTGCATTTAATGTTTTAAATGTTTTTAAAGCACTTGCAGGTTTTTAAAATATAACTCCACATTCGGGCTCTGACCCGTTTGCTTTTCAAATCTCTTTTTCTTGTAAAACCATTTTTAGGTGCCCAGCCACAGGGACACCAAGCATAGGATACTCATTCAGGTGACGAGTTGTAGCTGCTTGTGGAAGCTACAGGGATTTGCATATAGACGCTTCTATCGTTTGGATTCCAGAGTCACTATCTATCAGTTGTAGGGCATGTTGCCCATTTCTATTTAGAGACATCTTTTATATTTCAGTTTTCAGACTTTAACATTTATTGTTTCAGTTTATTCCTTTCAGTTATGGGATTGTAGTGAGGAGTTTTTCCTCCAGACTTTATTTACTCTATTTGTGATGGTTATTCATTTTACTTCAGCATGGTGAATGGTGTTATTTATTTCTTCATTACTCTTGTTGCATGTTAATCAGACTTAAATTAAAATTTGGCAACTTGCTTTTTAAATACTAGGTGGTTAGTAATAATAAAATGTTTTCGACAGTAATGCTATTAACTGAGCCAACTTGGCATTTTGAATTAATTTTATAAAGGAGTAGCTACCCGGTATTTAATTAGTCGGGGTGTCACAGGTGGTATCAGAGCATCAGGTTCTAGTGTCCTTTAGGATCTGTACGGCTAGTATGTTTCTGCTACGTTTCTTTGATATAGAGCCCTATATTTTAGGACTGTTGTACTCTTTTTGTGTATGCTTCGTTCTTCAGCTATTTTAAGTTTATAAACAGCGAACTTATAAACTTTGTTCTTATTTCAGATGCCTCCACGACGTGCACGACGAGTTTCCAGGAATGCAATGCCCGAACCCCAGCCCGCTCCAGTTCAGGGCATGTTGAACGCCGCTGAGGTTGCTGCTATAGTAGCCCAAGCGGTAAATGTCGCGATTGCCGTGATTCAGCAGGCACCGCCTTAGGCGCCGGTTGCCGCGCCAGCACAGGTTAATGCATTCCCGTCTACTTGGGAGCGTGTACGAGACGCTTTTTAGAAAGCGCATCAGCCAGAGTTTGCAGGTAGCTCAGACGTAGTAGTCTCGAGCCAATGGAGGAAGGACATACAGAGGCATTTGAGGATGCATGAGTGCACAGATGTTCAGAAACAGGTGCTAGCTACTTTCAAGCTAGTGGGATCTGCACTACAGTGGTAGGAGTCCATTACCACCGTGGAGGAGAGGGATACCCTCACGATTCAGGAGTTCTGGGGTGCGGTTCGACCACAAGTACTTCCCATCCGCAGTTCATACCGAGATGAGGAGGAAGCTGATGACTTTGAAACAGGAGGGCAAGACAGTGGCCGAGTATGAGGCCGAGTTTACTAACCTGTTGAATATCGTTCCAGACGAGATTCCAACAGAGAAGAAGAAGATTGAGAAGTTCACAGATGGGTTAAATTGGAGGATCCGTCAGCATCTGCTAGGGAACCTATCGTTGGCCACTTATTCTGATGTGGTTAACGCAGCATTGTTACACTGCCAGGACCACCGTTTTCATATGGCCGAGGGAAAACGGTCGGGAGAGTCTAGCCATCAGGGCAGGACTGGAGGACATGGTGCCAGCGGGGCACAATCTGGTCAGGGGTAGAGACAGAATGAGCAGGGTACCCAGCAGGGGGATAATAAGAGGTTCCGGTCAGGGAACTACAGGCAGGGACAGGGAGGTTTTCGTCAGGGCCATCAGGGTCCGAACGGCCATCAGGGCCAACAGGGACAAAATGGGCAGCAGTTTCACCAGGGCCAGCAGGGCCAAGGGAGGAATGGTAACGGCCACTTGGGCCGGGGACAGCAGGGGAAGAGGGGAGGGAACTTCCCAGGGAAGTGCTTTACTTGTGGCAAGACTGGCCATAAGAAGCAGGATTGTCCTGATAGGGGCAGGGCCCCACAGCAGCAGCAGCAGGGTGCTCGCCAGGAGCCGCAGAGACCTATGTTTTCCGCAGCTCTTCCCGCACCGCCACAGATGGCAGCATTGCCACCCATTCCAGCAGTCCTAGCTCAGCAGGGGCAGCTACAGTATGGACGTGTCTACAACGTTCACCAGGCTGCAGTTCCATAGGCACCGCCCGCGATCGAGGGTACGTTTCCTATCCATGGCACGATGGGTCGGGTGTTATTTGATATGGGTGCTACACACTATTTTATAGCTACACACTTCGCGAAAGCCTTAGGATTGTTAGCTACGGCAGAGAGCACAGTTACGTGTGTCGACTCACCATTGGGGAGTGGGTCACTTATTTTCTTTATATGCCGGGGAGTGGGGGTAGAGATTGGTGGTTTGGTATTACCTGCAGACATGTTAGTGTTAGACATGCATGTTCATGATGTGATCATCGGTATGGATTGGCTCGTAGCATATAGGGCCATGATTGATTGCTTCAGCTGGAGCATTATTTTTGCCATTCCGGGGCAAGAGATGTTTATAGTGGCGATGCCTCGCCCAGAGGGAGGATCGACCGCTCATCTGTATTACATAGAGGAGGATACCTCTAAGGAGGTTGTTATTCCTTTAGATTCGATCCCGGTTGTCAGGGAGTATTCGGATGTGTTTCAGGAGATACCAGGCTTACCACCCAGTCGAGAGATAGACTTCGTTATAGATTTGCTACCGGGTACGAGACCTATAGCACGTGCACCGTACCGTATGGCTCCAGCTGAGATGCGAGAGTTACGGGATCAGATAGAGCAGCTGTTAGGGCAGGGCTTTATTCGCAGGAGTACCTCACCTTGGGGCGCTCCAGTTTTGTTTATGAAGAAGAGGGATGGTTCACTGAGATTGTGCGTGGACTACCGAGAGCTGAATAAGGTCACGATACGGAATAAGTATCCGTTGCCTCGAATCGATGACTTATTCGACCAGTTGAGGGGAGCTTCTTTCTTCTCGAAGATTGACTTGAGGTCGGGATACCATCAGTTGCGTATCAGGGAGGAGGATGTCTCGAAGACCGCATTCTTGTCGAGATATGGTTCTTATGAATTTCGGGTTATGCCTTTCGGCTTGACCAACGCTCCAGCAGTGTTTATGGACTTGATGAACAGAGTGTTCAGGGATTTCCTAGATCAGTTTGTCATTGTCTTCATTGATGACATTCTGGTTTACTCTCAGACAGAGGAGGAGCACGCCGAGCATTTGAGGCAAGTTTTGCAGACACTTCGTCAGAGCGAGTTGTATGCAAAATATGAGAAGTGCGGGTTTTGGTTGAAGGAAGTCCAGTTCTTGGGTCACATTATTTCCGACCAGGGAATATCTGTCGATCCGGGGAAGGTATCAGCGGTGAGGGAGTGGGGACAGCCCACGACACCAATGGAGATTCGTAGTTTCTTGGGTCTAGCAGGATACTACAGGAGGTTTATTCGGGGTTTCTCAGAGATAGCAGGTCCTTTGACACATCTTACTCGTAAAGGTGTGCCGTTCATTTGGAGTGATGCTTCTCAGTTGGCATTCGATGAATTGAAGGACAAATTGACCTCAGCACCTGTGTTAGCATTGCCGAGACCGGGAGTTGAGTATTTGGTTTACACCGATGCGTCCTTGCAAGGACTGGGAGGTATATTGCAGCAGGAGAGACATGCCATAGCTTATGCTTCCCGTAAGCTTAAGCCTCATGAGAAGAATTACCCCACGCATGATTTGGAGTTGGCAGCAGTGGTATTTGCCTTACGGATTTGGAGGCACTATCTTTTGGGGGAGAAGTTTCAGCTGTTCACGGATCACAAGTCACTACAGTATCTGTTCACACAGAAGGAGTTGAACATGCGGCAGCGTAGGTGGCTTGAGTTTGTGAAAGACTACCAGTTCGACATCCAGTACCACCCGGGTAAGGCTAACGTGGTAGCAGACGCGTTGAGCCGCAGGCCAGCAGATGAGGTGGCAGAGGTGTGGAAAGCTAAGTGGAAGGAATTGGGACACCAGGATGCAGTGGCCCGATCTTTCATGTCTGTGATGACCGTTACACCGCAGATTGTCACGAAGGTAGTACGGGCACAGGCTAACGATTCGTTCTGTCAGGAGCAGATAGTTCGATTACTTGCAGAGGGAGCCGAGTCCTATACCGTTAGCTCAGACGGGGGATTACGCTTCAATGGGAGATTGGTAGTTCCGGAAGGGGAAGAATTGCGGCACGATGTGATGGCAGAGTCGCACGGCTCACGGTTCGCGGTACATCCCGGAGGGGACAAAATGTACCAAGACATGAGACGGCAGTATTGGTGGAGCGGTATGAAGAGAGATATCGCTGAGTTTGTCTCGAAATGCGCCACTTGTCAGCTTGTAAAAGTGGATCATCAGAGACCAGCAGGATTGCTACAGCCGTTGGAGGTTCCGGTGTGGATGTGGGAGAGCATATCCATTGATTTTGTCACGGGGTTGCCTACGTCGCAGAGGGGTCACAACTCCGTTTGGGTAATTGTGGACAGGTTGTCCAAGGTCGCTCACTTCTTACCCGTAAGGACTGACTACACTACGGGACAGTATGCCCAGCTCTTCATTTCAGAGATTGTGAGACTCCACGGTGTACCCTTAAATATCGTGTCTGACAGAGACAAGATATTTGTTTCGCGGTTTTGGGAGAGTTTCCAGGAGGCAATGGGCACGGAATTGCGGTTGAGTACGGCTTATCATCCGCAGACCGATGGGCAGATAGAGCGCACCAATCAGATGTTGGAGGACATGCTACGCATGTGCATTATTGACTTCGGGGGTGGATGGGAGCAGTACCTTCCACTGGTAGAGTTTGCTTACAACAACTCCTATCAGTTCATTATTGGCATGGCTCCGTTTGAGGCATTATACGGTAGGCCTTGTCGTTCCCCAGCATGTTGGTTGGAGGTGGGGGACAACAAACTACTTGGGCCGGAAGTGATTCAGGATACTTCGACAAGGATTGAGTTGATTCGGAGTCGCATTCGGGTAGCTCAAGACAGGCAGAAGAGTTATGCTGATGCTAAGAGATTTTTCAGGGAGTTCCAAGTGGGGGACCAGGTTTTACTCAGGGTATCTCCAATGAAGGGGATTATGCGTTTAGGGAAGAAGGGGAAGTTGGCACCGAGGTACGTGGGGCCGTTCCCTATTATTGAGCGGATCGGACCAGTTGCGTATAGACTTGGACTACCGGAGCACTTGCATCGGATTCACGACGTGTTCCATATTTCCTCGCTGAGGAAATACCTTAGAGATGATTTGGATCATTCTCATATTGCTGTGGAAGACATCGATCTCCAGCCGGATAGCTCCTACGAGGAGGGGCCAATTGCTATTTTGGACCGAAGCGAGAGGAAACTGCGATCAAAGATAGTTCCGTTAGTGTGTGTTCAGTGGCGACATCACAATGTCGAGGAGTCCACATGGGAGCGCGAGGATGAGATGCGAGAACGTTATCCAGAGCTATTTTTAGCAGGTACTTTCTAGTTTCGAATTTCGGGACGAAATTCAGTTATTAGGGGGGGAGTATGTAATACCCCGTACTTTTGACTATATTTATTTTTGGGATTAATTAATTAAATTGTATATTAATTGGAAATTAATCCGGGTTATAAATACTAATGTGATACGAGTTAGTATTTGATTATGTGCATATATGATTATATATGAACTTGGTATTATAAAATTTGTCGTGGGATTTATATACGGCATTTTAGAAATTTTGTTGAGACGCGTGGGACCGCCGTGTCACGGTATAATATTTTGATAATAAAAAGTGAATTTAAAATCTATAATCCGTATGGTCGTTTTGAGTGCGCCATCGCGTCCGGAAGTGTCGATATAGTCAGAAAACACTAGCCGGGGGTATAGTTTGGGTCCCGGGGTATTTTTAGGCCATACCGGCAACTTAAAGGGTATTTTGGTAATTTCATGTTTTGAGGAATTAAAAGTGACGAAAATTTGGTTAATTAAATATGATGTGGATAAGACCCACTAAGCCCATAACCAACCCTTATTAACCTAGAAAGCTACGTAGGTTATCATTTAGTCTTCCAACTCTCCCAAAGGAAACCCTAGCCACCATAGCCACCTTTGGAAGAAGAAAGCTTAGAGAGGAAGGGAAAGAGGAGGAATTCTGCAGAAAATCTGCAGAAAGAGCTTACAAATCCAACACCAAATCCAGAGACAATCAAGGCAAGTGATTTATTCCATTTAAATTTCGGAGAATGCTTCTTCCATGTTAGATTATTCAAAAACTTTATGTGTTCTTGGAAGATAATGAAAAACCCATAAGATTGGAGTTATTAGTTTAATTTTTGGGATATAGGTTGCATGTAGAATGTTACTGGAAGATCATATTAAGAGAATTACTGACTTTTGTGATACCAAAAACGGATTTAAGATGAGGTTTATGAATGTTCTTGAGATAAATTAGAAAACTAGGTTTTTGATAAAGATTGATCCATATGTAGCCTTTAGTTGTTGAAATATTGATTTATGGACGTTAGAAATATTGTAGGATGGTTATATGTCATTACTATAACGTTATATTAGAGAATCATGCTTTAAAAATAAGTTTTGGGATGTTTTCAAATCTGCAAATTGAAGCAGTCCGTAACCATACCTGTGTAATCGATCGATCGACATTCATCAGTCGATCGATCGACCAAATCGATCGATCGAAGGTCAAGGTCGATCAATCGACCTTCCCAGAATAAATGAAGTTTTCCCTTAATTGAATTTTAGTGGTGTTAACCCTTGGACAGTATTATTAGAGACTTTATGAATACCCTTAACTTTAAGGAAGACCAGTAGGCATGATTATGAGATGGGACTTTATTTGGAATGTAATTTGAGGAATTTTTCTAAATAAATGAAATTTGTCATGTGAGATAATATTTGGGTTAATAGTACAAATTTGAATAAGTTGATGAAATAAGGTTTGGGGCAGAAGCAAAGACCTTAGGTATAAAGATGTCATATGTGAGAATTATGGGAGACTTAATAGTCTATTTGAGATAGGTTTTAAGTTTAAGGAATTACGACGTGAGACGTGTCGACCATTTAAATTATATATTATCGGGATACTTGAAATATATGGATTTGGAATAATGGTATAATGATGTAGAGTATGACTTTATTAATATTGAGATATCTAAGATGTGTGAATGCTTAGCATAAAATCTTGTGTGTATGATATACCTACCATACTTGCTATCACGGGAGGTTACGTTCGCTTAGGACCCTCTAATCCTTGGGTGCCTACGGGGGGGATATAGACTGGTACCTTGATGAACATAGGTCATAGAAGGACTTATTGTGATATTAATAAGTCTGCATGATCATGGGAGCGTAGGTATGTGTGTGACCCATGTGATGGTGACTGTGTTCGCCTCCACTATTTGTGATTTGTGTTATCTGAACTATTCCTGAGAGATTCGGAATATGTGATCCTTATGTACGTGATGTACCGGGATGGATAGCAGAGTATGTGTGCACTACAGTTTAGTTGCGGGGTGCTTGTATTGTATATTTATGATGTGAATAATATACATTTAATTAATGAGAATCATCATGTTAATGTTGTAATTATATTACGGTATTGTTTCGAGAAATATAACGAGTTAATTGACAGTTATAAATATTGCACATTGAGTATCTGAGTTGACGTTAAACCCCTATTTAATTACGAGCATTATTATGTAAATGGAACCAAGTATTATTGGCAGGACCTTTGGCAGTCTAGCTAGATATGTTGTCACTTAGCTAGTAGTGTGGGTAGTTATAGATGGGTACTTGCGTTAGGAGTGCACAGTTAGACGAGAGGTGAGAATATAATGTGAGTGCACGTCCTAACATGTACTTTGCATTTAATGTTTTAAATGTTTTTAAAGCACTTGCAGGTTTTTAAAATATAACTCCACATTCGGGCTCTGACCCGTTTGCTTTTCAAATCTCTTTTTCTTGTAAAACCATTTTTAGGTGCCCAGCCACAGGGACACCAAGCATAGGATACTCATTCAGGTGACGAGCTGTAGCTGCTTGTGGAAGCTACAGGGATTTGCATATAGACGCTTCTATCGTTTGGATTCCAGAGTCACTATCTATCAGTTGTAGGGCATGTTGCCCATTTCTATTTAGAGACATCTTTTATATTTCAGTTTTCAGACTTTAGCATTTATTGTTTCAGTTTATTCCTTTCAGTTATGGGATTGTAGTGAGGAATTTTTCCACCAGACTTTATTTACTCTATTTGTGATGGTTATTCATTTTACTTCAGCATGGTGAATGGTGTTATTTATTTCTTCATTACTCTTGTTGCATGTTAATCAGACTTAAATTAAAATTTGGCAACTTGCTTTTTAAATACTAGGTGGTTAGTAATAATAAAATGTTTTCGACAGTGATGCTATTAACTGAGCCAACTTGGCATTTTGAATTAATTTTATAAAGGAGTAGCTACCCGGTATTTAATTAGTCGGGGTGTCACAATTAGTATGTAGATAGTTTGCGTACTGAAAAGGATATCCAGAATTGTGCTACCAGGTAGGCCTTATTTTCCGAATTTTAGGATGAAATTCCGTTATTAGGGGGGAGTATGTAATACCCCGTATTTTTATGGCTGATAAATTTAGGGATTTATTAAATTTAATTAAGATAAATTAATTTAATTTTAATTCAGAATGTTTTAAATATTTACTAGCGTGACGAGAGTTAGTAATTATTGGAAATTTGTTGAATGTTACTGGATGAGTATAGTAATATATGAGATTTATTTTATAAGAATTGTCACGTGTGAATAAAATAGCAATTTCGGAAATTTAAGTCGGGACGCCCCCGTGTCATGTCGGGACTAAATGTTGATTAATAAAAATGAATAAATTATAAGTTTCTCGTATGGTCATTTTGAGTGCGCCAAAGTATCCGGAAGGGTCAAGATAGTCAGAAAAGTATACTCGGGGGTTTAGTTTGGGTCTCGGGGAGTTTTTAGGCCTATTTAGTACCCCGGGAGGGAGTTTTGGACATTTCATAATTATGAGTAATTAAACCCTTGAATTTTCAAGGGTTATATCAGATGGAAAGTGTTGTCTTCTAGGGTTAACATAACCAAAAACTAATGACGACCATTGGAGAGGAAGAGGAGAAGCTCTCCAAGGAATTCTAGGGCAAAAACACCTTCGGTTGCACCGCCGTCACCGCCAAATCGTAGATCGCACGAAGGGGATCACAACCACACCTTTTTCTTCCACAAATCAGAGACTAAATTTCCAGGAAAGTATCTATCTATCTTTAATAAAGTTAATGCATCCTTTTATATTAGTCTAGGGTTGATTAGAATTAGTGTTCTTGAAAGAAACCCTTAATTGGAGACAAAAATTACATGTTGTAGAGGTAAAAACTTATATTCTGGAAATCCATTTCACATTTATAGGTTGAACCACGAATTTCCATGGTGTTAGTGATAAAAAATCTGGAAAAAGAATGGAAGAAACTATGTTAAAGAAAGATATTAGGGTTCTTGAAATTTATAGAGATTTTTACCCTTTTAATTGGTTATAGTTGATGAAATTCGTATGTTTTACGTAGAATCTTGTTTACATGGATATATCACACTTGTTGTATAATTGGTTGGGAGTTTGGGACTGAAATATGATGATTTGGAGGAGTTTGGGGTAAGAATTCCGTACCTGGGTTTTCTGCAGTTTCGTCATAACTGCTTGATCGATCGATCGAGCCCAGAGCATTGATCGATCGATGGTTCGATCGATCGACCCCCTTTCATCGATCGATCGACCCCTCCTGTAAAACTGCATTTTTGCTCGTGTTAGCTAAATCCGATCTAATGCGTAGTAAACCTTTATTAGGGTTGCTATAACATAATGGGACATAAGAAGGACCAGTAGGGTCAAGATAAACCCCGTTAAGTGGAACTTAAATGTGAAAGGAAATAAAGGGTAAACGGGGAGACATTCATACTTGAGAAATCATACGTGCGTTGATTAAATAATCAAAACATCTAGGAAGTTGGATTAGAAGGTGAGTGAGGGCCTACTGAAATTGTGCTTAGGTAACGAGAATACTTCGAGAGAAGAGAAGTGGATTTAGAATAACTTAATAACGAGAATAAAATGAACGAGTCCGTTATACGAGATAATCGAGTAAAAATGTGTAATAACGAATAATTAGAATTTTAGGTCGTGAGCGCACCTAATTTAACAATGTGGATGTGTGTGTATATATATATGACTGTGTGATTGTGCATATATTATATCTGTATAAAAATCATACTCGGGCTACTTGCTATCACGAGGGTTTCCGCGCTGGGAAAGTCTTATCGCGATGTGACCTTTATGGGGTATATTGACTTGTACCCTAGAACATAAGATTCCTCGGTTCAGGCTATCTGATTAATAGTCAGACGGTCCTAAGAGACGTGAGGGTATGTACTGAACTCTTGGCCTTGGAACTATGCTTCACCTCCATTTGTATGTGTTTGTGTTAATGCAGTTCGAGAGTGATTTTGAACTAGCATCTCCCTAAATATGTGTGATATAGGGACTTCATAGCAGAGTACGCCAGCACCATAGTTTTTATGTGGGGTGCCGTTAGTATATATATATTATATGGGTGATTGGTATATATATACTTATTATGGAAACTTTGCACCCTAGATTTTATGTGGGGTGCCGTTGGTATATATATTATATGTGTAACTAATATATATACGTATATTTATATGGAAACTTCATAATGTTGGTATAAGTAGTTAAGAAATGAGTAAATGTTTCACTTCACTATAAGTATTCGGAAACGTTATAACGATACAGAATTTTTCTAATTAACGTAAGAAATCTTGAAGAGTTAGATTTTCTAAAAGAGAATGACATAACCTTAATTTCACGTGTTAAGACTTATGGAGAATAAGTTAGAGAGATATAGGGGATTCATTAGTACGGTAGACGTGCACACTAGATGAGAGGTGAGAATTATCGAGAGAGTGTCGCATACTAATATGACTGTTGCATTAGTCGGTAAGCATTTCAAATACTTGCTAAACTATTTTTAAAATTGTTTTACATTCGGGCTCTGACCCGTTTGGTGTTATCTCTTCTCTCTCTTGTGTGTGTGTGTGTGTGTGTGTGTATATATATATATATATATATATATATATATATATATATATATATATATATATTACAGGTGCCAAGCCACAGGGGCGTCATGCTTAGGATTCTTTGGATGGAACGCGTTGTAGCTTTTGTGGGAGTTACAGGCCATTGCTTAGACGACCTCATTGTTGACTCAACTTCTAGTTCAGTTTTATCCAGTGGGGCATGTGTCACCCTTTTCTATTATTCTTTTTGTTTTGTCAGAGATTGTAATTCTTTTACTTTCAGTAGCTTTATTTCGGGATTTATTACTGTCAGGATGTTTTCCCTTAGTATTTTAAAGTTGGGATTTGTTATTGATGATTAAATTCTTGAATGTTCATTTTCATTCTTATACTTAATGTGTGACTCTTAAAATGTTAAATGGTTAAAGGTTTTATAAATGGATTTAATAAAATGGAAATAAGGTTTTAAATGGTTTTGACACTTAGCTTAATTAATCAGGATGTTTAAATTTGAAAATGTTCATTTGTGACAGTGATGCTAAGAATGAACCAACTGTTCACCTTGATTTTAATTTAATAAAGGAGTGATCGCTCGGTATTTAATTAGGCGGGGTGTCACACACACACACACACACACACACACACACACACACATATATATATATACATCTTTCTTGGAGAGTTTGTTTGGAAATGGATTCATCTCTACCGTAAAAGAGAGTTTGGGTTTGCTTTTACATCCCATACAAGAATACGCTTGTTTGCTGTGACATACCCACTTGGATAAAGGCTCCTTGTTCGGGTGGCGGTGATAAAAAAAAGTCCGATCAGTGGATTTCGAGACCACGGTGGATCTTCGTGATTATTTGCTAGGCAGAGGTGTGTACAAGAAGAAGCATCGGGGTTTGGACGGAGTCAAATCGAGTGTTGTAATTCTGTTGTGTCTTGTACTTGTAAAACCGTACTTAGTGGATTTGAGGCTAGGGCCGTCCGAGGTTTTTTCCCATTATGGGTTTTTCCTCGTACATCGTGGCGTAGTGGTTGTTTGTTTATTTTATCTTTTGCAAAATTCACATTAGATGCATGCTTAGGTAAAAAGATAAAATTGGTTTAAATCACTACTCATGTTTAAGTTGGTGCTAAAATTAATTTGGGTAATGTTTAATTAATTTAGTTCAAGTCATTAATTTTATTGAATAAAATTTGGTTTGGCCTAATTTGCAAAATTGAATTAATTATTTTTTAGGCAAATTCCTAGGACTTGGATTGAATTGAGTTGTTTAAGTGAAAATTAATTTGTTGATTAATTTTATGTCACTTTCGATTTGATTAATTTTAATTTGAAAGAAATTAAAATTTGGTTTATGTAAAATTTTTTGAGCCATCTTTATTCCGCATGTAAAAGGAAATTACTTTTTGTAATATTTTAAGATTAGGGGGTCATCATTTAACAACAAGTGGTATCAGAGCAGGAGTGCTAAGTTATTGCATTTAGGTCCTTTTTGGACAGTTTTGTTTAAAATAGAATATATGCCTCCTTCAATATTTCCTACGTTTGATGGTTCTCTCATGCTTGAACATGACTCTTATCTTGCCATATCTTATGAGTAATTTTCTTTCATGTCTTACATACTCTATCTTTTGTGCTTAATGATATATCTTTTGCTAGTTGTATGTTTTGTTTATCATTTTTCTAGTCTATGCTTCATAATCAATCACATGCTAGAATTATGATTTTTGTTTATGTTTTGTATTTTATTCTTTCATTTTAATTTGCATTAAATGTAAAATACAAATTGATTTCTGTTTATCTTTTGAGTTAATTTTTGTGCTTGGTGAAAAAATTTGAAAAACTCAAAATGATTTTATTTTTGTGTGTATTTTGGTTTTACACCCATTTTGTGGCATATGTTTGTGTTTGAATCCTCATTTCGCTTCCATGTGACTAGAACTTTTGGTTAGAATTTTCATCGGTAAAATGTTCTTTATCATGCTTACATGGAGTAATTTAAGTTTGACTTGCTTAATGGATTCGCTTTTATATGCCTCTACACACATGCATGAGCTTTTTGAACCTTAACTTCACATGTTATATTTGAGCTTTTTGAGGTGTTCTCCTACCAATCTAGTCATCTACATACTATGACCTCAGAGGACTAGTGCATGTCAAAATCCATTGCACGTGAGATTTGTATGATATAAAAATAATATATATAAATGTGCACGGGGAAGGGCTCCGAAAGGACATATCATCCTTTGCGAGTAAGCCACCATTTTCTTGAACCTAAAAGAAATATGTGGTCTGAAGGCCTAAAAGAATAATGGCATTCAAAGAAAATATTTGCCAAGGACAAATTTGTTTAGTTGATTTATTCATTCAAAAGATTAAACTTTATATTCTTATTTTTAGGGAGATTGGATGGTATATCAACGATTCGCACAAAGTCTGTTTATCCTAGTTGTACTTTCAATGTCATGACTTTATTGGTTTGTAGAATCATCAAAACTCTAGGCTTGTATGCATTGTGTATGTTTGTTCATTGAGTTCAATTTATATTGTCATATGACGCTATATCTAAATGTGATAAAATTTTGTCGTCAAATGCGAACTCCGTGAACATGTTTAAGTGATTGGGTTTTAAATTCATTAGTATCTAGTTCACACCCCTTCACTTCTATTTCCATATGACACATTTATGCTATAAGAGTGTGGAAAAACTTATTTTATTTAGTTTTGTGTCATTTTGGTGTTCATATCTATATGTGTGTACTTATGCTCAGTTTTAATCTATTGTGTATACATACATATATATGATATTTGTTTGTTTTTTAGTCTTTGCCATGATTAGCTAGTTTATTTATGCTTGTAATTCATTTTTGGTATCTATCTTGTTGCGAATTTTGTTTCGATATCACATGCTTAGATTGCTACAATCAATTGATATCTTTTACTCTCGCATCATAGTTGATATTCATCTATTTATGAGGATTAGTTGGTTTTAGTTTCCCATGTGCTTTAATGTTCTCATAACTTTATGCACAATTGCATGTTTAGCTTGTTATCCCGTTCTATTTATCCCTTGTTTAGTTTAGGGGGTGTATATGCTTTAATTGGGGGAGATAAGTTAATTTCTGATTCTTTAGCCTTTGTCTATTCCTGAACAAAAAAGGGGGAGAATGATAGGGGGAGATATGGTATCTAATCCTATTATAATTGTATCTTATTTTGGGAGATTTAACTTAGCGGGAGATGTCTTTCTAAGTAGATCATTTGATAAAATGGGAGAATTCATTAAGGGGGAGTCTTTATTTAAATTGCATTTAATATTTTAATATTCCCTATGCATTTAATGTGTTGCTTAAGTGGGCGGGTATTGTAAAGCAGCATCTATTTAAACTGGCAAAGAGTTTAATTCTAAAGTGGTATTCGAGTCAAGCATTGTACTCTTTATTTTGGGTGGGATGTTTTTGAGTCTAGAGAGCTTGACGGCCCTTTAGGATTTTATTTTGGTTTTTATCCCGGAATAGCCAAAGGAGGTGATTTGTAAGGACACAAATTTCCAACTGAGTCTTAATGTAGTGTTGGCTCAATTTCGGACAAAAATATTTGTGTCATAGGATAGTATTGAGTGATTATCCTCCAAGACTATGACATGCAAGAGTTGAAGACATAGCGGCCAAGACTTATAAAGCTTCATCATTGTCGAGTTTCAAGTGCCATGTTTCTACATCATCAACATCATATCCCATAGTCTCCAAAAGGTATGAATGCATTTCTATATATATATAGGGGGACTTGGAATAATTTTATAAAGGGTGTAATTTTATTTAAAATGAATTTTATTTTCATAAAGTTATTTTAGAACTTTTAAATAAAAATTTTGGGCTTAAAAATGAATTTTGAACTTTCTCGGATTTCGTTCGAAATTGTCATTCGAACGAGTTTGTCGTTCGATCGAGAATTTTGTTCGAATGAGGTTTGCCAACGACTTGCCACTAGAACTTCGTTAGAATGTTTGTTCGAACTTAATGTCATTCGAACGAAAATGTCATTCGAATGAGATTTCGACGGGAACAATTTTTAGCAATTTTTTGGCACTTTCCCACTACTTTGTCCCACTATTCTTTCACAAAATTTAATGACTTCATGACAAGAATTTTTCCAAGAACTTTTTCCATCTCCTATACAGGTTTTGTGAGCTTAATTCATTCATAAAAAGTTCCATTGGTGTTTGTTATTCAAATTGATTTATTTAAATAACAAAACCAAGTTTACACCCAATTGTTTATTTTAATCAAAGTTTCTATCTCTATATATATACATCTTCCTTGGAGAGTTTGTTTGGCTCCGGATTCATCTCTACTGTAAAAAGAGTCTGGGTTTGCTTCTACATCCCATAAAAGAATAAGCTTGTTTGTTGTGACATACCCACTTGGAGAAAGGCTCCTTGCTCGGGTGGCGATGACCAGAAAAAGTCCGATCGGTGGATTTCGAGACCGCGGTGGATTTATGTGGTTATTCGCTAGACAAAGGTGTGTACAAGAAGAAGCGTCGGGGCTTGGATGGAGTCAAGTAAAGTGTTGTAAGTCTTTTGTGTCTTGTACTTGTAAAACCGTACTTAGTGGATTTGAGTCTAGGGCCGACCGAGGTTTTTTCCCGTTGTGGATTTTTCCTCATACATCGTGGCGTAGTGGTTGTTTGTTTATTTTATCTTTTGTAAAATTCACATTAGATGCATGCTTAGGTAAAAAGATAAAATTGGTTTAAATCACTACTCATGTTTAAGTTGGTGCTAAAATTAATTTGGGTAATGTTTAATTAATTTAGTTCAAGTTATTAATTTTATTGGATAAAATTTGGTTTAGCTTAATTTGCAAAATTGAGTTAATTATTTGTTAGGCAAATTCCTCGGACTTGGATTGAATTGAGTTGTTTAAGTGAAAATTAATTTGTTGATTAATTTATGTCACTTTCAGTTTGTTTAATTTTAATTTGAAAGAAATTAAAATTTGGTTTATGTAAAATTTATTGAGCCATCTTTATTCTGAATGTGAAAGGAAATTACTTTTTGTAAGATTTTAAGATTGGGGGGTCATCATTTCACAACAAGAAATCTAATAAATTGGTCATAATAGCAAAATTAATGAATATAGTTAAAAAAATTCTCAAAGGTGAGATGAACTCTTAGTTCTAAAAGAAATATAATAAATTGATTAGAGGAGCAAAATTAACGTGTAAAGTTCAAATGTTCTCAACGGTGGGATGGACTATTATTAAGTTGGACACGTATGTATTTATATTTATAATGTCAACTCGGAAAACTTCAAACAAAATTAATATACAAAGTTAATTTTCAAATAAAACTATGGATAAAGTTGGCACTAGAAATTAGAATAGACAATATTAAGTTTGGTTAGTGCCATGTCATAGCACATTCATGGCATGTCATCTTCACTATTATCATTCTTATGCGTAAGGATCCCTATTAGGAAATCATCATGTTTGGAAAGGGATGGGATGGGCCTGAGCAAGGATCGCTCTTGTAGTGAGAGGATTTCTAGAGAAGAGAAATGATAATGAAGAGAGAAAGAGATGGGTAGGCTTAGAAGATAAGTTTTAAGAGTATTCAAAAGAGAAAACGAAAGTATTTTTCCTGGTATAGAAGATAAGAGACTTGAATGGTTGAGGGAGTTAAAAGGTCGAACAAATGTAGAGGAGAGTTGAGAATGACACATGGGAAGTGGAATTACATTAAAGAGAGGGGCGGGTGATTTAAGTGAGATCTAATGTATAACTGGATTTATGCCTAAATTAAGCAAATGATATATAAGCATATTAAAGGAGGCATATCATATTATATATATAAACAATTTCTTATAGCGGTAGTTAATCATTGGGTAAATAAATTAAACCCAATGAATCCTAAATCACAAGAGACAATATTCAGATACTCATTCAAAGTTCAATTCACTTCTCAGTGTAGTTTCCTAGCAATTGGAGTGTAAAAGAAACCAAATAAAAAATCAATAAATTCACATATTGTAGAGACTAAGAGATGTAGAAGCAACCAATAGTACTAAAGCGTAGGCATGTTCACAGGTACTCCAAAATTCTTCAAACACATGGACCTTTGTTTTCGTAGGGGTTTAGGGTTAAATTAGGTCTAATGCAAACATGGAAGATGAACTCGTAGTAAATAACCATTGAAAAGAAGGTGAAACCAATCAACTAGAAAAATAGTGAATTCAATAAGTTACAGGGATAAACGTAGTGAAAAATATAAAACATGGATGAAATAAAAGAAAAAATAAAGCAACTAATTGCATATTTCAGATTGTTTAATATCATTTACAAACACCAATATGCAAATACAAACCTTTAGTTCTATTCGTAGTTAGGCAAAGTTCACAAAAAGAGTTCTCTCCACATTTTTATCATAAAATCACATATTACCACTTATAAAAGCAAACTTTCCCTCTTCACCAGGCGCAGCTCAACCGCAATAATAAGCTGTTAGACCTCACGGCTTAGGTTATCAAATCCATCGCATATGACGTGAGATACGACCACCACCACTCAAGGTAGAAATCACCTTCGGGTCCCGAACCCAACAGTGACCTTCTGTGGCACACTACCCAAATTCTTTACCATTAGACACCATACCTAATAGCTTCTTCAACATAGCTTGTCTGGACCCAAAATTACTACAAGCTCTATAGTTGAATGACGGTTATTCCTCTATTTAAGTAACACCGGCACACATCTAAATACCATATATCTTTGCACAAGATCATATTCAACTAGTTCCCCAACATAAAGATCTAAGTCCTTTCACAAAAAAAAAAATAAGAGAAATGAAAGTTACTTGGATTTGGCAAGGAAGAAGAAACTTCTTGGTTATTTCATGTGGAGTATAATGCCTAGGAATTTGTGCCACAAATTAAGTGGCTTAATTAAAATTATGTTTTAATAGAAATTATTTATATGGCAATTTTAAATAAATAAAATTTTAATAAATACTTGTATAATTGTTCCCTTAAAAATGCATAACGAATTAAAAGAAGCTTTAAAATTGTGAAAGCATTAGGGAGCATTTGACTAGAATTGAGTCGATGGGAGCAGCCGATTGAGGACAATAAAATTGGCATTGGTAGCTTGAGACCATCAAACCATATGACGATTTCAAAAGCAGAGAGAGAAACCGTTAATGCAAGTGATGATTTCTCTTTGGTACCTCAAAACCACACTCAAAAGTTATGGACCCCGACTGGAAACGTCATTTGAGCTGAAGGTTTCATTATGAACTCGAGAGCCTACCTCAATAACCTCTCTTCCTCCTCTCCTATACATTGGATCAGCCTTTTCTCCTCCTCTTTTGCAGTGCATCATTTCTTCTACATATTGTCATTTGGTTCTCTTCTTCTCCTCATAAGCTTCAACTTCTTAGTCACTTAAACAATAAGAAGTTATACGGCTATTTAAGATCGATTACAAATACTTGTATTTAATCTTTTATAGTGATATGTCAATTTTAAATAATAAATTGTGTATAACAGTAAAATTTAGTGTGACATACATATTACCATGTTGTGATTTTTTCTTCAATGTGTAGTACATCTTTTATAATAATATGTAGAATTTTATGTATACGCAAATAATACATGGATTCTTTTATAGTAATTATAGTAGCTATTTATTTTGAAGTTGTACTTATTTAGTTAGTAATGTTAGGTGTTAATTATATATTTTGTTAATTATATATGATTTTGACAATAGGATATATTATATTTGATGCGTTATATACATAACCATAATAGAAGGTTGAAAATGTCCTCTAACCATAATAACTACTCTTAGAATTCCCGTGGTAATCCGCTGCTTAACCTAAATGCAATGCCGTCTGAAGCACAAAGTATGGATAGATTTCGAAAAACTTTCAATGAAAATAATAACCTTGGCATACATAATTCGACAACCACCCATTTGACAACTACACAAATGAAAAATGTTGGAAGTTATGGAACTCATTCACACTGAGCAGGTTGGATGTTCACCTCTAGAAGATGTCCAATTTTAGATCTTAATTACGATACTCTTGAAGCGTTAGAACTAAAAGACATGGAAAATATACCTGATACTAGTACAGTAGCTGTGAGTGAATCCTGCCCTCGTGGAATGATTGTATCATCTCGTGGACCATAATATACTTCATACCAATCTATAACTAGTTCGAGTGGTCAACATCTACATCTACCGTCATGATTTTCACTCAGTTAAGATATCGTCGCCGAAGAATGATCTGAATTTTTTTATAACAGTACATTGTAATTCTTTCCCGAGAGTGGATAATAATACACTGGATTGGCTTTCCAAATAAAAGATGAGTTCGAAGCAACTATTGGATTCTATAACATCAAATCCAATCATTTGGTCACCTTTTGAGAGTCAAAATAGACAGTCTGGTCATTAAATTGTGCTCAAAAGGGTGAGGTTGTTCTTAGAGGTAGCGATCACGGAAACGTATAGCAGGTGGGCTATAGGAAATGGCTAAGTATGCAAGTCCACATTCATTCATTCGATTATCTCTCACACTAGACCAAAAATTACTTACCTCAAATCTTGTTTCTTCAATTATTCTTCCTATATTGAAGGCTGAGATCCTATTATATCGGTGCGATAAATTCAAGGTGTCATCCAAGATAAGTTGAAATATTATATATCATTTAATCACAATAATATTCGATGACTGGGTAGAGTCGTAACGTCTGCAACCAAAATTAATTTTTTATTTAGATAAGTTCAATCCCAAAACAGTTGTTTAGTGGGTAAACTATCTTGTGAGTCAATGGGAGGAAAATGTTGCCATATTTCATAGGATGCACTAAACTTTTAAACAATCAACTGGTTGTTACCAATATTTTCCCCTTGTTATATGCATAAATTGCACTCGCCCTGTATGGTAAATATAAGGGAAAATTGTTGATAGCCTTGTCCGTCGATGTGAATGACCAAAATTTTCCCATTACATTTTCATTTGTTAAAGAAGAAATGGTGAGTAGGTGGGGTTGTTTCTCAAACTGTTGCACACTTAATGTATTGGTTCACGTAGTGGACTAAGTTTGGTATCTGATAGAGATCCAACTATAATTAGGGTTTCCAAGGAGCAAACTTCGTGGAAACGACCTTAAAAATTCCACCATTTTTGTCTTAGACATTTGAGAAGTAATTGAACAAAGAAGTTTAGATATAAAGATCTTGACATGACTTTTGTGGAGGGCAGGAATTGCAAACCAAATGTGGAGTTAGATATTCTATTATAAAAATGAAAGAGACATGGTTGAGAAGAATTCCCCTTGATCAATCGACGCATGCACACAATGGCAGAAAACATTTTGGGATGATGCCAACAAACTTATCTGAAGTGTTCAATGGTGTTGATGTAAAGAACTAGAATAGGTCTAATTCTTTAATCACAAATAAATAAGTAAAGAAAAGAGACAAAAAGGGTTTTAAAGTGGTTCGACTATGCAAGAAATCCTACATCCATTGTGCTTCTTATTACCTTGTACTGGCCTTTCAATCACTTGCCCTTGATGAAGGGATAACAATGTATTTATAGCCCAGTAGGGAGACAAAGAGATGGAGTGTTAAAGGATGGAATGCCCTTATAAATTGGGCATTTACATCAGTATATAATGTCCATAATGTTTCTGGTTGTTGGAATTTTGCTGATAAAGTTGGTTGGCCTCCCTCTTGTTGGTCGGGCTTCCTGGTGTTAGTTGACATTCTGTATGTTGGTCGGCATTCCAGGTCTTGGTCAGTGATTATGCCTTGATAACTAGGATTATTGCCACAGTGGATGACACATGTCTATTTTTGATTCGTCCATGTAAGTGGGTAATTTTTTGTATCAATAAAACCCACCAATGTTCCATGCTTGATGCTTTCTTGAAAGCATGGAGCATTTAGTTCTGGTAGTAGCTTGGGCTACATTTATGATGCTTGGTCGTTTGTCAACTTCCCACACTTTTAAAATTATTATATTTGCTAATAGCGTGTACTGCTGATGGCAACTCTGTAAATATCCCTAATTATAATGAATCGTCTTGGGGAAAATACGTCTTCTTTTACTTGGCCGCCAAAATTTCAATCGTTGTTTCACTTTAATCATTACGTTCAGTGATTTTCGAGGCAATCTATAAAAGGAGGTAAAATACCGATCATATCTTACCTCAAACCTTATAAGTTTTTGCTATAATTTCTTGAGCTTTTCGTGCGATCGTTCTTCCTATCCCAAAGTTCTTGATGAATCCTTAAGGTTTTGTAAGAATCCTTTCTCTTTTTTCTGTTCTCCATATTGAATCATGGTTTACTCTGTTGTTTCTTTAGACGAATTTAGGAACAAATGAAATATACTCACTTGGGTGGATTTGGAACTCCCCAGTCCCCCTATAGATTTTTTTTCTTAATATGAGGGTCATTGGATTCCCTCCCTGTTTATTGCTGAGTGTCGATTTAGTTTTCCCTAAACTTGTTTTATCTGGAATTTCTGTTCATATTTCGATATAGTCCCTACTAGGGTAGCCTCCAATGCTTAGAGGGTTGTCAATGGTGTTCATAGGCTCAATTAACTCCATGGGATCCACATAGGCAATTCCGAAACCATGTTCTGTTAGAAGTGGGTCACAAGTGACAGTACTTACTATTTAAAAACTAGGGTTGTAAATAGTGGTTTAGTTGTTAACCTTCCTGACTCTAATAGGGATTACTTTGACCATGGAGTTATTGCCAAAAATTGGCAATCTGTACCCCTAATAGGGGTGAAGTGTACAATGGTCCAAAGTGCCCTCAGGAGGGTCATGGGATAGGTTGTTTTAATTCTCATCTGACTTTATTAATAATTTTTCTGCTATAATACTAATTGAGATTATATTTTCTTTATTTTTTATTGTAGTTGACCGAAAATGAAAGTGTCCCAAGGAGAGTGAGGTTAAGATTACCGAGCTTAAATTTCTTTGGGTTATTAACCAAAATATTGGGGAAGAGCATACTAGGTCAGCCTCTTACTTATTAATTACAACAATTCCACAACTTCCTTTGTTGCTCGTCCTACCCCTATTGCTCATTCTCCAATCATCGACCTAGATCAAGACCCAGTTTCCACTTACTTGACCACTGTATTTGGTAGTGTCGAACTTGCTTCAGGCCATTCTTCATCCCTGGATTCTGACCTTCCTCTTGCTCCTGCTATGGGAAATAGGAAATTCCCCAATATAATGGGAGATATTATTTCTTGTGGCTCCACCAAATCTATTGTTGGTGGGGATACTACTAAAGAAGATGCTGCGAAGAATCCCCCAGCTAAGAAGGATGAGGAATCCCTTATCAAACGTCTGAAAAAGGTCTTCCTTCTAGATTTACTAAACGAACTGTTGTTACTATTGACCAACTGAACTTTGTCGATTTGTATATTGCTGATATTGGCTCTCCTATATCCATAGGTCCCGGCTTATCCAGGCAATTGATAAGGTTTGGTACTTTGCCAAATCACAGGGGTTCTGCCTCTGCCATGCCCCGTTTGAAAAATTCTAAAAGCGCTGCTCAAAGCCTTGCCTTGGTAAGAACTCAAACTTTTTCATTAATTTCTTGTACTAAATTGGCCTTTATTTTTCCAATTCTTGGTTGATTTCAACTATATATTAGAGAAGGACAGTGCACTTCGTTCTTCTTCAAATAACGCAGAAGGGGGTTTTGAATGCCTAAAGAAGTCCTTGCTTGACTCCCTACAAGCATTGGCAAATGAGAAGAAAGCTTGGGAGAACAAAATAAAAAATTTCGAGGGAGGTTAGAAGAAGGCTGAAGAAGAGACTATTACAGCTTGGTGGCAAGTATTTGAGTTGAATAAGAATTTGGTTGTTGAGAAGGCCAATAGGGTGAAGCCTAGGGAAGCCTTTTTTAATAAGGGATGTGAGAAAGCCATCGCAGTTTCTTCGGTCCAGATTGAATATATGAAAAAAAAAGTGCTACAAGGATAGTTGGTCAGCTACACTTACTGAGGTTGGTACTCCTCAAGAGTCTGTACTCTTCCTCAGACATGACCCTAGTTACCCACCAAAATTGTATGAGGAAGTTGAAAATGATGTGGGGTCAAGGGATTCCACCCTTATTTTGGAGTCTGCAGCTGACCAACTCCATACAGTTGCTGAGTCTTTTCTCCCATCTACCTTCGAGCAAATCACTCCACCTACTCCTGCCTCCAATCAAGCTAGAGTTACTACTAATAGGGAGAAGGTGTAGATTTATTTGGCAATCATCTTTTTCCTTTTTTGTCTTTATTTCCTTTTTACTCCAATGTACTTGTAACTTTGCTTTATATCAATGAAAATGAGTATTTCCTTCACAAGCGCTTGTCACCTCTTGATTGCTTCTTTATGCTAGTTATTCTGTTGTTTACTAGATATCTCTTTATTCTTATAGTTCATGGACAAAATGGATCAACTTTCCTCCAATGACTCTGAGTTACTCAAGAGATGCAATGATATGTTCAAGGCTGGTCATATGGCATTGTCCGAGGAAGATCTGTCAAACTTGCTTAGGGTAGATATTTCAGATCAAGCCAAGGAAGCTTACTTGTATTGAAAGTGTCCTCTTGATCAACACCCCATATTTTTGACGATTTAAATAATTATGCGATTAATTATTATTACGGGAATAAGTATGTAATTGATTATTGTTGTTGGATTAATTAAATTAAAATGCAAGAAATTAATTTGTTATTAATCCGAATTAAAATAATTATTAACTAGCGTACCAAGGGTTAATACTTATTATTGATAATTATTGAATATTATTGTGTGATATGTAATATAGAATTATAACATTTGATAAATTGTCGGAAGTGAGAAATACGGCAGTTTGGTAATTTAAGTCTGACACGCGTGTGAGCCGTGTCGGGACTAATTGAATAGAATAAAAAGAAAATTTATTTTTATTAAATCGTATGGTCATTTCGAGTGCGTCGTTGTTCGAGGTAGTCAAAATAGTATCCCCGGGTGTTTAGTTTGGGTCCCGGGACAATTTTAGGCCTAGCCGGCGTCCCGATAGGGCATTATCATAAATTGTATTTTTGGGTTTAATTAATGGACGAAAATTAGGAATTATTTTATCAGCCAAGAAAAGTCTATTAGGGTTGGGAGACATAGGAAGGAAAGAACGTCCATAGAAGGTGTGAGGAAGAACCAAACTCCAAGAGGGAAGGCCAAATTATCGTCACCTTGCACAGTCGTGACCGCCAACGCGTAGATCGAGAAGATAGGAACGCGTATATACCAAAATCACCAACGGATCAGACCATCATATTCGAGGCAAGTGTTTATTACTTGCTTTCTTTTAGCAATAATCATACTCATGTTAGAATAGGTGAAATTAATCATGATTTACATGTAATTGGGTGAAAATTAGAGATTTAAATTATGATTAAGGACAGGGTTAATTAGTGGTTGAAATTCCTTCATGTATGCAGAGGATTAATCATGAAATTGAATTATATATTGATGAACGAATCTGGGTTGATTAGGTTCTTTAATTGAAAATTTGGAAACTAGTGTTCATATGAATTGATTTGGGGATTTTATATAATTATGATGATTTATGACGAATTAATGATCCTAGGAGTTTAGGGATGATTTATAACCTGTTAGGTGTTGATGGGTATTGATGATTAGGCATTAATTGTTGAATCTTAGAGGTTTCTAGGTACATAAATGGTGGAAAAATGCAGAATTTTGGGAAAGAAGACGAACAGTGACAGCTCGTGCGATCTCGCGCGAAGTCGTTCGAACGACATGTGGAAGTCATTCGCGCAACACCTCATTCTCGTTCGAGTGAGATCTATTTTTGGTTCAAGCGACAACCCTTATGGTTCGAGCGACAGAGGGAATTTTTGGGAATTTTCTTATAGTCCAGTTTTGAGTTTACCGATTTATTAGAGTGAGAGAAACTGCCAAATAGTAAATTTAAATAAGACAAAATTTTGGGAAAGTATGTGAGAATAAATACTTTAATTATTTCGGTATAGAGAGAATATATCTTGGAGATTACGAGAGAGATAGTAATCTAAATAATTAGGCTCTACGTAGAGATGAGATTAAAATACGTATGAGGAGTATATATGTAGCTTGGAGAAATTCCTATAAATTATAATAGGACGTGTGTATGCCTATTATGGGAAATTATTAAGCACACTAATGAGTGATAACTTGGGGATGCAGAAACTCTATTGTTAAGTGTACTAATGGGTGATAACCCGGGGGTACTAGGATGATTATTGTTAGGCACACTAATGGGTGATAACCCTGGAGTGCTGGATTATTATTGATATGTGCTTTAATGGGTGTTAACCTGGGGATTAAGGATTCTCTTGATAGGCGCACTAATGGGTGATAACCCGGGGATGCTGGATTTTTATTGATATGTGCATTAATGGGTGCTAACCCGGGAATGCTGGATTTTCTTAATTGGTGCACTAATGGGTCTTAGCCCGGGGGTGCAAGATTAGTATAGATATGTGTATAGGGATGATGTGACTATATATATATATATATATATATATATATATATGAACTTGTGAATATTTCTACTGTGTGAAATTAGTAGACTTGGTAATAATAATAATACCAAGTGGTCTTAACCTAAGGGTGCAGGATTAGTGTATATATATAGGGATGATGAGACTATATATATGTATAGTGTACTTGGGTAACTTCCTACTTTGTGATACTAGTAGATAAAACAATGGAAATGAGAAATGAAGTAATCTTAGTAGATAAAATATTAACCATTCAAACGGTGAATAATGAAACTTAGTATGTGAGATAAACTATTTGAATAGCGTATTGTATGGGCGATACGTGAATACTACTAGTGAGCATAGTTAGTAGTAGTTTGGTTTCTGACTAGTGAGACTGGGTGGTATAACTAGGGGAGATTAGATGTATGTTAGATGTGCACAATAGATGAGAGGTGAGAGACTCATGTGAGAGTTCGATAACTAACATGCGTATAACACTTGTTTTAAGAACCAGTTTTAAATACTTGCTAAATAATTTTTACACCTCGGGATCTGACTCGTTTCTTGTATTTCTTCTCTCTTTTGCTATATATATATATGTATTAGTACAGGTGCCAAGCCACAGGGACACCAGTTCTAAATACTTGGATGATTTGCTAAGCTGCAGCTGTTGTGGAAGTTGTGGGTCTTTGAGATTAGACGCTTCTCTCATTTTATTCAGTTCCTAGTTCAGATACTTCATTTCGAGCATGTGTCGCCCATCCTCTGTAGTGGGATTGTACTCAGTTCCTTTGTAGTTCTTTTCGGTTGGATTGAGTATTTATTTTGGTTTTATTTGTGACTTGAACTGGAAGATTTTATCCAGTCTTGATTATTCAGTACTTAATTTAATCAACATTCATTTCTTGTGTGTTGTTTATAATTCAATGTTCAAAAATTAATTGAATTAATTGGGAAATGTTTTGACACTAGCTTAATTAAATGTTAGGTAACTAATTGGATTTAAGTTTTCGACAGTGATGCTAAGAATGAACCAACCGAACATTCTATAATAAATTTTATAAAGGACTGATCACCCGATATTTAATTGGGCGGGGTGTCACAGGTAGTATCAGAGCATCAGGTTCTAGTGTCCTTAGGATCTGTGCGGTTTATTACGTTTTAGTGCATCGTTCTTTGATGTAGAGCCTTATGATAGGGTTGTTGTGTTACCTTACGTATGAGACTTACGTTCTCCTATTGTGAATTATAATGGACGTGACTCATTATACGAAATTCGGTGTGATCCGAACACCAAACATTTTAGGACGACCAACGAGGGCCGTAAGAAGAACTGCGGGTGAAGAAGCTCAATAGAAAACATTGAGTAATCGAGAAAGAGTGATCGGGACAATAATCACCATGAGAATTACTTAAGTAAGAGATAGTAAAATTTTCACTCAGGAACTGTGGGTTCCCAGGACACAGTCATAGATAATGGTGGAGTGATTTCAGGACCACCTAGCATAGACGATAAAGGGGAAATCAGAGGGACTCTTTTAAAAACCCATCTGTGAAGATGCACAGAAGAAAACGAGAAAGTGTATCAGACTAACGGAGGTAGAAAATTCGACGGCAATTGTGTAGAGTGGGGTGTGACAACACTCAAAATTAAATTTGGAGTTAAAAGTTATAGCTCTTAGGAGCATCATGTAGTGATTTGAGGCAATCACCATATTTGAAGAAGTGTGTTTGAAATTTAGAAAGAAATTTGGGTACGATTTGACCATGAGGTTTTCTATTCGATGTGGTAACAAAATGCGAGAGAAATTTTGATGTTTAGCACAATGGGTAAGATAGAAACCGATCGGGAGAGAAAGGTTAAATTGCATAATGAACTTTGTACCTAGCAGAAGGAAATAAATTATCCAAAGGGTTTATAGTTGATAAAGAACTCGTGAGTAGAACACAAGCATATATGATAAATCTAGCAAGGATGACTAATGTTGATGTCATCAACGTTATACGGTGACTAGTTCTTGCGTTCTTTCCAAAAGAAACAAGCCAGGAAGGTTAGAGAATCTCACCGAAAAGAAAAACTGAACTTAAAGGTGTTAGTGAAACCCCACATGAGAGTATACCCAATAGGAAACACGGTTAGAGGATTTTAAGTTGATTAACTTACTACAAAGTGACGATGAAGTCAATTAGGGCCGTAGAGGCCAACCATAGTTCCGAAAGGCAAGTGTATCCAGCAAGTTAAGACTACTCGGTCCGAGAGAAGGACATTCCCAAAATGGTCAGTGGGACTAGTGACGGGTAAATAGTTTGTGAAGTTTCCTTATGTTGAGGAAGTAGAAATACAAGTATTGAAGGTGTCCTCAATTGAGAAGTCAGACCGAAGAGATTAGAAATGGTGAACCATGCCAGTTAGGCATAACAACTGGAGGAGCGAGACTTCCAGCGAAAGAATTTCGGGTCAAGAGAATTAGGCCTAGGAAATTTATGACCCGAGAGTGATGGGTCCAGGCTGGACCAGTAGAGTCCTCGTTAATAGTAGCATATAGTATGTCAGGATCTACGGGGCCCGGGATGTAAACGAGAGTTCAATAAAGCTATAATTGAGGCCTAGAGAGTTTGGGCCAACGTTTCAATAATGAGCGTGAAACCCACATGATGGAATAAATTATCCATGATGAGAGAGGACAACTATAAGATGAAATCCTAGGATGTATGACGATTACAGATGTTCGTGGGTCGTGATGGCAGCCACGTGCTGAGACCCTGTGATTTGGCGAGACTGGTGAGGTTTTGCTTCTTCCTTGTGAGTAAAGGATAGATTCTAGTGACATGGGTGTGCCACGACTTTTATGTAAATTGGAAACCCTAAACTTCACGTGCGGGTCGAGTTTAGTCCGAACATTAGTTTTAACACTCTTGTTACAAATGTATTTCTCGTTGTTAGCAGGGCATTTTGATGATTGCCCGTAAGTGAATCGGGTGGGCCCTAAGAATATGTTTTGTTGTTATAATTTACTACTGCATTGAGTCATCTTTAGTAGAGTTTATTATGGTAATTTGTAGTGATTAATTCCTGTATAGTTAAACAATAGTAAAATGTAGTGATATGACTGTTGTGCCGAATACTCCGGAAGGAGAAATCTTTATTTTGTGCGGCGCCACCTGAAATAGGATTGGGCCCAGATATCTGAATATATGAAAATTTTCATGGTATTATAGACCTCAGAGAGTATGTTATCTAGTTGTATGTGATTCCAATGCGTAGGAACTTATTTTACTGAGGAGACTCAGGTTTCATTGTGTTCTTCTTAAAGTAGAGAAATAGAACCCGTTATATTTATTGCGCTGAGTACTTGGGTTAGTACGAGCGCCATGTTTCATGTTATTTTTAGGTACATGAGAATGGACGAGTAAACTTTTATGTACATACACGAGGATTATGGGAAGGTACATAGTATGGATTAAGGGCCTTATGGATCATGACAGTCAACTAGGTTAGATAGTAGTGTACTTGGGGGTTCCTTATTTGGATTTCTCTTTGCGAGACATCCCACGCATGAAACTAGAGAACGTCGGGAGTTGGAGAGAATTTTGGTCGATAGTAAATAAGTTTTTTATGTTGGTTATTGTACCTATAGGAGAATATAATTGAGAGTTGATAATTCTTTTATGACTTAAGGCCAATAGAGTCGCCTAGTCTTAGTATCATTTTGAATAGGGCAATGATACCATTGAAGGATTGATTAAATTTTGACTAGTGGGGTGGTTGAGTTCACACCTACCACATTAGCATACCGAGTGTGCAAGAATTGAAGTAAGAAAATTTTATGTTTTTTTTTTATAATGATGCGCGAGGCATAGGGTGTATGGGCGCCCTAGGGGATTGAATCAAGCGGTTGATTATGATTACCTTGTGAATTCGATAACATGCAGTCGGGTAAGTCGAAGATTACTCCGTAAGATTTGTTAGAGACTTACGTTTCAAAATAAATTGAGATTTTTTAGTGGGAAAAGAGACTTGTGTCACACGGTACGAGAAAGTCACACATATCATGATTAGAAGTACATTCAAGAGAGTATAAAATGTATCAGGATACAAATAACAGTGTTAATGGGTTTAATGTAGAGTAATTTTCAAAGTTAGTCTTGCAGTGGGTCAGCTGACTGTGAGAAAAAGGGTGGACAATTCGAAACCAGTAGGGGGTCCTTCGACTAGAGAATGGAAGAGTATCCCCAAAGATCTTCTCATGTAGCTGAGATGGTAAGATTATAGGTACTAAAATGCGATTGAGTACGACCTAAAAACCACCGAGGGATGGGCATGACAAGCGGTCTAATCGGATGCAAGAGAGAATATTTTATGTGGACCCTGAGATCCTAAGGGAGGATGAGAGTAGTACCTTCCACTATTGGAGTCTGTGTCCAAATAACTCCTACAAGTTCACGTTCGGGTAGACTGCCTGTAGAAGTATGGCACGATAAACTTTGTTGTTGTCCTACTTGAGAGTTAGAGGTGGGGGACCAATTATGATTACAAATGTCAGAGAAGAATCGATATTATCGTACATATTGTGTGTGAAATATATATTGCACAACCAATCTACTTGTATGAACGACACGAGACGAAGTCGTATGTATATGAAAAGAGGATAAATCTACTAAGGTGTAAATAGTAGAAGGCCAGATAGGAATATTTGAAATATAGTAAGTAGTGAAATTTAAACGGTAAGGCTAAGGGAGGAGCCTACATGACAGGGTAACCTGGAGCTTAAAACAAACACATATGAAGTTTTCATTATTAAGGGTATTCAATAGCGTACTATATGGGTGGTACGGAGTAGCTTACTTGGGAGCGCAAGGATGCGACGCGCAATGTTTTTACAGCGTTGTCTGTACCTGGTATACTTTTTCCGAATTTCGGTAAAAAATTCCGTTGTAAGGGGGGAAGTATGTAACACCCCGTATTTTTGACGATTTAAATAATTATGCAATTAATTATTATTATGGTAATGAGTATGTAATTGATTATTGTTGTTGGATTAAATAAATTAAAATGCGAGAAATTAATTTGTTATTGATCCGGATTAAAATAATTATTAACTAGCGTGCCAAGGGTTAATACTTATTGTTGATAATTATTGAATATTACTGTGTGATATGTAATATGGAATTATAACATTCGATAAATTGTCGGAAGTGAGAAATACGATAGTTTGGTAATTTAAGTCTGATACGCGTGTGAGCCGTGCCGGGACTAATTGAATAGAATAAAAAGAGAATTTATTTTTATTAACTCGAATGGTTATTTCGAGTGCGCCATTGAGTCTGGGAGGGTCGAGATAGTCAAAATAGTATACTCGAGTGTTTAGTTTGGGTCACGGGGCAATTTTAGGCCTAACCGGCGTTTCGAGAGGGCATTATTGTAAATTGTATTTTTAGATTTAATTAATGGACGAAAATTGGGAATTATTTTATCAGCCAAGAAAAGTCTTTTAGTGTTGGGAGACACAGGAAGGAAAGAACGGCCTTAGAAGGTGTGAGCGAGAACCAAACTCCAAGAGGGAAGGCCAAATTATCGTCACCTTGCACAACCGTGATCGCCAACGTGTAGATCGAGAAGAGAGGAACGCGTATATACCAAAATCACCAACGGATCAGACCATCATATTGGTGGCAAGTGTTTATTACTTGATTTCTTTTAGCAATAATCATACTCATGTTAGAATAGGTGAAATTAATCATGATTTACATGTAATTGGGTGAAAATTAGAGATTTAAATTATGATTAAGGACTGAGTTAATTAGTGGTTGAAATTCCTTCATGTATGCAGAGGATTAATCATAAAATTGAATTATATATTGATGAACGAATCTGGGTTGATTAGGTTCTTTAATTGAAAATTTGAAAACTAGTGTTCATATGAATTGATTTGGGGTTTTTATATAATTATGATGATTATGACGAATTAATGATCCTAGGAGTTTAGGGATGATTTATAACCTGTTAGGTGTTGATGGGTATTGATGATTAGGTGTTAATTGTTGAATCTTATAGATTTCTAGGTTCATAAATGGCGAAAAAATGCAGAATTCTAGGAAAGAAGACGAACAGTGACAGCTCGCGCGATCTCGCGCGAAGTTGTTCGCGGGAGATAGGGATCTCGCGCGAAGTCATTCGAACAACATGTGGAAGTCGTTCGCGCGAAACCTCATTCTCGTTCGAGCAAGATCTATTTCTAGTTCAAGCGACAGAAGGAATTTTTGGAAATTTTCTTAGAGTCCAGTTTTGAGTTTACCGGTTTATTGGAGTGAGAGAAACTGCCAAATAGTAAATTTAAATAAGACGAAATTTCGGGAAAGTATGTGAGAATAAATACTTTAATTATTTCGATGTAGAGAGAATATATCTTGGAGATTACGAGAGAGATAGTAATCTACATAATTATACTATACGTAGAAATGAGATTAAAATACGCATGAGGAGTATATATATATGTTGGAGAAAGACCTATAAATTACAATAGTATGTGTGTATGCCTATTATGGGAAATTATAGTTAAGCGCACTAATGAGTGATAACTCGGGGGTGCAGAAATTCTATTGTTAAGTGTACTAATGGGTGATAACCTGGGGGTACAAGGATGATTATTGTTAGGCGCACTAATGGGTGATAACCCGGGGGTGCTGGATTATTATTGATATGTGCATTAATGGGTGTTAACCTGGGGATGCAGGATTCTCTTGATAGGCGCACTAATGGGTGATAACCCGGGGGTGCTGGATTATTATTGATAGGTGCATTAATGGGTGCTAACCCGGGGAAGCATGATTTTCTTAATAAGTTCGCTAATGGGACTTAGCCCAGGGGTGCAGGATTAGTATATATATATATATTTATAGGGATGATGTGACTATATATATATATATATATATATATATATATATATGAACTTATGAATATTTCAACTGTGTGAAATTAGTAGACTTGGTAATAATAATAATCATTACACTGCACCAAGTGGTCTTAACCTAAGGGTACAAGATTAGTGTATATATATAGGGATGATGAGACTATATATATGTATGAGTGTACTTGGGTAACTTCCTACTTTGTGAGACTAGTAGATAAAAAAATGGAAATGAAAAATTATGTAATCTTAGTAGATAAAAGATTAACCATTCAAACGGTGAATAATGAAACTTAGTATGTGAGATAAACTATTTGAATAGCATATTGTATGGGCGATTCTGGAATACTACTAGTGAGCATAGTTAGTAGTAGTATGGTTTCTGGCTTGTTAGACTGGGTGGTATAACTAGGGGGAGATTAGATGTACGTTAGATGCGCACAATAGATGAGAGGTGAGAAACTCATGTGAGAGTTCGTAAACTAACATGCGTATACACTTGTTTTAAGAACTAGTTTTAAATACTTGCTAAATCATTTTTACACCTCGGGCTTTGACCGTTTTCTTACATTTCTTCTCTCTTTTGCTATATATATATATATATATATATATATATGTATTAGTACAGGAGCCAAGCCACAGGGACACCGGTTCTAGATACTTGGATGGTTTGCTGAGCTGCAGCTATTGTGGAAGTTGCGGGTCATTGAGATTAGACACTTATCTCATTTTATTCAGTTCCTAGTTCATATACTTCATTTCGGGCATGTTTCACCCATCCTCAGTAGTGGGATTGTACTCAGTTCCTTTGCAGTTCTTTTCTGTTGGATTGAGTATTTATTTTGATTTTGTTTGTAACTTGAACTGGAAAATTTTATCTAGTATTAATTATTCAGTATTTAGTTTAATCATCATTCATTTCTTGTGTGTGGTTTATAATTCAATGTTCAGAAATTAATTGAATTAATTAGTTTCAAATTAAATTGGGAATTGTTTTTACACTAGATTAATTAAATGTTAGGTAATTAATTGGATTTAAGTTTTTGACAGTGATGCTAAGAATGAACCAACCTAACATTCTGTTATAAATTTTGTAAAGGACTGATCACCCGATATTTAATTAGGAGGGGTGTCACAGGTAGTGGCTAATAATGTAGCTTACTTCGAAATGATTGACGAGCTTGAAGAAGATCATAAAGAAACCAAGGCTCTCTTACACGCCGACTATGAGGAGAAGTACAAAAATTTAAGTTAAGCTTGGGGTTTGGAGGAGAAATTAGAGAAGCATGTTTCCTCTTTTATGAATAAAGAGTTCTTGCTCAGTTGTGAGGTTTATGAGGCTAGAGCCATTTCAAAGGTACTAGAGGACGAAAATAACAGTTTGAGGGATGAACTTAACTCTTTGAAGGTTCCTCATATAACTATTGCTACTGGTGAAGGAGTTTCATTTGTGCAAACTGAAAATGCTAGACTCAGGGAGGAACTAGAAGCTTTAGAAAAATCTAAAATTGCGTCTTCCTCCCGATCAAGAGCCAGATCTGGTTGAGCTACAACTGATGAGTGTAGGCCGCAACAGATGCTTACAAATCAGGATGCACAAATAAATGCCAAGAATTTAGCCATTGTTGAGATGTCTTAAAAGATCCAAACCCAGGGCGAACAACTTTCCACCCAGTCTTCTCAACTACAGGCTAAATATGGAGTATTGAATAAACTACAATACCAAGTTAAGAGATTAACTTTCCAGTTTCACAAACAAACCAGGGAGATCTGGATGGAAGGATATAATGAAGCTCTTGGTCATTTGGAGGAACACCTTAGTCAGTATCAACATGAAGGTTACAAGTGGGGCTGGACCAATTGTTTGACGGTTATAAAGGTGGATCAGAATATCAACCTATGGTTTTGGAATGATCTAGGGCTTTTGGAGTGTCAAGACCCTCCCTTTAAACTGGATGTCAGATGGATCCCTGCTAGAAATAGTTTGACCTCCTCATATGTTAGATGCTCCGAGAAGGAGCAATAGGATAATGGTTGAAGATTTCAACTTTATTAACTCTCTATACACATTGGATGATACTCCAGCATACATGGAACCAACATCAAGCTCCTCCAAAGTTGAAGGAAAGTTCCTAGTAGGATAATTTATTCTTGTATTGCATTTGTGAATAATATTTTCATATAATCATCATTTATATAAATAAAAGGCATTTGATTAACTTATCTTGTTAATTTCTGGATGCTTGAATGACTTCTTTATTGCATTAGTTCTAATGATACACTTAGACATTTGCCTAAATTTAGTACTAGATACCAATGAGATTATCATAGGTTCTAATGATATATTTAGATTTCTAAGTTTAGATCAGCTACCATTGATGTGGCCATAGGTTCTACTAGCACATCTAGATTTAGATCTAAGTTTAGTATTAATTACCCATGGTATTGACATAGGTTCTACTAATGCACCTAAATTTTTAGGTTTAGCATTAGTTACCAGTTTTGACCAGTCATATGTGGAATATGTGTTTACATTCCTATTCAGGAATCTTCACAACGTTCTTCCGTCATTTTTCCCAGCTCGGATAAAACTTTTTTATTTTTATACAGAGTTTTATCCCTGATTGTATTGATGATTATCTTTACCAAGCATTTAGGACTTAAAATCCTATCTTGACATGGGTTTCTATGCGTTGCTGATCAATTATTACTTCTTCTGACCAACTACTGAATGTCTTCCGACCAAGTATTTATGGAGATGCATATCACCAGTACTCCCAAAAAAAATAAAAAAAATGGAAGAAACCAACAATATATTGATATTGAAGCTAATTGATTACAAATATTTTTCTCGCTACATTACTAGTTATACTTCCTGAGATGCTCTGAATACCAAGGATGTTTTAATCTTCCCCCTACAAGGTTTCAAGTCTATAAGTTTGTGGTCGAACAACTACCAAGATACAATATGGTCCAAGCCAGTTAGCTTTAAGTTTATTGGTTTTCTGAATCACTTTCGTAATTATATAATCCAGGTCCTTTAACTTGGTCGACTTCATCCTTTTGTTATTATAGCGTGTTTCTCTTTGTTGATAGGCAACATTCCTCAAGGCTGCATCTTTGCGCACCTCTTCTATCATGTCCAGGTCTAGCCTTCGCATCAAATAACTAACACGAGAGTCAAATTTCAGCACTCTATTAGTTGGCAAACCTATTTCAGCTAGTATGACTAATTTAGTCCCAAATTCTAGCATGTATGGTGTTTCTCCAGTAGAAACTCTTGGAGTTATTCGGTATGCCCACAAAACTGAGTGTAATTCATTTATCCAATCCCCTTTAGCATCATCAAGTCTTTTCTTCAACCCATTGAGCAAAGTTATGTTTGTCACCTCAGTTTTCCCATTGCTTTGAGGATGACCTGGAGCAGAGTGCAACTTTTAAATCTTGGATTGGGCACAGTAGGCTTCAAATTCCTCGTTATCGAACTCTGTAACATGGTCTGTGATGAAGGCATATGGAAAACAACATCTACAAGTAATTTTTTTCCAAATAAATAGGTATATCTTCTCATAAGGCATGTCCACCAATGGTTATTCCTCAACCCATTTGGTGAGAATCCATAGCTATAACCATGTACTTAAATCTTCCTTGGGTGGTTGGCAATAGTTCGACCGAGTCTATTCCCCACCTAGCAAATAGCGAAGGTGAAGTGATGAGAGTCAAAGCAACCTGTGGAGTTTTGTGAATATTGGAGAGCCTTTGGCACTTGTCACATTTCCCTGTGAAATCTGTACAATCCTCTCTTATGGTTGGCCAATAATATCCCCGTGTGTTCATTCGTTGTAGCAATGATCTTCCCACTATATGATCTCCATAAGATCCTTCGTGAATTTTTTCTATCGGATATTGAACTTCCATTGGTTGAACACAACGTTTCAAAGTAGCTATTAACCTTCTCCTGTATACCACTACTTTATCTAACATATACCTTGCTGCTTTGTACTCAAGAATTTTTTCCTCAATTGGGTCTGTGGGGAGAATTCCTTCTTCAATATAAGCTCTGATGGGATCCATCCAGGATGGTTCGATGTCTACTGTAATGAAATTAATCATCAAGTCTTCATCAATACTTCAATTGGAAAAAATTTCAATGTGGATGGTTCTCCTGAGCTCAATTTTGGTTGCTAATGCTAGCCGAGAAAGTGCATCAACTCGAACGTTCTCCATTCTTGGAATTCTACTCATCCGAACAGCGGGCAATTTTTCTATAACCTCTAATGCCTTGGCTAGGTATCTTATCATTAGTTCACCTTTGGATCCATAAAAACTCAAAATTTGATTCACCACCAACTTAGAATCAATATGTGAAACAACTTGCTCAGTGTTTAGTGATTGAGCCAAACTCAATACCACAATGAGAGCTTCAGATTCTTCTTTACTATTTGAGGCTTGAAATTGGAATCGCAATGCATACTCAATATCTATCCCATCAGGAGTGTTTAGTATAATACCTATTCCACTTCCCATTGCACATGATGATCCATATACATATAAGTTCCATATTTGGATGTGATTGTCAAACCCTTGTTCTGATAATATCACATGGTGGAATACTTTATTCCATGCCTCCTCATATATTTTTGCCATCTTCTGAATCTTGGTAGATGTCTTCGGTAGGTCGATAGTAACTTTTTTTTAGCTATCCCGTAATGGGGTTTGCTCGGGTTGTTGGTCGGTGATGACTTCGGTTGGGTTCGTCTCTGTTTGGATTTGCTCTATCTGAATGCTTCGTTGCTTGAGAACCTCCGAATAAGTGAATTCAGTAATGAATTCTTCCATAGCTTATCTCTTCAATGAGGACTTTGGCTCATATATAATATCGTACTCCCCCTGTTCTATTGCCCAATACATTAATCTCCCAGACTTCTTTAGTTTATGGAAAGCTTGCCGAAGAGGTATATTAGTGTACACCACGATAGTATGTGCTTGGAAGTAAGGTTTCATCCATTTGGATTCCTCAATCAATTCTAAAGATAATTTCTCCAAATGTGGATATCTAATTTTTGGTCCTCAGAAGGTTTTGTAGGTGTAGTAAACTGGCTTCTGAACTCCATTATCTTCTCGTATCAAAGCAGATATTATAACTTACTTAAAGACGGTTAAATATAACTATAATTTTTCTCCCAAAACTAGTCAGGAGAGCAATGGGGGTGATCCCAGATACTTTTTCAACTCCATAAAATCTTTATCGCATTCATCGTTCCATTCAAAGCTCTTCCTCAACACTTTAAAGAATGGCAAACACATGTCTGTAGCTCAGGACAAAAATCTGTTCAATGTTGTTACTCGCCCAGTGAGCCTTTGCACCTCCTTTTTGCAGGTCATCGACTGCATTTCAATCAACGCCTTGATTTTATCAGGATTAGCCTCAATTCCCATCTGATTCACTATGTACCTAAGAAACATGACTTCTTGGACACCGAATACGCATTTGGTCGAATTCAACTTCATCTGGTGCTTCTCGAGCTGATCAAAGGTTTGGTTGAGGTCGGCAATATGATCAGATACCTTTTTTCTGTTCGTCGGCATGTCATCTATGTATACCTCCTTGTTTTTGCCTATATGTTACTAAAAGACTTTGTTCACCAACCTCTGCTAAGTAGCATCTACATTTTTTAAAATATATGGCATAACATTATAGCAATAATTTCCTCGAGGAGTAATGAAAGAAGTGTTTTCCCTATCTTCGGGCTTCATCTTAATCTGGTTATAACTAGAATATGCATCCGTAACACTTAATAGTTCATACCCCAATGTAGCATCAACAAGTTAATCAATCCCGGGAAAAGGAAAGTGGTCCTTTATGCAGGATTTATTTAAATCTGTGAAGTCCACACACATTCTCCATTTGTTGTTTCTCTTATTAACGATAACAACATTGGCCAACCAATCTGTATATTTCACATCACTAATGTATGAGTCTTTCTGAAGCTTCTCAACCTCCTCGTGGATAGCCTGGTTATTTTCGAAGCTAAGTACTTTACGCCTTTGCTTCACTGGCTTGGCTTCCTTGTTGATGTTGAGTTCATGCCAAAGGAAATTAGGATCAATCCCAGGCATGTCCTCATGACTGCAAGTGAACACGTGTTTTATTTATCTTAGGAATGTCACTAATTCCTATTTGAGAACATGCTCTAGTGTTTTACCTATTTTAGTAGTTCGTTCTGACTTGTCATCATCCAGGATGATATTCTCTGTTGCCTCCACAATTTGACCTTTAACCAGTTTTGTTTCTTCTCTTGGATCGAAGGTTTCAACCTCAGAATCGCTATTGGGATCAGTGGTGTCAACTTGGTAAGTGGTTGTCTTATTCTTCAATTCATTAAAGTCTTCTTTCTCGGCAGAGGAGTAATAACATTCTCTGGCTACCTTTTGATCTCTGTTTACCACACCTACACAAAAGTTGGTCGAGAATTTCAAGCATTGATGGATTATGGAAGGCACAACTTCGAACTTCTTAGTCCTACTCTACACATGATCATATTCTAAGTGGAGTGAATATTCTTATCCATTACAATGAAATATATTTTCTATGTCCAACTTGTTGTCCAGGTGCCGATCAACACTTCTAATTTTATTGTGCCCAAGCGATATACTTTTTTTCCAGAGAAGCCTATAAGGGGCGTGTGATAGGGTTCCAATTAGCTAAGCTTCAAGTCCATATTGTCAAAGCATGGATAGAACATGATGTTCGCTGATTTTCTGTTATCAATTAATACCCTGGAGACAATTACAACTTGCATTCTGACCTTGACTACTAGGGGATCATCATAGGGATAAATGACCCCTAAAAGGTCATTTTTGGAAAAACCAATCACCAGCTTGTCTTTGTTAACCTTCCTATGGATATCTTCCTCGGCTAGATTGATCTTTTGAATATAAGATCAATCTTGAGCCTCATTGAGGTAAGCTTTTCTCTTAACAATATTATCTCCTCCCCCAGCATCTCCTCCTGTAATAATTTAACAATCAAAAGATCCAAAACTAAGCATAAATACCTCACGTTCCGGTTCCCTAGGCTTTTTGGGTAGATCGGGGTCGTCTTCTTGATAATCTTCATGAGTTATCTTTTTTCGTCCCTAGTCTTGCATAGAGATTTTGACCTTCGCCTAGCTCCATTGTTATCCAGTCGACCAACAAACCTATCCATCTTTCCTTGGTGGATAAGGGTTTGAATTTCATTCTGTAAAGTAATACAGCGATCTGTCGTATGCCCATAGTCCCGGTGAAATCACAGTATTTGGACCTATCCCTCTTTCCAGCAGGTGCTCTTAGTTTCTCGGGCCAATGTACCTCTTTTCTATGCTTAATTTCCTCCAAAATGTGGTGGACACCCATCGTTAGTGGAGTGTAATTGTTGTATTTCTTGAGCCTACCGATAGTCGCCTTTTTCCTTGAATCCTTCCGCCCCTTGAGCACTTTCTACTCATTTTTCTCGATTTTGCCCTCAGATTTTATGCCCGAGCTTTATTTTGTCGCCATGGATTCCTCGGCGTTCATTATCTTGGTTGTTTTTGCCACTAATTCTGTCATTGTCTTAGGACGTTCTTTGGCAAGTGTGTAGTAAAGCTTCTCGAGAAGTAATCAACTCATGAGGGCTATAATAGCTATTCTTTCTTCATAATCAATGACCTCTAACTTTTAATTATTGAAGCGAGTAATGTAGTCCCTTGTACGTTCGACTACCCAATGCCTCACACTTAGCAGGCGAGCTACTCTTTTTATAGTGAAAGAGTGGTCCTTATGCGTGTGTTTCAAATCAAACCAATTTTCACCAAAAAAATTACCCAACTTTTAATTAGCACCAAACGAAGTTGTGAAAAACCAATTTTTATTTTAAACCAATTTTATCTTGATTAATTCTAAACATGCATCTTGTGATTAAAGCAATTAAAGTAAAGTAAGGAAAACTCACAACGCTGGATGTACGAGGAAAAACCCAAGACGGGAAAAAGCCTCAGACGGCCCAAGTTAGACAATCACTATGAATGTGGAATTACAACGAACAGACAAAAGACTTACTCAACAACTCGATACCCATGGGTCTTGACTCACTTCTGATCTTCAACCACTTCTCTCACAGTGCCCACGCAGAAAGTCCTTCTTCGACGATACCTATCCACAACAAACGCGTCCACGTATGTCTCGGTGTCCACCGAATGGCTTTGATACATCTACGATGTCAAACAAAAAGTCCTTTTCTTTTCTTCATCGCAAAACCCAGATTTTCAAGTATAGAACAAACCTTCTTGGTGCAGCAATATCACATAAACATATAGTAATGATAACTCACGTCTTTGCAAACTCTAAGGATGTGTTCAAGCTTTGAAACCTTCAAAAAATATGTGCAAACAAGTTTCTGGATCGTAAACTATTTTTCCAGAATGCACACTTATAAATTCTAACGAAACCACGCTTTAAATAGGAAAACATGACCGCCTCAAAAATATTGTCGCTCGAACGAGATTGACCTGTCATTCGCACGACTTATCCATCTCGCTCGAACGAGCCAGCTTGTCATTTGAACGAAGCGCGTGTCATTTTAACTTTTCCTTTAAAACATCTCTTCAAAAAGAGATTTAGATAAGTCAAACTCTATTTCGAGCTTATAAAAATAAAACGTAGTTTAAAACGTTTAAAACATTTTCCTTATAAAAATTCATCCTTATCCTTTTATAAAAATAATTCCGAGCACCATTAATTATACGCATTCATACTTGTGTGAGCTTGGAATGTAATAAACTTGAAGACGAATAAACTTGCACCAATTAAACATCGGCATGATTATTTCTTTGAAGCTTTGTTGCAACCTCTTTAATTTCTTCAATACGTCATAGACCAAGTGGGATCGTGACAAAATAAAATCTCCCAATGAAATATTACAAACAGTTTTGTTCACGAAATTAAGTCAAAATAATACAGGGACTCAATTAAAAAGTTATGTCCTTACAAATCTCCCCCTTTAACTATTCTGGGACAAAACTAAACCAGTGAAATGCCTAAGCCAGGCCATCAAGCCATATGACGCCTAAATCCCATCCCATAAACCCAAAGTCAAAAATTACAGAACAAGGACTAGTGTATGTAGCACCAACAAGCATGAACTGTCTGAATGTGATGTAGACTTAAAATCTCGAATCGCTGAAGCATACCTACACACATGAAATAGACAAAAAAATACCCAGTAAAGCATGTAGGAATGAATGAAACCAATATATATCCAAGTGATACCAATTTTATAATAGATACCAATATGAATAAACTCTGAAACATCTTTTGTTAAACAATTGAGCAACAAAATGATACCGATTTGTAATACCAATTGGTAAAATATGTAATAAAAAGTAGGCTCAATAAATCTCCCCCTACATCACATACATCTCTCCCCCTTTTTGTCTCGAATAGACAATTCAGTGAAAAGATCAACCAATCAACAGTTATCTAGCATTAAGATAAACCAAATAAAAATCGCTAGATAATCATGAAACAACCAGCTAAATATGATCAACTAATGACAAATCGTAGCTAGTAAACAAGAAATCACACAAAGAATATAGAAATTTAATCAGGTGTGATAAACGGATCATATGCGAAATTCCAATATGAGACAGTAAAACCCGCATATAAACCAGTCAGTCCAGAAAGATTCCAGCAGTACCCAAAAAAGATCACAAAATAAACCAGCGAACTGCAAACAAGAAAGAAGCAAAAATTCCAGACGGTTGTTCGAATGAGCCAGGGACGTCGCTCAAACGAGATGAGGACGTCGCTCGAACGAGACTTCTCGCGACAGGCCAAATTTTTCCAGATTCCCAGAAATATCTTATATTTTGCCCAGTGAAAAAATATCCAGAAAAAAATGCCAGGAAGGGCCTCATAGCAACAAAACGGTACTAAAACATTAAGTTTTTTACTCAAAATGCAAAAATGCATAAAAACTAACAATGCGAGTTACATGCAAACATGGTACCGATGTGCTTAAACATGGACATGGAATGTATGGGCGTGAAACTACAACAAATGAGTCACAATTTCAACACAACGAAAAGATCAGGTAGCTCTAATTGATAGAGATAAATCATCAAACTTTATCATAGCCATATGACAATTAAAGTGTGATCTTAATGAACTAAACATACTACATACACACAAATCCATAATTTTGACGATTCTACAAACAATAGCGTCAAATTTCGTGTTTCAACATTAGGATTAGTTGTGCAAACCCGTTTAAATTTTCTCCTACCAAACTCCCGCATAAACATACTTTTTCAAGTTCTTTTGAGGTTTCTAGCATTCTCAACTTAGAGAAAATCTTATTGGCCCTTTTTATTAGCATATTGCTTTTTCTTTTGGGCTCTTTTAAACGATGGCTTTCACGACGAGTCAATTTTGAACTCTCGCAGCCCTTTCCCATGAATCACTCATCATTTTTTCAATTAGGTATTAATTCAAATCCTCGCGGTAAATGATTCCTACATGCACATTTCTCCTTAAGTCTACTTACGCATAGATGATGAGATATAGATAAGAATGCCTCACTAAATTGAAATATGCAAGAGAAGTCAAACATCCATATAAACTTCTGCATGTGTGCAATGTTGGCATATATACATGCTGCTAAAGAGGAAACCCCAAAATAACCCCAAAACAGATCCATAAGAGGCATGAACACCTCACATGGTACAAATGTTACTTGTAGGAATTGATCGTGTAGTCATGAAACACCCAATTTGAGAATATGACTACAATTTGAAAATAATTAGAATTACACTTAGAAACATGCAACTAGAGGGTGAAAACACAAAACAGCCCCAAACAACTCATGAGAGGCAAGAACACGTTGCATATGATGAATTTAACTCGTAGTAACTGATTCCACAGTCACGGGATGTTCGGTTTGAGAATGTGACTAAAATTTGCAAATAACTGGACTTAGGCTAAAAAACATGACAATAGGGGGAAAAAACCTAAAAAATCCCCCAAACGGCCACGTAAGAAGTACAAAAGCCTTGTATGGGACCAATGTAACTAATAGGAATTGATAGCATATTCATCGGACGTTGGGTTTGACAATATGACTAAAATTTACAAATAACTAGGCTTAGTCTTAAAAACATGTCGCAAGAGAAGAAAACCCAAAACAACCCCCAAACGGTCCCATAAGGGGCACGAACAACTCGTGCCGAACGAATTAACTCTAAGGAACTAATCGTGTAGTCACGGGACGCTTCACTTGAGAATATGACTAAGGTTTTCAAATAGTTAGACTTATGCTTAAAAACGTGATGCTAGAGGGAAAAAACCCAAAATAACCCCCAAATGGCCCCGTTAGGGGCACGAACACCTCGCACGGGACAATATAACTCATAGGAACTGACCATGTAGTCACGGGATGCCCAATTCGTGAATATGACAAAAATTTAAAAATAACTAGATTTAGGCTTAAAAACATTCTAATAGAGGGGAAAATCCAAAACAACCCCCAAATGGGCCCGTAAGGGGCACGCACAACTCATAGGGAACCAACGTTACTTGTAGGAACTGACCATGTGGTCATGGGATTCCCAGTTTGAGAATATGACTAAAATGATCAAATAACACGACTTAGGATTAAAAATAATAAACTAGAGGGCAAAAACCCGAAATAGCCCCAAACGGACCGTGAGAGACACGAACACCTCGCGGAGGACCATTGTAACTCGTAGGAACTGACTGCATAGTCACGGGATTCCTGATTTGAGAATATAACTAAAATTTACAAATAACTGGACTTAGGCTTAAAAACATGATGTAGAGGGCGAAAACTAAAAAATCCCCCAAATGGCGCCATAAGAAGTAAAAATACCTCGTACGAGATCAATTTAACTCATAGGAAATAACCGCTTAGTAACAGGATGATCGGTTTGGGAATATGACTAAAATTGGAAAATAACTAGACTTAGACTTAAAAATAAGTCGCTAGAGAGAGAAAATCAAAATAACCCCAAAATGGCCCCGTAAGGGGCATGTACACCTCGCACGGGACTAATGTAACTCGTAGGAATTGATCACGTGGTCATGGGATGCTTGGTTTGAGAATATGACTAAAATTTGCGAATATTTAGTCTTAAAAGCATATTGTTAAAGCGAGAATACCCAAAATAAACCCCAAATAGTCCCATCAGGGGTACGAATACCTCGCATGGGACTACTGTAAATCATAAGAATTGATCTCTTAGTAACGGGACGCCTAGTTCGAGAATGATAAAAAAATTTAAATAACTATATTTAAACTTAAAAATAAGCTGCTAAAAGGGAAAACAAAAAATAATCCCCAAACGGCTTCGTAAGGGGAACAAACACCTCGTATTGAACTAATATTATTTGTCGCAACTGACCATGTAGTCACAAGACTCCATGTTTGAGAATATGTCAAAGATTTTATAATAACTAGACTTAGGCTTAAAGACTTGAAGATGGAGAGAGGAAACCCAAAACTACCCCAAACGGCATGTGAGTGGCACAAGCACCTCATGCAGGATCAATGTAACTCGTAGGAACTGACTCCATAGTCACGAGATGCCCGATTTGAGAAAATGACTAAAAATTGAAAATAATCGGAGTTAGGCTTAAAAACATGGCGCTAGAGGGCGAAAACCCAAAAAATTCCTCAAACGGTCTCATAAGAAGAACTAACACCTCACATGGGACAATGTAACTCATAGGAACTAACTACATAGTCACGGGACGCCCAGTTTGAGAATATGATAAAAATTTGTAAATAACTATACTTAGGCTTAAAAACATTCCGCTAGAGGGAGAAAACACAAAACAACCCCCAAACGGCCACGTAAGGGGCACAAACACCTCACATGTGACTAATGTAACTCGTAGGAACTCACTGTCTAGTCACGGGACGATCGGCTTGAGAATATTACTAAAATTTGCAAATAGCTAGCCTTAGGCTTAAAAATGTACTTCTACCAGGGAAATACCCAAAATAACCCCCAAACGGCCTCGTTGGGGGCACGAACACCTCGCAGGGGATCAATTTAACTCATAGAAACTGATCGCTTATTCATGGGACGTTCGATTTGAGAATATTATGAAAATTTATAAATAACTAGATTTAGTCTTAAAAAGATGCTGCTAGATGGAAAAACCCAAAATAACCCCCCTAATAGTTCCGTAAGGGGCGCGAACACCTTGAATGGAACCAATGTTATTTCTAGAAACTGACCGCGTAGTCATGGGACACCAAATTTGAGAATATGACTAAAATTTAAATATAACTTAACTTATGCTTAAAAACATGCAACTAAAAGGTGAAAACCAAAAAATCGCCAAACGGCTCGTGAGAGGCACGAACACTTTGTTCAGAACCAATGTAACTTGTAGTAACTAACTATATAGTCAGGGGATGTTTGGTTTTGGAATATGAATAAAATTTCCAAATAACTAGACTTGTACTTAAAAATATGATGCTAGAGGGAAAAAATCAAAAAAATTTCCCAAACAGTCCCGTAAGAAGCACAAACAGCTCGTAGGGGACCAATGTATCTCATAGGAACTCACTGCATAGTCACGGGATGCCCAGTTTGAGAATATGACTAAAATTGGCAAATAACAAGATAGTCTTCAAAACATGCCGCTATAGGGAAAAAAATCAAAATGATGCCCAAACGGACCCTGAAGGGCACGGACACCTCACACAGGACTAATTTAACTCGTAGGAACTGACTGCATAAACTTTGGCTTAAAAACATACTACGAGAGGAGGAATACCCAAAATAACCCTCAAACGGCTCCATTAGGTGTGCAAACACCTCACACAGGACCAATATAACTCGTAGAAGTTGATCGCTTAGCCACGGGATGCCAGATTTGAGAATATGACTAAAATTTTCAAATTACTAGACTTAGTATTAAAAACATTCCGCTAGATGGGAAAAGACCCAAAACAGCCCCGTAAGGGGCATGAACACCTCGCACAGGACCAATATAACTGATAGGAATTGACCATGTAGTCATGGAATGCACTGTTTCAAAATATGACTAAAATTTTTATATAACTAGACTTAGTTTTAAACGTATGCCACTAGAGGGCCAAAACCATAAACAACCCCCAAACGGCCCCGTAAGAGGCACAAACACCTCGCAAGGGATCAATATAACTCATAAAAACTGATTGTGTAGTCAGAGGATGCTCGATTGCATACCCTATCTCTATAAACTTTAACGTTAGGTCACAAACCACCCTTAATCACAGATTTTGTTAGCGGGCACCACTACTGCACCATTCCCTTTTGAATAGGATATCATCGTCCACCACAACGAACTTCTCCTTTGTTCTATCAGAACTCACTAACGACGTGCTTGTTCCATATTGTGCTAGAAAACTGCCTTCAGGATATTTTCCTCCCGATCTCACCACTAAAGATAACTCGTTCCCATTTCAATCATTGGTAGGAAATATTATCCTCCATTGTTCCGACAGGTTGTTAATATGTAATTACAAACACTAATTTTGTATTTTGACCTTATCCATCTCTTAGTGGTTCACATATCACTTAATGGACCATCACTCTTTTGGAACTTCCTCCAGGTAACTCCATTCCCAAACACTCTACCGACTTAAAAAACTATAGTGTCTACTCCCATGACACCTATACTATCACTGGTGAAGTCAATTCCATAAAATGTCCTCGCACCAAATCCATTATTAGTGGAAACTCCACTGCAAAACTAAATTCTTTTGTAGGTGATAACTCAACACCCAAAAAAATGCTAGAAGAACCACAGACTGTCGGTAACACCTTTATGCAATCGTAATCCTTTCTACAATTGTCACACCTATAAATAAACAAGTATGTCATGCATTCTTCCTTTAAAAACAACTAGCCCCAAAAAACCCGACCCAAAATGCCATATAAAAGCCTACCCCCAGTAGTCGATATAAGCGTACAACATAGCTATACACGCAAGCTCATTACTAATATGATGATATCTCATCTATAAGTCCACAAAGAAGCTAAAAAACTAATCTGACCAAAATAATTGCAACGTCTCTATAATCATGACGTAAAGCAACCCCTACTCGTTAGGGTGTCCACATATACATATATCTCAGAGATAAAAGTAGATATACCTCATAATCATAGTACACACACTATTAATAAAGAATGACAAATCCTCAATGTCTAAGATAGACTCATCCGTGCGATCCATAAGCGTACCCATAACCATCTTTGGGATGTACCCTAAAAAAGTTGTTCTCTACTAAGGCATAAAATAACTAGGTGGCCTCACTCGCCATGAGTTTAACAATTTCCTATATAGGAATTATTGAAATGATGACCCCACTAGCGACCCTTATGATCTTGCATCATCGGCCGTTAATGTTAAAACTTACCTCATTTAACCTAATACTTTTTGTGTTGATAATAATAGTCATAATTTCCTTGGCCCCATTGGCTAAAACATATCGCATTGTCTACTTTTGGTAACCTCTTAGGGTCATCTCCCTCTATGCAGTTTCTTCTGCTGCTAAGGCCCCCTACTCGGGTCCACGCTACATATTATTTATTCATTATGCCTACTTTGGCTTCGATCTTCCCAATCTTGGGGAATCTATCCCTCTAATAGTTTTAATGCTCCTACTTATGTAGGGTGGTAATTTCAACCACCTGGTGGTGAAGAGCAGGTTACCCAGTAACACATGCCAAACCTTTCTCATAAGGTTTTTTTCCAATGCCATAAAAATCTTTCCTTTACTACCTAGTAATGTGAACATCATTTATTCTCTTCCGTATTATCGAGTGTAGAAAGAGAAAGATGGTTACATTCCTCTTATTGTCCACCACACAATTTCAAAAATGAGGTTTTCAAAAACTTACTTCTAATGTCGTTACGGATGGTAAGTGACACCTTTTCCCCTCGAACCATATGCTAAGCACTTGATAAAGATCTTGCGTCCAAAAGTCTTTAACTTTCAAATAAAGTTAACCTCATATGTGGCATGTCTCACAAGAGAAATTCAAACAAGGAATCTGCCCAATACACTCGATCTATCTTAGTCATTCTCTAGGAAACAATGGTACAAAACCCCATAAACAGTCGTCATTGTAAAGAATACAAACCCTAAACAGTAAAGCTATAAAGCAGTCAAAGATCATTATGTAAAAAAGCACACTAGAGATTCCTAGGACACTAAAACCTGGAATGATATTATACCAACTATGATACCCTGCAAAATCCATAAATAGACTCATCAAGTCTAAACAAAAATAACGGGAATAAAAGTTTTTTATAACATTCTCAGCATAATGAACTAACTAAAACTGAACAAATAACAAAATGAGCTAAATAAAACTAAAATAATTTACAACCAATTTTGATATTAATTGTACATGTAAACACTCTCAAAACACAACGAGAGTAAAGAATCACATAAATTCCCCAAACTAAAATCTAAATGATGGGACTAAAAATGGAATTGGCATACAAGCCAAAGATACATACATCCTAAGAATATGCAATGAGATTAGATGATAATCAACAGCATAGGTTAAGACAACGGCTCTCACGACCTAAGTCCTGAAATGTTAAAATCGACAATGTTAACAACAATTTTATGGAGAATAAAACTATAACTAAAATTAGGATAAATCATAACTATGCATATGCCTATAGCATTTTAATATCTTTTGAGTTTTATCCCAACCCAAACAACCTAAAATAATACGCGGTTCTAAATTCCAAACCCACATGTAACCCATGTGATTAAATCTTTACATCTTCATTCTCTAATCTTTAGTTTCTCATCTTTATGTTTATCTATTTCATTATAAAACATAAGTTGCGTGGTAGTCTCAAACCTACGTTATGTCTCACCAAATAACCAATATACTAATAATAGGCTTATATCTCAAGTTTATACAAATTTGACTGTCTCATGCTAATAATACAACATGCATATCTCTAGTATGTGTACTACACAAATTCAAAACATATGTATGTAGGTAGACATCCCTACTACAGGTAATATACATCCCTAGTATAGCACATAAATCGGGATAACTATCTCTAGAACCGTCACCCAATAATCACATACGGTAAAATAAAGATTCTACTCCCACCTAACATACATACAAAAGTACAAGCCCCAAAATTTACAAAAATAAAATGGGCTACTCGCACACCCATATATAATCAAGGCATATCCCTATCGCATTCGAGGATCACTTGCACATACTAGGTATAGTCTTAAGTTGTCCCAAACCTAAGACCTCAACACGGTCAAAGGACACATCATACGCTTACCCATCACTCGAATAACCAACTATACCCAAGATTACATGGTGAAATATCTTTGTCAACCCCCTCGATACACAAATACCTTGATGTATGACCCTAGGGTTAAATATGACCCATGAAGAGATCGTTTACTCATCAGTTACTAGAGCGGTCTACATCACACATGGCCCATCATGGAATCCCTCCTAGTACTATACACCATGAGCACTCACACATGGTATGCATTGCACATAAGAGATAAACAATTTCAAACCACACTAATGGGCTAAAGCAAACACATACATCACCCTCAAAAAGTGTCAAGGTATAATCCCACACCTAATTTAAATGAAATCACGAGACATAATAACTACCTCATTCCAGGAATTTATAACCCAAACCTAATCCCACCCAAAGTGTAAGGACATTCTTGTCCGTTATCAATTTGTATGTCATACATCGCTACACTGTCGAAGAAGTTCAAGATCAGATTCACATCAAGATGGATCCGAATAACAAAGGGTCTTCAACAAATAGCCTCCGCGGGATTAACTTTGGTAAGGTTACATATTAGAGTACCTTAATAATGCACTTAGAGTGTATTGGGATATTTTTTATCAAAAAATTCCTAACTGTGGGAGCGGAGTTTTAAAGCTTTTCGTCAAAAAATATTTTTTGGTGTTTTTGAGGCGGTGCATTTACTTGGAAAAAAAAAGAAAAAATATTTATTTAATAAGGCTCATTCGAACAACAACCTATGTCGTTCCAACAACAGGCTATGTCGCGCGACACTTCAAACGACATTGGATCTCGTTCAAACGACATCCAATCTCGTTTGAACAAGCCACCGGCTTAAGTCTTTTATAAATAGGACTCTCCAACTCCATTTTTCTCAATAGAAGTCTTTCACATTTTTCATTCTACAAACACTGCATATCGACAGAATACTTTGGCATCTTCATTTAAGGCTTAAAACCCTTTTTGTTTTCAATTTACAAAATTCCAATATCTTTATGTAAATTGTTTAGGAACCCAAAGAACAACCGTGCTATTGTTCAACCTCCGTGGAGAAGGCATCTCCATATCTGATTGGTGAAAACCAAACGTAGATCTCTACGCGTGGACGAGCCGAAGACGACGATCCAACACCTACGAGTTTTTCGCTATCATTCATAGCTTTGAAGGTTTGACGAAGACACCATGTGTTACACTTGTGGGAAACTATCAGGTTGTATGTAAGTCAATGGTCTCGTTATTTAGGATCAATTATCCAAAAAGATGCAGATATTAGTGATGATGTTACTCGTAGGATTAGAGCAGGTTGGGTTAAGTGGAGAAGTGCTACCGACATTTTGGGTGATAGGCATATACCTTTTAAGTTAAAAAGAAAATTTTATAGGACGGTCATTACACCCGCCATATTATATGGGACAGAGTGTTGGGAAAATAAGAAACAAAATATGTAGAAAATGAGTGTGGCGAAGATGCGAATACTAAGATGGATTTATGGTAAAACTCGAAAGGATAAAATTAAAAATGAACAAATTCATGAAATGGTAAAAGTAGCATCTATAGAAGATAAATCGAGATAAAATCGACTTAGATGGTTTGGACACGTAAAGCGTAGACCAATGGATGCTCATGTAAGGAATAGTGATTTAGTTAGTATTGATGGTAACACAAGGGGTAGAGGTAGGCCTAAATTGACTTGGTGGGATATTATAAAAAAAGGACATGATGTCTTGTGGTTTAACCGAAGATATTGCACTGGACAGAATGGAATGAAAAAAAAAGATTCATGTAGCCGACCCCAAATAATTGGGAAAAGGCTTTGTTGAGTTGAGTTGAGCTGTCTTCTTTGTTTTATATGCATTATTTGAATGATTTAGTGCCTTGTGACACTTAGATGCATGTATAGGGGCTAAATTAAAATTGAATTTGGTTTGTTCAAATTTAGACACCTAATTAAATAAATGTGTTTGATTCCATTGGAGAATTGCAAACTCAATTGATATTGCATTTATAAATTGGTATCAGGGTAGGTTTCACAATTTTATTATGAATTCCTATTTTCCGTAAAAAATTTGTGATATCAATCCTTTTTTTGAAAACTTGGATTTTGTCGCAAGTTTTTCAATGGATCACTTATATAATCAGGTGCCCATCTTTGACGGCGATAATTATGACTATTGGAAAGCACGTATGAAATCAGTTTTAAAAGCCATAGATGAACAAGTTTGGTTGTTTGATGAAAATGGATGGAGTCCTCCCACTGTGACTATAGATAATGTCATGTCTTTAAAACATGTGTCAAATTGGACTGAGGACGATTATAAATTGTCTAACTTTAATTCCCGTGGTTTGATTGCTATTTCTGAAGCCGTAACTCCAGAAAAATTCCATCGTATTATGATGTGCACCATGTCTAAAGAGGCATGGGATGTTTTAAAATTGACACACAAAGGTACAACTGCTGTTAAAGTGTCAAAATTACAAAATCTAGCCACCCAATTTGAGACCATTACTATGTTGGAGTCCGAGACTATTGATGAGTTTTACGCATGTTTGTCGGACATTGTCAACACTTGTTTTAATTTGGGTGAGGTAATTGATAACACACGGGTTGTGAAAAATATTTTGAGATCCCTTCCAAAACGTTTTATTTCGAAAGTCACTATTTTAAACTCGGTGGGAAATTTGAGCACGCTTAAGTTAGAAGAGTTGGTAGGTGATCTTCAGACTTACGAGTTAGATATGTTTCCCCAAACTATCAAACCTAAAGATAAAGGTATTGCACTTAGGTCACAGTTAAGATCGAGTGAGGATGTTTGAAGGAAGTGAGATAAGAAAAAGAAAGTGAGTTTATGTGAGTCCGAGTCTGAGGACAAGTCTGATTTTCACATGGAATTACTTGAGAAAAATTTTAAAAAGTTTCTCAAAATGTTTAAAGAAAATTATTCCAATAAAAAGAGATATTTTGAGAAAAATAAAAATAAAGAGGAGACGAAATAAAGTGATAAGGTGGATGAGACCAGGTGCTTTAAGTGTGAGGGTAGAGGGCACATAGCTAAAAAGTGTCCTACTAGGATAAGAAGAAAGGGCAAAGAAACCGCCATGCCCTCCACACTTAGTGATAGTGAGGGAGATGAGTTTGATAAAGGTTTAGAAAGAACATGGGATGTGTGTAGCTTTTTCAAGTCGTATGATCACACCCACTTTGTCCCATGATGATTGTGTTCATGACAGTGACGGTGATGACTCGAGTGTTTCTAGTGGAGATGAGAGTGAGTTTGAGAGTGGAGATGAAAGTGAGCTCCAAAAAACTTTTAGAGATTTTTACATCGAGACCTTGAAAATGAAGAAGTATAATAAAGATTTAGGTCATCGAGTTTTAGATTTGGAGAGATAAAAAGAAGTTTTAAGGAGGGAAAAGTGTGATTTGACCAACACAATGTCTAGTCTGATGATAAGTGTATCCCAACTCGAGAGTGATATCGAACGTGACCAGGAGGTCAAAGTCCCTTTAGAGAACACATATAAGAAAGTTGAAAAGATGGTTATCGATCCCTTTTTGGGTGGTGATGAGAGTTTAAGAAAAGTTCATGACAGTGTATCCACTTCTTTTGTTGCACCCGAATCGGTTCCCACTTTAGTAATGGATTCACATGGTTCTCATCCTAACCCACCTAGGCGTCCCGTTAGGAGAGTACGTCCTAAAGTTTTTGAGAAAGGTGTTCATAGGATAGTTTATGTTTTCTCACATTGCAAAAATAAAGGACACCTTAGCGAGTTTTGCTTTAAGTTGGGCTACGTGTCACGCTTTGCATCTACACATGTTCGGACACATGCACCCACTCATGATACTTTGCTTGCACATAATGATAGAGCGTTTGTGCATATTTAAGAGCAAGTAAATTTTTTGGTCCAGACTTCACAAGATTTGATGAAGTTATTTCAAATGATGTCACCATCTTTGGAAAACTCCACCTCACCTATCGGTTGAGGTCTAGACATGTTTGCTAGCATAGGGTGATTTACAAGATGAAATTTTTGCCTATTGCTAGTATATACCATTTGTTTTGTCCTATGTTGGCATTTTTTATTGCTTTTCCTAATTTTAGCATTGTTTTAGATTTGTTTTCCCATTCCAGGAACTGTTTTCTCAAAAAATTTGTTACTGGACAAAACTTCATTATTTTTTGGGACTACTGTGTTCTCATTCGAGCGAGATCACATGTCGTGTGAAGTTACCGTTCTAACGCTAATAGTTTTCGTTCGAGCGACTTTGTGTTTCGTTTGAATGACCTGTTGGGTTTTTTGGATTTATCTGTTAGTAGTCCTCCGGTTCATATTGATATAATATTTGGTATTGCTGGGTTGTTTCCGAGCAGTGTTCAAAAAATATAAAAAGACTTTTTTTAAGAAATATTTTTGAAAAATCCAAGAAGAGTTTTGTAATTTGTTTACATAGTATATGAATGATCATTTAGGATGATCGAGTCACAATTTTATTCCATATCCATGTGACTATTTGAAGTGTTTTGAGACAATATATTGTATCGTTCATGTGCTTTACAAAGTTTGGAGTCTTTGAGATGATATAGTGTTTCTATCTACAAAGTTTGACTCATTTTATCCTTTATTGCACACATGCACGGATTTGTTTGACTTTTGTTCTCATGTATCACATGTTAGTTGAGTGTTTCCATCTCTATTTTGTCTATATAATGAACCAAACGCGATAAAACCTAACAAAACGTAATGCATGTTATTAAACGTTTGTGAGTTTGTGTGATTTATTTGGAAAAACAGAAAAGGGTTGCATAAGGTATTTCATTTTTTCCTTTGCGATAAAGCCACCGTTTAAATGGTCCTAAAAAAGCGAGAAATTGAAAATTATCCGGGGGTCCAATGAGGTTTAAATGAGCCCAAAAAAATTGAAAGGTAATAAAAAGAAAATTATGCCAAAAAGGGTCAATAGGTTTTCGTTTTATCACCTCATAAGAAAAATAAAAATCATTATCTTTTAATGAGGGAGTTTGGATGGAATTTATAACGGTTTTCACGTCCTTGAAATTCATGAAAAAGCATTGCATATTTTTGGACGTTATTGGTGTGGAAATTATTTATATTTTGATTTGCTGATATAACAAGACAATGTCATCTAAATTCAACAATTTTACACCTAAGGAGTTTTTTTATGTTTATTCGTTAGGAGTACACTTATGCATCTTGCACATAAGTCATGATTGAGTCGATTTTCCTATCAAATTTGTTCACATCCATTCATTATTTTTCCATGATTTGGTTGTCTTAGTCTAAATTCATGGTGTGTTATTTTTTTAACATCATTTTTACATTTTTGTATGAAAAATTTGAAAAATCAAAAATAGTTTGTTTGCCTTGTTTACCGTGACACCCCGATTTGATTTACTTGGTTTATTTTTTTCCTTGTCTATCTCGAACAAATAAAAAGGGGGAGAACGAATTATGATTTTATAAGGGAGTTTTAGTAAGGGGGAGATTTGATTATGCGTATTGATTATGCTTACACGTTTATGCTTCATGTCATTTCAAACTTGATACATCACGAGGTATTTGTTTTGTCTCATGTGTGTAGGTACAATTAAAGATCATTATGTTGCACACCCTGATGAGAAAAGCTTGAAGTTTTGAAAAGTTGTTTGTTGAAGATTGAAAAAGTTTGAAGACTTGTCATCTACCTTTTCAGTTTTGGGTTCATGGGAGGGTAGATTTGTATAGGTCATTTGAAATTTGACAATTCGGATATTTTTATTTTGTACCGACATAGACATAGGGGGAGATTTGTAAGGACATTCTTCGCCATTATCAATTTGTATGTGGTATACCACTACACCATTGAAGAAGTTCAAGATCACGTTCCCATCAAGATGGATCCGAATAATCAAGGTTCTTCAACAAATAGCCTCCGCGGTATTAACTTTAGTAAGGTTTCGCTTTAGAGTACCTTAATAATGCACTTAGAGTATTAGGATACTTTTTATGAGAGGGTAGATCCGAATACGTGTTGAAGCGAAGTTTTAAATATTTTTGTCAAAAATTAATTTTCGGAGTTTTTGAGGCAGTGCAATTACTGGAAAAAGAATAAGAAAAAATAGTTATTTAATAAGGCTCGTTCGAACGACAGCCTATGTCATTCAAACGACATGCTATGTCGCGTGATACTTCAAACTACATTGGATCTCGTTCAAATGACATCCAATCTCGTCTGAACGAGCCACCGCCTTAAGTCTTTTATAAATAGGACTCCTCAACTTCATTTTTCTCAAGATAAGTCTTTCACGTTTTTCATTCTGCAAACAGTCCATATCGGTAGAATACTTTGGCTTATTAATTTAAGGCTTAAACCCCTTTTTGTTTTCAATTAAAAAAATCCCAATATCTTTATGTGAATTGTTTCGAAACCCAAAGAATAAATGTGCTATTGTTCAACCTCTATGGAGAAGGCATCTCTATATCTGATACGTGAACACCGAGCGTAGATCTCTACGTGAGGACGAGCCGAAGATGACGAACCGACACCTGCAAGTTTTTTGCTCACTCGTAGCTTTGAAAGTTTGATGAAGACACCGTTCATTACACTTGTGGGTGATTATTAGGTTGTATGTAAGTCCATGGTCTTATAAACTTTTCAAAGTGTTAAAAAGGTTTTACCCGAAAGAGGTTTTTTCCTGAATTTTCCGTCTTTGTTTTATATGAATGATTTGAATTATTTAATGCTTTATGACATTTAGATGCATGCATAGTGGTAGAATAAATTTGAATTTGGTTTGTTCAAATTTAGACACCTAATTAAATAAGTGTGTTTGATTGCATTTGAGAATTGCAAACTCGATTAATATTGCATTTACACAAAGGATATTCACCCACTCGTATATCACAATGATTCAAAACAATCCCATCCAACAAGTCAAATCCTCAAACTTACAATTTCCCAATCAATAAACCCATTCTACACTCAGATTTACCATAGAATGACAAATCCTCAATTTAACCCCTTTAAATCAACGATTTCCCTAATATCTGAATATCCCAAATATCAATCTCCAACAATTAAAATCATAGAGTGTATTTTTATTTTATGAGTTCATGAAAACTATAGGATAACAAATCCAAGCCCTATGCCCTAAAACTAAAATTTCCAAATGAAATTTAAACCTAAAATCACCCATCAAAAATTTTTGTCTCCCACGCCATTTAGTAGAAAATTCATAATAAATTAAAACAAATGAAAAAAATACGAAACCAATGCCCACGCCTTCATAACTCGTTTCTTCGCAACCACATCTAATTTCTAATTTCATCAATCGATCGACTCTATACGAGTCATCTTTTCCAAAATATTTTTTTCTCCACCCCATCCATTAATAACCCCAAAGCTTCATTTAATCCCCCAACCAACATCCTATTGAACACTCCCTCTCACGAGTGACTCCCACGAGAACATGGAGAGAGAAAATGAGATGTTTTATGTTCATAAATAAATAGGGGAGCAGGAAGACTTGAAATTAAGACCTTCTTGAGACCATTGCTCTAATACCATGTTGAATCACCATCTGATGAAAAAAGTGCGGTCATAATGGACCTAGTAAATTCGAATCTAATGATAGCCTCACTAAATTTCTAGAACCAGACTCTATTTCAGCCCATATAGAGATTTTTGGAGAAAATAAACTTTTCAAGCATACACCCCCACACCATAAAAGTTAGGTGAAGAATCCATGTGGATAACCTCATCAAGGTCACCATGAAGAAAGTTATTTGTGACATCAAGCTGGTGAAGAAGCCAAGGAGATCAATAAGTGAACAATGTTGAGTTTCGCAATTCGAGCAAAGGTAGCACCAAATTTTTTTGCTAGAATTTAAGTAAATCCTTTCGTAACAAGGCGAGCCTTATACCAATCTACTGTCCCATCAACTAAGAACTTGAGTGTATAAACCCACATACAACTAATTTTCTTAGCCCCTTTAGGTAAAGGAACCATATCCCAGGTATGATTACGTTGTAAAGCATCAATCCCACACTGCATAGATTCAACCCAATGTGAAGCCTGGAAAGCTTCAGAAGCAGTCTTGGGGTCCAAATGGAGGAAGTACCCGTAACAAAACCACGATAAGAACTTAATAAATACTTATAAGAAATAAACTTGGAGATAGGATGTTTTGTATAATAAGAATGACCATATCAAATGGGCTCTCTATGCTCCCAATGGGGGTACCGAGGCTCAAGGTCTGGAGCAACAAGGTCATCATCTGCAAGCTCATTAGTAGTCTCAACAACAGGCTAAATAAGATATTGAATTGAATGAGAATTGTTACCTAGTGATGAAAGGATAATGACAGGAGAGATATATGAGCGCGAGTGATAAGAATACACCTGGAAAGGTTTATTAGATGGAGCAGCATGATTAGTATAACCAAATACAGGTACAGACTAAACAAAACGTGAAGTAGAAGAATGCACAGAAGTAGAGTCACCAAAGAATAACCTATGTTCATGAAATGTGACATCTAAAGTATGATGCATACGTATGATAGGATCAAAACAATGATACCCTTTGGACATATTAAAATATCCTACAAAAATGCAACGAATAATTTTATCATCAAGCTTCGTGCGAGTAGGAGATTTATTATAAACAAAGCAAATGTATTCAAACACGCTCGAAATTACAGAACAAGAATCTTATAATGATAAATAAGTTGTAATGGGGATCTATTTTGAATGAACCTATAAGGAGTATGATTTAAAAGATAAGTGATCGTTAAGACAACTAAGTGCCAATAAGATTGAGGAACCTGCATTCCCCGTAATAGACAATAGACCGCCCCCATGAGACTTCTATTTTTTCTTCAGTGACCCCATTTTATTCAGGAGTATATGGGCAAGTGAGTTGCTGAAAAATACCATGATTGTTAAGACGAGAGATAAAATCATTAGAGATGTACTATTTATCATTATTAAATCTTATCCCCTTAATAATAACATTAAATTGAATTTTGACAAGTTGTAAGAACTGTGTAAAAAGGGGTAACACATCACATTTCTTATGAAGAAAATAAACCCATGTACACATCGAGTAGTCATCAATAAAAATGACATATTATTGATGCCTAAAAAAAGATATAACAGGCGAGGGGCCCCAAACATCAGAATTTATTAGATAAAAAAACACAAGGGGTCTGATGCATGTGGGGGATATAATTAGTTCTAATATGCTTTGATAAAGAGTAGACAACACATTAGAATTTTGAAGAACTTCAAGCATTAATTTAGTCGGGAAATAACATACAGAGATATTAAAATTTGACATCTCTTAAACGATCATGCCACAACTATAATGTTTGAAAAGAAAAAACACAATGGCCTGAATCAGGCAATACACTAGCATGAAAAATGAAAGCGAAAGGTGAAACTAGTGGAGGATCCCTAAAGTAGTATAGCCCATCGCGATCATATCCCCTGTCAAAAAACCCTCCCCGTACGCAAGTCCTGAACATAATACCAATCAGATAAAATAACAACATAATTAAAATTTCTTGTTAAATAATTACCAGATAACAAGTTCATATCAAGCTTAGGAACAAGTAAAACTGAGCGTAAAGTAATGTTCATGGAGAGACATATATCGCCTTTGTTGAGAATGTGAGTGAGTGGAACCTCAAGCTTACATCCTCATATGCGATGATATTTGAGTCTCCTTCTACAGCTAGTCATATGGCTTTGTAGCTAATGCAAGGAATCAGTATTTGAGTTCTTCTTATGCTCCGTCTTGGAATACACATCTTGAAAATAAGAAAATGGTTTATAATCAAATTTTTAAAGAGGGGAATGAAAAACTCACCTACTTCAAATTGTATCCTGGGTTAAGAAATAAGAAGGGTAGAACTCGTATAACTGCCATTGCTGAAGTTCCCACGGATTCTCATTTCTCTACTCTTGATGATCTTAATGCCTAGATTGAGTAAACTGATAGTTCCATGATGGATCGAATTCTTCATTTGTTGGGTAATCATAAAGCTCCTGATAGTAGGACTACTACTATGATTTCATCCTCCTAAGGTACTCCTCAAGAATACTGTGCTCACATAACTCACATTCCTTCTACTTGTGTTATAGATTCTGGTGCTAGTGATCATATGATGGGTAAGAAGGATCTTTTTACATCATCTAACCCAAAATATTAATCTATTAGGTAGTGTTCCCATAATGTATATCATTATCTCTAACACTCCCCTTCATGAGTGAATCCCACATTAACGAGGAAAGACAAACATATATACACTATGTGCACAAACAAATGGGCGCGTAAACTGCAGGTTAGGAGACTTGACCAAAGACCTTGTCGAGACCAAATCTCTAATACCATGTTGAATCACCATCTGATCATGTAAGAATAAATTTCCAATCGATTCAATTTGTTTATAATTGGAATAATTCGGGACAAAATGTTTGAGTTATATGATAGACTTTAAATTGATGATCCCATGAGCCTATGACATTAGTTGATGAAGATGTAGCAAAAAATCTTCAAATAAGTGATATTCTAAACCGTATTTACCATGCCATATTTGACTTCACATATTTCGAGGATCTCGCAGGTATGAACGTATATTGTTTTATTAGTCCTTGGAATTTTTATTAAGGGTGTTCTATTTTCATAACTGTTTGGAACTTAATTTTTTTCAAAAATATGTTTTTTGATTTTACTCTAGGCAGACTTTTAAATTTCGTTTCAGTCGTTCAAATGACATGTCCATGTCATTAAAATGACATGTCCATGTCGTTCAAATGATATATCAAGGTCATTCGATGTATGCCTTCAAACGAGCATCAAACGAAGCGTACTGTTTTGATTTTGCAGAGGTCATTAGAAGCAAGATAAAATCTCATTCGAACGATAGCTCAAAATCGTTCAAACGACGCGCTGACTTAACTTTTCTACAAAAGGGTTTTCAGACTCAACTTTCTTTTTTTAGAGGAGAACTTTTGACGAAAATGAAAAGCATACCTATTTCAAAAGTTCCAACTCCAAAATACTTTGAGATCTTAGTTGGGCACCTTATTTGTTTCTTCCATCAAAAGAAGAAGTTATTTTCGTGAGGTGGACTCCGTACATGTTGATTGTGGTGAAGAAGCGGTGGAATCCCTATTCTGAATCATAGACTGTTGTCGGGCTATATCGGTGGATACCGAGGTACGCATAGAATCATGTGATGTGGACCTTGTGTAGGTGGTCTCCCACATTGCACTGCAGAAGAACAGTTAAAGAGAAGAAGAGGTGTCAAGGCTTGTGGGGGATTGAGTCGTTGTGTAAGACTAAATTCTTCCTTTGTAATTTACGTATCATAGTGATTGTCTGTCTAGGTCGTATGAGGTTTTTTCTCGTTGTAGTTTCCTAGTACATCAGTGTGTTTTATAAGATTTCTTTAATTTATCTACTTAATCTCATTATATGCATGTTTAGGGTTAAGAAGATAAAATTGGCTTAACTAAAATTGGTTCACAAAATTGATGCATAATAAAATTGGAAAAAGTTTTGAAAAATTATTTTCACCTAAAGAACACACACATAAAGGGACCCCGATTTTACAAATTGGTGTCAGAGAGGGTTGCACTTAGTTATTTAGTAGATCCTTGCTTGAAACTTGTTGGGTGGTTATTTGTTTCTCTCTATTGGTTTGTTTTTCTCTCGATGGATTCTCTAAGTTTTGACGACTTAAATCTTTTGAATTTAAAGTTTGCAAAAAGAATTAAAATTCTTGTAGAAGAAAATTCTCATCTTAAAAATGTTATTGAATACTTGTAAATGTTCCAAACTCAAAGAGATTTTATTCGTGAGAAGTTTGTTGCATTGTATGATGACTTTAAATATTTAAAATTATCCAAGGAAGAGAGTGATAATAGAGTACTTATTTTGGAGAAAGAGTTAGAGGACTTTAAAAATTTTAGGGTTTCTTCTAACGAGGATAGTGTTTTGATTGATGATTATAAGGCACGTGAGAAGGATCTTAGGTATAAGTTTTCTTTCATTGAGGGGGAGAGAGATAACCTTCTAGGAATGATTAAAAATATGAAGAAGGAGTCCCTAAAATTGGAAGAGTCTAATTCTTTGCTTGAGTCTAAAATTTTGAAGTTAAAAGATACTTTAAAAGACTTGAGTAGTTTGAGTAGTGATGGTAATGGATCGTCTTGTTCTTATGCTTCGTGTGTTAAAGACAAAATGATTGTTTGTTTTATAGGCTCAACCAAAACCAATAACATTAGAAAAGGTCAGCCCATAGGTAATTTCACACATGTTCACAATGTGGTAGGAAAGGTCACCTTAGGCATTTTTGTTCTGATCTTGGAAGAGGTCCTATGATGTTTAAGGCTAGTGCCTCTTCGGTTCCCATAACCCCTCGTGTTAGGTACACACCTGTTTGGGGTAAGGAAATCAATTTTAGAGACACTAAATGGTAGGTTGGTTGATTCTCACATGCTTGCTCATGATTTTTTACATGCTCTTTCTTATGGATGATTGCTTGCATGATTTTATTTGTCATACGCTAGTTGTGCTTCATAATATTTGTTTGCTAGAGTTATGACATGTGTACTTTTTGTATTATATTTTTCTTTTATTGAGTCATATTGAAACATACAAAAAGATTTTTGGTTTTATATATTTATTAAAAAAATAAAAAAAAAGATTTTGTTCCTTGAAAAATTCAAAAAGATTTTTGTTTTTAATGTATTTTAGTTTTACACATTTGGTGTGGCATATTGGTGTGTTTGAATCCCATTCACTATGCAATTTCCATGTGGCTAGGAAATTTGGTTTTGACTTTAGATGCTTAGATTGATCTTAATTATATCTATGGAGTTGTTTCGAACTTGACTTGCTTTATGGATTCAACTTTATATATGCCTTCACACACACATGCACGAGCTTATTGGATTTTTACTTCATGATGTATATTTGAGCTTGGTGAGATGTTCTCCTATCAATTTTGTCATCTACATGTTTATGTGACTATGGATATTTGTGTATGTAAGAATTGTTTCCCATGAGGATGATTAGTTAATTAAAAAAATATAAGTGTACACGGGAAAGGCCCGCGAGAGGAAAGTGAATTCGTCATGAAAGCCACCGTTTGAAAAGAGCACGAAAAAAAATTAAGGCAATAAAAAGAGAAATAGGCCGAAAAGGGGACAAAATAGTTTAGTTTGCTTGATTATTCAAAAGAAATCACTTCAAAAGAAAAGAAAAGAATAGAATATATGATCATGTTTATCATTTAAGGGTGTTTAGTTGAAGATCAACAGGTTTGCACAATGATACCTATTTATACTTATTTTGTTATGACGCTATTGATTTGTAGAATCATTAATATTCTAAGCTTGTGTGTATTGTGCTTGTTTAGTTCATAAAGTTTAACTTTATTTGTCAACTGAGGCTAAAGCTTGTTTGATAAAGTTTTTCGGTTAATTAGAAGTTCTTGAACATATTTGAGTGTTTGGATTATAATTCTTTTGTTACTAGTTTACACCCATTCATTCCATCCCACATGTTTAGACACGTTGATACTATGCTAATGTGTAAATCTTATGTATTTTGTGTCATGTTTTGTGGTTGTATATACCTATATATGTGTGTCAGATTTTATTTGATAGATTTTTCATATATTATAAATGGTATTGGGTTTTGAGTCTTTGCGATTTATATTTATTCAATATTTATCATATGCTTGATATTTAGGATTATTTTTTCTTGATTTGCCATGTTACGTGCTTGTTACACTTTACGCCATTGCATGATTTATTCCCGTTTCCCTTTGCTTAGTTTTTTATATCTTAAGATATCATATTTAGGGAGAGATTCAATTTTGGGGAGTATTTATTTATGCAATCTTAGTTTGTTTATTCCTGAAAAAAAGGGGGAGAAATGGTATATTTCCTTTGCATGATTAGGATATCGCTATCTTGGGGGATACGTCTTACCTACGTTGAGATTGTTTTAGACATTATTAAATCATTTGCGGATTTATACTAGTTATATTCTCTTTACATTTGAAGGTTTGTTTAAGTGTGCAGGATTACAGGTTGAGCTTAAAGAGGCAAAATTTTAAGCACAGCAAAGTTACTCATGTTTATGTGTCTGTCAAGCATATGTGCTTTTCCCTTTTTGAGGTTGGGGATTAAGGATTTCTGGAAAGCTTGACGGCCATAGGATTTTTGTTATGGTTTTGTCCTAGAATAGCCAAAGGTGGAGATTTGTAACAACAAATTTCCAATTGAGTCAATTTGCTTGTGATTGACAGAATTTCAGACAAAATGTTAGAGTTATGTGATAGACTTTGAATTGATGATACCATGAGCCTATGACGTTGTTTAATGAAGACGTACAACAAAGCTTCAAAGAATGGATATTCTAAGCCGTGTTTACCATGCCATGTTTGTCTTCACATATGTCGAGGATCTCATAGGTATGAACATATATTGTTTTATGAGTCCTTGAAATTTTTATTAAAGTTGTTCTATTTTCAAAACAGATTGATACTTAATTTGTCCAAAATATGTTTTCTGAGTTTACTGTAGGCAAACTTTTAAATTTTGTTTCAGTCGTTAAAATGACATATCATGGTCGTTTGATGTATGCCTTCAAACGAAGCATACTGTTTTGATTTTGTTGAGGTCATTAAAAGCTAGATAAAATCTCGTATGAATTACAACTCAAAATCATTCGAAAGACATGTCGCCTTAACTTTTTTATAAAAGGTTTTTTAGACTCAGTTTTCTTTTTTGAGAGATGGAACTTTTTATGAAAACGAAAAACATACCTATTTCAAAAGTTCCAACTCCAAACGTTTCACCCTTATGTTTACAGGATCCAGGATTCATAACTCATATACTTTGAGATCTTGTTTGGAACCTGGTTTGTTTCTTCCGTCATAAGAAGAACCTATTTTCATGTTGTGGACTCCGTACGTAAAGTGGACTCTGTGTTATGAATCGTAAACGTGTGCCAAGATGTATCGGTGGATACTGATGTACGCATGGATTCGTCTGCTGTGGAACTTGCGTAGGTGGACTCCTACGTTTCACTATGGAGGAGCGGTTGGAGAGAAGAAAAGGCATCAAGGCTTATGGGGGATCGAATCGTTGTGTAAGACTAAACTCTTCCTTTGTAATTTTTGTATCATAGTGATTGTTTAGCTGGGTCGTCCGAGATTTTTTCCCTTTGTGGTTTCCTCGTACATCGGTAGGTTTTATAATCTTTCTTTACTTTATCTACTTAATCTCACTAAATGCATCTTTAGGGTTTAGAAAATAAAATTGGCTTAATTAAAATTGGTGCATAATAAAATTGGAAAAAGTTTTGAAAAATTGTTTTCACCTAAAGCGCACACACATAAAGGGACCCCGTTTATGCTCTCCAACACATCCAAATTAGAAAATAACACCATACAACAAGTTAAGTGTGGCACCCCGCCTAATTAAATATCGGTTGATCAGTCCTTTACTAAATTAAACCTAAGTGACTAGTTTGTTCATTCTTAGCATCACTGTCGAAAAACAATTTTTCTTTATTAATCACTTAATAAATAATTAAGCAAAGTATCAAAACCTTTTCCCATTTAATTATACCCAATTACTCCATTAATAAATTTCCAATATTAAACATAAGCTGGCAGCATTCCACCGGAATAAAATAAATAGTGAACAGGAAATAACTACTGAGATAATTAAGACTGGATAAAACATTCCAGTTCAAAGTCTAAAACCAAAAGAATAATAATACTCAATCCAACAGGAAAAGAAATATAATAAGAAAATATAATCTATATGAAATAACTGAGCTGGAAATGGGCGACACATGCCCTAGCTTAAATGTCTGTACTGGAATGAATGAAAAGATAGAAACGTATAATCTCAATATCCTATAACTTCCATAACAACTGCAGCTCACCGAATTATCCACGCGTCTTAAGTCTGGTGGTAACCCTGTGGCTGGGCACCTGGTATATATATATATATATATATATATATATATATATATATATATATATATATATATAGCAAAAGAAAACGGATAGTAAGAAACGGGTCAGAGCCCGAGTTATAAAAACATTTATTTTAGCAAGTATTTAAAACTGCATTAATGCAATTACTATGTGCATATTAGTTCCGAACTCTCACATGAGATCATCACCACTAATGTGCACACCTAGCTGTAATACCCCGTAATTTTATGTCTTTTAATTATGAGATTAATTAAATGAAATTATTTTTAATTATTGGATTAATTAAATTAATTTGGGATAATTAATTGGAAATTAATCCGGATTTAAATACTAGCAAGACGAGAGTTGGAATTTGATTATGATAATAATATTGAATATTACGAAGTGATTATTGTAATATATGATTATTGAATTTATTAATTTTGTCGTGAGTTAAAAATACGGCAGTTTCAGTAATTAAGTTGGGACGTGCGTGCCAGTCGTGTCAGGACCCAATTTAATGGAATTAAAAGTAAATTATTTTTATGTCATCCGTATAACCTTTTTGAGTGCGGTAACATGTCCGGAAGGGTCGAGATAGTCGAAAAACACTCGCCGGGGATTTAGCTTGGGTCTCGGGGCATTTTAGGCCAAACCGGCAGCCCAGGAGGGTATTTTACTCATTTTGACTTTTTGAGGAATAGTAACCTACGAATTTTAGACTGATTTTACCAGCCAACACTTGATTCCCTTAGGGTTTCACAACCAAAAATCATAAACGACCATTAGAGAGGAATGGAAGGAAGTTCCCAAAAGTGAACCAACCCTTGGAGGCTTTTGCACCACCGTCACCACCACCGGATAGATCGGAAAGCAGGAATCACTCCCATACCGTATGCTTCAAAGGATCAGAATCTATATTTCAGGCAAGTGATTTATCTTGCAATAATTTATGGCATATACTCTACATGATGATTTAGGTTTGATGTCAAATTATGAATAATGGCAAAAAAAAAATATGAAATTCGAGACTTAATAATTGATTTTGGGTAGGTTTGCATGTAGTGGTCCTTCTAGAAATGTTTGATGAACGCAATTATAAATTAAGGGTTAACACTTATGAAATTTAATTGAGGATTATGATGATTTTGGAAGAAATAGTGAAGAATTAGGGTTGTAGTGAAATTCATGACTTTTGATCCAAGAAAACGATGTTATATTATAGTTTTGTAACACCCCGTATTTTGCAGGATAAATAACTTAGATAATTTGGAGAATTAGAATGTAATTGATTATTTGGAGAAACTATTTAAATTGGATAATTTATTTAAATTGGAAGATTCAATTTATTTCGAGAATTGAGATTTAAATTAATTTGGGTTATTTCTTTTAAGAATACATGTGTCGTAATTTGAGATTTTAGTTAAGTAACTCGAATCATGATTCTGAGTGTACGGTTGAGTCCGTAAGCGTCGAGATAGTCAAAATAGAGTACCCAAGGGTAGTAATTGGGTCTCGGGACGTTTTTAAGCATAATCGGATCCACACGGGAGTGATTGGGCCATTTTAATAAAGCCCACAAGCCTAAAAACGGGATTGACATAATAAAATCAAAATGTGAGAGGGTATGGCAACCATAATTTATTTTAGAAAAACCTTAGTTGTAGAGGAGAAAAGAGGGATCAAGTGGGAGAGCATTTGGAAGTCAAGCCAAGAGGAGATTGATGTGTTCTTAGTCAAAATCTTCATCTACATCAAAGGATCAGACTCTACGAAATTTCCAGGCAAGTAGTTAAAATTGCTTTCATTTAAATTGCGGTATTGCGATTCATATCATGGTGGGTGTATACCATATTCATTTTGGGATGAGTTATTATAGCAGAATTCATTTTTGGAGGGTATCACATGTTAAATCTGGGTTTGGGGGATATAAGCATTTAAGGTGAGATTGATGTTTAATTAATGGGAGAATACAATCATATGATGTTAGAATATGATTTATAATTGAAAACCCAGTAGGAATTGTTGTTGAATTTGAATTATTGAATCGAATTGAATTTGCGATCAATTCAGGAACCCTAGAAGTTTTAATGATAGTAAATGATGATTGATGATATATATTAGTGTTAAAACCTGTTTATAGATGTAATAAACATGGGGTATAAATTGGGTTGATGTTTGGGTTAAACCCATGGAGGTTTGAGGGTTATAAATGGAGAAAAACGAGTTAGAGAAGAAGATGATTCGTAGTCCATCGGAACGGTCCAATTTTGAGGTAGAACCGATCCGATTTACCTATTTGTCAAAATATAAAACTTTTAGATCAGTTCGTCACGGTCGTGTGGGCACTGACCTTGTATTTTTCTGATTTTTTGAATTAGTAATGATTTTTCTATGAAAGAGTATCTGAAATCGAAATCCTTTGTAAAAAATAAAATCTGGATTTTTAGGGATGTCCGTAGATGAGTGAAGGACTTTAGAAAAATATAAAGGAACATTATTTTATCCTTGGATTAGATAGGGATGAATCCGGAGTATAGATTGAGGAGTATTAGTAATGACGACACTCGATAATATATGTTAAAAATATATGAACGTATTCGAAAGAGAATTTGGGACTAGTTTAGCATACGGTCTTGTATCTTATGGTGGAATTTAATTGACAGAAATTAAATGGAACCTAATACTTAATGTCTTATGGGATGAGTATTAAGGACTATTAGATTTAATAAGAGTGTTAAACTTATTAACCGAATTTGGTGAAATTAATTCTAAAAGGTTAAAATACGAGCCAATAAAGGAGTCACATCATTTTGGTTGAGTGATACCACTTGAAAACAAAATTAATATAGGTGATAGTAATTAAATTAAGGGTCGGGGTTTTGACTCTGATATTTATCAGGCTAGTGCTACGGGAGTTAGGCACAGATTAGCCGGTTTAATTTATTATAGAGATATATAATAAATATTCGAATAGTGGATTTAACGAGAGGTGAACTTTAATAGTGGGTTTTTGTTTAACAAATTCTAAAGGGAGAAGATACAAATCATATGAGTGAGTTAAAGTATTGTAGTTGGGTGATACTACTTTAATAAATTAATTAATGTGAAATTGATTATATTAATCGCTGTAATATAAAATGTAATGAATTCAGGGGATGAGCGAACGTATGACTTAGATCAATAGGATATGAGTGAATAACCTACTGCATATCTTAAAGTAAAATTGGCACACTTCGAGTAGTGAGAGATACTGGGGAATATACGATGAGACGTATAATTAAAATTAAATAATACGTAAGATCTTTATGAGATATATATGTTATGTATGGAATATATGATATTGGTTGTGTGTATACCTATACTGATTTGTATGATTTATTATGTGTATGACATACCTACCATACTTGCTATCACGGGAGGTTGATTTTCGAAAAAGGGCCATTTTATCTTTGTGTGCCTTCGGGAGGATTTAGACGGGTACCTTAAGGACATAGGACTGTCAATGACTTATTTGTGACTTGATAAGTCAGCTGACCCTGGGAGCGTAGGTATATGCGTGACCCATGGGTATGTGAACTATGTTAGTATCTAATATGTGTGATTTGTATTGATACGGTTCCAGAGTGATTCGGAATTCGTAGTCCTTTATACAGTGCGTGATGTACCAGGACTTGATAGCAGAGTATGCATGCACCGTAGGTCCCAGCCTAAGGGTGTTGTATTGTATATATATAATTAATGTGATAAATATATATACTTGTGATCTATTCTACTATGTGTGTTTGGTAGATGGTGTACCAGGACATGATAGCATAGTATACACGTACTACAGCTCAGCTTAGGGGTGTCGTATTAGTATATATATAATTGTGTGATATATGTATACTTGTGATTTTATTCTACTGGGTGAGTTTAGTAGAAGAGAAAGATAGTGACATCAAAAATAACTATATTATGGGGAGAAATAAACATATACTGAGAAATTAATAATGGGCCAAAAAGACATGGAAATTCGATAACGTATTGTATTCGCAATACGGGTAGACATAACGAATTATTTTGTAGAAAGAGATTCGATATGGCTTGTTAAGTGGGGTGGCTTAACTAGGAAAGGTAGAAGGCGAGCGTTAAGTGTGCACATCAGATGAGGGGTGAGCTATGTCTCAAGCGAGTGCGACACTAGCTTAAATATGAAAATTGTGCATGCATATTTAATTATTACAATTTAACTGCTTGCTAAATATTTTCAAAACATTTTACTTGGGCTCTGACCCGTGTCAAAAATCGTTTCCAAAACATTTTAGGTGTCCAGCCACAAGGATGCCCAGTTTGAGGATTCTATCCAGGGATGCGCAGCTGCAGCTCATGTGGAAGTTATAGGACCTTGTTATAGACGCTTCGTTCGTTTACTCCTAGTGTAGGAACTTTTCTTCAGTACTCATTTGGTCATGTCGCCCTCAGATTTTGTACTTAGTTTATTTATTGGACTTTATATATCGAGGTTAATTCTTCAGGGACTATTGTATTTTATTGTTGAACCAATAGTTACTTCGGCTATCTTTATTTATGATTATTCATTTGTGTTGGATTCCATTACCAGTTGTGTGGATGGTTTAAATGGGATTGATTTCTGTATGTTGTTAATTAATGTAAGATAAAATTTGGCACCGGTCTAATTAAATTACTAGGTGGTTAGTAACCTTAAAAAGGTTTCGACAGTGACGCTAAGAATGAGCCATATGAGACCAACGTGTTATTTTGATCACGGGTTGGCCACCCGGTATTTTAATAAGCGAGGTGTCACAGATGGTATCAGAGCATCAGGTTCTAGAGTCCTTAGGATCTGTACGGCTTATTACTTTTCAGAGTAACGTTCTTTGATATAGAGCCTTATTATAGGATTATTGTATTCCTTAACATATACGACTAACGTTCTCTTGTGATTAAGTATAGCAGGGATGATTTATATAATAGTTCAGTTGGACTTCATACACCGAACAATTTTGGGACGACCAACGAGGGCTGTTAGAAGGATGGCAGGAGGGGAGACTCAGTAGAAGCCATGAAATATGTTGAGAACGGTAACCGCGATAGGAGTCACCATAGTAATGGTAGGAGAAGATCCAAAGATAATTGTGTAGGGTGGAGTGTAATGGCACCCAAGATTAAATTTCGAGCGCAAAATTTTAACTCATAGGAATGACGTTGAAGTAGTAGGAGTCGGTTACCACAACCATGGAGGAATACCATGAATAACAAAGGAATTTGGGGGTGCGGTTTGACTGAAAATCCTCTCATAAACTATTTAAATAAGAGAGGCAAAGGATATTTCAAGACTTGTTTCAAAGGGGCCGTACAATAGTCGGTCATGAAGGAAAGTTAACGTGTTTAGCGAACTTCACACCAGATGAGGTGGTTATGGAGAATCGAGAAGGTCTGTAAGTTAATGATAAATGCATGGATAGACTATACAAGCATGGATGGGGAAGTCCGAATAAAACGAATGATATCGTTGTTGTCATTATGTGTAAAGAGTAGGAATATATATGTGGATATTATCCGCAGTGAGTTGGGGGACAAGAACGGGATGCCCAGTAGGGGCAACATTTATATGGACTTTTTGATTCGATTGGAATAAGGGTGTTATGTCCAGGAACCATTTGAACCGCGAGTGCTATTAACAATCAAAAGCATGAGTTTTATCCCGGGGTGATTGGGATCTGTTTTGTGTGACACGAGCGAGTCATGCTAGTTTATTTTCACTAGATTCGCATGTGAAACGAGTTTAGTAGAGATATCGTTAATATCACTATAGTGTGTGTTTATTCACTGTTGAGTTAACAGAACTCTCTCTTTAGTTCCCTCTGCAGGGGAGCGGGTGGGGACACTGAGAGGAGATATATTTTATGAGGTTAGCTCATTTTGAGAGGTGATATTCGAGGTATGATTTATTATTGGTACGTTCTGTTAAGCGATGGTGGGCGATTCCAGCAAGGCTATCGTATTCATTATTCCAGGGTAGGATGTATATTTTTGTGATGTCACAGTTAAAAGAGGGTCGAGCTCACGACCATATTTTAAGAAGTAGACTTCAGAGAGTACATATGTCTAGTTGTATTGGATCCCGGTGCATAGGGACTTTTACTATTTTGATTAAGGGTATATCGAGTTTACCTTTGAGTGGAGGGATTTAACTCATTCTTGTGTAGGTGCTGAGAACTTAGTGATAGTGAAAGTATAGGATAGTGTGACGCCTTGAGAGATATGGGCATAGATGATTTGATTTACGTATTGGGAGACAAATTTTTGATATCTTAGTTATGTTCTTGGGATACACGGATTTTTATGGCCAACAATGCTAGGGGATAGTGCATTGGGGAAAGTTCTTTTGAACTTCGTTATGGGAGGTTACACACATGGATCGTAATAAACTTTTGGAATAGCGAGACTTTGTTGGATGCTAGTGTATTGGTTTTAAATGTTAAATTATTAAACGAGTAGAGGACACACTTTAAACTTGGATCTAAAACAATATATGGCCAGTGGAGCCAGGTAGTGCTATGAAGGATGCACTGAGAAAATTTTTGCACCATAAGTTAATGGGTGGGGAAGGGTCGAGAAGGATTTAATTTGCAAATTGGGATAATCAAGAATACTCGCACATTATAGTCACGTCGAGAGTGCAGAGTTGAGCTTGAGATAAATATGTTAGGTACGTAACGTTAGTCATAATTATACTTAAATGTTTGGGCTATAGAATATAGTATGGTTAGACTTTGTGTTCGCTGTTTTGAGATATGATTTACTTGTACTAGTACTACCTGAAAGAGGGTATAGTCTATATGTTCGTGTATATATGTTATCGTGTGTTGCATAATAGACTTGTGAGGAAGTGTTTGTATTATTACATTTGATCCCGGTAAGTAGGGATGTTTACTGATGAGATTCAGAGTGGATATGTTTAGTAACGAGCGAGGATATATAGCTTGTGATTGACTCGCGCTAAGATACTAGCAATAGTAAGGGGCACTAAATTGTATGAAGTCTTTGGAAACATGAAATGGTCGAGTATACTTCTATGTCAGGAGACGGGATTTGTCGGTACGTGCTATGGACTGAGGGCCAAACAGATCTCATCGACCGACAATGCTAGGTAGTAGTGTATCGGGGGTTTTCTTGTTTGGATTTCGCTTTGCGAGAGATCCCACGCATGAAATTTAGCGCAACGTTGGAAGTGGTGATATGTTGGTCACTAGAACATAGTTTTGGTACCTTGGCTATTATGCATTCAGGTAGTTATAACTGTAAATTAAAAGTTGTATTACAATTTAAGACTAGTGGATTCGGGTAACCTTTGTGCAGTTATGCACGGGTATAGGGTGTGGGCACCCTGGACAATTAAAATAATTTTAATAAAATTCGCGATTAGAGGGGGTAGAAATATGTGTAGCGATCTTAGAGACATATGAGTAAGGAAGTATTCGAGGCTAGGAGTACTAGACTAATCTTAATTTCGAGGACGAAATTCCTTTGTAAGGGGGGAAGTATGTAACACCCCGTATTTTTTAGGATAAATAATTTAGCTAATTTGGAGAATTAGAATGTAAACTAAATTGATGATTTGGAGAAACTATTTAAATTGGAGAATTTATATAAATTGGAATATTCAATTTATTTCGAGAATTGAGATTTAAATTAATTTGGATTATTTCTTTTAAGAATACATGTGTCGTAATTTGAGATTTTAATTAAGTAACTCGGATGATGATTCTGAGGGTATGGTTGAGTCCGGAAAGGTCGAAATAGTCAAAATAGAGTACCCGGGGGTAGTAATTGGATCTTGGGACGTTTTTAAGCATAATCGGACCCACACAGGAGTGATTGGGCCATTTTAATAAAGCCCACAAGACTAAAAATGGGATTGGCATAATAAAATCAAAATGTGAGAGGGTATGGCAGCCATAATTCATTTTAGAAAAACCTTAGTTGCAGAGGAGAAAAGAGGGATCAAGTGGGAGAGCTTTTGGGAGTCAAGCCAAAACGAGATTGATGTGTTCTTAGTCAAAATCTCCATCTACATCTAAGGATCAGACTCTATGAAATTTTCAGGCAAGTAGTTAAACTTGTTGTCATTTAAATTACGGTATTGCGATTCATATCATGGTGGGTGTAAACCATATTCATTTTGGGATGAGTTATTATAGCAGAATTCATTTTTGGAGGGTATCACATGTTAAATCTGGGTTTTGGGGATATAAGCATTTAAGGTGAGATTGATGTTTAATTAATGGGAGAATACAATCATATGATGTTAGAATATGATTTATAATTGAAAACCCAGTAGGAATTGTTGTTGAATTTGAATTATTGAATCGAATTGAATTTGTGATTTAAGAAATTTTGAGAAAAAACCAATTCAGGAACCCTAGAAGTTTTAATGAGAATAAATGATGATTGATGATATATATTAGTGTTAGAACCTGTTTATAGATGTAATAAACATGGGGTATAAATTGGGTTGATGTTTGGGTTAAACCCATGGGTGTTTGAGGGTTATAAATGGAGAAAAACGAGTTAGAGAAGAAGATGATTCGTAGTCCATCAGAACGGTCCAATTTTGAGGTAGAACTGATCCGATTTACCTATTTGTCAAATATCTGTTCGTCACGGTCGTGTGAGCGCTGACCTTGTATTTTTTTGATTTTTTTTCAATTAGTAATAATTTTTCTACGAAAGAGTGTCTGAAACTGAAATCCTTTATCAGAAATAAAATCTGGATTTTTAGGGATGCCCGTAGATGAGTGAAGGACTTTAGAAAAATATAAAGGAACATTATTTTATCCTTGGATTAGATAGGGATGAATCCGTAGTATGGATTTAGGAGTATTTATAATGAACAACACTCGATAATATATGTAAAAAATATACGAACGTATTCGAATGAGAATTTTGGATGAGTTTAGCATACGGACTGGTATCTTAAGGTGGAATTTAATTGATAGAAATTAAATGGAACCTAGGAGTATTAATGACTATTAAATTTAATAAGGGTGTTAAACTTATTAACCGAATTTGGTGAAATGAATTCTAAAAGGTTAAAATACGAGCCAATAAAGGGAGTCTGGGCATTTTGGTTGCGTAATACCACTTAAAAATATTAATTGAGGTGATAGTAATTAAATTAAGGGTCGGGGTTTTGACTCTAATATTTCTCAGACTACTGCTACGGGAGTTCGGCACAAATTAGCCAGTTTAATTTATTATAGAAATATATAATAAATATTCGAATAGTGGATTTAACGAGAACTGTTAACTTTAATAGTGGATTTTTGTGTAACAAATTCTAAAGGGAAAAGATACAAATCGTATGGGTGAGTCAAAGTATTGTAGTTGGGTGACACTACTTTAATAAATTAATTAATGTGAAATTGATTATATTAATCGGTGTAATTTAAAATGTAATGAATTCGGGGGATGAACGAACCTATGACTTAGATCAATAGGATATGAGTGAATTGCCTACTGCAATATTTTAAAGTAAAATTGGCACACTTCGAGTAGTGAGAGATACAGGGGAATATACGATGAGACGTATAATTAAAATTAAATAATACGTAAGATCTTTGTGAGATATATATGTTTTGTATGGAATATATGATAGTGGTTGTGTGTATACCTATACTGATTTGTATGATTTATTATGTGTATGACATACCTACCATACTTGCTATCATGGGAGGTTGATTTTCGAAAAAGGGCCATCTTATCTTTGTGTGCCTTCGGAAGGATTTAGACTGGTACCTTAAGGACATAGGACTGTCAATGACTTATTTGTGAGTTGATAAGTCAGCTGACCCTGGGAGCGTAGGTATATGCGTGACCCATGGGTATGTGAACTATGTTAGTATCTAATATGTGTGATTTGTATTGATACGGTTCCAGAGTGATTCGGAATTCGTAGTCCTTTATACAGTGCGTGATGTACCAGGACTTGATGGTAGAGTATGCATGCACCGTAGGTCCCAACCTAAGGGTGTTGTATTGTATATATATAATTAGTGTGATAAATATATGTACTTGTGATCTATTCTACTATGTGTGTTTGGTAGATGATGTACCAGGACATGATAGCATAGTATACACGTACCACAGCTCAGCTTAGGGGTGCCGTATTAGTATATATATAATAGTGTGACATATGTATACTTGTGATTTTATTCTACTAGATGAGTTTAGTAGAAGAGAAAGATAGTGACATTAAAAATAACTATATTATGGGGAGAAATAAACATATACTGAGAAATTTATAATGGGCTAAAAGACATGGAAATTCGATAACGTATTGTATCAGCAATACGGGTCGGCATAACGAATTATTTTGTAGAATGTGATTCGATATGGCTAGTTAAGTGGGGTGGATTAACTAGGAAAGGTAAGAGGTGGGCGTTAAGTGTGACATCAGATGAGGAGTGAGCTTTGTGTCAAGGGAGTGTGACACTAGCTTAAATATGAAAAGTGTGCATGCATATTTAATTATTGCAATTTAACTGCTTGCTAAATATTTTCAAAACATTTTACTTGGGCTCTGACCCGTGTCAAAAATCATTTCCAAAATATTTTAGGTGTCCAGCCATAGGGGTGCCCAGTTTGAGGATTCTATCCAGGGATGCGTAGTTTTAGCTCATGTGGAAGTTATAGGACCTAGTTATAGACGCTTAGTTCATTTACTCCTAGTGTAGGAACTTTTCTTCAGTACTCATTTGGGCATGTTGCCCTTAGATTTTGTATTTAGTTTATTTATTAGACTTTATGTATCGAGGTTATTGCTTCAGTGACTATTGTATTTTATTGTTGAACCGATAGTTAATTCTGCTATCTGTATTTATGATTATTCATTTGTGTTGGATTACATTATCAGTTGTGTGGATGGTTTAAATGGGCATTGATTTCTGCATATTGTTAATTAATGTAAGATAAAATTTGGCACCGGTCTAATTAAATTACTAGGTGGTTAGTAACCTTAAAAAGTTTTCGACAGTGATGCTAAGAATGAGCCATATGTGACCAACGTGTTATTTTGATCACGGGCTGGCCACCCGGTTTTTGAATAGGCAGGGTGTCACAAGTTTAATGAGTCTTGAACATTAGAACTTGTGTATATATGTTGGTTTAATGATTAGTAAACTTACTTGGGAGATTGGGATGTTGTAATAAAGAATTTGAGGTGTAAAAAGGAAGAAACCCGTAACTGTTTAAGAGAAATCTGGGCAAAAACCTGGTTGATCGATCGATCAATCCATGAATATCGATCGATCGATCATTTTCTTCGATCGATCGACCTAACCTGATTTTTTATAATTGTTTTCCTTTAAGGTTTAATGAAAATTACAAAGCGATATTGATTCTTAGGGTGATTAATATAATATTGTGGGACTTAGTTAAGGTCAGTAGGGTCTTAGTTATTGCCGAATTGAGCGTTATAATTACGAATGGTTATCGAGTGAGGACGGTTTGAGATTTTTCGATTTTGGTACTGAAAGTGGAATAAAAGATAATTTAAGGAATCTTATATTTGCTGAGATAACCTTAAGAACAAATGGGAGTCCTAGTATTCACTTGGGATAGGTATAGGTACCCGAATTCGTATGAAGAGACTTGTAGTGTTAAATAAATATTACGTAGAATATTCGGAACGTAAATATTGTGGGTGAGACTTAATATATAGGGGAGGAGTATACCTATATTGAAATTGTATATATACTGGTTGTGTGATTTTCTAGTATATGGATTATTTTGTGTATAACATACCTACCATACTTGCTATCACGGGAGGTCGTTCGTAAGAGGATAGTCTGGTCTCGATGTGACCTTCGGGGGGACTTTAGATTGATACCTCAGAACATAGGACTTGGAAGGTCTTATCACTGAATGGATAAGTCTAATGACCTTAGGAGCGTAGGTATATGTGTGACCCACGGGTATGTGAACTATGTTCACCTTCACTATGTGTGATTTTAATTGAAACGGTTCTTGAGTGATTCGGAACTTGTGATCCGCACGTACGTGTACCGGGATTCGATAGCAGAGTATGAGGGCATCGTAGGTTCTATCCTTGTGGGGTGCTTGATTTGTATATGAGATATTATACTGGTGTATATACATATACTTGTGATAGTTTTGTTTTGTTGCATAGTAGATGTGAATAACTAAGATATTTGAATGGGCTAAGAATGTGAGAAACTTAATTAACACTTGAGATAAGTAATTTAATGAATGTGAATATGGGTTATGAATATATTTTTTTTGGATGTTATGAGTAGATACCCTATGTTAGAATGCGAACGCAGGAGTGGTACAGACTAGTTAGTTAGCAGCATAACTAGGATGGGTTAAGGGTATACGTTAGGTATGCACATTAGTTGAGAGGCGAGAAACTCATGTGAGAGTACGCAACTAACATGTTTATTATATGTATTTTTTAATATTGTGATTTAAACACTTGATATATTTTTAAACTGTTTTCACCTCGGGCCGTGACCCGTTTTCTTTCAAATCTATTTTTCTTGTAAAACCTTTTAGGTGCCCAGCCACAGGGATGCCAAACTTAGGAGTTTCATTTCATTGACGTGCTATAGCTGCTGTGGAAGTTATAGGATCTCAATTTTAGACGCCTTCACATTCTGCACTTGATTCTATTCAGGGTTACTCATCTGTTAGGGCATGTCGCCCATTTCTATCTAGAGATAGCATTCTCAGACTTTAAGTTTTATTTCAGATATTTATTTATTTATTCAGACTCTTATATCGGGATTTTATTGTACTTTGGTATTATTATTGGAGTGTTTACTCCAAACTCATTTTAATTATTTTCGTTGGTTATTCATGTATGATGGTTTATGCAATTGTTGGATGATGATTTAATGGCCTGGTTTATTGTTAACTTAATTAACAAAACTTGGCATCTCTCTTTTTAAATATTAGGTGGCTAGTAATTAATTAAATGCTTTCGAGAGTGATGCTAAGACTGAACCAACTTGATATTTTGTATTAATTTCATAAAGGAGTAGCTACCCGGTATTTAATTAGACGGGGTGTCACACTAGCGTGCGTCTACCCTAACCTATTCATCTATAATATTCCAAACTAGGTCATAGACATATACTACTAGTTATAGCTCATAAGATAATCCCGTATCGCCCATACAATACGTTATTATATACCTTACTCCAATTAACTTCATTTGATATTCACTGTTCTAGTAGTAAATCATTTATCCCCTTAAGTTACTTTGTTTACCAACATTTACATATTTGCTAATTTCACACATTATGATTATTCACAAATATAAATATATATATATATATATATATATATATAGTCACATCATCCCTATACATATATATACAAATCCAGTGCCCCTTGGTTAGGACCACTTGGCGCAATGCATACTCTACTATCGTGTCCCGGTGCATCGACCGCTGCATAAAGGACAACTGGTTCGGTGTCTCTCACGAACCATAAATCTCATCACAAAAATATTGTAGGTGAGCATACTCACCAGCCAAATGGGTCACGCACATACCTACGCTCCCATTCAACCGTCAAAAATATCCTACGTAACAAATAGCACGTATCCAAGTTCATATGCTCTAGGTACAAGTCAAATATCCCCCCATTGGGTCACCCAGGATAAGACTGTCCATTGCGCGATACCTCCTCCCGATATCAAGCAGTGTAGGTATGCTTATACACACAATTATAATAAATATAATAATAACAGGCATTTCCCACTTCCTATTAAAATTCAGGCATTCATCCGACCATATATTTCGACACGCGGTATACATCTCATTACTACTTATTTTATAACTAGCTCGATTATTCACACTAGAGATTTTCCAAGGTAATCTCGCCTAACCAAATATTAAATTATTATACTAGGGTTACCTCCCAAATAAATTTGTATTGTGCTAAGGATCATCAACTTACAGTGCGCCCTCACTCAAAAGTCACATAACTCGAATGGGATTGGAATGGAAAATTTTCTAGTTTATGGGATGTCGTTCGAACCACACTGCATATCATATGAACGACATAGCGTGTCATTCGAACGATAAGCCATCTCGTTCGAACGAGATTAGGCGTCTTTCTGATTCTGTTAGACCTGTTATGTTTTTCTGCTACTGTTTCGTCTTCTCCAAAATTTTAGTCCTAAAACCTATAATTTCTGCAACCCAACAACCAAAACAACAAATCTAATTGATGATCTAACATGTATAGTTGATTTCCCTCAACTTTGAAGCATTGAATCCTCACAATTCGTTTATAAAATCGAAAACCCCCAATTTAAAAATTCAAAACCCTAGTTCATCAAATTTCTAAACAAGAACATCAAATTCAAATTCGTCCATCATAAATAATCATCAATTTGGGATTTCTAACTTATCTAGATGAGGGATTCATCCTAATTTGATTTCCAGATTTTAATTAATGTCCTTAATTCTCCAGTTTCATCAAATCTTGTTAATCAAAAGTTAATATTATACACCTACACTATTATGAACATGCTTGTTACTATAAATTGCAAGAATTTAATACTTGCCTCAATTTTGACGGTCAGATCCGCTTGTGATTTTGGTATAAGCGCGTTCCTTGTCTCAGAATCTACACTTTGGTGTAATTTTTGGTGTGTGTTCTTGAGTTAGGCACCAAGAACACCAATGGTCTCTTTTTCCTTCCTCTGTGCCTTTCTCTTTTCTCTCTCGTGGGTTTAGAACTGATAACTCCCTTCTAACCCTGGTACATCCATATTTAAATTTCCCAATTTTCGTCCATATTATTACCCCAAAAATCCAAAGGACAAAAATACACCTATGGTGTGCGGGTTAGGGCTAAAAACATCTCGGAGTCCAAATAAAATACCCGGGTAGAGTTTTCTGACTATCTCGGCCCTTTCGGACTCAATGACGCACTTGAAATTACCATACAAGTTGCTTAAAAATAATTTATCTTTTTATTCAATTCTTTAGTTCCGACACGACTCACACACGCGTCCTGACCTAAAATACCAAATGTCATATTTCACATTCCAATAATTTATAAAATTCCATATTACGCATTCCCACCGTAATATTCAATAATTCCCATCAATAAGTATTAACCCTTGGCACACTAGTTAATAATAATTTTAATCCAGATTAATTAATTACCAAATAAATTTCTCTCATATTTAATTTAATTAATCCAACAATAATAATTAATCTCATGATTATATAATATCATAAAAATTACATTAAGATCTCCTTTTAACATCAAAACCCTAGTTTTAAATCAAGATTTTCATAAAACCCAATTGCATACTCCAGAACCTTATATTTTCAATTTCTATCAATTAGTTAACGTCTTCTACAAATTTCTACATGAATCCAAAGGGGTTTTACATGCTTTCATATAAAAATTAACTACAAATCATTACCTAATTAATCTAAGTCACATTCACAACGAAATTTAACAAATTAAGGGAAGAATCAATTCAATTACTACTAATTTAGATTAATTACTAAATCATTCAATTTTAATCATAAAATTGAGATTTATAACATAATAGGTTTAAATTCATATGAATAGGCATAACTTAAACCAATAAGAGGCATCCAATCATTCTAAATAAACTTGCCTTGTGGATTGATTAAGAAATCAACCCCCAAATCCCCCAAATCCTCTTTTCCTCTTGTTGTTTTATCTTTCCAGCCTTAGGTAGTCTTCTACATGACAAAATGAGTGTTTTAGATTTATAATCCCAACTTTATAACATAGTTCCCACGAAATTGTCCTTGATCTCAAAACACGTCCCAAACCAAAGTGTCCAAATAATACTCCAAATAGATAAAAACTCTACACAAACCATATATTAACTCAATATGCCTAAACCCCACTATTTCATACTTAAAATGATCATTCTACATGTTCGAAAAGCCAATTAATAAATATACCGAAAATAAATAACTAACAACTCAATTATTTAATAATTACCTGACACGAGCCCAAATATAAATAATTTAATTAATTAATCACTGTCTTAAATCCAATTTCAAATCTGATTTAAATAACACAAAGAGATATAAATAGTGACATTTCCAGTCATAACAAACACCCGTAGTTAAGCACACAAATTTTTTTTATTCAATTTAATAATTCACAGAAAATAGGGGTAATACAACTATAGAACAAACAAACTAAAACCAATTCAAGATTAAGAGTAATAAAAAGAATATAAGGGGAGATTAGAGTGACTGTTTGCGCCATATTTGTTGCTGACGGTGCATGGACATAATTATTATTTTGAACTCAATTTCTTCTACTGTGAGTCAATCTAATAAAGAACACATCATATGATGATAACTAACAATGAGAATACCTCGAACATATTTGGTGACCACCACGGTCCATAAGTGTATATATAGAGAGAAATGCCTTTATGAGAAGATGTAAAAGAGAGAGTGTTGTTCGTTTTCTTGATTTAAACGAAAAAGAGAGAAGGAGTGTCATATTAGAAAAATAAATAGGGTTGTTCAATTAATTAAGAGTGACTGTTAGGATACTAACATCAAGAAAATGACTATAATAGAGTATTAATAACTACCACGTGACCATCAATGGTGTGCAACATTTATCTCAAATAGATAATAGAGTGAAAGAGTAAGTGCTAATCAATGATAGTGACACGTGGCATAATGTAATCTACAACTTTCGTTTTTAAATATATATATATAATGATAGTGACACGTGGCATAATGTATTTTACATCTTTGACCTAATATTCGTCCCAAAGATCAAATAACCATAACACTATGGGGTCCAAAATCTAGGTATAGACTCACCTGTCCATACACAAGATTACATATATCACCTACATTCAAGCTTCGTTATCATTAGTCTAAATCTCCTAAGACATCGCGTTTAGGTATAATCCCACACATAATTTAAATGAAATCACGGGACATAATACCTGCCTCACTCTAGAAGTTATAGACCAAACCTAATCTCACCTAAAGGATATTCAATGTACTCGTAAATCATAATTATTTAAATCAATCCCAGGCAATAAGACCAATTCTCTAATTTATGATTTCCCAATCAACAAACCCATTTTACACTAGGGTTTACCATCAAATGCCAAATCCTTAAGTTAACCCCTTTAAATCAATGACTTCCCTAATATCTGAATACCCCAAATATCAATATCCAATAATTCAAATCATAAGAATATATCTATATTATTTGAGTACATAAAAACTGTAGGCTACCAAATCCTATCCCTATTCCCAAAATCGAAAATTTCAAAAGAAAGTTCAACCCAAAATCACCCGTCCAAAATGTCGGCCTCGCACACCGTTTACTAGAAAATAAAAAAAATACAAAAAAATACAAAACCTGTGCCCACACCTTCATAATTCAACTATACACAATTTCATCCAATTTTCAATTTTATCGATTGATCGTTTCTAGCCGATCGATCGATCCAACCCATACGAGTCATCTTCTCCAAAAAAATATTTTCTCCACCCAAAACCTCCATTAATGAACTCCAAATATTCATTTAAGCCCCCAACAACCATTCAAATAATAAAATAACATCATATAACCAATCAAGATTTCTTTCTAATGTAAATCAAGATTTACAAAAAACCCAATTTAATATTAAAAACTACATATTGTCAATTTCTATCTATTAGTTCATGTTTTCTATAAATATCTACATGAATTCAAACATTTTACATGATTTCATATACAAATTAACTACTATTACTAAATCATTCAACTTTAATCATTAAACTCATATTTATAGTATAATAGGTTTAGATTCATTTGAATAGGCACAACTTAAACCAATAAGAAGCATAAAATCATTTTAAATAAACATGCCTTATGCATTGATTGGGAAATCAATCCCCAAATCTTATTTTCGTCTTGGTGCTTTCTCTTTCTAGCCTTACGATGTCTTCCAAATGACAAAATGAGTGTTTTAGGTTTAGACTCCCAACTGTATAACATGGTTCCCATGAAAATTGATCTTGGGCCCAAAATAAGTCCCCCTTTAAATAGCCTAACCTATATCCAAGCCATATATTAATTCAATAGGCCTAAACCCCACTATTTTAAACTAAAAACGATCATTCTACGCGTTCAAAAGATCAATCACCAACTATATAAAAAAAAATTAACTCAATTATTCAATAAATACCCGGTATGGGACCAAATATAGATAATTTATTTAATTAATCACCGTTTATTAAATTCAATTTCAAATCCAATTTAAATAACACATAAATATATAAATAGTGACATCTCCAGTCATAATAAGCACACACAATTAATTTTTTATTCAATTTAATACTTCATAGAAAATACGGGATATTACAACTACAGAATAAACAAACTAAGACGAATTCAAGATTAACGGTCATAGAAAAAATCCAAGGGGAAATAAGATTCAATGTATTATGCCAGATTTCTTGTTAACTATGCAGAGAAACAATTATTGTTTTGAACTTAGTTTCTTCTATTGTGAGTCAATCTAATAACAAACACATCATATGATGATTACTAAGAATAAGAACACTTAAAATATTTGGTGACACCATCACAGTCCATATGTGTATATATGGAGAGAAAAAAAATGCCTTTATGAGAAAATGCAAGAGAGAGAGTGGTTGTTTATTTTCTCGATTTAAATAGAAAAGAGAGAAACAAAGTGTCATATTAGAAAGATAGAAAGGATTCTTCAATTAATTAATAGAGAATGTTGAGGTACTACTCTTAGATGATTGTAGACATCAAGAATATGACTATAACAAACTATTAATAACTCCCATGTGTCCATCAATAGTGTGCAATTATTCTCTCAAATAGATAATAGAGTGGAAGAGAAAGCGGTAATCAATGATAGCGACACGTGGCGTAATGTAATCTCCAACTTCTGTTTTTAAATAGATAAATTTGATTAGATTAGATGTAGAATCTTTTTGACCTTAATACATTACTAACTTTATGTATTGGACTTAAGTACATTTTTATCAGTTTATTATATTTTAATACATTTTTTATTGCTAAATGTAGAAATTTCACCTCTAAAACTGATATTTAGCAAAATTTGGCAATGAAAAGCGTACCAAAGTCTAATAAAATGATTGATATATTGAAAGAGTATTGCTAGTTGTCCCAAAATATTCCCATCACATTCCCAAAGTTCATTAAATGCTTGTCCCTAATGTGAATCCCACCCCATTGTACAAATACTTGATGCACTTTGTGTGACACCCCGACTAATTAAATACCGGGTAGCTACTCCTTTATTAAATTAATACAAAATGCCAAGTTGGTCCAGTTAATAGCATCACTGTCGAAAACAATTTAATGATTACTAACCACCTAGTATTTAAAAAGTGAGTTGCCAAATTTTAAGTTAACTCCGATTAACTTGCAATAAAAGAATAGTGATAGAATAACAACATTCACCATAACGAAACAATAGAATAACCAACAACATAACAATAGGTCCGGAGGAAAACTCCTCACAACAATCCCACAACTGAAATAATAACATAAGTCTGAATCATGAATTAATTACATGCTAGAAGTTTGAATAACTGAAATAAATGAAATGTCTCTAAAAGGAATGGGCGACATGCCCTACAACTGATGAAATCTGAATATAGAGTCAAGATAGATGAAGCGTCTACTAGCAAGGCCCTGTAACTTCCACAAACAGCTGCAGCTCGTCACCTGAATGAGGATCCTAAGCATGGTGTCCTTGTGGCTGGGCACCTAAAATGGTTTTTACAAAAATAGGTTTGAAAGCAAATGGGTCAGAGCCCGAAAGTGGAAATAATTTTAAAACAGCAAGTGTTTTAATAACATTAAACAATGAATGCAAAATACATGTTAGGACGTGCACTCACATGAAGTACTCACCTCTCGACTAATTGTGCACCCCTAACGTACCGTACCCATCTAAGTGACATACATAACTATCCAAACCGTAATAAGTTCTACCCCTTACTACTCAATTCCCATTATACATTCTAGTGTTATCAATATAATAGCGGGCTATACTTAACTCAGATTCTCAATTATTTGCAATACAATTCACTATCGGTTAACCCGTTATATTTCCCAGAACATTACCATAATTATATTCTCAATACCAACATGAAAGTTCCCATTATTTAAGTGTATATTATTCACGTCATAAATATACAATACAAGAACCCGAGACTAAGCTGTGGTGTACACATACTCTGCTATCCATCCCGGTACATCATGTACATAAGGATCACGCATTCTGAATCTCTCAGGAATCGTTCTCAGATAATAGCAAATCACAAACAATGGAGGCGAACACAGTCACATCACATGGGTCACGCACATACCTACGCTCCCACGATCAGCAGACTTATTAACATCCCAATAAGTCCTTCTCTGACCTATGTTCTCGAGGTACCAATCTAAATCTGGGCAACACAAGGATGAGATGGCCCTAAGCGAACGTAAACCTCCCGTGATAGCAAGTATGGTAGGTATGTCATACACATAAAGTCATATACATATACTAAGTATGCACACATCTTAGTAATCACCGTAATTTATTTGTGGTACACTTCTCATTCTCGTACCGTCATAGAATGTTACATAATTCATAAGTTCCCGATTAATTCAATTATTTAAGCCGTAAATAATTCTCACATCATAATAGTCACTCACGTCCTATTCCACAATTCCCATTCAATTCGAGTCACACTTCTATGTTTTACTCCTCAATATAACCCAAATGTCCCAACTATATAAATCTATCATCGAGGGAATTCTATCTCTACAATTAAACAAGGTTACGGTACATGCGAAATTAAAACAGGCCAAAAAGCCTAAACTGTCCTCTCGTTAGAAGTCTCGTTCGAACGAGGCTGTTCGAACGAGAGTTCGTTTGAACGAACTGGGCATCTAATGAGATCGCGTTCGAATGAAAGACATCGAACGAACATCCCTCTCGTTAGAAGGCAAACTGTCAACTCGTTAGAAGCTCGTTCGAACGAGCTCGTTCGAACGACCTGGGCAGGTCTTCTAACGAGTGGCCAGTTTCGAGCCCAGAAATCCCTTTTTTCGTTTTTCCAACTTTTCTTCCTCTCTAATCTCATCTAAACATCAATCCAACAATTGTTCAAGGTTTCTAAACGTCCCTAATCATACTTAGGTCACATACTAACGTGTTTGGTGGTGTTAATTCATTCTAAGCATCATCCAAATATCAAATCTATACATTTTTTTCCAATTTCAAGAACATGAACCCTAGAAATTCTTAAATCCCCAACGAGTCTAATTAAATCCGTTTTTGTTTCATCCAAAATATTTTATCATCAGATTAATCACCTACATATAATTCTACATGCAATTCCTCATCAAAATACAAGTTTCTAATTCCAATTTAATGGGTTTTCATCAATCTCCCAAAACAATACAGTTTTATCAATTTCCTACGCATGGAAGAAACATTCTCTGAAACTAATGAAATTAAACCACTTGCCTTATGTATATCTCTGATTTTGATGTTGAAGATCGAATCGTTCTCTCTCTCTCTGCAGAATTTCTCCTCTCTCTTTCTCCAAGCTTTTTTTCTCCAAAGTGACAATGGTGGCTAGGGTTTTTGCCTTAGGAACTTTTGGGACTAATTCTAATAACCCCCGTAGCCCATTAAGTTATTAGTGGGTTTAGTGGGTAATTACTAAATCAGATATTTATTTCCTAATTTTCGTGGGTTTTAATTCCCAAAAATCCATAATTACCAAACTACCCTTATACGTTGCCGGCATGGCCTAAAAATGCCCCGGGACCCAAACTAAACCCCCGGCTAGTGTTTTCTGACTATTTCGACCCTTCCGGATGCGTTGGCGCACTCAAAACAACCATACGATTAATAGAAATAAAAATCACTTTTTAATTAAAATAATTATATTCCTGACGCGACTGTCACACGCGTCTCAACAAAGTTTCCCAAATTGTCGTATATCAATCTCACGACAATTTTAATAATTCAACATTCATATATAGCCATATATACTAATTAAAATCAAATACCAACTCGCATCTCGCTAGTATTTTTATCCGAATTAATTCCCAATTCATACACATTTAATTCAATTAATCCCATAAATAAATATCATAAAAATACGGGGTATTACATACTTCCCCCTAATAACAGAATTTCGTCCCGAAATTCGGAACTAGAAAGTACTTGGTAAAAATAACTCTGGATAACGTTCGCGCATCTCATCCTCGCGCTTCCATGTGGACTCCTCAACATTATGATGTCACCACTGAACACGCACTAACGGGACTATCTTTGACCGCAGTTTTCGCTCGCTTCGGTCCAAAATAGCAATCGGCCCCTCCTCATAGGAGCTATCAGGATGGAGATCGATGTCCTCCAAAGCAATGTGAGAATGAGCCAAATCGTCTCTAAGATATTTCCTTAGCGAGGAAATATGAAACACATCGTGAATCCGATGCAAATGCTCCGGTAGCCCAAGCCTATACGCAATCGGTCCAATCCGCTCAATAATAGGAAATAGTCCCACATATCTCGGTGCCAACTTCCCTTTATTTCCGAAACGCATAATCCCCTTCATAGGAGATACTCTGAGCAAAACCTGGTCCCCCACTTGGAACTCCCTGAAGAACCTCTTCGCATCAGCATAGCTCTTCTGTCGATCCTGAGCTACCCGAATGCGACTCCGAATCAATTTTATCCTCGCCGAAGTATCCTAAATCACTTCCGACCCAAGTAGTTTGTTGTCCCCCACCTCCAACCAACATGCTGGGGAACGACAAGGTCTACCGTACAATGCCTCAAATGGAGCCATGCCAATGGTGAACTGGTAGGAGTTATTGTAGGCAAACTCCACTAGTGGAAGATACTGCTCCCATCCACCCCCGAAATCAATGATGCACATACGCAAGATGTCCTCCAACATCTGGTTTGTACGCTCGGTTTGCCCATCGGTCTGCGGGTGATACGTCGTACTCAACCGAAATTCCGTGCCCATGGCCTCCTAAAAACTCTCCCAAAACCGTGAAACAAATATCTTGTCTCGATCAGACACGATATTTAGGGGCACACCGTGAAGTCTCACTATCTCTGCAATAAAGAGCTGGGCATACTGTCCCGTAGTGTAGTCTGTCCTTACGGGTAGAAAATGAGTGACTTTGGTCAACCTGTCCACAATCACCCAAACGAAGTCGTGACCTCTCTGTGACGTAGGTAACCCCATGATAAAATCCATGGATATGCTCTCCCACATCCACATCGGGACCTCCAATGGCTGTAGAATGTGACACCCCGACTAATTAAATACCGGGTAGCTACTCCTTTATTAAATTAATTCAAAATGCCAAGTTAGTCCAGTTAATAGCATCACTGTCGAAAACATTTTAATGATTACTAACCACCTAGTATTTAAAAAGTAAGTGCCAAATTTTAATTTAAGTCTGATTAACCTGCAACAAGTGTAATAAAGAATAATAACACCATTCACCATACTGAAGTGAAAAGAATAACCATCACATAACGTAAAATAAAGTCTGGAGCAAAAAACTCCTCACTACAATCCCACAACTGAAATAAGTAAACCGAAAACTAAAACAGTACATGCCAAAGTCTGAAAACTGAAATGGAAATGTAACTCTAATAGAAATGGGCAACATGCCCTACAACTGATAGATAATGAATCTGGAATCCAAGTGATAGAGGCGTCTAGGTGCAAATCCCTGTAGCTTCCACAAACAGCTACAGCTCGTCACCTAAATGAATGTCCTATGCATGGTGTCCTTGTGGATGGGCACCTAAAATGGTTTTACAAAGAAAAAAATAGATTTGAAAAGAAAATGGGTCAGAGCCCGAATGTGGAGTTATATTTTAAAAACCTGCAAGTGCTTTAAAAAAATTTAAAACATTAAATGCAAAGTACATGTTAGGACGTACACTCACATGATATTCTCACCTCTCGTCTAACTGTGCACTCCTAACGTAAGTACCCATCTATACTAGCTAAGTGACATCATATTCTAGCTAGACTGTCATAGGTCCTACCCTTATTACTCGGTTCTATCAACATAATAACGCTCGTAATTAAGTAGGAGTTTAACGTAAACTCAGATGCTCACTATACAATATATATCACTATCAGTTAACTCGTTATATTTCTCGAAATAATACCGTAATTATATTCATAGCATTAGCATGAAGGTTCCCATTAATTAAGTGTATATTATTCACATCATAAATATACAATATAAGCACCCCGAGAACTAAGCTGTGGTGCACACATACTCTGCTATCCATCCCGGTACATCACGTACATAAGGATTACATATTCCGAATCTCTCAGGAATAGTTCACAGATAACAACATCACAAACAATGGAGGCGAACACAGTCACATCACATAGGTCACGCACATACCTACGCTCCTACGATCAGCGGACTTATTAATATCCCAATAAGTCTTTCTATGACCTATGTTCATCAAGGTAACCAGTCTAAATCCGGGTATCACAAGGATTAGAGGGCCCTAAGCGAACGCAAACCTCCCGTGATAGCAAGTATGGTAGGTATGTCATACACACAATTCATATACCAATACTATGTAAACACACGTCTTAGTAATCCTGTAGTTTAATCGTAGTACATATCGCATTCTCGTACCAACTTATAATATCTACAACTTATATTATTCCTGTTTGTAATTATACGCGCCATAATTCATTCTCACGTCGTAGTAGACACTCACGTCTCAACCCAAACCGTCCATTTAATATAATTCTCGTATCTAATTTCCTTCTCATAAATACTCAAAAGTCCCAATTCTATCATTATATCATCCTCGGAATGTTATCTATATCCTCGAACAAGTTTACGGAACTCCAAAAATCAAAACAGTCCAAAAAGGCCCAAACTGTCAACTCGTTAGAAGTCTCGTTCGAACGAGACTGTTCGAACGAGATTCCTTTGTCAACTCGTTCGAACGAGGCTGTTCGAACGAGATTCCATTTCGTTCGAACGAACTGTACCTTCTAACGAGATCTTGTTCGAACGAAGTTATCGAACGAGGCTCCCTTTCGTTAGAACGACTGGTCCATTCGTTAGAAGCTCGTTCGAACGAGTTCGTTCGAACGACCTGGGCAGGGGCTTCTAACGACCTACCAGATTCGTCCCAGATTTTCCTAAAACTCGTTTTTCACCATTTTTACTCCTCAAATCTCCTCTAAAATTCGTTCCAACAATGTATTAAGTTCTCTAATCATCCTCAAACATGCTAAGGTCATATACTAACATCTTTTAAAGGTTTAATACATCCTAAACATCATTAAATCACAAGTTTCTACATTTTTTTCCCAATTTCTTCAAGAACATAAACCCTAGATTTTTCTCATCATAATTTCCCAGATTTTAATCCGTTTTTACATCACATAAATATGAAATCTCTGAATTCAATCTTCAAACAATGTTTCTACATGCAAACCTATCCCAAAATTAAATAATAACTTCCAATTTCATGGGTTTTCTTTTAACTCTTATATAAGATTGATTTTCAAGGTTTCTAACATGGAAGAAGCATTCACTGCATAAGGAATGTAATTTAAATCAATTCCCTTGATTTGATTTCTGATTTTGATGTTGGTTTGGTGAAGATTTCTGCAGAATTTCTTCTCTCCAAGCTTCTTCTCCAATGGTGGCTTAAGGTGGCTAGGGTTTGTTTTGGGGAACTTAGAAAATTCTTCTAATAACCTACATAGCCTTCTAGGTTAATATGGGTTGGTTAGGGGCTTAGTGGGTCAAATCCACATCAGATGTAATTAACCAATTTTCGTCACTTTTAATTTCCCAAAATACGAAATTACCAAAATACCCTTTATGATGCCGGTATGGCCTAAAAATACCCCGGAATCCAAACTACACCCCCGGCTAGTGTTTTCTGACTATCTCGACCCTTTCGGACGCGTTGGCGCACTCAAAACGACCATACGGATAATAGAAATAAAAAATCACTTTTATAATTAAAATAATATACCATAACGCGGCGGTCTCACGCGTCTCAACAAAATTTCTAAAATGCCGTATATAAATCTCACGACAAATTTCATAATTCAAAATTCATATATAATCATATATGCACAATATAGTTAAATACCAACTCACATCTCGCTAGTATTTTACCCGGATTAATTTCTAATTAATACGCATTTAATTAATTAATCCCAAAAATAAATATAGCCAAAAGTACGGGGTATTACATACTTCCCCCCTAATAACTGAATTTCGTCCCGAAATTCGAAACTAGAAAGTACCTGCTAAAAATAACTCTGGATAACGTTCGCGCATCTCATCCTCGCGCTCCCATGTGGACTCCTCGACATTGTGATGTCGCCACTGAACACGCACTAACGGAACTATCTTTGACCGCAGTTTCCTCTCGCTTCAGTCCAAAATAGCAATCGGCCCCTCCTCGTAGGAGCTATCCGGCTGGAGATCGATGTCCTCCACAACAATGTGAGAATGAGCCAAATTATCTCTAAGGTATTTCCTCAGCGAGGAAATATGGAACACATCGTGAATCCGATGCAAATGCTCCGGTAGTCCAAGTCTATACGCAACCGGTCCGATCCGCTCAATAATAGAAAACGGCCCCACATACCTTGGGGACAACTTCCCTTTCTTCCCGAAACGCATAATCCCCTTCATAGGAGATACTCTGAGCAAAACCTGGTCCCCCACTTGGAACTCTCTGAAAAATCTCTTCGCATCAGCATAACTCTTCTGCCTGTCTTGAGCTACCCGAATGCGACTCCGAATCAACTCAATCCTTGCCGAAGTATCCTGAATCACTTCCGGCCCAAGTAGTTTGTTGTCCCCCACTTCTAACCAACATGCTGGGGAACGATAAGGCCTACCGTACAATGCCTCAAACGGAGCCATGCCAATAGTGAACTGATAGGAGTTGTTGTAAGCAAACTCCACCACTGGAAGGTACTGCTCCCATCCACCCCCAAAGTCAATAATACACATGCGTAGCATGTCCTCTAACATCTGGTTCGTGCGCTCTGTCTGCCCATCGGTCTGTGGATGATAAGCTGTACTCAACCGCAATTCCGTGCCCATTGCCTCCTGGAAACTCTCCCAAAACCTCGAAACAAATATCTTGTCTCTGTCAGACACGATATTTAGGGGCACACCGTGAAGTCTCACAATCTCTGAAATGAAGAGCTGGGCATACTGTCCCGTAGTGTAGTCAGTCCTAACGGGTAAAAAGTGAGCGACCTTGGACAACCTGTCCACAATTACCCAAACGGAGTCGTGACCCCTCTGCGACGTAGGCAACCCCGTAATAAAGTCCATGGATATGCTCTCCCACATCCACACTGGGAACTCCAATGGCTGTAGCAATCCTGCCGGTCTCTGATGATCCACTTTTACAAGCTGACAAGTGGCGCATTTCGAAACAAACTCAGCGATATCTTTCCTCATACCGCTCCACCAATACTGGCGTCTCATGTCTTGGTACATTTTGTCCCCTCCGGGATGTACCGCGAACCGTGAGCCGTGCGACTCTGCCATCACCTCGTGTTGCAATTCCTCCCCTTCCGGAACCACTAATCTCCCATTGAAGCGTAATCCCCCGTCTGAGCTAACGGTATAGGACTCGGCTCCCTCTGCTAGTAATCGAACTATCTGCTCCTAACAGAACGAGTCATTGGCCTGTGACCGTACTACCTTCGTGATAATCTGCGGTGTAACGGTCATCACAGACATGAAGGAGCGGGCCACTGCATCCTGGTGTCCCAATTCCTTCCACTTAGCCTTCCACACCTCTTCCACCTCATCTGCTGGCCTACGGCTCAACGCGTCTGCTACCACGTTAGCCTTACCTGGGTGATACTGGATGTCGAACTGGTAGTCCTTCACAAACTCAAGCCACCTACGCTGCCGCATATTCAATTCCTTCTGCATGAACAGATACTGTAGGGACTTGTGGTCCGTGAACAGTTGGAACTTCTTCCCCAAAAGATAGTGCCTCCAAATCCGTAAGGCAGATACCACTGCCGCCAACTCCAAATCGTGCGTGGGGTAATTCTTCTCATGAGGCTTAAGCTTACGGGAAGCATAAGCTATGGCCTGTCTCTCCTGCTGCAATACACCTCCCAGTCCTTGCAAAGACGCATCGGTGTAAACCAAATACTCAACTCCCGATCTCGGCAATGCTAACACAGGTGCTGAGGTCAATTTGTCCTTCAATTCATCGAATGCCAACTGACAGGCATCACTCCAGATGTATGGCACGCCCTTACGAGTCAGATGTGTCAAAGGACCTGTTATCTCTGAGAAGCCCCGAATAAACCTCATGTAGTATCCTGCTAGACCCAAGAAACTACGAATCTCAGTCGGTGTCGTGGGCTGTCCCCACTCCCTCACCGCTGATACTTTCCCCGGATCAACAGATATTCCCCGGTCGAAAATGATATGTCCCAAAAACTGGACTTCCTTCAGCCAAAACCCGCACTTCTCATATTTTGCATACAACTCGTTCTGACGAAGTGTCTGCAAAACCTGCCTCAAATGCTCGGCATGCTCCTCCTCTATCTGGGAGTAAACCAGAATATCATTAATGAAGACAATGACAAACTGGTCTAGGAAATCCCTGAACACTCTTTTCATCAAGTCCATAAACACAGCTGGAACGTTGGTCAAGCCGAAAGGCATAACTCGAAACTCGTAAGAACCATATCTCGACAAGAACGCAGTCTTCGAGACATCCTCCTCCCTGATACGCAACTGATGGTATCCCGATCTCAAATCAATCTTCGAGAAGAAAGAAGCTCCTCTCAACTGGTCGAATAAGTCATCGATTTGAGGCAACGGATACTTATTCCGTATCGTGACCTTATTCAACTCTCGGTAGTCCACACACAATCTCAGTGAACCGTCCCTCTTCTTCACAAACAGGACTGGAGTGCCCCAAGGTGAGGTACTCCTGCGAATAAAGCCCTGACCTAACAGCTGCTCTATCTGATCCCGTAACTCCCTCATCTCAGCTGGAGCCATACGGTACGGTGTGCGTGCTATAGGTCTCGTACCCGGTAGCAAATCTATAACAAAGTCTATCTCTCGACTGGGGGGTATGCCTGGTATCTCCTGAAACACATCCGAGTACTCCCTGACTACTGGGATAGAATCTAAAGGAATCACTACCTCCTTAGAGGTATCCTCCTCAATGTAATACAGATGAGCGGTCGATCCTCCCTCTGGGCGAGGCATCGCCACTATAAACATCTCCTGCCCCGGAATGGCAAAAACAATGCTCCCGCTGAAGCAATCAATCATGGCCCTATAAGTTACGAGCCAATCCATCCCAATAATCACATCGTGAACATGCATATCTAATACTAACATGTCTGCAGGTAATACCAAACCACCAATCTCTACCCCCCTCCCCGGCATATAAAGAAAATAAGTGACCCACTCCCCAATGGTGAGTCGACACACGTCACTGTGCTCTCTGCCGTAGCTAACAATCCTAAAGCTTTCGCGAAGTGTGTAGCTATAAAACAATGTGTAGCACCCGTATCAAATAAGACCCGACCCATAGTGCCATGGATAGGAAACGTACCCTCAATCGCGGGCGGTGCCTGTGGAACTGCAGCCTGGTGGACGTTGTAGACACGTCCATACTGTAGTTGCCCCTGCTGAACTGGGACTGCTGGAATGGGTGGCAATGCTGCCATCTGTGGCGGTGCGGGAAGAGCGGCGGGAAACATAGGCCTCTGTGGCTCCTGGCGAGCACCCTGTTGCTGCTGCTGTGGGGCCCTACCCCTATCAGGACAATCCTGTCACTTATGGCCAGTCTTGCCACAAACAAAGCACTTCCCTGGGAAGTTCCCTCCTCTCTGTCCCTGCTGTTCCCGGCCCTGGTGGCCGATACCGTTCCTCCCTTGGCCCTGCTAGCCCTGGTGAAACTGCTGCCCATTCTGCCCCTGTTGGCCCTGATGGCCGTTTGGACCCTGATGGCCCTGACGGAAACCTCCCTGTCCCTGCCTGTAGTTCCCTGACCGGAACCTCTTATTATCCCACTGCTGGGAGCCCTGCTCATTCTTTCTCTGCCCCTGACCAGATTGTGCCCCGCTGGCACCATGTCCTCCAGTCCTGCCCTGATGGCTAGACTCCCCCGACCTCTTACCCTCGGCCATATGAAAACGGTGGTCCTGGCAGTGTAACAATGCAGCGTTAACCACATCAGAATAGGTGGCCAACGATAGGTTCCCTAGCAGATGCTGACGGATCCTCCAAGTCAACCCGTCCGTGAACTTCTCAATCTTCTTCTTCTCTGTTGGTATCTCATCTGGAACGATATTCAACAGATTCGTGAACTCGGCCTCATACTCGGCCACAGTCTTACCTTCCTGCTTCAGACTCATCAATCTCCTCCTCATTTTCGTATGAACAGCTGACGGAAAGTACTTGCGGTCGAACCGCACCCAGAACTCCTGAATCGTGAGAGTATCCCTCTCCTCCATGGTGGTAATGGACTCCCACCACTATAGCGCAGATCCAACTAGCTTGAAAGTAGCTAGCACCTGCTTCTGGACATCCGTGCACTCATACATCCTTAAGTGCCTCTGCATATCCTCCCTCCACTGGCTCAAGACTACCACATCTGAGCTACCTGCAAACTCTGGCGGATGCACTTTCTAAAAAGCGTCACGTACATGCTCCCAAGCAGACGAGAATGCATTAACCTGTACTGGCGCGGAAACCGGTGCCTGAGGTGGTGCCTGCTGAACAACGGCAATGGCGGCATTTACCGCTTGGGCTACTATAGCTGCAACCTCAGCGGCGTTCATCATGCCCTGAACTGGAGCGGGCTGGGGTTCGGGCATTCCATCCCTGGGAACTCGTCGTGCACGTCGTGGAGGCATCTGAAATAAGAACAAAGTTTATAAGTTCACTATTTATAAACTTAAGATAGCTGAAGAACGAAGCATACACAAAAAGAGTACAACAGTCCTAAAATATAGGGCTCTACATCAAAGAAACTTAGCGGAAACATAATAAGCCGTCAGATCCTAAAGGACACTAGAACCTGGCTCTGATACCACCTGTGACACCCCGACTAATTAAATACCTGGTAGCTACTCCTTTATTAAATTAATTCAAAATGCCAAGTTGGTCCAGTTAATAGCATCACTGTCGAAAACATTTTAATGATTACTAACCACCTAGTATTTAAAAAGTAAGTGACAAATTTTAATTTAAGTATGATTAACCTGCAACAAGTGTAATAAAGAATAATAACACCATTCACCATACTGAAGTGAAAAGAATAACCATCACATAACGTAAAATAAAGTCTGGAGGAAAAACTCCTCACTACAATCCCACAACTGAAATAAGTAAACCGAAAACTAAAACAGTACATGCCAAAGTCTGAAAACTGAAATGGAAATGTAACTCTAATAGAAATGGGCAACATGCCCTACAACTGATAGATAATGAATCTGGAATCCAAGTGATAGAGGCGTCTACAAGCAAATCCCTGTAGCTTCCACAAACAGCTACAGCTCGTCACCTGAATGAATCTCCTATGCATGGTGTCCTTTTGGATGGGCACCTAAAATGGTTTTACAAAAAAAAAATAGATTTGAAAAGCAAACGAGTCAGAGCCCGAATGTGGAGTTATATTTTAAAAACCTGCAAGTGCTTTAAAAACATTTAAAACATTAAATGCAAAGTACATGTTAGGACGTACACTCACATGATATTCTCACCTCTCGTCTAACTGTGCACTCCTAACGTAAGTACCCATCTATACTAGCTAAGTGACATCATATTCTAGCTAGACTGTCATAGGTCCTACCCTTATTACTCGGTTCTATCAACATAATAACGCTCGTAATTAAGTAGGGGTTTAACGTAAACTCAGATGCTCACTATACAATATATATCACTATCAGTTAACTCGTTATATTTCTCGAAACAATACCGTAATTATATTCATAGCATTAACATGAAGGTTCCCATTAATTAAGTGTATATTATTCACATCATAAATATACAATATAAGCACCCCGAGAACTAAGCTGTGGTGCACACATACTCTGTTATCCATCCCGGTACATCACGTACATAAGGATTACATATTCCGAATCTCTCAGGAATAGTTCACAGATAACAACATCACAAACAATGGAGGCGAACACAGTCACATCACATAGGTCACGCACATACCTACGCTCCTACGATCAGCGGACTTATTAATATCCCAATAAGTCTTTCTATGACCTATGTTCATCAAGGTAACCAGTCTAAATTCGGGCAGCACAAGGATTAGAGGGCCCTAAGCGAACGCAAACCTCCCGTGATAGCAAGTATGGTAGGTATGTCATACACACAATTCATATACCAATACTAAGTAAACACACGTCTTAGTAATCCCGTAGTTTAATCGTAGTACATATCGCATTCTCGTACCAACTTATAATAACTACAACTTATATTATTCATGTTTGTAATTATACGCGCCATAATTCATTTTCACGTCATAGTAGACACTCACGTCTCAATCCAAACCGTCCATTTAATATAATTCTCGTATCTAATTTCCTTCTCATAAATACTCAAAAGTCCCAATTCTATCATTACATCATCCTCAGAATGTTATCTATATCCTCGAACAAGTTTACGGAACTCCAAAAATCAAAACAGTCCAAAAAGGCCCAAACTGTCAACTCGTTAGAAGTCTCGTTCGAACGAGACTGTTCGAACGAGACTGTTCGAACGAGATTCCTCTGTCAACTCGTTAGAAGTCTCGTTCGAACGAGGCTGTTCGAACGAGATTCCAGTTCGTTCGAACGAACTGTACCTTCTAACGAGATCTCGTTTGAACGAAGTTATCGAACGAGGCTCCATTTCGTTAGAACGACTGGTCCATTCGTTAGAAGCTCGTTCGAACGAGTTCGTTCGAACGACCTGGGCAGGGGCTTCTAACGACCTACCAGATTTTCCTAAAACTCGTTTTTCACCATTTTTACTCCTCAAATCTCCTCTAAAATTCGTTCCAACAATGTACTAAGTTCTCTAATCATCCTCAAACATGCTAAGGTCATATACTAACATCTTTTAAGGGTTTAATACATCCTAAACATCATTAAATCACAAGTTTCTACATTTTTTTCCCAATTTCTTCAAGAACATAAACCCTAGATTTTTCTCATCATAATTTCCCAGATTTTAATCCGTTTTTACATCACATAAATATGAAATCTCTGAATTCAATCTTCAAACAATGTTTCTACATGCAAACCTATCCCAAAATTAAATAATAACTTCCAATTTCATGGGTTTTCTTTTAACTCTTATATAAGATTGATTTTCAAGGTTTCTAACATGGAAGAAGCATTCACTGCATAAGGAATGTAATTTAAATCACTTGCCTTGATTTGATTTCTGATTTTGATGTTGGTTTGGTGAGGATTTCTGCAGAATTTCTTCTCTCCAAGCTTCTTCTCCAATGGTGGCTTAAGGTGGCTAGGGTTTGTTTTGGGGAACTTAGAAAATTCTTCTAATAACCTAGGTAGCCTTCTAGGTTAATTATGGGTTGGTTAGGGGCTTAGTGGGTCAAATCCACATCAGATGTAATTAACCAATTTTCGTCACTTTTAATTTCCCAAAATACGAAATTACCAAAATACCCTTTATGATGCCGGCATGGCCTAAAAATACCCTGGAATCCAAACTACACCCCCGGCTAGTGTTTTCTGACTATTTCGACCCTTTCGAACGCGTTGGCGCACTCAAAACGACTATACGAATAATAGAAATAAAAAAACACTTTTATAATTAAAATAATATACCATGACGCGGCGGTCTCACGCGTCTCAACAAAATTTCTAAAATGCCGTATATAAATCTCACGACAAATTTCATAATTCCAAATTCATATATAATCATATATGCACAATATAGTTAAATACAAACTCACATCTCGCTAGTATTTTACCCGGATTAATTTCCAATTAATACGCATTTAATTAATTAATCCCAAAAATAAATATAGCCAAAAGTACGGGGTATTACATAGAAGTCCTGCCGATCTCTGATGATCCACTTTTACTAGCTGACAAGTGGCGCATTTAGAAACAAACACGGCAATATCTCTCTTCATCCCGCTCCACCAATACTGTCGTCTCATATCTTGATACATTTTATCCCCTCCGGGATGTACCGCGAACCGTGAGCCGTGCGACTCTGCCATCACCTCGTGCCGCAATTCCTCCCCTTCCGGAACTACCAATCTCCCATTGAAGCATAATCCCCCATCTGAGCTAACGGTATAGGACTCGGCTTCCTCGGTTAATAATCGGACTATCTTCTCCTGACAAAGCGAGTCATCTGCTTGTGCCTTTACCACTCTTGTGACAATCTGTGGTGTAACAGTCATCACCGACATGAATGATCGGGCCACTGCATCCTGGTGTCCCAACTACTTCCATTTTGCCTTCCACCCCCTGCCACTTCATCTACTGGTCTACGGCTTAACGCGTCTGCTACCACGTTAGCCTTCCCCGGGTGGTATTGGATATCGAACTGATAATCCTTCACGAACTCAAGCCACCTCCGTTGTCGCATATTCAACTCCTTCTGCGTGAATAGGTACTGTAGGGACTTGTGGTCCATGAACAATCGAAATTTCTCCCCCAATAGGTAATGTCTCCAAATCCAAAGGGCAAATACCACTGCCGCTAACTCCAAATCATGAGTGGGGTAATTCTTCTCGTGAGGCTTTAGCTTACGGGAAGCATAAGCTATGGCCTGACTCTCCTGCTGTAATACACCTCCGAGTCCTTGCAAGGACGCATCGGTGTAGACTAGATACTCAAATCCCGGTCTCGGCAATGCTAACATAGGTGCTGAGGTCAACTTATCCTTCAACTCATCAAATGCCAACTGACAGGCATCACTCCATATGAATGGCACACCCTTACGAGTCAGATGTGTCAAAGGACCCGCTATCTTCGAAAATCCCCGAATGAACCTCCTGTAGTATCCTGCTAGGCCCAAGAAACTACAGATCTCAGTCGGTGTCATGGGCTATCCCCACTCCCTCACCGCGGATACCTTCCCCGGATCAACAGATATCCCCCGGTCGAAAATAATATGCCCCAAAAACTGAACCTCCTTCAGCCAAAACCCGCACTTCTCATATTTTGCATACACCTCGTTCTGACGCAGCGTCTGCAAAACCTGCCTCAAATGCTCGGTGTGCTCCTCCTCTGTCTGGGAGTAAACCAGGATATCATCAATGAAGACAATGACAAACTGATCTAGGAAATCTCTGAACACCCTATTCATCAAATCCATAAACACGGCTGGAGCATTGGTCAAGCCAAAAGGCATAACCCGAAACTCGTAGGAACCATATCTCGTTAAGAACGCAGTCTTCGAGACGTCCTCCTCCCTGATACGCAACTGATGGTATCCCGATCGCAAATCAATCTTTGAGAAGAAAGAAGCTCCCCTCAACTGGTCGAATAAGTCATCGATTCGGGGCAATGGATATTTATTCCGCATCGTGACCTTATTCAACTCTCGGTAATCCACACACAACCTCAACGATCCATCCCTCTTTTTTACGAACAACACAGGGGCACCCCACGGCGAAGTACTCCTCCGTATAAACCCCTGACCCAACAACTGCTCAATCTGATCTCGTAGCTCTCGCATCTCTGCCGGAGCCATACGGTACGGTGCACGTGCTATAGGTCTCGTATCTGGAAATAAGTCTATGACAAAGTCTATCTCTCGACTGGGGGGTAGGCCTGGTATCTCCTGAAACACATCGGAATACTCCCTGACAACTGGGACCAAATCTAAAGGAATCGCAACCTCCTTAGAGGTATCCTCCTCTATGTAATACAGATGAGTGGTCGAGCCTCCCTCTGGGCGAGGCATCGCCACTACGAACATCTCTTGCCCCGGAATGGCAAAAAAAATGCTCCCACCGAAGCAATCAATCATGGCTCTATAATCTGCGAGCCAATCCATACCGATAATCACATCGTGTACATGCATATCTAATACCAACATGTCTGCAGGTAATACCAAACTACCAATCTCTACCCCCACTCCCCGGCATATAAAGAAAATAAATGACCCACTCCCTAATGGTGAGTCTACACACGTCACTGTGCTCTCTGCTATGGCTAACAACCCTAAGGCTTTCGCAAAATGTGTAGCTATAAAATAGTGCGTTGCCCCCGTATCAAACAAAACCCGACCCATAGTGCCATGGATAGGAAACATACCCTCAATCGCGGGTGGGGCCTGTGGAGCTGCTACCTGCTGAAGCTGGTATACTCTCCCATACTGCAGTTGTCCCTGCTGAACTGGAACCGCTGGAATGGGTGGTAATGCTGCCATCTGTGGTGGCGCCGGGAGGGTGGCGGGAAACACGGGTCTCTGCGACTCCTGTCGAGCACCCTGCTGTTGCTGCGGGGCCCTGCCCCTATCAGGACAGTCCTGGCGTTTATGGCCAATCTTGCCACAAACTTAACACTTCCCCGGGAAGTTCCCCCCTCTCTGTCCCTGCTGCCCCCGGCCCTGGTGGCCGTTACCGTTCCTCCCCTGGCCCTGCTGGCCCTGCTGAAACTGCTGTTGACCATTCTGACCCTGCTGGTTCTAATGGCCGTTCGGACCCTGATGGCCCTGCCGGAAACCTCCCTGTCCGTGCCTGAAATTTCCCGATCTGAACCTCTTGTGATCCCCCTGCTGGGAACCCTGGTCACCCTGTCTCTGCCCCTGAACAGAATGTGCCCCACTGGCACCATTTCCCCTAGTCCTGCCCTGATGGCTGGACTCTCCTGACCTCTTGCCTTCAGCCATGTGAAAGCGGTGATCCTGGCAGTGTAACAGTGCAGCGTTAGCCACATCAGAGTAAGTGGCCAACGATAGATTCCCCAACAAATGCTAACGGATCCTCCAAGTCAACCCGTCTGTAAATTTCTGTATCTTCTTCGCTTCCGTCGGTATCTCATCCGGAACAATATTCAATAGATTTGTGAATTCGGCCTCATACTCGGCCACAGTCTTACCTTCCTGCCTGAGATTCATCAACTTCCTTCTCATTTCCGTGTGAACAGCTGACGGAAAGTACTTGCGGTCAAACCGCACCCAAAAGTCCTGGATAGTGAGAGTATCTCTCTCCTCCACGGTGGTAATAGACTCCCACCACTGCAGTGCAGACCCCACTAGCTTAAAGGTAGCTAGTATCTGCTTCTGGACATCGATGCACTCATAGATCCTCAAGTGCCGCTGAATGTCCTTCCTCCACTGACTCGAAACCACAACATCGGAGCTACCTGCGAACTCAGGTGGGTGTGCTTTCTGAAAAGCATCACGTACTCGTTCCCAAGCAGACGGGAATGCATGTGCCTGAACTGGCGCGGCTACTGGCGCCTGAGGTGGTGCCTGCTGAACTACGGCTAGTGCAGCATTTATCGCCTGGGCCACAATGGCTGCAACCTCGACGGCATTCATCATGCCCTGAACTGGTGCGGGCTATGGTTCTGGCGTAGCATCCCTAGGAACCCGTTGTGCACGTCGTGGAGGCATCTGAAATAAGAATAAAGTTTATAAGTTCATAGTTATAAACTTGAAATAGCTGAAGAACGTAGCATACACAAAAGAATACAACAGTCCTAAAATATAGGGCTCTACATCAAAGAAAGCTCCGCGGAAACATAATAAGCCGTACAGATCCTAAAGGACACTAGAACCTGATGCTCTGATACCACCTGTGACACCCCGACTAATTTAATAAAGGAGTAGCTACCCGGTATTTAATTAGTCGGGGTGTCACACTTTGGGGATAATCTTGGGGTGCATATCATTTTTCTATTAAAAAATTAGTAATGTATTACAATAATTCTAGAACAAATCAGATTGGTGGAACGAACTGACATATCGCACTCGCATTGATTTGTATTTGGGTTCCACTACTGTTGGACTTGGAGACGATAACAAATATGTCATATTTGTAAGTTGGCATATCATAGAAGGCGAATGAATTGAAGTAAAAATGAACTTTTAGGGTGTGTTTGATTCCAAACATGGAAAATGCATGGGAATAGTTCATTTTGGATGAGAAGTTAGAAAATGAGTGGAAAAATATATAAGTTTATTGTCTTACTTTTTCTATTTTCCGTGGAAACCAATTATTTGATGGTGAATAAGAAATATTTTTCAACAAAAATGACGTTTGAGATGTATCACTTGTTACGTGAATGAATGTTATTCTTATATAAAGTGTTTGCAATCAAGGTGCATACAGTAAACTTTACTATATGCACCAGAAAATGAAATAGTCTTATATATGTGATATTTTCAGAAACAGTAGCATTTAGTGTGTTGAAATAGTTTTATATATGTGCCATTTTCACAAACAATAACATTTATTGTATTGATATTACACAGACACCTGTTTTTTGTTTAACCCATTTAGTTGAAATACTTATTTATCCAATATTATCTTATTTTTGAAGGTCCGCGCCAGTGGCACCAAATGCCACCCCTACTCACCCCAAACTAGAGCTCTGGCGGATCCAAACTCCATTTGTCCAACATTCTCTTATTTTAAAAAATGATTAAAATGTTGAAAGAGTATTGTTACTCGTCCCAAAATATTCCCCAACACATTCCCAAAGTGCATTAAATGCTTGTACCTAATGTGAATCCCACCCCATTGTACAAAGGCTTGATGCACTTTGGGCAAAATCTTGGGGTGCATATCATTTTTTTATTAAAAAATTAGTAATGTATTGCAATAATTCTAGGACAAATCATATTGGTGGAACAAACCGACGTGTCGTACTCGCATTGATTGGTATTTGGGTTCCACTACTGATAGACTTGGAGACGATAACAAATATGTCCTATTTGTAAGTTGGCATAGCATAGAAGGCGAATGCATTGAAGTAAAAATAAACTTTTAGGGTGTGTTTGATTCCAAACATGAAAAATGCATGGGGAATAGTTCATTTGGATGAGAAGTTGGAAAATGAGTGGAAAAATATATAAATTTATGGTCTTACTTTTTTCTATTTTCCGTGGAAACCAATTCTTCAATGGGTGATTAAGAAATATTTTCCAACAAAAATAACATTTAAGATGTATCACTCGTTACGTGAATGAATGTTATTCTTATATAAAGTGTTTGCAATCAAGGTGCATACAATAAACTTTACTGTATGCACCCGAAAATGAAATAATCTTATATCTGTGACATTTTCACAAACAATAGCATTTACAGTGTTGAAATAGTTTTGTATATGTGTCATTTTCACAAATAATAACATTTATTGTGTTGATATTACACATACACCTGTTTTTTGTTTAACCCATTTAGTTGAAATATGCATTTATCCAATATTATCTTATTTTTGAAGGTCCGCGCCAGCGGCACCCAATGCCACCTCTACTCACCCCAAACCGGAACTCCGGTGGATCCAAACCCCATTTATCCAATATTCTCTTATTTTTAAAAATGACATTTTCACAATACACAGTAAATGTGTGTGTGTGTGTGTGTGTGTGTGTGTGTGTGTGTGTGTGTGTGAGTTTATAGATTATTTGACCCATTTATTTAACTAGTAAATTTCACTGTCAGTGTAATATTAACACAAAAAATGTCACTCTTTGTGAAAATGTCATATGTATAAAACTATTTCATTTTCTAGTACATAAAGTAAAGTTTACTGTATGTATAATTTATTTATTTTTTTTGAAATTTTATACGCTTCATCGGTCTTGTTTGATAGATCTCGACGAGAAAATTTAAAAAATAATAATTTTTTGAAAAATGGATTTGTCAATCAAAAGTAATGATTATTTGAAAATTAAAAAAAAAAATCAACCACTTATGTAACTTCCCCAAAGAAGTTACAAATGATTGGTTTTAAAGGGGTATAATTGTGAAAAAAAATTCAAAAAAATAAGGATTAGGACTTATATGTAGGGGGAAACATAGTGGAAGTAGACTGAGTAAATAAATGTCTAATAGGACCTATATGCGAAGCATTTTTATTGACATGATATCGTGACTGATTAGTGCCGCTGGCGCCGACCCACATTCCCGGATCAACATCATTTGTTAAATATGTATCTGCACTAGCGGCATATAGTAAACATGTTTTTTTTACTTATGAAAAATATATTTTTTTTAATTTTAATTTTTATAAAAAACTGTTTAATTTTAATAAAAAAAAATGTTTAGTTTGACGTCTTAAATTTGCGATTGATTAGTGCCACTGGCACAGATCCACATTCAACAAATGATGTACATCCGGGAATGTGGATTCGCGTCAGCGTTACTAATCAATCGATATCATGTCAACAAACATAGTTTTTTTATTTATAAAAAATATTTTTTTAATTTTAATTTTAAACCTTTTTTTTTTAATATAAATAGAAAAACTGTTTTTTATATAAAAAAATGTTAATCTCTACTACTTTAAAAGAGGAGAGTTTCTCTTTAATGATATAAAGACTATTTTACCCTCATGCAATTTAAAAACCCATCAATACCCTTCTATCTGTCTCTTTCATTCAAGAATATATTATACATTGTATTTTAATCTCACTCACATACACTGCACTTTAATTTCTACACTCACCACGATCTCCTATGCACAACTTCCAACCCAATACACGAAAAAGCCCAATTTTTGCTATGAAGACTTCCCAAGTGAAACCCACTTCTCAAAATATCTCATCTCTCTCTCTAAACCATCCTCTAACTAATCACAAAAAAAGCAGGTGGAGTAAAAATAATCTTAGCAACACTAAACCATCCCAAACATATATGCCATTGTGGAAGGTAACTCAAATATGAGGTTCGAATTTACATTTAAATTTGTGATCATTTTATGTAGATCTGTTTATCACGTTGTTTATTTTATTTTAGAGATTAATATGTTTCATGTTACATAATAACCTGTTTAAAGCCCCCAAATTTGAACACATTAATTTATCTTTTTTTTTTATTAGTTTACATTATATAATTGGTGTAGTGATGTATATAGGTATAATTCATGTGCATAGGTTTTAACAGTTTTAAGAACAAAAACTGTTTAAAAATGGATGTTTTAACAATTTATTGAGTTTTTAAAACTTGAGACTGTAATTTAGTATGCTGAATTTTGATCCTGAGACTGTTAAAATAAGGATTTTGATCTTGATACTTTTTAAATAATACCTGAACATGAATCCACTTGGAACATATTTACACGGGTGAAGACGTTATTCGATTTTTAATCAAGACTCCGGTTCATCTGCATTATCTTTATTTATTTCTTTGTGTGTATACTCCCTTTGTCAGTATTACCGACCATTGTATTTTTTTCATTTTTACAGTAAAAAGACACGTATGGAGAGAATCTGGTTCATCTGACTATGTTCTTATTTAAAATTATTACATTTAATCCTTATTATTAACTCGAGAGAGTATAATTGTAAAAAAACACGGATGGAGCTCTTTAGATTTCATATTAATTGTTTTCTGGGGTTTCATGATCTCTGCATCTCTGAAAATACACCTCTATCTCTCTCTCTTATACATAAAAAGAGATGATTTCCTCTTTAATGGTATAATTTTTTTATGAAAATTATATTGTTTATAAAAACCTTATTTTTTAATTAAAAACTTCATTTCTTATAAGAAAAAATTGTATTCTTAAAAATATGTAAAGAAAAAAACAAAAATATATAGAAAAAAATTGTATTTTTTTATATAAATTTTATTTTTAAAAAACGTTACTTTTTTATATAAAAAACAATAAAAAAAATTTATTTTTATAAAAAAAATAGTATTTTATTTATTTATAAAAAATAGTATTTTTATAAATGCATTTTTAAATTGTATTTTTTATGAATACAAATTTTAACAATACAGTTTGTTTTAAAAATTAAGTTTTTTAGTAATACAGCTTTTATACACAAGAGTTTTTTTATTAAAAAAATTACAATTTTTATTAAAAAAATGTGTCTTTTTCTTTATATATATATATATATATATATATATATATATATATATATATATATATATATATATATATATATATATAGTTTTATAAAATAATATGTTTTAAAATTTACTATTTTAAAAAAAATATGAAATCTTAAAAAATATATTTTTTAATCTTAGGATTAGACCTTGACATATGTTTACAACCTCACTGTTCCAACTTTTCAGGTAAGTTTGTCTTACGTTTTTAACAAATATCTATAAGCTCAATTTTTGTTGTTCACAATTTGGGCACGCTATATTACCATTATTGGATATTGACTCATTGTTCAACCAAACACAAGGTACTTACTTCAATTAATGGTTCAAGATGACAACGAAAGAGCAACAGTCACACTGTTCAAGGAAACATAATCTTTCATTGCCTGCAATATTCAAACTTTCATCGTTTCTAAAGAAAAGGTAATATCATTCTTATTAAAACTTAAAATTCATGCATACATTTCAAACGTTCTATACTAATTTCATATACTTATTTTTTTATGTTAATTTATTCCACAGGGGATTGTGCACTCGGACTATATTTGAAAGTTATATACGTGCATTGGCAAAATTAACAGATTCTACATTAAAGGAAAATTGCTTAGAGATTCTAATCGAAAGCCTGCACATTTTGTCGCTCATAAAATTGAAGATGAATAAGACACATCGAATTCTAACAAATGTCAAAAGCAACATATTTGATAGAGCTGACAATTTTTTATCCGATAACCCGTTTACGATAATAACCCGAAATGACCCTAACATGACCCGATTAGCTTGTATAGATTTAGGAGTGCCCAAAACATATACTAAAATAAAAATCAATGCGACCCGAAAATGACACGACTAACCCGAATTGCCACCCCTAATATTTGACGATTATATTTTAATATTTTATCATTACACTTTGTTATTATCTTAGTTCTTCCATAAACAATTTGTCTCTTCCTTTGCATTTTACATTTTAAATAACTCAGATTCATTGACATTGATTTTTACTATTTCATGAGATTTCATATCTTATTATGTGATTATCGCTTCATTGTTTTACACATTGATTTCATTTACTTCATTACTTGTACATAATTTGTTATAGTTTTTATGCTTTATATGAATAATTTTTAAATTCACAGCTTCTTATTCATTTATTCAGCTAATCCAATTGAATATTTGGATTTGCCCACACGTGCAAAGCACGTGGGCACATCTAGTTTTAATAAAAAACTGTTCACTTTTGACTAAAAAAAATGTTTTTTATATTAATAGAAAAACGCTCTTTTATTTATTAAAAACTATTAATTTTAATAAATAAAAAAAACTGTATAGTTTTGATTAAAAACCAACGTTTTTTTATATTAATAGAATTTTTTTTTTTTTTTTTTTTGGTAATCTTTTCATACCAGATTTGTAATACCCCAAATCTAGTTAGACATTAAAAATGATGTTTGGTTTCCAAAGCCTCTCATTTAATTTTTTGACCTTTCACGCTTCTTTTTACCGTTTCACTCATCTACAGAGGACTTCTGGGAAATCTAAACGCGCATGTATCTTCAAGGGTACTTTTATATAAACCATGTTGTTTGTTTGCAGCCCCCGCACATATCTGCTGAGAGTGAGACCCATTTATATAACTCCTTTTTATCCCAACCAACAAATTCAGAAAACCCAGCTTCTTAGTCGGCAGAATGATGAAGATTGGTTGATTGCAGGGATTTCTTTCCATTTTCCCCAAATTACATCTCAAGGTAATGCTAAATACTACTTTTAAAAGACTTATGATATTGTTTATAGATTTCTAATATAATATCTCTCATCTCATCTGTTGAAAAATGCTGTAATGTTATTTGTTTGTTAAAGATGATTGTGAATTAGTTGTAGAGTGTCTAATATCTTTATTCATATGCGTGAATGGATCGGTGGGCACTAAAAGCGACAGAACCATCTTTCTTTATATTCATTATATATAACTATATATATTTTTCTGAATTGAGACATGTAAATAGAATACGAGTTTAGGGCGTAAATAAGAACACTCATACTTTTTTATGTTATAATTTCTTTATATTCATACATTTATTGATATTCGTGTCAATATGAGGTGTAATAGATATATAAGTATTCTGATTTTTTATGTTCAAAGTGCGTAGCCAATACCCATTATGCTTTGGCCTTGAAAATATTATACCTCTAATTATCGTTATTATACATTTAATATTGTAGTATTAGAGGAGTTGATGACGCTTTAATATTTATTACCTTTTTTCTCTCATATGGAATATTGTGTTCTTTGAAACAAAAAAATAGATAAATTAAAAGTCTATTTGAAACCAAAAAAATGAATAAATCAAAATTTTCATGAAAACTAAAAAGATGATCCATTCTAAACTCCATTAATTAATCTCTCAATCGAACACAAACTGGATTCAATTAAATTATTTTAATCATTCTCCACTCAAATCACATTACATAATGTTACTACCTCTATATACCGTTTTTGTTTCAAGAAAAAAAGTTACATTTTTTTAAAAAAATTCTAAATAAAATTTTTGTGGTTATAAAAACATTTTTGACGTTTTATTTAAACTAAAAAAATACAAATATATTTAATTGTTTTTGTATAAAGACGCACATTTTTTGAAGGTTTTGTTTACAAGAAATAGTTTTTTAAGTTAAAAAAAAAGGTTTTCAAAATTATTTTTGTATATAAATAAAAAACATTTTTGGTTAGGAAACATTTTAACCTTTTATTTATAGAACAAATTTTAAGTTTTTATCAATAAATAACACATTTTTTTTTAATATCAATATTTTTGACCAAGCTAAGCAAATTATTGACCAAGTGGAACTTGTCAATAACGATCCGAAGAAGAGATTTTCCAACTAACTTAATAAACACCTCAATAATTTATTTCGAAGCTCTCATTCCAAAACTCGTGAATGGAATGAATATCTATCTCCCAATGTCCTCAGAAAGAACATAATCTTCACATAAGTAATCGTTTAGCTATTATTATAAGGTGATAGATATGAATTATTCCGAACATGACACGATTAGCTTGTATAGATTTAAGATTATCTAAAACTTATAATAAAATCAAAATCATCACGATCCAAAAATGACACGACTAACCCGAATTGTCACCCGTAATTGTTCAATCAGTGTAGAAGTGCTCGTTGTGTCATGGAAGAATATTCCATCTATTCAAAGGATATGAAGACCTAACTTGCTTTTTTACTCTCTCATGAAATGAGATGATAAACCTAGAAGTCCAAAAACTGTAAGGCAGGGTGCCTATCAGTTTTAAAAATGACTCAATTGGCATTATGGAAATACAACTAGCTAAACCAGGCATGACTTAAATTTCTCAGAATATAATAGACAATCAAGCCTTTTATGGAGATATGGATACTATAAAAACAAGTCATTGAAAAAATCAACCCTAAAAGTGGATGAAATGAAAAAGGGAGCGGCTATTGCGGCTACATCACAATCTCATGGCACTCCCAACTCATAATAAAATGACAAATCTATCTTTGTAATAAAATGTAAACTTTCTTCCACATTAATTTTATGTTATTTTTTTAAACACTTCATTATTTAAAAACAAATTAAATATCACAAAGCTCGAATCTTATTTTTTTATTTATCAAGACACGGCCAAATAAAAAGCGACACAATACGTCCCGACACAAAATTTTATTTTTTAACAAACACATTCCAAAAGTGACACAACACGACATAAAACTTTTTTTTAACTAACATGATATAATTAAAATGTAACACGACACGACATGAAATCTCATTTTTATCTAACACGAACACGACTCAAATAAAAGGGGCACGACACGATACATAATCTCATTTTGTATGTAACATAAACACGACGTAAAAAAAAGTAACACGACACGCAAAACTCTTCAAGGGTTTATTTCAACACTAGTTTAAAAAACTTTATTTCATTCGTATTGTGTTATTTTTTAATTAGATCGTGCTATATAAAAAAAATAAAATAAGATTTTATGTCGTATCGTATTAGTTAAAAAATAAAATTATGTGTCGAGGTGTATCTTGTCGCTCTTATTTAGGTCGTGTCTTGTTAAAAAAAAGATTACGTATAGTAATGTGTCGTGTCACATTTTAATTGGATCGTGTACGAATTTCATACCATCTCACATTTTAATTGTGTTAGGTAAAAAATTAAATTTCATATCATCTCTTAACGTGTAATTTTGTAATTAAATTGCGTTTATGTTGGATAAAAAAATGAGGGAATGCTAAAGTGTAAATCAATTAAAGAGTATATATATATATATATACAGGCCGGCTCTAATGTGGACATAACTTGCGAATTTAACTTGCGGGCGGATTTTTTCATAATTTTTAAAAATACAAAAATAATTTGCTGACGGCTTTAATTTTTTTAACAAACACGATCCGATGTAAAGTTTTAATCGTGAAAAGTACAAGATACATGGGGATCAAAATTAAATTTAACGAATGAAACACATAACAAATTTTTTTAAACAATTGAAATAATTTATTATATAAATTTAATTATTTTATAAATTTTTAAGTTTATTTTGTACTTTGGCATGAACTTTTGTTTTTTATACTTAACTCGTAAATTTTTCAAACTACTTCAAGTAACCCTTGTCATTAAGACCTTTAATTTTTGAATGAAAAAGTGTATTGCTTATGAAATCAAATTAAGGTATTTTAGTCTATTAAAAATAAAGGTGCATTTGAAATTTACTTTACAACATAAACTACTGAAAGCAATTCAAAAATATGGAAAATTATAAAAAATATTTTGTAAAATCTGAAAATGACAAAAAATTATATAAAATATTTGGAAATTAAAAAACCTTATTTAAAATTTCTAAAAATTACATTAAAAGAATTTTAAGAAACTGGAAAATATGAAGAAAAAAATTGGACAAATACTAATAGGTATTTTAAAAATATGATTTCTAGCAAAAATATAAATTTAAGAAAAAAAATTAGTTAAAAAAAACAATTTCCAACAACAAAAATAATTTTTGACAAAGAAAAGTTGTAAAAACTGATTTAAAAAAATTATTTCCAATAACATGAAAATGGCTGCAAAAATAAGGAAATTCTGCTTATTAGAACTGTAAACAATAAGTAACAGTTGTTATATGAGCATGGCAACGAGCATTCATAAATTTCTAATTTGCTAATAATGAAACCCGGTTTAACCGAAGTCATTATAAATTTCTCCGATTTAGAGAGAGAGAGAGAGAGTACCAATTCTAAGTAAGAGACAACAGCTTATTAGAGCATCCACAATGGTGGAGGGTTTGGACAAAAAAATGGTAAAATTATAAATTTGTAGACGTACAATGGGGATAGGCAGTTGCCAAAACTGGAGAGAGAGGAATGGTAAGGAATTTGCAAAGTTACCGGTTGGCTGTTGATTCAGTAAAAACATCTTACGATGTTCTGAAATTCGTAGGAACTTCCTACGAACTTCTTTTGTTCGTAAGAAGGTCTTACGAACAAAAGAAGTTCGTAGGAAGTTCCTACGAACTTCAGAACATCGTAAGAATTCCTACGAAGAAAAGAAGTTCGCAGGAAACCCTTTTTACCCTCACTGAAATCTAACATCGTTTGAGTGAATTCTTTATAAATAGGACCAAGTTTCGTCCAATTTCTTATTGTCTCCCTTTATAAATTTTTAGACTCTTCCATTTTCTTATTTTCATTTTAAATATATTATATTTCTATAAAAAAATATGTCTTCTTCTCAACCAATTATTTCTGGTACATCTCGATAACCTAATATGACTCCTTTTGAGGATGAAGTATTATGTACCATTTATGCAAAATATACAGCTCGAAGTATCGAAGGAAACTCAATATCATCGGGTACATTTTGGGACACTCTGAAAGATAAGTATAACGTCACGCATGGAATTACAATTACTTGTACGAGATCCATGCTAACAACATGTTATAATCATATATCGCATCAAATAATGCTATATATTGCAAAGCTTTCTCACCAAATGAATAATATGGGAAGCGGGACGAAAGAATTCCAAGCGGTTACTAATGCACGCGACGCGTGACATACCGGATAGACCCCCAGGCAGGAAGAGTGAGAAACAACATGCACGTCAACGAGCGTGTACTGATAGCTTGGATTGTAACACGACAGTACTCAAACATTGTGAAAACTTCAATGCAATGTTTAAAAGCAAGCAAGAGTGGAAGAATAATCGTGCCCTTAAATTTGACTCTCAAATGGATGCGTTCATTCAGATGAAACAAGCTGATCAACTCACCAAAAAGCAGGATCAACTCGTGCACCTAGGACGAGAACAATCGTACACCATAGAGCTGGATATGACCCATATGAATGAAATACAAAAGCAGTTTCATTTTAAAAGGTTCAAATGACCTAACAACGATGGTTGTTGCGATCGAAGCAACGATATTTGAGTTGCAATCGAACTCTGCCGGGTCGTCTGGTCCAAGCGGTTCAATTAATGATTAATAGTGTTTTTAAATGATGTATTGAACCCTCATAATTGTATTTCGTTTTTTTTTTGGTATATGGAGAGTGATTCACTATCCATCTTAATAAATGAAATGCCACCCTTAAATAGATGAAATGTGAGTATTGTTTATTAATTTTCCGCTCATATAATATTGTCGGTTAAACCATTATTTTGTATAGAATAACAAGTATATGATCACTACGACAATCCTACAAATACAAATTCAAAATGGAACAAACATAACATTTAACCACGGTTAAAATAAAAAATACAATAAATTCATCAACCGACCATTTCATCACCGTGGTGTTCCAAATGTGTTCTACCAAATCCTTCCATAGCTGTTGATGTTTAGTTACGTCTCTTATCTTAGCATCCCGTATGAGATACTCGTAGAAATTAGTTTGGCCCCTCATAATTACAGGTGTTTCATCATTCTGTTCGTACTCATTTTGCTATGGACAATCTCTACGTTCATCGTCAATAATCATATTATGCATTATAATGCACGATTTCATAATGGTTGATAGTGACGCCCTATTCCATAATTTACAAGGTTTCCGAACAAAAGCGAATCGAGCTTGTAATACACCAAACTCACGTTCAACATCTTTTTTGCACGCTACTTGGTACTTGCAAAATAATTTCTCTTTTTGTGTAATACCATTTTGGTTCCTGAATGTTTTTACTATTGAAGCGTACGGAGATAAATGCCATCTCCAAGGTAGTAGCCCATGTCGTAAGAATTTACGTTAACATTGTAATTAAAGGGAGCTTCCGTCCCATTGCGCAATTCTTGAAAGACATTAGATCGGTGCAAGACATTCAAATCATTGCAAGAACCAGTCACCCCAAAGAATGATTTCCAAATCCAAAGATCGTAGGAGGCAACTGCTTCAAGGATTATAGTTGGTGACTCTTTACGACCACTATATTGAGCGTGTCATGCTGTTCGATAATTTTTCCAACGCCAATGCATGCAATATATTTGCATTTTGTTCGAGTAGCCTTGTAGCGTCGCCTTGTGTCGGATTTCTGCCGTACTGGGGACCGAAAATTCCTACAATTGCCTCTGTAAATCTAAAAACTGTTTCTAATAGAGTGGTTTCACTCATTGCGTACTGCTCAGACCACACGTCATGGGAACCCCCATTAGCTAACAGTCGAATTGCCCCCAACACTTTTTGATGAGAGCTTAAACCTTGACGACCGCAAGCATCATTCTTCTGAACACAGTATTTATCAAAAAGGCAAACAGATTCAAGGATGCCATTGAAAACACTATACCGCATCCTGAATCTCCTTCGGAAAAAATACTCGTTGTATACTTTATCTTCCCTAAAGTAATCTTCCCATAGTGTTGCATGTCCCTTTTCTCTCCTACGATTCACTCGACGTCTCGTTTCGAGTTATTTCCCATCGCGAATTATATTTTTTTCAGCACACCACTGGGTACTCTCCATCATAATAATCATTTCCTCGTCTGAATCATCGGATGATCCACCTTCATTAAATTGTGAATATTGGAGCAAAATATTTCGTCCCTCATCGCTAGAACTAGAGGAGTCCATGATATAATATGGTTACAAATTAATTTAGATGTAAATGAAAAATTATACTCTACCTGTATAGTTTTACGATACACAAGTATTTATAATTTTAGGTAAAATCTTATATAGGTAAGTGTGTTATATGTAACTGTGCTACAGATAAGTGTGCTACAGATAATATAGGTAAAATGTAAATTTTTGTGTCATATTGGTAAGTGTGCAATACAAATTTATCTAGATCAGTGCGCTCGTTCAACGTCAATAATATCTGTGTCCTTTCGTATGTAAATATAATGTATGATATTGGTAAGTGTGCTACTGATATTATCAGTGGTATTGATAAGTGTGATTCATTTTGGGTTCAGGTTCTTCAAGCAATCAATATGTTGTATAGTTAATTTAGAAAGTTACTATGTGGTAACTTCAATCGTCTGCATGTTATTATTGTGCCTTTATATGTGCCTTTTTATAAGTTATAAATTTATAAAATTACTACGTGATAATTTTTCAGCATTATGTGTGCCTTGGTATGTGTGACTTTCTATTTTTTGTCTTTTCCATTGGTATGTGTGCCTTTGTATTATTATAAATATTTTTTATCATTGTAAAATAAATTATATCTTCGAAGGTTTAAAATTACCTATAAATAAATTAATTTTGATGTAGATGAAATATTATACTCTACCTGTATAGTTTTACGGTACACAGGTATTTATAATTATAAGTAAAATCTTATATAGGTAAGTGTGCTACATGTAACTGTGCTACAGATAATATAGGTAAAATATTAATTTATGTGTCCTATTGGTAAGTGTGCAATACAAATTTATCTAGCTCAGTGTGCTCGTTCAGCGTCAATAATATCTGTGTCCTTCCGTATGTAAATATACTGTATGATATTGGTAAGTGTGCTACTGATATTATCAGTGCTATTGGTAAGTGTGATTCATTTTGGGTTCAGGTTCTTCAGGCAATCTATATGTCATATAGTTAATTTAGAAAGTTACTATGTGGTAACTTCAATCGTCTGCATGTTATTATCGTGCCTTTAGATGTGCCTTTTAATAATTTATAAATTTATAAAATTACTACGTGATAATTTGATTTCTTTATGTGTCCCTTGGTATGTGTGCCTTTATATAGTTTACTTTTACATTGGTATGTGTGCCTTTATATCATTGTAAATTAAAATTAAATCTTCAAAGGATTAAAGTTACCTATAAATAAATTAGAAGGATTGCAACAATTTTTTTATCTACCATTGTCTTATATTTAAAAAATGGCTTCATCTCCCTACTATTCATCCATTTACAATAGCTCTTACACAGATATTGTTGGTAACGATTGGTATGGGAAAAAATAATTTTCCAAACATATCCAATTGATACTTCTCGACGTTTTCTCAATGACTTTGGTCATATATTCATAATCTCTCCCAATTCGGAATCTGAAGACGGAGTTGTGTATCCTTGGGAACACCTCACATGGCCAGATAAATATGATGAAAGGTGTGACCTGGAGGTGCTTTGCCATTACCATCACATATCCGTGCCAAAAAATCGGGTTGCCGCACTTTGGTCAATATCGTATCCCGAAGAAGCGAATATGTCTTGTCTTGATTTATTGGAGGAAGAGATATGGAAGATGGAGAGGCGCCTACAACGTTATCACAAAGCACAACGCGCGATGCTATCATGTCGTCACATTCAAGAACAATTAATTAACATATATAACGACTCTACGTTGGCATCAGATAACGATATTTCAGACTACACCAATTCCGGTTATGATTACTTTTCGGAATGAATATATGAAAATGATGGGAAAGAGTACGAACCAAATATATCAAACTACAACGAAGAATATGTTGATTCAGATACGCAACGATCTTATTTACCTAAATGTTTAGTGCGCAATGGGAAACCATATTGTTGTACTTCTACTAGGTTCGACCTAAGGGTTTGAACACATACTCCTAATAATCATTTTGATCGTGTATTATTGTTCTTACTACTTAAGTCAATAATAAAAAAAATTATATCAGAGCAATCGCAATAATTGTTTGTCATTATATCATATCAGAGCAATCGCAATAATTGTTTGTCATCATATCATAACATTTTTCAGAGCAATCGCAATAATTCTATGTGTAATAAATGAAAATAAATATGAGACATTATATCATAACATTTTTCATAAATATGAGACATTATACATCATAACATTTATCATCACAATTACATTGAGAAAACAATAAGAAAATTTATTCTTAATATTTTTCAATTGTACATTATACATCACTGGCGCCCTGGGCCGAACTCAAAATCAGCACCTAAATCTGCATGTGAACCCGTGTAAGTGTCAGACCCAAATAAATTACGACAACCTTGTTGGGCCTCATATGTCGGAACCGGGTCAGAGGGTGGGGCTAGGTGTTGTCTGTAAACGCTCGGACGACTTGAACTAGTACCACCCTCCTCAAACCCTCGACTAGGCATAGTAAAACGTGCTAGTCTACGCTCCAACTCATCAATACGATCATCACGTGCTTTGAGTTGATCCTCTCGCTGACGTGTCTCGTGTAATATTAAATGACGTAGACCTCGAATGTTATCTGCTGCCTCGACGTAGGACTGACGCCATTTTAACGGCATCAAAGATTGAGCTGGAGGTGCGTTGTTGAAAACTCAGGTCTTGTCACATCTATAGTATATGAAGCCCCCTCCGGTAGGCCTACGTCAACCATCCAATTCTGCCTCGGTGGTTGGATGTGCGTAGAACCACCCACAGAGAACTGTGTCTCATACACATGCGAATCGTTTGTCGGTGCTGGTGCTTGCGGGATTCGCAACGTCGAAGGTGCCACATATCTGGCAATCGGCGGTAGTATTGGCTCGAGTGCTACTGCCTTCCAATATGCATTATACTCTTCTTGTGACACATCTCTTACGTATTGATTTGCGAAAGGCCAATTTTGGGCGACAGCTGCTTGGAAATCATGTTCTGAGGCACAACACAAACTTGATGGTGGGTTGTCTGCGATACATATCCTCCTAGTCAATTGCCGGATGACCCGATCACCCAAGTACCAAAAACCCTTAAATAGGGTATCGCAAAAAATCATCCGTAACCCCGATATCTCTCGAGCATATAAGATGACATCAGAGTCACAGTAGGCAGAAGTCTCGTATGGATGCCATATAATGGACTCGGGTGACCGCATCTCAAGTTGATGTTGACTACTTGAGATGTTAAACCGATGTGCTCCCTTTACTTTCTTTCTGTTCCCACTCGACCAACGAAATATGCGGGGCCACGCATCGATAGACGGATCGACGAGAATAGGACATGCCGTGGCCATGTACTCGTGATGGAAATACTGCAAAATTTTTCAATAAATTTAATTCATTAGAATAAGTTGACGTATATTGTAATGAAACATAAATTTTAATAAATAAGATGAAACGATAATATACCTCGAGTATTTGCCACCTGCATTCAACGCTAGTCAACGATCATCGGCCGGCTTTGTCCAAAGACCATAAAATACGGGCATAAATAGCCGAACCCCAGTCATATGTGCCGATGGCAGGAATATCCTCAAGATAATGTAAATAACCGAGGTCGGCAGTGGAGTGGGCATTTGAAAAAAATACACTCCCCAATACATAAAACCAAAATCCCGAGCTATGATTGGGGACATATAATCTGGTAACGGTTCAACCTTGAAAAAATTTTCAATGTATTTTTTTAGGTCAAAAACTGGAATTCCCGCACCAGTAAATCTCTGTATATGAATTTCTGGGAAAAATTCATTTATGGTATTAAAAATTTTGTATATTGTTCAATTCGTAGATTTTCAATCGGTCGTCTTTGTCCAATTGGAATGCCTGCACGAAGGTTAAAATTTTGTCATATATTTAAAAAACTATGAATATGAAAACCATAATATATATTTCAAACAATCATTTATGAATTTAAGTACAATTATTTATTTTCACATATTGAAACATTAAGTAAATAATTATTTTCATATATTGACATAATCGGAATGCGGGTACATTTTCATAATTTTTTTGTCGTATATTGAAATAATTATGAATGTAATTACCTAAAAATATATTTCAAATATTTAATTATGAGTTTAAGTACAACATATTATTTTCACATTTTGAAACGATTATGATGCCGTTACATATATTTAAAATTTTGTCATATATTTAAATAACTATGAATATGAAAATCATATATTATATTCAAACAATCAATTATGAATTTAAGTACAACTATTTATTTTCACACTAGGAAACATTAAGTGAATTTGAATAATTATTTTTATATATAGACACAATCGGAATGCGGGTAAATTTTCATAATTTTTTTGTCGTATATTGAAATAATTATGAATATAATTACCTAAAAATTAATTTCAAACATTCAATTATGAATTTAAGTACAACATATTATTTTCACATTTTGAAACGATTATGATGCCGGTACATATATTTAAAAATTTGTTATATATTTAAACAACTATGAATATGAAAATCATGATATATATTTCAAACAATCAATTATGAATTTAAGTACAACTATTTATTTTCACATATTGAAACATTAAGTGAATATGAATAATTATTTTCATATATTGACACAATCGGAATGCAGGTACATTTTCATAATTTTTTCGTCGTATATTGAAATAATTATGAATATAATTACCTAAAAATATATTTCAAACATTTAATTATGAATTTAAGTACAACATATTATTTTCACATTTTGAAACGATTATGATGCCGGTACATATATTTAAAATTTTGTTATATATTTAAATAACTATGAATATGAAAATCATAATACATATTTCAAACAATCAATTATGAATTTAAGTACAACTATGTATTTTTACATATTGAAACGTTAAGTGAATATGAATAATTATTTTCATATATTGACACAATCGGAATGCGGGTACATTTTCATAATTTTTTTGTCGTATATTGAAATAATTATGAATATAATTGCCTAAAAATATATTTCAAACCAGAAAAATCAGATACCCAAATGTTTGGGCCACACGCCCGAGGGACAAGACCCGATCATAACTAGAATAACAAGAATGAAAGCGTCTAATACAACATCCTGTAATGACCCGCAAAATCTTACAGCTCGTCGAAAGTGCAGGGAACTTGGGAGAGTCAAGTCGGGCGTCCTTGCGGTGGAGCACCTGAGCGGATACAATAATATATATACAACAAAGAAGTAAACCGGTCAGGGCCGGGTTCTATATGATTTCTAGAAGAATAAAAAGCATGATAGATATGAACAGTTATACATGAATGATGAGGATGATAATATGACATGCTATCTACAATTACAAGCAAGGATAGAAGGTAAAGCACTTTAATTTAAAACCCTTCCTTATTAATACAATTTCCGCTTCCTTCAGACATTCCTTATTAGGAATAAAACCATATATTCGGTTAAGTCAAGAAGTTATAATTTCTATTCATTAATTAAAACTTCCCATTTTATTTTTCCATTCCTTATTAGGAATATCATTTACATCAAGTGCTCTTTATGGCACATATATTATTCCCGTGCTCTTCCTGGCACATATTTATGCTCTTTATGGCATTTCATACGCTCTTTGTGGCGTTTAACAACCATCAAGTCCAACTTGATGAAAAATATAGTTATATTCATATACATATAACGATATCTAAGACCGCCCGTCCGGGTTTCCCCACTGTGCGCGCCCCTAAATGACCATCATCTTCCAGGGCCTAACATAAGACAACCTGGGCACCTATCGGAACACGTCGGGAAGCGGCCATGAGCCTGCGGGGTAGTCAAGACCACACCCGGAATCTCCTACCCATCACAGAAAAATATAACAATAAGCGCTCCCATGGCCTAGGACTATATCCACCCTGCATTCATTAGCCAGGGGGCTTCACCTCACGAGCGAACTTCCCTTATGATGTCATTTAGAGAGGTGTGTAACAGTAAATTAACATTTACATTTATCATCATATTATTTCCAAAAATCCATTTCCATTAATCATGTGATTGGTTCTTCATTATTAAACCTAACATCATTAAACCACGGGGTTCATCCTAAATTGAACCTATTTTCTTTAAACACCTATGGGTTCATTTTATGCGAACCTAATTCCCATCGAATTCTATCATTTATTTTTCCTCGAATTACAATTCCAGGCTAGGTCTCCAAATGATCATTATGATCCTACAAATCTCCCAGGTTTATATAACTTCGATAAGCCCTTAAGTCTCCAAGTTAGGGCATTTAACTTCCAAACTTCTAAAAGTTTGGATAAAAGAAGTAATGCCTTAACATTACTTTAAACCTCCCCGAAATAAACCCCAGATGAACCATTTCTAGTCCAGGGTAACGACCGAACTCCATAACTACTCTAGGACTCTAAGTTTACTTCTTTAAAGAAGTTTCCTAGGTCCTAATCCTAGAGAATAAGGATGAAAAAAAAATCAAAAGGAAAAAGACCCCAAAACTGCTGGAACCGAAACGATTCGCCCCACGGGCCGAATCGATTCTCCCCAGCGAATCGATTCGCTCTGAAAGCGAATCGGTTCGGACAAAAATTTTGAGTTTCTGCAAATGCCGAATCGATTCGGTCTTAATCCGAATCGATTCGGACAACAAGACCTGTGATTCTGCATCTATGCAAATCGATTCGCCCAAGGGGCCGAATCGATGCGCCCCTGCGAAAATGCCAAAAATGGCTATGGAGTCTTGAACTCCAAAATTTATCCAACTCCAAAACCAAGCCCAACCGAAATCATTGGCTGCAATTTCTACACCCTAAATCCATCTATCTACCAACCTTAAACATCATTTATCATCCAAATCCATTTTTAGTGGTTAATACCCAAAAATCCAATCAAAACTCTAACAATTCTAAATCATAACAAATTCATAAATATCAAGACTAATTATTCTACTTAAATCATAAATTTGCAAGTAGATTACTTGCCTCAAGTGTGAGAATCTGATTTGATAAAGATGAAAGCAAGAACAAACTCCAATCTTCAATCTCTCTCTTTCTCCAAAGCTTTCTTCCTCTCTCTCTTTCTCTCTAAGTTAACAATTTGGGGCATAAAAGGAATAGTAAGTCTTAGCAAGACTAAATCGAGCCATATGTCTAAAATGCCCAACTCTAATAACTAATGCGCGATAAAATAATACGCGATATCACTATTTAAACCAAAACCAGTCAAAAGTCCCCAAAATGCCAAAATACAATATGGCACTTATTTTGACCGTCTCACACCTACCGGGACTAACTACACTATCCAAATTATCATTTGGGAATTTTATAACTCATTTTACTTCCGGTTTCATAATAAACCAAAATGTCATTTTAAATCCTTATGACATTATAAATCACCACATGAACATTTTATCCACTCACGGGGTAACTATGCAACATTTTAGTAAATATTAGCCTTGTCATAACGAATTAATATTTACTCAACATCTACCATTTTATAATTAATTTCTACCCAGTGTAAATAAATATAAAATGGGCTGTCAGAAGAGAGGGTTATTACATACTCCCCCCCTTAAGAGGGATTTTTGCCCCCAAAATTCGGATACACCTCGCAAGAAGAAGTGCGGATACGATTCCCGCAAGTCATCCTCGCGACCCTATGTCGATTTTTCGACACTAAGCTGACTATATAGAACTCATCCCTCAAGGTACTACCGGCGATACCAGCGTAACTCTACGCTCTAAGATAGCAACCGACTACATCTAATAAGAACCGTCACGTTGCATCTACTTCGAAAGGAATGTGCCTAAAGGCACCATCGTATCCTTTGTACTCCCTTGCATGAGAGACTAGGAATAAATTATGCACTTGCCGCAAAATGTTTCGATAAAGCGAGCGAATAGTTTACCGGACCCACCGCGACATTTCTAGGAAAGGTACAACATCATGCGGTGCAAGTTTTCCCTTTCTCCTTGAAACGCATAACGCCCTTCACAGGCGATACTCACCACAAAATTTGGTCTAATGACCTCAAACTCCAGATGCCTTCTTCTCGCATCGACTGAGCTCTTTCGTCGGTCTTGATTATACGAGAGACTCATCATTTCGCACTTCTAACCAACAAGTGGGGAATAAAAAGGCCTACCATACAAGGCTTCTTCTAAAGCGCCATCCTAATAGTGAATCGACACAAATTATATATAGGCGAATTCAACGAGTGGAAAGCATTGTTCCCAACTACTCTTAAAGTTAGGCACGCATATAAGGAGTATATGCCTCAGCATATGGTTTATTCTATTGGTTTGGTCATCTGTGGAAAATGATAAGAAGTGATTAACCATAATTCGATTCCCATGGCTTCTTGGAAACTTGCCAAGAATGAGAAACGGAAGTCTTGATTCCGTACAACAACCTTCCCATGCCCAGCCAATAGTTCTAGCGACGTATAACTTGGCACGATTCGTCATTACCTTGATGCACCAAAACGTTAGAACCGCGTGATTTCTCCATATCTGATTAACTTAAGTCCCTTCCGTTCGGGATAAAATTCTCTTAAGGGAACGCACCCCACCCTCAATATGGACTTCAATTTAAATAGGGGATAATACTCCTTACAAGTTTAAACTTGTGAGGCGCAGTTACAATAGGTTGATACTCCAGTATTATCACTCCCCATCATGGCAGAGACTTGCTAATGGAATCTACCTTCGAGCTTAACCACGTGGCTCAGGGGTACGAGTCAATTCACCCTTTCGTTACCTCCGTAACACTCCACTATGTGAGGCCTCATCTCCTTCAGCCTTAACCACCAACTTTTCGAAATCCTCCCACATCACATAACATGGAACCAATCCCTTGATATGAGTTTACGCATGACTTAGTCATGGTCAACTCCCAACAACCCTCCTAATCTTACGTCCCATACTAAAAGGCCCTACGTCTAAACAATCCTAAAGTCTATCTACCTATACCCTATCTAAGTCGTATACACCAATTGCTAAGTATATCCCTAGTGCCCAAGACCTTTCTCAACTTCCGACATTTGCTCAGTTTCGTGCGTGGGACGTCTCGCCGAAGCGAAATCCAAACAAGGAACCCTCCCGTTACACTACTACCTCGCGTTGTCAGTCATCGAGGGGTACAGGTCTAAGACACATGTTCGGGACCAAAAGATTCTACAGCTACACACTAACAATTTAAATAACTAAAAAAATTATATATATAAAATCCAAAGTTGACCCTCGTGAAACCCTAGGGTTATATACCCTATAACATATACATCTTATTAAATAGCCTTCTATATCAAGGCATAACCCGAAGTCTCAATTCGACTTCGTACCTCGGTCTCCCTCATATCGATCAGAGGAGAGAACTATATGCAGTGCTCCTATGTCGCACTTTAATAGCCATCCATCACTCTTGTACGTGAATCTCGGCTAAACTTTCCAATCCCACTTCTGAAAATAATTTAATAAAACAAAATAAAATAAAAGGGGAGAATAGCATATCTTCACTCACAACATCGTTAAGTGTTCATGCGGCGGAGTGTCTCGCAAAGCGAAATCCAAACAAGGAACCCCTCCGTCACATGCCTACTTAACTAGTTGATCATGGAGATAGAGCGTAATACACACATGACAAGAGAAAGGAAAGGTAGTATATCCCCACTCCCAACGTCGTTAAGGTTCGCGCGTGGAGCGTCCCGCAGAAGAGGAATCCAAACAAGGAACCCCTCCTATACGCTACCACTCAACTTGTTGGTCGTGGAGATAAGGCATAGCAATTACATACCAATATCACATCATACTCGACCATGTTAAGGACGAGTAAATCGGCCTCAAGCACAATTTAATAAGAGAACTTCCTATATACATACAAACAAAAGAAATGAGCGAACCATTACCCATAGAACTCGATACTAATGAAAATACTCTCAGCAGATATTATGAAATCTGTAATCTGAGAAAAGCTCGTAAAACAAATGAGCGCGTAACACCCGCATCGAATAACATATAACTCACGTATCTCTGAGTAAAAACTTACCCTCAATAACGGGTGGTGCCGGCAGGGCTGGAGGAAACATAGCCTCCCTATTACGACAAACACGCCCATACTGTAGTTGCCCCTGCTGCGGAGGAACAACCATAATAGGTACCGGAGGTGGAAACTGAACACATGGCTGCTGCGGAGCCCGAGGAAACTGACCCCCAATCATCTGAGGACACTCCTTCTTGTAATGACCTACCTCCCCACATTGGAAGCACCGTCCCTTCATGTCCTCCCGACCACGACCTCCGATATTCCTAAACTGGGGAAAGCCTCGGCCCGGACGACCTCTACCCCCAGGGCCACCCCGATATGCCTGATGTAAAGCACCTTGTTCGTGCCTATTATTGCCCCTCGCAATAAACTCTCCAAGCTTCCCTACTTGCCTCATTTCAGTAGCTTTCTTGCTACCCTGCATACATAATCGATGCTCCTAGCAATGGAGTAAGGCTGCATTTATAACCTCACCAAAAGTCTGGAAAGCTGGGTTACCCAATAAGTGTTTTCGGATTCTCCAGTTTAGACCTCCCATAAACTTCGAGATCTTCCTCTCTTCCGGAGTCACCTCATCTAGTACAAAACTTGCTAACCGGGTGAACTCCTCTTCATACTCCGCTACAGACCTCTCCCCTTGCACTACATCTTTCAACTTCCTCTTCATCTTCCTCTGAACAGCGGGAGGAAAATACTTAAGATCAAACAAAGCCCAGATATCAGTGATTGACATGGTGTCTCTTTGCTCTGGGGTGGTCATCGTCTCCCACCAGTGTAACGCAGATCCGACAAGCTTAAAGGTGGTAAGGACTTGTTTCTTATCCTCACTGCATTCTATCATTCGAAGGTGGCGTTGTATGTCTTTCTTCCATTGATTGGCTTTAATAACATCCGCACCTCCCTCGAATTCCGGGGGATTGCCCTTTAGAAAGGACTCCCTAACCCTTTCCCACGGAGTATGCCCCATAGGATCTTGAATACATGGAGCCCATGGAAATTGTTGGATCACTACGGTCATGGCGGCATTAACCGCTCTAGCCACTATGCTTGCTACATCCGCGACATTAACAGTCCCTTGTGGTGGCGGTGGAGGACCTGCTTCCTTCTCTACGACCTTAACACGTCTCGCCGGGCGACCTCTCTTAGACGGCATCTGAGATGGAAGAACAATAGTATTAGAATGCTAGTTAAAACAATCTATCTTGCAGAAGATCGCAAACATAAGAAACAAGAAGTCCGAGCATTAGGCCCTACATCAAAGAACGCTACGGTAGAACGAGACAAGTCCACACAGATCCTAGTACTCTAGAACCTGATGCTCTGATACCATCTGTGACAACCCGCAATCCGAGATAAGGGGTGGCCAGCCCGATACTCAAACGTAACAAGAATCATGGATGGATATCATTCTCATCATCACAAATATAAACTGAGTATACGGGAAAACCACCCAATAAATCAGAAAACGGGTTGCCAAAAAGTGTAAAATTTTAAAAAATGCGGTTATGAAAATTTAAACTAACAACCCCATCTGACAAGCAAGTGGAATCCCAAAAGATAACATATAATATAACTAAAACGAATGTACACAAATGGACCGAATAAGCTGTCGGTCCACAGCTACATAAGACAACGTACAACAATATGAAATATCTTACATATTACAACCATTAATCAAATACAAATGTTTGGGCCACACGCCCGAGGGACAAGACCCGATCATAACTAGAATAACAAGAATGAAAGCGTCTAATACAACATCCTGTAATGACCCGCAAAATCTTACAGCTCGTCGAAAGTGCAGGGAACTTGGGAGAGTCAAGTCGGGCGTCCTTGCGGTGGAGCACCTGAGCGGATACAATAATATATATACAACAAAGAAGTAAACCGGTCAGGGCCGGGTTCTATATGATTTCTAGAAGAATAAAAAGCATGATAGATATGAACAGTTATACATGAATGATGAGGATGATAATATGACATGCTATCTACAATTACAAGCAAGGATAGAAGGTAAAGCACTTTAATTTAAAACCCTTCCTTATTAATACAATTTCCGCTTCCTTCAGACATTCCTTATTAGGAATAAAACCATATATTCGGTTAAGTCAAGAAGTTATAATTTCTATTCATTAATTAAAACTTCCCATTTTATTTTTCCATTCCTTATTAGGAATATCATTTACATCAAGTGCTCTTTATGGCACATATATTATTCCCGTGCTCTTCCTGGCACATATTTATGCTCTTTATGGCATTTCATACGCTCTTTGTGGCGTTTAACAACCATCAAGTCCAACTTGATGAAAAATATAGTTATATTCATATACATATAACGATATCTAAGACCGCCCGTCCGGGTTTCCCCACTGTGCGCGCCCCTAAATGACCATCATCTTCCAGGGCCTAACATAAGACAACCTGGGCACCTATCGGAACACGTCGGGAAGCGGCCATGAGCCTGCGGGGTAGTCAAGACCACACCCGGAATCTCCTACCCATCACAGAAAAATATAACAATAAGCGCTCCCATGGCCTAGGACTATATCCACCCTGCATTCATTAGCCAGGGGGCTTCACCTCACGAGCGAACTTCCCTTATGATGTCATTTAGAGAGGTGTGTAACAGTAAATTAACATTTACATTTATCATCATATTATTTCCAAAAATCCATTTCCATTAATCATGTGATTGGTTCTTCATTATTAAACCTAACATCATTAAACCACGGGGTTCATCCTAAATTGAACCTATTTTCTTTAAACACCTATGGGTTCATTTTATGCGAACCTAATTCCCATCGAATTCTATCATTTATTTTTCCTCGAATTACAATTCCAGGCTAGGTCTCCAAATGATCATTATGATCCTACAAATCTCCCAGGTTTATATAACTTCGATAAGCCCTTAAGTCTCCAAGTTAGGGCATTTAACTTCCAAACTTCTAAAAGTTTGGATAAAAGAAGTAATGCCTTAACATTACTTTAAACCTCCCCGAAATAAACCCCAGATGAACCATTTCTAGTCCAGGGTAACGACCGAACTCCATAACTACTCTAGGACTCTAAATTTACTTCTTTAAAGAAGTTTCCTAGGTCCTAATCCTAGAGAATAAGGATGAAAAAAAAATCAAAAGGAAAAAGATCCCAAAACTGCTGGAACCGAAACGATTCGCCCCACGGGCCGAATCGATTCTCCCCAGCGAATCGATTCGCTCTGAAAGCGAATCGGTTCGGACAAAAATTTTGAGTTTCTGCAAATGCCGAATCGATTCGGTCTTAATCCGAATCGATTCGGACAACAAGACCTGGGATTCTGCATCTATGCGAATCGATTCGCCCCTGCGAAAATGCCAAAAATGGCTATGGAGTCTTGAACTCCAAAATTTATCCAACTCCAAAACCAAGCCCAACCGAAATCATTGGCTGCAATTTCTACAGCCTAAATCCATCTATCTACCAACCTTAAATATCATTTATCATCCAAATCCATTTTTAGTGGTTAATACCCAAAAATCCAATCAAAACCCTAACAATTCTAAATCATAACAAATTCATAAATATCAAGACTAATTATTCTACTTAAATCATAAATTTGCAAGTAGATTACTTGCCTCAAGTGTGAGAATCTGATTTGATGAAGATGAAAGCAAGAACAAACTCCAATCTTCAATCTCTCTCTTTCTCCAAAGCTTTCTTCCTCTCTCTCTTTCTCTCTTAGTTAACAATTTGGGGCATAAAAGGAATAGTAAGTCTTAGCAAGACTAAATCGGGCCATATGTCTAAAATGCCCAACTCTAATAACTAATGCGCGATAAAATAATACGCGATATCACTATTTAAGACAAAACCAGTCAAAAGTCCCCAAAATGCCAAAATACAATATGGCACTTATTTTGACTGTCTCACACCTACCGGGACTAACTACACTATCCAAATTATCATTTGGGAATTTTATAACTAATTTTACTTCCGGTTTCATAATAAACCAAAATGTCATTTTAAATCCTTATGACATTATAAATCACCACATGAACATTTTATCCACTCACGGGGTAACCATACAACATTTTAGTAAATATTAGCCTTGTCATAACAAATTAATATTTACTCAACATCTACCATTTTATAGTTAATTTCTACCCAGTGTAAATAAATATAAAATGGGCTGTCAGAAGAGAGGGTTATTACAAAATATTGTGAATTAACTCCTGAGATCCTTGAAATTATTTTTGATTTTCCAATGAACTGAATTTAAGTTAGTCTCTAAGATGAAGAGAAGCTGATTTGAATGGAACTCTAAAATCACCTTAGAAAAATTCTTCTCCAAACAAATCTTTAAACCAGTATAAATAGCTTGAAGAAGAGCATACAAAGGAACATCATGAATAATGAAGTTTGAAGAAGCCCAAATTAGTCTACCATGATCATCTCGAATAACTGTGCCTATAGCATTAATCTTCTGATTTTCTGACGTAGTTGCAACATTAATTTTGACTTGATCTACCCAAGGTTTCATCCAATGAATAACATTCTTCAAACAAGCATAGGGAGAAGATAAAGAAAAAGCAGTCCTAATTTCCTGTTTAATTCCTTGAGTTAGGTCCTTAAAAGGAGTAAGCATAGTAAGCTCAGAGATTAAAGCCACTACTCTGTGAATAACTAGACATGGTCTCATAGGGATATTTTCAAACAGATCCTTATTCCTGCTAATCCACAGTTCCCACATGATTATTATAGGAGTCACTTGAAAAAGCCATTTGGATAATTTAGATTTACCCGCTTGTAACCACCAGTGAATAATAGAACTGCGTAATGAAGAGCAAGAATTTTGAATCCCCATAAGGTGAATAAATAACCTCCATACCTTCTTAGCAACTAGACCAGAGATGAATAAATGATTAATTATTTCATTACCTGAATGACAGCATTGACACCTTGAAACCAACCTAATCCCTACCGATTGAACACGGGAATCCACTGGGACTACATTATTGAGAGCTCTCCAAACAAGCACTCACATTTTTGGAGGGATATAAGGGTGCCATACTGATTTAAATGATAGATAGGATAAAGCTTGAGGTCTGACTTGATCATACGCAGATTTAAAAGAAAACCTTCCATTAGCTGTTAGATTCCATATTAGCTATTCGTTGGAAAAATGCGAATTCGAATCAATTAGCTCCATTCCATCTTGAATCCTTTTAAAAGCCAAAGAGCCATTTTTGCAACTCATGTTAGAGTACTTAGCAGACATAAAAGAGGCCCAAAAACTATTTCCTTTCTTAAAATTCCAGGCTAAATGTAAGTTGGAAGCTTCCATGACTGAATACAAATTTCTAATGTCATGACCTCCCTCTTGTTTAGGCATACATATGGATTCCCAATTTATCTAGTGAAATTTCTTCCCAAAAGATTGATTGACTCCCCAAAAGAAAGAGCTGAAGAGCTTAATAATGGATTGAATGATCAACTTTGGAGGCTTTAAAGCAAAGAGAGAGTACAAAGGGATAAATGAAAGAGTAGATTGGGTAAGGATAATTCTCCCCGTTCCTCCCCCCCCGAAAAGAAACTTTGATTTCCAACTGAGAATTTTTGAAGCTATGGATTGGACAAGAGGTTCAAAATAAATTGATTTCCTTCTTCCTTTAAAAAGAGGGCAGCCAAGGTATTTCAGAGGACCACAGGTATAAGCAAAGCCTATAATCTCAGAAATATTATTTTTAAGGGAAGACAATTTGGGACTCAAGTAAAAACATCTTTTCTCCTTGCTGATGAGTTGTCCAGATTCAACCTCAAAACCTTCCAAACACTTCATAAGAGTTTTGAGACTAAGCGTTGATCCTCTAGAAAAAATAATAACATCATCAGCATAACTAAGGTGGCTTACGAGAGGACAACCTCTAGGGTGAGAAAAAGGTTTTATGATACCTTTAGTCATAAAGTGGTTAAGACCCCTACGAAAGACTTCATCCATTATAATGAAAAGGCTTGGGGAGATGGGATTCCCTTGCCTAAGACCTCTAGAAGGTTGGAAAAATTCCTTAGATTGACCATTAATGATGATAGAGAACCATAGAGAGGAGATACATCTCCAACTTAAATCAATAAAAGTCTCTGAAAAACCAAAGGCTCTTAAAGTTTTAATAATGAAGATGCTCTATCATAGGCTTTAGTCATATCTAATTTGATGATAACATTACCTCCAATATATTTCTTATCAATATAATGGATCATCTCATGAGCCAATAGGATATTTTAAAGAATATTTCTACCTTGGACATATCCTGATTGGTTGGGGGAAATGATTAAAGGAAGGATTGGACTCAATCTGTTAGAAAGGATTTTAGATATCACCTTGTAGCTGAAATTCTACAAGCTTATAGATCTGAAGTCTTTACATTGAGTAGGTCTTTGAGATTTAGGAATAAGACAGATTTGAGTAGAGCTCCATGATTTGGGGATGTCACAACCCAAAAAGAAAGATTCAATAGCTTTGATGAGATCCTCTTTAATTATATCCCAGCAACAAACATAGAAGAATCCATTGGAGCCATCTGATCCAGATTCTGATTCATCTTCTTAATAGCCTCAAAGATCTCCAACTCTTCAGGACTAACTGATAGATTTGAATTTTGCTCTGTTGTGATCAGCTTTGGAATATGTTCCAAGAATCCTTTCTCTTCTAGAGGACCTGCATTAAATAAATTTGGAAAATAAGAGATAAAACAGCTAGCAATAGAAATATGATCTTCATTCTCTCTGCCTTCCTCATCTTTGATTTTGAAAATAGAAAGCCTTCTTCTATTTTGTTGGACTTGAGCATGATAGAACTTTGTATTCCTCTCACCATCTTTTAGCCACTTACTTATAGACTTTTGATGCTAGCAAATTTCTTCTTTCACTAAAGTAGAATTAAGATCAGCTCTAACTTTTGAGTACCTTTCAAGTTGCACCCCACTCTTGTCAATTTCTAAGGCTAACTCTTCTTTCAGAAGCTGGTCTTCTAAGTATTGGATCTCTTTGAATATATCTTTGAAAGCCTCTTTACTCCACTATTTTAACACAACTTTTAATCTCCTCAATTTGCTAGCAAACTGAACCATATGACTACCAGATACTTCCTCTTGCCAAGAGTTCTTAACTACGTGATCAAACTCCTCATTTTCCTTCCACATATTCTGAAATTTAAAACCTCTAATAGGGTAATCAGTATGATTTGGAATAGACACCAGAAGAGGATTATGATCTGAGCAATTTTTATTTAAATGTTTTATAGAATGGTGGGGGTAAGAGCTTAACCATTGATGATTCATCAATCCTCTATCCAACCTCTCAAATGTTAAAGAGCCATTAGTTTCTCTAAGACAAGTAAATCTCGAGCCTTCAAATCCCATATCCTGTAAAGAACTACTAGCAATACACTCATTGAATTCTGCAGCACCACCTATATCAATGCTCCTACCTCCAGCTTTCTCATCACTGTTAGAGACTATATTGAAATCCCCTATAACAATTAAAGGAAACTCATAACACACAATGGAGCTATTGATAATTGAATCCCATAAGCCTCTTCTATCAATCCTGGAACACTTAGCATAAATTAAATTCACTCCTATAACTTTCTTCAACTGTGGGTGATCCACTTTTAGAAGAATATTTTGATTTCCATCCTCCAAAATATCACTAGATATGCCATGACGCGAAAAACACCAGATTTTGTTACTAACATTGAAATAGCAACCTTCAAAATTCAATACTCTTCTCATGTTATCCATTTTAGAATTATCTATCAAAGGTTCCAAAATAGCCAAGAAAGAAAAGTTATTAGACTGACATAGCTTTTTTAATCTTCCTTTAGTGGTCTTGTTCCCTACTCCTCTGGCATTCCACACTAGAGCATTGATCATTAATGAGGTATAGAGGTAACATTTCTAGCAGCTTTAGCAACTGATCTAGTGATCCTCCTTTTTGTAAAGTATTTACTTTTCTGGGTTATCTTTAAGTTCTTCACCACTTTAACCTTTTTAATTTTTGATTGAGGAGTAATTATAGAGCTTTTATGATCCTTTCCCTCAACAGTCCTCTAGAAAGCATCTAATTTTGCAGAAAGCATAGCTACAAATTTGATCAGGTCTTCTAACATGGAGTCTTTGTTATCTTTGGTTTGGTCATTATCTTACTTATAACCCTTTTCTTCAATGTTATTCCCCTTTATCAAAATAACACACTACACCAAAATGGGCAAATTGTCACCTTTTAGCCGGCCAGCCTTGTCAAGGTCATTGACCGTGACAAAAAAACACGCGTTTTATGTCACGGTCATTGACCGTGACAATTAGTTAAATTCTTGTCACGGTCAAAGACCTTGACACGACCGTGACAATATTCGCAGCAAAAACCCTATCCCCCTTCTTTTTTCCCTCCCGCGCCGTTCCCTCCATTTCTCTCTCTCTCTCTCTCTCGACGCTGCTCTCTCTCTCTCTCTCTACTTTCAGGTCCATTTTCTCTCTCTCTCTCTCTTTCATTTATATATATATTTGTGTGTATGTGTATATATATATGTGTGTATGTGTGTGCGTGGAGGGGGGCAGGGGGTGGGGGGTGGGGCGGGGTGGGGCAGGGTGGGGGAGGGGGTGGGGGTGGTGGAGGGGGGCAGGGGGTGGGGCAGGGTGGGGCGGGGTGGGGCAGGGTGGGGGAGGGGGTGGTGGAGGGTGGGGTGGGGTGTGTGTGTGTGTGTGGTGGTGTGTGGTGGGGGAGGGGGTGGGGTGGGGTGGTGTGTGTGTGTGTGTGTGTGTGTGTGGTGGTGTGTGGTGGGGGAGGGGGTGGTGGAGGGGTGGGGCAGGGGGTGGTTAGGGGTGGGGTGTGTGTGTGTGTGTGGTGGGGGAGGGGGTGGGGTGGGGTGGGGTGTGTGTGTGTGTGTGGTGGGGGAGGGGGTGGGGGGTGTGTGTGTGTGTGTGGTGGTGGAGGGGGGCAGGGGTGGGGTGGGGTGGGGTGGTGTGTGTGTGTGTGTGTGGTGGTGTGTGGTGGGGGAGGGGGTGGTGGAGGGGTGGGGTGGGGTGGGAATTAGGGGTGGGAATTTTTGACACGACACGATAACCCGACACGAACTCGACACGAAGTTAGCGGGTTATGGAGAATATATTACATAATTTATATATCTTGATAGGTATTCTATAAAATTCATGGAGAATTGGATGATAAATTATTTATGTGTTGCAAGAATTTGAAATTAATTAAATTAAGTTATTGTAGGCCTATGAGTGCTATGATTGGTTAAGAGAGAAGAAAAAAATTATTTTATATTTTACTTAATGGGTTATGCGGGTCAACCCGAACACGACACGATAATAAATAGGTCGGGTTAGTGTTTGCTCATCTGACACGATTAGTTAAATGAGTCGGGTTAGGGTTGACTAATACTTAACACGAACCCGACATGACACGACCCGAACACGACAGGACGCACACGAATTGCCACCCCTAGTGGGAATTGATATCCAAGACATGTATTTGAATTGATATCTATTTATTTGAATTGATAGAATTGTTTCTAGGATAATAATCCTACTATAAGATAATTGCTCAAAATAAATATTAAATAATAATTACTAAGATATCAATTCAAATAAAGTCTTAATAGCCTAACCAAAAGAAATAAAATAAAATATCAAATAAATTATCATCCACCTCATAGACATTCCCTACCAATCATTTTAAGATAATTTTATCCTTATAAAGATAATAGATTATGTAATTTTAGGACTTAAAATAATATTGATTGGTAATTTTATCCTTATAAATATCAAATAATATTGATTATGGATATAGGACAAAACTTGGTAGTGTTCGAGTGTGTTTTTATCACTAAATTATTATTTCACTAACAAATACTCCTTATATATCCTAGATTAAGAGTCCATATTTAATTTTTGTACTTACTAATAATACACTTAATCAATGGCTAGGATTAACCCTTATTCACTATTATGAAATTTGGTTAATTGATTATTTAAAAAAAAAAGCAAAAGTAGACTAACATATATACACAACACTAAAAGTAGACATCAATTTCATAAATAATTGATATTTTCATTCAAAATATGTGTGTGTGCGTGTGTGTGTGTGTGTTCGTGTGTGTGTGTGCGTGTGGCGGGGGGTGGGGTGGGGTGGGTAGGGGTGGTGTGTGTGTGTGTGTGTGTGTGTGCGTGTGGCGGGGGTGGTATTGACGGAACTTACACATACGTTATAATATAGACGAAACATTTTTTTATCTGTACTAATAACATTTTTTTATCTGTACTAATAACATTTTTTTTTATTTGTACTAATAACATTTTTTTTACCGCAAAAATGTCTCCTTCAGATGTTAGGGCGAAGATGATGCTGTTTATGATGATGTCGTCGTCTGGGTTCGGTGGTAGCGGAGGCGACGAGGGCTCCTCCGCCCCTAGGCTCCCCAAATATGGAAAATTTGGGATTACCGTTGAAAACAAGTCGGAGCTTTTAGCGAGATCCCTCGAGCTGCTAAAGACGGTCATCGGCCCGGGGTTTATGAGTTGGAAGGAGGTGCCGTATGAGCTCAAGTTAGCTGTTTGGGCGGCACTACATGTAATATTTATATGAATATTTCAATTTCAATTTCAATTTATATTTATATTTATATTTATATTTATATTTATATTTATATTTATATTTATATTTATATTTATATTTATATTTATATTTATATTTATTCGCAACTAACATTGTATTTGTTGGACAGGAACAATTCAACTTGGATCCAAAGCTACGCGATTCCGTCTTCGAGCAGTTGAGGGAGCAACACAAGACGTGGAAAAAAAATATGCAGACACGGTACTTTGGAAAAACACGAGAGACCATTTTACAATGGCGCGGATCCGTCCCGCCCAAGGAGCCGATCTCATTGGCACAATGGCAAAAGTTCATTGACAATGAGATCGAGGATCGACAATTGGCATCTCGCCAATCGGGGAGGGAAAATCGGGCTAAAAAGACGGACGTGCACTACTCCGGCCGGACCTCTTACGCTGAGGTGGAGCATAGGATGAAGGTAATATTTAATTTATCTATAACTACAGAAATATATTATTGAATATTATTTTACTTTGCGGGGCCGATACTAATTTTACTTTACTTTATTTTATTTCAGGGGGTAGAGAGTGGGCCAGGGGGTAAGCCACATAGGCTCGATACTTATGTGGCTCTTCGGACGAAGAAGGGGAAGGACAAGGAGGTGTCCCCGAGCGTCGCGGCCACGATTGTAAGTAATCCGACAGTTTAATTATTGTTAATTACGTTATAATTTTTTAGTTTACTTATCATGTGCTTTTTGTCCTTTCAGGCAAAGCTTAAGGAAGTGCATGAGTCGCAGTCTGATGCCGACAAGGCATCTTTGTCCACAGACGCACTCAGCCAAGTGCTTGGCTCTGATCGCAAGGGGAGGACAAGGGGAGTGAGCCCGCGGGTGGCCAAATCTAGGATCATCGGATTGGAGACGAGCGACACCGGGTTGGCTCGAACGGTGAATTCACACGACGCGAAGCTGTCCCGTTTGGAGGCGACGGTCCAAGATATGTACTCATTCATAAAGCGTACGTTGGGTGGAGACCATAAAGAGAAAGGTAAAGGGAAAGGGAAGGAGAAGGAGAAGACAGTGGAGGAGGAGGTGCGGGAGGACGAGGAGGTGCGGGAGGACGAGGCGCAGGATGACGAGGATGTGGACCTCGCTGCTTCATCACCGACACCACGGTACTTCGACGATCCACTTCCCTATTTGACGCCCTCCAACAGACCATTATCGACGATTGGTTGGCCGAGCGTGTTCATATTGGACATATTTGATGGCCAGCGGATAGGGCGGGGGTTGAGGGACCCGGATATCATCGAGGGTGGAATAGTCCATGGACGTGTGCTTCAAGGGATGGAGTCCAGGGTGCTCGTCACGCATGTCATACCCGGGAAGGAGAACTCCCTACTGTGGTTGCGCGAACAATACGGCACGACATATATTAGTGGGTGCATCAATTCGTATGTCGTGTGGCCTACTCACCTCCTCAGTTTTATCCAAGACATGTAGCAACATTATTTTTAAGTTTGTCCATTTTAATTATATTTGGATTATCTCGTCATGTATATTATTTTTACTTGGAAAATTTGGATTATACTGTCATGAATATATATTTGCATTATCTTTAGTTTGTGTTGGATATATGATGTTTGGAACAGGTACAACGTTGTTATAACAGGTACAAATATACTGCTGGGCAGTGGCGGTGGCCATACTGCCCAGCAGATTTTTTTTAAATTCTGCCCAGAAATGTCACGGTCATTGACCGTGACAAGTCCGTGACAAGATTTGTCAAGGACTTGTCACGGTCAATGACCTTGACACGACCGTGACACAAAACGCGAGTTTTGTGTCAAGGTCAATGACCGTGACACGATCGTGACAAAAAAATTTGTCTCGCCTCGAAATGTCACGGTCATTGACCTTGACAAGGTGAATTTGTCAAGGTCAATGACCTTGACAAATGGGCAGATTTGGTGTACTGACATATTTAGAATCTGAGTGATAAAATTTTTCCATCTGCTCTTTGTTTCTGTTCCTCAAATTCACCATTTCTTCAATATTGAGCTCTTCATCTTCTGATTCTGCTAATAATCACTTCTGTGTTGGCTATCATATCTGTATGTATGTCAGTAATATTCACCTGTAAACTGCCTGTAGGTAACTCTTGTTTTTTTAAGGCTTGTATCTTTACTAGTCAGCTTCTCAATATTAACCACCTCCAGCATATTACTTGTTGAAGCTTCTTGAATATTCAAAACCACCTTCCTTGATTCTTGGGCTGTCTTTACAGGATTCTTGATTCAAAATACTTTGCTTTTATTAGCAACAGTTGGATTCTTGATAATGGTAACATGATCTACCACTTCTTTCCCTTTTGAATTTGTAATAGCAGCCTTCAACAGACAGTTCATTTCTTGATGACCAACCTTATACTTTTCTAATCTTTTACTTTCTAAATTGATTAATTGGAATAACTCAATTTGGGGCATTTTGTATCTCTACTAAAATTTTGAAATAATATATGCGATTGAATTTGTATTGCTGCCGTATATGGCTGAATCTGTCTTCATATTAGGGAGTGTTTTTTCTATTTCAGATTGTAAGTGGAGATTATCCTCACACATGGAGCACACGGTGTGGCTATAAGCATTTGACAGACATTGATTTTGGTATATTCTCTACAAATATTGATTTTATGTTTTTTTAATTTTGTAAATGTGAAATCAATTTCCTGATCTAACTTGGTATTACGTACCAGTGATTACACGCACCATTGCCCCTGCTTATTAATCTTTAAAATAGTTATTTTTTAACACATGCACCGAAGTAGATGTTTTGTAAATCTATGGTTAAAGACCAAGTATTTTCTGATACTAAAGTTTGAAGACTAAGTATTTGTTTAGTGACCTAAAAGTAGACCTTGAGGTGAATAGCACATGCAGTGTAGAACTACGATTATATATTCTTTGTGTTCTTATTCCTGTTTCTGTTAGAGTGCTAGACACATGGCTTGAAACTCTATTTTGCATATTTATATGTTTATTTTTTTTTGTTTCTCAATTAATTCTATATATAGATCTATATTATTGTACAAGTTATAAAATACCTTGCCATAATTTGGATACAAAGACTTTGTGCTCAGTATTCTATATGATTTTTTTATCGCCGTTATAATATGAGTTTGTTAATGCCACGTCTTATAATATGACTTGTAGATTGTTTAGATAATTTTCTTAATTAGGATTGATTTCTTAATAGAGTCAACTTACTATATTAGACCTATGGTGGGATGCGTTGACCCTATTCGTCATGGTCAGTTTTTAAGATTAAACTAGAAGTATTTACATGTGTGCTAATGTCACGAGAAATATTATTTGATGGTTTTGTTGTTATTTTATGCAACACGGTTAGTGTCATGTGGCAGTAGAAACACGGTGTTATAAATTGACATGTGGCGGCAGCAACACGGTTAGTGACAAGTATGTGGAAGCAGCAACACGATGTTCTGTGATAATTCTATACGTATTGCCTTCAATATTAAATTAACTTTTTTGTGTCTAATTGTGTGTGGGATGTCCTGGTTGCTAAACTATGGTATATCTCTATCTTGGGTTCTAACCTATTATTGTGTGCTGATTTTATATTCGTTATATATTGTTTTTTAACAAGTTATACTTATTTTAGAGGATTTGTGCTACATGAGTACTACTGTTTAAATGTAAGAAACCATCGGGAATTGGTTAGATTGATTATTAAAAAATATATATTACATAGTATATATTATATGCAAGATATAATTTAATTCGATTGATTCGTCATTTGTGAAAAAAATATTGTATTTGAAGTTAAAACACTTAAATGGATGGTTTATGCGTTTTATGTTACTTTTGTAAATGAAATAGGTTTGTGCAAGTTTGTGTATGAAGCAAAATAAGTTTAGATTCCTAATTAATTGTTGTCTCACTTGTTTGTGTTTATTTCGAATCAATGGTTGGCTTTCCTCACGGGACAAAATCTCCTAAGCACTTATTGTTGAATACAATTTCTTTATATCTATTGAGGAATTTGGAAGCTTAGTTATGCTATGAGAATTGAATCTTAACTCTTAACGGAATTTTTTTATTTTTACTGTAATATTTTTTTACATGTAAGTTTTCTAATTTTTCTATTTGGAATTTTATTGACTTATAAATTACAAGAAACATTGGCCCAAAATGAAATTTTAACACCTCTGAAAGTGAAAGTATAAAATGTCCATGAGTTTGTTTTCTAAAATGCTAGCAGATGTGTTGTACACTTGGATGCGAATTAAACCGTGGTGTGTAGGCATGTTGAACAGGTATGTGGTGTGATACGGATACATAAAAAGCACCCTACTATAGGATGGAAATGATTTGCATACTTATTATATTGTGTCGAAGTGTAATGATCGAAAAATCTATTCTTAGTTGCTTTAATCCTGTGGAACACACAAATACAAAAAAAAAACATTATGTCTATGCCGTGGTTTGGAAACAATACAAGTTGGTTCTCTCCTTCTAATTACTAGATACATTTATGTACGCGGTGTTTTATCTCTCCACTTTTGCCTTTATTATATTGACGATTGTATACACTATGCAGGTACGTTGTCCCAAGTATTGATATTCACGGTTAAATAATTCAATGAGAATATTTTGGAGGTTTGTTAAATGGAATCCGTTATGCTGATCCAGATGGAGTTATGGAGTTATACTGACCCTATGGAATTTGTTTGATAAATTGGATCTCTTTGAATATTGTTGTTAATTGCTTTTTTTTTAAACAGGGTGGATAGTCCAATATACAAAGGACACCCTGTCTAAAAATTTTCAATCGTTTAAAATTATTTGTGATGTATAAAAAATTGTTTCAACTTAATTATACAAAACTTAATTGCATCTATTTTATTAAAGGCACGATTGAAACATCGCATAAGTTTTTTGATATTATTTTTCATGTTTTTTGATATTGTAGTTGCAGGACCATCCATTAGTGGTCACTATTACTGAACCGAATAGGGGAATAGAGAAATGAATGTGTAAAACATTCATGGTTCAAGGCACTAACCCAAAGTCGTTTTGGAAAACTAATCTTATTATTGTTGAAAGAGTTTGTACAAATGGAAATGATTTTAGTTATTTAATTTTTTTTATAATCCTTAACCTCGACATGAACGAGTCCTTTGGACTCCCCCATGCGAGCTAAACAGGGGGGAGAGTGGTGCCAAAGTCACACTAACACGCATTTGCTTCAAAGTATGGCTGCTATTCGCTGGAGGGGTTAAACATTTAGAACTTTCTGATTTTTGTTGTTGTTTGACAATTTCTTTAAAATTTAAGTTGACATTGAGTGGGATTTACGCTTGTAATGTGTGTAGGCAAGTATATGACTGTGATAATTTTTGTTCAAGTAATTTTTATTAGGGAAAAGTTTAGTATTATATTTTTCTTTGGGTTTTCGTTTTTGTTTAAATTTGCTCCCAATTTTTTATGGTGCCTATTATAGGAGCATGACACGGCTATGCAACACATCACATCGTAGAAATAACTATGTTGGGAATAAAATTATCTTTGCTAGAGAGTGTGTGTGTGTGTGCCTCTCTCTCTCTCTCTCTCTCTCTCTCTCTCTCTCTCTCTCTATAGATAGATAGATAGATATAGAGAGAGAGAGAGAGAGAGAGAGAGAGATTCATTTGATTATAAATAGATCCATCTAGATATGCACATGAACCATGCCAAACTTATCTAAGCTCGATTATTAAATGAGCTTGCGATTATGTTCGACCTCGGTTCATTTACTTAAAGAACGGGCTGAGCTTGAAGAAGTCGACTTTAAGGAGTCTATTCGAGCTCGTTTATGCCTTAAAAGATGTGCTCAAGCCAAGCTCAATGATCGAATTCTTCTAAACAAGTCAAATTTGTGATCGAGCTAGGTTAGTTTAACAAATGAGTCGAGCTCAAGCTTTGAACGAGTCGAGTTTTTCACTATTCACGAACACTTAGTTTGTTTGCAACCTTATATCCATTTATTCAAATATATATGGTACATAACTTTCTGTTTGTTTGCTTATGTCATCGCGAGTTTTACAGACTTGTTTTGATCAAGTCTTTTTGAATTTATTTGGGTTTCTATTGTTGAGTATTTGTATTTTGGCAAAAATTTGATGATGGTGGAGGTTGTGCTAATTTGGTGGTGGAAATTGGTTTAATTTTACATATTAAACTAATGTGTTAGATCTATGAATGAATTAAGAACAGGGTAAATGGCATTATAAAAAAAAACTGTTATGTGCAAGTCACATGATTAAATTTTGTTAAAATTTTGATGGAACCTCAATATTGGTTGTCAAGGAAAAGGTACATAAGTAAATTCCTCGCTAGAGGAACTTGTAGGAAAATGTACAATATTTTTATAAGGGATGCTTAATTGTTGATCATTTTGAAAACGGTGTTTTTTCCTTTCTTTTATTTGGGTAAAAACATATCTTAAAAGGATAGTTTTGATAGTAGCCCATGTTATTAACTTCATTCCTTTTTAGTTTTTTATTTGATGATGCTCAATTATTTTTTATGCTCACAAATTTTGCTCTCCCTTCCTTGCATTACGCACTAAGATCTGTTGGCTTTTGAAGAAACTTTGGCGAAGACGAGTAGTCAAGGAACAAAAACAACATTTGAGGATCTTGTTATTATAGTATATGGGAAATAAGTTAAACACACTGCTACATAGAAAATGTCAATGTCATCACCAATGTTTCACGTAAGAACTCTCTATTCTCCTTATTTTTTTGGGTGCGTGTTGTGTATGCATGTTCTTTTCTTATTTATTTATTATTTGTGAGAAGTTATGTAGCGAGCTTGAATATGCAACTATACAAATCATCATTTGGTGATTATATAGTTACTTTAGCCACACTTGGGCTACATTATTTCATTGTACTATAAATTTCTAATTAAAGGGATATATAATGTTCATCCCCTAAGATCTAACTAAGTGTGTTTTACATTTAGACCACTTTATTTTTTATGTTCCAAAAAGTCCCTAGCCTATTTTTTTTTTAACAATTTCCTTTTCAAGAGAATGATTTTAGGGTTTTGTTTACTAATGACTTTAGGGTTTTGTTTATTAATTTCTTTTTCTTTTTCTTTTTGTTTATTTATTTATTTTTCATTCCCGTTTTTGGGTTTAGGTGTGAGGGATTTTTTTGGATTTAAGTTTTAAGATAAGAAGATAAAGTGTGTTAGGACATAAATTTCCAATTGAGTACCTGTATTGTTTTGACTTAATTCTGTGAACAAAACTTGTTTGTAATATGTCATAGGGAGATTTTTATTTTGTCACGATCCCACTCGGCTATGACGTATTGAAGAAAATTGAAGACGTTGTGGCAAAGATTCAAAGATTTTATCATGCCGAAGTTTAATTGGTGCAAGTTTACTCGTCTTCAAAGTTAATTTCATTCCGAGATCACTCAAGTATGAATGCCTATAATTAATAGTGCTTGGAATTTTTTTTATAATTGATAATGCTGTATTTTTATAAAGAAAAATATTTTAAAATGTTTTTAAAAGTGTTTTAAAGGTTTACACTACGTTTTATTCTGATATAATCGAAATAGAGATTGACTTATTTGGATCTCCTTTAAAAGAGACGTGTTGAAGAAAAATTCAAACTTCCACGTCAGCTCGTTCAAACGACTTAGGGATCTCGCTCGAACGAGATGCCTATGTCGCGCGGACAACATGGCATTGTCGTTCGAATGACACGTTTTTTGAGGCAGCGCTTATTTGTTATTTAAAGCATGTTTCGATCAGAGTTTCATAAGTGTGCATCTGGAAAAAACAGAATACATTCCAGTACGTGTTTGCACATGTTTTCTAAGGTTTAAAAAGCATAAACACATCCTTAGAGTTTGCAAAGATTTGAGATATCATTCTTATATGTTTACGTGATCTTGTGGCACCAAAGTTTTTTGTTCTACACATTGAACATAAGGGTTTTGCGGTGAAGAAAAGAGAAGGACTTCTTGTTCAACATCGTAGACGAATCAAAGCCAATCGGTGGACACCGAGACATACGTGGATGCATGTGTTGTGGACAGGTAACGTGGAAGACTAAATTTCTGCATGGGCACTATTGAAGAACGGTAGAAGATCAGAAGGAGCATCAAGACCCATGGGGATCGAGTCATTGTGTAAGGATAATCTATCTTTGTAAAACAATTGTTCATAGTGATTGTCTGCCTTGGGCCGTCCGAGGTTGTTTTCCCGTTTTGGATTTTTTCCTCGTACATCCGGCGTTATGAGTATTCTTTACTTTATTCTACTTGCTTTAATCACTAGATGCATGTTTAGTATTAATCAAGATAAAATTGATTTAAAGTAAAAATTTGATTTTCACAACTTGGTTTGGTGCATATTAAAAGTTGGATAATTTTCGGTGATAAATTGGTTTTGTTTAAAACACACATTTTGGGCACTTTCAAATTGGTATCAGAGCTAGAAAAACTTTTTTATTTATTTTGTGATCCCGTGTGTTTTCAAAGATGAATTCCCGATATAATGAATTTTCTCGAACTCTTGTTTGTTATGGCACTAATTACACTTATTAAAAGATGAGAATGAGATGTGCATTAAAATCTATTGATGAGAGTGTGTGGCTAGAAGTTGAGAAAGGTTGGACACCCCCTGTCACTATTGTAGGTGAGGTCACTAGTTTAAATCCTGTTGAGTCATGGACCGGAACTGAACAAAGACTTGCACAATATAATTCTAAGGGTCTGCACGTTATTGCTTCACATGTCAAACAGGAAAAATATAATAGAATTATGACTTGTGAAACATCAAAAGAGGCTTGGTATATTTTGGCACTCACTCACGAGGGCACTAACATGGTTAGGGCATCAAAACTTCAAAATCTAAGTACACATTGTGGGACCATTAGGATGTTAGAGAGTGAGACTTTTGATGAGTTTTATGCTAGGTTGTCCAATATTGTCAACTCGTCGTTTAACCTAGGTGAGAAAATTCCTGACAACCGTGTCATTAAGAAAATCCTTAGGTCATTACCTAGTAGGTTTGATATGAAAGTGACCATTTTAAACTCCTTGGGTAGGTTAGAGTCGACGAAACTAGAAGAGATTGTAGGTGACGTACAAACCTATGAAATCGACATGATTACCTCCAAGCAAGTGCCTAAGAAAGAAAAGGGTATTGCTTTGAAAATTCGGAAAGAGGAAATCGACACTTATCCGATTTCGATTCCGATTTTGAGGATGTTGCTTTGTTGCTAAGAAATTTTAAAAAATTATTAAGTTTCAAAAGCAGTCGAAAGATGCCAAGAAATTTGAAAAATTCAAGAACAACAAAGTATATCCCACCTCTAAGGATAAGTTTGAGAAGGGTAAAAGAGATGAGTCGGATAAGTGTTTTAAGTGTGAGGGGTCGGTCACAAAGTTAAGGAGTGTCCCACTAGACTTAAGAAAGAGGGCAAGCAACCCATTGTCTATAATGCCACCTTAAGTGATAGTGATCCGGAAGAGGGAGAGAGTTCCCCCATAGATCGTAACTTTGTTGCATTTATGGCATGTCATGTGAGCGACGACGATTCTCATGTGCATGACAATTTCGAGGAGGTTTTGAGTGTATCCCATGTTAGTGAGGGTAAAGAGAGTGACGAGGAGGAGGTAGATGTGAAAGAGTTGCAAAATGTGTTTAATGAGTTGTATGACGAAACGGTGAAGGTGAAAAAGGCTAACTCAAAATTTCAAGCTAAGTTGAATGAGCATGCCATAGAAAATAATGATAGTTTTATTGAGGATCTTAGGGAACTAGAGAAGAAGTTTAGGGAGAAACTAGAGTTTGTGGAGAAAGAGAAAGATAATCTCTCTGGTTTGATGGAGTCCTTAAAAAAGGAGATTTTAGAGTTTGAGGAGTCTAGGCGTTTGCTCGAGTCTAGGATTCATGAGTTGGAGGAGAGATTGAGAGACTCGTCTAGAGTCAAGTTTGATTTGTAGGCTAGGTCGGAGAAGTTAGACAAGATCCTTGGCACCGTCCAAATAAAGGGATATAGGGGTGGTATAGGTTTTAATGAGAGAGTTGTTCCCATTCCCCCTGCACGTGTGAGAAACACTAGGAAGGTTAGAAAAGGTCCACACATAGGTAATCATTCCCACCACCGCTACACTTGCACGTTTTGTGGTAGGAAAAGTCACATTAGGCGTTATTGTTACAACCTTAGACAAGCTCGTAGGAAGTTTAGGAATAAAGTTTCCCCGGTTCCCCAAACCCCCATGCGTCGTTTTATACCTACTTTGGTTAGGAAATCGGATTTAGTGTCTCTAGGAATTAAGCTTCATGATTCTCATTTGGGTGAACTTGATTCTTTCCATGTTAAATCTAAAGGATGATAAGGTTTCCATGTTTTTCATATGCTAGGTTGCTTCATGCTATATTCATTGATAGTATTATGACATGTGTATCATTTTTTATTATAGTTTTCATTTGTTTGAGTCCTATTGAAAAAGACAAAAATATTTTGTTTTTTAGAAATTCTTTTGAAAAACCAAAAAGATTTTTCTTTTATTTGAGTCAAAATATGAACATCCAAAAAGATTTTCGATTTTTGTTTTTGAGTTTACATGTTTGATGTGGCATATTGGTGTGCTTGGACCCCCCCCCCCCATCATTTCATTATCCATGTGGCTACGAAATTAGGTCATTATTATCGATGCTTAGAATGATCTAAACCATTGTTTATATAGGGTTGTTTCGAAGTTGATATGCATTGTGATTCGACTTTGTATATATGCCAATATTCCACACATGCACATGTTTATATGGATGTTTGACTTCTCTTGCATATTTGAATTTGGTGAGGCGTTCTTATCTCAATCTTGTCATCTATGCGTAAGTAGACTTAAGGAGAAGTGTGCATGTAATAACCATTTACCATGAGGATTTAAATTGGTAAAAATAATGAGTGATTAACGGGAAAGGGCTGCGAGAGTTCAAAATAACTCGTCGTGAAAGCCACCGTTTAAAAGAGCCCAAAAGAAAATGCAATTTGTTAAGAAAAGGGCCAAATTAGTTTAGTTCATTCCAAAGAAAATATGATATTAGTGAGGGAGTTTGGATGGATTAAAAAATTTAAACGGGTTTGCACATCTAATGCTAATGTTGAAACATTTCAATTTGATGCTATTGTTTGTAAAATCGTCAAAATTCTGGATTTGTGTGCATGTTATATGTTTAGTTCATTAAGCTCACACTTTTATTGTCATAAGGCTATGATAAAGTTTGATGATTTATCGCTATCAATTAGAGCTTCTTGTTCATTTCGATATGTTGGAATTGTGACTCATTTGTTTTTAGTTTCACACCTATATGTTCAATATCCATGTTTAAGCACATTGGTACTATGTTTACATGTAACTCGCATTTTTAGTTTTTATAAGTGTTTGCGTTTTATGTCAAAAGCCTATTGTTTTAACACTATTTTGTTTCTGTAAGGCCCTTCTTGGAATTTTTTTGTGGAATTTTTTTCACTGGGCAATATTATATAATATTTCTAGGAATCTGGGAAATTCTGACAGGTCGCGAGAAGTCGTTCAAGTGATATATCCATCTCAGGCGAACGACAGTTGTACTTCATTCGAGCGATATCCCCCACTCGTTTGAGCGATGGCCCTGGCTCGTTCGAACGACAGACTGATTTGTTGGCTTCTGATTGGTTTGCAGTCCTCTGGTTTAAATTGGAATATTTTTGGTACTGTTGGAAGTATTTTTGGACTAACGGGTTTATATGCAAGTTTTAATTGGTTCAAAATTGGATTGTTTCATACGAGTCCATTTATCACACCTGATTAGATTGCTACATTCTTTGTGTGATTCCTTGGTTTACTAGCTACTGATTTGTCATTACTTGATCATATTTAGCTGGTTATTTTCATGATTATCTAGCGATTTCACATTTATTCAAATTGGTTTATATTCTCATGCTAAATACTTCGATTGGTTTATCTTTTCACTGAATTGTCTATCTAAGACAAAAAGGGGGAGAGATATATGTGATGTAGGGGGAGATTTATTGAGCGTTTCTATTGATATCTGGATTTACAAATTGTTTGATTATATTTCTTTCAAATTGGTATCAAATAATTGCTCACATGTTTCAAATGATTTATTCTTATTAGAAATATAAATTGGTATCATTTGTTCCTCCATACTTCACTGGGTATTTGTTTTTCTATTTCATGTGTGTAGGTATGCTTCAGCGATTTGAGATTTCAAGTCTACATCACATTCAGACAGTTCATGCTTGCCGGTGCTACATACACTAGTCCGTGTCCTGTAATTTTTGACTTTGGGTTTATGGGATAGGATTTAGGCATCATACGGCTTGACGGCCCGGCTTAGGCATTTCACTGGTTTAGTTTTGTCCCAGAATAGTCAAAGGGCGAGATTTGTAAGGACATAAATTTCCAATTGAGTCCCTCTATTGTTTTGACTTAATTTCGTGAACAAAACTTGTTTGTAATATGTCACAAGGAGATTTTTATTTTGTCACGATCCCACTTAGTCTATGACGTATTGCAGAAAATTGAAGACATTGCGGAAAAGCTTCAAAGATTTTATCATGCCGAAGTTTAATTAGTGCATGTTTACTCGTCTTCAAAGTTAATTTCATTATGAGATCACTCAGGTATGAATGCGTATAATTAATGGTGCTCGAAATTATTTTTATAAAAGATAAGGATGTATTTTTATAAAGAAAAATATTTTAAAATGTTTTTAAAAGTGTTTTAAAGGTTTACACTACGTTTTATTATGATATACTCGAAATAGAGTTTGACTTATTTGGATCTCCTTTAAAAGAGACATTTTGAACAAAAAGTCAAAAAGTCAAACCGCCACGTGAGATCGTTCAAACGACTTAGGGATCGCACTCGAACGAGATGCCTATGTCATGCAAACAACGTGGTATTATAGTTCAAACGACATGTTTTTCGAGGCAACACTTATTTGTTATTTAGAGTGTGTTTCTATCAGTGTTTCGTAAGTGTGCATTTGGAAAAAATAGAATACATTTTAGTACGTGTTTGCATATATTTTCTAAGGTTTAAAAAGAATAAACACATCCTTAGAGTTTGCAAAGATTTGAGATATCATTCTTATATGTTTACGTCATCTTGCGGAACCAAAGTTGTTTATTCTACACATTGAACATAAGGGTTTTGCGGTGAAGAAAAGAGAAGGAATTCTTGTTCAACATCGTAGACAAATTAGAGCCAATCGGTGGACACCGAGACATACGTGGACGCATGTGTTATGGACATGTATCGTGGAAGATGGGATTTCTGTGTGGGCACTATTGAAGAACGGTAGAAGATCAGAAGGAGTGTCTAGACCTGTGGGGATCGAGTCATTGTGTAAGGCTAATCTGTCTTTGTAAAACCATTGTTCATAGTGATTGTCTGGCTTGGGCCGTCCGAGGTTGTTTTCCCGTTTTGAGTTTTTTCCTCGTACATCCGGCGTTGTGAGTATTCTTTACTTTATTTTACTTGCTTTAATCACTAGATGAATGTTTAGGATTAATCAAGATAAAATTGGTTTAAAGTAAGAATTGGATTTTCACAACTTGGTTTGGTGCATATTAAAAGTTGGATAATTTTCGATGATAAATTGGTTTAGTTTAAAACACACATTTTGGGCACTTTCAAAGTGTTTGTGAGTGTTTTATTTAATGAGGGGCTTTTTGAAAATAAAAAAAAACGTTGACTAAATGTTAATTAGAAAATGTGGAGTGACTATTTGCTAAATGGTTCTTTATTAAATCATATGTTTTTTTAATGTAAAAATCATTTTGCAATTTGATGTATTATTCATAATTCACTGAAAATATTCTATCTCAAATTATGCATTTGTCTAAATGTTCTTGACACTCGAAATATTTTTGTGAGCCCCCTCTTAATTGTTTATTTATACCATTATAAAGGTCTATTTTTCAACGAGACATCGCAATTTGCTCTCAGCTCCAAAATCCAGAACTGATGAAGGAGAACCTATTGGATTGGCTACAATAATGTAAGAACCCTTATTAATTTGGATGGATATTTGTACAGATATGAGATTTAACTTCATACAAGAGTAATATTTCGCGCGAGTCCCCCTTTATTGTGGGAGATTTATAGAACTTATGAAACAAGTTTACCCTATAGGCTTCCTCAAAATGAATGCTTGATAGAGTGCATAATTTTACATCATAGATTAATATTTGATTTATGAAAATCAAGTTTGCAAGTTATCGGATCATTGTTTTTTATATTAGTTATTCAATTTTCTTATATTTCTTGAGAACAAGTCATTATAGGACATGCACAAATGATGTATTCATTTGAATTTGAATTTTTAGATTTTTGATATTTTATTGCATGATTATTAGTAGGTTATTGAATTTACTATGTTTCTTAGGAGTTTTCTAATTTGACCTGATTAGAATAAGGATTGATCCAACTTTGAAACATGAAATGGTGGGAAATTATGTAAATTGTATCTAATTGTATTGGGTACTTTCCAATTTCTCAACAATATCGTAATCCCAGTTTTATTCAGAGGATTGTTTGACATATGTTGGGTGTCAACTAAACATCGGTATAAATCAAGAGAAGTTTATGCCATTCAAAAAATATTATTTTTATACTTTTTGTAATGATACTTAAATAAATCAATTTTTGGATTTGTCATACTTGTTACCAATAATAGGCACGTAAAATATCACATTAATCAGATATTGATGAGGATTTGATTCATGTAATCACATTTTTATGAATGTCATTAACTATATATTAGTGTACATGTATAATCATGATGCACCTGTTGGTCATTAATTAATTTGAATTTTTTACAGGGCCATTTACATTCAATGTCAAATGATTACAAAATCAACGATTTATTTTATTGGAATGAGAGTATAACAAATGCTTTGTCTTGGGACAGATGGTGAATTAACCGGAAAAAGATTAATGGTTGGCCCTCCTCAACATTAATTGGGTTTATGTGAAATGGAGACATAAGATCTAACTGGTGGTATCGAATCAATTGGAAACAATTTTGACTCTTGTTCATGTCATTTGTGGTGGAATTATGTTGGAATTAGAATATAGATGCCTTGATCCAGAACGATTTGAATGAGAACATAAAAGATTAAAAAAATTATTTCTTATTATACGTGTTGATATTTATGACATTTTCTAGTCATCGTTATTGTGTGACATTTATTGATGATTATACTTGGTGTACGTAGGTGTATCGCCTTATAAGGAAATTTGAAGTTCTCCCCTTGTTTGTTCAATTTCGTCAAATGAATACAATTGAATTTAAGATAGTGGTTCGTAATATCTGATTTGATAACAAACATGAGTATGTTTGTTTCTAATGAGTTTTGATTTCAACTTAATCAAAAAGTGATCTTGCATCAACTCGCTTGCCCATATGCCATCAAATAAAATGGGGGTGGCACAATGCAAAATCCTAACCTAATGGGTATAGTTTAATGTTTGTTGAGTGTTATGAAGGTGACCAAATCCTATTGACATATTATTGGCCTTATCGTCGCCTTTATTAAAAATTGTACCACAAGTCAGGTTTTGGGTAGGAAGTCACCTTTCAATGTCTTCAACCGATATCGATTTATTCCACATTCTTTCTCGTGTGTTTGGTGTACTTGGTTTATTCATGATTGTGGTCCATCTCACAAGAAACTTGAATATAAAGAGTGAATTTTTATGGGTTGATACTCGATGTCTAAGGGGTATAATATGATATTAAAACACATGTATCACTTTCTTGTTGTTACTTTTCACAAGGATCTCCCTTTCTACTAGGGGTGAGTACTTTGCAAGCTCCTACATCCCAATATCTAAAGGATTTGCCCGTCTCACCATCTCTTGAGGGTGAGGCTTCATCACGCCTGACATATACTTTTATTTGATGAGGCTCCCCGCCTCACTATCTGACCCCACCTTTCAGGTTTACTCTTGTGTTACTCGGATGCCTCTACCACCTTTCTTCGAACTTGCATACTCCCACTTTACAACCACTACTTCCGATTTTTATTCCCCTTATCATTCTCGTATGCGAGGCCCCTCCACGCTAGTTTTTTTGTTGTTGTTACAATCATCATATTTCCCAATACCTTTCCTTTGATACTATTTTAGCTCCATGTCATGTTTTTCTAGGCCAGCTTCACGCTCTCTCCGAAGTTTTCTAGAATTCCAAATAGGTGCATGCAATGAAAGTGGAAATGGATGCTTTGAACCATAACGGTACGTCGGAAATTATTACTGTACCTTCCCAAGAAAATACCGTTAGATGTAAAAAGGTCTTCAATACGAAGTATATAGTCAATGTCTTTATTGATCACCATGATATTGGTGATTAAGTGATTTATACAAGTTTCTAGGAAGGCTTTTGGTGCTACATTTTCTGTTTTGGATAAGCTTAGTTTTGTATAATTATTAAATTCTCTTATTGATTCTTATTCTTGGCCTCAACATTAGTTGGATGTCAATAATGCATTTCTACATGGGGATTTTTCCTAGACCATCTATATGGACTCTCTAATGGATTTTTTTATATGAGGGGGATCGAGAAATTGCGTCATCTCTGAAAGTCTCTTTATGGACTTAATCAATCACCTTGGGTATTGTTCAACAAATTCAGTGGGATGGTTATCCATGGGGTTCACTCCGTGCCATTCTGATCATACATGTCTTATTCATCATCAACCCAATGGTAAATGTATTATTTTTTCTTTTTATTGATGATATTATTAATATAGAGGATGCTGTTGATGTGATTATATGAGTGAAGAGGGCTATTAGGAAGGTGTTCGATGTGAAAACTTAGGTTTACCCCATTATTTTATTAGGATCGAGGTGTTTAGATCATGACGTGGGATATCTTTATTCCAATGGAAGTTCATCTTGGATCTTCTTCAGGATACTAGGATGTTAGGTTGTTGTTCGACTTCTACACATATGGACCCTAACTTAAAGCTCTCGATAATCATGGGTTATATGATTCATGATCCTTTAGTTTATCGTAGATCGGTTGATCACCTTATTATCTTGTCCAACACGATGGTATATTTGACATTTTCTAACAGTATGATTAGGCAGTTTATACATGCTCCACACACCAAACAATTCGAAGCTATCAACTACATTTTAAGATACCTCAAGTCATGTCTAGGATTTGGAATGTTTTATGCCTTCGGAAGTCAGACATCCCTACAATGTTTTATTAATGAAAGACTATGTAGGGTATAAGGAAGATGACCAACTTCATCTATTTCATAAGGTTTTCACCGTATCTCACGGAAAAGAAAAAAGCGTGTGGTAGTTTCATGCTTTTCAGCCAAGGTTTAGTACCATGAGATGGTTGGGGGATACGTGAGATTTTATAACATTAATCAATTTAAGGGAGTTGAATTTTACGAGAAAAAATCATCAGAGTTATTTTTCAGTAATAAGTTTGCTATTATGCTTGCATATGATTCCATGTTTCATGAGATGACAAAGCATGTGGAGGTTGTATAAACCTCAAATTTTGACAACACAACCTCTTTAAGTGGCACAAGTGACAAACATGCACAACATCTTGAGCGAAGCTCCAAAAAAGCTGTGGAGACTGGTGCAAAAGCTTGCCTTTTGCTGTCATCTGCATATATTTTCTAGGAACTCATGCAACACTAAAGATCCCGTCATATTTTTTTCATTCTTTGTCTTCTCACTTTATAATAAGACTACACCTTACCTACGTATCCCCACAATATTTTTTTCCAAGCTTAAGTCTATATGTATGTGGGTTTAGACTTCATTTTGAAAAAGAATATAAGAAGTGCAAAATCTTATTTTTTGTGAATATTTTGTATTTCAAACTTCATGCTTATGGATACTTGCCACAATATTCATTTTTAAGAGAGAGAATGTTTACAAAGATAAAAACTTCTTGTGAAATAAAAACATATTTTGAAGTAAATTTATTCATTTAAAAATCCTATTAACCCTTGAATAAACCCCTTTATAAGTTGTTCTTGAGTTATTTTTAGATTTTAGTTATCTCAAAAATATATCGTGAGACTTATACGTTAACCATATTTCAACTACTTTCACTTTAGTTTTTTCACACACCTAGAAAGTGTCACTACACTCATTTGGAGGCTTGCCAATCTTTTTCCAATATTTGGAACATTGAGTTTTACTTCCACTTCAAAAGGAAGATTTGTGACTTGGTTTGAATAAGACATTGATTGTGATCAAAACGTGGTGGCTGTGAAGCATGCTTCAGCTGTTGACATCTTCTCATGTGTAAGATATGGTATGAAAGCACATTAGGACGAAGTTATGTGTAACAACCCGCGTAATTTTTAGGCTATTTTAATTAATTTGTGGAAAATGGAGGAAAATAAAGTTTTTGATAAAATTATTTTTATTGCTCAAATATGTTGGTTATTATTTTTAAAGGCGAGAATTTCAAACGGTTTCGAAATCGGAGTTAAAACGTTTAAATTTTTTTAACTCTTGGAATTCTAAGTCGCCGAACAATAAGTAATTTTGAAGAGTTGTTTTGACTTCCAACTCTTCATTTCTTTGCCTTATTTAAAGGAGTCTTTTGGATTCCAACTCTTCATTTCTTTGCATTATAAAAGGAAGTCGTGGGCAACCCTTTTAACATACTTTTGGCACAAATTTTGGCAGCAAATATATTTTATATTCCTCTTCTTTTTATATACACATTGGCCCTTGAGATTTGTGAGTTCCAACCTTAGATTAGAGGTGTTCTTGGGGCTATTTTGTTGGAGGTTCTTGGAGGAGATTTTGTAGATCTTTTGTGTTGATCTTGAGGATGTGATCATTGGTTTGTCATCATGGTTTGAGGTATGAGGTTTTACACAATATGCTCCTTAAATCTCGCGAGTGTCTTTCTCTTTGAATTCTTGTTAATTGAACTCATATTTGAATTGATAAATTCATTGAAATCTGGAAAATAAATGTTGAAATTATTTTGATTCATGTGGTATCATTATATTGTTGATGAGCACGTTGTCATGAGATTTTAATATGGCACGGATGTTGGGCACCCTCCAAAATTCCTGTTTCCCGGGCTATGGCTTGATAAAGCATATACGGATGTGGTGAGGCCTGGTGACCCGGTTAAAGTGTTGTTGAGAAATTATAATGATGAAATGCTATTGAGATTTGCAATTGATTTGAATATTCGTACACGTGTTGTTACACATTATTCATCGCTAATTTATTTGTTGAGCATATTTCCTGTCGTATTGTGTACTTTCCCATATTTTCTTTTAGTGGCAGGTTAGCGCGGATTTTAGGGCGCTATGGAGATTGATTTTATCAAGGATTGTTTGGGAAAGATTTGTATTATTTTGATGTATAGAGCTTTGGAGATTTGTATTTTATTTTTGAGTTAGATGTTGTATTTATTCGAGAGACTTGTTGTATTTGAAGAATTGAGATTAGTGAATTTATATTATTGTGGGTTTATTTAGATGCTCTGTAGCTCGTCACTTGTGGATTTGGATTTACTTTATCGCATTAGCGCTCCGTTCCCTCTCCCCGGGCGGGCGGGGTGTTACAAATGGTATCAGAGCTTAGGTATACGGCAACCCTCGGGGCTTGGGTTTTGAGTTCATTGCGTGGATATTAATTTTTGGAGACAGAAAATTTTAGGCGATATTCGTGATAAGTTTCGAGATTAGAGGTGAGGAATTTATTTTTGGGAGACGTGATTTATTTTTGGAGTTAGTGTAGTGGCCTGATTTTGAGAGTTAGGCATTCGGCGAATTTCGAGGACGAAATTCCATTGTTAGTGGGGAAGTGTAACAACCCGCGTAATTTTTGGGCTATTTTAATTAATTTGTGGAAAATGGAGGAAAATAAAGTTTTTGATAAAATTATTTTTATTGCTCAAATATGTTGGTTATTATTTTTAAAGGCTATAATTTCAAACGCTTTCGAAATCGGAGTTAAACCGGATTTTAAAATGATTTTTAAATTTTATTAACTCTTGGAATTCTAAGTCGGCGAACATTAAGTAATTTTCAAGAGTTGTTTTGTCTTCCAACTCTTCATTTCTTTGCCTTATTTAAAGGAGTCTTTTAGATTCCAACTCTTCATTTCTTTGCATTATAAAAGGAAGTCGTGGGCAACCCTTTTAACATACTTTTGGCACAAATTTTGGCAGCAAATATATTTTATATTCCTCTTCTTTTTATATACACATTGGCCCTTGAGATTTGTGAGTTCCAACCTTAGATTAGAGGTGTTCTTGGGGCTATTATGTTGGAGGTTCTTGGAGGAGCTTTTGTAGATCTTTTTGTGTTGATCTTGAGGATGTGATCATTGGTTTGTCATCATGGTTTGAGGTATGGGGTTTTACACAATATGCTCCTTAAATCTCGCGAGTGTTTTTCTCTTTGAATTCTTGTTAATTGAACTCATATTTGAATTGATAAATTCATTGAAATCTGGAAAATAATTGTTGAAATTATTTTGATTCATGTGGTATCATTATATTGTTGATGAGCACGTTGTCATGAGATTTTAATATGGCACGGATGTTGGGCACCCGCCAAAATTTCTGTTTCCCGGGCTATGGCTTGATAAAGCATATACGGATGTGGTGAGGCCTGGTGACCCGGTTAAAGTGTTGTTGAGAAATTATAATGACGAAATGCTATTGAGATTTGCATTTGATTTGAATATTCGTACCCGTGTTGTTACACATTATTCATCGCTAATTTATTTGTTGAGCATCTTTCCTGTCGTATTGTGTACTTCCCCATATTTTCTTTTAGTGGCAGGTTAGCGCGGATTTTAGGGCGCTATGGAGATTGATTTTATCAAGGATTGTTTGGGAAAGATTTGTATTATTTTGATGTATAGAGCTTTGGAGATTTGTATTTTATTTTTGAGTTAGATGTTGTATTTATTCGAGAGACTTGTTGTATTTGAAGAATTGAGATTAGTGAATTTATATTATTGTGGGTTTATTTATATGCTCTCTACCTCGTCACTTGTGGATTTGGATTTATTTTATCGCATTAGCGCTCCGTTCTCTCTCCCCGGGCGGGCGGGGTGTTACAAATGGTATCAGAGCTTAGGTATACGGCAACCCTCGGGGCTTGGGTTTTGAGTTCATTGCGTGGATATTAATTTTTGGAGACAGAAAATTTTAGGTGATATTCGTGGTAAGTTTTGAGATTAGAGGTGAGGAATTTATTTTTGGGAGACGTGATTTATTTTTGGAGTTAGTGTAGTGGCCTGATTTTGAGAGTTAGGCATTCGGCGAATTTCGAGGGCGAAATTCCATTGTTAGTGGGGAAGTGTAACAACCCGCGTAATTTTTGGGCTATTTTAATTAATTTGTGGAAAATGGAGGAAAATAAAGTTTTTGATAAAATTATTTTTATTGCTCAAATATGTTGGTTATTATTTTTAAAGGCTAGAATTTCAAACGGTTTCGAAATCGGAGTTAAACCGGATTTTAAAATGATTTTTAAATTTTTTTAACTCTTGGAATTCTAAGTCGGCGAACATTAAGTAATTTTCAAGAGTTGTTTTGACTTCCAACTCTTCATTTCTTTGCCTTATTTAAAGGAGTCTTTTGGATTCCAACTCTTCATTTCTTTACATTATAAAAGGAAGTCGTGGGCAACCCTTTTAACATACTTTTGGCACAAATTTTGGCAGCAAATATATTTTATATTCCTCTTCTTTTTATATACACATTGGCCCTTGAGATTTGTGAGTTCCAACCTTAGATTAGAGGTGTTCTTGGGGCTATTTTGTTGGAGGTTCTTGGAGGAGCTTTTGTAGATCTTTTTTGTTGATCTTGAGGATGTGATCATTGGTTTGTCATCATGGTTTGAGGTATGGGGTTTTACACAATATGCTCCTTAAATCTCGCGAGTGTCTTTCTCTTTGAATTCTTGTTAATTGAACTCATATTTGAATTGATAAATTCATTGAAATCTGGAAAATAATTGTTGAAATTATTTTGATTCATGTGGTATCATTATATTGTTGATGAGCACGTTGTCATGAGATTTTAATATGGCACGGATGTTGGGCACCCGCCAAAATTCCTGTTTCCCGGGCTATGGCTTGATAAAGCATATACGGATGTGGTGAGGCCTGGTGACCCGGTTAAAGTGTTGTTGAGAAATTATAATGACGAAATGCTATTGAGATTTGCATTTGATTTGAATATTCGTACCCGTGTTGTTACACATTATTCATCGCTAATTTATTTGTTGAGCATCTTTCCTGTCGTATTGTGTACTTCCCCATATTTTCTTTTAGTGGCAGGTTAGCACGGATTTTAGGGCGCTATGGAGATTGATTTTATCAAGGATTGTTTGGGAAAGAATTGTATTATTTTGATGTATAGAGCTTTGGAGATTTGTATTTTATTTTCGAGTTAGATGTTGTATTTATTCGAGAGACTTGTTGTATTTGAAGAATTGAGATTAGTGAATTTATATTATTGTGGGTTTATTTAGATGCTCTGTACCTCGTCACTTGTGGATTTGGATTTATTTTATCGCATTAGCGCTCCGTTCGCTCTCCCCGGGCGGGCGGGGTGTTACAAATGGTATCAGAGCTTAGGTATACGGCAACCCTCGGGGCTTGGGTTTTGAGTTCATTGCGTGGATATTAATTTTTGGAGACAGAAAATTTTAGGTGATATTCGTGATAAGTTTCGAGATTAGAGGTGAGGAATTTATTTTTGGGAGACGTGATTTATTTTTGGAGTTAGTGTAGTGGCCTGATTTTGAGAGTTAGGCATTCGGCGAATTTTGAGGGCGAAATTCCATTGTTTGTGGGGAAGTGTAACAACCCGCGTAATTTTGGGGCTATTTTAATTAATTTGTGGAAAATGGAGGAAAATAAAGTTTTTGATAAAATTATTTTTATTGCTCAAATATGTTGGTTATTATTTTTAAAGGCTAGAATTTCAAACGGTTTCGAAATCGGAGTTAAACCGGATTTTAAAATAATTTTTAAATTTTTTTAACTCTTGGAATTCTAAGTCGGCGAACATTAAGTAATTTTCAAGAGTTGTTTTGACTTCCAACTCTTCATTTCTTTGCCTTATTTAAAGGAGTCTTTTGGATTCCAACTCTTCATTTCTTTGCATTATAAAAGGAAGTCGTGGGCAACCCTTTTAACATACTTTTGGCACAAATTTTGGCAGCAAATATATTTTATATTCCTCTTCTTTTTATATACACATTGGCCCTTGAGATTTGTGAGTTCCAACCTTAGATTAGAGGTGTTCTTGGGGCTATTTTGTTGGAGGTTCTTGGAGGAGATTTTGAAGATCTTTTGTGTTGATCTTGAGGATGTGATCATTGGTTTGTCATCATGGTTTGAGGTATGGGGTTTTACACAATATGCTCCTTAAATCTCGCGAGTGTCTTTCTCTTTGAATTCTTGTTAATTGAACTCATATTTGAATTGATAAATTCATTGAAATCTGGAAAATAATTGTTGAAATTATTTTGATTCATGTGGTATCATTATATTGTTGATGAGCACGTTGTCAAGAGATTTTAATATGGCACGGATTTTGGGCACCCGCCAAAATTCCTGTTTCCCGGGCTATGGCTTGATAAAGCATATACGGATGTGGTGAGGCCTGGTGACCCGGTTAAAGTGTTGTTGAGAAATTTTAATGATAAAATGCTATTGAGATTTGCATTTAATTTGAATATTCGTACCCGTGTTGTTACACAATATTCATCGCTAATTTATTTGTTGAGCATCTTTCCTGTCGTATTGTGTACTTCCCCATATTTTCTTTTAGTGGCAGGTTAGCGCGGATTTTAGGGCTCTATGGAGATTGATTTTAGCTAGGATTGTTTGGGAAATATTTGTATTATTTTGATGTATAGAGCTTTGGAGATTTGTATTTTATTTTCGAGTTAGATGTTGTATTTATTCGAGAGACTTGTTGTATTTGAAGAATTGAGATTAGTGAATTTATATTATTGTGGGTTTATTTAGATGCTCTATACCTCGTCACTTGTGGATTTGGATTTATTTTATCGCATTAGCGCTCCGTTTGCTCTCCCCGGGCGGGCGGGGTGTTACATTATGCATTAGGGTTGTAAGATAGTTCCCCTATGTAAGTCCCACCAGAGTTCATTTGTCCTTCTGTCAGCAAAAGTTTTTTTACCATTGTGGGGTTTTCCTTGTACGGGGTTATAGGCTATATCGTTTACCTTTCCTAAATTAAAGTAAGTCACATAATATTATAAATAAATAAAAAATTTGTAGTCTACTTGGTATATATTTTTATCACATATACCTTAGGCATAATATTTATTACCCTTTGTAGACACCCCATTCTCCTCCTTAATAGTCCCGAGGGAGTATGCCACAATCTGTCAAACCTCCAATTCCCACATAAAAGCCTAAAACCTAAGTCACAATAAGGGTGACCCAAATAACACCGAAATAAAGCCCCTAAAGCCTTATAAAGCCCAAAAAGAATTAATCCAAAAAACCCTAAATCATCCTAAATTGGACCTAAAATAAAAACTAGTGCGCATGACCTAATAATTATGGGGAGCACTTCATCATAATTGATCATTATTGTTAGAGGACCTAATTATCATGAGCCCAAATAGTTTGCCTATAAAAGGAGCCCTCACCTACAAGTTCTACACATAATAACTCCACCTTTTAAATGTTGCCTTTCTATTTTGAAGCTCTTTCTCTATAGAAAAGCCTCAAAACTCTCTCCTTTAGTCTTCTAAACCCCTCTCAAGCTAACCATTTCTTTAAGGAAACCATAGATCTACATTCCAAAGAGTTGAGTTCAAGCCAGAATGTTGTCAAAATAAAAATGTGCACTTTTGACATCGTAGGCATGCTTCTTCCAACTATTTTATTTTCAATTTTAAAACGAAAAAGGTTGTTTTGTGATTTAATACCACCCAAAATAATCTTCTTCATCATCTCCCTTTTGTTTAGACATGAATTTTCTCTAAAGGTCATGTTTGGACTATGCTGACTTTAATTCCACCTACGGTGGATGCGTAGGCATGTTTGAGAGACTCGATCCCCAAAACTTAACTTAGATCTGGTGCATATTTACATGCTTTTACTCCTTATTTCCATAAAAGCCCCAGAAACCAAATAAAATGCTTCAAAACCTTGAAACACTCGCATATAAGATAGATGATCACAAGATCCGGGAATTCTACCTATTATTTTGTCCTTAATTTTGAAAGTCTTGACATTCTTTCTACATCAAAGTTATTTTATAAGTGAACTCCTTTCATCCTAGTCTTCTGAAATCATTTACGTATTCATATATAGTCTTTTTTCACTCTAAAACACCTTAAAACATCAAAGAAAGTTTAGATCTTTTTCTTTGAGCGTTCATAAAAGTTAGACTCCCTCTTGTCTTCATACGAACTGCGTGGACTTTGAAATGTTCCATGCAAGTACGTAGGATCACTCGTACTGTCGTCTGAGTGAACAAGTCCAACTTTGTGTATATTTATTCTTTGTTTATATTATTTACACGCACACATCCCACATTTCACAACACAATTTAATTATATACTAACTATTTCATTTTATTATTTATTTTCACACAATAACATGCTAATATAAATACTTTACATCTACATTTGCGATTGAAAGAGAGGATCGGGACGATCCGTAACACACTATCCGGACCTTTAACCCTCTGGTTAATCACACATATCATTTTCTTTCAATAAATATCTATGGAGGCCTATCCCTTCTTTTGTCTATTTTGTGTAAAATAGGTTGGGGACTCTATTTTTTTTAAACAGAACAGCGCGATGACCGTGCATCATCGCTAAAGACCCCCTTCTCCACATGGCCACGAATCTGAGGAGGGTGGAAAGGTGAACCGCCTCGAGTACAAGTTATCACAGTGGTGACTCCATTGGGGACTTTTTTTTTAATTAAGTGGACTGAACTCAATCTAATATAGATCCGTATTTATTTTAGCATGTTATTCCTGTATATTCATGAATATTGTCTTATTTACTACTTGTTTTTTAGATATCTGGCTAAGTAGAAAAATAATTTTATTAGCTTTCCAAGCATCTCTTGAACCTTGTTTGTGATATGTATGCCATGATACAATATAATCTCACGTGAAAATGGCTCTCTCCTAAAAAATAAAAGACTTTCCAAAAGATGCACACTACTTCATTGCATAACATATGCTTATCACTACATACCCATCACCCTAGGTAGCCCAGTGACATGATTCACATCTAAAATATGCGGTTCCTTAGCAACAAATTCCATTCTTCTTAACCTCATTCCCTCGAAATAGGTAGAGTAGTATGTTCTCTATAAAAATCACTGACGCACCTCGAGCATATGAAGTCATCTATCTCGTTTACTATCTTCGCGAGGTATATTTAGAGGCTCAATTCACGTACATTTGGGTATATGAAAAGGGCCATCTCAATCGTACCCCTGAGGTATATCGCGAGGGGCATAACCAAAGAAGGGAGCCTTTAGCCTCGTTAAAAGCCTTGCATGTCGTAGAATATTAGGACTCATATATAAAATAAAATAAAAATAAGACATTCTCCACATGATGACATATCCCAAAAGGGTTTTACATCACCAAGAAAGTTTCCTATAATAGGATGGTACTCGAGAACATAGAATAGTCCGTTCACTTTTCATAACTCCTAATCAGGGGCTATGAGAAAAGTGAGGAGTACGGTAGGAAATGAATTATTTACCGGCCTTACCTATATGAAAAATCATGCTTGCTTAAACTCATGTTTGTTCTTCCTATAATAATATTTAAACAAAATATTAATTCGACATTTGCCGTGACATCGCAGTTTTTGTCTTATAAAAGAGTTGAAAGCTGAATACATCCAACTCCTACATCTCATAGTCATGACAACATAAAAAATGACGAGGGAATATAAATGGCCGACATTATGGCTAGCCTTACTTGCTCAAGAAGAGAAATATGAACTCTGTGTCAAGAAAATTTATCTCTCTGCAATCAATGGGAGAATAACAAGGGAAAATGATAGAATATACAACCTACTAATACCATACCCCCATTTTCAATGGGCCACGTAACCAGTAACTCTCCAATTGCGACTACCGAGAGCACTACTATAGCCTAAGGTTTCGACGGATATTGGACGCATCATAATGGAGTTCCAAAGACTCCAACATAAATTCCCACAACTTCGACCCACCAATGAACTTGCAGATATTCGATACATGATAATGCTAGGATGGTTCAAATTAATACAAGTTCAATACATTTAAGTTTTTTCCAATTTTAATGATTGAACAATTAAACAAAATTTACCCAATTAAAATTAGTACCAATTAAACCTTTCTTGTGCAAATTGATTTACCAAATTTTATCTTTTTACCCTAAACATACATCTAGGTGATAGCAGATAAATTAAATAAATCAACCACAAGACACCAATGTAACACCCTGTAAATCTGAGTATTTAAAAATTGATTAATTCGATTAATTGTAAATTACACGTGTAACGTAATTTAATGGAATTAAATATTATGTGTTGATTAAAATATTAATCGGAGAGAAAATGATTGATGTTTATAATTACTAAATGAATAGTGATTTATCACTTCACATCATAATGAGTGATAGTGACATTAAAGTATTATATCTCAACCGGGAGTCGCGTGTCGACTATATGAGGTCGAGATAGGAAATAATCATAGAGTGACTCGAATAGTAATTTTGTGGTCAGGGCTGATTCTGAATGGGTACAAATAGTCAGAATAGTATATCTAGGTGTAAAGATTAGGTCCTAGGTCGATTTTAGATCGAACTGGCACTGCGAGAGGGGGTTTCGGTCATCCGGGAGTTTAAGGCATAGATAACTCCAAAAATTAAATAAGTATATTAGCCCAATTGAGTGTGGGGCTAGGGATTACAACTATCTTGTCAGAGGAAAGGCCATTAGAGATGAAGAAAAGAGAGTTTTTGGAGATTAAACACCTGTCCTCTTCACCAAAGTTGCCAACATTATGATCCGAAGGAAGGGAGGAACATGTTCATCACACAAGAATGAAATCAAACCTGCTACTGTAAAGGCAAGTGTTTATCTTGCATGTTTTTGAATAAATTATAATACCCATGCAGTGTAGGATTTATAATTTATTCATTTCAATTATGTTCTTGGGATTTAAGTGAATTGAACTCCTGATTTGGGAGGGGATTTGCTTGTAGAATGGATCAACGTATGTAAAGGACACGAAATTAGAATATATGTGATAATTCTTAGGGGAGAAATGTCGGTAAATGATTGATTATGAATGAAGAACTCATAAACTAGGGTTTCGATTGAAATATGGGTTTTAATCCATTCTGGGTAGAGTTAGCATGGATTTAATGTGTTATCAACATTATAAATTGTGTATATACCCTTACTTGATGTTTGGTTGGAGCATGATGGAGTTTGGTTGTGATACATGTAAGTTATGGTGAATAAAATGGTGAAAAACGTAACAGGTCAACGAAGGAGACGACCTGTACCTCTTCGAATTGATTTTGCTCATAGTGCAAATCGATTCGTCCTCTTCATTGAATAGATTTGGTTACCTAGAATTGACTGTTTCTTTATTTTAAGCCCATAATTTGTAAATAATTAATGGGGGGGATTATTGGAACATCTTTAAACTATACTTAGGGATATAGTGAATTACAGCGGGCCTATGATGGGGTATAGGCTTAGCCAAAATAAGAGAATTAAGTCTAGTAAGTATCGGGCATAATTTGATGTTTAACAAATTTGTGAAACATAGAACGGCTCATGGAGAATACAAGTGAACCCAAGATCAGACCAGTAGTAAATAGATGTTATAACTACTGAAGTAACTTAAGGGGTAACTAAGGCCCTTCGGGTAGTGAGAGATACTAAAAAATATATGATAAGAAGTTAAAATTGTAAAATAATAGTACGTTGAGTATTCGAGAGATATATACTACGTACGAGTTTGTATGATGGGGGTAGTGTGTATACCTACTGTGTCTATATATATATATATATATATATATATAGGTTCTATGAATACCTATTACGTGATTGATTGTGTGTGTGAACATACCTATGCTGCCTGCTATCACGAGAGGTTCCGTGTAGAAGGAGATCCCACCTTGACGATTCCAGTGAGGTCTAGATGTGTGCCCCAGAACATAGAACGTAGGGCGGTTCACTATGTGTAGTGTATTAGTGGGACTGGAAGGTCATTTGGGTACTTTAGGTATGTGCGTATCCGAAAGGCTTCGAACTATGTTCGCCTCTATTGTGTGTTGTTTGATTGAGGGTTCGAGGAGACATTCTGAACCGGTAGTCGTTGATTTGGTACGAGAGGTACATGGATAGGATAGCAGAGTATGCCAGCATCACGGGGGGTCATTCATGGGGTACTATAGTTGTATATATTATATATGTGTTAAATATTTACAAGGGTGATTAATCTACTTATGTGTGATGGTAGAACCGATAGATTGTGTATATCTAAATGAAATTTAAGTAGAGCAACTTAAATAAATGATTAAATAATAAGATGTGACTAATATTAATCATAGACAATACAATGACATATTGTATGGGCGACATCGGGGAGCTAAACTTTTTGTGGTCAGTTAAATACATGGTCTAGGAAGGATGGGTATCATAGCTAGGTAGAATGTGTTAAGCGTACATTTTAGTTTAGAGATGAGGAACTCAAGGGAATGTACGTGGAACTAACATGTGTATCTAATAAAAGTTTTTAAACTGCGATTTAAATACTTGAAAAATATTTTCAAAAGGTTTTGGGATCTGACCCTTGTTAAATCTATTTTCCAAAACATTTTAGGTGCCAAGCCACAGGGACATCAAACTTGATGACTCATTCCAGGGATGCATAGCTGCAACATTTGTGGAGGCTTGGAGGAGTTTTCTTAGATGCTCTAGTTATTCATTCCTAGACTAGGATTTCCTTTCCAATATTTCATTTGGCATGTTGCCCATTCAGACGATTTAGTATTACAGTAATTCATTTATTTGTCAGACTTTGTTGGGATTTAGTTTATTACTTTATACTTGTAGTTGGATTTCATTTTTTAGAACGGATGTTTTATTCAGTATTATTTATTCAGCTATTTATCATGTGATTGACTTAGACTATTATTGTGTGAATGGTTTGGTTGTTTTACTTATTACACGTGGTGTTATATTAATGCAAGCTAAAATTTGATACCATCTTAATTTAACATATGTGGTTAGTAATTTAATTTTTTTTCGATAGTGATGCTACGAATGAACCAAATGGAATTCTTGTTTATTTTGATAAAGGACAGATCACCCGTGGTTAAAATATGTGGGGTGTCACTGATAGTATCAGAGCATCAGGTTCAAGTGTCCATAGGATCTGTATGGCTTACTATGATTTCAGCATAGTGTTCTTTAACATAGAGTCCTATTTCGATGTGTGAGTGGGAGGTTGACATACGTGAGCAGTATCTAGAGTTATTCTCAACATGAAAGTCCCAATTTCTAGGGCAAAATTCCTTTGTAAGGGGGAGTATGTAACACCCCGTATTCCTGAGTATTTAAAATTGAATTAATTCGATTAATTATAAATAACACATGTGACATAATTTAATGGAATTAAGTATTATGTGTTGATTAAAATATTAATCAAAGAGAAAATGATTAGCGTTTATAATTACTAAGTGAATAGTGATTTATCATTTCACGTCATAATGAGTGATAGTGACGTGAAAGTATTATATCTCAACCGAGAGTCGCGTGTAGACTATATGAGGCCGAGATAGGCAATTATGGTAGAGTGACTCGAATGGTAATTTTGAGGTCGCGGTTGATTCCGAATGGGTCGAAATAGTCAGAATAGTATACCCGGCCGTATCAATTGGGTCTCGGGGTGATTTTCGACCGAACTGGCACTACGGGATGACTTTTTGATCATTCGGGAGTTTAGGGTAGAGATAACTCTGAAAACTAAATAAGTATATAATCCCAATTGAGTGTGGGGCTAGGTTTACAACTATCTTGATAGAGGAAAGGCCATTAAAGAGGAAGAAATGAGAGTTCTTGGAGATTCAACACTTGTCCTCTTCACCAAAGTTATCGAAATTGTGATCGAAAGAAAGGTAGGAACATCTTCATCACACGAGAATGAAATCAAACTTGATAGTGTAAAGGCAAGTGTTTATCTTTGATGTTTTTGAATAAGTTATAATACCTATGTAGTGTATGGTTTACAATTTCATGATTTCAATTATGTTTTAGGGATTTAAGTGAATTGAACACCTGATTTGGGATGGGATTTGCATGTAGAATGGATCCACATATGTAAAGGACATGAAATCAGAATATATGTGATAATTATTATGGCAGGAATCTGGGTAAATGATTGATTATGAATGAAGAACACATAAACTAGGGTTTCTGTAGAAATCTAGGGTTTAATCCATTCTTGGGTAGAATTAATATGGATTTAATGTGTTATCAACGTTAAAAATTATTTATATACCCTTACTCGATGCTTAGTTGGAGCATGCTAGAGTTTGGTTGTGATATATATAAGTTATGATGAATAAAAATGGTAAAAAACATAATAGCTCAACGAAGGAGATGGCCAGTACCTTTTCTAATCGATTCAGCTCGAAGTGTGAATCGATTCGGTAAGAGAATTGATTCGTTCTCTTCACCGAATCAATTCAGTTACCCATAATTGCTCTGGTTCTTTGTTTTAAGCTCAGAATTTGCGTATAGTTAATTGGGGGGGACTATTAGGATATCTTTAAACTATAGTGAGGGATATAGTGAATTATAATGGGCTAGGGTTTAGGCTTTTCCAAAATAAGAGAATTAAGGCTAGGAAGTATCGGGCATAATGTGATGTTTAATGAATTTGTGAAACTTAGAACGGGTCACGGAGAGTATAAGTGAATCCAAGATCAGACCAGTAGTAAAGAGATGTTATAACTACTGGAATAACTTAAGGGGTAACTAGGATCCTTCGGGAAGTGAGCGATACTCAGAAATATATGATAAAAAGTTAAAATTGTAAAACAATAGTACGTTGAGTATTTGAGAGATATATACTACGCACGGGTTTGTATGATGGGTTGTGTGTACACCTACTGAATATATACATATATATATATATATATATATATATATATATATATAATAGGTCGTGTGAATACGTATTTCATGATTGAATATGTGCGTGAACATACCTACGCTGCCTGCTATCACGGGAGGCTCTGCACAGAGTGTGATGCCACCTTGACGATTCTAGTGAGATTTGGATGTGTGCCCCAAAACATAGAACTTAGGGCAACTCACTATGTGCAACGTATTAGTGGTACTGGCAGGTCATTTGGGTACGTTAGGTATGTGCGTATTCCAAATGCTTAGAACAATGTTCACCTCCATTGTGTGTTGTTTGATTGAGGGTTCAAGGACACATTCCTAACCGATAGTCCTTGATTTGGTACAAAAGGTAAATGGAGAAGATAGCAGAGTATGGTAACATCATGGGGGTCATTTTGGGGGATGCTATAGTTGTGTATATATATTATATGTGTGTTAAATATATACAAGGGTGACTAATCTACTTATGTGTGATGGTAGAATCGATATATTGTGTATATCAAAATGTAATTTAAGTAGATAAACTTAAATAAATGATTAAATAATAAGATACGATTAATATTATAATTGACAATACATTATTGTATCGTATGGGCAGTATTGGGGAGATCTAAACCTTTTGTGGTTAGTTGGATACATGATCTAGTTAGGCTGGGTAACATATCTAGGTAAGATGCGTTAGGAATGCACTTTAGATGAGAGATGGGGAACTCAAGGGAGTGTACGTGGAACTAACATATGTATCTAATAATTATTTTTAAATTGTAATTTAAATACTTGCAAAAATATTTTTAAAAGGTTTTAGGCTCTGGCCCTTGTCAAATCTATTTCCAAGACATTTTAGTTGTCTAGCCACAAGGATGCCCAACTTGATGAATCATTCCAAGGATGCGTAGCTGCAGCATCTATGGAGGCTTGCAATTTACTTATATGCTTCAGTTATTAATTTCTAGACTAGGATTTACTTTCCAGTATTTTATTCGGGCATGTTTCCCTTTTAGATAATTTAATATTACAATTATTCATTTATTTGTCAACACTACACAAAAATGGTAAAATTGACAGCCTTCAACCGTCCACCCTTGTCACGATCAATGACCGTGACAAAAAAGGCTTTTCACGGTCAATGTTCGTGACAAATAAAGTTGTCACGGACTTGTCATGATCATTTACCGTGACAAGCCTATAAAGTTGTCACGGTCATAGACCGTGCCATGTTCGTGACAATTATATCAGTAAAAAACCCTTCCCTCTTCTTTTTCCCCACCCATTTCTATTCCCTCCATTTCTCTATCTCTCTATGTGACTGCAGTCTCTCTCTCTCTCTATGATTTTGGTACGTTTTCTCTCTATTTCTCTTCCATGTGTGTATATGTGCGTGTGTGTGTAAATGTGCATGTGTGTGTATATGTGGTGTATATATGCGTGGGGGGGAGGGGGAGGGGGTAGGGCTGGGGGAGGGGAGGGGGTGTATATATGTGCGTGCGTGTGTGTGTATATATGTGTGTGTGTGTATATATGCGTGTGTGTGTATATGTGTGTGTGTATAGATGTGTGTGTGTGTGATGGGCAGTGTCAGTGGGGGGAGGGGGTGGGGGTGGGCAGGGGGCAGGGGTTGTGGGGATGTGTGTGTGTGTGTTTATTTTAATTAATTTTTTTTTAGTTTATTAGACATTGCCCGTCATATTGTAGTGACCCTTGTAAAATAATTGATTGATTAAATATTGATTGGTTGTTAATTTTTTTAGTAAATTAATAATTAATGCCCCTTTCATATGCAAGTAGGATTGCCCCTCATTGCAAATTCGTAAATTAGTAATTGTATAAGTTTAATTGATGAAAAGAATTAATCGAGTAGATGAATTAGAAGGAGTACGGGATACACATTTGTTGTTGCCATTGCGGTTGGATTATAGTGGATCGATGTTTGGTTGGTTAATTTTAAAAGTGGCAAGACCACTCGATTATTGTTAATATGTGGGTGGGATTTTTTAACTTTTTTTTAAAATTACTTTGTATCACGAACAAACTATATATATTATGATAATTAAATGAAATGTACTTGAGATTACATGTAGTGCGCATAGATACTAGCCTTCTAGTTCTTATACGTACGCATTCAATAGCCCTTAGACCCGTTCGAGAGTCATTACCCCTGTAATGAGATCTCCCGAATTGTCGTATTTGGACAGTTTGGGACTACATAATTTCTTTATAATAATATTCTTAGTGGCTTAAAGTTGTTACTTTTGTAGGAAATTATACAGTCGTATCCTAATATTTTCTAGGGACATACTAGATTGACAAGTGTGACTATTATTTCAATTGATCAATTAAAATAACAATCACACTTGCCAATCGACATCGTGTACTTGGAGAACTATGGGGATATGCTGTCGAATTTTTATCAAATCGTAACAATGTGCATGATCTATTAAGTATATTACAGAAATATGTAGTCTTGAATGGGATAGGACCAGTCACCCTTTAGAGGAGATGGAGGACATATTAATTTCTATTATAAATTGAATTTTAATTTGAAATTTAAAAATCGAATATAAATAAGCCATAAATAAATGAAACATACTATAAATCTAAGTTTTGTTTATACTAATCCATGAATATGCGCTTCTTACCTTTAATAGGTGATTAATTGTGGTAGCTGTGATGGGATATCCGAAATATAAAGAGTGGATGGGTGAGACAAATAGAATAGGGGATGTGTTTCGCAGAGGTGCTAATGAATTTGTGAAATACATAAAGAGATGTCATAACGATGAAGAGTTTTCATGTCCGTGTTCTAGGTGTAAGAATGGTAAGGTGTTTGAGTGGAAAACAGTTGAACTACATTTGTTAAGATGGGGTATGCAAGATATTTATCGATTTTGGAGTTTTCACGGTGAATTGAAAGTTCCTTTTTTCCCTGAACAACCTTTACAACAACCTTCAATAAGTAGAATAGATGTAGAAGGGGACGGCATAGATCATAATATGTGAGAGGATTTAGTTGATGATGTATACAGAGTTTATGAAGCGGAGGAGAATGAGGTTACCGATGATGTACAAGGTTCAAGTGCTCGTGAAGATATCACGATAAACCTTGACGATGACTACCAAAGTTTAAAATTTAAAGCGACCCAACTGTTATACTCTAGCTGTGAGAAAGATCAAACAACTTTACATGCCATGGTTGGTTTGCACAGTTTGAATACGCAGTACGGTTTGTCTACCAATAACGTGATAGGAATTCTGAATTAGGTGAAGGGCTTACTACCCAAGGAAAATACACTTCTAAATAGCTATCCTGTTATGAAGAACAATTTGAAAGATTTAGGAATGAAGTATAAATCAATTCATCCTTGTGTGTATGACTGCATACTATACCGAAAGGAGTATGAAGATCTCGATCGTTGTCCAGTATGCGATGAGCCTAGATATGCCCAATCTACTTGTAAGGAAGGCACAAGCTCAAAAGTGCCTCAAAAAGTGTTAAGATATTTTCCTGTTGGGACTAGATTAAAGAAAATTTTCATAGTACCATGGATAGAGGAGGCAATGACTTGGCATGCTAGGGCAGAAGTAGGGGGTCATATCATGCGTCATCCTATTAATTCTAGAGCTTAGAGGAGGATGAATTATGAGTATCCCGATTTTGCTCGAGAATAGCGCAAAATTCGTTTGGCTATATCAACCGATGGTTTCAATCCATTTGAAAATCTAAGAACCAATCAAAGTGTATGGCCAATGATCCTAGCTCCACCCAACCACCCTCCTTCACAGTGTACGAGACCTGTATTTTCGATGTTGTCTTTATTGATACCTAGGCCAAAGGCACGAAGTGATGACATCGACGTGTACCTGTCTACTTTGGTAGAAGAACTAAATGAGTTGTGGGAAGAGGGTGTTCAATCATTTGACTCTTTTAGAAAAGAAGAGTTAACGCTGAAAGCTATGTTGATGTGGACAATTCATGATTTTCTAGCTTATGGGACATTATCTGGTTGTGTAGTACATGGTTATTTGGGTTGTCCTATTTGTGGAGAGGAGACTTAATCTCTTTGTCTATCCGATAGATAAAAAAATGTATACCATTGCCATAGAAGGTTTTTAACCCCGGCTCATAGTTTCAGATTTGAAAAAGGTTCCAATTTTTTATCGGGTGGGGTTGAACATAGGCTACCGTCGAGACAACTTTCAGGTTCAGAAATTAAGAGTAAATCTTCTGAATGTGTCCCTAATATGCCAGGTAAGAGTCCTAAATTTAAGAATGTCAAGAATAAGAAGACCCCAACTGGGAATAAAATTGAGATAAGAAAGGCATGGTCTAGGAGGTCAATTTTATTTGACTTGCCTTATTGGAAGAATAACTCGGTGCACCATGTATTGGTTGTGATACATGCAGAGAAGAACCTCACTAAACATCTTATGGGCACTTGACTTTGGGGGAGTCATTCGAAGGACGGAGAAAATGGACGAAAAGACCTTAAATCGTTGAAACTTAAGCCACAACTATGGTTGAATGAAGATAGTAGGGGAAGGACAATAATTCCCCCTGGTACGTTTACTTTGACGAGTGGGGAAAGGAAGGTGCTTTTAGACACAATATATAATATGAAGGGCCCATCTAATTTTTCGTCCAACATGCAAAGGATTGTGAATTATGCTACTCATGATTTACATAAGTGTAAGTCCCATGATTGGCATGTGATCATGCAATAGGTTCCTCTATTGTTTAAGCACCGTTTCTCCAAGCACAAGGATTTGTGGAGGGTTATTATGCAAATTAGTATTACCTTCTCACTTTTGTGTGAGAAGGTAGTCAATGGAGAACACATAGTGGCCGCAAAATTGGCGGTGACCGAAGCGATTTGTGTGTTAGAGAAGTACTTTCCCCTAGCATTCTTTGACATAAGTGTTCATTTGTTGGTACACCTATCCGATGAGGAACTTCTTTGTGGTCCAGTTACATATCAGTGGATGTATCTGTTTGAAAGATTGATGAAATTTTTTAAAGATTATGTCAAGAATACGTGATACATTGCAGGATCAATTGCAAAGGAATACATCAACGTGGAGTCATCAATCTATACTCAGGAATATATGCCTGACTCGACCAGTGTTGATGACACTGATGAGTTCGTCAATGATGGTGGTCATATGACGGGAAAACGAGTGAAATTAACGAGTTTTTAACATGAACAAGTAGCTCGTTATCTATTTGACACACATGAAGATGTCGAAGAATGAAAAACGTAAGTTTAAATTATTTTAAGTTTTACATCATTTTAGAATATTTTAGATTATTTTATACATGATTAATTTTGTAATATGTAGAAAATATGAAGCCTGTGAGAACAATAAAAGACGAAAAACAATGGTACACTCAGACAGTGAATTTAGGTTGTGGTTGTCACAAGAGGTAACTATAATGAAAATGGTCATTATATAACATTACATTACACTCAAACTTTACAACTAATCTAATTAATTTGTCTATATTCTCAACTCTTAAAGACTGGTGATGTGACATCAAGGCTTGCTCGTCTAGCCACTTGACCCTTATTCACGGCACGAGAATACAAAAAGTATCGATTGAACGGTTACGTATTCGGTGAAAACGTGTACGAGGAAAGTACAAATGTACAAAACTTGGGCATTTCATACAAGTCTCTTATTTTCTTTCGAGCGAGCGCAAAAGATAAAAAGCTCGTTGAAGCTGAAATGACTTACTATGGTGTAATTCAAAATATAGTTGAATTGGATTATGTAAGCATCAAAGAGGTTGTATTTTACTGTGACTGGGTAAGAGTTGAGGATAAAAATGCTTGTAAAGTTGATCCTGGCACGAATTTGATCATGTTTGACTTGCCCAAGTTGAAGAGCGACGACCACGTGAGCGATGAGCCATTTGTTTGTGCATTTCAAAAGGTCAACCGAGTGTTTTACTCGGAGTATATCAATAATGAGCCATGGTCAATTCTCCTACATGCGCCAAAGCATCTAAATAGTAGTGTCGATGACTTGGATGCTCCTACCGAATATCAATCCATTTTTTATGATAACCCGAATTTGAAATAATTTTTCAATTTGTAATAAATATTCCAATTTGTACTTTATCAATCCATTTTTAATGCTTTTAATTGATTTTCACTTTATTATTTTCACTCTTGTGCAGTGTGCATGTGTGTGGGTGTGGGTGGGTGGGGATGTTTTGAATTTTTAGTAATTGTACATATTATCAATTAGATGCTGTTGTTTTGGAATTCAGAATTGAGGTGTTAAACAATAATAATTCATTTGGATTTGTAGTAATTGTACAAATTTTCATGTCTTCTTCTAATTCATTTTGATTTGTACTAATATCAATATTTTTTTACAGAAAATGTCTCCTTTAGGTATTAATGCGAGGATGATGATGCTGATTATGATGATGTCGTATGGGCTCGGTGGTAGCGGAGGCGATGAGGGCTCCTCGGCCCCTAGGCTCCCCAAATATGGAAAATTGGGGATGGCCATCGAGAACAAGACGGGGCTATTATCAAGATCCCTCGAGCTGTTAAAGACAATCATCGTCCCGGGGTACACTAGTTGGAGGGAGGTGCCAATTGAGCTCATGTTAGCTATTTGGGTGACACTACAGGTAATGTATTTATATTTATATTTATATGAATATTTCAATTTCAATTTCGATTTCGATTGTAATTTCATTTTATATTTATATTTATATTTATTCACAACTAACATTGTATTTGTTGGACAGGAACAATTCAACCTAGATTCAAAACTACGCAATTTCGTCTTGGAGCAGTTGAGGGAGCAACACAAGACGTGAAAGAAAAATATGCGGACCCTGTACTTTGGAAATACCCGAGACTCTGTTATTCGAATGCATGACTCTGTCCCGCCGAAGGAGCCGATCTCATTGGCAGAATGGCAAAAGTTCGTTGACAATGAGATCGGGGAGCGACAATTGGCATCTCACCAATCGGGGAGGGAAAATCGGGCGAAAAAGACGAACGTGCACTACTCCGTCTGGACATCTTACGCTGAGGTGGAGCATAGGATGATGGTAAGATTTAATTTATCTATAATTATAGAAATATATTATTCTGCATTATTTTACTTTGCGGGGCCGATACTAATTTTGCATTATTTTATTTCAGGGGATGGGGAGTGGCCCTGGGACGAAGAAGGGTAAGGATAAGGAGGTGTCCCCGAGCGTCGCGATCACGATTATAAGTAATCCGACAATTTATTTTTTATTAATTACATTATAATTTTTTCATTTACTTATTTAACTAATCATGTGCTTTTTTTCGTTTCAGGCAAAGCTTGAGGAAGTGCATGAGTCGTAGTCCGATGCCGACAAGGCATCTTTGTCCACAGACGCACTCAGCCAAGTGCTTGGCGTTGATCGTAAGGGGAGGACAAGGGGGGTGAGCTCGCGGGCTGCCAAATCTAAGATCATCGGATTAGAGATGAGAAACACCGGGTTGTCTCTAATGGTGGACACGCATGACGTTAAGCTGTTCCGTTTGGAGGTGAAGGTCCAAAATATGTTCTCATTCATGAAGAGTTCATTGGGAGGAAACCGTAAGGGGAAAGGGAAGGAAAAGGTGGAGGTGGAGTAGGAGGTGCAGGAGGATGAGGATGTGGACCTCGCTACTTCATCACCGACACGTGTTGACTCTGATGATCCAGTCCCCTATTTAGCTCCCTTCGACTGACTGATGTCGATACTTGGTTGGACGAGCATGTTTATACAGGACATATTTGATGGCCAGCGGATAGGGCAGGGGTTGAGGGACCCAAATACCATCCAGGGTGTGCCAGTTTATGTACGTTTTATTTAGGACATCGAGGCTAAGGTTCTCGTTACGCATGTGATACCCGGGAAGGAGAACTCCCCATTATGGTTGCGCGAATAATGCGGCACGATGCATATTGTTGGGTGTATTAATTCGTATATCGTGTGGCCTACTCACCTCTTCACACCTACCCCAGACATGTGTGACAACCCTCTTAGAATAATAATAGGTGGCCAGCCCTATACTAAAATAATCAGGAATCTCAAGTGGATCATTCTCATCATCTACTGACGATTCTAAAATAAACACGGCTAACAACCCATTACTACAAAAAGAGGGTGTCAAAATTTTTTAATACATATATTTAAATTTCTATAACAAACCATCGAACAACTAACCAACGGCATAACATCTAAATATGATAAGAGACGCACTTGCTCAAATGATATACAAGAGATTAATACAAGAGTACAACGAAATCTCGAAAATGAAATACCCGAATATGCTGTCGGATCACAGACAATACAATACTCTGAGAAGGAAAATATAAAAGTTCTAAACTACAACACTTGGTTATAAACCCGATATACAAACTGAATCCTAATCTAGATACATGAAAGATAGGAAATGACTATAACAAAATACCTTAATAGTCCACTACTGCCACAGCTCCACGAGTACACTGGATGGATAACATCAATGGCGTCCTTGCGGAGGAAGACCTAAAATAATACAATATATACATCGCACGAGAAAAATATAAACGGGTCAGAGCCCGAGGTGTGAAAAAATTTTTAGCAAGTGCATTAACATGCATAATAATTATAAATGCATTATAACATGATTAAAGTGGAGTCGCACTCTCCATAAAATTCAACTCACCTCTCAACTAAAGCGCGCAAATAAACGTATTCATATGGTCTCCAAATAATTGCCCAAATCTATATAGGGGAAAAGTAATCTAACTTACTCCCAATTCATACTCATTTAAAATTCCCTCTTCAATCATAACCCTCAACTTCTAATATTACCACTCTCAATTATTCGTCAACTTACTAACATATAAAATCTATATAAACATTCTCTTTTACTGGAATTTCTCATATTATAGTTATTGACATATATATATATATATATATATGTGTGTGTGTGTGTGTGTGTGTGTGTGTGTGTGTGTGCGTGTGTGTGTGTTATTAGCATCTAAGTGCTAAGGACTAAACTTCTCCCAATTCTCAATATTGCATTGCGTTTCGTGCGTGGAACGTCTCGCAAGTGAAATCCAAACAAGGAACCCCCCGATACACTACTCCTTGGAAGTATTAATTATCAAGATTCATTATGCCCTCAATGCATGACGCATATAACCCAAATTCTTATATACTATAATTAATTTATTATTCTCAATTCTTAACAGTGCGCGGCGTTTCGTGCGTGGGGTGTCTCACATGCAAAATTCAAACAAGAAACCCCCCCGATACACTACTACTTGGCACTGTCGATCATCGAGATATATACTAATATATAAATATGAGCACTAAGGACTAACTTCTCCTCACTCCTAATATTGCACTGCATTTCCTGCGTGGGACGTCTCGCAAGCGAAATCCAAACAAGGAACCCCCCCAATACACTACTCCTTGGAAATGTTGGCTGTTGAGGTCCATTATGCCCTGATACCCAAAGTACTATATATATACCAAGGTTCTAAAAAATGCAAGGCGTGATCAAGGCGTGGAGGCCAAGCCTTAAGACTTAGAAGCCAAGGCGGGCCTTAGGCGTAAAAAGGTGTTTAGGCCTTCTTAATATATTTTAATATTTTTTAACCATAACAAGGCTATCAAAATACTAAAATTGTACATATCATAAAAATATGTCTGAATATATGCAAATTAAAATACTATTTGATTATTTTGGATGAGATAATGGTTCGGTTTGTAAAAAAATTTCTTTAAAAGCCGATATCGTTTCACCAAAGCATTGTTGTTTTTAGAAAAAAGTGCGCCTTAAGGGTTTTACCAAGAATAAGGCGTAAAAATCTTAAGGCGGGGCATTTCTCCCAAGCCTCAACCCTAAGCGTGCCTAGGCGGGTTTTTTAGAACAGTGATATAAACTCATATAGTTATCTATGCTTCATTTTCACTTTAACATTTTCATCACAATTTAGTCCGAATAAAATCTCCCGGAATGAGATTCAATCAATCTTTTTATATCTCTTTACTCTAGAGATAAATATGATATCACATAATCATATAAAAATAATATACTATTCACACAAGTATAATAATAACCATCCCAGCGAGTTATAACTCAAGGATGCAGGTTATCAATGCTATCATCTACTAGGGAATCACTCATATATCATCCTAGGTACCAACGGTCATAATCTCACACTGCCTTGGCAAAAACCATATCACAACGTACGAGAAGTGGTCATAGTTTCTCCCCAAAAATGAGACGAAACATACCCACTACGTCTCACCCCAAATAAAAACAATCACGCAATAATAATGGATGCTATGACCTGGTGACTATACGCTCCCTGCTCCTCAAGCCAGGGGCCTCACCAACATCACGCACTATTTACATACTCTTATTGCGCCCTTAGGCGTAAGTGAAATAATATCATTAATTACTATATTTTACTCTCGATATACTATTCGTCAATAACTCACATAACTTCCCCACTTTGTATACACTATACTATTTCTCACTTGAAATTTATACCTCACTTCTATTTGTATGAATCATCTCTCAATTCTATTTACGTTGAGGACATTCTCTATATCCTTATGCACCTCGATCAATATTTATCATTTATATGAAACATCTCCCAATTCAATTTACGTTGAGGATATTTTCTTTATCCATATGCACATTGATGAACATCTATTATTCTCAATCCATAATATGGTTCAATCAATCATATAAACCTTTAAAGTTTTCCCATTTGGGATTTAATTCTAAAATGCATTATCACTAAGTGCATCTTCACTCTCTCTTATAAATCCACAATTATGTCCAAAACAAAATCTCCATAATAGTGGGCTTCCCCACTAGTTGGTACGATAATCTCCAAATCGGTATTCTCTCAAATTAAGTCAATATGACTGCAATAATTTCTCATAAGGGAAACTCCCTAAAAGTATCCAAAACACACCTCTCATAACTCATCTAGAGATTCCCAATCGATAAACTCAAACGAAATCGGACAAAACTCACTCCAGAAAAACTCCCCCAAAACAACCCTGTTTTCGAATCGATTCGGGCCTAATCCGAATTGATTCGGCCATGCGAATTGATTCAACCTCCAGGGAGAATCAATTTGGGTCAAAAGACCTATCAAGTTGTAACATTATGAATCGATTTGGGTTGGGGACGAATCGATTCGGTCTGTTCAGCAGCTACAGAAATGGCAATTTTTTTCCAAAATCCAAAATCCCAAAATTCATTTTTATCATCTTCTACCTTTTTCTCTTCAACCCAAACATATATATAACAGCAAAATTCATTGTATAACTCAACCCAACTAATTTTATACTCTCAAATTAATATATACACCTCAAATGCAAGATATACCCAAAAATCTAGGTTTTGACATTTTATCCCAAAATTCACAATTTTATCCCAAAATCATGAAATAAATGATACACAACAATTATTTAGCAAGTTTAATCACTTGCCTCAAATTTGTAGAGTCTGATTCGTCCTCGAAATCACGAATTGGCAAGAAATCCCAAATTTTTCTCTCTTTCTCTTCTTCTTTTCTTCTTTTCTTTCTTTCTCTTTCTCTCTAAGGAGAATTGTTTCTCCCGTAGGCTTAATAAGCCCTACCTATGAAAATACACAACTTTAAATGATAATACACACTTTAAATGACCCGGTCACTCTAATTCGAGCCAAACAAACTTAAAATATTTCGAAACCCAAATAAGACCCAAGTACAGTCATTTCGACTATCTCAACCCTTCCGGAAACAACCGCACCCTTAGAATCGTCATTCGAATCACTTTCTAACATCTTCAAATTTTGACCTCAAATGCCAATTTAATTATTCTTCAATTAAAATAATATTTATTTCTCCCAAAAATAAATAAATTATTGTCTCGAAAATCTCGGGTTATTACAACATGTAGTTACATTATTTGAATTGAATTATTTTAAGTTGTTACATTTGAATTATATTTGGATTATATCGTGATGTATATTGTTTTGAATGTATATTTGCATTATCTCTATTTTATTTTGATATATGATGTTTGAACAGGTATAACGTTGCTGTAACAGGTACAAATATACTGCTGGGCAGTGGCAGTGGCCATACTGCCCAACAGATTTTTTTTAAATTCTGCCCAGAATTGTCACGGTCATTGACCGTGAATTTTTTTTATTTAATGTCATGGGTTTGTCATGGTTAATAACCATGACTAATATTGTCACAGTCATTGATCGTGACATGATCATGACAACTCTAATGAACTTGTCCCGGTCATTGACCGTGACAAGTCCATGACAACAAACATTGTCACCCCCAGACTTGTCACGGTCAATAACCATGACAAGCCGACAGATTTGGTGTAGTGAAAACTTTATTTGGATTCAGTTTATTACTTTAGATTTGTAGTTGGATTTCATTTTTGCAACCGATGGTTTATTCGGTATTATTTATTCAGCTATATATCATCTGATTGAGTCAAACTATTATTATGTGAATGGTTTGGTTATTTTATTTATTACGCATGTTGTTATATTAACGCAAGCTAAAATTTGACACATGCTTAATTTAACATAGGTGGTTAGTAATTCAAAAATATTTCGACAGTGGTGCTAAGAAATGAGATTCCTACTTATTTTGATAAAGGACTGATCACCCATTGTTAAAATAGGCGGGATTTCATAACCGATGTATGAGGAAACCACTAAGAAAAAAAACCTCGAACGGCCCAGCCAGACTATAGCCCAGAAAAATACTCAAGAGGGGGGGTGAATTGAGTTTTTTCAAACTTTTTGAGTTAAAATAATATTTCAGAAAATATTTAATTTAAAATACTTAATACAAATTTCAGATTTATTAAATCTTAAATGATTAAGTCTATGATGATTACATAAATGCAACCAATTAATTTAAATAGTATTAAATCACATATTATAACACACAATAAACAAATTATCAAATAAATACTTCCAATTCATTAAACAAGAGATTACAACATCCAATAAATAAATAATCAATTTTCGTATTTTATATTCTGGATTTAATCTAAAATAATTCACACAAGAATATCAAATCAATACTACAAATTAATTGAACAAGTTATATTTGAAGATTATAAGACCTAATAAATTTATAAACAATTTTTGTAATTAATAAAAATTAATATCCTTAAATAAATTAATTATTATGAAAATAATTATTTTAATTTTAAAATAAATTTACCAAATTTTCGGACTTAAATAACTTGCAAGTATAAGCGCTTAAAAATAAAATTAAGCAATCACAAGCATATAAATGAAATTAAATGCGAAAAATAAATGATACCGTATTTTTAACGTGGTTCGACCAAATCCGGCTTACGTCCACGACCTAAGAGCAGCTTCCGTCTCCCGCGCTTCAATACCGTGATCCACTAAGGCAGGATCAAACCTCCAATGTACAATCAAGCAGCTGAACCGAGCTACTTGTACAACCGAAGCTAATCACCAAGCATCAAAATAAAACTGAAATTTTGAATACAAAGTTTGGATGTCGAAACTCCCTAAAATACAAATCGATTCGAGTTTCACAATAAATTTAATTTTTGGAACTAGTCTTCTTCTTGAAATTTTTGTAACAGAATGGTAATTATTGTGCTATTCAAATTTCTTCTTCAACAAATAGCTGAGTATATTGATTGTTGCTATCTCAAATGTGTAGAGCTAAATGAATTTTTGTTGCTCTCTTGAACAGTGTGTATGAGCGAAATTAAAATATTTCTGATTCCTCTCTTGAAAGTATGTGGGTTGAATGTATTTTTTTAGTTGCTCTCTATTTTTATGTGTCATTTCTGTGTTGAGTTCAATTTCTTCAAATGAATTGATCTTGTTTTTGTAGCGTCAAAAAATAATGACAGTTGGAGAGGAGTGTAGATGAGTTCTTCTCCATAAATGATGGAAAGAATTTTTGACTGAGAGTATAGATATAGTTCTTCCCTATAAAATCTGTAGACTTGAGAGAGTATTAAATACTCAATAGCTGAAGTGAAAATTGTATCTAAAGACCCACTTTTTGTTCACTAACAAATATATGAGGCTGAGCTCACTGAGAGAGATTAGTACATAGAGAGTGAATAAAATATAAAATAGGGTCTTTTGCAAACTGTCCATCAGTCAACATTTTTATCTATATATGGAAAATACCAAATCTATAAGAAAAGATATGGTGTAAATCAATATTTATTGGTGTTAGTACAAGTAATAGTAAGTGGTGTAAGATTTTTGATAAATCAATAGTAAGTGGTGTAAGATTTCTTCAGTCAGTATCTTTACAGTGGTGATCATTGAGGAATTTGTAACTCAATTTCTTACGAATTATTTTTGTTCATAGGAACTAAAAAACCACTTCTTACGAGCAACATTTGTTCGTAGGAAAATGTTACGAACAAATGTTGTTCGTAGGGAACCCAAAGATATAATAAAAATAATTATTTATATTTGTTTCGAACTTCATTTGTTCATAAGAATTCTTACGAACAAATGAAGTTCGTAGGAAACATTTACGAATTCAGTAATCAATTGGTAACTTTGCAAAACGCTTACCATTTCTACTACATAATTTGTAGATATCAGTACACCACTGCGAACCTTTCGTTTTGTAATGTTACCATTTTCTCTATCTTTTAGTCTCACCATTACAGATTAAATATGTTCTAACAAATAATTATCTGTGTGGCCCAAGGATTTGACAAACTACAGAAATAAGTAACACATCACATTTCTAAGATAGCTAGTAAACTATACATAGTACAATATAAATGCAAAGTCATGGTCCGGTCATATCAAAGTCAAAAGAAAGAATGGTCTAAGATAGATTTTATTTTTTGTTCTATATTTGTTCATATTAAAATATGATGTCTTAAGAAATCGTCCAACTATTAGAATTGTACAAGGCAGTTAACGCCTTAAAAAATGTTGCTTATATGCATGGCATCTCTCACGAGGGGAACAAAAAAAAATAAAGGCATGTAAACCCATTTCTTTGAGAAACTCTTACCTGCTACATCATTTTCATCTAACAAGTCAGTGCATTAAAGGGATACAAAAAAAAAATTCTTCTTAACTTGACTAAACCGAAAAACATGTTTTTTCGAATGATAAATTAAAATAAAATTTTTATTTTAAAAATTCGGCTAAACACTTATAAAAATATTTTTGATAAAAAACTCCACTCCAACACTTAGAAAATTTTTGATAAAAATTATCCCAACATTCTAAGTGAACCATTAAGGACTTAAAAAACAATCTTACCAAAGTTAATCACGCGGAGGCTTGAATGTTGAAGAACTTTGATATTCGGATCCGTCGCGATGTTTAAATGATCTTGAATATTTCTTCAAAGGTTGTAGTAGTATAAGACATACTCAATTGTGAATGTACAATGTCTTTCCATTTTCTAAGGGATAAGTTTTATCACCATATAAGGGGATGCTCAATTTCTCAAAGGATAAAACCTAATATGCCATTCTTAACAGTACGAGATCGGAGATATATACATGAGGGTAATCTAGTTAAACCCTAATATGCAGGTTATTTTGACTGATTGAAATGAACAAATTCTTCCACCTTACTCTGAATGCGGACGCTGTAATGTCAATTGTATGAAGAATAAAATGAAATTCCTACTTAGAATGGGGCTCAATAAGAACACCAATAGGTAAACGGGCCTATCAAGATATCGTTACATACCAACACTAATGGGATATGGTAAGAACATAAGAATCATGAATTTGTTTCTAAATAACTGAAAGATAAAGGACTCAAATTCAAAAAGCTATGGGTTATGCATGATCCATATCACCTTAACCCAAAATGGATGCTTGATTAAATAAGTATAGGACTTTATTATCTGTGGATTTCCATAACCATGGGTAAATACTAAATCTAGAAAGAAGATCCTTGGGTGGGATTGAGGGTTGCCTTGTATGGATAGAAGATAAGATACATGAAATAGAAGACTTGATTGGGAAATTGGAGAAACCATCAACAAACTGGGACCCTATTGAAGATTCAAGGAGCATTTAGCTATTTTGGGAAGTAATGGTGGAGGATGAATAGAACTAGACATTTTGCCACCTGAAAATAACTAAGAATCCCTTTAAAGATGAGAATGCCTAAGTGTTTCAAGAAAAATGGACAACCACTATTTGTAACCTCCCATTCGCCCTGAGAAAAATTACCTTGATGTACTTGACCATATTAATACCTTTGTAAAAGAAATAAACTTTAACATTAAGTATCCTTGTGTACAAAATGTTGATTAAGTTGAATGTGCAAACCAAAGTAATGAATCTAATTCATATAATAAAGAATTAAAAGACAATCTAAAAGAGTTTAATAACAAAAAACCAATTGCGGACAAGTTATTGAAGAGAAAACAATAGTTAATTCAAGGTCTTGTATTGAGATAGAAGAAATAAATAATGGTTCTTCTTTAGATGATCTAGAAAAGCTTGAATTCACACTACACTAAAACTGTCAATCTGGCACACTTGGACAAGGAGAATCTGGCACAGTTTTAAAATGTGCCAAAATCGTTCCAAATTAAAAATAGTTAAATAAAATAAAAAAAATATTAAAATGAAATACTTTTCATTTAGATCGAGTCTCGCTCACTCTCCCACTCTTCACCTAGTGTCGATTCAAGCCCTGAGACATTCCCCACTTTCTCTTTGAAAGAAAAAAACCATAAAACCAAATCCTCTCTCTATACTGCTCGCTCCCCATTGCCGTTCAGACCTCCCTGTTTCCATTCAAACCTCTCCGTCGAAACATCGATAAGAACTAAGACATCAAATTATTTTTCGGTCAAACCATTTCTGAGAACCACACCATTTTCGGTCAAATCATTTTACTCCAAACCATTACTGAGAACCAAAAGTCTATAATGGTTTGTAATTTCCAGTCAAACCATTTTCGGTCCATTTCCGATTAAATCATTTGTATAAACCATTACAAACCATTTTCGGTCCATTTTTTAAAGATATGTTTTTTAATGTTTTTTTTACATATTTGTTATTGACAACCCTCTAATTTGTCAAATGTTTAGTACTTGTATACTATGTATATTGAATATTCCCTATTTAGACTTTAGTTTCCTGTTTCGTACATGTATATAATAAGAATGCTTACTTCCATGTTCTCGTTTGTTGCAATTTCAATCCTCTTATATTTCAATCCTCTACCAGTTCTACATATATTATAAGAATGTATATTATAAGAATGTTTATGGGAAAGTCAAGTGTAAAAATTGCATTTTTTATTAAAATAAGAAAAGTAATTGATGGGTTGTCGTGTTGAGCCGTGTCAGTCATGTCTAATTGACATGATTTTTTTATAATCGTCCTACTCGTGTTACTAACGGGTCGTGTTCATGTTAGAAAAGAAAAACACGACATTGGGCTTCAAATTACAAATGATCGAATGTAGTGTGCTATGTCTAATGATTCATTACCTATCAATGCAGTGTGCTATGTCCAGTTTATATAATGATTCATTGCTTGTTTTGCCTTTTATCTAATGTGTTAAGAATCATCCATGTCTAATGATCCATCTAGAAGGACCTGCCGCCTCTACCTCAACGGGACACCACCGTCTTGGAGTTGACTGAATTGTAAGAAACAATCAATATCATCAACATCGAGAAGAAGAGAGAGGCCATCCTCAATAGTTACTCTAGCAGCAAGCATAGGCTCCTGTTACAATGACTTCTTAGAGACGTTATGTTCGTTGCTGCCAGTCGTAGATGTGGGGTCAACTTCAAGAAGTGGAAGATTACCCTAAATACTTAGATTGTATTTTGGGGGTAAGTATATATGTTTTGAAAAAACATTACAGATGTTCGAGGGGTGACATTATATTCGGTGCTTAATTTTTTAAGATACTAGAAATGATTAAAGGATTACAGTAATTGTGTATATTTAGGCATTTCATCTTCTGTGGTGCTATTTGACCCTTTAATATCAATATATGTTTTGTACTGATAATTAATTGAATGTTTGTTGGATCGGGATATCTAAAATGGGGTCATCATCAAGGCTAGGAATACCCAGGTCAGCTAGCATATGCAAATGATTTCGGAATTGATTTGTATTCCTTTTATGTTGTTATTTATTAGTTAATATTTCTTTTTTCATGCTTATTTTAGTATTTGTTATCTGCAAGTGAACTTGTTTCTTTATATGGTTAATCCTTGGGAGGATCATAGACCGGATATTGAGAAGTGAGTATAAATCATTCATCTTTGATTTTTCTCCTCTTTTGTTTGGTCATTGTTTCGACATAATAAGGTCTATTATTAGGTCAAACTTTAACACAAATCCTATTATAGCAGCAAGCATGTTAAGACTTCACTTTCATTATTGTTTTGTTCAGGGATATGCCAATTCAGACCAGACTAAATCTAATTATCGTGATTATTATATATTTAGGTAGTGGATGAGTAATGATGTTCATTATATTCTTGTAGTTAACTAAATGAATAACATCTTGGTAAATTTTTTATATAGGATAAACATGTCATTCTTCCTGCACTAGAGTCGACTGCGTCATCATCTTGTAATCTTAACGATTAAAAACACACATAAATATAATCTGGATACAAGTGTGCTGCTCATTTATAAACACGTCTATAACTGGTTACATAGTTCATGATATGGTCTTTAGGTATATTTTGACTAGAGTATGATTGTTACTTTTCAATCACAGTCATTAGATTGAATAAGTTCAAGACTTATTATAATGATTATACCAAACCTCCGTGTATGTTGATTTATAGTGCACTTCGTATTTTTGTGTGAGACGTGTGCAAAATATTATTCCTATTATTTATAAATTTGTCGGTATATGAATGATATGGGCTGTAGATGAAGTTGGTCCCTTGTCAATAGGCAGAATAGGCTATTTTTGTTAGATGTTGTAGGGATCAAAATGATTTCAAATTTTATTTCATATATATGATGCTCAAAATGATTTCAAATTTTTATTTCATAGTTTTCTTTGTTGGGTCTATTAAGTCCTCGCCACGTCCCCCGTCCACCCCCCCCCTCCCCTCTGTTGCCAATTGAATAAAAAATTTGAAAGCATATCAGTGAATTGTTAAATACCAATGACTTGTCCATGTTCTCTTTATCCTATGCTAATTATTGTACGCTCATTCTATTTTTAATCGATACTCATCTCTTAAGATACATGTTTCCATGCTTACTATGTTGGACTAATTTTGTATGTTAGGACACCTCAGAAGTGAAACGTAAGAATGAAAAGTGTATCTTTAAAAAAAGAATTTCTTTCGTTCACTTTGAAGTATCAATAAGTTATTGCAAAAATAGATTCTGGTAGCTCCTTCTCATTGTTAATGGATGTGTTGATGTTTGCAATTATATTTTTCTTTTTCGGTTGTTTGTCGGTCAGTCTGCAAACATGTTTATTTATATATTTCAAAATTGATTTGGTATTGAAAAGCATCTATCATCTACTATTCATTCTACGTACACTACTCATTGGCCTTAAACCGAAGTCATTTTTGCACTCGTGATTGTACATGCCAGCAATTTTCAACCTTTTTTTTCCAACATAAGAATAGTTAATAGATCTACACTAGCCTCACGTCTTCACGGAGTATAGATTTTGTTGTCACTAGGTCTAGATTGTTTTTAATTAATTATTCATCTTCTTAACTTTACACTAGTGATCATGAGCAATGCATGTTGCGGTTTGTCCTGACAGTAACTACATTGAAAATGGCTCAGCTCTTATCTTCTCTAATAATGATGTTGATTTGATTTAAACATTATAGTTGTGGTCCTTTGGTTGTTTTCTTTCACAGTGATTGTAACCATTTTCTTTTATGGTGCCACTTATAGGTTGTTTCTTATTTTACAGGGTGAATGCAATTGAGTATCAACAGGGGGTCAAAGCTTGAGATTAGAATCATCAACCAAGTTGCAAGATGCAATCAAGGTCTGATTGATTTCTTCACCACCTATAAATTGTGGTTTCCCCAACTTTTTGGGTTGATTGATATATGAAAAATGGTATTGATTTCAGTCCCTTCTATATTTACCTTATTAGAATTCCTTTATTTGATATGTGAATATGCAGATGCATTGTTTAAGTTGATGTTTAGGATTAGCGGTAAATGTATGTATAATTATTTGACAAATTTATAATTGTAATATTAATGTTAAGGTTTAGATTCTTTGCTTTGGCAGCTTGTTTTTACTGGAATTGTACTATTATAGAAATGTCCGGTTCTGAGTATGTATATTAAAGATACGAGTTACTGGGAAATGTAGTTTTAAGGATTACATGCAATTTTGGTGTGAATGACATTTATGGAGTTCAAATAACTAATGATATATGGTAAAAAAAGTAATGACGATAATTGGAAAATATATAGATTAGGCTTAGTTTTAAGTTGTTGAAGGGTGAAAACCCAAACCAGCTGCCAAACGGCCCCGTAAGAGGAACTAACACCTCGCACGGGACCAGTGTAACTTGAATGAACTAGCCGCATAGTAACGGGCCTCTTGGTTTGATAATACGAGGATAATTTGAAAATATATAGATTAGGCTTAGAAATAACCCGTTGAAGGGTGAAAACCCAAATCAGACCCCAAACGGCCCCGTAAGAGGCACTAACACCTCGTACGGGACCAATGTAACTAGTAGTAACTGTTCTCGTAGTAACGAGCCTCTCTATTTGAGAATATGATGATAATTTGAAAATATATATATTAGGCTTAGGAAGAAGTCGTTGAAGGGTGAAAATCTAAATCATCCCCCAAACGGCCCTGTAAGAGGCACTAACACCTCGCACGGGACCAATGTAACTCGTAGGAACTGACCTCATAGTCACGGGCCTATCGGTTTGGGAATACGATGATAATTTAAAAATATATAGATTAGGATTAAAAGAAGCCGTTGAAGGGTGAAAACCCAAAACAGCTGCCATACGGCCCCGTAAGAGGCACTAACACCTCGTACGGGACCAATGTAACTTGTAAGAATTAGTCGTATAGTAACGGCCCTCTCGATTTGATAATATAACAATAATTTGAAAATATATAGATTAGTCTTAGAAACAAGCCGTTAAGGGGAGAAAATCCAAATCAACCCCCAAACGGCCCTGTAAGAGGTACTAACACCTCACATTAGACTGATGTAACTCGTATGAGATGACCATGTAGTCATAACTTGTGTAAGATTTTCGATTTGAGAATATAATAATAATTGTAACTCGTATATGCATTTTCTTAGCTTGAGTAAGCTTTTTTATAAATTACTTGGTTACTAATATCATCTGTTTTTTGTATCCTATTTTTTTTGCAGGAGAACATTTTATCATTTTCTTTTATTCACGTGGAACACACGGAGAAGTCAATGGTTTACAATAATGGGACTATTTAATTAATGTCGCTAATATTTTGGATTCTATTTTTTTATGTTATGGTCGTGCGGGCTTTTATATTTTTATTGCTATCTTTTATGGTAGTGTGGGCTTTTATAATTTTATTGTTATATTATATAGCTATGCAGGCTTTATATTACGTAGGTTTTGTATTAGCAGGTTTTAGAATGTTCAAAAATAGAAGAAACTCCGCCCAATTTTTTTTTGTTTGTGATACTTGTAATATTTTGATGTTTGTATGTACATTAGTTTATCAACAATGTGCGGGATTCGCAATTTGTGAATTTTCTAATTTTTAAATAATAAAAAAAATTCTTTGATCCAAAAATTTGGCACAGTTAAAAAATAGTGCCAAAAATTTATCAAAATGTACTCAATCTGGCACAGTTCAAAACTGTGCCAAAAGTGTGCCGAAAATATTAAGTTCTGGCACAGTTTAAAATTGTGCCAGAAGTGTTCTTGTTTGGCCAAATCTGGCACACATTTAAACCGTGCCAGAAAAAAATGGCCATTTTTGAACACCTGATTCTGGCACAGTTCAAAACCATGCCAGATTTCTATTTTTGGTGTAGTGTCATTTAACTCCTCAAAGTCTACATTGGCATCTTTGCCTAGTCTTACGTCGACATTCCAGGAATTGGTATTGAAATTATTATTCTTTGCTTAATTACATATCTAGACTCCAACCCGATTAAGAAAAAACGTTTTAAAATCAGGCATGTATAATCACTCAAGGTTAAAGAAGAAGTGAGGAATATACTTAATATAAATTTCTAACAGTGTCCGAATACATTACATGAATGGCTAACATCATAGTTGTACCTAAAACATGAGGGAATGTAAAAATGTTTGCTGAATATAGAGATTTTAATAGAGACTGTCGTAAAGATGATTATCCTTTGCCAAACATAGACATGATCATTGAGGCTACCACTAATCAGGCCTTAAGATTCTTCATGTATGGTTTCGCTTGCCATAATCAAAACAAGATGCACCTAAAATATCAAGAAAAAATAGCCTTCACTAACCCTTAAGGAACTTTCTATTACATAGTAATGCCTTTTGGACTAAGGGGTACTGGCGCTACTTATCAACGAATGGCTACTACTTTGACACATAAAATGATCCATAAGCAAATCAAAGTATATGTGGAAAATGACATAAACTTCAATTCCAAAACATGTAAAGGGCATGTGCCACTGTTAAGAAATTTCTTTAAGAGACTAAGGATGTACCAAATGCACTTGAATCCACATAAATGTCTCTTCGGATTTCTAAAGGAAAGCTTCCATAATTCCTTACCAGGGAGAAGAGGATTGTGGTGGACCTGCCCAAAGTCAAAATCATCTTGGAAATTCTATCTATACATACCAAGAAAGTATCTTAAGAAAGATCCAACACATAAATATGTTCATATATTATATGACATCAATATTTGATCCAATCTTAAATCTTCCCCATAACAAATCTATCAACATATGGAACTCTTCATGACAATATGCCTTTGATAGAATCAAGTAATATTTAACTAATTCCCATGTATTGTCCCCACCTTAACGTAAACCTATCACTGACATGGAATTAGGATCCATACTGTCCCAGTATGTTATAGTATCATGAAAATAATATTTCATATAGTATGCCAGTTAATAATGCAATGAATGTGAAGAACCACAAATGAATTTTAAAAAATCTTGCTTATCCCTAGCATTGGAAATACAAAGACTGAGACACTTTATGACTGCATTCCAAATTGAGTTTATCTCTCGAATTGATCCCTTAAAGTACTTACTCGAAGAACCGACATTGACAAGCATAATGCCAAATAGTTATTCTTTGTTACCCAATTCTACATTGAATATGTATTCCAAAAGGAAATTAAAGGACAAGACATTGAAAATTATTTACCAATTCTCTTTTGTAAGAACACGGCGAGGTCACCACTCACTTCTTATATAAAAAAGTTCTTATGGATGAAAGCCAAGATGAATACATATGGAAATTATAATTTAATAGATCATATAATAACAAAGGGCATGTCACTAGATGTTATTGGTTTCTCCACATAGGAGGCACCAATATACAACCATCAAACTAAATTTCAACTATACCAACTACATTGTTGAGTATGAATATTGAAATATAGGTATGACGATATCCCGCGATAAAGGACTACAAAGGATATATGTGTTTGGAGATTTAAACTCATTATTTTCTAGACCTTGGGCATTAGAAGATCAATGAGAAAATTTTATTACCCTATCATGGGCACTCGGGTGAAGTACTCTTGCCTTCATGGTAGATATCCCTGAATAAATGGATAGAATTTGTAGATATATGCAAACACGAGCGGCCTACATTCACTTAAAAATTTTGCAGGACCAAAACTACAGATGATGGACAATGGTAATGAATATCTCCTTCAAAAGTGGAAATCCTTAGGATGGTCTTTATTCAAGTATCTATAGTCAATGCACATCCTAACCTCCCTTCCTATTTTAAGTACATATACTATGTTAGCCATCTATGTGAGGTATTTGGATACTCTTAAAAGGTCTCCACTAAGTTGTTATATCGCATCTTCTTTAACATTTAGAGACCATTCTTGTATAATTTTTAATATTTTTTGTTTAACTAACTTGGAGTCTAGATATGTGAGTACGTGGTGGACAATGAGTTTCAAATTGATTTGTGTCATATTAGTTTAGGACTAAGTGAATACATTAATGTATTCTTTGGGAAATTGGAGGAGTTCATAATGTTTTAGATTTTCTAAACAAGAACCTATTTTAATTTCTTTTATCTCATTTGGAGAACCTAAATTAACCACTGTCTTTTCTTCAACAAGTTATGCGCGATTGATTTGTTTGACATAATATATTTTAGGTGGTCTTATAATTATTTGTTATGGAAACTAAATTCATTAAATTGATTTTCACATTCATCATCATCATTTATGTTTTTCACACAAGGATACTCAAAGTTAAAATTTATTTCATTAATTAAAGGGTTTACATGGTCGAGTTAATCAAAGTAATTTTGCCCAGTGGCATTCTCCTCAAATGGGAAGTTAAAGATAGTAGTTGGTCTTTCTTCCTAGAGAATATAAGTGATCTAATATTCAAAAGTATTCTTAGTTATTGGAAAGTGGTAAAACGTACAATTCCTCCCACTTTATATCACTACCTCTCAAAAAAGTTCTGTATCTTTCAAATCTTTTATGGAATCCCATTCTCATAAACTCTATTATTTCTTGAACTTCCTCTTCTATCCATGTGGGACGGTTCTTGAGAAAATATCCAACCATGGCATCTATTATTCATAGTTTTCATATATCCATGGTTAAAGAAACCCACAAAAAGTAAAATCATCTCCTTCCTTGATAAACTATCCATCGAGGCTAGAGCGACATGGTGCATGTGCATCCCATCATTTTTTGATTTTGGGTCCCGTAACCTTAGTTCTTGTAAACGAGATTATCACTTTATTTCTTATAACCTAGTCCCCTAGTGTTGAACTGTTAAGGTATCTTAATACAATCATTGACCGCTTGTTAGGATTTTCAAGTCTCATCCCTAGTAAGAATATTTAACCTTACGGGTAACATTAAAACAACCATGTTTAGAGTACGGTTATGGGATTTGTTCATTAGTGTTGACTGAAATGACCTATATAGAAGGGTTTAGCTAAAAACCATAAATGTCGATATCTCTATTCTCGTGTTGGACCTCTAGGACCAGGGTGTTAGGTCCTTCCTTTTTGAGCAACTTAGCATCTCCATATATAATGATGAAACTTTCCCCATGGAATAATTTTAGTTTTAATATAGTTAGGAAGCAACTCCCTTAGTATCATGAAGTCACATTTGTCCCATAAATAGATTGAAAGAAGACGACATGTTAATTAATTAGAACTTAGTGAGGATCTATGGTGGTCCGATCCCAAGATTGAGTTCGATGGAACCCATTACTTCTCTTTGAGTTTTTATCATAGGATTTCCTAAGTGGTGGGAATGATATTCTCGTTATTAAGTCCCAAGCGTTTGATCTTTCTTAATGGGTACGTTCAGGGCGGATCTGTTATCAACAAGTTCCATGGGTATTCTTTATCCTTGGACATTTACTTTAATATTTAGGTCCATATTGTGACATGGTATTGTCTTGGCAAATTATAGTATTGATGAATGATATGATATTTTAAAAATTCAGGCTTTTGATTGTTTCCATGAGATCTTTAAGGCTGGAAGAGATGGGCATCACCTTTTGGGAAAATATCTGCGTATGGAAGGACTTGAGGATATTGACTTGTGTCTTCTTCAACTAATCTAAAACCCAATTTTCTTTGATTTCTCCTAATGAATCTTATTCAAGCACCTCTATTCCTTTATTTATTATTTTTTTCCATAGGGAATGGGGTTAAGAATTAGTTCGTTATATAACCTTCCAGATCGAGTGAGATGTTCGACTTTTAGGGATGCTCAATAAGAGGTGAGGAATTCGTCCAATTTTTCATCAAAATTCAGAGTATAAACATAATCATTATCTTACCAATGAGGGGATACAATCGGATTATTAAATAGGAATATCATGTCTTCTTCATATGATTGTTCGATTATTCATGACCATGCCCAAGATCTTGGGTTGTCTTCTGTTTTCGATTATTCTCCCCACCCTTTATGAATAATTTTTATACTCTGAGGTCACCTTATGTATCCTGCGACGTGTTGCATTTCATCGTACATTACCTATTAATGTTCAAAGAGGTTCTTATGCTTGTGAACAATGTCTAATAAAATGATATCTAAATTTTCTCGAAACACTAGGTACATCAAATGGTGTGAGCTAACCTCCAAAAAATATCCACCGATGACTTTTAAAGCTCCAAACATTTTCACCATACTATCCATGTGTATCTATGTGGACACCATGCGATCTACATATCTATTTACTAGGCTTCTTAAACTTGGTTACGTTGCCCCTTTTGTTGAGTCGATGGGTTTAATAAAGAGAGATGGGCCTTCAAATGCATATTCCATTGTAATGGCTTTAACTTTAGAGATGTGGTCGGGCAAAGGATTATTGCTGACATTAGGTTGTAGTTTGGTATGTGCAATAATGTTTCCTGGGTCAAAGAGTGCGTATTTCGTACCAAAATGGAGATCGACCAAAAAAGAATTTGCTCACCAAAAATATTATGATAAAAATTTACCCAAATTTTAATCAACCAACTTCATGGATGATGAAAATATTATTCATACACATGGATGATGAAAAAAATGCATATTGGGTAAAAAAAGAGACAACAACAGATGTACAAGGAAAAAACCTCACTAACAGGAAAAACGTTGGGCCATCCTCAGGTACATGTGAGAGAATCATTTTAATATGCCCGAATGTTCGTGAACCAAAGATCCTAATCTACCTAATAGGGAAAGTACGTGGGAGAGATGACTCGATATAATCATGATATGTGAGTGATGTTCACCAAGAACATATCACTCTATATACGACCAGGTTACTAGGCCAAGAAGAGTGGAATCAGTCAATAGGGTTCCACGTTGGTTATACCCAAATCCAGTAGCTAGGCTTTCTAGGGTAATGGGGTATGTAGTGATATGCATATGTTATGAATTGAAGTAGTGTGAATCCTTTGGAAATGCTTTTTTGGGTAAGATCCATTTTCCCTTGATATTATTACGTATCTTTGCATACATATCACAAAAAGGTTCAAGTGACACCTATGGTGTAATCTTATCCCTACGGGAGCATGAAATACTACTATTTTCCAACGTAGTCGGGTATCTAAAAAAGAATAAGAACAAATAGTTCACAATTTAATACACACAAATGTACATGAATAACATGCCAAAGTAAATTAGTATCTACGTTATATTAGGTACATGTCGCTTAATAAAAAAATCCCCGACGAAGTTATCTATGTGAGAACCCCAACACGAGGCGACACCCCTCTCTCTTGCCCGCACGTGCATGAACATCGCCTTTTGGGATAAATTATAAAGTAAAAGGGTAATTGGTGCTAATGAATGTATATTTCCTCTTTATCTTTCAGAATAATGGAGTTGTTAGCCTATTTTACACAAAATAAACAAAAGGCTGGGTAGGCCTCCATAGACATCTAGTGAAGGAATGTAATCTATAGTAAAGTCAAGTAATCTATGTATTTAACCAGAAGTCAGATGTCCTAATAATGGGTTATAGATTAGGAAGGGGTTATGTACCTAATCCGCCATTTTGGTCTAAAATGTAATTGTGAAAAATTCATCTCAGTATGTCATAGTGTAAAAACAAATAATGAAATGAAAAAATTACTTTACAAATAGAATATGTAGTAAAATATGGGATATCTAGTTGTGTTCATCCCAGGCGGAGCCTTTCGGAGGGAATCCCCCCTTTCGTTGGGAGGAAGGAAGGGTCCCGAGAGAAATACCTTGGTATTTCACCCGCTTTTTAAAAGAGATATGCTTTGATCATCGTCGGTGTGGGGTAAATGTAAAGAGATGGAGTTGCCAGTCTATTTTGCACAAAACAGACAAAAGAACATGTTGTGACTTCGAGAGAGCGGCAGCAAGGACAAAATGATGCATACGAAACCAATAGTTTGAAGTTTCGGGGTCTAAGTTACGGAATCGTAAGGTGTTAGGCACCCATCCCTCCCTTTCGATCCCTCATGGGCTAGTGTTATTATTTTCCATTATTTCCTCGTGAAGTGTGTGTGCGTGTTTATATAAAGGAAATTGGAATCGTTCAACTCATACCATGGGCAAAGTAGAGTGAGGTCATCCATAGGAATGTTCCCAAAATAATGTATATAGAAAATATGATTTATGCATTTATCGTGATATTGAATGAAATGACAATATGTGTTGGATGAAACGCAAACAAACATAATATTCATATGAATGAAAATGGGAGATTTTAGAAAATTAGGGAATTTGGAAAATTGAAAAAATTGGAAAATTGGCCTCGCGTCTCGAATTTTAATTCGAGATGCCTACATAGCCTATAAAGGCATCAAAGTCCACGTAGGTCGAATGTAGCATGGGGGTGGGGTTTATCCCATAGATTCGACTGGAATTTTATTATATGTGTACGTGTAGAAAATGTATTTTTGGTTTTAAAAAAGGGTGATAGATAATTCCGTTCAGAATTTATGGGTATAACCCTCTTTTATTTGTTTTTGGGATATTTGTAGAAAACAAAGTTTGTGCAATATGCTAATAAAAGTGTAGATGTTAAAGTGTATGAACTAAATTAAGAACTAGATTATGAATATAATGTAATTCACGAAAAAATAAGGAATTTAAAAAGAGGGAGAAGGAATTGGACCTTTTTTTAAACTTGATCTTTGATCTTGGATGAACTCCCTTGAGTGTGGATAAATGTTGATGAGAGAGAAGGTTATTTTGCCAAATTGGGTATGAAAAGGATGGGCTGATTTCGTGGTAATGTTGCTGAGATCGCTGATGCTGCTGGATCGCTTGTCTTAAGAGTGAGGTCATGGCCTCTACTTATAGGGAAAAGGGAGGTTCTGATTGGCCTACCCCTGGGAGTGCCTTTCGGCAGGTAAACCTTAACATTGTGCCGATAGGCAGGGATCTAGACCTTCCAATTGGCAGTCTCGTGAAGATTTTTCTGGAAAAAAGGTCATAGAATTCAAACCGTTGATTCAAATCATGCACGGGGCACACCATTAGAAAGGTACTTCAGAGACCTTCAAGAGTCCTTTAGACCTCTCCCAGGTCTAGGAGTTGACTTTGGATCAAATGTGTCTCAAAGCGCACATCAATCCTTTGGACAAAAGATTGTCAGACTAAAATGGATCGTTCGTCTGTATGGTGCATTAGAATTGCACATGGGGTGGACTGTTGGAAAGGTTAGGAGATGTACTTCGACGTTCCAAACTGTTTTGCTCAATTTGAAAGGTTAACCTTGGTTAACCGGGGCCCAAAAGTGCCCGGTGAGCTCTCGAAGTAAAACGGACCATTGTCCATACCGTAATTAAGAATCACTAATCAGGAAGACCTTTATAAAGGGTATTCAATGACCTTCGGAGATTCATTCATTCGCATTCAAGATTAAGAGTTGAACTTAGTCAAACAAAGACTGAGAGCGCCTAGTAACCTCTAGATCGATTTTTAGGGGAAAACTGATCATTCGTCTGAGTGGTTATGCTGTTTTGCACATGGGGTAGACCGTTGGAAAGGGGTTTTAGTGCCCTTCAAAGATTCAAAGAGATTTTTCTCTGACAATGAAGTTTATTGGGGTCAATTTGGGGCCTGAGAGCGCCTGGTGGCCTCTGAATCTATTTTTAGTAGTAAAATGGTCCGTTCATCCAAATAGTTATGCCAATTTGCACATGGGTCAGACCGTTGTAAAGGGTATTCAGAGCCCTTCAAAGATTCAATGAGCTTTCACTCTCATAATAGAGTTAACCAAAGTCAAATGGGGCTCAAGAACGCCCGATGGTCTCTAGATCGAGACTCCGAGTGTGACCTAGGGTTTGTAATTAAATAGGTAGGTGATAGGGACGTAAGGAGAGACTTAGGGGGTCTTAGAATGTGGTGTCTAAAGATCCCCTCGACGGGTGAGCTTATAACAGACACTACATGATAGAGAGAGGCTGTTTATGTGGACCTAAGGGATGAGGATGTCCGATTTAGAGGGTTAAAGTCAATTCTGAGAACCTAAGGTGATGTTGGGATGGCAGATTCTGGGAACCTAAAGGAGGTGATGACTGAGTTCAAAGGTAGGGAGGTGACTAATTCTGTGGGTCGGGATGAGTTCTAAGGACCTAAATTGTACGATTAATTTTACTGATCGAAGCCAATTCTGTGGGCTTAAGATAGAGATGAGCAATTCTGTCGATCAAGGCTAATTCTGTGGGCTTAAGTTAGGGGTGACCTGTGAGGACAATTTTGTCCATTATTAAATGTTATGTCGTACGCCGTTACACCGTTGAAGAAAGTCAAGATTCATATCGTCATCAACGGATCTGAATATTAAAGAAGAGGAGGAAACATAATTCTGACATGCCGGACCGGTCCGCCTATTTCAAAAACGAACCGGTCTGCCCCTCCAAACCGATCCACCTCAATCGGACCGATACGCTTACTAAAGATCATGTAGTCCCCGAACCGGTAGCGAACCGATAAAGCCAAATTTAAAAAGAACCGATCCGCCCCCTCGGACCGATCTGCCTCAGATTCGGACCGGTCTGCCGGGATAACTTCGAACAAATCGTGGTCAGATTTTTTAGGCCTAGTTATTCCTTTATAAACCCACTTCGGGGATTTATTTAGCAAGACTTATTCACACAATTTTTAGAGTTCATAAACTCAAAGTCTTCATCTTTATTAGTTACCAAAACTCATGTCTTGATTCACACAAATTTCTCAATCATTTGTGAATTGTTTTGAAACCCTAGAACACAAACACTGTTTTGTTCATACCCTTGTGGAGAAGACCGTTCTTCTTCTTCATTGCTTCCCTCCTGGAAAGGGAAACTTCTAGTCACCGACTACAGATCTGACACCTACGGGTAATTCTGTGTCACTGTATTTTTCATTGTAATCCGAAATTGTCTGTTACAATATTATAATAAAAATAAATGGTTTTGCCCCTTTGGGGGATTTTTCCTCACATGTGTGTGCTTGAATATCTCTTGCATAATTTTATATTATTTCAATCACACCTTGTTGATTTTTTAGGGTTTATTTGGGTTGAATTGAGTTTGATTATTTAATTTCTTATTTGAACGCAAGAGCACACTCTCTTAAATTGGTATTAGAGCAGGTTATGCTAATCTATCGCGTATTCCTATTTTCCGCAAAATTTTTCTAAAATATCAATTTTCTGAAAAAATTGATTTTTGAAAAGAGCATGTTCAAATGGAGAAATCATATAATAAAATGCCAGTTTTTTACGGGACAAATTATGCTTATTGGAAAGCCCGCATGAAGTCGTCTTTAAAGGTGATAGATGAACGGGTTTGGATTTTAGTTGAAAGAGGGTGAACACCTCCCTCCATCACTGTTGAAAACGTGATCAATTTAAAACCTATCACTTCTTGGACTAAAGATGAATTTAAATGGTCTTCTTTTAATTCTAAGGGTTTGAGTGCTATTTCCGGATCCATCACTCCCGATGAGTTTCGACGTATCATGACGTGCACCACGTCAAAGGAGGCATGGGATGTTTTACAACTTACCCATGAAGGAACTAATGTTGTAAAAGAATCTAAATTGCAAAATTTAACAACTCAATTTGAAACCATCACTATGCTTGAAACTGAATGCTTTGATGATTTTTATGCTAGGTTGTCTGATATTGTTAATACTAGCTTTAATCTTGGTGAACAAATTCCTAATGCTAGAGTTGTGAAAAAGATTCTTAGATCATTGCCTAAGCATTTTATCCCTAAAATCACTGTGCTAAATTCTATGGGTAATTTAAATACGCTAAAATTGGAAGAACTTGGAGGAGACTTGCAAACTTATGAAATTGACATGTTTCCTAAATATGTCAAGTCTAAAGATAAGGTAATTGCACATAATGCCCAAGAGAGAAAAAATGAGGGGTCGGGAAGAAAAAGAGTTGAGTCATCTAGAAAGAGAGAGATAGTAACGTCTGATTCAGAGTGTGAATTTGACTTAGATGACTTGGCTTTATTTGCTAAAAACTTCAAGAAAATTCTTAAATTCAAGAAAAGTGGAAATTTCAAAGATAAAAAGAATTTTCAGAAAAATAAGTTTGAAAAGAAAAATGAGAAAGATTTCAAAAACCCTCCTAAGAAAGACAGTGAGAGATGCTTTGAGTGCGACGGTAAGGGTTATAGAGCATTTGAGTGTGCCACTCGTCTGAATAGAGAAAAAGGCAAAGTTGTCCTTAATGCTACCCTTAGTGACGACAGTGAGATCGAGTCGGTGGACTCGGGAGATGAGTCACCACATGAGTGTAACTTCACCGCATTCATGGCTAGTCTTGTGAGTACTTCTAGTGCATCTCACGACGATAAGGATGCTACTTCACAAGGACACCTAGACAGTGAGAGCGAAGTAAGTGAGGGGGAGGATGACGCAAGTGAGAGCGAGAGTAACCTTCAACGTGCCTACGCCGAGTTATATAATGAGTCATTTAAAACTAAAAATCGTAACAAAGCGTTAGTTCTTAGGATCACCGCGTTAGAAGAAGAGTTAGAAGAGACGAGAGAGAGAGAGAGATTCCTCCACTTGCACCGCCATGAGAGAAAGAGAGTCTTCCTGTGTTAAGAAAGAAAATTTGTTTAAAGAGAGAGAGAGAGAGTCATTTTGAGAAAGAGAAAGGGGACTTGACGAAACAAGTGGCTAATCTTACGAGTGAGCTCCATTCCTCCCTGGAGACTCGGAAGAAACATGATGCCCTTGTTGCCCAACTTACTCATGACCTTGAGAGGGCACGAGAAGTCAAGGTACAAATCGAGGATAGATATGGGAAGATGGTAAAGATGCTCCTCGGTACCGCTTTAGGCTTTGGTGATAGGCAGGGAATAGGTTTTGATGGTGCCTCCACATCCCAAATTGCACTTGGACCAATTCTCGAGTTTACTATTACTCCATATGGCCATCATCAAGGACCAAGAAGGAGATCTCGACCAAGAAAAGCAAACCAAGGTCCATCTAAGACTAGGCTCTTTTGTACTCATTGCAGAAGAAATGGACACCTCAGGGAGTTTTGCTATAGTTTCGGTCGGACCCGATGTACTACTGCTCAACCACATCATACTAATGATTTTGCTAGTCTGAGAGAGGGTGTTGAGTTTTTAGCTGCCACTTCACAGAGTCTGATGGAGGAATTCCGACGGATGTCCTTACCATCAATGAATGCTTCTTGCATTCCGGCTAAAACCAACAACAACAAGGGTAAACATAAAGTTACCTATACTTGGATAACTAAGATAGAGAAAAAGGCCTTTTTTTTCCATATTGCTCTCAAAGCACATAATACCTCTCAGTGGTGTTTTGATAGTGGATGCTCCAGACACATGACAGGTGATGTCTCACTTTTTACTCACGTTGAGAATTATGAGGATGGTAGAGTCACCTTTGGAGATGGGAGTATGTCTAGCATTATATGATGAGGTACTGTAGAGTTACCAGGATTTCCTAAGCTAGAGAATGTCTTGTACGTCAAAGATTTGAAAGTAAACCTTATCAACATCAGCCAGCTATGTGACGATGACTTTGCTGTAATGTTTGACCGGAAAGCTTGTAAGGTTTATAATCAAGCCGATAAACTTTTAGTACAAGGGGTGAGGACAGAGGATAACTGCTATGGGACTGAGCCCACATCCTCACTTGTCTGCTATAGCGCCATGATCACTCCTATGGATCTGTGGCACCAACCTCTAGGTCACGTAAACGTTAAAGATTTGAACCGTTTAGGTAAAAAGGACCTAGTACGTGGATTACCATCACTTGGAAAGCCAACTTCCACGGTTTGTGGACCCTGTCAATTGGGAAAGAAAATCCGTAGTCCTCATAGGAATTTTCATTCCATTACCACCTCCCTTGTTCTTGAGTTGATTTATATGGATCTTATGGATCCTACTCGTATTGAGAGTCTGGGTGGTAAGAGATAAATTCTCGTAATGGTGGACGATTTCTCTAGATATTCTATTGTAGGTTTTCTGAGAGAGAAATACGATGTTGTAGAGTTTTTAACGACCAAGTGCCCTGTCCTGCAAAACCAAAACAGTGTCACTATTAACAGGATGCGTAGTGACAATGGCACTGGATTCACAGAAGCAAAGGTAGATCTTTACTGTGATAGCCTAGGGATCAAACATGAGTTTTCTGCTGTGAGAACTCCTCAGTAAAATGGGATTATTGAGAGAAAGAATAGAATGATCCAGGAAATGGCTAGGTCTATGCTTCTAGGTCGTAAGGTTCTTAGGAGATTTTGGGCAGAGGCAGTGTCTACTGCATGCCACACGATGAATAGGGTTTACCTGCGTCCATACACACTTAAGATGCCTTATGAATTATGGACTGGCAAGAAACCTAACCTTGCATATTTTCGTGTTTTGGGGAGTAAATGCTACATCCTACGGGATAGAGATCAATTAGGAAAGTTTGACTCCTGGAGCGACGAGGGAATATTGCTAGGATATTCATCGAATAGCAGAGCGTACCGGGTTTTTAACCTGAAGAGCTCTAAGGTTATGGAATAAACGTCACCGTGCAAGATGACGAACCTTCGACGGCTATTGATCCTAACCTACAGTGTCGGGATGAGGACTTATCTAGGAGTGACTTACTTATCCCTCACCCACACTTTTTGGACCCTACTCCCGTGTTAGGGTACACACCAGCTTGGGTTCGCAAGAGTCATGATCCTTCTACCATTGTTGGCGATCCCACTCTAGGAGTCAAGACTCGTACTCAGATAGAGAACGTTGTTAGCCATCTTTGCTACACATCCAAAGTCGAGCCTAAGAATAAAAAAGAAGCACTCATGGATGAACAATGGATATCTTCTATGCAAGATGAGTTGCTTCAGTTTCAAAAGAACAATGTCTGGGAACTTGTCCCCTGACCTAGTGATACTAATGTGATAGGTACCAGGTGGATTTTCAAGAATAAAATAGATGAAAATGGTACTATAATTAGAAACAAGGCTAGGTTGGTCACTCAAGGCTACAGACAGATTGAGGTTGTAGACTTTGGGGAGACATTTGCTCCTGTTACGAGGCTCGAGTCCGTCCACTTACTACTCGCCATCACATGTCATCTGCGCTTTAAGTTATATCAGATGGATGTGAAGAGTGCCTTTCTGAATGGCATTCTACAGGAGGAGGTTTATGTGTAACAACCAAAAGGGTTTGAAGACCCTAAGAACCCGGATCACATCTTCTATCTGAGGAAAGCCTTTTATGGTTTGAAGCAAGCACCCCATGCTTGGCACGAGAGGCTTACTTCCTATCTCTTAGCCCGTGGCTTCAAGAGAGGGGGAGTTGATATGACATTGTTCTTCAGGAGAAATGATGGTGCTATTTTGGTTGCCCAGGTCTATGTGGATGACATAGTTTTTGGATCCACATGCTCTCAGCAGGCTCACCAATTTGAGGAGGGGATGAAAAGTGAGTTTGAGATGAGCATGGTAGGTGAGCTCACTTTCTTCCTTAGTCTCCAGGTTCGTCAGCTAGAGGATGGGATGTTCATCTCCCAATCCAAGTATGCTAGAGACCATGTGAAGAAATTTGGTTTAGACTCCGCTAAGCATGCATGTACACCTATGAGTACTTCTATAAAGCTTAGTAAGGACACTTCAGGCAAGGATGTTGAGCAAACCTTATATCGGAGTATGATAGGTAGTCTTCTCTACCTGACTGCCAGTCATCCCAACATATCCTTTAGTGTTGGAGTTTGTGCGCGATATCAGGCGTCTCCGAAAGAGTCACACTTACTCGCTCTAAAACATATTATCAAATACGTGAGTGGGACTCTCTCATATGGTATTTGGTATTCCTTTGATATCGATAACCGTTTGTCCGCCTTTTCGGATGCCGATTGGGTCGGGGATGCAGATGGTTGTAGGAGCACTTCTGGTGGGTGTTTCTATTTTGGTTCGGCTCTTGTCTCTTGGTTAAGCAAGAAGAAAAACTCCATCTCTTTGTCCACTGTGGAGGCTGAGTACATCGCCGTCGGGAGTTGTTGCACGCAACTCTTGTGGATGAAGAAAATGTTGGAGGATTATGGGATTTCACATGACACCATGATCATTTCCTGTGATAACACTAGTGCGATACACATATCCGGCAATCCCATCCAATATTCGTGCACAAAGCACATCAGGTTATGCGAGCACTTCGTACGTCAGTTAGTTGAGGATAAGGTCGTATCCCTGAGTTTCGTTTCCACCGACCGTCAGTTAGCCGATATCTTCACGAAACTTTTAGATGCCCTTAGATTTGAGAGTCTGAGGAAGTCTTTGGGGATTTGCACAGTTGACTGAGGGGTTGGTCCATGTCTAGCATAGGATGCATCGTCATTATCATATCTTCCGATTCCTATCGCTAGATTGTATCATTAGTTTGTTTTTCTTTTGTTTGTTTATTATTTCGTTAAAAGAAAAAAATTCCAAAAAGATTTTATTTTGATAAATTTTTTGAAAAATCCAAAAAGATTTTTATTTTGCACCTTTTATGGATGAGCATTTAAGATAGCCGAGTCACAATTTCATTCCACTTTATCCATGTGACTGCTTGATAGAGATTTGAGACGCTACATCATTTCATCAATGTGCTTTACATTATTTGGAGTCTTTGAGATGTGATTAGTGATATCTTCCTACATGTTTGACTCCTATATCCTTTATTGCACACATACACGACTGTATTTGATTATTGCACTTGTCTATCTCATATTGGCTTGAGTGTTTCGATCTCAATCCTATCTATCCTTTGGGCAAAAGCCACCGTTAAAAAGGACCTAAAAAATTGAGGAATTTTATTATCCTAGGTCCAAAGAGGTTAAAAGAGCCCGAAAAAATTAAAGGCAATAAAAAGCAATACATGCCAAACATGGGCCATTTAGGTTTCACCATGAATTGTTCAAAGTTTGAGAATTTAGCATACCTCTATGCAAAATATATATCTGAGGGAGTTAGGTTGCAGAATGTTTAAACGGGTTTGCACTTCCTTGAAAGTCCTAAAAAGCATAAAATCATTTTTGACGTTATTGGTGTGGAAATCACTTTGAGCTTTGATTTGTTGATTTGATTAAGTCAATGTCTTATATTGCCATTCTTTTACCCCAAAGGAAGATTTTGAGTTCATTCGTTAGGAATATCCAATTTTCATCGTGCACATATGTCATGTTTGTATGCATTGATTTTCCTATCGAGTTTGATCACACTCCCTCATTAACGCTATCACCGACTTGGTTGTTTTGTGTTCATTCATGGTGTGATTTAGTCCTTATGTCACCCCGCACTTGCTTGGTTGATTTATTTCTCTCATTTGTCTATTTGGGACATCATAAAAAGGGGGATAATGAATTATCTTATTATGGGAGAGTTTTGAAATTTTGAGTTTTCTCATAAATTGGTATGTATGTTTATCTCATTTCAAACTCGATACGTCACTTGGTATTTTCTTTATCTCATGTGTGTAGGTACTACATGGATTATCATTGCATTGCACACCCTATGAGAAAAGCGTTGAGATTCCTGAAGAGTTAAAGATCAAACGATGAAGTCTTATTCATATGTACCTTTTCAGTTTTGGGTTCATGGAAGGGTAGATTTGTATAGGCATTTGTGATACTTGATAATTCGGATTTTTTTTATGTTTGTTCCCGCATAGACATAGGGGGATATTTGAAAGAACAATTTTGTCCATTATTAAATGTTATGTCGTACGCCGTTACACCGTTGAAGAAAGTCAAGATTCGTATCGTCATCAACGGATCCTAATATCAAAGAAGAGGAGGAAACAAAATTCTGACATGCTGGACCGGTCTGCCTATTTTAAAAAAGAACCGGTCCGCCCCTCCTGACCGATCCTCCTCAACCGGACCGATTTGCTTGCTGAAGATCCAGTAGACCCCGGACTGGTAGTGAACCGATAAAGCCAAATTTAAAAACAACCGATCCACCCCTAGAACGATCCACCTCAGATCCGAACCGGTCTGCCTGGGATAACTTCGAACAGATCGTGGTCAAATTTTTTAGGCCTAGTTATTCCTTTATAAACCCACTTTGGGGATTTGTTTAGAAAGACTTCTTCACACGATTTTCAGAGTTCATAAACTCAAAGTCTTCATCTTTGTGAGTTACCAAAACTCATGTTTTGATTCACACAAATTTCCAAATCATTTGTGAATCATTTTGAAACCCTAGAACACAAACACTGTTTTGTTCATACCCTTGTGGAGAAGACCGTTCTTCTTCTTTATTGCTGCCCCTCCTAAAAAGGGAAACTTGCAGCCACCGACTACAGATCCGACACCTGTGGGTAATTCTGTGTCACTGTATTTTTCATTGTAATCCGAAATTGTATGTTACAATATTATAATGAAAATAAATGGTTCTGCCCCTTTGGGGGATTTTTCCTCACATGTGTGTGTTTGAATATTTCTTGCATAATTTCATATTATTTCAATCACACCTTGTTGCTTGTTTAGGGTTTATTTGGGTTGAACTGAGTTTGATTATTTAATTTCTTATTTGAACGCAAGGGCACACTCTCTCATGACAAATTCTTTGGGTCAAAGCCAATTCTGAGGGCTTCTGACGGCTCATTCTGGGGGTGATCAATTCTGAAGCTCAAAGCTAATTCTGAGGGCTTAAGTAGAAGAGACCAATTCTGTGGGTCGAAGCCAATTCTGAGGGCTTGTTTTGGGGGTGACCAATTATGTGGGTTAAAGCCAATTCCGAGGGGTTATTTTTCCTTCGAGAAATTTGGGGACTCCTTTGGGGGTGAGTAATCTCTCTCTATGGATTTGGGGAACTATTAGATTTTAGGTTTCGTCGGGGAAGAGGGAATGATCCGAGGGTCTTTTAGCTCAGGAATTTTTGGAATTTTAGGACGTCCTCGGGAGACGTTGCTGGAGAGAATTCTAAATTGGAATTCCGTTGGAAATGTGAAAAACATTTTTCTTAGTGAAAAAGGTTCCAAAATTAATTTGGTAATTTTAGGAATTTTCTAGGGATTTTTTGAGATTTTCTTGTATTTTTTTGGACTTTTTGTACGGAATTTTAAAAGGGGTGCCAACTGGAATAGATAGAGGGGGTGCTAAATGGAAGTGACACGGTCTTTTGGGGTACCTCGGGTGGAGGGTTAGTGCAAATCAGTGGGTGGCAGGGAGATGCCGATCGGCATGCCCCTTAGCCTCCTATAAAAAGGGGGCGAGCTCCCCTCATTTTTCATAGCTTTCTAACTTACCTTCTTCTGCAATTATCTTCTACAAATCGTTCTAATATCCAAAATGGCTGATTTGTCAAGTAGTACAACCCATATGACATGGCTCAATGCTAATGATTGGGTAGGATTGCAATGGAGGGCTAGGGTGCCCCTTGCACTGGGCAGTGATAACCCATTTGACTCACTCGAGCTGATGGTAGATGATCATACTCTTTTGTGTGAGCCTTCGCGTCATCGTTCTTCTAGGGTAGTGAACCCTAGCGACTATGTAAGTATTGAATGACCTTTGGTATTCTTTTTCTTTTTTTCTTGATGATATCACCTTATTTCTTGAATCTGATAAGGGTTTTCTTTGTTTCTTCGATAGTCTAGTGTTTCTATGTCGACTATACGTGCCCGAGGGACGACGAGACTTGGGGATGTTTCGGAGAACCTTCCCCTTTTTATGCGTTAGATGGTGTCATCAGCCGACTTTGGGGGACTGGTGTCCGTTCTGGATAAGACGCCTCATTCTACAGTTGTTCTCAGTGCTCTGGGGGAGAGGTAGTGGGAGTCTACCCACACTTTCCATTTTAGCTTTGGGGAGATAACAATGACTCCCATAGATGTGCATCAACTGCTGGGGATGGATTGCGATGGTTTATAGGTTGAGGTGGATAGGATGCTGAGAGTGATGCCGAGGGCATTGACGTTGGCATTGGGTGATGTGGAGGGGGTGGTTTTTGGGGACTCTCTCCATTTGTCTATTTTGAGGGAGATATTTTTGAGGAGGAGGATTGATGAGAGTGATGGGAAGTAAGTGCTTCAAATGGACCGTCTGTTTATTCTTTTGGTGTTGGGATGTTTTCTGGTGGCGACGAGTGGCGATGTCGTCCACTTGTGGTTGTTGCCATTTTTTAGGGTGTTTTCGAACATCCCTCTTTATGATTGAGGGAGCCTGACTTTGGTTACCCTTTATTATTCCCTTGATGCATTCATCTAGTGTTGACATTAAATTTTACCAGAGCCATGCATCTTCTGGAGGTATTCTTTATTTTTTGCATTTTCCTTTATGCATTCGCATTTTTACTTCATGCGCTTCTTTTTATTTCTTAAATGTCGATATGTTATCCTTTGCAAACGTGGTTTTATGAGATGATTGGGTTAAACACCCAATTGATTTCTTTAAAGGACGAATCTGTTGGGGCCTTCTGCTAGATGTACCGGTAGCGAAAGTCCAACTGACAGTCGAAGAAGTCTCTATTTCTGGAGACTATGCATTGGGTCTTGAACGGCTTGATGAGCGAGTGGGTAAGTCTTATTTTTATTTTAATACTGTCTTTCCTTTTGTTGATCTTTTATTAATATTGATCTTTTTCTCTTGCTAGGGATTTGCAAGTGACCTTTGATCCCTGGGGGGCGGCCATCTAGCACAATGGGTCGACTGGGGGACATGCGTAAATGCGGTGTCTGATGGTGCATAAGTTTGTCTACTCTTGCTACCTCAGGGAGAGGGTAAAATGGCAGATTATGGAGTATGAGGTCACGTTGCCACATGTGAACCTCCCTATGTTCATGAGACGAGTGTGGGAGATGTCGAATGATGCCCAGATGGTTGCAATGATGGATGAGCCGTATTCATTGTATACTGATATAGTGGAGATCTGGGATTAGATGGACTTCATGTCGAGCTGGCTGATGGCACCCAGTATATATGATATGATGCCTCTCCCTCACGCGGGTTCAATTCGGTAGGTGGGGTCCTCCCACAGCATAGGCGGTGCATCCACATCAGCGACGGCGGTGACGGCGGAGGCTTCTTTCATATAGCTACACTCACCTGGTTATAATATTTGGCAAGATGATAGAGGGTCGGTGCGTCTATAGCATCATCCCAATGCGATGGACCCAGAGGAGTTGGTCCTGATAGAGGAGGTCCTTCGACTTGAGGTATACTCTCTCCTTGTCATTTGATTTCCTAATTTCTTTATTTTTTCCTTAGACTTGACTGATTTAATCTTTTCTATTTTCCTTTATAGCACATCCAGGTCTCAACCACTTAGGTGAAGGACATTAGGGATTGGATATCTTCGGCGACTGCCCAAAATCGTGAGATGGTTTTGGTCCCTTCTTATTTGGTGTCGTCTGCCTCGTCTGGGGAAGGGTCAAGCTCTGGAAGTGGTGGAACATCGTCTCGTTGCAGAGGGAAGAGGGTGCATCGTAGGGAGGGAGGATCTTAGAGAGAGAGAGAAGAGAGAAAAAGAGATACAGAGATACAGAGAGAGAGAGAGAGAGAGAGAGAGAGAGAGAGAGAGTGAGAGAGAGAATTTAATGAGAGAGAGAGAAAGAAAATTGGGATTCGGGTCGAGTCCCATTGTATTTCTATATTATCCTGCAAAATATCAATGTAATATAGCAAAAATATATGCACATGAAGTTTTTGTTAATTTTTTTGTTTTAATGCACATGCTCTTTTTACTTTGCAGCTGAGATTGTAAAAAGAATTTGAAAATTGATTTGAGAAGGATTTTAATTTAAAATGGGATAAGTAAAGGCATAAGGATAAGGAAATGAAAAATTACCCTAAGATATTTTTATTGGGTTTTTTTTTTATTTTGAAAAAAGAGGAAAAAGAGAATTGTCCAAAAATAGGGGGTTATCGATCGGCATGACCAATCAACCCAAGGCTTTGATTGAAATTGTTTGTTAATTGGTAGGGTAAGCATCCCTCTGATTTATAAAGGTTCCTTTGTCTTGGTTTGATGGTTTTCAAGTATAAATAAGGGTATGGATATAGTTTTTCTCCTCACACTTTCATCTTCTTTCCTTTTCACATTCTTACTTACTCATTATCTCTTTGTTTTGCGATATAGCTCTCCCTGGTAGCATTGAGTTTGCCAAATACCTCGAAGCCTTGGAGGCAATGGGTTATTATAATGTCTATTATGATGCTTTCCACATGCGGTGAGTGTCCTTGTGGCGTAACCGACCTATAGAGTGGAATATGCTGATGGCAGTAATTGAGTTCTTGTATCCCAAGGACCATGTCTTTTGCTTCGAGTTGGATGAGATTTGTCCTACCTATGAGGAATTTTCTGCCATGTTGGGGATAAATCCCACCGTTGTTGCGGCTTTGCCTGAGTTTTCCCGTTCCCCTAAGGATTTTTTGGTTGGACTTCTTCACGTCGTACCTTCAGTATCCAGGCCATTGGTTATAGGAGGACTTATTTCTCTTTCGGTTATGCTGCGGCCTGTTCATTTGTAGGATTTAGGCTACGCCAGCTATACTGGGGCCGTTATTCTGGCTCTAGTTTCAAAATTTTTATTGGTGACTGAGGAAACACTAGTGGACCCCCAACTTGCGGTTATTATTTTTTGGATGTCATGTCTTCGCAATCCTATAGTGGTGATACTGACGGAGACATTGAATGGCCTGAATGCCTAGCAAGAAATTTATTCCAACTTTTTAAGGGGTAGCCCCGTAATGCTATTTATGTGGTTGTTTGAGAGATTTCGTATGGTGGTCCCACATGAGTATCCTTTTTCGACGGATCCAAATTTCTTATCATGCTATTTCATTAGCGTATGCCTGGATATTGAGAGTTGGGAGAACTGGTTCGTAGAGCACGAGGATCTAGGCTTGCTATGGTTAGTGCCTTGGTGGGGGGAACTGTTTCCCGTTCTAGAGCTCGGGGAGTACTAGTATGTTCAATTAGTTGTCCTCAGGTAGACCTCTTTTTACATTCCCTGGTGGCTTCTGTGCCAATATGGATGGGAGCAAATCGTGTCACCATAGACACTATATTTCTTTCCTGTAGAGGATCTTAAAGAGCATATGTGCATGCGAATTGGCTCTTTATGGGAGAATCGTCATCCGTCGACCCGTCCTTCCCAATATACTGGTAGAGTCAGGCACATCTTAGGGGACTACTTGAAGTGGTTATGGAGAATAATGGTCGCCAAGATGCTGGTTGTGGAGACTGGGCAAAGGTGGTTTGTCATTTTTGACACTTTGGAGGGAGGTGTTATTGTTTTCCCAAGGCTTGTCTGGGTTTATCGCTCAATGGAGTGTTAGTGGAATTCCCTCCAGGCAGGGGAGGTTTGGGGACCCCAGGATGTGGGTGATGGAGGCAGTTCTTTTGGTAGGTGTGGGTATTACGGAGATTTTTGTAATAGGTTTGATTCTGTTTGTGGTTATTTTGATTCGTTATTTCAGGAATAGTGGGGGTTTTTTATTTGGTATTTTTTAGGAAGGTAGGTGTAGGTTGTCAAGAGAAGTCGTTTTATTCCTTACGCCCATATAATTTGTACTGAAACTTTGAATAAATGAAATAAATAAGTTTTTGATCATCTAGTTGTGCCTATTGATGAGTTTTGCATTTTGAATTATCTATACCAATCGCTAAGGAATATATAATCATTTTGTTCATTTATATGTTAAAATGAACTATCGTTCTCGGGGATAGGAAAAGAATAATATTTTATGGAAAAAATGGGGTCGTGCTCATGTAAACGGTTGAGCTGCCTACTACCTCTGAGGGTCTTTGAAAAAAAACATGAAATTCCTTTTTAGAGGATCAGGCCTCATGTAGTTTTGGGTAGGGGAAATTTAAGCAAAGCATCACTACCTGACAGGATCTTTTTCACGATGTATGGGGTGCTTAAATTGGGCTTGAATATCCCTATAGGGTCCCAGATGGGCTCTAATATTTTGTTGAGGTCTAAGTCCCCTTCTCGGACACCGCGGTCCTTGACTCTCTTATTGAATGATCACATTATACAGTGATGGTACCCTTTTATGTGATATAGATATTTCAACCTCCTTTCGTCCAAGAGGGATAGCTCATCAAGCCAGCTTTGGTGCCATTCTTCCTCGCTGAACTTACTTTCTAGCATGAGGCGTAGTGAAGGGATTTATATCTCCACGGGTAGCATTTTTTCCATGTCATAGACTAGAGAGTAAGGGGTAGCCCCATTAGAAGTTCAAATCGAAGTGCGATAGCCCCAGAGGGCGTAAAGAATCATATTAGTCGAATCTCGACAACTTTTGATCATCTTGCTAATGATCACTGTGAGGTTCTTATTGGCTACTTCGACTGCTCCGTCGGTTTGAGGTCAGTATAGAGAGGATTTGTGTCTTTGAATCTCATATTCTTCGACCACCTCTATAACTTCTGCCTCAAAATGTAACCCATTGTCTGATACCAGCTCGTGCGGGACACTATATCGGCAGATGATGTTTTTCTTATAGAATCTGGCCACTTTCTTAGCATTCGGAACTGTGTATGACTCAGTTTCGACCCATTTGGTGAAGTGGTAAATGGAGACTAGGATGAACTCATGCCCATTGGATGATTTTAGTATAACTTTCCCCATAATGTCAATGCTCCATGTGAAGAGAGGTCATGTTTTACAATTCTCATGGAGGCAAGTGTTGTAGGATAGAAAACTACTGACATTTGAGACATCTTCGAATGTAGGTTGTGTAATCCTGAACCATGGTAGTCCAGTAATAACCTTATGGGATGATATTTTTGTCGAGCATATGGTTGTTCATGTGGGGTCCGCATTCCCCACTATGGATCTGCATTATTTCATCAATGTTAGCCCCTGCGATGCAATGCAAATGGGTTCCATTGAAGTTTCTCTTAAACAACGTTGTATCACATACAATGTACTGGGCATCCAGTCTGCAGAGAGTTGCTCATTCTTTCTTGTTAGATCCTTGGTGATACCTATCGTGTTCGAGAAGGTGCCAAATATCATAGTACCAACAGTTGGCTATCTCGGGATCTTCCTCCGTGATGAGATCGATGTGATACCAGTGGGTTGGTTTGTCTTGCTTTTGGACAAGAAAAAGGGGCATGGTTATTCCTTTTGGCATGTCAATCATAGAGGCTAAGGTGGTAAGGGCGTCGTCTAGGTTATTTTTTTCTCAGGGAAGGTAGTGGAAGGTGATTTCTTGGAATTGGGAAGCTAGCTCTTTGAGGTGGGCACGGAAGGGTAAGAGTTTATTGTCCTTGACTTTTCATTTTCTAAGTACTTGACCGATGTTGAGGGTTCAATCTCGGTAAACATCGAGGTATCAAAATCCTTTCTTGAGGGTAACTTCGAGGCCTATCGTGCACGCCTCGAATTCAGTCATGTTATTAGTGCAGGGAAAATCCAATTTGATGGCAATAGGAGTGTGAGAGTCATCAGGGGAAATTAGGAATATCCCAATGTTATACCCTTTCTTGTTGGTAGCGTCGTCGAAGAACATTTACCATCAAAGGTTTTCTTGGGAGGTATAGAGGATATTCTCATGTGGGAACTCGAAAATCCAGACAACAGATTCTTCCACGGGGTAATTAGCAAGGTAGTCAGAAATGGCTCTTCCCTTCATGACTTTGGGCATGACTTAGGTAATATCAAATTTGGCTAGAAGCATCAACCAACGATCCATTCAACTAGATAGGGAAGGCTTCTTGAGCAGGTACTTAATAGGATCCATTCGGGATATAAGTTTAATAAGGAAGGCGAGCATGTAGTTTCATAACTTTTGGGTAACCCAAATAAAAGCGACACACGCTTTCTCCAAGATTGTGTAGTTAACTTCATAATCTGCTAAATTTTTACTGATATAGTAAATGGCTCTCTTTTTGTGGGTTTATACAAGGTATTGAGCTAGAAAAGTCTCGACTACAGTATCGGTTACAGTTAGGTATAATAGTAAGGGAAGATCAGGCTGTGTGGGATTAGTACAGGAGGTTGGTCTATGTATTTCTTGATTCGGTCAAAGGCTTCTTGGCAAGCTTCGTTATAGACTTTGGTTGAATCCTTTCAGAGGAGTTTAAAGATAGTCTCACAGATGGAAGTTAATTGGCTGATGAACTGGTTGATGTACTGTAATTTCCCAAGGAATCCTAGGACTTCCTTCTCTGTTCGGGGTAGTGGCATCTCAAGTATGGCTTTAATCTTGGAAGGATATGCTTTTATCCCTTTCTCACTAACCATGAATCCCAAGAGTTTCCCTTTAGTAATGCTGAAGACACATTTCAGTGGGTTACGTCGCATCTGGTATTATTGCAGTCATTCGAAGGACTTTCGAATCATGGGAACATGGACTTCCCTAGTCTTGGACTTGATAATCATGTCATCTACATATACCTTAACTTTTTTGTGTATTGGATCATACAGAATGGTTGTGGCAGCCCTCTGGTAGGTAGCCCCTATATTTTTTAGATCGAATGGCATGATTTTGTAGCAAAAGGTTCCCCAAGGGGTGATGAATGCAATTTTTTTCTTGATGATCGGGGTTCATGTTGATTTGGTTGTATCCAGTAAACCCGTCAACGAATGACTTGAGGGCATGACTGGTCATATTATCCACAGTCATGTCGATGTTGGTTAGTGGGTAATTATACTTCGAAAATGCCTTATTCAATTATCGATAGTCGACACACATGCGAACCTTCCCTCCTGATTTCAGAACAAGTACAATATTAGATATCCATGTGGGATATTTGATCATATGAATGAATCCCACATTTAATTTCTTGACCACTTATTCTTTAACTTTGAGTGACCATTCGGTGCAGAGCTTTCACAATTTCGTTTGACCGGTTTACATTTCGGGAGAGTGGGAAGCTCATACTGGTCTATCTCAGGGTCGATGTCGGGCATATCGTCATAGGACCACGCGAAGACATCCATGAGTTCCTTCAGTAGTTCTTTGAGTTGCGCACGCTCATGCTCATTAAGGATGGCCCCAGTCCTAATCTCGCGTAGTTGGCTACTAGGATCGATATTAATAACAACAATTTCATCTTCGTTAACTTGAATACGTTTATGTTGTTTTTTATTAACCTTATTTAGATTAGTTAAGAATTATTCATTTCCAAAATCATCATCATCAAGAATTTGATTATAATCAAGACAGTTAATGTAAGGCATAACAAGATACTCAAAATCTTCATTTATTTCATTAATAGGAAAAATAGAATTGAGAACCTCATCAAAGGAGGTCTCGATTACATCATAGTGAGGGGAAATAACTAAGGAAGAAGAAAAGGGATAAATATCAGGGTTAGGTTGAATATCAATAGGTGGCACAGGTGTAGCATGCCAGTTGAGGAGAGGTGCATCCTCATCTTTGATCAGACAAGATGGATTTGATGATGTAGCCACTGAGTGGATCATGAAGAGTGTCAGCCCCAGTGTCTGTAAATTAAAAGAATCCTTGGAGTCACTTCCCTTAGATTCTCCAGTATCATCTATGGTTTCCTAGGTGAGTGGTTGTACACGGTGCTAGGAACTCTCAGCCCATGGGTAGTTGGATTGAAAGAAGATCTTCATTCCTACTTTCATCCTTTTGTCTACATGGTCATACCAAGGTCCAGGGAAGATGCAGAAGGGGAAATCTTCACCCTCTTTGATGAATCTTCCATTTAGGGAATCTCCCATGATAGTTTTGGTGCATTCTAATCTCCTCTTCAGTCAAGGCTGACGGATTAGTCTGAGTTCTTCTTCTGACTGCTGATAGCATAAGCCACATAGAGGAAAGGCCTTCCTCAACATAATAGGTTTAGTTATCCCTTAGTGTCTTCGCCCTAGTCCAAGTCCAGGCATGAAGTACATTTTATTTAACATATGGATTACATTGACGCTTCCATGGGGGTCATATTCGAGACAAACGTTATCTTTGAAGTCATCCCCTGCTGGGAGTCAAAGTGGTTCAACTCGAAATCCTAATAGCATCATATCGTTCACCCTGTGTTGTATCTCAAGTACCAAATTACTGGTTCATTCATTCTCAGTGTCTTCTTTGTCTCCCAAGATGGTAATGACCTATCCGTTGGCGAAGAATTTCAATTTTTGATCAAGGGAAAAAGACACCCCTTTGATGCTATGGAGCCACGATCTTCCAAACAGTAGATTAAAATTGGCTGGGATGTCAATGACTTGGAATTCCACGATGGGGTTTATAGGACCGGACCTTATGAAAATATTAATTGATCCCATTACTTCTCGGTGGGTGTTTCCATAGGCAGGTACGACGGCAGAGGTTGGAGAAAGGTCACTCACTTTTAATCCCAAACAATTTAGAGTTCTCACGGGCAAACATTCAGAGTTGATCCATTGTCGAGGAAAGAGGGAGAGGATTTTTCCCATGACTTCAGCATAGATATTGAGAGCATGATTGTGGTTAGGACCAGTCTTGGGGATTTTTTCTTCGAGGAAGGGGAGCATTCGATTAGAGTTTAGGGATCCGACTAGGTTCACAACTTCTTCAAGCATAGTTAAAGTAGGAACTATGGGTCCTGTGAGTAGCTTGATTAGGGCATTTTTGGTTTAGTTGGGAAGACATAAAAAGTCCCCATAGGGTGATGTTGTCTTGGGTCTTCTTCTGCTGGTCAAGGACCTTACTTTCTTCAAAATCCATTTCATGGATAGGGAGATTCTCAACACCCTTTCCTTTATCGCTTGCTGATGATTGTAGGCTTATGATTTTGTAATGACTACCTTACCTGGTCATGTGGTTCACATAAGAAGGGGAAAATAGAAATCATGTTTTGTCATCGATATCAGGTCATTCATCCACCTTGTTGATCTCTCCTAGAAGATCCTCGAACGATATCATCCCATATATATTGGCTATTACACTAGTCTTTTATGAACCTTGCTCTTCATATAAATCACTGAATTCATCCCCCCACCCGGTGGAAACAATATTGTATTTCCCTGCAAAGTTAATGCACTCCACAACCTCAATGGCCTCTTCATATAGTTCCTTCTATTAGGCAAGGAGATGCATAAATGAAGGGACTACGCGTCCTTGTAATTTGAAAACGTTGAGCAACTCGAATATACTACAAATATCTCCAGTCTGTCAAATCAAATCTGCCATGATCTGGACCATGTCATTTATACTGACTTCGCCAGTCGTTACCATCCAGTTGTCTGACTCCCGTACCTATTTTCAAGGTTCTAAGAACAACACACTGAATCTCTAACTGTCGATGGTCATTTGCGAGGGAAATTTCACCTCGAACTCTAGGATTTAGTTTAACACTTCTGACAATTCCATATCTTTACCTTTGGGATGGGTCCGAACAGTAATGCATGCTCTGGTGAGGAGGGATCAAGTTTGATCGAAGAAGCTTGTAGGGTGTAGGAGAAAATATGGGCATGTTTGGAGAGGTTTAGGAGAGTATATGAGTATGACTGATGATTTACTTGGCATGGTCTCGGCAGATGGTTCAAATTTTGAGTCCTCTTCTAGGAAGATGGCATTTGCGTGATTCGAATGTGGATTATGGGTAGTGTTTGGTTTGGGATTAGTTGGTGGGGCGATGACACCCCGTTCAATCAGTCCATGGATCACATTTCGAAAGTGGAAACATTGGTTGGTGGTATGGCTAGCAGTTTGATGAAAGTCACAATGGGCATCGGGTTTAAAGTTTTTCAGAAGTGGGTTTGGTAATGGGTGGGGGTTCAATTGTTTGATCAGGTTTCATCTCAAGAGGGACTGGTAGACTTTGGAGAGCGGCGCGTGAATCTCGGTGTATTCCTTTTATTCTGCGTTTGAGCAACTTTCCGATGCCCATGAAGTGGTAGGCTGAGAGATGTTATTGATGGAAGAAATCGTGGTACTAGCAGGTTTTTTAAACTTTCTAGGAGCGAACAAACCAGATGTCTTCTTTTGTTCAACTTCTGTCTTGGCAAGACCTTCTTCTATCTCCACTCCTGCTTCTTGGAGGGCTCAAAAGTGAGGGTAATACCGTCCTCCCATTGTTTCTCGGAGATGGGCAAGAAGTTCTTCTTCACGATATTGACCTATTCTTCTGTGGAAGGTCAACTGGTTATGGTAGCTGCTTTCTCTCTCCACCTTTTTATGAAGTTGTTGACTGATTCCCAGGCTTCTGATTAAGTAGCTCTAAGTCACGACGAGTAACCTCTAGCTTTTCTTCGTACTTTTACTGTGACATGAAATCATGGGCAACATCCTCCTAACTATGAATTTTGGACTCCTCAAGGGATAAGAAACAATGGAGAGCGTTATCCTCCAAAGTCTGCTGGAACATCTAGTTCATTATTTCTTTAGAAGCCCCTAGCAGAGTCATGGCTCAATGATAGATATGGAGAAGAACTGTAAGGACATAATTTTATAAATATCCATCACAATTTGAGTATGTCGTGTACCGCTATAAGTCATCAAAGAATTGAAGAAGTTTTCATGTACAAAAGACGAATCCAAATTACAAGTGGACTTCAACATTCAAGCCCAATAATATGACATTTGGTAATATAATATTTAAAGTTTCATTTACATTTCATATTAAAGTGTTGGGATATTTTCATCAAATATTTTCTAAATATTTTGTTCTCGGATACCTTTTCGTAGAAAAATCATAACTAATTTTAAAAAATTAGAAAAATACAAAAATGGCGGCCACGCATTCGAATTGAAATTATCTATAAGCACAATTGAAATATCGTTTGATAGGTCGTTCGAACGACCTGCTTATGTCTTTCAAACGAGATCGTTTTCGTTCGACTGAGTTAACTTTTTGACTGACACGCTGCTGACAACCTCTCTTTGACCGCCTAAAATTTTCTTATAAAAAGAGGGTCAGCGTGTGGTTTTAGGGGAGAGAACACTTTTGACAGTTTTTGCCCAGAAACAATTGTAATCATCTTTTGGCGTAGTTTTTTTATCCAACAATTTATGGGTTCAATTATTTGTTCTGTTTTCAATTCAGAAAAATCCCAAGTACTTTTGTGTGAGTTATTTTGTGGAACCCAAGAACATATTTTTCCTTTGTTAATTCTTTGTGGGGAGAGCTATACAACCGACAACTGCGTGCTATTTTGGAGGAAGTCCATGTGAATATTTTAGACTGCGTGTCTGGACTGCGCATCCTAGTGGTATAGCTGCGTGTGAACCATTGCTGATTTATTTCTAGCCGTTGCTTTGGAGGTTTGACGAAGACACTGTGCATTACTCTTGTGGGCGAAAGCAAGATGGTATGTAAGTCAATGGTCTTGTAAACTTGTCAGAGTTCTAGAAATAAAAGGTTTTGCCCTTCAAGGATTTTTCCTGAAATTTGTGTCGCATGCTTTATTTATTTTTGATTTGCCACATGCACACATGTAGTTGCATGTTTAGGGGCTGAATTAATTTGGTTTAAAAATAGACTCTAATTAAATAAGGTTTAATTGGAAACTTGCAAATTAATTTAAATCGGTATCACACACCGTCGTATATTTTACAAATTGGTATCAGAGTGGGTTACGCTAATTAATCGTGTGATCCTGATTTTTCAAGGATTTTTTTATACAATTTGACTTCTCACGTCGTTAAATTAGTATCACAGTAGGTTACGCTAATTTATCGTGTATTCCTGTTTTTCGCAAAATTTGTGTGATATTGATTGATTTTAAAAAATCTATTTTTGTGAAAAAAAATTACAATTTTTTCGATGGAGCACTTATGTAATCGGATACCCCCTTGATGACACAAGTCAGAGGTTTGAAGATAAAAATCATTTGAATTTGACGTTTGCTAAAATAATTGATTTTTTAGAAAAAGAAAATTCTCATTTTAAATCCGTTATGGATCACTTGCAAGCGGTTCCAAATCAAAGAGATTTTTATCATGAGATATTTGTTGCCTTGGACCGTGACTTTGTTTCTTTAAAATTTTCCAAGAAGGAGACTCATGATAGCGTCCTATTTTTTAAAAAAAGAATTAGAGGACCTTAAAAATTCGATGGTTTGTGTTTGTGCTAAAGAGGATAAAAATATTTTAATCAATGAGTTTTTGGCACGTGAAAAGACTCTTAGGGAAAAGTTTATTTTTATTGAGGGGGAGAAAGACAACCTTCTAGGTTTTATTGATAATTTGAAGAAGGAGTCCCTTGGATTGGAAGAGTCTAATTCTTTGCTTGAGTCAAAAATTTTGAAGGTAAAAAATGATTTGAGAGACTCAAGTAGGTTTGATAGTGATGGTAATGGCTGGTTTTGTTCTCATGCTCCGAGTGTAAAAGACAAAACCATAGTTTGTTTTATAGGATCAACCATTCCTAAGGACGTCGGACAAGGTTAACCCATAGGTGTCGTTCCACCCGTTTACACATGTTCATATTGTGGTAGGAAAGGTCACCTTAGGAGTTTTTGTTTTGATCTAGGAAAAAGTCCTAGGAAGTTTATGTCTAGTGTTCCCTTGGTTCCTAAATCCCCCACATGATGTTTCTCATCTATTTGGGTTAGGAAATCACTTTTAGTGGCACTAGATTTTAGACAAGTTGATTCTCGTATGCTTGCACATGATTCTTCTCTTACCATATCATATAGATGATTGTGTTTGCATGTTTGTCAAACATTTGTTGTGGTTTCATGATCTGTATATGTTTTCTAGTGTTATGTCATGTGTACTTTTTGTATTAAATTTTTTTTTTTGAAATTTTTTGAAAAATACAAAAAGAATTTATTTTCATAAAATTTTGAAAAATCTAAAAAGATTTTTGCATTTTGTTTGCACCGTTTATGGATAGACACTTACGATGACTGAGTTACAACATCATTCCATTTTTTATGTGACTATTTGATAGCATTTTGAGACAATATATCACATCATCTTTGTGCTTTATAATGTTTGGAGTCATTAAGATGTAATTAGTTGTTACTTCCTACTTGTTTGCCTCATGATTTCCTTTATTGCACACGTGCACAGATTTATTTGATTATTGTGCTTGTCTTATCACATTTTGGTTGGGTGTTTTCACTTCAATCCTGTATTTAAAAACGAAGTAAGCGCGATAAAACTTGACGAGATTGGAATGCATGCAAAAACCATTTGGTGAGCTTGTGTGGTATTTTTAAAACGGGGAAGGGCCGCAAAAGTTTTTCATTTGGCCTTTACGAAATCTAAGCCACCGTTATATCAGACCTAAAAAATTGAGGAATTTTATTATTTGGGGTCCAAAGAGGTTTAAAAGAGCTCGAAAAAATTTAAAGGCAACAAAAAGAAATTCATGCCAAAAAGGGGCCATTAGGTTTTTGCACCAATTCTCCAATGTTTGAGAATTTAGATTACCTCTAAAAAGAAAATATGCACGAGGGAGTTTGGATGGAATTTAAAATGGGTTTGTACGTCCTTGAAAGTCTTGAAAAAGCATTAAATAGTTTTGGACGTTATTGGTGTGGAAATTACTTTGACTTTGATTTGTTGATTTGCATAAGACGATGTCATCTAAATTCAGTAATTTTTACACCTAAGGATACTTTTGATGTTCATTCGTTAGGGGTAAACATATTCACCGTGCACATATGATTGATTGAGTTTATTTACCTATCGAATGTGTTCACACCCATTCATTCCATTTCCATGACTTGGTTGTTTTAGTTAAATCCATGGTGTGTGATTTTTGTATCATTTTTTTTGCTTTGTTTGAAAAAATTGAAAAATCAAAAATAGTTTTTGGATGTTTTTTGAGATATACCTTTGCATGCACGTAGTTTGATTCATGTTTGCTATGCATTTTATCGTGACACTTCATGTCTAGTTTGTTTCTTCTTATCTGTCTATTTGGGGACATCATAAAAAGGGGGGGAACGAATTATGATTTCATGGGGAGTTTTTACATTATGGGGGAGATTTGATTATATTGATTGATTTATTCTTATATCATTTCAAACTCGATGCATCACGAAGGTTTTTTCTTTATCTCATGTGTGTACGTACAAAATTGGAGATTGCACACCCTGATGAGAAAATCTTGGAGCTGTGAAATTTGAAGTTGAAGATTTTTAAAGAAAAGTTTGAGATATTACAAATTTATTCATGGGAGGGTAGATTTATATAGGTCACTTGGTATTTGATAATTCGGATGTTTTTATGTATGTACTGGCATAGACACGGGGGAAGATTTGTAAGGACATAATTTTATAAATGTCCGTCACAATTTAATTATGTCGTATACTGCTATAAGTCGTCGAAGAATTGAAGAAGTTTTCATCTACAAAAGACGAATTCGAATTACAAGTGGTCTTCAACATTCAAGCCCAACAATATGACATTTGGTAAGATAATGTTTAAAGTTTCATTTACATTTCATATTAAAGTGTTGGGATATTTTGATCAAGTATTTTCTAAAGATTTTGCTCTTGGATACCTTTTTGAAGAAAAATCACAACAAATTAAAAAAAAAAGAAAAATATAAAATTAGCGGCCACGCATTCGTATCAAAATTATCTACAAGAACGCATGAAATCTCGTTTGATAGGTCGTTCGAACGACCTACTTATGTCATTCAAACAACATAGCTATCTCGTTCAAATGAGATTGTTTTCATTCGAGCGAGTTGACTTTTTGACTGACATGCTGCTGACAGCGAGATCTCTTTGACCGCCTCAAATTTAGTTATAAAAAGAGGGTCAGTGTGTGGTTTTAGGGGAGAGAACACTTTTGAGAGTTTTTTCCCAGAAACAATTCTTATCATCTTTTGTCATTGTTTTTTCTCCAACAATTTAAGGGTTCAAATATTTGTTTTGTTTTCAATTCACAAAAATCCCAATTACTTTTTTGTGAGTTGTTTTGTGGAACCCAAGAACATATTTTGCCTTTGTTCATTCTTTATGGGGAGAGCTCTACAACCGACAGCTACGTGCTATTGTGGGGGAGTCCTTGTGAATATTTTAGACTGCGTTCCTAGACTGCGCGTCCTGGTGGTATAGCTGCTTGTGAACCATTGTTGATTTATTTATAGTCATTACTTTAGAGGTTTAACGAAGACACTTTGCGTTACTCTTCTGGGTGAAAGAAAGATGGTATGTAAGTCAATAGTCTTGTAAACTTGTCAGAGTTCTAGAAATAAAAGGTTTTGCCCTTCGGGGATTTTTCTAAAATTTGTGTCGCATGCTTTATTTATTTTTTATTTGATACACGCACACACGTAGTTGCATATTTTAGGGCTGAATTAATTTGGTTTAAAAATAGACTCTAATTAAATAAGGTTTAATTGGAAACTTGTGAATTAATTTAAATCGGTATCACACACCATCGCATATTTTACAAATTAGTATAAGAGCTTATTTAAGCGATCATCACTTTTACATGAACGATCAATGATCCACTACCTCTGAACTTCTCGATATTGGTCATCATGAATTTTTTCGATAACCTGGCTTTAGGATAGGGAAACATGCGGGCGTAGTCCATGTAGTTCCCAAAGAGTCTGACTTGGTCGAATTTCTTGGTCAACAACTTGAGTTCTTCCTTGACCTTGTTCAATTCTTTATCCTTTGGGTCAATAGTCATGGGTAAGTTAGCCCGTGGATGGTCAAGGTTTGGCATAGGAAGCTGGGTCGACGGTGGCCTATTAGCAAGAGGAGCACCTGGAACATGCTGGTATTCCTCGGGAACCGAAATAGGCTCGGGTGAAGGCGGACCCATAGTTCGGGGGAAGAGGACCTTGGGCACTTCGAGGATAGGGACCTGATTTCGTTGCATCTCATGAACCTCAGTTTGAAGTTTATCAATTTTGGCAGAGAGCTGAGCTAGAACTGTCAACAAATCCGACTATACATTTGGCACTTGATTTATGTTGTCTATGGAAAGTGGATGAATCTTCGACTCGGAGAAAGTAAGGGGACTGAAAGAACTTCGGGGTTGTTCGACTGAAGACCGAAGTCAATAGGGAACCAGGCCAAGGGTATGCACTTGACCTGAGAAAGAGAAAAATTGGGATTTATTTTTTAAAAAAGAAAAAGGGAAATTGTTAATTTTTAAGAGAAGGAGGAAAATGTTTTTGACATTTTTTTAAAAGATGAGGACAAAAATGTTTTTTTTAGAGGAAAAGAAAGTGTTTTTGGTATTTATAATAAAAGAGGAAAAATATTTTTGGACAGTTTTTGGAAAAAGAGAGAAAAGATGAGAGACATGTCTTATCATGATTATTCTGTTTCTTAGGTTCTCACTTGTATTACGTTTACCTAAATGCAAAAAAGAAATGCCAAATGGGACCCGAGCCTGGAAAAATTGGGTTTACAACATATGTAAGAACAATGGTTGGACTTGTTACCAAGCTCATGGGAAGGGTCCCATTTTAAAAATTACGCGAAAAATTTGGACGACATGCCAACCCGTCACTTCGGCAGAGTTTCGGGTAGAAATCATAAATCTAAACATGTGTGTCCTAGGTTTGACACCTATATGCAGTTATGCAGTTGTTGGCTTAATTGGAAGGTGTTACCCCCTTTGGCATAATTTCCACGATATCCATCTTGCTTTTGAGGGCAATCAGTACGTGTGAACAAGCCGTTTGATATACCCGAGTCTACGTGAATTTCCTTACTATATACCTCATGGGGATAGTACATTTGAGAGAGAATTCAATATACTCGACGTATGTGAACGGGTTCCCTATAATATACCTCTCGTTATGAATTCGATTAAGTGGTACGATGCGGGGGGAACCGTTCATGATACGTCAAAGGTACTTGGCCAATGGAAGGTGAGAGTCATGTCGCTTAGGCTAACTGCGAACTGCCAGACCAGTGCCCATCACGAAGTGACTCCCCAGTTACGAGACAAAATTTGGTTAATAGCAATGCTCATTGGTGATATTTTGTGTATCATGCATGATTCTTTAATTAGTATTTTATGGAGAGAGTATATTTCTTGATCATGCCTAGCAGAAGATAAGGTACAAGTATAAATAGTAAATCTATACTAAGCATGGATATTTAAGAGTGAGTGGTGTGTAATTATCTACAAGTGAGTGTGTGGTAGTGAACTTAAGAATGGATTTCTAAGTGGTGTGTGTAACATGTGGATATAAATGTTCCTAGGTGCACGTGGTGTTAAGTGTACATGTAGAATTTCTATAATTCTGTGAATAGTGGCATAAACATAAGGTATGTATGTACATGAAATAATAGAGGAGAGATAAGGGGAACATGTGAATAGGGGGGCATACAAGAAAACAAAACACCCATTCAAACAGAGTCTAGCCCTCTTAAAAAATAAGTCCCCAGCAAAGTTGCCACTATAGCCATCCCGGGCGGAGCCTTCCGGAGGGAATCCCGCCTATAGTCGGGGAGGAAGGTAGGATCCCTTGAGAAATACCCCGATCTCACACCCCCTTTTTAAAAGAGATATGCTTCGGCTGTCTTCGATGTGGAGTAAATGTAAAGAGATGGAGTTGCCAGCCTATATTTCACAAAACAGGCAAAAGAACATGTTGCCACTTTGAGAGAGTGGAATCAAGGACAAACTGATGCATACGAAACCAATAGTTCGAAGGTTTGGGGGCTAAGTTATGAAATGGGAAGGTCTTAGACACCCATCCACCCTTTTGATCTCTCATGGGCTAGTGTTATTATTTTCCTCTATTTCCCCATAAAGTGTGTGCGTGTGTTTATATAAAGGAGATCGGAATCATTCAACTCATACCATGGGCAAGGTAGAGTGAGTTCAACCATAGGAATGTTCCCAAAATAACGTATATAAAAAATATGATTTATGCATTTATCGTGATATTGAAATAAACAACAATATGTGTTGGATGAAACGTAAACAAAAATAATATGTATATGAATAAAAATGGGAGATATTAGAAAATTAGAGAATTTGGAAAATTGAGAAAATTTGAAAATTGGACTCGAGTCTTAGATTTCAAATCGAGATGCCCACATAGCTTAGAAAGGCATCAAAATCCATTTAGTTCGAATGTAGTATGGGGGTCGGGTTTATAGCATAGATTCCAATGTAATTTTATTATATGTGTATGTGTAGAAAATGTATTTTTGATTTTAAACAGGGGTGATGGATAATTACGTTCAAAATTTACAGATATAACCCTCTTTTATTTATTTTTGGGATTTTTTTAGAAAATAAAGAAGGTGCAATATACTAATAAAAGTGTAAATTGTTAAAGTGTATGAACTAAAGTAAGAACTAGATTATGAATCTAATGTAATTCATGTAAAAACAAGGAATTTAAAAAGAGGAAGAAGGAATTGGACCTTCTTTGAAGCTTGATCTTTGATCTTGGATGAACTCCCTTGAGTGTGGATAAATGTTGATGAGAGAGAAGGATATTTTGCCAACTAGAGTATGAAAAGGATGGGAATGTAAGCTTAAATGGAACTTCACATGAGGAACTTTGCTAATTTCGAGGTAATGTTGTTGAGATTAAGGCAAAGGGAGGTGCCGATCGGCCTACCCCTAGGAGTGCCTATTGACGGGTAACCCTTGACTGTGCTGATAGGTAGGCATCTGGACCTGCCAATTTGCACTCTCATGCAGATTTTTCTGGAAAATTGATACTTCAGATACCTTCAAGAGTCCTTTGGATCTCTCTCACGTCCGAGAGTTAACTTTGGGTCAAATGTGGATCAAAAGCGCATGTCACTCCTTTGGACTGGAGATCGTCGGACGGAAACGGATTGTTCGTCCGCACGGTGATTCATAATTGTGTATGGGAAGGACCGTTGGAAAGGTTAGGAGATGTACTTAGAGATTCGAAAGAGTTTCGCTCAGTTAAGAAGGTTAACCATGGCCAACCTTGGCCTAGAAGATCTCGGTAACCTCTCGGAGTAAAATGGATTGTTCATCTGTACCGTAGGACAGAATCGCACAGGGGGAAGACCGTTAGAAATGGTATTCAGTGTCCTTCGAATATTCATTCAGTTTCGTTCGAGCTGAAGAGTTGACCTTGGTCAATTGGATCAATTTTTAGGGGAAAACTAATCGTTCGTCTGAATGGTTATCCTGCTTCATGCACGGGGTAGATCGTTAGAAAGGGGTTTTAGTGTCCTTTAAAGATTAAAAGAGATTTCTCTCTGACGGTGAAGTTGATTGGGGTCAATTTCAGGCCCAGGAGCACCGGTGGCCTCTGAATCGATTTTCGGTAGTAAAATGGTCAATTTGTCCCAAAGATTCAATGAGCTTTCACTCTGACGATAGAGTTGGCCGAAGTTAAATTAGGTGCGGGAGTGCCCAATGGCCTTTAGATCGATACTCGAAGTGCGACATAGGGTTTGTAATGAAATATGGAGGTGCTAGGGACCTAAGGATAGTCTTAGGTGGTCCTAGAATGTGGTTTCTATAGTGGTAAAATAATATAAACAAGGGATAAATATATACAAAGTCAAACATCTTCATTTACACGACAATCCAAGTGAGCCTATGTACTTGCATGAAGCGATTCAAAGTCCATGTAGTTAATGTTAAGATAAGATGGATTTTACCTCTTATACAGGCTCAATGTAAGAGATCTAGACTTTCTTTGATCTTTCAAGGTGTTTTTAGAGTGAAACAAAACTGTATCTGGAGATGTAAATGAGCTGTTTCATGAAATAACTTGAACGAGGTAAAGTCACTCATAAAGCTACTTTGATAATGAAAGTCTAATGAAACTTCTAACATTAAAATTAAAATAATATGTCAAATCCATGCATCTAGTTATCCTTTAACCTATGTGGAAATATTAGTGGCTTCGAAGATTTTTTATTTTATTTTTTTGGACACTATGAGAATAAATATAAAAATAGATGAATATGTTCGAGATGTAACTTGAATTTTAGAGATCGAGTTTCTTTAATATGCCTACGTATCTATCACAGATTGTATCAAAATTTACGTAGTTAGAATGTGGCCTATTGAGAAATAGTAATGCCTAACATAAGATAAAAGATTAAGAAAATATGGGTTGAGGTGGTGTTGCAGCCCAACATCACCCTTTTTATGTTAAGACTTCAACATAAAAGAGTAAGATGAAACGTATATGTAATATTACATGTGAAACTTGTAGGGGGATCCCCGCTAAAGAGTTATTAACTTAGTCAAACAGATTGAATGACTCACGACGAATGAGAAGGAAAGCCGACCGAGCTGGTTACCTCGAAGAGGCTCCAAAAAAATGGCCTGAAGGACCCACCTTGAAGATTCTCCACAAAGGTTGATCGAAGGAACCACCTCAAAGATTCTCCACAGAGGTTGCTCGAAGGACCCACCTCAAAGATTATCCACAGAGGTTGCTCGAAGGACCTACCTCGAAGATTCTCCAAGGGGCCTGGTTTGAAGGATCCAACTTATAGATCAAAGTCACTCGAATGGTGATAGTTTTTAACAAAAAAATATAATTATCTATGTCATGTACTTTATCTTATAAATATATGTTGAGCGAGGTTGTTTGGTACCCACGAGGGACCATGCCTGGAAAGGTATGGGAGAGCTAACATGCTCTATTGAGAAACCCCCTCATGGTAACCTCGCAGGGACATGGTTTGGAGGATTGAGAGCAAGGCAACATTGGGAATGAGATTACCGACCCTCTTGGAACACTTGGGCAAAACTTCACTTAGCACATATGGTTGCTTGAGCCACCACAAGCCGAGCCACCTTAACTCTTACTTGACCGAGGGAACCTTCTCGAGGTACCTTAATACTACATCTTGGTTCTAATATAGTTCTTAACCAACAAAAGAAGACCAAACACTCGGGCTACCTACCAGCCGAGAAACTTCAAAGGTAGACACCATCCCGCTTGACTGATGGGACCATGTACCTAATAGAGTCACTGTTTACCAACATTCTAATGTCATAACATATGACATTTAAGGACTCAAAGTTATGGCACTCAAGTGAGTTTATCCTTGGCCCATTAGGTCTAGTTCACCAAACCTGACCCTCTAGTCTTCCTGAGGTAAACTCCAAGCTACCATGTCACTTCCCTCATTAATGATCACCATACCTCCAACCAATGAAACAATTTCCCGCCAAATTATGAGATCCCACGCATTTAATGCAATATATTCTACATTAATGAGAGGTACTTATGCATTTAATACGATCGATCATATTGAATGTAGGAAAGTTCTCTCGAGTAACTTGCCCCTTCTATAAATACATCATACAAACAGTATAACACGGGAGGCATTCTGACTCTAGAATTGTTACCCAACTTCCCCCATACAGAAGAATTATCATGAGAACATAACTTCCCATACATATTGCATGCCCATATCATCGAGCATTGACTGATCTTGAAGTTCCTTCCTTGCCTTTATTGTTCCTAGAGTGCTTGTTATTTCTCCCTCCGACCACGTTACCTGATGGTCCCATCTATTTATTATGCTTGTTATGTATTTATTGTGACAACATATCATTTAATACAAGTCTGAACATTGAATCCCTTGGTCTCTTATTCACTAGTGCTAATTGTCAATATTTAGTAACGTACGGTGTTGATCCCAATCTCGATAAAGGGTTACGCCTCATTTGATATTAACCGTATTCCAAGAACCCACAACTTACACAACTTTTGATTTTGGCATATCTCCTTCTTAAAATCAACTCTTTTTAGAGTAGATCAAAGTTTACTTTTGAAGTAAAGTACCTTTTTGAAAGAAAAAATGAAAAGAAGAGATACGATAGATCTTTTGGCTTGTTTTTGGTTTAAGTGAAAAGAAAAAAGTTGGGTCTTTGGGTTATGACTGGTTTGGAAGGGGTTTTGAAGGTAAAATGAGGGACTTTGGGGAATTTTTTTGGATAGAAATCACTTATGGTCAGAAAGGAAACATTTAAGAGTTGGAGTTGTTGCTTTCTGAATTGGTTAATGAGATCCCATTTTATAATAAAACTGCATTGGGTGGATGACCAATCTACCATGTACACTATACACTAGGATCAAATGGCTATGGGGACGTATTTTTAGGATTGAATTTATTTCAGGGACGGTTTGGTTCCTTTGTAAAGTATTATTTGGGTTTCATTCATTCGTCTCAAATTAAGAGCCTTTTCAAAATTAACATGTTTTAAGAATACACGAATCAATTGCCAATATCAAAACTTAGTCACTATCTTTTAATTAATTTATTTATATACTCTTAAAGTAGAAAGAGAACTCTTAATTTGAGACATGCCAAAAAATATATGAATCTTAATTTGAGATGGATGCAGTATATTATATTCACAATTTTAGTTTATACTAGTAGGTACACAAGTGCGTTACATGTGTGACCAATGTTTGATTTTACTTATTGAATGGTATGTAACACATGAATCTCAAAACGACATGAAAAGATTTGAATATAAATCAAACTGGATAGGAATAAATGTGTATAGATGTTGCATGTGTATCAAATGTAATGTATTACATTTCGATATGCCAAGAATATGAAATATTTGAATGTTAATACATGTTGCATGTGTGTCAATTATGTTGTATTTACTATTCAAAATGCGATGCAATTGAATGATATCATCTCACCAATATATATGAGACGGTTTGGGAATAATAAAATCTTCAAATACATAAAAAAATAAATGACTTGACAAACTAATTTAACTACCAATCACAAGTGGTGGTTGTTTTCTTTTGAAAAAAGGTGGTGCTAAAAACAACCAAGAATTTCTAGCTAAAAGTGTAACGATGCTTATAAATATAGTGAATCATGTTTAAATCTTATATAAGTGACATTAGGCACAAATTCTATGGTTTCCCTTAGCATGAAAACTTAAAAATGATGTGTTTATTAAAAAACATTATAGCAAAGAATAACTTGCAATTATTTACACGAATGCTTTGTAATGGTTAACCGCGACTCATTTTATTCTCAATAAGTTCTTCAATCAAACAATAAATTGTTACATGTGGTATGATTTTTTCATCTAGTATTATGGTTATATGTCATTAAAAATTCACCTGGAAAATTGAATGGAAGAAAACATAAAAAAATAAAAAATAAAAAATCAGTTCCACACATAAAAGAAGACATAATTGTTTTTAACCAAATCATTTAATTGAGTTGCTGTATATATACATAATAAAAAAATTTATGTCTTCAAAAATATCATTTGTCGATCTCACCCACCTCTTGAAGTCCAAGTGACACCAAAAGAGAAAATGCTATCTCTTTATTAAATATCCAGGCACCTGGGAGGACCTGAGGAATCTCATATAGATATTTTGGCTTGTGTCTTCCTTAATTGATCTTAAACCCAATTTTCTTTAACTTCTCCTAATAGATTTTCTTCAAGCATATATTTTCCTTTGTTTTTGACGTTTTTTCCCTAGAGGGAATGGGGTTAGGGATTCATGAGTTGTAGAACCTTTCATATCAAGTGAGATGATCAATTTCTATAGACTCACAATAAGGGGTGAGAAATTCATCCAATATTTATTCAAAATTCAGAGTACAAACATAACATCATCTTCTCGAGGAGGGGAGACAATCAGGTCATCAAAGTGGAATATAAGGTCTTCTTCGGATGACTATTCAGTTGTTGAATCATTTGGAGATGACCATGATCAAGAGTCTCGGTTGTCTTTTATTTCAATTTTTTCTCCCCACCCAATATAGATGATTTTTCTACTCTGGGGTCCCTTTATGTCTCATGCGACTTGTTGCACTTCATCATACATTACCTCCCAATGTTCAAATACGTTCTCATGCTTATGAATGGTGTCTAATAAAAGGAAATATAAATTTTCTCCTAATAATAGGTACACCAATTGGTGCAAGATAACCTCCAAAGGGTGTCCATTGGTGTATTCCAAAGCTCCAAGCATCTAAAATATAATATCCATGTGTGTATGCATGATCCCCACATGATCTAGATGTTTATTGATTAGGCTTCTAAGGATTGATGAAAACAGTCAAAAGAATAATTCAATGCCTTCCTCGAATCTTACCCCATCATGATATCAGGACATTAGTAGTCTAATTCAGATCCACTCTTGCTCTCCACATCACTTATTCTGCCCTCGATTGAGAAAGCTATCGAGATTGAATTGAAGCCATTGCTTTAAACGCTCAAGTATAGATTCTTATGACTTTTTGACACCTTGCCTCTTATCATCGCATTTTACTTGGACAAAGAAAAGGAAGGTAAGTTATTTCTTATTCTCAAAGAACGAAAGGAGTCCATAAAATGGACCTTATGTGAAATTATGGGGACAAGTCTCTCGGTGTGCATGCATATGATACACTTAGAAGATAACTATAAAAATTCCAATGAAGGGCAACGTAGACTTAATCCTATTATGAAAAAGGTCTTCTGAGACAAGGTGCTAAAATTTCTCGATGCGATTATCATCTACCCCATCTTTGATGGCCAATTATTCAGTCCCGTTCAATCCGTCTCGAAGAAATCAGGTGTCACAGTGATGAAAACAAACAATGATTAGTTAGTACCCACTCAAATTCAAAATGGTTTGCAAGTGTGTATTGATTATAGGAAGTTAAATGTAGTTAAAAGTAAGGAGTACTTTCCTCTTCCTTTCATAGACCAAATGCTAGAGATATTAGTCGGACATACCTATTATTGTTTTCTCGACTGTTATTCCGACTAAAATAAAATTCCAATCACTCTCAAGGATCAAGAGAAAACCACCCTGACTTATCTGGTTTATGCAACGCATCAGCTGCCTTTCAGCTATGCATGATGAGTATCTTTTTGGATGTGGTTCAGGGATTTTTTGATGCCTTTATGGATGATTTTTTATATTTGGGTCTAGTTTTGATGAGTTCCTTCATCACCTCACCTTTTTTCTAAAGAGGTGTAAGGAAAAAAACCTTATGCTTAATTGGGAAAGGTGCCACTTCATGGTCAAACAAGGCATAGTACTAGGTCACATCATTTCTAAAAGGGTATCTAGGTAGATAAAGCTAAAATTAGTTTCATTACCAATATACCACCCCAAACAAATGTGCGTGAAGTTTGATCATTCTTAGGACATGCAGGTTTCTACTGAAGATTTATTAAGGATTATAGTAAAATATTTCAAACCTTGTGAAATCTTCATGCCAAGGACACACCCTTCGATTTCATTGATGAATGTTTTCAAGCCTTTGAAAGGACAAACGAGGCGTTAAGCGCTACACCCATTACTCGACCCCCTGACTGAAGTCAGCCTTTTGAGATCATATGTGACACTTCTGACTATGCCATAGGTGTGGTTCTAGGTCAGCATAATGAGAAACTTCCTCACATCATCTATAATGCTAGTAGGACACTTAACGATGCCCAATTGAAATATTCCATGACTGAAAAGTAGTTCCTCGCAATTGTTTTTTATCTTGAGAAGTTTAGATCTTCCTTTATAGGATCAAAAATTATCATTTTCGCCGATCACTTGGCCCTGCGATACCTATTGTCTAAAAATGATGTAAGGCCCATCTCATTAGGTGGATCCTATTACTGCAAGAGCTTGACTTTGAACTAAAGGATGAGAGGAGATGTTAAAATGTAATGATAAATAACTTGTCTAGGTTAACCACTGAATCATCGAATATCCTATTTTCTCTAAATGAGTCCTTCCCCAATAAGTGGTGTTTTGCCGATATTGTGAATTATCTTGTGATGGGTGAGATTCCTCCACATTGGCCTAAAAAAGATCATTTAAAATTATTAAAGGAATCAAAGAATTTCTTTTGGGATGACATGTATCTCTTCAAGTATTGTCCTGATCGAATCATTCGAAAGTGTGTACCCAATGATGAGATTCAAAGCATAATATTTTTCTTCCATGAAAAATCACATGGAGGTCATTTAGTGCTAAAAAAACCGTTACGAAGACTTTACAGTGTGGATTATATTTTCCCACCATTTTTTTACAACAACAATTACAATAGGAGTTGTGACCACTACCCACGATTAGGAAATATCATAGATAGGAAAATGATGCCCTTAAAGCTCATTATTATTGAGTTTTTTTACTATTAGAAAATTGATTTTATGGGTCCATTCCCAAATTCCTACGGGAATATTTACATCATTTTGGAAATTGATTATGTGTCTAAATGGGTAGAAGCCTACATGTTGGTCTAATGACCTCCACGTGGAGGTCAAATTCATTCGAGAAAACTTTTTCTCCCATTTTGGTAAACCTCGATCCATCATTAGCAATCAGGGAACCCATTTATGTAATCGATGAAAAACGTTGCTAATGCCGTTTAATACAAGATTAAACTGTATAAGCAACTCCGAGATGTTTGTTGAAGAAACCCTTTTCTTTTGAAAAAAAACTTATAAACAACAAGATTTGTTTACAAAAACTTATGTACGAGAATAACTAAGACTTTGTAATCAGTTTTTAAAACTAAGACAGTTTCAAAAATTCAGCACACTTATAGAATGAGATGAGGAGATGAAGATAATCAACACACAGTTTTTAACGTGGTAAAACCTCTCCCAATAGAGGAAACATCCACGGTGACTTCTAAGTCACAAAAGTAAAAATCCACTAACAACAAATAATAGTTACAAACAATACAACATACATGCACACAAATCAACCTATTCTAAGTTCAGGAATATACCCCACTTGGTGTCCTTCTAACATCTCATAGATCTGATTGTTGATGATGTCCTTCCAGTTTGATAACTTCCTTTGCTTTAGCTTCCTTACGTCGACTCAATAATCTTTGATCTTAATCCCAACACTTTTAGTGTTGTAGTGTGTTAAGTGTTTGTGATGTGATTCCTATTCACATGCATGAACTCACACACACTTAGTTTATACAGACAGTCCTAAAAAATTACATATAAAGACTATATGCTGTGATTTTAGTTTATTTCTTTCTTACAGAACTTGAACCCTTTTTGACCTTTAATCTATCCCAGATTCCACGGAGATCTTGCTTCATAAATCGGACAAGACCTTAATCAATCTATGTTTTAAAAATATTTTTGAGATTGAAAATCACCAAGTGCGAATCCAACTAGGTCAAGGTTAAGTTTCGAAAGAATAGAAACCATAAAAACATTTACAAAACTAAATCAGTAGAGATTTTCGTAAATCAAGAAAGAAATATGCAGATCTAGTGAAATATAACATGAAGAGTGTAAATCTACAATTTCTATGAAGAAGAAATGCAGATCTTCACACGAATGTTTAAGTTGGTACAAAGATCACAGATCAAGAGGTTACAACATCAAATGAACAAACCACTCTCTCTTAAACACTCAAGGTTATGTTTGGGGTGTTATATAAACGAAGGTTTGAATCAGAAAAAGAAGTGTTTAGGGTTAGGGTTAGGGTTTGGCTAACACAGTTTCTTTTCTCTGTCTTTTCTCTTTTCTTTTCTCTCTTCTCTCTCACTTCTCTTTTCTCTCTATTTTTTCTCTCAGAAATGACGACTGTCAAAAGTCTTGAAAGGTCGAGACTTAGAGGGCTTTTATAGGAGTGGAGGAAGATTCTGGATATTCGAAGGCAATCAAGGGCTGAGATCAGGTCTTCCTAACTTTGACTTGATCTAAGGGTTATAAAATAGCGGTGGTTAAGATGAATGTGATTGGTTCACAGTGATAGCACAAGGATAGGTTTAAAACACATGCAGGCCATCGATAAGGAAATCCTCTCGCAAAACAAACACAAATTGATGCATCAGGAAAGTGACAAGTGTTGGCATATAAGAGGCTTACAAACGCGCGTCCAGAGTAATTACAGGCAGCACCCTGAAGTCTCTAGCGCTTTTAGATTCTACCCAATCAAACATTCTAATGAAAAATGAATTTTTCAAAATAGAATATTAACCCCACAAATTTTATAATCACATTTTTATGAATAAAAACATTATTAAAAAAATGTTTAAAAATTCCCAAAAAATAATTAAAGCCAAATTTTAAGGGGAATTAATCACACAAACAATTTTAAGCAATATATACACATGTATGCACTTCTAATGTGTGTAGTGTGATTCAATTTTATGCCTTCTTGGATTATTGAAGAGGATTAGAGAGAATGATTCTGAGGTTCTTTGGATTCTAGGTTAGACAACCAATTTTGTCACTATTTCCAAATTAGTTGAGCACTTATACAATATAGACTTAAGTAAGTCAAAGGTATAAGGTGCTTCAATCGATCCTTCGAGGGTCTCATGAAAAAGTAGGATGTTATTATCACCCTCAAACCAGTTGTCAAGTAGAAGTTTCCAATAGGAAAATCAAGCAAATCATCGAGAAGACTATGAATTTGAACTGAAAATATTGGTCCTTAAGGTTATTAGATGCACTGTGGCTTATCGCACCATCTACCAAATGCCACTTAGTATGTCCCCGTATAGTCTTGTCTATGGAAAATCATGTCACCTTTTGGTAGAGTTAGAACACGGGGCCTATTGGGCCACTAAGACCTTCAATTTTGATTTTCATATTGTGGGTGAAATCCGAAAACTCCAACTCAATGAGTTGGAAGAGATTAGGAATGATGTGCACGAGCATGCAAAATTGCACAAAAAAAATGAAAATGTTCCATTACTATTCCATCCTACGGAAGTCATTTGAACATGTACAAAAATTTCTCCTCTACAATTCTAGGTTACATCTTTTTTTTCGACTAGTTGAGGTCTAGGTGGTCCAACCCCTTTGTTGTTAGGACAGTTACCCACATGGGGGGTGGTTGTGATAGAGAATCCTAAGAATGGTGAAATTTCAAAGTTAATTGTTAAAGATTGAATCCTTATCTAGAATTATGAGATTGGGAAGGGGAGGACATTCTCCTATAAGACCCTGTGTACCAACAATATACATACAATTGGGTCATTGTTGTTGTATCATAGTTTTGTTTTACATTGGTTCAGGAATTGTGCGTTGGAAAAAGCCCCTAATTACGGTAATATCTTTCATGTCTTTTCATTCTTTTTCAATTTTTGTCTTTTGCATTGAGGACTATGTAGAAATTCGGTTTAGGATATTGAAGTCATTTTCCTCCAATTTAAAAAAAAACATTTTTTATAAAAAAAATAAAAGTTTTTTAATATAATTGAGTATTGAAACAATTTCTTAATACAGAATAATTCATGGATCTCTCTACTAATGGATTTTTTACACGTTAGACAAATAATATGATCGAAAATGGATATTTAGGTGAAAGCTAATGTGCTTCATGAATAAATTTGAAGATTTTAACCTAGTTAGATTTTGTGTCATTCATCGATTCCGAGAGATTTAAATCAATCCGAGTTAGAATAACTCAAACTTTCCTTCGGTGATAAATTTGTTGATTATCTTAAATTCTTTATTTTGTTCGATTATTGAAAACAAAAAGTCAAAATGTGAATCATAAGTACTAGAAGTCTTAATAAGTTGAGTTGGGGAAAAAGTTAACTTAATCGAACTTGGAAACAAGAGATTAGGCTATGCTTTGAAAGCCCAAAATTAAGCATAAATTGACGTTTTTACAATAATCCGTTGCAAGCCCACTTGAGCCAAGAAAATATGCCTTTTATTGAAAATCACACCCAACTCCAACTGGGAGTTCAAAAGCCAATGAAAATGAGCAATCCCATTTTTTCAACGAATACTAGGGTAGAATTACGATAGGAAAAGTCCGTTTTTTGATGTTGCAAGAATAATGTGTGAGAAGAAAAAATAATGAAAAAAATGGGGGAAATAAAGAAGAAAAAAATTAAAAAATGAAAAGAGTATGTGAGTTTGAAAAAACTGAAAAAAAAAAAATGGAGGTTAGAAAAAGTGCTAAAAATTACAAATATAAAAAAATCTCTATATTCTCAAAAAAAAAATTGAACTCGAAAAGATATTCATTCCTATAATACAACTGAAGAAAGTCCTAGTAGATCTCAAGTAAAGTTAGTTATTGCATGGAGAGAAAATAAAATGGATCTATGGTGTAATTCAAAGTATTCAAAAAGTAATCGATTTTTCGTTCATGAGATCATATTCATCAATTAAATAAAAAGTCCCTTTTTTATTATGTATACGTGAAATTTGTTCATTTAAGTTTAATATTTTATTCACATATACCGAGAGAAAATAATCGATTTTTGGATGTTGGGTTATGAATGCATTCCATGAGATTTTTAAATCAAAACAAATTTTCGGATAAGAAACGTAATAATCAAATCTTTTGAAATGGACATCTATATTGCCTATACACACACGCACGATAAGTTGTGATTGAAAAGTGAAGTTATGCTATGTTTTTTAAGTTTGCATTTAGAATTGATTATATTACTTTTGTGTCTTTTGTATTAAGTTTAGTTTTTTAATTTTGTAGCTATATTCACTCCTGACTCTCACGAGACAAAAAATCGTCCACTAGGATAACCTAGGCATTCAATGGCTTATTGCACATGCTAAGTGCAGTCATGATCCCTACAAAAGCGAGTTAGATTTTAAAATTTTAGTTTTGCTCTAGGAATAGCAAAGTTTTGGTTTGGGAGTATTTGATGAGTGCATTATTTTGTAGATTTTATACCCAAATTTTTACTTTGTTAGTTTCATTTTATTTTGTTTAATAAGTTCTTAGGACCATTTTGTTAAATAAAGTAAAAAAGGCTAGAATGATTGAATTCAGACTCAAATTGGTAAATTTAAGTCGAAAATGTGCACTTTGATAATTTAATAATTTTTTTCTGCTAATTTGTAAAAAAAAGTTGCCTGAGGAAAATTTTGCAGTTAATTCTAGAATTTGATGCAAATTGATGATCAATCCGAGAAAAAGTGTGAATTAAAGAGAGCTTCACCCTAACTCAAACGCCTCTTTAATTTTCCTATGAAAATAACCCTTAAGCTCAAATTTTTAGGGATAATTTTCAGACACAATTTCGGAAACAAAATTTTGAGAGAGTTTATTATTATTTGAGGGCCAAGAATTATACTTTTGTGGGAAGGATTTTGTCAAGATTAATTGCAAGACACAATTATTTTTAAGTTTAAATCATTAATTAAAATTCTTATTCATTCTTACAATCTTATTATGTTTATCATTACGTTAGTGTAAATTCTCTACTAGGACTAGGTGAACTTTATCATGCTTGATTAGCATTATGTTGTTAGTTTAATTCCGTGATCATTCGCGACATGTTTTAAGTATTTTAATAATTAGGTATTCATTTAAAATGTTATGAGAGTGTATTTTAAACCTTCGAAATTTTGCTAATTCCTATTTTAGGAATTAATGTGTGTAATTTTGTATGGGTTATGCTTCATTAAATTGTTAGTTGTCTCATGTTTAAATACAACATTAAGACTTAAAAATTGATTAATCATATTTTAATTTTTGGTGTGAGTAATTTTTGATGGGTTATGCTTGCACTCGATTATTTTGATAATCAGTCCTTAAAGACTATATTTAAAACATAATAATGATATTTTTAATGGAATAGGGATTTACCAGTCCAAATTAGAGATGTTAAATGCTTTGTGAACTTAAATGTTTTATTTTTCAAATTAAACGCGACTAGAGTCGATTTAATTTGAGTTATAAAATGGCGAATAATGAAACTAAATTAATGTGAAATATTAGTTAAAATTGACAAATGGATCCATTATTCTAATTTCTCACATAATTAGTTACATATTTTTCGTTGTTCCCATTAGTTGGTTTTATATTAGTTTTAAATTATAATTATCAACTTTACAAGGTCTAGTTAAAAAGTCTTTAATTTAGAAAATCGATCAAATCTCTATGGACCGATACTTTCATAAGCTATACGATAATATCCAGTACACTTGTGGTAATTTTATCAATTGACAACAAACTTTCATCTACATTTAGGACCGAAAGGGAGAATTAGGTTCCTAACAACTTCCCAATCCATAACCTAGTTCTCAGACCTTTGAACCTTTGTTTTCAATAGATCTTTATGGAGTAACCGCTAAAGACCCATTTCTCCACATGGCCGCGTATATGAGGGATAGGAGAGGCGTCTCACCTTATATCCGAGTTCTCATAGTGGCGACTCCATTGGGGATATTTTTTTTAAATGGACTGAACTCATTTTAATGGAGATCCGTATTTATTTTAGCATGTTTTTCATATACATTCACGTGTATTATCTTATTTACTACTTGTTATTTTTTTTAGATACCCAACCAAGTAGAAAAACATTGATATTGCAGGATACGATAGGAATAATATTACACCCAAGGCATCTCTTGAACTTTGTTTGTGATATGTATGCCAAGATACATAATTCTCTTAAGTGAAAAAGGCTTTCGCCAAAAAATAAAAGACTTTCCAACAGATGCACACTGTGTCACTACATAATGTGTGCATATCACTACATACCCCATCACCCTCATAGCAATAACTTCCACTCCTCTTGGACTCGTACCATCATCATATATAGAGTGGTATGTTCTCGGTGAAAATCACTCACATCCCTTGAGTACCGAATCAACTCTCCCACTTACTATCTCCACGGGGTATATCTGGAGGCTCAATTCATGTACATTCAAGTATATCAAAATTCCCCTCTCACACGTACCCATAAGGTATATCGTGAGTGGTCATAGACGAAGAGGGGATCCTCTAGCCTCATTGAAAGCCTTTCATAACCTTATGTGATTGAATATTAAGTACACCTAAAAATTGAATAAACTAAGATATTATCCACATTATGAAATCTTCCAAAAAGGTTCTATATCATTAAGAAAGTTTACTAGAATACGATGGTACTCGGGGACTTGGAAAAGCCCACTCACATTTGACAACTCCCAACCATGGGCTACGAGAAAAGTGGGGAGTATCTTAGGAAATGGATAATTACTCTGGCTTACCCAAACAAACAACCATGCATGCTTGAACTAGTGTTTATTTTTCCTAGAATAATACTTAGGCAAAATATTGTTTCCACATTTCATATAACATCACAGTTATCGTCTTGGAAAAGTGATGAAAGGGTTGTATCCATCCACCTACCACATTTCATAGTCTTGACAACATGAAAAACAACGAGGGAATATCATTTACCGGAATTATGCCTAGCTTAACATCCCTAAAAAGTGAATTATCAACTCTGGGTCAAGAATAAATATATCTCCATCTATGATGGGAGAATACCAAGGGCCTTTGAATAAATATACACCTTGTTAATACCATACTCTCCAATTCAGACTAACAAAAGTATTATCGTAGCTAGTGCAATTGAGGTTTCGAAGGATATTGGACTCCTCAGAAAGGAGTTCCAAACACTCCAACATAATTTTTTAAAACTCTGACCTACATAGGACTTTGCAGTTATTTAATACCCATACCTTTATCAGAATGTCAAGTTTCTTAACAAATTAAAACTGCCCTACATTTAAAAATTTACGGGAATGGTACCATCCATGATTCACCTAAAACTTTATGTCTGAGCCATGCAAGATCAATGAATTTTGAGGACGTTATGACCCAGAATTTTATACATACCTTGTCCGGGGAGCACTCAAGTGGTTTTTATCCATAGATGATGTACACAAACAAATTTGGAGTGACATTTGTAGAGAATTCACGAAATAATACAAATACAATGACGAGCTATATATCACTTGCCAGGAATTTGAGGTGACGAAATGTGAAATCTCTTGGTCTCCTTCATTGTTCGTTGGAGGAATATGTCTGCTCAAATAGTGAACTGACCTTCAGAAGAGGAATAAGTGGCCATCGTAAATAAAAATTTGATCCAGCCATATTGAGATAATTTGAAGACATAATATATGTCCCACTTCAAAGCTCTGATGGAGATAGGGCCAAATTGAGGAAAACGTCATGAATCGACCTACCAAAGGTTAAATGGATTCCTCCTTTCCTAACCATAAGAACTAACAAGGAAAATACACCCCCTCTTAATGCCATTCAAGCCCCCCCATCTACTCTTGCACCATGGATTATAAAAAAAAACATCTATCATTCTATCATTTATACGCTCCCATAGGTACAATATACCATGATCTAGAAAATAAGGGGATTTTAAAGCCTAAATATCCAAACCCTATACCTAATCCCGTACCGAAAGGCTTCCAAATCGATCTGTACTGCGAATATCATTATAATACTGGATAGTATTTTGAATAATTTCAAACGTTGAGACATGCCATCTAAGACTTGATTGATTGGGAAAAATCACTGTATCTACCAGACCAAAACCTAATGTCAACATTAATCCTTTACCTTAACACAACTCAGGGGTTATGTCCATCACAATAAATTATGGAAGTTAAGACCTATCCCTTCTAATCAAACCCACTATCTTAGGATAAGAAAGGGAATAATCCAGCCCCAGAAGCCTAGTTCTTAGGCATTTAGATCATGTGGCGCCCAAATAGACGCACATGAATCTTATGGTTATGATATTAGGAGAATTGAAAGTGACATGTCGATATCCCTTAAGGTTAAAATCTACTAGTTAATGTACCTTATGTTTTGAGAAAACATCGATCTCCTCTTATAATACATAATTCACTTGCATGAGAACCTCGTCGAACATTGGGAGACAATGTATGATGAAGTATACTAGGCCATAGAATATATAAGAAGAGTAAAAAATATATAAGTCATCCCTACTAGGTGGGGAGAAGAATTTGAGACTGAAGATGGCTAAGGCTCTTGATCTTGGCCATTACCTAATGATTCAACAATTTAACAATGATCTAAAAAGGATATGATGTTTCACTTTGATGATTTGATTGTCTCCTCGCCTTATGAAGATTCCAATTATGCCTATACTTTGGATTTTAATGAAATTATAGTTGAATTCCTCAACCTAGATTGAGAGTCTATAGAGGTCGGTCATCTCACTCGATTCAAAATATTCTTCAAAGACCCAAACTTTAACCCAAGCTAATATAACTATATGGGGACTCCTTATGTCCTATCAATCGCACAATTATTTTTTAAATAGTTTTCCCAAAAGAGAGTGCCCATTTCCTCTAGCCATGAAGAGCTCATGGAAATAATGGGGACTCTAAATATTTCTAAAAGTTTACCATTTTCCAATGCAAAAATGCCTAAGATAGGGCCATGCCACAACATAGCCATAAACATTATGATGAATGTCAAAGGATAAAATATCCTTATAGTACTCATTGTTAGTGGATTTGCTCCAAACGTCTACTCACTAAGAATGACCAAATGCTTGGGGATCAAACATGAAGACATCACATCAACCACTCAAATGTCATGTCATATGATACTACATGAAGAGAAGTAATGGTATCCATCAAACTCAGTTCAAGACTATCCTACTTGGTGTCCTTACTGAGTTCTAACTAATCGACACATCTGCCTTCTTCAATATGCTTTTGTGAAGATCGTGGCTTCATGACATCGGTGAAGTCTCTTCATTAATAAATCAAAAGTATAATTTTTTCTATAGGGAAAATATTATCACCATATCCAGAGATGATAACTTGATCAAAGGATAAGGACCAAATACCTCGATCTTGGTGATACATCACGAGAGCAAGGATATCTACATTAACTCATTTTGATTAAACCCTCGTGTACAGATTATTTTGGTTGATACCAATGAATAGATTTTATCACCTTACTTTGAATATAGATGCTTCAATGTCACTCACATGATGAAGAAAATGAAATTACTTATAATAATGTACCTAAAAAACAACCAATAAGGGATTAGTAAGACTATTAATATAGTGAAATATACTAACACCAAGGGGATAGGATATAAACATAGGAATAATGACTTTGTTTACAAATCACTAAAATCTAAATAACCCGAATTCAAGAAACTATGGGTTGTATATGTGTCATATCACCTTAGCCTAAATTAATGCTTCATAGAAGAAGGAAAGGACTTTCAGTCTGTGGATTTCCTCAGCCATGGGTAGATACTAACTCTTGAAATCAGATGCTTGAATGGGTGATTTTCTTTAAGGACCACCCCGCATGGATAGAAGATGAAGTACATGAAATAGCACACTTTATTAGGAATTTGGAAACCCTCTAAAATCTCGAAACCCATTAAAGATCTGAGGAACATCGAGATATTCCTGGAAACAATGATGAAAGATGAGAAGAATTCGACATTCTTCTACCTGCCAATAAATAAGAATCCCTTCGTAGATGATATTTCCTATGTTTCTAAGAAGAACCACCATCCACTATTTGTAACCTCCCATTCGAGGAGATGACCCCTGAGAAAAATTACTTTAATGTACTTGACCATATCAATCCCTATATCGAAGAAATAACCTGTAACTTTCAATATCCTTGTGTGACAAATATTGATGGTAATGAATGTGAACAAAATTAATGAATCTAATTTATATAATGAAGAATTATAAGAAAGCCTAAAAGAGTTCAATATATCTTGTGTTTTCTCCTTCTTTTCTAGCTTTACTTACTTTATGTTTACTATACACTTGACTTGCTGGTACGAGAATGACTAGTGGACGATATCTCGTATCATCAATCTGGCATCATCTGTGGGAAATGAGGTATTTCAATCTTATTTCTCTATATTTTGGATTCTTTAAACTCGTATTTTGTATACACACCCTCAAAGGGGTATCTCATATATTCAGATCTATCCATGGGTCTCCTTTTTATGACCTTAGATCTATTTTTACATACCTTGATGATGTTACCTCACAAAGATAAGGTTGAAAACTGCAAAGGGCAATAGCCTCGCAAAGGTGGGTAGCTAGGGATGAGATCTATTTGCTTATTTGCTATTTTATCAGCCTATGATCTAGGTTTCCTACCATGGTTGTGCCTTTATTGTGTACCAAGAGGTTGTTCTGACCAGGATAGACTCTAGTAGGTATGTTCTCCACATGTTTGGTGTGAAAAACTCGGTTTCTAGGTTCCAATTTTGGGAACAACCCAATCATGGACTACTTGTTGGATAAATAACAAAGGTAGTTTCTTTTTTAGATCATCTAGAAAAGTTCAAACTCACTCAACTCCTCAAAGAGAACATCGATATCTTCACCTAGTCTGATGTCGAAATGCCATGAATTGATCCTAAAATCGTCATCCACTACATACCTACATATCTAGACTTAAAACTGATTAACAAAAAATTATGTAATGTCATACTCGTATGTCACTCAGGGTCAAAGAAGAAATGATAAAGATTTTTAACGCAGGTTCTCTAAGAGCATTATAATATCTGCATGGATGGCTAACATCATACATTAACCTAAAATATAAGGGAAGGTAGAGAGGTGGGTTGAATATAGAGACTTGAATAAATACAGTCCCAAATGTGATTATTGTCTACCAAACATACCATGCCTTGAAATCCTTTATGGGTGGCTTTTATTTATATAATCAAGTCAATATGGACCTAGGAAATTAAGAAAAAATGTCCTCCACTACCCTTTAAGGAACTTTACGTAACATAGTGATGCCTTTTAGACTAAAGAATGCTACTTCTAGTAATTAATGAAGGGGTAGGACTTTGACATACAACATGATCCATAAGAGAGTGAAAGTATATATGGATGACAACATGATGGTGATAGACACATTCTAGTGATAAAAAAATTCATTAAGAGACTAATGATATACTAGAAGAGCTTGAATCCCCCCAAATGTGCCTTTAGAGTTACTAAAGAAATCGTACTAGGATTCCTTATCAGGGAGAAGGTGATTATGGTGGCCATGTCGAAAGTCAAAGTCATCTTGGAAATTTCACCCTACGTATTGAGAAATAGGTCAAAGGTTTCTAAGGAAAACCCCTACATATAAATAGTTTCATCTCTTATATGACCTCGAGATGGGAGACGATATTTAAATTGCTTTACAATGACTCTACCAACAAATGGAACTTTTCAAGGAAACAAGATTTCGATAGAATCAAGTAGTATTTGACTAACACCCCTATATTATCCTCACCTCGACATGGATACTCACTTATCCTATACCTCGGGATCACCGAGATGGCAGTAGGAGCCATACTGACCCAGTTTGTCAAAAAATCATGAAAAGAAAATGCCTTATACTACGACAATTGAAAACTCAATGCACACGAACAACGATACACGACTTTGGAAAAATTTGTTTATCCCTAGTGTTGGAAACACAAAAGCTAAGACACTTTATGATCAAATTCAAAATCAAGTTGATCTCTCGAATGTATCCCTTGAAATACTTACATGAAAAACCTGAATTAACAAGCATAATGGAAAATGGTTATTCTTGCTAATCGAATTCGACATTGAGTATGTACATTAAAATTGAATTAAAGGACAACATTGAAAATTATTCAGCCAATTCTCTTTTGTAAGAGCAGGATGGTGTCACAGCTCATTTCTTAGACAAAATTTTTTTATGGCTGAAAGCTAAGACGAATACATATGGAAGTTGTATCCTAGATGGAGCAATTAATAAGAAATAATATGATATTGTGATGTTTTTGGTTTCTCCACATGGGGAGAACCAACCTACATCCATAAAACTAAATTTCATTTTTACCAAAAGTATGAAGCTTGCATTTTTGGGATGAAAATATCCCGAGATAAATAAATATAAAGGATTGATGTGTTTAGAGATTTTACCCTCATTATCTTCTAGACCCTGGGCATTAGAAGATCAATGAGGAAAAGTATTTCCATATCTGAGTACTTAGAGGAAGTAATTACCCTATTCAAAAATATTCAATTATTTTATCTCCCAAGATCTCAGACTAGTTTTGTCGGTGACTTGGACAGTCTTGCCTCCATGGTAGATATCCTGAAGAAATGGATAGAGTGAAGGTAGATATATGCAAACATGAGCGACCCATATTCACATACAAAATCTACACGACCGAAACTGAAAATGAAGGACCATGGTATCAAGATATAAAAGAATTCCTTAAAAGGAAAAATTCATATGACGGTATTTATTAAAATATCTATAGTTAATGCACATCCTTACATTCCCTCATATTTTGAGGAACATATATAATATTGGCCAATCATGTGAATTATCTGGCTAGTTTTAAAACTCCCCCACTAAGTTATTTCATCGCCTCTTCTTTAACCTTGAGAGACATCTTTGGTTTGATTTTTTGGAGTTTCTGTTTGACTAGCTTGGAGTCTAGATATGTAGGTATGCAGTGGACAACCATTTCAGGATCAATCCCTGACATGCCATCTTACGACCAAGTGAAGACATGAATATTTTCTTCGAGAAGTTCGAGGAGTTTGAACTATTTTAAATCATCTAAAGAAGAACCTACTTTAATTAAATTTATCTCATTTGGATAACCTAAATTAACCGTTGTAGTTTCATTAACAAATTTTGTCCGATTGGTCTGTTTGACATTAAGCTATTTTAGGTGGCATTCTAATTCTCCACTATATAAATTAAATTCATTGCTTTGATTTGCACATTGTGAAAATCATTATTTTCCATGTACCACTAGATAGGCTAATATGGCGAGGATAGGTCTTATCTAACAATCTATATCATTTTCAGCCTCAAACCATAAAGTAAAACTGAATTTAAAACCATTCACGCATTAGATAAAACTAAAATAAAAATAGTATAAAAATCAACAAGATATAAATAGTCTGAACATCATAAATTTAACTCAATTGAATCAAATAATAATTTAGACTCAAGGTCCATAATATCTTTAAATTAATAGACTGACAACTAGAATAAGTAGCAACCTATGCTAGAATCAAGGAATTGAATACTGCTATACAAATGGAACGATAAGTCTGATCTCTCCTCTATATTTCCAGTATTGCATACGATAGTTAGGAAAGTAGTTTTATAATTTTGGGTAAATGCCCTAAAGTTGCAAGAAATAACTCTAATATCAGCAGTAAATAATAGTGCGACTCATTTAAAATACATTCCACCCGTCGGCTCTCACAATCAATAACTACCTCGCCTCCCATCTAAATGTAATGTTGTACGCATATCCCAAGTCCAATACACAACTAAAATTATAATAATTCACACTATCATAATGGATAATCAACATTTATCTATCATTAAAAAAAAGATGTAACAAACTACACATGTAATACTATAATCCAAGTACAACCCCCGCAATGTGACTCTCAAGCATACATATTTGTCAGAGAAAGTACTAAACGTGATATAGGGTTCCTTAACAATGTTATCATTCACAATATTATATTAATTATTTATCTTTGTTTATATCTCAAGAAGGCAACTACATTTAGGGACCAACTTGTGTTTTTATCGAAAAGTTTGTAAGAGTCCCTCACCTAACGGGCTCAAATATAAAACATCCAAATTAAGCTTTAGGGCGACCACTATGCGAAAGCACCATAAATGGATCCATACCCTACCCAATGATGGCTCCAGTCACCCTAACTATCCCATCCACATGATCTAATTAAAAAGAACCTCTCTCATGACCTTCTATTCATCTGCAATGCGCAAGTTCCGTGGTTCTGAACATGAGCGCAAGGTATATCCACACAAAGCACATATATATACATACGCACAATATATGTAAATACCAATAGGATAATAGGATACTCATGTGCCCACCTTGTGAAACTCAATCCCCAAACATGAGATTCTTCATTGATTAATTAAAGTATTACCCATTATTCCACCTAACCAAAGTTACACTAATTTATCTTTTAGTTTATACACCAATAAACCTGATTTCTGAATTCCTCTAACCATATCTCACATGGATAACCTCTCATATACTCGAATCAACTCTGAATAAATGATTCTTTCCCTAACCAGACCTTAGCCTGACCCCAGGCCGAATTGATTCACGCCTAGGGATGAATCGATTGACACTGAGCAGTAGGCCCAGATTTGCCTAAAAAATGAAGATTTCCTTCCTATCTACCTTTAATGACTTCTAAAGATAAAAAAAACAATACTCCAACAATACAATATTCAAATCTAAACATGTGGACATGGTTATAATGATTTCTAATCATTAATACCGATACAAAACATAAAATCAAGATTGAATCTTCCATAAATCACAACTTTTTTTTAAAACATGAATAATTTCCAAAACTCTTTTCTTTCAATACAAGTGTTCGACTTTTCACATGGATTCATCTAAAAAACAAGATTAAATCCTAAAGCATGAATTCTAATATGGATTCTTACGTAAAATATCATCAAATTTAGATTTCTTCTTCCAAAAACATGAACTTGTAATAAGAATCAATTTTTCTAACCTTAATTAACCTCAAACAACAACGTGATATAAATATACCAAGTCCAATCCTAAACATGCGTTCTAATTCCTAAAAAACAGGGGGAAAACATGAATTCTAAATTAGGTACACGTTATAAAGTGACATTGCAAGAGATTTCTTGCCACAAATTAATGAATTCCTATTTTAATCCGTAGTCTTTCTTTTCTCCAAGCCTTCGCTATGTCTCCTCAAATATTATGGCTGCCAGGGTTTATTCTAACTTATATTTTAACAGTGATTAAGAGTCCTAATCTCATTAAAGCATTCTTAGTCCCTCACTTCTAAAAGATGCCTATTTTTGGGGCCCTAAATGAGACCAAAAACCTCCCAGGAATAGCCCAAAATTCAACCTATGGGTATACCTTCCCTCAGTCCCAACTTAAGATGATAAAAACATATAATCGGGCCTTAGTGTCACTCTAGAGTACACTCAAACGGCTATACCTCATAATTCATAGCAAAAACCTTGTGACTTAAAATAAAATAACCAATTAATTATTTTATGCATACCTGCCTATAGTCCATCTAATTAAATTACACTTATTAATTAAGATAGAATTCTACATAATACAGTCATGTAAAATTCGTACAGAAGCATCATCTAAACATGCAATTGTTAATTACCACTTTATTTGGATTAATAATTAATCCTTGTTTATTAATTTCTTCTCATAATTAATAAACAATTAAACACAAATTAATAAAAACATAAATGCTCAAAATATACGAGGTATTACACACATTCATCATCATTAATGTTTTGCACACAAGTATAATCAAAGTTAAATTTATGTTTTGATGGAAGGGTTAACATGGTTGAGTACATCAAAGTAATTTTCCCTAAGGGCGTTCTCCTCAAATGGGAGCTTATAAATAGTAGTTGGAGGTTCTTCCTAGATCATATAGGCGATATCATCTTCGAAAGGATTCTTGGTTATTAGCGGATGGAAGAGCATCCAATTATTTTTCGTCTTCCATCATTATCTCTCGAAATAGTTTGGTGTTATTTAAATCTTCAATGGGATCACAGTCTCCAAAGGGTTTCTCCAACTTCATGATCAACACTTCTACTTCGTTCACTTCCTCTTCCATCCTTGTGGGATGGCCCACGAAGAAAATATCCAACCCTGACATCTAATTTTTAGATTTTTCATCTATCTGTGGTCGAGAAACCCACAAAAGGGAGAATCCTCTCCTTCATTGACAAAGTATCTATTGAGGTTAGAGCGACATAGTGCATGTGCAACCCTTGGTTTCTTGAATATGGGTCCCTTAACCTTCAGTGCTTTAAAATGAGGTCATTAATATTTTGTTTGTAACCTAGTCCATTGGTGTTGGACTATTGAGGTATCTTGATAAGATCATTGATCCCATGCTTGCAAGGTCATCCTCGGTATGAATTTAATATCTTTATCTTATGGAAGACATTACACCAACAATATTTAGCGTACGATCATGGAATTTGTTCATTAGTATTGGATGAAATTAATGACCTATACAGGCGGATCTAAGTAAAAACCACTAACGCAGATATCTCTATTCTCATGTTTTACAGGACTAAGGTGTTGGTTCCTTCCCCTTTGAACAAGTTTGCATCTCTGGATATAGTGATGAATTTTACCCTATGGAAGAATTTTAGTTTATGATCTTGTGATAGAGAAACACCATTAATATCATGAAGCCACGTTTGTCCTGAAAGAAAATTAAAAGATGAAGGTATATTAATTGCTTGGAACTTACTAATACTATATAGTGGCCTGATCGTAAGACGAAGTTTGATTACGTTCCTTCAACTACTTATCATTGGCTATCGTGAATGGTCGGAGTGAGATCTTCATGCTTAATTCCAAAGAATTTGGTCATTCTTAGTTGCCATACATTCAGGGAAGATCCATTATCAATGACTACGATGGGCATCCTTTGTCCTTGGACACTCATTGTAATATTTAGGTTCATATTGTGACATGATCCTATCTTGAGAAACTCAACATTGGCGAAAAATATGCTCTTTATAAAATTTAGGCTTTCGAGTAATTCCATGAGCTTTTCACGGTTGGAGGAGACATGCAACACATTTTTAGGGGACTATTTCAGAACATAATATCTATATAGTTGGGAGGAACGAAGGAGTCCCCATATAGGTATATTGGCTTATGTATTCTTCAACTAATCTAAAACCTAGCTTTCTTTGACTTCTCCCAACAGATCTTCTTTAAGAACCTCTTTTCCTTTATTTGTGACTTTTCTTCCTAGGGGGAATGGGATTAAGGATTGGTTCATTGTAGAAGCTTCTAGATTCAGTGAGGTGATTGAATTCTAAGGACTCCAAATAAGGGGTGAGTAATTTTTCCAATATTTCATTTAAGTTCAGAGTACAAACATAATCATTATCTTCTCAGGGGGGGGGGGAGAAAATTAGGTCATCAACGTGGAATATCTTGCGAATGATTGTTCGATTATTGAATCATTTATAGATGACCATGACTAAGAACCTTGATTATCTTCTGTTTCAAATTATTCCCCTACCTAGTAAGGATGATTTTTTACCATGAGGTCCCTTTATGTTGTGACACCCTTACAAATTGGTTCATTCTTAGCATCACCGCCGAAACCAAATTAATTACTAATCACCTATTAGTTAATTAAACGGGTGCTAAATAAATTATCTTTTATTAATCAAACACCAACATAAGATAGTCTAAACATCTTAAGAATATAAATGAATAAAGTATTGCCGAATAAGCCATTGGCTAGAATCAAACCAAGTAAAACTATAATAATGAAAACAAATACTATATTAACTGAAACTGAATAAGTAATGAAGGACAGCATGTCCATACTGAAATACTGAGATCCTACACTAGATCAAAATGAGTAATGGAAGCATCTAGGCAAAGTCCTGCAACATCCACCTGTATCGTAGCTCCATCTCCCTGGAACAGAATATTAAGTCTGGTGCCCCTGTGGTTGGACACCTAAAAGGTTTTGAAAATATTTTTATAGTAAGAGTTAGTACTCAAAATATTTTGAAAATATTTAGCAAGTATTTATCACAATAAAATTCAGTTATTGATTACACGTGATCACGCACTCTCTCTCTTGAGTCATCCTCACCTATCATCTAAAGTGCACGCCTAACATTATATACTTAGCCGACCTAGCTATACCACCTAAGCTAACTTGACTAAAGTATCCCACTGAACTCATCTACATGACTAAGTTCCCGTACCGCCGATACAGTACATAATTTCATTAAGACTACTCATATGTTAATTATTTACCAAGTCACAATCCTCGTATGTTATCGTTTCATATTTAATTAAGCCTATCTACTTAATTTACCTTTAGATGCATACATGTCATCTAATTTTCTACCATCCCTCATAAGCGGATTATTCATAAGGTATATATTTCACTCATAATATATACTATAAGGATTATTGGTCCGACTAATCATCGACCCCTATCATTTACATTGGTTTGGATACCCCTCGCCCCAATTGTAAATGTTATACAATGTATGTTGGTCCGGTTACTTCACCGACCCCAATATAATATCTACATTTGGTCTCGATAATAATCAACCCCAAATTTGAGTATAACGTATTGGTTCGGATAATCATCGACCCTAATATTATGAAATACTTTAAGCATTCACACCGCCTAATTATTTATTATAATAGGTATTCACTTTACCTATAAGTAATTTAGTATGTATACACATAACCCAAACATTTATATTAGTACGTAGTGTATTTCTCACTAATACTTACCGTACATTTTGTTTTATGACTTATCTCACTATCGTATTCATGAGCATTCACACAAACTCTAAGGGTCTGATCACCCGTTCTATTTATTTCAGTAGTTAAATCATTATTTACCCTACTGGTCTAGTTATCATTTTATCCGAAGTTGTCATAATTTATTATCGCTTTCCCCGATAACTTGCGACATAACTATTTCAATTGATTTTCGTCTTAATTTTCTTACTAAGACTAAACTACAAATCCCAATTAGGCCAACTGTAGTAAAAATGATTTCCCCATAATCTCTTAATAAGGTTCTAAGAATTTCCACAATCATCGATTAGAAAAACTAGGTCAGAAACAGAAAGAACTAAAGTTTTATGAAATTTTTCAGTAAATGAACCGAAGGCCGGACCGGTCCATTTTTTTGTAAACGAACCGATTCGATGTGTCCAGGGTCGGACCGATCTGATGTCTGTAATTCACTAGCTTCGTCTGTTCATTCATTCTTCACCCATAATCGAGTACCAACTTACATTACTCTACACTAAAGTCACAACTAAACATTCCTAACCATTTCTCCATGCATTAGGAGGGTTTCTAACGTTTTAAATATATTAAAGCATCACAGAATTCAACTAAGAATGAATCAAAACCATGAAACTTCATCAATGCCCTAGTTCTGTGTTCTTCCCACATATTCAATCACAAACCCTGATTTATTTCATAAGAATGATCAAGTCTCCACTGATTATTAATCCTCTACAAATGCTAAGTCCTTCTACATGCAAATCCCTAACCAACCTACATCAAATCCATTCTTTTTCTCCAAGAACATAGGTCTAATCATGGTTATCAATAAATATCTATGCATGGGCATTATAACTTCATTTAAATGTAATAAACAACTTGTCTTAAATATTAAAGGGTTTGATTTCATGGGCGGGGATGATAATTTGATGTTTCCCTCAAATCTTCACTCCTTAGGTTCTTAGAATGCAAAAACTCTTTCAATCCTTCAACAACCCTCCTTCAGCTTTTGGGGATGGTTCATCTCTTCCCTCTAATGGCCTTTCTAAGATTTTTGTGTTATGAACCCTAGCCCCCACTTCTAATCATTAGATATAAGGCTCTATTTTTTGTAGGTCCTTTAACCTCTATTTTAAAATGACCAAATTACCCTCTAAAGGTGCCGGTTTGGTCCAAAATCGACCCGTGACTCAATTGACATCCCCGAGCATATTATTTTGACTAGTTCGACCATTCCGAACTCATTCATGACATCAAGATCATCATAAGAGTCATTAAAAATATATTTCTCATTTTCCACCTCCAAATAGTTAACACACGACACTCGGTGAGATAAAATTGAATACGCACATATAATATCATAATATTAATTATTTACTATTCACACTTAGTAAATATAATATCATAATATTAATCAGTATCTAGCTCTTGATTAATATCTAAAACTCACATTCATTATTAAATCACATTAAATTACCTCATTCGCGTAATTAAAATAAAACACATTTTCTCAATTAATTCCCGAATTAATTAAATTATGAATACGCAAAAATATGGGGTATTACATATGTATCATGCGAATTGTTGTGCTCTATCATACATTACCTCCTAATGTTAGAAATGGCTCTCATGATTGTGAATGGTGTCTAATAAAAGGAGATCTAAATTTTCTCAGAACACTAGGTACATCAATTGGTACAATCTAACGTCCAAAGGGTCTCCACCGATGGATTTCAAAGCTCCAAGCATTTGAACCATAATATCCGTGTGTGTTTATATGGAAACCACATCATCCAGATGCTTGTTGATTAGGCTTCTGAGGCTTGGTTGTATTGCTCCTTATGTTGAGTCAATGGGTTTAGTGAAGAAACATACTTCTTCAGATCCACATTCAGTATTAATGGCATTGACCCTCGAGATATGGTCGGGAAAAGGATTACTGCTGAAATCAGACTTTAGTCCAGTATGCGCATTAATCTTTCCCGGGTTTGAGAATGCGTATTGTGTACCGAAATGGAGAACCATCAAAAATAATTTATGTACACCTAAAATACTATTATAAAAATTTACCCAAATTTTAATCAATCAATTTCAATTTTTAGCTTTTTTAAATACGTGAATGATAAAAATGCATAATCGATAAATAAAAGCATAACAATAGATATACGAGGAAAAAAGTCCACTAACGGGAAAAACCCCAGGCCAATATCAGGGGTACGTACGAGAGGATTATTTTATATACCCGAATGTTCATGAACCAAGCCTCCTGATATACCTTATGGGGGCAGTACATGGGAGAAATCAATCATCATACTCCTGGTACGAGAGTGATTTTTACTGAGAGCATACCAATTTATATATGCCGAGCCTATGAGACCAATAATAGTGGAATCTATCTCTAGGTTATACCCAAATCTTGTAGCTAGGGTTCCTAGGGTAATGGGGTATGTAATGACATGTAGATTTTCTGCGGTGAAGAAGTGTGTGTATTTTGGAAAGCCTTTTAATTTTAGGTAAGAGCCATTTTCATTTTAGATTATTAAATATATTGGCATACGTATTACAAACAAGATTCAAGGGTGTAATTTTACCTCTACGGAAGCATGCAATATTAATTTTTTCCTACCTAGTGGAGTATCTACATAAGAATAAGAATAGTTAGTAGATAATAGAATATATAAGAATGTACAAGAATAACATGCTAAAATAAATATAGATCTACATTAACTTGAGTTCAAAGCATTTAATATAAAATGTCCCTAGTGGAGTTGTCTATGTGAAAGCCCAAACAAGATTTGACGCATTTCTCTCCTGCCCCCACACGAGCGTGCGCATCCCTCTTTGGGAGAAAATCTAAAGGACATGGGTCATTGGTGGTGAGGAATGGTTATCCCTTCTTTCTCTTTAAAAATAATGGAGTTATCACTCTATTTTACACCAAGTAGACAAAAGAAGGGGCATGCCTCCGTAAACACCTAGTCAAGGCCAGCAATCTACGTGTTTAATTAGAGAGTCAAAGGTACGGATCCTAGGTTATAGATAAGGAAGTTGTTAATTACCTACTCCACCCTTTAGGTCTCAAATGCAGATATGAAACATTTATATCACCATGTTATAGTGTAAGAAGAAATAATAAAATTAAAATAATTAATTTATAAAAAGAATGTGTAGTGCAGTGTGGGATGTGTGAATAAATAATATAAATAAAGGATAAATATATGCAAAGTCAAACTTGTTCACTCCGACGACAGCCTGAGTAAGCCTATGTACTTATACGTAAAGATTCAAAGTTCATATAGATCATGTTGAGACAAGAGGGATTTTACCTCTTATAGAGGCTAGATTTTAGAAATCTATATTTTCTTTGATATTTCAAGGTGCTTTTAGAGTGAAATAAGACTGGATTTGAAGATATAAATGATTTATGTCCATGAAATAACTTCAACGAGATGGAGTCACTCATAAAGTAACTTGATGATGAAAGATTGATGAAACTTACAACATTAAGGTCAAGTCCTAGGATCTAGTGATCCTCTAACTTATGTGGAAGTATTTAGTGATTTGAAACTTTTTTGTTTTGTTTTTGTGAAAAGTGTGAGAATAAAGGTAAAAATTGATGAATATGTTCAAGATATGACTTGAGTTTTAGAGATCGATTTTCTCTAATATGCCCATGTATCCACGGCAAGTGGAATTAAAGTCAACATAGTTTGGACATGACCTATATAGAAAAGTCATACCCAAATAAGAAGACAAAGATTAAGAAAATTTGAGTTAGGTTGGTTTTGTAGCACAACACCACCCTTTCTATAATAAGACATCAAAATAAAAGAGTAAATAAAAACGTATATATAATATTACATGTGCACCTCTTCGTTTTGGCATAGTTTCGTCTTGAAAGCAACCTTTTTGGAGTAGATCTAAGTTTACTTTAAAGTAGAGTACATTTTTGGAAGAAAAAAAGGAAAAGAAGATATAAGAGTGATCTTTTGGCTTCTTTTGGGTTTGATTGAGAAGAATAATATCTTGGCTTTAGGCTATAACTATAAATATTTCTTTAGAAGGGGTTTTGAAGGTAAAATGTGAGAGTTTAGGGGATGGTTTTTTGGAGAGAAGTCACTTATGGTCAGAAAGGCAACATTTAAAAGGCGGAGTTATTTCTTACTAAACTGTTAGTGAGAGCCCCCTTTATAAGAAAAATGTTTGGGGTGCAGGATTGATCTACCATGTACACTATACATCTGGACCGATTGACCATGGGCATACATTTTTAGATTTGGATTTATTTAAGGGCCAATTTGGGTCTTTAGTAAAGTATTATTTAGGTTACATTCACCTGTCTCAAATTAAGAGCCTTTTCAAAATTAATGTATTTTAATACTATACGAATCAATTGTTATGATCAAAACTTAGTTGCTATCTTTGAATTTGGTTAATTGATATACACTCTAACTATAAAGCGGACTCTTAATTTGAGCTATGCCAAAAAATACGTGAACCTTAATTTGAGTGGATGAATTATACCATAATCACAATTTTGTGTTATACTGGTAGGTATACATGTGCGTTACACATCTGATCATACTTGAAGTTACTTGTCGAATGGTATGTAATACAAGAATCATAAAATGACATGCAAATATTTGAAAATAAATGAGATATGGAAGGAATAAATGTGTAGACATGTTGCATGTGTGTTAAATGTAGTGTATTTAAGTTCGAAATGCCAAGTAAATGAAAAAATTGCATGTTAAAACATGTTGAATGTGTGTCAAATATACGGTAGTTACTATTCAAAATGAGATGCAATTGAAAGATATCATTTCACTAATATATATGAGCCAGTCTTGGAATAATAAAATCTTTATATACATGGAAAATAAATGAATTAGCAAACCAAATTAACTACTAATCACAAGTTGTGGTTGTTTTCCTTTGAAAAATGGTGAGGCTAAAAGAACCAATAATTTTTAACTAGGAATGTAACAATGCTTAGAAATATAGTAAATTCTGTTTAAATTACACATGTGATGTTAAGAATAAATTTTTTGGTTGCCATTAGCATCACAATTAGAAAATGATGTGTTTATTAGAAAAAAATTGTAACAAAAAATAACTTGTTATTATTTACTTGGATGCTTTATAATGGTGGCTCATATTATTTACAAGAAGTTCGTCAATCAATCAATAGATCATTGCATGAGGTATGATTTTTTTCCTCTAGTATTGTGATCAGAAGTAGTTAAAACAACTTCACCTAAAAAATTGAATGATTTTTTTTTTTATAAATAGTCAATTTAGTTAAAAGATAAAAAAAAGAAAAAGAAAAAATCAATTATACACATGTAAGATAAGGCATAATTGGTGTTAAAAAAATCATTTATGTGATCAGTAACATATATAGATATATAATAGATTATTAATGAAGAAAGTAAATCGATTAAAAATACTTCAGTAAGACATATATAACAATAACGACCATACATAATGAATTTCTTTTATTTCCTAGACATCATCTTTTGATATCTACCACCTATTGAAGACCAAGTGACACCGAAGAGAAAATTATATATCAAGTATCACAATACATCCAACTAACTATACACATACCTAGCATGGATAAAAAATAAACATAAAAAAATCCTTATATATATATATATATATATATATATATATATATATATATATATATAATCATTATAAAACTTTAAAAAAAGTTTATAATGTTTTTATATAAATTTTCTATACTTAACGTTAAAAAAAGTTATTTTTAATGTTTTTTTCTATACAAGCAGTTTTATAGAAAAATAGTTGATAGAAAACTATTTTTTATACATAAACTATTTTTCGTATATATAACATTAAAAAAATCCCTTTTTATATATGATCTGTTTTCCAAAAAGAATACATATAAAAACACTAAAAAAACTTATATAAAGCATTTTCTAATGTTTTTTCTATATAAACTGATTTATTTATAACCTTCGCTCTAAAATACTTTCGTACAACAAAATATTATTGTAAATGGAAATGTTATCTGAATAGAAACTGTTTTAAACAGTTTTTCAATAAATAAAACATTTTTAAGACAATTTTTAATACATTAAAATGTTTTTTTGGGTTCAAGTGCAAAAATAAAAGCATAAAAAATGGAAAAAGTATTTTCTATTAATAATAACATTATTAACTTCTTTTAAAATGTTACTAACTAATTTTTCTCTTTGAAAAATGTTATTGCCGGTGACTATAAACCAATTCGACAAAAATTTGTTACTCAGTGTTTTTTATTTATAAAAACATTTTTATTTATACAAATAGGTAAAAATGTTAATGCGAGGACAAAATTTTCAATTGAGTGTGTTGTATGTTTACTTGACTTATTCCCGGAACAAAACACGTTTGAGTCATAAGTCGTATTTCACGATGCAAATTTCGTCTTCAAGTTCAATTGCATTCCGAGATCATTCAGTCATGAAAGTGTAATTTTAATGGGACTCAAAATTTATTTTAAAATTGTTTAAGGATGTTATCTTATTAAAGAAATGCGTTTAGAATGTTTTTAAAGTGTTTTTTAATGGTTTAAACTTCGTTTTATTCTTATAAGGATGGATTAGAGCAGTGTTTTATTAGGGCCCTAATTTGCACGCCGTTCAAATGACTTGACCAGCCGTTTGAGCGAGATGTCCATGTCGTTCGAGCGACTGGCCAATGTCGTTCGAGCGAGAAGTCGACTTAAGATAATTATTTAAGGCGTGTTTCCCCAAGTTTTTGAAGTGTGTGCAGATTGAAAAATGGTTTTCATAATAGTACATTTCTGCACAAGAGTTTTCTAAGGTTTTCGAGGTTTATTGCATCCTTAGAGTTTCAAAGATCCAAGTTTTCATTACTATATGATACAATGATCTTTGGTTCCACCAAGAAGGTGTTGTTCTGCACTTTGAAGAACATCGTTGGGTTTTACGAAGAAGAAACGAAAGAGTTCATGTTCTGACTTTGTAGACTTTCCAGCTACATCAGTGGACACCAAGGCATTTGTGGAGGCGACTTCTGTGGACAGGTATTGCAGAAGGATTCGCATGGGAACTGTAGAGGAGTGGTTGAAGATCAGAATAGTGTCAAATCTCATTGGGATCGAGTTATTGAGTAATACTTGTGGGTCTTCTTTGTAATTCCACATCATAGTGATCATCTAGCTTGGGCCGTTAGAGGTTTTTTCCCTTAGTGATTTCCCCGTACATCCTGCATTGTGACTATTATTTTCCTTACTTTAGTTTCTATAATCACTATATGAATGTTTATGATTAATCAAGATAAAATTTGGTTAAGTTAAAATTGGTTCAGAACTTGGTGCGAATTAAAAATTAGAAAAAGGGGTTTTCATAAAAAGAGAAATTATTTTGTCATCCTTAAAACACTTTTCGCATAGAATAAAAGGAACTATAAAGTGGTATCAGAGCTAGAAACATATTTTTATTGTGTTTGATCTCTTGTGTTATTAGGAATGAATTTTGGTGGTTTGAAAGTTTTCGTGCTCCTATTTTTGATGGCACGGATTATGATTATTAAAACATGCGAATGAGAAGTTCTTTAAAATCCATTGATGAGCGTGTGCGGTTAGTAGTTGAAAAGTGTTGGTCACCATCAGTCACACGTGAGGGTGATATCACTAGTTTGAAACCCGTTGAGTCATGGATCGAGGTTGAACATAGGCTTGCACTTTATAACTCTAAAGGTCTGCACATAATTTCCTCACACATCACACTAGAAGAGTATAATAGAATCATGACTTGTGAAACTTCAAAAGAGACTTGGGATACACTTGCACTTACTCACGAGGTCACTAGCACATTTAGGGAATCTAAGTTACAAAACCTCACTACACAGTCTGAGACGATTAAGATGTTAGAGATTTAGTCATCTGATGAGTTTCATGTTAGGTTATCTAATATTTTCAACTCGTCATTTAACTTAAGAAAAAAATATTCCCGATAACCGTGTGACAAAGAAAATTTTGAGCTCTTTTCCGAGTAGGTTTGATGCAAAAATGACCATTTTAAACTCCTTAGGTATGCTTGATTTGACGAAACTTAAAGAGATTGTAGTTGACTTACAAACCTATGAAATCAATATGTTTACCTCCAAACAAGTGCCAAAAAAAGAAAAGGGCATTGCTTTGAAAGCCTGAAAGGATGAAACTAAAGTTTCGGGTGACGATTCCGATTTCGATTTTGAGGATGTCTTCTTGTTGGCAAAGAAGTTCAAAAAGTTTCTTAAATTTCAAAAACAATCGAAAGATGCCAAAAAGTTTGAGAAATTCAAGAACAATAAGGTAGAGTCCTCCCCAAAAGACAAGAGTGAGAAATTTAATAGGGTTGAGTTGAAAGAAAAGTTTTGGGTGTGAGGGGTATGGTCACAAAGTTATTGAGTGTCCCCCTAGACTTAAGAAAGAGGGTAAGAAATCGAGAGCATATAGTGCCTCCTTAAGTGATAGTGATCCGAAAGAGGGAGAGAGTTCCCCCATTGAGAGAAACTTTGTTTCTTTCTTGGCATGTCATGTGAGCAATGATGATATATCTTTCCATGAAGATACTCATGTGAATGACACTTCCAAGGCCGTTGAAAGTAAATCCTAACTGTGTGAGGGTGAGGAGAGTGAGGAGGAAGAAATTAATGTGAAAGAATTAAAAGTTACATTTAATGAGTTGTATGTCGAGGCGGTGAAAGTGAAAAAAGAAAACTCTAAATTAAAAGAAAACTCTAAATTGTAAGCTAGGTTGAATAAGCATGCCATAGAAAATAACGATGCTTTGATTAAGGATCTTAGGGCACGAGAGAAGATGTTTGGGGAGAAGCTAGAATATGTGTAGAAAGAGAGAGAGATAGCCTTCGTGGTTTAATGGAGGCACTGAAAAAAGAGGTGTTAGAGTTTAAGGAGTCTAGGCATGTGCTTGAGTCTAGGAATAGTTAGTTGAAAGAAAAGTTGAAAGACTCGAGTAAGGTTAAGTTTGACTTAGAATCTAGGTCGAAAAAGTTGGATAGGACGTTAGGAACCATCCAAGTCAAACATTATAAGTGTGTTATAGGCTACGATGATAGAGTTGTTCCCATTCCCAAATCCAATGCCAACCGTGTGAGAGAGCCCACTAGGAACGTGAGGAGAGGTTGACATTTTAATAATCATTCCCTCCATCTTTACACTTGCACACATTGGGTAGGAAAGGTCACCTCAGACGTTTCTGCTATGACCTTAGGAATGATCCTAGGAAGTTAAGGAATAAAGTCATCTTGGTTCTCAAAACCCCCATGTGTCATGTCACACCTACGTGGGTTAGGAAATCGAATTTAGAGGCTTTAGGTCTAAAACTTCATGGTTCTCATTTGGTATCACTTGATTCCTCCCATGCTAGATCTAATGGATGATTGTGTTACCATGTTTGTCATACGCTAGTCTTTGCATCATGACTTATATCTTGCTAGTGTTATAACTTGTGTATCATTTTGTATTATATTTTTCATTTATTGAGTCTTATTTGAAAACATACAAAAATATTTTATTTTTGAGAAAATTTTGAGAAAATACAAAAAGATTTTTGGTTTATTATATTTTTGAAAAATTCAAAATGATTTTGCTTTTATTTGAGTCAAAATATGATGAAAAACCAAAAAGATTTTTTTTTTGTGCCATGAGTTTACATGTTTGATGTGTCATATTGGTGTGCTTGGACCCCCATCCTTTCATTATCCATGTGGGTAGGACATTCGGTCATATTTATTGATGCTTAGAGTGATCTTAACCATTATATTATGGGGTTGTTTCGAAGTTGATATGCATTTTGATTCGACTTTGTATATATGCCATCTTTGCACATATACACGAGTTTATATGAATGTTTGACATCCCTTGCATATTTGAGTTTGGTAAGACGTTCTTATCTCAATGTTTTTATCTATGCATAATTTGACTTAGGAGGAGGTGTGCATGTCAGAACCGTTTATCGTGAGAATAGTTATTAAAAAAATTATGAGCGTTCACGGGAAAGGGCTGCAAGAGTGTAAAATTAACTCGTCGTGAAAACCATCGTTTAAAAGATCCCAAAATAAAATCGAGGCAATAAAAATATTCACATGCCAAAATATGGGCCAATTAGTTTATGGTCATTCCAAAAGAAAAATATGATATATTTGAGGGAGTTTGAATGGATAATTTAAACGGATTTTGCACCACGAATCCTAACATTGAAAAATCGTGTCATGATGCTATTGTTTGTAGAATCATTAAAATTCTGAATTTGTGTGCATGTTTGATTGTTTAGTTCATTTAGCTCACACTTTAAATCTCACATATGGCTAAGACAAAGTTTGATGATTTATAGCAATCAATTAGAGGTTCTTGATTGTTTCGATGTGTTGGAATTGTGATTCATTTGTTGTACTTCACACCCATTCATTCCATATTCATGTTTGAACACATCGGTACTATGTTAGCATGTAACTCAGATTATTTTTGTAGTTTTCACTACTATTTTACAGTTTTCTGCCACTTCCAGTTAATTTTTTCACGATTTTTTTTCGCTGGGCAAAACTTTTAATTTTTAGAACTAAATGTGAGGATTTGACTTTCTCGTTCGAGTGAAAAATAGATGTCGCATGAAGTCGTTTGAGAGATAGGGCTATCTCGTTCGAGCGACAGGCTGGAATTTTTTTTCCTTCTGTTTCAGTACCCTAGTTCATATTGTTATATTCTTGGTATTGCTGGGTTGATTCTGGTCAGTTTGTAATGCAGTTTATCTTGATCATCTATTACTGCATTATGTTCGTTTAGTCACACCTACTTAGATTGCTGATTCCTATCATGTGATTATTATTTTCTAGCTATGGAGTTGATATTGTTGATCATTATTAGTTGGTTGTTTGCATGGTTATCTAGATATACTTTATTGATTATCTCATGCTAGATATGTTTATCTTTTCACCGGGTTATCTATTTGAGACAAAAATGGGGGAGAGATATATGTGATGTAGGGGGAGAGTTTGTTTGATGAATTGGTATCCTGATTTAAATGAATATTTACATATTGATATCATGTTTTGTTCACATAACAAATGATTTGAATTTGATTTTTCATATAAGTTTGTATCATTTATTCCTCCATACTTCACTATGTATTTGTTTGTTTCATATGTATAGGTATGCTTTAGATATTGGAGATTTCAAGACTACGTCACATTAAGATAGTTCATGCTTTTCGGACCACCAGTTATTAGTCTTATCCTGTAATGTTTTATTTAGGATTTTATTGGATGGGATATAGGCGTCATACGGATTGACGGACCGGCTTAGGCATTTCACTGTTGTTTTTGTCCTGGAATAGTCAAAGGGGAGATTTGTAAGGACGAAATTTTCATTTGAGTCCGTTGTATGTTTATTTGACTCATTTTCAGAATAAAACACATTTGAGTCATATGTGGTACTTTTAGTGTCACGATCCCACGCAGACTAAGACGTGCTGAAGTTTATTGAAGACATTGCGGCAAAGCTTTAAGAAATTTAAAATGTTTATTTATGGTGAAAATTTCGTCTTCAAGTTCAATTGCATTCCGAGAACCCTCAACTATGAATGCATAATTTTAATGGGACTCGAAATTTATTTTAAAATTGTTTAAGAATGTTATTTTATTTATAAAAAAAAATTAAGTGTTTTTTAATGGTTTAAACTTCATTTTATTCTGATAAGGATGGATTAGAGCAATGTTTAATTAGGACGCTAATTCACGCATCATTCAAACGAGTTGGTCAGTCGTTCGAGATACTGGCCAATATCATTCGAGCGAGCAACCGACTTAAGATAATTATTTAAGACGTGTTTCCCCAGGGTTTTGAAGGGTGTGCAGATTGAAAAATGGTTTTCGTAATAGTACATTTTTGCACAAGAGTTTTCTAAGGTTTTTCAAGTTTAAAACATCCTTAGAGTTTCAAAGATCTGAGTTTTCATTACTATATGCTATAGTGAGCTTTGGTTTCACCAAGAAGGTTTTGTTCTACACTTTGAAGAACATCGTTGGGTTTTACAGAGAAGAAACGAAGGATTTCATGTTCTGATTTCGTAGACTTTTCAAGCTACATCGGTGGACACCGAGGCATTTGTGGAGGCAACTTTTGTAGACAGGTATTGCAGAAGGATTAGCGTGGGCACTGTGGAGGAATGTTGAAGATCAGAAGAGCGTCAAGTCTCGTTGGGATCAAGTCATTGAGTAATACATGTGTATGTTCATTGTAATTCCACATCATAGTGATCGCGTGGCTTGAGTCGTCCGAGATTTTTTTTCCCTTAGTAGTTTCCTCGTACATCCTACGTTGTGAGTATTCTTTTCCTTACTTTACTTGCTTTAATCAATAGATGAATGTTTAGGATTAATCAAGATAAAATTTGATTAAGTTAAAAATGGTTCACAAGTTGGTGCGAAATAAAAATTGGAAAAAAGGTTTTTCATAAAAAGAGAAATTGTTTTGTCATCCTTAAAAAAATACATTCTGCATAGAAAAAAGGGACCTGCAGTAAAAATAACTTTTTCTATAAATGAAGCATTAAAACTATTTTTTATTTTATTTTAGAAAAAATGTATTGTATATAAGACATCCAAAAACTTTGTTTTATAATAAATAAAGTTTAAAAACTATATGTTATATATAAAATAGTTTATATATTCGAATATAATTTTTTAACATTTTTATATAAAAAAACTGTTTATATAAAAAAAACATTAAAAACTACCATTTTAAAGCTTTTTAACGTTGTTATATTAAAATAGTTTATATAAAAACATTAAAAAAAATTCTTTTAAAAGTTTTATAATATATCTATTAACGTGTAATTTTTTGGTCCATGCTAGGTATGCATTAGTTAGATGCTTATTAATTAATAATAGAAAGAAAATTTTCTCTTCTGCACCACTTGACTTCAAAACACTAAAATTACATTTTTCTTATTTTTCGAAAAAGTAATTTAACAAACAAAATGTTGAATATAGGTCCGGCATGTGAGTTACGTCTTTCCAAGTGTGCGTTAACCTTTTTTTTTGTCTTCAAGTGAGCAAGCGCAAAACAAAGTTAAATGACTAAATGAGTTACACAATCCACTAGGTTTAAGTCTTAAGAAAATTTCTAATAGCAATTAGAATTATTTACATCGACATATGACTCTAAAACCAATTTCCAATATCAGATATTTATCATGAATAATAGTAAGAAAACCCTTTTTCGCGACATTTTTTGTGACCCTGAAAATGTGTCAAATATACATTGGGTGATGTTTCAAATAGATACACGTGAATTACAATCACCACCGAATTTGTCTTTGACACATGAGACAGGTAACACAAAATGGATAAAACATCAATAAGCTATATCAACGAGTCACACAAAATGTGTCGAATACAGGACTTGGTCTAGAATTAAATCCAAAATTACTTGTAGAAAAAAGAAATTAATTTCAAACACTTTTTAGTCCGAACCAATAAAGCCCAAGATATAAATAATAAACCTCAATTCAAAAATTATAGACCTAATCAGATATGAAACAGGTAAACAAATTTATATTTAAAACCTGAAAATTATTTGAACCTAAAAAATCTTGAACAAAAGAACTCTAGTTTTAAAGATTAATAATGAGACTTAAAAATCTTGGTTTTCTACCATAGCTTTTCAATGTTGTGGAATGGTCTTTTATATAACTAGTTGTGCCCACGTGCATTGCACGTGTGGCCGTTTCCAGATATTAATCTTTCACTGCAAATCTGTGAAGAACAAAGTAATAAAAATACTTGCAACATATTATGTAGAATCTGTTTTGTTAGAATATAACATAAAGTACCTAGTACGAAGCATCAATCATTACCCCAAAAACCAAACATCCATTCAACTGTAAACTATACAAGATATTCCTGTGAATATTCTAAATCTATCACAAACGAACTCAGAACTCCCTACTCAAAAGCAAGAAGAAATACACACAAACATGTATGTATATATAATCCGAATTAATATATCACAATGAAATTAAATTGAAATGATTTATAGGGAAATATCATTAAAAAAAGAAGTTAAAAAAAGTTTCAGCAAGCAAATTCCAAATCGCAGTTATTGAAAGATGACATTTGATAAAAACATTGTGTAATCCTAAAAACTGAAAATTTAATGCTTAAATATGTTGCTTTTCACGTTTGTTAGGATTCAAAGGTTCTTCTTCCTCTTCAACTTTATGAGCGGCGAACATGGATGACATTATCCGAAGAACCTTTTTACAATATTCTTAATCTGTTACATAATCCAATTGATGGATTTATATTGTGTATAAGAATGATTTGACAATTATGTTTAAGTTTCAATGCGTGTGGTGGCAATCCATTCGGCATCAAAGAATTTAAAAATTCTTCTTGGTAATTGTTGATGTAAAAAACTAGATTTGATCTAATTATTTAATCACATATAAAAATAAATAAGACAATAGATTTTTAAAGTGGTTCAGCCTTGAAAGAATGGCCTACGTCCACTGTATTTGTTATTGCTGACTGTTTGCAAAATTCTCGATAATGGATTTACCAAGAAATTCCGAGTCCTCTGCTAATGAGGAGGTTACAATGTATTTATATCCTTGAGGCGGTACAAATTAAAGAACAATGCGATGTTATCTAGTAGACATGTACATCTGTTGATAATAAATGGAATTTAATGCACAGCCGTCTCTCTTGATTCTCTTGATTTGGGGTGCGCTATACGCTAAGTAGCTCGGACCGCTTAAGCTGCTCGGACCGTCTAAGTAGTTCGACATGCTTAGAGTTGTTCGGGGCCCCTGAGTTCCTCGTGGTTTCTTAGTTGCTCGGTGGATTTCATTTGGTCGTCTGGAGTATCGATATCTGCCATGTAAGCTAACACGTCTCTTCAAGTGATTTGGTCCATGTCAGCAGACTAAATTTGGTATCAATAGAAGCCCCCAATATTTTGTAGTTTGATGTTGAAAAAAAGTATGGAACATTCTGCTGCTTTGATTTTCGGTTTTTATGGTTTTTAGGGAGGTATTCGTTGTATACAACTCCTTTTTAAATGCGCAGTATCAGTCTTCATAAATATTTTGAATTTCCATAACCGCTTCGTTTTTTGTGCCCTTTTCTTCTTTTTAGCCGTCGGATACGCAATCGTCCATCCTGGTAATCATTGTTTTTCTCATTCCCCGAGGTAAAGTCTTTAAGCGCTATAGAAAATCTTATCGTCTTTTACTTTTTCAAATCTGTATCTTTGAACTTCCATTTCTTCTCTATCTTGTGCCTTCGTTTCTTCCATCGTTCGTTGTCAACTGATTCACTCCTTGTAATATTTTCTTCCTTTTCCTTTATTTACTTTGTTCATCATGGTTTATGTTGTTGAATCGCTTGACAAATTTCGTTCTGAATTTTCTATTCCTTCATGGGTCACATTGGAAGAACTTTCTTAACCTTCTGACTATTTTTCTTTGGCTGAGGGACATTGGTTCCCAAGTCTCTTTTTGGCTGAGTGTGGCTTTTCTTTTCCTCCCAATCCTTCAGTATTTTGACATTGTTCATGCAAAAATAGCTCCGAATACGTGGAGAATAGTTAATAGAGTCCATAGATTAAATCAAGTTCATGGAACCCGTTTAGGAATTCCAGAAATTATGTTTTGTTACAGATGGGTTGTTAGTGATAGTACTTTTTATTTAAAAACTAGGTTTTTAAATAGGGCATTAGTTGTCAATCTTCCTGACGCCAACAGGGATTACTTTGAACATGGAGTGGTGATGAAAAATTGGCAACATGCTCCATTAAATGGAGATGTTGTATATCAGGGTCCTAGGTGTCCCCTTTATGTCAATGGGATAGGTTGTTTTTATTTTTGTTCTATTTTTGAAATTATGTTTTCTTCATGTTTGATAAAATGCTTCACTGATATTTAATTTTTAATTATTTGCAGTTAACAGCAAAAGAAAATCTCCAAAGGAGACAGAGGTTAATTTGAAGCATCTGAAACTTATCTGGAGTTTACACCAATCCGTTGCTGACGAACATATCAGATCAGCTTCTTATTTGTTGCAGTACAAGAGTTACACTTCATCCTTTACTGCTCGTCCAGTGGTGGTTGACATCGACCAAGTACCAGCTGTTGATACTAGTGTAGAAGGCTCTTCTTCAGAGTCAAATATTCCAATTAGTTACATAATGAAGAGAAGAAGAGATCCTGCTTTCTTTGACAAATCAGACTCTGCCAATGTGGAGGCGAAAAAAAATAAGCAGGATGTTCCAGTGGAAGGAACGAGAAATATTGATGCTCCCCCTCCAGTTACTGCCAAGAAAGTTGCTGAGAAGCCCCCAATGGCTCCGAGAAAGGTTATGGTTATTTCTCCTCCTAGTGAGGTTATTGTCATATCACCAACCAAGACTTATTCTTTGGTTGAAGATATTCATGTTCCTCCAAAGAAATCAAATAAAAGTTCATCTGAGAGACCTACTGGAGCTGTCTCCCGGGCTTTAAATGCTGAAAGTGGTATTCCCACTTTTGTTCCTCTGACCTCTGCCATGGGCTCTGTGAAGTCTTCTATTATCCCAGAAATCTAAGGTATTGAAGGGACTCTTCCTCGGGACAGGGTCACTACCTTGGCAGCTCAACATATTGCCTCAGTAAGTATTACTAGTCTAAGTTTTCATTTTTCAATGCTCTGTTCTTATACTAACTCAAAGTTATTTCTCTTTTTAGCTGGTAACATGTTTCAACACTATTCTAAAGAAGGATGAAGCCATTAAGTCGTCAATCTCCTCGGGAGGTGTAGAGGAGGATTTTAATGGATTAACCCAGTCTTTAAAGGATTCTAGTCAAAAGTATGAATAGGATAAAGTTGCTTGGGAGAAGTAGGTTAAGTCTATCGAGCAAGAGAGAGATCAAGATATGGAGGCCTCCAAGGGTTTGGAAGAGAAGATGAAAGAGTTTGAGAAAAACAATAAAGAGATTAAGGAGAAGCTCAAGAATGTTGAGGAGCTTGAGAATAAGCTCAAAACTGTTGAAGAGGAAGTTGGTAGACTTCGCGAGGTTGATCGCTAGAAGAAGGAGGTGGAAGGGAAGTTAAAAACTATCGAGGATCTCCTTAGGGAAAGGACCTCCTCGGAGAAAGAAAAGAGAAAAAAGGCTGTTAAAAAGTCCTTTAGCGCTGGTTGGGACAAAGGTTGGAATAAGGGCCTGGCTTCTATGACCTCGCAAATGGAGTATGCCAGCCTTAAATACTTCAGGGATGGATGGGTCGCTTCTTTGAAAGAGATGAAGATTGCTGAGAATTCAGAATTGTTCCAGCAACACACCCATGGCCCTCCTCCCTCTCCTGGGAAGAAGAAGAGGATGAAGTTGCCTTAAAAGAGTCCTCCATGATGATCGGAGACCAAGTTCCTCCTGTTCCAATTGTTCAGACTTTTTATGAGCAACTTCAGCTGAGCAACTGCCGCTATCTTTCGAGCAACCAGCCTCCTCATCCCAGCTTTTCGAGGAAGTCGCAAAACACAAGGAGAAGGTGTAAAGTTGCTCGGGCTTTAATTTTGTTATTTCTTTTGAATGTAATCCTGAACCTTGTATTTATCTTTTGATGAATAAAAATTCGAGCTTTTTGTTGTTCATGTTGACTTTCTTCTTCATGCTCTGTCTTTATCATTATTGATCCTGTTTATGGCTTCTCTTTACTAGTTTATGGCCAGGACGGAACTATTATCAGCTTATGACACAGAACTGATGAAGAAATGTAATGATTACTTCACAGCTGGTCATGCAGACTTAAACAAGGCTTAAATTATTGATATACTTTTTCCAGATACTTCTGAGCGAGCAGTCAAAGCTTATCAATATCTGAAGTGCTTGCTCGACCGTGCAGTCACCAATAATGTGGCATATTACGAGATGATTGAAGATCTTCAGGGTATTATCGAGGAACTCCAACAAAAATACAAGGAATCTTCTTCCCTTTTGCATTAGGGGTATGAGAAAAAATATCAGCAACTAAATGCTGACAAAGGATATGATAAGTTCATCGCTGCTTACGAGAAGAAGGAGAGCGTTTTGATGCTTGAGGTTGAGGAGCATAGTCAGATCGCCAAGTTGCTGGAGCAAGAGAACATTGCCTTCAAGTGGAAGTAAAACAACTTAAGTCTGTTTCTTCTTCCTCGGGAGCCTTAGTTCCTGTCAACAACGAAGGTTTTTCCTTCTTGGAGGTCAAAAATGCCAACTTAAGAGATGAGTTGGAAACTTTAAAAAGAGTTGGACCTTCCACCTCTGCTCGAGGACGATCAAGATCTTCTTGGGGACGAGCAAGAGCTGCTCGGGTTACTGTTGAAGAGGCAAGAACTCAAGCATCTTTGAAAAATCAGGCAGTTCAGTTGGTTACGAAGAATAAAGCTCTGGTAGAGATGTCCAAGAAGATTCTGAATCTTAACGAGCAACTTTCCACACAAAGATCAGCCTTGGAGAATAAAGAAATTTTTGTGAAGAATCTCCACGAGCAAGTGGAGAGGTTGACTTACCAATTCCACAAACAGCCCAGAGAGTTTTGGATGGCTTGATATAATGAAGCCCTTTATCACCTCGATAATCGGATCCAGCAGTCAAATAACGAGGGTTACAAGCAAGGATGGTTGAATGCACTAGGGGTGTTAAAATTGGAACATGACCACTATTTATGGGATTATTATAACCCTGAATTACTCGAGTTGCCCGTGCCGCATTTTAAACTTAATATGAGCTGGATTCCTGCTCGGGCAATCCCTCAGTGCCTAATGTCCAAATATCTCAGCGACTACAGTCTTCATTCCAATGTTGATATATCTCGCCCAGAGCATTTGCTTAATCGGCCATCAGTGATGAATGTCCGAATGCTTCGAGATCTGAATTTCATAAATTCCCCTTATGCCTTAGATGATCCTCCTGGTGGAGTAGAACCTGTTTCAAAGGCAGAGGGAAAGAAACCCATAGATTAGAATTTTTTTTATGTAATGAAGTACATTTTTCACATCATTTGTAATTCTACTCAGTATGAATGAAAATTTGTCTTTTTCATTTCATTTTCTTCTAAGTAATTTGTAGAATGTCTTTGCTTGTTGGTTGGTAAATATATATATGTTTATAACATACTTATCTCATTGTAGTGATTTATCAATCTTTAATTCTAAGTAATAAAACAACTTACATTTCATGGTATTGCCTAATTTAAACAACCGAAATTGATTGAAATTGGCTTACCGACCAACTAGAGTTGGTTGAGATTTTTGTTCCCAACCAACTAGAGTTGATGGATTTTTATTCCTGACCAACCGAAGTTGATGAATTTTTTGGATTTTTTTTTACCGACCAACCGTAGTTGGTGGATTTTTCTTTACCGACCAACCGTAGTTGGTGGATTTTTATTTACCGACCAACCGTAGTTGGTGGATTTTTGTTCACCGAACCGTAGTTGGTGGATTTTTGTTCACCGAATCGTAGTTGGTGGATTTTTGTTTACCGACCAATCGTAGTTGGTGGATTTTTGTTTACCGACCAATCGTAGTTGGTGGATTTTTATTTACCGACTAACCGTAGTTAGTGGATTTTTTTTCACCGACCAACCGTAATTGGTGGATTCCATTCTGAACTTGATGCGTAGTGTATAACACTAATACTCCGAAAAATTTCATCAAAAGGAGAGAACTGGGTAAAACTTTTAACACTTTATTCATACTGAAGAAAACTCCATTACATAGAAACTCCGACTACTGATAATACTTGCGTAGATGTTCTGCATTCTTAAATTCTTCTCCCTCCAAGGTTTTAATCCTGTAGGTTCCTGGACAAACAACTTCTGTTACTCTGTAGGGTCCATTCCAGTTAGCTTCCAGTTTATTGTGATTTTGAATTACTTTCTTTAGCACGTAGTCTCCTTCCTTCAAATCACACTTTTTTACCGTCTTGTTGTAAAACAGAGTTGTTCGTTGTTGGTATGCAGCATTCTTGATTACTGCTTCTTCTCTAACTTCTTCGAGCATATCTAGATCCAATCGTCTCATCAAGTCATTGATAGGAGAATTGAAATTCAGCACCCTGTGTGTGGGGAGCCCAACTCGGCAGGTATAACAGTTTCACTTCCAAATGTCAGCATGTATGGGGATTCTCCTGTTGCTGCTCGTGGTGTAGTACGATAAGCCCACAGCACAGAATGTAGCTCGTTAATCCAATTTGCCTTTGCATCGTCCAGTCATTTTTTTAAACAATTCAATAGCATTCTGTTCGTCACCTCAGTTTTTCCATTGCTCTAGGGATGGCCTGGTGCAGAGTGGGTTTTCAGTATGTTTGACTGGTGACAATATGCAGCAAACTCTTCGTTGTCAAATTGGGTTCCATGATCAGTAATGAATGCATGGTGAAGACCATATCTGCAAATGATATTCTTCCAAATAAATTGATACACCTTATCATAAGTCATATCAATAAGAGGTTCATCTTCCACCCATTTAGTAAAATATTCCACAGCGACGACGAGGTACTTGAACCTTCCTCTTGTCGTTGGGAGTGGCCCGACCAAGTCTATCCCCCATATGTCAAATGGCCAAGGGGATGTTATGGATGTCAACAATGCCTGAGGAGTTCTTCAGATAGAAGAGAAGCGTTGACATTTGTCATATTTCTTGGCATAGGCTATACAATCAGCCCTCATCGTCATCCAATAATATCCCTGCGTTATTATTCTTTGCAAAACCGTCCGACCTACTACATGAGCTCCACATGACCCTTCATGGACCTCTTCAATCAAATCTTTCACCTTGAAGGGATGCACACATCTTTGAAAATGTAAGGACAATTTGTCCATCATTATGTATATGATATGTCATACGCCGTTACAAGAATGATAGTTGAAAAGATCACATCGTCATCAACAAAATCCGAAGATCAAAAGAAGAAGGAATCTGATTTCTAAGGACCGGACCGATCCGGATCAGATAAAAGAACCGATCCGGTTCACCGGACCGATCCGGCTAAAGGGACCGGACCGATCCGCCTGCTGAGCTGAGACCAGTACACCCGGATCCATAGCGAACCGATGAAGGCAAAAGTTCCGGACCGATCCGATGGCAACCAGACCGATCCGGTTTCAGAAAAAGAACCGATCCGGCGAGGATAAACACTGCCAGATCGTGCAGCCGATTTTGGAGGGTTTCGATCCCTTATTTAAACCACGATCAGCAGTTGGTTTTCTTAAGACTTACACACGATTTTCTGAGTTCCATAACTCTTAAGTCTTCATGGTATTTGAGTCCATTGATTCATACCCTTGATTCACACAAATTCCATATATTTGTGAGTCACTTTTTGGTAACCCAAGAACACCATTGCTGTTGTTCAACTCTTGTGAAGTGGACCGCTTCTTCCTCTTCATTGCAGCCCTACTGGACAGGGATTGTTCCAGCCGCCAACCCTACTGGAAAGGGATATTCCAGCCGCGACTACAGAATCAGATACCTGAGGGTAGTTCTTAGTCAATCTGTATTTCATTGTAATCCGATTGTAAACCGTCTTTTACAAATTATAGTGATATACAAATGGTTTTGCCCCTGTGGGGGATTTTTCCTTAACTTTGTGTGTTGAATAATTCTTGCATAATTTCATATTGTTTCAATCAAACCTAGTTGCATGCTTAGGGTTAATTTGGGTTAAAATTGGTATTTGTTATATTATTTCTTAATTGAACGCAAGCGCCAACTCTTTCAAATTGGTATCAGAGCAGGTTACGCTAATCTATCGCGTATTCCTATTTTCCGCAAAATTTTTCTAAGATATCAATTTTTGAAATAAATTGATTTTTGAAAAGTGCGTGTTCAAATGGAGAAATCATATTATAAAATGCCTATTTTTGACAGGTCAAATTATGCTTATTGGAAAGCCCGTATGAGGTCGGCTTTAAAAGCCATTGATGAACGTGTATGGATTTTGGTTGAACGAGGGTGGACTCCTCCCACCGTGACTGTTGATAATGTGACCAACTTAAAACCTGACATCACTTGGACTGATGATGAATTTAAATGGTCGTCTTTTAACTCTAAGGGTCTAAGTGCTATTTCTGGGTCTGTCACTCCTGATGAGTTCAAACGCATAATGACGTGCACCACGTCAAAAGAAGCATGGGATATTTTGCAACTTACCCATGAAGGAACAAATGTTGTTAAAGAGTCAAAATTGCAAAATTTAACAACTCAATTGGAAACCATCACCATGCATGAAAATGAATGTTTTGATGAATTTTATGCTAGGCATTCTGACATTGTTAATACTAGCTATAATCTTGGTGAACATATTCCAAATGCTAGAGTTGTTAAAAATATTCTTCGTTCCCTTCCTAAGAGTTTTATACCTAAAGTCACTGTGCTTAATTCCTTGGGTAATTTAAATACACTAAAATTGCAAGAACTGGTAGGAGATTTACAAACTTATGAAATCGACATGTTTCCTAAATCTGCCAAGCCAAAAGATAAGGGAATTGCCCTTAAAGCCCAAGAGAGAAAAAGTGAGGGGTCGGCAAGAAAGAGAGTCGAGTCATCTACAAAGAGAGAAAATTTTGATTCTGAATGTGAGTTTGATCTAGATGATTTGGCATTATTTGCTAAAAACTTCAAGAAAATTCTGAAATTTAAGAAAAATGGGAATTTCAAAGATAAAAAGAATTTTCAGAAAAATAAGTTTGAAAAGAAAGATTCCAAAGAACCCCCTAAAGACAGTGAGAAGTGTTTTGAGTGCGACGGTAAGGGACACAGAGCGTTTGAGTGTGCCACTCGTCTGAATAGGGAAAAGGGTAAAGCTGTCCTTAATGCTACCCTTAGTGACGACAGTGAGGTCGAGTCGGTGGACTCGGGAGATGAGTCACCGCATGAGCGCAACTTCACCGCGTTCATGGCTAGTCATGTGAGTACTCCTAGTGCATCTCACGACGATGAGATTGCTACTTCACAGGGACACCTCGACAGCGAGAGCGAAGAGAGTGAGGGAGAGGAGGAAGGTAGTGAGGACGAGAGTAACCTTCAACGCCCCTACGTCGAGTTATATAATGAGTCTTTCAAAACTAAAAAACGTAACAAGGCGTTAGTTCTTAGGATCACCGCATTAGAAGAAGAGTTAGAAGAGACGAGAGAGAGAGAGTCCTTCACTTGCACCACCATGAGAGAGAGAGAGAGTCTGCCTGGGTTAGTAAAGAGAATTTGCTTAAAGAGAGAGAGAGCAGTTTTGAGAAAGAGAAAGAGGCCTTGACTAAACAAGTGGCTAGTCTTACGAGTGAGCTCCATTCCTCCCTGGAGACTCGGAAGAAACTTGAAGCCCTTGTAGCCCAGCTTACTCGTGACCTTGAGAGAGCTAGGAAAGTCAAGGTTCAAATCGAGGACAGATCTGGAAAGATGGTAAAGATGCTCCTCGGTCCCGCTTTAGGTTTTGGTGACAGGCAAGGAATAGGTTTTGATGGTGCTTCCACATCCCAAATTTCACCCGGACCAATTCCTGAGTTTACCACGACTCCTTATGGCCGTCATAAAAAACCAAGGAGAGTTCGACCTAAAAAAGCAAACCAAGGTCCTCCTCCTACTGTGTCCTTTTGCTCCCATTGCAAAAGAAATGGACACCTTATGGATGATTGCTATAAGTTGGGCCGGACACGACGTACGTTTGCTCCACCACATCAGACTGATGAGTTTGCCAGTCTGAGAGAGCGTGTTGAGTTTCTAGCCGCCACATCACAGAGTTTGATGGAGGAATTCCGACGGATGACCTTACCATCAATGAATGCGCCCCGCATTCCGGCTAAAACCAACAACAACAAGGGAATACTAAAAGGTACCTACTCTTGGGTTCCTAAGAAAGAGAAAAAGGCCCTTGTTGTCCATGTCGCTCTCAAAGCCCATAATACCTCACAGTGGTATTTTGACAGTGGTTGCTCCAGACACATGACAGGTGATGCCTCATATTTTACCCATCTTGAGGATTATAGTGATGGGAGAGTCACCTTTGGAGATGGTAGCAAATCTAGCATAGTTGGACGAGGTACAGTAGAGTTACCAGGATTTCCAAAGCTAGAGAACGTGTTGTACGTCAAAGGTTTGAAAGCAAACCTTCTTAGCATCAGCCAGCTGTGCGACGATGACTTTGCAGTAAAGTTTGACCTGGAAGCTTGTAAGGTCTATAATCAAGCCGGTAAACTTTTAATGGAAGGGGTGAGGACAGAGGATAACTGCTATGGGACTGAGCCCACATCCTCACTTGTTTGCAACAGCGCCACGATCACTCCTATGGATCTGTGGCACCAACGTTTAGGTCATGTGAACGTTAGAGACTTATCTCATTTAGTCAAAAAGGACCTAGTACGTGGCTTACCATCACTTGGAAAGCCAACTTCCATGATTTGTGGACCCTGTCAGTTGGGAAAACAAATCAGTAGCCCTCATAGGAAGTTGAATTCCATTACCACTTCCCGTGTTCTTGAGTTGATTCACATGGATCTTATGGGTCCTACTCGCACGGAGAGTCTAGGTGGTAAGAGATACATTCTCGTAATGGTGGACGATTTCTCCAGGTACTCCATTGTAGGTTTTCTGAGAGAGAAATCCGATGCTGTAGAATTTTTAACGACCAAGTGCCGTGTCCTGCAAAATCAACACGGAGTCACTATTAACAGAATACGTAGTGACAACGGCACTGAATTCACAGAAGCAAAGGTAGATCTTTACTATGATAGCCTCGGGATCAAACATGAGTTTTCTGCTGTGAGAACTCCTCAGCAAAATGGGATTGTTGAGAGAAAGAATAGAACGATCCAAGAGATGGCTAGATCTATGCTTCTAGGTCGTAAAGTTTCTAGGAGATTTTGGGCAGAGGCAGTGTCTACTGCATGCCATACCGTGAATAGGGTGTATCTGCGTCCACACACACTTCACACTCCTTATGAGTTGTGGACTGGCAAGAAGCCCAACCTAGCATATTTCCGTGTTTTGGGGAGTAAATGCTACATCCTACGGGATAGAGAGCAATTAGGAAAGTTCGACTCCCGGAGCGACGATGGAATATTTTTAGGAAATTCATCGAACAGTAGAGCGTACCGGGTTTTTAACCTGAAGAGCTCTAAGGTTATGGAATCAATAAACGTCACCGTGCAAGATGATGAACCTTCGACGGTTATTGATCCTAATCTTCAATGTGAGAATGAGGATTGTTCTGACAGTGATTTACCTGTTCCTCTCTCACGCTCTGTGGACCCTACTCCTGTGATAGGGGACACACCTGCTTGGGTTCGCAAGAGTCATGACCCTTCTGCCATTGTTGGCGATCCCACTCTAGGGGTCAAGACTCGTGCTCAACTAGAGAACGTTGTTAGTCATCATTGCTACACGTCCAAAGTCGAGCCCAAGAATCACAAAGAAGCACTCAAAGATGAACACTGGATATCTGCTATGCAGGATGAGTTGCTTCAGTTTAAGAAGAACAATGTCTGGGAACTTGTCCCCCGACCTAGTGATACTAATGTTATTGGTACCCGGTGGATTTTCAAGAATAAAATGGATGAAAATGGTACTATAACCAGAAATAAGGCTAGGTTGGTCGCTCAAGGCTACACACAGATAGAGGGTGTAGACTTTGGGGAGACATTTGCTCCTGTTGCGAGGCTTGAGTCCGTCTGTCTTCTGCTCGCCATCGCATGTCATCTACACTTCAAGGTGTATCAGATGGATGTCAAGAGTGCCTTTATGAATGGCATTCTACAGGAGGAAGTTTATGTGGAACAACCAAAAGGGTTTGAAGACCCTAAGCACCCTGATCACGTCTACTATCTGAGGAAAGCCTTGTATGGTTTGAAGCAAGCACCCCGTGCTTGGTACGAGAGGCTTACTTCGTATCTCTTAGCCCGTTGCTTGTTTAGGCACATATTCTTCACATTTATCCCCTTAATTTCAGTATTTTTATGATCCCGTGTAGTGTAAATATCTTGGATTTGTCTCTTATTTATGCTACTAACCCATTTTGGCAAGTATTTCGTGTTTTGTGTATTTCTCATGTGTTTTACAGGTATTTCACGCAAGTTAGTGCGAAGGAGAACTCAAAACAATGAAAGAAACCAAGAAATGGAGGGTTGAAGGGCATTTTCGTAATTTTTCAGCCTTAGTCCGAAGGTGGGGCCAACTGGAAAGTTGAAGATCTCTAAATTACAAGAATACTGGAAAAAACGGCACCTCAATCCGAGCTACGGTGAAGAAGTTACGATATTTTGAAGTTGCGGGATAATGAAGAGTCTGGATGTGCGGATTTCTGTCATTAATTATGCATTTAATGCAGTGCAACTCTTGGAAAACTTGTTCCACAAGCACTATTGGTTGTCAATTTCGAGATTTTGTGCTATAAAAGACCATGACCTACATCATTTGAAGGGGATTTGCTAGAGAGAGGCTAGGTTAGGAGTAGGTTAGAAGTGCTAGATTGAATTTTAGGGTTAGATTTTGAGAGCAAATTTTTTATTCCTTAAAGAGTTTTCATGAATCCTATTTTGTAAGAATTTCTGAATCCCAATTCCGTTCTTGTTGCTGAATTCAAGTAATCTCATTTCCATTCTCTTGTTTTATTATTTGCAATTTATTTATAATGTCTTGTAGATCCTTAATGTTGTGTATGAATTTGTTTTTTTAATCCAATCATGAGTAGCTAATTTTTCAAGGGTTGGGGTACATGAACTCAATCCAAGGCAAATTATTTGTATGGAAAATTAGAAAATAAATGAAAATATTGGTTGAATCGTGAATGAAAATCATATATGCATTGTCATATCTTTTAATCTCTCTTGCCCTAGGTACTTGGGATACTTAAGAATGCTTTGTATGTATAATTTTTCGTTCACCGCCTTATATTGATCTTTGATTTCATATAATGCGGGCTTGACCCTCATATATGTAATGCTTAGTGATGATAAGGACTGGATTTAATCAAGAATTTTGATTTATAATTCTAGTATTCTAAAGGATAATTTGTTAAGGATTGAGGGATTGTACCCTACCCTATTTTCTCCCATTTGTCAGATCTAATTTCTTTTGCACTTTTCAGTTTGTTTTTCTTAAGTAATTTTTTAATAGAAATTTTCCCAATCATCATCTTTTTCATTTTTATTTTAGAAGTAATAAATCAATTAAATTCTATAAAACATTCCCTGTGGATTCGATACCCAGACTTACTACTATACTCCATAAAAGTGTAGTTAAAAGTTTAGGTTCTTTTTTGTATTGAGGTTGGAAGCCGATAACAACGACTAGCGTATTACACGGACGCTCGGTTTTTCCACTCGATCAAAATGGCGCCGTTGCCGGGGAATGTTTTGTTATAGATTATAATTGATTTACTATTTCGAAAGATTTTTTTTCTTTGGATTTTTTTTTTAACCTTTTTTGTAGCCTTGCACAATTGAGCGCCAAGAAACGTAGAATCCTCAACCGCACACCTCTGTACTCGAATTTCCATTTACATATTATTCTGTAATCATGTCTTTTCATGGTGAGTTCGGTAATTATAATGGTTCATATGGTAATCGTTTTCAAACTTTTTATTCTCAAGAGTCCGCGGCTCGACCTATTACCGTTGGTGAGGCCGTTCTAACTCTGGAGTGTGAAAGGCTTGCAAATGAATATAGGAGAGAAATTTATATTAATTATTCTCAAGAATCTGTGCCTCGGCCTATTACCATGGGTGAGGCCTTTCTAAATCTTGCGTATGAAAAGCTTGAAAACGAATATCGAAAAAAAAATCATTTTGGGGAATCCAATGAAGATTTTTTCTCCAATATTTGTGAAACTATAAAAAGGTTTTCAACCAAAAGAGGAATCCGAGGTTCTAGAGACAAGGGATCCTACTTTGGAAGAATACACGCTTTTTCTAACCAAAAGAGTACTGGATTTTCTTTCCACCCAAAGCACAAAGAATATCGATTATGGTCTTGTAAAGGAAATGGTCACATTTTGCGATGATGTGCGTTCTATTTTGGAAAACAAAGAGGAGGTTGAGACTTGTGTGTCACCTCAAATTTTTGAAGAACATCTCATTGAAAGTGAGTCTTGCTCCCTTGAAATTCAATCTCCAAGTGATGATGAATCACTTGAGATTGAGTTTATTTCATCACCATTTTCGTTCACGGTTATTGAACCATTAGAAGTACCGCTAGATTCCTATGAGTCGGTTGAAAATTCTGAAACGTTTACACCTTTTACCGACAAAGACACTTTGCTAGAATTATTTTCTAATATGGAATCTTCCTTTTTGTGTGCCCCTCTCCCCATACTACTTGAAAAATCTTTGGGAGGTGATTCTATTTTTCTTGGATCTCAATTGTACTTGTCCCACCTACCATCCAAACCACCCATCATCCCGTTAAATTTTTTAATTGGTGATGGTTCATTTTCTCCATCTCACACATGCCTTCCGTTTTTCAAACGGAATTCTTACTTTTCGGGAGGCATGCATCCTAGTGAGGGCACACCATTAATCCCTCAAAGTCAAATTGTATTTTGGGTGGACCCTCAAATTTTTCGACTTCTAGTGGATGATTTATTAGCCGTTCAAATTGTAGGTTGTACATAATTAGTTTTTTTTCTTTTCCTTTTTCTTTCCTTTTGTAATAGTGTAGTGTAATTAGTTAGAGTTTTTGTTATTATTTTTGTTATGCTTGTTTCTAACATGTTTTGTAGATTCAATGGACTCGCACTCATCAGGGATCGCTCCATTTGGGTAATATCTTTCTTTTCCTCTCTTTATGTTGTGTTCTTGATTCGCATTAAGGACAATGCAACATTTAAGTTAGGGGGTGTGGGATATTCTTCCCGTTTATTGTTTAGATTCATTGATTCGATCACATGTTCTTTCCAAGTATGTTTTTTTTTTAGAAAAAAAAAATTGAAAAATTTTGAAAAAACCAAAAATATTTTTTTTTTCAAAATAAATAAAAATTGGAATTTAAATTTTTCAAAAATATCACCTTTATTCTATTTAAAGTCTCAAATTGTAAAATTCATAATGCACTAAGCCAAAATTGACCAAAGATGGAAATTCAAAGAAAATTGACGACTTTACGAATAAGTGTGGAGATTGATCAAACCCGGTGAGATTTCGAGCCTTTCAAATTTTTATGAGTTTTTAAATCAATCCGAGTTTATGATTAACTCAAAGTTCTTTTCAGTGTTTTAAATAAGTCGTTGATGATCTCAATCCTTTGTTTTGATCGGTTATGGGAAATGTGTGAAATGTTGTCTTGAAATTCGTGCTAAATATATCTCTAAACTTAATTAATCTCGAGATGCATATGGTAATGTGATTAGCAATTTGGACGATGAAGTAGGCCATCATTTGTTACCCAAAAATATTAGCCATAAAAAGATGTGAAAAATTATCCCTTTGCAACCCACTTTGAGCCAAATAAAATTTATCCTTTCGTTTGATAACCCGAAAAACCCAAATAGCCCGGAATTGTGAAAATTGAGAAAATTTATCAAGTAAGTCCAAATTGAGCAATAAAAAGGGGCAAGAGAAAAGAGAAAAAAAAAAGAAGAGAAGAAAAAGAAAAGAAAAAAGAGAAAAATAAGCAAATGCCCGAAAAAAAAAGCACTAATGGACATCATAAGGAAATTTTCCAATTCCGAATAGCCCATGTATTCTCATTTTTACCCTTTACACTTTATAACCCAAGAAAGTCCTAACCGAGTCCGAATGGCGAAATTGGTTACCGCGTGGAGAGCTAAGACATGAAAAGATAATATGAGAGATTAAATGGTGTGAATTAGAGGCGATGTTCCCGTTTCCTTATAACCGTACTCCGATGTTGAGATCTTTTCACCATATATTTCCTTCTTTTCAATTTTGTATGCATGAATTTGTGTCCATTATATTTACTCTTTATATCATGCATACCGAGAGAAAATAGCCACAATCCGAGTGATTCGTTTGTGAGTGAATCCGTAAGAATTTGAATCAAAACGAATTTTCGGAAAGTAACGTAATGCTCAATCGGTGGAAATTTGAGGTTTAATTTTTGGCTTTACACACACACACTATGGTTTGAGACAGTTGAATATGAGTTGATGGTGATTATTTTTTCGAAAAGTTTAAATTGTACAATTTTTAAGTATTTTGATATTTATTTGAGTCAATAAAGAATTTTGTGGGTAAATTCACTGCAAACCCTCACGAGACAAAACTCGTCCTACTAGGGTAACCTAGGGGTTTAAAGGCTTGTTGCATATGCTAAATGCAATCGCGTGCCTGCGAAAGTGGAATTTTATTTTAATAAAGGAATTTTCAAGAGTAGAATTTTGGTTAGGATTCATATACATTGCTCGGGACGCGCAAAGTTCTAAGTTAGGGGGTGTGTTTAGGCACATATTCTTCACATTTATCCCCTTAATTTCAGTATTTTTATGATCCCGTGTAGTGTAAATATCTTGGATTTGTCTCTTATTTATGCTACTAACCCATTTTGGCAAGTATTTCGTATTTTGTGTATTTCTCATGTGTTTTACAGGTATTTCACGCAAGTTAGTGCGAAGGAGAACTCAAAACAATGAAAGAAACCAAGAAATGGAGGGTTGAAGGGCATTTTCGTAATTTTTCAGCCTTAGTCCGAAAGTGGGGCCAACTAGAAAGTTGAAGATCTCTAAATTACAAGAATACTGGAAAAAACGGTACCTCAATCCGAGCTACGGTGAAGAAGTTACGATGTTTTGAAGTTGCGGGATAATGAAGAGTATGGATGTGCGGATTTCTGTCATTAATTATGCATTTAATGCAGTGCAACTCTTGGAAAACTTGTTCCACAAGCACTATTGGTTGTCAATTTCGAGATTTTGTGCTACAAAAGACCATGACCTACATCATTTGAAGGGGAGTTGCTAGAGAGAGGCTAGGTTAGGAGTAGGTTAGAAGTGCTAGATTGAATTTTAGGGTTAGATTTTGAGAGCAAATTTTCTATTCCTTCAAGAGTTTTCATGAATCCTATTTTGTAAGAATTTCTGAATCCCAATTCCGTTCTTGTTGCTGAATTCAAGTAATCTCATTTCCATTCTCTTGTTTTATTATTTGCAATTTATTTATAATGTCTTGTAGATCCTTAATGTTGTGTATGAATTTGTTTTTTTAATCCAATCATGAGTAGCTAATTTTTCAAGGGTTGGGGTACATGAACTCAATCCAAGGCAAATTATTTGTATGGAAAATTAGAAAATAAATGAAAATATTGGTTGAATCGTGAATGAAAATCATATATGCATTGTCATATCTTTTAATCTCTCTTGCCCTAGGTACTTGGGATGTTTAAGAATGCTTTGTATGTATAATTTTTCGTTCACCGCCTTATATTGATCTTTGATTTCATATGATGCGGGATTGACCCTCATATATGTAATGCTTAGTGATGATAAGGATTGGATTTAATCAAGAATTTTGATTTATAATTCTAGTATTCTAAAGGATAATTTGTTAAGGATTGAGGGATTGCACCCTACCCTATTTTCTCCCATTTGTTAGATCTAATTTCTTTTGCACTTTTCAGTTTGTTTTTCTTAAGTAATTTTTTAATAGAAATTTTCCCAATCATCATCTTTTTCATTTTTATTTTAGAAGTAATAAATCAATTAAATTCTATAAAACATTCCCTGTGGATTCGATACCCAGACTTACTACTATACTCCATAAAAGTGTAGTTAAAAGTTTAGGTTTTTTTTTGTATTGAGGTTGGAAGCCGATAACAACGACTAGCGTATTACACGGACGCTCGATTTTTCCACTCGATCATTGCTTCAAGAGAGGGGGAGTTGATATGACGTTGTTCGTCAGGAGAGATGACGGTTATATTTTGGTTGCCCAAGTCTATGTGGACGACATAGTCTTTGGATCCACATGCTCCCAGCATGCTCACCACTTTGAGGAGGAAATGAAAAGTGAGTTTGAGATGAGCATGGTAGGTGAGCTTACATTCTTCCTTGGTCTCCAGGTTCGTCAGCTAGAGGATGGGATGTTCATCTCTCAATCCAAGTATGTTAGAGACCTAGTGAAGAAATCTGGTTTAGACTCCGCTAAGCATGCTCGTACACCTATGAGTACCACTACCAAGCTTAGTAAGGACACTTCAGGCAAGGACGTAGAGAAAACCTTGTATCAGAGTATGATAGGCAGTCTTCTCTACTTGACTGCTAGTCGTCCCGACATTGCCTTTAGTGTTGGAGTCTGTGCGCGTTATCAGGCGTCTCCTAAAGAGTCACACTTACTCCCTCTAAAACGTATTATCAAATACGTGAGTGGGACTCTCTCATACGGTATTTGGTATTCCTTTGATACCGATGATCGTTTGTCCGCCTATTCGGATGCCGATTGGGCCGGGGATGTAGATGGATGTAAGAGCACTTCGGGTGGGTGTTTCTACTTTGGTTCTGCTCTTGTCTCTTGGTTGAGCAAGAAGCAAAACTCCATCTCTTTGTCCACTGCGGAGGCTGAGTACATCGCCGCCGGGAGTTGTTGCACGCAACTCATGTGGATGAAGCAAATGTTGGAGGATTATGGGATTTCATAGGACACCATGACCATTTCCTGTGATAACACGAGCGCGATACACATATCCCGCAATCCTGTCCAACATTCGCGCACAAAGCACATCAGGATACGTGAGCACTTTATACGTCAGCTAGTTGAAGAGAAGGTCGTATCCTTGAGTTTTGTTCCTACCGACCGTCAGTTAGCCGATATTTTCACGAAACCTTTAGATGCCCTTAGATTTGAGAGTCTTTGGAAGTCTTTAGGGATTTGCACAGTTGACTGAGGGGTTGGTCTATGTCTAGAATAGGATGTTTCTTCATGTTCATATCATATGCTTCCTATTGCTAGTCTGTTTATATGTACTATTCTTTATTGTACAGCTTTGGTTTATTCTTGTTGCTTTTTATATTTCTTTTGAAAAATACAAAAAGATTTTCCTTTCAGAAATTTTTTTTTGAGAAAAACACAAAAAGATTTTATTTTGATAAAATTTTTGAAAAATTCAAAAAGAGATTTACCTTTTATGGATGAGCATTTAATATAGCCACGTCACAACTTCATTCCATATATCCATGTGACTGTTTGATAGAGACTTGAGAGGCTACATCATTTCATCCATGTGCTTAACATTGATTGGAGTCCTTGAGATGTAATTAGTGATATTTCCTACATGCTTGACTCCTATATCCTTTATTGCACACATTCACGGCTATATTTGATTGTTGCACTTGTCAATCTCATGTTGGCTTGAGTGTTTCCATATCAATCCTGTCTATACAATGTATAAAATGCGATGAAACTTGACAAGATTGGATTGCATGTAAAAACCGTTTTGGTGAGACTGTGTGATAATTTGCATAACGGGGAGGGGCTGCGAAAGTTGATTTTTATCCTTTGCGCAAAAGCCACCGTTAAAAAGGACCTAAAAAATGGAGGAATTGTAATATCCGAGGTCCTAAGAGGTTAAAAGAACCCGAGAAAAAATTGAAAGGCAATAAAAAGAAATTCATGCCAATTATGGGCCATTTAGGTTTCACCCAATTCTCCAAAGTTTGAGAATTTAGTATACCTCTCTTCAAAATATAAATCTGAGGGAGTTTGGTTGGAGATTGAAAAATGGGTTTGCACTTCCTTGAAAGTCCTGAAAAAGCATGAAAATCATTTTGGACGTTATTGGTGTAGAAACCACTTTGAGTTTTGATTTGTAGATTTGATATAGTCAATGTCTTATATTTCCAATCTTTTACACCAAAGGAAGCATTTGAGTTCATTCGTTAGGAATATCCAATATTCATCGTGCACATATGTCATGTTTGTATGCATTGATTTTCCTATCGAATTTTGTTCACACCCATTCTTTTACGCTATCACCGACTTGGTTGTTTTATGTTCATTCATGGTGTGATTTTATGCCTTGTGTCACCCCGGTTCTTGATTGCTTGATTTATTTCTCTCATTTGTCTATTTGGGGACATCATAAAAAGGGGGAGAATGAATTATCTGATTATGGGGGAGATTTGAAATTTTGAGGTTTGTTCATAAATTGGTATCTAGATTTATCACATTTCAAACTCGATATGTCACTTGGTATTTGCTTTATCTCATGTGTGTAGGTACATCCTTGATAATCCCATGATACACATCCTGATGAGAAAAGCGTGAAGATTCCTGAAGAATTGAAGAACAAACGATGCAGCCTTTATCATTTGTACCTCTTTCAGTTTTGGGTTCATGGAAGGGTAGATTTGTATAGGCATTGTTCATACTTGATAATTCGGATTTTTTATGTTTGTTCCGGCATAGACATAGGGGGAGATTTGTAAGGACAATTTGTCCATCATTATGTATATGATATGTCATACGCCGTTACAAGAATGATAGTTGAAAAGATCACATCGTCATCAACAAAATCCGAAGATCAAAAGAAGAAGGAATCTGATTTCTGAGGACCGGACCGATCCGGATCAGATAAAAGAACCGATCCGGTTCACCGGACCGATCCGGCTAAAGGGACCGGACCGATCCGCCTGCTGAGCTGAGACCAGTACACCCGGATCCATAGCGAACCGATGAAGGCAAAAGTTCTGGACCGATCCGATGACAACCAGACCGATCCGGTTTCAGAAAAAGAACCGATCCGGCGAGGATAAACACTGCCAGATCGTGCAGCCGATTTTGTAGGGTTTCGATCCCTTATTTAAACCACGATCAGTAGTTGGTTTTCTTAAGACTTACACGCGATTTTCTGAGTTCCATAACTCTTAAGTCTTCATGGTATTTGAGTCCATTGATTCATACCCTTGATTCACACAAATTTCATATATTTGTGAGTCACTTTTTGGTAACCCAAGAACACCATTGCTGTTGTTCAACTCTTGTGAAGTGGACCGCTTCTTCCTCTTCATTGCAGCCCTACTAGACAGGGATTGTTCCAGCCGCCAACCCTACTGGAAAGGGATATTCCAGCCGCGACTACAGAATCCGATACCTGAGGGTAATTCTTAGTCAATCTGTATTTCATTGTAATCCGATTGTAAACTGTCTTTTACAAATTATAGTGATATACAAATGGTTTTGCCCCTGTGGGGGATTTTTCCTTAACTTTGTGTGTTGAATAATTCTTGCATAATTTCATATTGTTTCAATCACACCTAGTTGCATGCTTAGGGTTAATTTGGGTTAAAATTGGTATTTGTTATATTATTTCTTAATTGAACGCAAGCGCCAACTCTTTCAGAAAACCTGCTATAATTCCTTGTCTATATAAAATGCCATTAGTCAATACATAACGAGCGGCTTTAAACTTCAGTTTCTTGGCTGCGAGTTTATCAGTTGGTAAAAACCCCTCCTTAATATAGGCCCTGATAGGATCCATCCATGATGGTCCTGAATCAAGGGCAATGAAGTTCATCTCTAGATCTTTCTCAATGCTCCGACTAGCCAAGACTTCTATTGGGATTATTCTTCTTAGCTCAGTGCGCGTTGCTGAAGCTAACCGAGCTAAGGCATCTGCTCTTGCATTCTCCAATCTTGGTATTCTAATTAACTGTACTACGATCAGGCTTGATACAATCTCCATTGCTTTTGCATTATACTTGATCATTAATTCTCCTTTGGTTGCATATACCCCCAGCATTTGATTTACGATCAATTGTGAGTCACTGAATACGATAACCTGCTCAGCCTTCATGGTTTTTGCCAAACTAAGACCAACAATCATTGCTTCATATTCAGCTTCATTATTAGAAGCTTTAAATTGAAAGCATAGAGCATATTCCACATCGATCTCATCTGGGCTGTTTAAAACAATCCCTGCTCCACTGCCTGTAGTTCACGAAGAACCATCTACATATAAATTCCACACAGGTATCTCATTATCAAACTCTAGGTCAGACAGAGTTCCTCTGTGGAATATTTGACGCTTTCCTTTATTCTCTTCCAACACTTCTTGTTGCTCGTCAACCAACTTCTCTTGCTCGTCAACCGATTTAAGTTGGTGAGGGTTTAAATTTGATGATCCTGTAACGTCCACAGGTTGGTCAGTATTCGACTCCTGCTCTTCGGAGGTATCCGGATAGGTGAATTCTACGATAAAATCTGCCACTGCTTGCCCTTTGAGTGACGACCTAGGCTCATAAATTATATCGTATTCACCCAATTCTACAGCCCAATACATCAATCTTCCTGATTTCTCTAGTTTGTGCAGAGCTTGCCTTAACGGCATATCTGTATACACAACTATAGTATGAGCTTGGAAGTATGGCCTCATTCTTCTGCTTGCCTCGATCAACGCCAGTGCTAGTTTTTCCAGCCTTGGATATATGATATCTACTCCTCGAAAGGCCTTGCTAGTGTATTAGATTGGTTTTTGCACTCCATTCTCTATTCTTATCAATGCCGAGCTCACTGCATTTTTTGAAACTTCCAGATACAAGTATAGTTTTTCTCTCGTCACTGGTCTGGACAACAAGGGATGTGCTCCCAGGTATTTCTTCAATTCTTGAAAGGCCTTCTCACATTCATCATTCCACTCAAAAGTCTTTCGGAGTGTTTTGAAGAATGGTAAACATCTGTTAGTTGCTCGTGATATAAACCTATTAAGTGCTGCAACTCACCTTGTGAGACTCTGCACTTCCTTCTTCGTCGTCGAAGATCGCAGTTCCAATAGGGCTTTGATCTTGTCAGGATTTGCCTCAATTCCTCATTGATTAACAATGTATCCGAGAAACATGCCTTCTCGTACCCCGAATATGCATTTGGTGGGATTCAGCTTCATTTGATATTTTTCTAGTTGATCAAAGGTCTGGCCTAAATCAACTAGATGATCATCATCTTTCTTTCTCTTCATCAGCATATCGTCGACATAAACCTCCATGTTATGACTGATTTTCTCTGCAAACACTTTGTTCATCAGCCGCTGATATGTCGCACCTGCATTTTTAAGTCCAAAAGGCATAACATTATAACAATAAGTTCCCCTTGGGGTAATAAAATAGGTACTCTCCCTGTCCTCTGGCTTCATCTTAATCTGATTGTAACCATAATAAGCATCCATAAAACTCAGCAATTCGTGCCCCGAGGTAGCATCCACTAGTTGATCGATTCGGGGCAAAGGAAAATGATCCTTTGGGCATGCCCTATTGAGATTGGTGAAGTCTACACACATCCTCCATTTGTTATTTTTCTTCATCACCATCACCTCATTAGCTAGCCAATCAGGATATTTGATATCCTCAATAAAATAGGCTTTTTTGAGCTTCTCGACTTCTTCTTATATAGCTTGGTTCTTTTCGGGGCTGAACACTCTTCATCTTTATTTTACTGGCTTGATCTCCTTATTCACATTAAGCTCGTGACATAGGAAAGCTGGGTCTATCCCTGGCATATCCTCGTGGATCCATGAAAAAGTTCATTTTCTGCTTTTTAGAAACGCTATCAGCTCTTATTTTATTGACACATCTAGTGAAGCACCAATTTGAGTTGTTCGTTCTGGATGCTCATCATCCAGAATGATATTTTCAGTAGCCTCCATGACCTGACCCTTAACGAACTGCGGCTCATCTCTTGGGTCTAAAGTCTCAATCTTTGCGTCTTCTATCTCATCAACCTGATAAGTAGTAGTCTTCTTTATAGATTCTTCACGCTCTTCTTGCTTGGAAGATGAATAGTAGCATTCCCAAGCTACTTTTTGGTCGCCCTTCACCACTCCTACTCCAAAGTTGGTTGGGTATTTTAAACATTGATGTACTGTAGATGGTACTGCTTCGAACTTTTTCAAACCTACCCATCCCATGATGATATTATAAGCTGATTGGATGTTTTTATCCATGACAAAAAAGCGTACTCTTTCTGTTCGACAAGCAGGCCATGTACCAATAAGAATATCCAACTTGATCGTCCCAAGTGGAAAAACCTTTTCGCCAGTGAAACCAAGGAGCGGCCTATGATATGGTTCCAACGGGATAGCTTCAAATTCAAACTGTCAAAGCATGGATAGAACATGATATCTGTCGAGCTACCATTATCCACAAGTACTTGTGAAATCACCACTTCCTTCATTCTCATCTTGATCACCAACGGGTCATCATCGGGATATAGTACTCCTGCCAGGTCATTTTTAGAGAAACCAATGACCAGTTTGTCCTTATTCACCTTCCTCGGGCGATCATCTTCAGCCAGATTTATTCGCTGAATGTACGAGCAAGATTGAGCCTCATTGAGGTAAGCTTTTCTCTCGGCAGTCATATCTCCACCTCCTGCATCTCCACTTATAATAATGTTAAATTCAAATGATCCAAAGTGGATTGAAAATACCTCATGTTCTGGCTGCTTTGGTCTTTTGGGGAGATCGGGGCCGTCTTGGTCATCATCCAGGTCTTCTTTATGACTTCTTTTCTTATTTTCTTTTTCTCGACGAGGATATTTAGACCTCTGCTTTGCTCAGTCGTTGCTCTTTCCACCATTTCGGCGATCCACATACTTGTTCAATTTTCCTCGCCTGATGAGCTCTTCAATTTCATTCTGGAGAGCTATGCAGTTTTTGGTCATATGACCATGATCCTTATGGAACTCACAATATTTAGACTTATCCCTTTTGTCAGGATCTGTCTTCATTTTTTCAGGCCAGTTTAACTCCTCGATGTTCTTGATCTCTTCCAGAACGTGGTTTATATCCACCTTCAAAGGAGTATAATTTCCAAATTTCCTCAACTATTCCAAATGCTTGCTTTGCTTTTGACTACTTGTTACCACCATTGTTCTTCTGCTCCGTCTTCTCAGCCTTATCTCCCTCAACCTTGGTCTCTTTGGAATCCAAATTTTTCTTCACAGCCATAGCTTCCTCGGCGTTCATAATCTTGGTTGCCTTTGCCATTAGCTCTTCCATGGTTATAGGTGGATCTTTGGCTAGAGCGTAGTACAATTTATTTGGCAACAATCCACTCATCACAGCAGTAATTGTTGTCTTTTCTTCGTAATCAATAACTTCGAGCTTCTCGTTATTGAAACGAGTAATATAATCCCTAGTGCTCTCACCTGCTTTTTGTCTAACACTTAACAAGTGTGCTACTCGTTTAACTGGTTTTTCTCCAAAACAGAAGTTTCTAATAAAGAGCTCGGCCAGTTGAAAAAAAGTTGCAATCTTTCCCCGAGGAAGATTGTTGTACCATACTTGAGCAGATCCAGTGAGAGTTCCTGTAAATGCCCTGCATCGCATCTCGTCTGGAACAACATTGATATCAGCAGCTACTTGGTATTGTTCTATATGGAGAACACGATCATTTTTTCCATCATATTTTGGTGTTACTACTGGGGCTTTGAATTTTGACGGTGTGGGGAAGTCTACAATTTCTTGTATGAATGGTGTTCCTCGGATAAAAGTCCTTTGTAAAGGATTCTTAGCTTTAACCATTTCCCCTAACCTATCTTCCAACCTCTGAATAGATCCCTTCCATGCATCATTTCCCTCCTCAGGCCTATTGGTCCGAGCAACTGATCGTGTTGAATTTGCCTCTTGGGATCTTTCACGACGAGCAGATGGTCGTGATTGGGTAGAGCCTTCCTTTAAATCGGAGGATCATTGAGAGTTCCTCGACACAATCCTAGGGGGACTTCTATTACTCCTAGGACCTAAACGATCAAAGGGAGAGACTCTACTTAATCTTTCAAGAGCACTTGTCCTTTCTGGAGATAGAGTGATGTTTTGTTGAGTGTGTGTAGCTCGTACCAAGGAAGTCCGTCCAGGCTGATAAGAAGGATCATTGGATCTCTCATTACGATATGAATCGGTGCATCTAGAATGAGATTCTTCTGGGAATAACGTTCGTCTAGTTCGCGAAGAAGGCAATCGGGTATTTCTCTGAATGCTTCGTTGTCCTGACTGGGCTGGTGCTCCACCTTGGATAGTTTACATGAGTTGTCGCATGGTTTTTTGCATGGTGGTCTGGCCCTGGGCCAAATTAGCCATTATACCAGCCAGATCTTGGACCTTTGGGGAAGTAGATGAATTTGGAGGGATTCCAGCATTTCGATTACTGGATTCAGGATGATCAGCCATTGGTGATGAATTGTTTTGGTAAAAACCAATAATTACAGTCGTTTCCCACAGACGGCGCCAATCTGTTGATGTAAAAAACTAGATTTGATCTAATTATTTAATCACAGATAAAAATAAATAAGACAATAGATTTTTAAAGTGGGTCAGCCTTGAAAGAATGGCCTACGTCCACTGTATTTGTTATTGCTGACTGTTTGCAAAATTCTCGATAATGGATTTACCAAGAAATTCCGAGTCCCCTGCTAATGAGGAGATTACAATGTATTTATAGCCTTGAGGCGGTACAAATGAAAGAACAATGCGCTATTATCTAGTAGACATGTACATCTGTTGATAATAAATGGCATTTAATGTGCAGTCGTCTCTCTTGATTCTCTTGATTTGGGGTGCGCTGTACGCTAAGTAGCTCGGACCGCTTAAGCTGCTCGGACCACCTAAGTAGCTCGACACGCTTAGAGCTGCTCGGGGCCCCCGAGTTCCTCGTGGCTTCTTAGTTTCTCGGTGGACTTCTTAGTTTCTCGGTGGATTTGATTTGCTCGTTTGCAGTATCGGTATCTTCCATGTAAGATGACACGTGTCTTCAGGTGACTTGGTCCATGTCAGCAGGCTAAATTTGGTATCAACAGTAATAGTTGTGCGTGTCATCCACAGATTCATCAAAGCTATTTAATTTCTTCAATTCTCCGTGGAATATATCAATCATCATATCATTAAGTGCGTCTATGTGCTCGTTTGTTGCTGCAAGAATTGCTCGATCTGTCAAGAAATTTGGCGAGTTGGCATTTATATTTAACGATGGGAAGATAACGTTAATGAGAGACTGTTCGGGGCCCTCATCATGTGTTGATGCTTCCGTCCCATTGCCAATCCTTAGAATGAAATCTCTATGTGAGGAATTGATACCCAAATGCTTAATTACTTAATCATCACTATGAAGTTAAATAGGGCATTAGTTCTTTTTAGTCATTACATTTACATAATATGATGGATGGATTATCAGTCTTAACATATCAATACAACAACTTTCAAAGATAAATTACGTGAGATAGAGAAACTGCATTCATGGTCATTGAATAGAAATTACAAAATAACAAAGAGAACCCATCCGGTTAATGAGTATGGAAAAACCTAAGTTTCCAAGAAATTAAAACAATTTACTCAACAATAAGATGAATTAAAAACAACAATTGTAAATTAATTTTAAAAAATTAAAAAAAATTACGGTACTTGAATAAGTGCAATGTACTCCATAAGTATCCATAAACCACGAACTAAATAAGTGACACTCAGTACTAAATATTAAGAGCAGGGAAGAACAAATTGAATCCCTATAACTGCAATAGAGGTACTACAAAAACTCTGGTAAAAATACCTCTTCTGAGTGGTTGAGACGATTTATGTGTCTCATCAAATGGGTAAAAAATGAGGGGATGTTAATATGGAGTATAAAATTTGTTCGTACTTAGATCTGGGAAAGACAATTTTCTCAGGCTTAATAATGACTCTAGAATTAAGGATTTGTTACCCAACAAAAGCCCCTGGAGATTCGAAAATAAACCAATTTTTTGTTGAATTGGCCCTATAACCCCACAAAGTCAATGCAAGTAAATTTTGGCAGTTTGAAATTCCCCTAGGTTATTATCCTCTGAAATCATTTTTCGACGGGTCCAGAGTTTGTAAAGTGCAATTTTCCGTGAGTGACACTATGCTACCTAATCCGTTCTCCGATTCCCAAAACACTTTCAGCTTCTCAAATTCAAACCCTAAATCTACACTCAGTTTGTTAGTGCTCAGATCAACATACTGAAGCATACATCAAGGGAATTTCCTATCTCACCAGTTAAATTATTACTCCAAATATTCACAACAACCAAGTTGTCAAAAATTCTAGGAAAATGTATTGAATTCCACCATGAATTATATTAAGTGAAAGATGTTAAGCTCAATAGTAAACCAACTTAGAAGACAACACATTATTATATTATGCATCAACTAAGGTTTATTTCGCTGAAAGAATCCTATCTTTTATCATTAAAATTCTAGTTACAACAGCAGCTACTGTTCTTGCTTAGTCATTCATCCGTGCTTACTCCTCTGTACCAGCCAGCTGATAGGTATCTATAAGCAGCAACAGCAGCGGCTGTTGTTAGCAGCCTGTCATGCATGTGGGCGATATCGACTGATGACTAAATCCTATTTAGGACTCGAAGTCCTTCGTGGTATGACTAAATTCGTGTGTGGGACTTTGTCTTAGGATGCTTTTTCTGTTTGACAGCGATCGTAGAGTGGTACTAAGGTTTATTCTGTAATTTTAGCCTTGCACACAGGGCATTGAGCATGTTGGTGATCTTGGATTTCAGCAGATACACTTGGGTAATAAATCCATTTGTAAATACAGGGGCAACAATAGAGGTGGTTACAGGGTCTTGAACCATGTCTAGGCAGATGTTACAGTCGAAATCACCGGTCGCATTATTTTCCGTTAAGTTAGTGGACTGTTTTCTAACGCTTTCGACTTGATATTGGTGTACTTTTCTACCATACCAAAGAAATAGGATTCTCATCATTGACTTTATTAATTGGGTACACTTGTCTCTTTTTTTTACTACCATAAAAAATTAAAATGTTATTCACCATTTTTATAACTTGCCAATCAGATGTACCCTACACTAATCACGTGGAAAAAAATATTCTCTCCAATGTAGGTGAAAGACGATAGTATTTTGCCAAGTGCTAAATTTTCAGGACTAAATAAATGGGATAATATGTTCCACCATCTTCATTATACTCAACAATTTAGGTTGTACCCTATAAAACCAATGCCAAACCCATCCCCATTCTCTCTATATACGTATCCATATAGTTTCCCGTATATATGAATCCAACAATTATGACATAATGAAAATAGTTTGAAAATTTTAGGTTAAAAAAACATATATTCAGCTAATATAAAAATAAATTATGTATCAATACGTAAGTTTGTGCGTGAATGTCATTTTAAACTTAGTGGCTCCAAAATTTCACTCACTGAGTACCCAATCACTCCCAAAAAGCCCACTAAATAATGAATCATCAGAGTCTTTGATTATTTTGGTTGATAGGTTGTTTCATTTATCATGATGTCAGAAAGTTTAATATGTATATTGCAATGACATAATTTTGTTTATCCAAACAATTATGTTCTTCATTATTTTATAAAAATTTGGGTGTCTACTTGGTTCTACTCTATAATTTGTTATACACGCGTAGTTTGTAAATACACCCCTTTTACAGAACTATATCACCTACATTTATTTCAGTATTAGGTACCATGTACGTATACAATTATATTTTATAATTCGCAAATTGGATACCCAAAACAGAAAACGAAGACATAAATGTTTAAAAAAAGACATAGATGAATATTATCAAACACATGATATGCAATGAATTTCATTCATGCTAACAAAGTTTAATTGTCCGACACTTATAAAACAATAATACATAATTGGATCAAAGCATATACTCTAGCCATAAATATAATCATTCATCATGGTTATGACGGACCTTACTTTTTCATTTTTGTCAACATAAGAGAATCTTATATAAATCAGTTTCTAAATGATAAGTAAAATAGCAATGATACATTAATCAATTGCAATTACCTCGTTAGCCAAAGTGATATTCCTTCATTATAAGATGGACAATCCAAGCTTTGACCACAAATATTGACAATATCCTAAAAAGTTTCAAAGGAAATATATGACCATTTCGAATATAAATTATAGGAAATATTTTCAATGTGGTATTAACGGGTATAGCTAACCACGCTCCTAAAAATTTTAAAACACTCCAAATACTTTTTGAAAGACAAACTTGCCCTTTGCTCTAAAGATCAGACAAATACTTTTTTATTTGTTAATTTTTTTTCAATGAAGAATAGTATTTTAAACTGTTTTTAAAATATTTTTTTATTTTTTAAAATTAAAAAATAACTATTTTTTTTATCAAAATTGTTATGATAGTTTTAAAAACCTTTTTTTATTTAAAAAGTTGTTATGATAGTTTTAAAAAAGTTTTTTTTTTTAAGATAGATTTAAAAAAAAAATCAAAAAAAATGTTTTTTACATAAAATTCGGAAAAAAATTAACAAACAAAAAGACTGTAAACTGTTTTTTATATTGAAAACTGTTTTTTATATTTTTTAAGTAACACGATCACGACCCAAATAAAATGTGACGTGATATGAAGTCGAATTTTTTTTATACCGGCGGTGAGGACCATTATTTATTATTTCAAAAATAATATTTTTACTATTTAAAAAAATGGTCCGCACCAGCGATACGTATAGGCGGGGACCATTTTTTTAGTATCTTGGTACGCGCCAGCGGTATGTATAGGTGGTATTAAAAATTAAGAAAAATGTTACAAATATTCTAATAGTTACAAAATTGTTTTATAAAAATAAAAAGTCAGTAGTTCCAAAACAGTAACTATTAGAATCTTAATTTTTTTAAAATAAAATCTTTAGGCACTTAAAAAATTATTTAAAACTGTTTATTTAAAACTGTTTTTTTGTACATTTTATTTAAAATGTTTTATAATACGTGACCAAAATAAAATTAACACGACATGGCACGACACACCTCAAAATCTTAATTTTACGTAAAATGAATATGACACATATGAAAGTGACATGGCACGACACAAAATTCATTTTTTTACGAAATGCGAACACGACTCACTTGTCGTGTTGCATTTTAAATGGGTTGTGTTAGTCTTTCGTAAAAAATCAGATTTCGTGTTGTGTCATATTACTTTTATAGGTGAAAAAGGATTTTGAGGCGTGTCGTATTATTTTTATTTTGGTTGGGTTCGTGTTTGGTTAAAAAATAACATATATTGTGGCGTGACACTTTTACTGGGGCGTGTTCGTGTTTTGTAAAAAAATAATATTTCATGTTGTGTCATGTCACTTTTATTAGGATCGTGTTCATGTTTGGTTAAAAAAAATTGTCGTGTCGAGTTGCTTTTATTTGAGTCGTGTTCGGTTATAAAAACAATTTTAAATTAAAAAATAGTTTTTTATTTGTTTATTTTTTTCCCAATTATATGTAAAAAAAACATTTTTTTTTGAAAAAAAACAGTTTTTAAATCTATCTTAAAAAAAACTTCTATAAAAGTATCATAATAGTTTTTTTAAATAAAAAAGGGTTTTTAAAACTATAATAACAATTTTTTTTAAAGTTTTTATAAAAAACAGTTATATTTTAATTTTAAAAAAAATATGTTTTAAAAGACAGCTTAAAATACTGTTTTTTATTGAAAAAAAATAACAAATAAAAAAATATTTGTTTGATCTTTAGAGCAAAGGGCAACTTTGTGTTTTAAAAAGTAATTAGAGTGTTTTAAGAATTTTTAGAATCTGTAAGAAGTAAACATGAATACAAATATGTCCAACAGGGAAATATGTATGAATGCATAAAAAATAATAATTTAATAAGGTGTGAACTTGGTAATTCCTTAACTTAAAAAATATATATAGTTTTTCTGAAATTAACATTGAATTTAGAATTATTATAAAACATGAATAGAACAACAATAAAATTGGAAATACAAAATCTGAGCACAAAAGAGAGACAACATTCATGAATGAGATAGATATAATTACAAAAATTATGTATTTGCTTTCAAATTAACAAATGCATACTTGTGATGGCAAATGAATAAAGGGTAAAAAATTAGAGAGGAAATTAAGAGTATTGACCTTATTTTTTGAACAAGAAACAACAGCAATGAAGAAACTATGCAATATGAATCTGATGGGAAGATGAAGGAAGTTGGGTAGCTGACTTTTGATTTCTAGGGTTTCAAGATGAATGTATTTGGAAGTTTTGTTAGATGAATGTATTAGGAGAGAGAACGTATCAAGTTAAGATTCATGGAATGATTTTAATTTAATGAATGTGTGAGACTAATATTAAGGGTATGATAGGAAATGTTAATTTAATGAGGGTAGTTTAGTACTTTGAGATTTAAAGAGGAACTTCCCTCTTTTTTTGAAAAAAAAAACAGTTTTTAAATCTATCTTTAAAAAAACATCTATAAAAGTATCATAACAGTTTTTTTAAATAAAAAAGGGTTTTTAAAACTATCATAACAGTTTTTATAAAACACAGTTATTTTTTAATGTGAAAAAATAAACAAATGTTTTAAAAACTGTTTAAAATACTGTTTTTATTGAAAAAAAAATTAACAAATAAAAAAATATTTGTTTGATCTTAAGAGCAAAGGGCAAGTTTGTCTTTTAAAAAGTAATTGGAGTGTTTTAAGAATTTTTAGAATCTTTAAGAAGTAAACATGAATACAAATATGTCCACCTGAAAAATACATATGAATGCATAAAAAACAATAATCTAATATGGTGTGAACTTGGTAATTCCTTAACTTGAAAAATATATATAATTTTTCTGAAATTAACATTGAATTTAGAATTATTATAAAACATGAATAGAACAACAATAAAATTGTAAATACAAAATCTGAGCACAAAAGAGAGACAACATTCATGAATGAGATAGATATAATTACAAAAATTATGTATTTGCTTTCAAATTAACAAATGCATATTTTTTATGGCAAATGAATAAAGGGTAAAAAATTAGAGAGGAAATTAAGATTATTGACCTTACTTTTTGGACAAGAAACAACAGCAACGAAGAAACTATACAATATTAATCAGATGGGAAGATGAAGGAAGTTGGACAGCTGACTTTTGATTTCTAGGGTTTCAAGATAAATGTATTCGGAAGTTTTGTTAGATGAATGTATTAGGAGAGATAACGTATCAAGTTAAGATTCATGGAATGATTTTAATTTAATGAATGTGTGAGACTAATATTAAGGGTATGATAGGAAATGTTAATTTAATGAGGGTAGTTTAGTACTTTGAGATTTGAAGATGAACTTCCCTCTTTTTTTGGAAAAAGAAAACAGTTTTTAATCCTATCTAAAAAAAAAACTTCTATTAAAGTATCATAACAGTTTTTTTAAAATTAAAAAGGGTTTTTAAAACTATCATAACAATTTTTTTTTAACACTTTTTATAAAAAACAATTATTTTTTAATTTCAAAAAATAAAAAAAGTTTTTAAAAACCGTTTAAAATACTGTTTTTTATTGAAAAAAATTAACAATTAAAAAAATATTTGTTTGATCTTTTGTGCAAAGGGCAAGTTTGTCTTTTAAAAAGTAATTGTAGTATTTTAAGAATTTTTAAAATCTTTAAGAAGTAAACATGAATACAAATATGTCCAATTGGAAAATACATATGAATGCATAAAAAACAGTAATCTAATAAGGTGTGAACTCGGTAATTCCTTAACTTAAAAAATATATATAATTTTTCTAAAATTAATTAATTTAGAATTATTATAAAACATGAATAGAACAACAATAAAATTCGAAATACAAAATCTGAGCATAAAAGAGAAACAATATTCATGAATGAGATAGATTTAACAATAAAAATTAAGTATTTGCTTTCAAATTAACAAATGCATACTTTTGATGGCAAATGAAAAAAGAGTAAAAAATTAGAGAGGAAATTAGGAGTATTGACCTTGTTTTTTGGACAAGAAACAATAGTAACGAAGAAACTATACGATATGAATTTGATGGGTAGATGAAGGAACTTGGGCAGCTGACTTTTGATTTCTAGGGTTTCAAGATGAATGCATTTGGAAGTTTTGTTAGATGAATGTATTAGGAGAGATAACGTATCAAGTTAAGATCCATAGAATGATTTTAATTTAATGAATGTGTGAGACTAATATTAAGGGTATGATAGGAAATGTTAATTTAATGAGGGTAGTTTAGTACTTTGAGATTTGAAGAGGAATTTTCCTCTTTTTTTTTAAAAAAAAATAGTTTTTAAATCTATCTTAAAAAAAACTTATGTAAAAGTATCATAACAGCTTTTTTAAATAAAAAAAGGTTTTTAAAACAATCATAACAGTTTTTTTAAAAGTTTTTATAAAAAACGATTATTTTTTAATTTACAAAAATAAAAAAATGTATTAAAAACTGTTTAGAATACTGTTTTTATTGAAGACAAATTAACAAATAAAAAAATATTTGTTTGATCTTTAGAGCAAAGGGCAAGTTTGTCTTTTAAAAAGTAATTGAAGTGTTTTAAGAATTTTTAGAATATTTTAGAAGTAAACATGAATACAAATATGTCCAACTGAAAAATACATATGAATGTATAAAAAACAATAATCTAATAAGGTGTGAACTTGGTAATTCCTTAACTTAAAAAATATATATAATTTTTCTGAAATTAACATTGAATTTAGAATTATTATAAAACATGAATAGAACAACAATAAAATTAGAAATACAAAATCTGAGCACAAAAGAGAAACAACATTCATGAATGAGATAGATATAATTACAAAAATTAAGTATTTGCTTTCAAATTAATAAATGCATACTTTTGATGGCAAATGAAAAATGAGTAAAAAATTAGAGAGAAAATTAGGACTACCGACCTTTTTTTTTATCAAGAAACAACAACAACGAAGAAACTATGCAATATGAATCTGATGGGAAGATGAAGGAACTTGGGTAGCTGACTTTTGATTTCTAGGGTTTCAAGATGAATGTATTTAGAAGTTTTGTTAGATGAATGTATTAGGAGAGAGAACGTATCAAGTTAGGATTCATGGAATGATTTTAGTTTAATGAATGTGTGAGACTAATATTAAGGGTATGATAGGAAATGTTAATTTAATGAGGGTAGTTTAGTACTTTGAGATTTAAAGAGGAACTTCCCTCTTTTTTTGAAAAAAAAAACAGTTTTTAAATCTATCTTTAAAAAAACTTCTATAAAAGTATCATAACAGTTTTTTTAAATAAAAAGGGGTTTTTAAAACTATCATAACAGTTTTATAAAACACAGTTATTTTTTAATTTGAAAAAATAAACAAATGTTTTAAAAACTGTTTAAAATACTGTTTTTATTGAAAAAAAATTAACAAATAAAAAAATATTTGTTTGATCTTTAGAGCAAAGGGCAAGTTTGTATTTTAAAAATTAATTGGAGTGTTTTAAGAATTTTTAGAATCTTTAAGAAGTAAACATGAATACAAGTATGTCCAACTGAAAAATACATATGAATGCATAAAAAACAATAATCTAATAAGGTGTGAACTTGGTAATTCCTTAACTTAAAAAATATATATAATTTTTCTGAAATTAACATTGAATTTAGAATTATTGTAAAACATGAATAGAACAACAATAAAATTGGAAATACAAAATCTGAGCACAAAAGAGAGACAACATTCATGAATGAGATAGATATAATTACAAAAATTATGTATTTGCTTTCAAATTAACAAATGCATACTTTTGATGGCAAATGAATAAAGGGTAAAAAATTAGAGAAGAAATTAAGAGTATTGACCTTATTTTTTGGACAAGAAACAACAACAACGAAGAAACTATACAATATGAATCAGATGGGAAGATGAAGGAAGTTGGGCAGCTGACTTTTGATTTCTAGGGCTTCAAGATAAATGTATTCGGAAGTTTTATTAGATGAATGTATTAGGAGATATAACGTATCAAGTTAAGATTCATGGAATGATTTTAATTTAATGAATGTGTGAGACTAATATTAAGGGTATGATAGGAAATGTTAATTTAATGAGGGTAGTTTAGTACTTTGAGATTTGAAGAGGAACTTCCCTCTTTTTTTGGAAAAAGAAAACAATTTTTAATCCTATCTTAAAAAAAACTTCTATAAAAGTATCATAACAGTTTTTTTAAAATTAAAAAAGGTTTTTAAAACTATCATAACAATTTTTTTTAACAGTTTTTATAAAAAACAATTATTTTTAATTTCAAAAAATAAAAAAATGTTTTAAAAACCGTTTAAAATACTGTTTTTTATTGAAAAAAATTAACAAATAAAAAAATATTTGTTTGATCTTTAGAGCAAAGGGAAAGTTTGTCTTTTAAAAAGTAATTGGAGTATTTTAAGAATTTTTAGAATCTTTAAGAAGTAAACATGAATACAAATATGTCCAACTGGAAAATACATATGAATGCATAAAAAACAGTAATCTAATAAGGTGTGAACTTGGTAATTCCTTAACTTAAAAAATATATATAATTTTTCTGAAATTAATTAATTTAGAATTATTATAAAACATGAATAGAACAACAATAAAATTCGAAATACAAAATCTCAGCATAAAAGAGAAACAATATTCATGAATGAGATAGATATAACTATAAAAATTAAGTATTTGCTTTCAAATTAACAAATGCATACTTTTGATGGCAAATGAAAAAAGAGAAAAAAATTAGAGAGGAAATTAGGAGTATTGACCTTGTTTTTTGGACAAGAAACAATAGTAACGAAGAAACTATACGATATGAATTTGATGGGTAGATGAAGGAACTTGGACAACTGACTTTTGATTTCTAGGGTTTCAAGATGAATGCATTTGGAAGTTTTGTTAGATGAATGTATTAGGAGAGATAACGTATCAAGTTAAGATTCATAGAATGATTTTAATTTAATAAATGTGTGAGACTAATATTAAGGGTATGATAGGAAATGTTAATTTAATGAGGGTAGTTTAGTACTTTGAGATTTGAAGAGGAACTTTCCTCTTTTTTTTTAAAAAAAATAGTTTTTAAATCTATCTTAAAAAAAACTTATGTAAAAGTATCATAACAGTTTTTTTTAATAAAAAAAGGTTTTTAAAACAATCATAACAGTTTTTTTTAAAAGTTTTTATAAAAAACGATTATTTTTTAATTTAAAAAAAATAAAAAAAATGTATTAAAAACTGTTTAAAATACTGTTTTTATTGAAAAAAAAATTAACAAATAAAAAAATATTTGTTTGATCTTTAGAGCAAAGGGCAAGTTTGTCTTTTAAAAAGTAATTGAAGTGTTTTAAGAATTTTTAGAATCTTTTAGAAGTAAACATGAATACAAATATGTCCAACTGAAAAATACATATGAATGTATAAAAAACAATAATCTAATAAGGTGTGAACTTGGTAATTCCTTAACTTAAAAAATATATATAATTTTTCTGAAATTAACATTGAATTTAAAATTATTATAAAACATGAATAGAACAACAATAAAATTAGAAATACAAAATTTGAGCATAAAAGAGAAACAATATTCATGAATGAGATAGATTTAATTACAAAAATTATGTATTTGCTTTCAAATTAACAAATGCATACTTTTGATGGCAAATGAATAAAGGGTAAAAAATTAGAGAGGAAATTAACAGTATTGACCTTATTTTTTGGACAAGAAACAACAGCAACGAAGAAACTATACAATATGAATCAGATGGGAAGATGAAGGAAGTTGGGCAGCTGAGTTTTGATTTCTAGGGTTTCAAGATAAATGTATTCGGAAGTTTTGTTAGATGAATGTATTAGGAGAGATAACGTATCAAGTTAAGATTCATGGAATGATTTTAATTTAATGAATGTGTGAGACTAATATTAAGGGTATGATACGAAATGTTAATTTAATGAGGGTAGTTTAGTACTTTGAGATTTGAAGAGGAACTTCCCTCTTTTTTTGATAAAAAAAAACTGTTTTTAAATCTATCTTAAAAAAAACTTCTATAAAAGTATCATAACAGTTTTTTAAAATAAAAAAGGGTTTTTAAACTATCATAACAATTTTTTTTAACAGTTTCTATAAAAAATAGTTATTTTTTAATTTTAAAAAATAAAAAAATGTTTTAAAAACTCTTTAAAATACTGTTTTTATTGAAAAAAAATTAACAAATAAAAAAATATTTGTTTGATCTTTAGAGCAAAGGGCAAGTTTGTCTTTTAAAAAGTAATTGGAGTGTTTTAAGAATTTTTAGAATCTTTAAGAAGTAAACATGAATACAAATATGCTCAACTGGAAAATAATATGAATGCATAAAAAACAATAATCTAATAAGGTGTGAACTTGGTAATTCCTTAACTTAAAAAATATATATAATTTTTTCTGAAATTAACATTGAATTTAGAATTATTATAAAACATGAATAGAACAACAATAAAATTAGAAATACAAAATCTGAGCATAAAACAGAAATAATATTCATGAATGACATAGATATAATTACAAAAATTATGTATTTGCTTTCAAATTAACAAATGCATATTTTTTATGGCAAATGAAAAATGAGTAAAAAATTAGAGAGGAAATTAGGAGTATTGACCTTGTTTTTTGGACAAAAAATAACAGCAACAAAGAAACTATGCAATATGAATCTGATGGAAAGATGAAGGAACTTGAGCAGCTGACTTTTGATTTCTAGGGTTTCAAGATGAATGTATTTGGAAGTTTTGTTAGATGAATGTATTAGGAGAGAGAATGTATCAAGTTAAGATTCATGGAATGATTTTAATTTAATGAATGTGTGAGACTAATATTAAGGGTATGATAGAAAATGTTAATTTAATGAGGGTAATTTTGTACTTTGAGATTTAAAGAGGAACTTCCCTCTTTTTAAGTAGTAGAGATAGAGATTAATGTTATTAATATTTCTCTTTATTAATATTTTTTTAATCATTATATATGTAAGCGTGACTATCTAGTCAACTCCATGCCATCCGTGTCACATGGCATCTTTATATGTTTTCGCAAACTCATATTTTGTTTCTCGGCTGGAGAAGGTGTATAATGAATTTCTTGGTTTCTAGTATTTTTCACGTGGAGTATCAATTACGGCTGAGTAAATGGAGAAATCCCACGATAATATCATTTTGTCATTTTGGGTTGGACGTGTGAAATTAAGACTTTTTAGAAAGCAAAGATTTGGGTATGTCTTTTGTGGCCATCTTCTTCTTACTTGTCAATTGCAGTTGAAAATAATGGACTTGTTTGCAAACACATTCTCTGTATTTAAAGATGTTCCCCTTTGCTACAAAGAATCATAATCAGAGTTATTTGCTTGGCCTAGTCATAGATAAGTATTATTTCATCTTACAAGTGGGAAACTCAGCGTGGCTTTATCCGCTCATCGCTGTCTTATTCGTCATCCTTACGCATCATCAATTAGTTTATTCCATGCCATCTTATTATCACTCTCCACCTTATAATCATTCGTGTCATCATAAGCAAAGCCTTGCATTGCTTCAATTTAAGCAAATGTTTAGCATAAATACTAGTGCTTCTAAAGGGTGCGACTCCAGTGGTCAATCGAAGAAGATGTCTTAAAAGAGGGATAAAGATTGCTGCACATGGGATGGAGTCACATGCGATGGGCTGACGGGTCACGTGATTGAGCTCGACTTGAGTTGCAGCCAGCTTCGGGGAAATATTCCGTCCAATGCCACCACCCTCTACCACCTTTCTCACCTCAAGATACTCAATCTTGCTCACAACGATTTCCAATCCTCTCGGATCTCGCACCAACTCTTGGGACAGTTTGCTACCACTTTGACACATCTCACCCTCACTTACTCTGGATTTTCGGGCCATATTTCCTCACAAATCTCCCATATGTCCAAACTGGTTTCGCTTGATCTCTCTTACAATAAAAAAGACATCCAACTCGGAAGCTACAATTTCAAAATGCTCCTTCAAAACTTAACCCAGTTGAGACAACTTTCTCTTTCAGAAATTAACATCTCTTCAAATGTTCCCTTGAATTTGTCTTATTCTCTAACATCACTCTCCCTCTCTGATACTGGACTGTACGGGAAATTACCACATACAATTTTCCATCTACCTACCTTGCTAACACTCGATTTATCTGAAAACCCTTGGCTCATGGTGCATTTCCAGAGGTTAATGTGAGCGCTCGTAGAAGTAGTAGTAGTCATCTCACGTGGTTGGATCTTTTAGGCACGAGTTTACATGGTGAATTACCAGATTCAATCGGCTATTTGATGTCCTTAAAACAAGTGAGACTGTTTTATTGCAAATTTGCTGGGTCCATTCCAAGATTGCTTGGAAACCTTACACAGTTGACTGCCTTGGACATCAAAGGAAACAATTTCAGTGGACCGATTCCATCCACACTCCCAAATCTCAAGCACTTGGCTTACTTAGACTTCTCAGAAAATAATTTTAGTGGAGAGATTCCTAACAATTTCACTGAAATTTCACATAAGCCATTGACTAGACCCTTTCCCTCCAACATAGTTGGGTTTCCCAGACTAGGTTATCTCGACTTCGGCTTTAACTCATTCAGCGGGACAATACCTCCTTGGTTGTTTGCTCTTCCATCATTGACGAGTTTGTATCTCTACTCCAATCGGTTCACTAGAAAAATTCCTAAGATCGAATCAAAGTCATTGGTGAGTATTTTTTTGAGTGACAATAACCTACATGGACCCATTCCACAATCGTTTTCAAAACTTGTGAACCTTACTTATCTCAGTCTCACTCTTTCCGGGACCAGTTCTTCTGATATTATTGGACTAGACATGTTTTCAACTCTCACAAACCTTGAGTATTTTCTTATTTATTGTAACAGACTATCTGTGATCAACACCAATACCAAGATCAATGCAACATTTCCCCACCTTTTGTATTTGAGGTTGGCATCTTGCAAGATGAAGGAGTTCCCACATTTTTTTAAAGACAGTCTGAATCTCCAAGCAGTTTACTTATCCGATAACCAAATTCAAGGCCAACTCTGTAATTGGCCACTGTCCATATGGGCTGATCAATTACAAGAACTTGATCTTCAATCCAATTTGTTACAAGGACCACTCCCATCGTCCATCTGCAACCTTAGCTCTCTTAATGTCCTTGATTTGTCTACTAATAGGTTCAGTGGTACAATCCCGCAATGCTTGGGAAACTTCAGCTATTATCTATCGGTGTTAGATTTACGAAATAATGGATTTCGTGGGACTATTTCAACAACACTTGGTGCAAAACACAACATTTTACAGACTCTTAATTTGCATGGAAATCAATTAGAAGGAATTCTACCGCGATCTTTGGCCAACTGTAAGCTGTTAGAGGTTCTTGATCTTGGAAATAACCAAATAAATGATACATTCCCACATTGGTTAGGAACTCTTCCAGGACTGCAGGTCCTTGTCTTGAGATATAATAGGTTCCATGGTCCCATAAACGACACTGCAAACACTAAACTTCCTTTCCCCAAGCTAAGAATAATTGATCTATCTAACAATCAATTTATTAGCTTTCTTCCATCAAAATATTTTAGATATTTCAAAGGCATGATGAATATGCAAGAAATTGAAATAGAACATAAGTACTTATCCCAGCCTAACTCCGGTTATTATGATGAAGTAACCATAGTTGTGAAAGGATTAGAGTCTGATATGCTTAGAATTCTAAATATCTTCACAACCATTGATCTATCTAGAAACAAATTCGAAGGTGAGATTCCTAATTTCATCGGAGATATCAATTCACTCCGAGTGCTCAACTTATCCCGTAACAACCTTGTAGGTCATGTCCCATCAACGTTGGGAAATATTTTCGTGCTAGAATCATTAGACCTCTCCTCAAGCCAACTCGTGGGAGAGATTCCTCAACAAGTAACATGTCTAATATTTCTTGCATTTTTGAATCTTTCAAAAAATCATCTTATGGGGCCCATACCTCAAGGCAATCAATTTAATACATTTGAAAATGATTCTTACATTGGGAACTCAGCATTGTGTGGAACTCCGTTGTTAAAAAATGTGGAGATGATGAGACACCACAATCACCAGTATTCCAACAAAAAGAAGATTCAAATTTTGCGAGTGGATTCACATGGGAGGTTGTTCTGATGGGATATGGTTGTGGAACTATATTTGGATTGGTTATGGGTCTCCTCATGTTCTTGACAGGAAAACCAAAATGGTTTATCGAAATTGTCGAAAACGAACAACAGAAGATGGTAAAGAGGCCCATGAAAAGAGGACAGAGGGGTCATGGGAGAAGAAATTAGCAATCTATTTGGCAAGTGATGCATATGTTTTGAAATGTTGTGTTGTATCAATATACTGTAAGATTATGTGTTTGAGTCATCAATAAATTTATTATTTTACATTTGCTATCGAGTAGTAAGTTACACATTTATCATATATAGTAAGGATGTTTGACCTTCAGCCACACGGATGCACCTCATTTGTTATATAAGATGTGACACTCCTGCATTTAATACTCATATTATAATAATTTGTAACTCTGAACTATAGCCTAATTGAATGAAAAATGAGTACGGGAAAACATAATATTTTTAAATTAAAGAGAGAAAGTTGCAACATGTAGCATCCCCAAGTTTTGTATTACAAAATTGTGATAAAAACTAGATAGTGTTTGGCAACTTAAGGACTTTAATGCCCAATTTATATTGATAACCTCAATAGGATGATATGTTATAACAATAATTGAAAATTGTAGACATGATTGCAAAAAATATAGCTAACCAATATTTTTTTTTAAATGAACATCTACGTGATCTTCCTTGCTTAGATATATTAGGAAATAACATCAATTCATCCACCACAAGCAAGAAGTAAGAATGAAGGTTTTTTTCCCTACAAAAAGTAGAAGAGAAACCGGATCCGTTTAGATCTAAATTAACAAAGACGAAGTGGAATATCAAAGCTTACACAATACTTATATTTTTTTTGACACTGGAGTGATGTCAGAAGGAATGCCTTCTACTTCAAAGATGATGGTGTAGATTGATCTTCTAGTTGGATGCTGGAAGGCAACACTAATGCCTAGTGCATTTGTTAAGGACATTTTAAATTACTAGTGAAAAGAATTTCTCAAGTTGGAGTCTGGCAATCTTATAAACTATCAAGAAGTTACATATTCATGACGGTTTTACTATTTTTGATGTAATGGGATTCCAAATAACTAGCCAATGGTAGGATTATATCTAAATAATGGTGAAGTTAAATCACACTGAAAAGTCATCAAGTTCATTAGCAACTGAAATGATATGAACATAAAATTATAGTACACAATCCCATAAATCATGGTAAACACACCTAATCTCATGATTTATGGGCTCTCTATATTCATAATACGAGTCACCTTTTCTTTTTGTTCATAATACAAGTCACCTTTTCTTTTTGTTCATCATCTGTAATAGAAGTCGATGGTAATTAAAATGTTTTCATCAAAATGTTGATTGAATGCATTATATTTTTCCCAGAGTTCAATAAAAAATTATGAGGAGATATTAAAGGTGCTCAAGGGAGCTGAATGAATGCCGAATCTACAATTGAAATTCATACCCCACTAAATTTGTCGAGGACTTGTATTTTCTTGTTACTTCGATCCGATGAAAAAATCATTCGAAATAGGCCAAACAGGACCTTGAACATGGCAATTGCATGACATTATTTTATAAAAGAATCTTAGGTGTTCCTCATTCAAGAGTGATCCATCAAAAGTTAAAGGACAGATTATTAATGGGGTGTGTGATTTTTTCTTAAATTATAATTATTATATATAGATAAATATTAAATTTGTTAAAGAAATAAATTATTTTTGTTCATAAGACATTTATTAGACGATTAGATTTCTTGTTTCAATCATCTATATTCACAGGTAAACAAATTTGTTTAACAAACTATCTCCCATTTAAATGTGGATTGGGAAAAAATGAGATTCCTGCCATGTAGGACGCATAGTAGTTGTCCTTAGAAATTTTATTTTGAATAAATTGTAACATACTAGCTTTAGTTGGAGAAAAATATAATTATATATTTGCTTCTTGAACTTCAGTATTACAATTATAGCTTAGACTCGCACTCTGAGCATGAGACTTTAATTAAAATCGTTTGTTTGAGTTGGTCTTATTTTTCCTTTATATGTGATATGCATATTTAAAATCATTCCCTCGTATTACTTGCCTGCACACACTGCACTATTAGACTCTCTCTGGCGGGGAGTGACTCTATGCATGGGAGTGGGCTAAGCGGTTAAGGGCACCGAATTTTAAATAGATCCAAAAGTTTGAAAACAAAATACTCCATCTACTTCAAATTAAGAGCCTTTTCGAAATTGATGTCTTTTAAGAATACACGAATCAATCGTTCAAATCAGAACTTAGTTAATATCTTTGAATTTGGTTGGAGGAGTACTTGTGCCGCTTGATGAAAACTCTTGTTGTTGTCTCACATGATCGGGATTTCTCAAATTAGGCTGAATACGAATCGCATGGTGTTTCGAACACTCTGTGGTTTTGATCAGTTTATGAGCTTGGTGATTGACAACACAATGGAAGTCAACTGAAATGAGAGAACTGATATAGTGGTAACTCTCTGCTCTAACTCTTGAATCTCCATCTTCCATCATATTTTAATCCATCATTTGACTTTCTGACTAGCTTAGCCTTTACAATTTGAATGTCACTTTTCTCTTGCAGGTTATTAAAGAAACAGTGTGGTCACTATTAAAGCGCTCGAGCCATTTAGCATGGCCAGTTATTGCATATCTTTGTTGGTAAGCCTTAAATGTTTTGAATATGAACCTTTTTATATTTTGAACAATAGAGGTTGAGGTAAGGGAAAAACGCATTTGTATAACATTTTTCATGGTTAACCATATGCTCTACTTCTGTAAATATACTATTTGACTCTATTGAACTAGTCACTCTTGTTTCATCCATTACTTTTGAGGCTTAAATTATTCCAGTTCTTGAGCTAAAAATTTATATTACCATGAATATATTTAAAGTTGGATTGGTTTCTTTGAAAACTGAAATGATAAAATAATATAAGGGATATCAGTGGGGGTTGAACTCTTATATATGTATATGTTGTTGGGTTAATGGAACAGTTGATGCGTTGCCAGTCCTGATACTCACTGGAGCTATATAACAGAACTTTGGTTATTATACCCCCCTCCCCCGCCACACACACACACTCACACATTTATGCATACTTCATCTATTAGGGATCATGTAGCATGTAGAAATCAGTTAATGTAATAGTTGATTTCATCTATGTATACATAGGTACTCCAAAAACCTGCCCTAACCTGGAAACATGTCCTGACCAGGCAGCCAACCCTTTTCCCCAAATTTAAAAAATTTCATTTGAGCTCCCAAACGTAATTCCCAAAAGAACCCCCTCTTATTCCCCACACTTCTTTCAGGCAGCCCATTAAATCCGGTTATGGGGATTTTTTTTTTGTGATATGGACTATGATAATAAGCTTGAAGATGAGTACATGGAGTTTGAGGAGTACTACTGCAAGGCTCCAATGGAAACTCCGAAGCTTGAACAATGGGAAATGGATTGTTCTTATTTGTTTGGCGAGGTAATGTCATATTGATGTGGAGTCATCACACCTGCTCGTTAAGGGGATCATGCTTGATTGTTGGATGTTGCTGTCCAAACTCTGTGCATCCACACCTATCATTACTGTTGTTGCCTCCCCGTCGCCTACCGATTTTGTTGCTTTGTCCACGTCCAGATTATGATGGTTGATGAGGATTTCCCCAAGTACCTTATTGGAGTGGGGATTCTTTCAACATCTTTGATGAGGATTATTCGGTTACTAGTACTAGCTTATGAGATGTGTAGTCGTAATGTTTTAGTGTGACTTCTTGCCACTATTTGGGACACGAGATTACATTCACATGACCGTCCTTTTGAGCGTGGATATCTGGACCTGATTTTGGACACATTTGAGTATCCCTATTATGCACTTTCTTGAAAAAGTCTTGTACTCGTATTGGTGCTTCTTAGGGTGGATCAAGTCTTGTTTATTTGGATTTGGGTTCTAGTAAAATCAACAAAAAAGAGGCGAAGAAATAAAAGAGCTTAGTTAAGCTTCTTAAGGGGGAGGGGAGAAAGTTTTGTATGTTCTCGTGTGTGTGAGGGAAGGAGATCCATACTTCTTCCATTATCTCTTCTATTCAATTTTGTGTGAAAGTAGGGAAATCTATACTTCATTTGTTATCTTTTCGGTTCATTTTTGTGTAAAAAGGAGCATTGTTTTAGTCATAGGCTTTGTAGAATATTTGAACCTGAATACTCCTTGTCTAAGACAACTTTTTGGAACACATTCTTTTCTAATGTTAAAAACGACTTTAAATAGTTTCAATGAGTAACTTGAAAACTAGTTAAGCCTAAGAGAAATGACATTTAGCCGTGAGTCCTGCTCATATTAGCTTTGTAAGTAAAAATCTATCAATTTGGTAAGTTTGCCAAGTTCTATTATCTAAAATACTTCTGGTTAGATTTTATTGTTGCCATTTTCTGCTTCTTTTGCACTTTTCTTGTAATCAATATGTTTTAGGAAATGCAAATATGCCCCTTCTTTTTTCTAAAATCAAACTGAGTGTTATTTCTTAAATTTGAACAGGTAAGAATTATTTTGCAGCTAAGCTAAATGCGAGTCGTATGGTGGTTGGAACACTTCGTGGTTTTGATCAGTTTATGAACTTGGTGATTGACAACACTGTGGAAGTCAACGAAAATGAGTGAACGGATATAGGCATGGTGGTTATTAGAGGAAACAGTGTGGTCACTGTTGAAACGCCCGAGCCAGTTAGTAGAGCCCAGTGATTGCAAATCTTTGTTGGTACGCCTTGATTGTTTGAATATGAACCTTTTTGTATTTGGAACAATAGAGGTTAAAGGAAGGGGAAAATGCATTTGTAGAACATTTTTCATGGCTAAACATATGCTCTGCTTCTGGTATGTACTATTTGATTTTCAGGCTTCAATTATTCCAGTTCTTGTGCTAAAACTCTGTACGAACATTGCACACAGTAGAAATCATAGCAACATACTGATTCGCGGCTCTTTCAACACCAACATCATTGAACACAGCTGCAATCTTAGCAAATGTTGGAAGGTTAGCATCCATATTGAATGATAAACTTGGTCAAGACAATGTTCGGACCCTATCCGTGTACGTGCTTCATAGTTTATGACTGAGCCCAACCCTCTATGGGTTCAGGTCCTTAAATAGAAATATTCTATATCACCTAACCCAAGACATTGACCTGTCAAGTTGAATACCTCCCTGGTTTGGAAAGCTATTTTTAACACCCGCTTTGTCCTCATTATAATTACAAAATGTGTCATTGGCAATGGGAATGCAGGGATGTCCCAATTCTGATGCTACCGAACTCAGACCCTTTTAATGGATAAAAGGTGAGCTCAACCTTAGATTCCTACAATAATTGGGACCTTTTGAAATTTCAGAAACTCTTTACCCCCCAATCTACTTAGAATATCTCAAGTATGCCCCTTACTCGAATTGTGAATAATAAGGAAAATGGGAAATTCTCCATTGGGAGCTGCTACAATACCATCACCCGGCACATGAAGGGATGGTAGTTTGGAAAAAAATTATGGAAACTTGAACTCCCATAAAAGTTGGTCTATTTTTTATGGCTTACTCTTCATGGGAAACTTCTTACAAATGAATGGGGTCTTACGGACTCTACCACCTATGATTTTTATAGAGGAAATGAAGACAGAGCACCTTTTTAGGCGCTGAATAAAATCTAAACAGGTCTGGTATCTATTTGGATGAAACAAACAGGTAAACTCAGGTATTTTTTCTTCAATAAATGATTGGATCAATCGTAATCTTTGGCAATTAAGGGACTACAAGTATCATGGTATCTCTTTTGGGTACCTTCTCTCTATGGTGTATTTTTGGCTCTCCGGTGGCTTCTCGTTGGTTCACGGCTGTTTTGGGAGAAAAACATATTTTTTCTTGATATTTACAAAATTGCCACTTTGAGGAAAATCTATAAATAGAAGCCTATTTTCTGTTTTTATGCACTGCTGTTTTTTCCAGCAAAAGTGAACATTTTGTGAGTTTTTCAAAGAGAAAAGTGAGTGAGAGATTCTTGTTTAAGATTAGTTCTTATGCTTGGTTGTGAGTGAATTTCTTGGAGAGATAAAGAGTGTGAGTTTGTAACCTTGTGGTTCCTCCATTTATCAAAGAAAGAAGAAATCCTACCATTGTGGATGTAACCCTTGTTTGGGTGGACCACGTTATGTTGTTGTCATTTCTTTACTTTGATTGCTTGTGTGTTCTTGTTATCCTACTTGTTGATTGTTGATTGGATTCGTTTTGAGTTTGCACACTTAGTTTTCATTAGGAACAAGGTCTTGGGTGTTTTTCGCACACCAAGTGTTTGGTAAAATTCCGAAGTGAGTTTTATGATCTTGGTTGCTTAACATAGGATTGTTTTAGCGCAACAAGTGGTATCAGAGCTTTGGTTGCTTGGTTTGCTCGGTATTTTGGTTCGGCTTGAATCAATTTGAGTGATATTAGCATAAGTTCTAGAATTTGTTCTAAATGGCGGAGGAGGTGTCGCGTACTCTCGAATCAACTTCTACAAGCGGAGGCTCTAAGAAGTGGGATCCTAGTTATGGATCCGGAGGCTCAATGAAGTTTGAGATAAAACGTTTTGATGAGTAAATTAATTTTGGCTTGTGGAAAAGAAGGATGTGGGGTGTTCTTGTTCAACAAGGGTTGGTTATAGCATTGTTGGGTATAGAGAAGCGTCCGGAGGATATGACCGAAGCCGAATGGAGCGATATTGATCAAAGGGCAATTTCTTCAATTGAAATGTATATTACGAATGATGTGCTCAATCACGTGATATCGAAAACTACGGCCAAGGGCATGTGGGATCAACTGGAGGAGATTTATTTGGGCAAGTCTTTGTCAAATAAATTGTTTCTAAAGAAGATGCTCTTCAAGTTAGAAATGAGGGAGGGCGGTGATATGATGAAGCATATAAATGTCTTCAACGCTTTGATCAACGATTTGAACCAGATTGATGTTCAATTTAGCGGGGAGGATCGAGCGTTGTTGTTGCTTGCTTCGTTGCCCGATTCATATGAGCACTTTATCACCACACTTATGTTTGGTAAGACTACTCTCAAGTTCAATGATGTAATGCAGGACATCATTTCTCACGTGGCCATGAAGAAGAAAAATGGTAGCGGTGGAGGTAGTTCATCTTCTCAAGGTGAAGGCTTGGTAGCCAAGGTTGGTGGTGGTAGACGAAGCAGAAGGTCGAAGTCTCAGGGTGCAAATAACCGGGGCTTCCAAAGGTCTCAATCTCGAGACATTAGCACGGTTGAGTGTTTCAAGTTCCATAAAAAGGGTCACTTTAAACGGAATTGTCCGGAGTGGAAGAAAGATGATACGAAAGGAGACGCTACTAAGGATGTGGCCGGTGTTGCTACTTTAAAGGAAGGCGAAGAGGTTCTTACTTGTTTTTCTGCCGATCACGTTGATGGTTGGATTCTAGATTCTGGATGTTCATACCACATGTGTCCAAACCGGGAATGGTTTTAGGATTACAAGTCCAATACCGGTGGTGAGATTCTCATGAGAAACAATGCTACGTGCAAAGTAGTGGGAATCGGGTCGGTGCACATAAAGATGTGGGATGGGGTTGTTCGAACCTTAAGTGAAGTGAGGCACGTTCCGGCACTTAAAAAGAACTTGATTTCCTTAGGCGCACTCGATTCAAAGGGGTGTATGATTCAAGCCGAGGGTGCGACTTTGAAGGTCAAAAGGGGATAGATGGTGATTTTGCGCGGCACAAAATTACCGAACAATCTTTATAGATTGAAGGGAAATACGGTAGTGGGTGGAGCGACAGTCTCCACGGAGCCTGAAATCGACGAGCTACAATTGTGGCACATGAGACTTGGTCACATGAGCCAATGGGGCATGGAAGAACTTCATCGGCGAAAGTTGTTGAAAGGGGTGAACTGATGCAAGCTCGGTTTTTGCAAGTATTGTGTTATGGGGAAGCAAACTCGAGTGCAATTCACTATATCTACGAACAAGAGTAAAGGGACTCTTGACTATATTCATTCCGACGTGTGTGGGCCTTCGGATGTTGTTTCCATAGGCGGCTTTAGATACTTTGTGACTTTCATAGATGATTATTCATGAAAAGTGTGGGTCTACTACTTGAAGGAAAAATCGGAGGTTTTCGAGAAGTTCAAGGAGTGGAAAGCCATGGTGGAGAATCAAACGGGGAAGAAGATCAAGTATTTGAGGAGCGACAACGGGGGTGAGTATAGAGATGGTGGGTTTCTCAAGTATTGTAAAGATGCGGGCATCACAAGGAACTTTACCGTTAAGAAGACTCCACAACAAAATGGGGTGGCGGAGAGGATGAACCGCACCATTATGGAAAGGGCAAGGTGCATGAGGTTTCATGCCGGGTTACCGAAATCATTTTGGGTAGCGGCTCTTGATCACGCCGTGTATTTGGTGAATCGGTCACCAAATTCGACTCTTGGTTTGAAGTGTCCGGAGGAAGTATGGTCGGGGCACGAGGTCGACTACTCTACTTTGAGGGTGTTGGGATGTCTGGGGTACGCTCACATTCCTAGTGACTAGAGGACTAAAAATGACCCGAGAACTCGCCGGTGTATTTTCCTAGGCTATAGAAAAGGGGTAAAGGGATTCAAGCTTTAGGATCCGTCTACGAGGAAGCTAGTTATTAGTCGGGATGTGAGGTTTGACGAGACGTCCATGTTGAAGGCCAAGGAGTTCCTGGAAGTTTTCGATGACGGTGGTGTTAGAACTGTCGAGATTCCTTTGGTATTTCTGAGATTATCAACCACCGATAGTGATAGTGCATCTACTAGTGGTTCAAGTGATTCTCAATCGGGTGATGACATGGTTGAGGTGGAGCCGAATGAGGATGATTTGGGAGAGGAGTCGGTTGAGGTGGAGGACACTCAATGGGTGGAGCAAATGCCATCCATAGCACGTGACCGAGAGCGTGGGGAGATCAAGCCACCATCTAGGCTTGGTTGGGAAGAGGTCAATTACGCTCTCATTTCTAGTGAGGGTGATCCAACGACATACAAAGATGCCATTAATTGTGATGTCAAGGAGAGTTGGATGGGTGCTATGTCAGAAGAGATGGAAGCTCTACGAAAGAACTCTATGTAGGAGTTGGTTCCTAAACCCAAGGGGTGACACATTGTTGGATCTAAGTGGGTGTATAGGAAGAAAGAGGAAATTAACAAAATAAAAGAACCAAAGTACAAGGAAAGGCTAGTAGCGAAGGGGTTTTCACAAAAGGAGGGGATTGACTATGATGAAATCTTTTCCCCAGTGGTGAGGCATACTTCGATACGGGTGTTATTGGCAATGGTTGCTCAATTCGATATGGAATTGGAGCAAATGGATGAGAAAATGGCTTTTCTTCACGGTGATTTGAAGGAGCTTATTTACATGGTGCAACCAGAGGGGTTCAAGGAAGTGGGAAAGGAAGATCATGTGTGCCGGCTTAAGAAGTCATTGTATGGGCTTAAACAGTTTCCATGAAAATGGTACCTACGGTTCGATACCTTCATGTTGCGAGTTGGTTACACGAGATGTGATAATGAACATTGTGTATATTTTTGGGTTCTTGATGATGGTTCGTTTGTTTTGTTAATGCTCTATGTGGATGACATGCTCATTACGTGTCAGGACATGTCACGGATAACGGAGCTCAAGGTGGAATTGAGCCGGGAGTTTGACATGAAGGATCTTGGTGCTGCGCAAAATATTCTTGGTATGGAGATTAGACGAGATAGAAAAGTTGGCAAGTTGTGGTTATCTCCGAAAAATTATATTTCGCATGTCATCGGGAAATTTGGCATGTTGGATGCCAAGGCCACTTCTACCCCGTTAGCTTCACATTTCACTTTGTCTGCAAAGCAATGTCCCTTTACGAATGATGAGTTAGAGGAGATGGCTTAAACGCCATATGCTTATGTTGTGGGGTGCCTTTTGTATGCTATGGTTTGCACGAGGCCGGATATCGCCCAAGCCGTGGGTGTGGTTAGTAAGTACATGTCGAATCCGGAAAAAGAGCATTGGAAAGCGGTGAAATGGATTCTTCAGTATCTAAAGGGAACCAAGTCTATGGGCATTGTGTTTGAGCGGAAGAAAGGGGCCGAGTTTGTTACGGGGTATGTGGATTCGGATTATGCGGCAGATCTTGATAAGCGAAGATCTACATTGGGGTATGTATTCACTATTGTTAGCGGGCCGGTATCCTGAAGATCCATGTTACAAGCGACAAGTGCTTTGTCTACCACGGAGGCGGAGTATATCGCACTTACGGAAGCATCAAAGGAGGCGGTTTGGTTAAAGAGTTTGGTGAGTGAATTGGGGATGAAGCAAGAGAGTGTTCGTCTTCATTGCGATAGTCAAAGTGCTATGAATTTGGCTCAGAATCAAGTGTATCATGCCCGCACAAAGCATATTGATGTGCGGTATCATAGAATTCTGGATTGGGTTAATTCCGGTGAAGTTTTGATTGAGAAGGTGCACACGGATGAGAATGCAACAGATTTTCTCACCAAACCTGTGACTACGGAGAAGTTTAGGCATTGCCTAAAGCTTCTAAATCTCATTTCTTGTTGAAGTTCGAGGAGAGGCTCCTCGGTTAGGTGGAGCCGCATTGAGCTTGGTAGATTTCAGGGTGATCTTCAAGCGGGTTCAATGGTTTTCATTCCGGAGTTTTGGTTGGATCATTCGGATCGCCAAGGTGGAGTTTATGGTGTATTTTTGGCTCTCCGGTGGCTTCCCATTGGTTCACGGCTGTTTTGGGAGAAAACAGATTTTTTCTTGATATTTACAAAATTGCCACTTTGAGGAAAATCTATAAATAGAAGCCTATTTTCTGTTTTTATGCAGTGCTGTTTTTTCCAGCAAGAGTGAACATTTTGTGAGTTTTTCAAAGAGAAAAGTGAGTGAGAGCTTCTTGTTTAAGATTAGTTCTTCTTCTTGGTTGTGAGTGACTTTCTTGGAGAGATAAAGAGTGTGAGTGTGTAACCTTGTGGTTCCTCCATTTATCAAAGAAAGAATAAATCCTACCATTATGGATGTAACCCTTGTTTGGGTGAACCACGTTATATTATTGTCGTTTCTTTGCTTTGATTGCTTGTGTGTTCTTGTTATCCTACTTGTTGATTGTTGATTGGATTCATTTTGAGTTTGCACACTTAGTTTTCATTAGGAACAAGGTCTTGAGTGTTTTCCGCACACCAAGTGTTTGGTAAAATTTCGAAGTGAGTTTTATGATCTTGGTTGCTTAACATAGAACTGTTTTAGCGCAACACTCTCTTCGATCCTTTGGAATGTCTGGAAATGCAGATATAGATTTGGTTTTGAAAAACTAACCTGCCAATGAATGTTGTTGTAAAATTAAGTTGGTCATGCCCTCAACCGGCATGATAATCATTCGCTTAAAAATGTGAAGCGACTAATTTCTTGCTATTTTATAAGTGCAGGGGCTGTAAAAGTCAATACCAATGGCACTAATACAAGTGTCGTGAGCTTCCTATGTCTAGTTAGAAATTGACCGGTTTCTAGGAAACCCTTACACCCACATATCTGCTAACCCACACGAACTCCCTCATGTGCATACCCCATCAGCCCACAACTTGCGGAAAATTTTCTTATCTTTCTTACTGTGTTTTGATATAAATTTCTGAATTGGTTGATTTTTGTTCTTGGTTTGTACTTATTGTTGAAAAAATGGGTAATTTTTCAAACAAATCTCACCACCATAGCCTTTTTGCAACTGTGCTACTGTTTGATAAAATGCCCCATAAACCTTTTAATGTAAATTCTCACCCCAAGTAGCCGTGGGTTTCAACTCACTCATTATTTTCACTCCATCTCACCTCACACATTCAACACCATTCACACCTTCACTCACCTAGTCACTCTCACCATGCATACACATTATACCAAACATCTCATTCTCCACACATATGCACCCATCCCATACACTTCACGAGCACAGTGCACTCATCACACAGATCTCAGGTCACTGCACACACATAAATGGTTGATTCAATAACCTTCACTCCATAATTAACCCAGATCACTTCACTTAGCACATCATCACATGTTATCAAATGTATCACCCCACCTGAACACATTTTCACATCCCCATTTTCACATTTTTGTTTCACCCACATTACACCAAAGTCATATCACCTTAACACCCAACAATACACTTTTTATTTCACAAATTAAAACAACAACACCCATTCATGTTCACTTTGTTTTGCTAATTAGCAATTTTTTTTTGTTTTTGGGTGGTTTATTGGTCTAGTCTCTTATGGATGCATAATGCCTCATTTTTAACATGAGTATGCTTTATTGTTTACACCTTTACTTATTGTTCATGTCATATATATTTTATATATAATTGATATGTTTTTCTCTTTTGTTTTAGTGCTTCTTAGTTAAGGTGTGCTTTACTTCTTCTTACTTCCTTTTTCGAGAGTGAGTTGATATCCCTTTCCATTTTTATCTCCCGTTTACGATTCCATGCGTAGTCCAATGTCCATTAAGTGACATTGGAGACAATGTCAGATTTCGTTGTCAACAGAAATGGGAGCAATTGTCTCGATAATTGCTTCCATTGCTATTTGGATAATTTCTTATACAAGACAAAACAAGGTGTTCGCAAGAGAGGAGGCACTTTAGATGACATTGGTTTCAAAACCTTTTTGCTGTGCTCCAAAGGATTTGTTTACCAAAGGAAAAGAGGATATAGTAGTCATTTTGTATTTGGTTATTTGTTTGAGGTTGTATGTGTGTGCCCTGACTTATAACTTATATTGCTATAAATATACTTTTGTTATACAATTTTTACATTGTATAATGTTAACCCAAAAATATGGGTTAGTTTTTGTACTAACTTACTCATTGTGTATATCTGTTGAGTATTTAGTTAAAGGTTTTGGCATGTTGAATTTGAAATTATTTGGGGTTGTGCTTTTGAACTACACACACGCGACATTCAAGATATGCCTAATGTAGACATTCAAGATATGGGTTGAGAAGGAGTAGTGACTTTACCATTGCCGTTTTATTTTGAAATTAGATGAAAATATTGACATCACCTTGGGCGGTAACACTCTATAGAGTATGTACACGGTGGCTGGGATAGCTGGACTGATTTTATGGTTGTTTGTGTGTATGGGGTCATTTTCTGTCCACTTTACATTATCAAGGAGTACAATGTGTCTCTTTCACCAGGTTTGGTAGTTTCTTAGGTGTAAAAGGTTCTTTGTATTTCTCTGTTATGTGTTTCTTTCACCATATTTGGTAGTTTCTTAGGTGTAAAAGGTTCTTGTACTTTTCTGTAGTTTCATGTGTTATAGTCTATGTATTACCTATTCAATTTCGACAATGTTTACTACCAATAACCAAAAAACTGATGTGGGTGGACCTATATGTTTGTAGTCAGTGATAATTGTATGTGTACAATAAGGACTTAAAGCAAACTAATACACTTTTCATCCAATTTTATTGAAAACTAGGGGTACGAAAAAAGAGTGCCGTCGTCTCGGCCATTAGTTAGTGTATATATATAGAGAGAGTTACCTATGTAATCACAATTTTTTTGGTTGAATGTAACCTTTGTAATCACCTGTCTGTGTTTAAGAGAAAAGATGGATTGAATGTGTCAACCCTAAGTTAAAGTACAAAATGAGTAGACAGCAGGGTGAGTCTTCAACCCTGAAATAGCCCAATATCTTTTGATGGGCCCATTACGACCCAATGAGAGAAAAATAACGGGCATAATCTCAACCTTTACGGGTTCCTATCACTACACCAAAATGGGCAAATTGTCACCTTTCAGCCGGCCAACCTTGTCAAGGTCATTGACCGTGACAAAAAAACACGCGTTTTATGTCACGGTCATTGACCTTGACACGACCGTGACAACGACTTGTCAAGGTCATTGACCGTGACAAGCCCGTGACAATTAAATTTGTCACGGTCTTGTCACGGTCATTGACCTTGACAAGACCGTGACAATTCTTGTCAAGGTCAATGACCTTGACACGACCGTGACAACTTTTCCAGCAAAAACCCTTTCCCCCTTCTTTTTTCCCTCCCACCGTTCCCTCCCTCTCTCTCTCTCTCTCTCGACTCGACGCTGCTCTCTCTCTCTCTCTCTCAGGTCCAATTTCTCTCTCTCTCTCTCTTCCATTTATATATATATTTGTTTGTATATTTATGTGTGTATGTGTATATATATATGTGTGTGTGTATGTGTGTGCGTGTGTGGGGGGTGGGGCGGGATGGGGCAGGGTGGGGTAGGGGGTGGTGGAGGGGGGCAGGGGGTGGGGCGGGGTGGGGCAGGGTGGGGGAGGCAGCGGTGGAGGGGGCAGGGGGTGGGGTGGGGTGGGGTGCGGTGTGTGTGGTGGTGTGTTTTGGGGGAGGGGGGGAGGGGGTGGTGGAGGGGGGCAGGGGGTGGGGTAGGGTGGGGTGTGTGTGTGTGTGTGGTGGTGTGTGGTGGGGGAGGGGGTGGTGGAGGGGGGCAGAGGGTGGGGTGGGGTGTGTGTGTGTGTGTGTGTGTGTGGTGTGTGGTGGGGGTGGGGCGGGATGGGGCAGGGTGGTGGAGGGGGGCAGGGGGTGGGGCGGGGTGGGGCAGGGGGTGGTGGAGGGGGCAGGGGAGGGGGCAGGGGGTGGGGTGGGGTGGGGTGCGGTGTGTGTGTGTGTGGTGTTTTGGGGGAGGGGGGGGGAGGGGGTGGGGGTGGGGTGGTGGAGGGGGGCAGGGGGTTGGGTAGGGTGGGGTGTGTGTGTGTGTGTGGTGGTGTGTTTTGGGGGAGGGGGTGGTGGAGGGGGGCAGGGGGTTGGGTAGGGTGGGGTGTGTGTGTGTGTGTGGTGGTGTGTGGTGGTGGAGGGGTGGTGGAGGGGGGCAGGGGGTGGTGGAGGGGGCAGGGGGTGGGGTGGGGTGGGGTGCGGTGTGTGTGTGTGTGGTGGTGTGTTTTGGGGGAGGGGGGAGGGGGTGGTGGAGGGGGGCAGGGGGTGGGGTAGGGTGGGGTGTGTGTGTGTGTGTGTGGTGTGTGGTGGGGGAGGGGGTGGTGGAGGGGGCAGGGGGTGGGGTGGGGGAGGGGGTGGGGAGGGGGGTAGGGGGTTGGGTGGGGTGGGTGGAGTGTGTGTGTGTGTGTGTGTGGTGGTGTGTGGTGGGGGAGGGGGTGGTGGTGGAGGATTGAGATTCAATTTAGGTGTGTAGACCATTTCGAAAATTTTGTGCTTCACATTATTGAACCAATATAAAACGTTTTCCCTATCTCTAGATTTTTACAAGACATCTACCACATCATGTCTTAAATGAATCCATTGATTAAAGCCCTAAAAATAATACACACATGGAATTTATTCTAAAATTATAGGATTGTGTTTAGCGAACCAATAACATAAGAAACTCTAATTCCCATCATCCTTCATGTGTTTCCACATTGTTTATCACTCCTTAAAACACAATTATAAAAGATAAAAGGATGATTTAGAACTAGTTTGCATTTATTATTATAACCCTGCCAACCATTCCTATCTTTATGCATTTTTTATGATTAGACCTAGACTGTACTGATGTATTTTTTGTCTCATTTTGCATGTATATATGATTTTTTCTTTTAGAAATCAGTCATGGAGCTGATGGTACGAATACGAGTGCTCAAGAAATGGCTCCAGTCGAGAGTAAGTAATATCTCTTTCCGATCCATTAGCTCGGTTATTATATCCCTGGATTTTGTTAAGCCTCCTAGTAGGAATCTTCATTATTTCTGAATTTGTTATCTTTATGTGTTTTGAATAATTTAAAATATCATTACTTATTTTAGAAACCAGTCATGGGGCAGATGGTCCTAATTTGAATGCTCAAGAAACGGCTCCAATCAGCAGTAAATAATCTTTCTTTCTGATTCATTGGCTCTGATTATTTATTCCTAGATTAACTTTTATTATTTCTGAATTTGTTATTTTTATATGTTTTGAATCGTTTAAAATATTATTATTTCTTTCAGAACCCAGTCATGGAGTAGATGGTCTTAACACGACTGCTGAAGAAACGGCCCCAGTCCAGGGTAAGTAATATCTCTTTCCTATCCATTGGATCTGCATTTGTATCCATAGATTTTTGTTATGCCTCTTACTAGGAATTTTTGTTATTTCTGAATTTATTATTTTCATATGTTCTGAATAATTTAAAATATGACGACTTATTTTGAGAAAAGAGTAATGGAGAAGATGGTACTAACTCAAGTGCTCCAAACACAGCTCCAATTGGTAAATTGTCCTTTCCGATCAATAATTTAAATATATTTTTTTAGTAATTGTTCTAGTGAGGCTAGGTTCCATAAATTGAAATAAATCTCTTACCGGCCAAGATAGGTTATTAATTGTGTCATGAAATTGGCTAGGTTAGTGTCATTGTTGATGGGAGAATATTTTTCATCTTTTACCCCTTATCAATTCCTTATGTTGAAGAACTAAAGATCCTCAGATGACTCCTGTATTGGTACACTTACAATCACGAATCGCGCCTATGATAAACTTTCAATGTGTTTATATCTACTGCTAAATTGACATTTTCTATCTCATGTTTAGTTTTTTTTTTTAAATTGTCTATTATTAATTTTATGGGTCACTTGGGCTTTGGAGCTCATTATTTATTTGATATTGAATTTGCCCCCCCAACAGTTTCATTTCTTAAGGCTTAAACCCCAAAGTGACTTTTAGTGATGCAAAAAATATCCTGTAACACTTTTTGTGTCACTGAAAGTCATCTCGAGGGAACCTCAAGAAATGAAATTGTTAGAGGCTAAATTTAACATCAAAGAATTAGTTGCGGTAAAACCTCAAATCACCATAATTGTTTTGCTTGTAAAAAATCTATTATATTAATTTTTTATTATGTAATTTGCCTGCAGCAGTGACACATTGAACGGGAGGGGATTTTTCATGGATATTATCACGATAAATGCTTGCGAGGTATCCAATTTGGTCCCCCCCCCCCCCCCCCACCACCACCACAACACACACACACAATCCCCAACCATACATATTCTCACTCATGCTATTCAATAAACTGTGTTTTTAATGTTTCTTCATTGAACGTGTAGTATAACATGTCTTGTGCTTTTAAGTTCGAATGGCATATAATTTGTATGAACATATCGTGTGATATTTGCATGCTCGAAGTGTTTTTTTTCAACTTGTAGTATATCGTTACTTTGTCTTCATCGCTGAACATTCTTTATTTACATCTGGAATCACTAATCAGGTCTATCATTCTTCACCCTCTTCTTTGACGCCTGATTTGAGCTTTTACCGATGTGCACTATATATCCATAACCAAATGTTGAGCCTGGCCAGAAACGACCATTGGGGTTGATGTTGTGGCTCAATAACACCGACAGTGGCTAGTTTCATTTGCGGATGGAGATATGCAACTCAATTTTCTGGGTCGGGTTCCGTTTTGATTTTTTATTTTGGAAGTTTTTCATGGGGGGGTATGTATGGAGTGACAAACTTTTTTGCTTAACAGACGAACAGCTAAATGAGGGCCGAAGTCATGTTTATTAAATTTTAAACTTTAGATTCTAAAGTCAATTTCCTAGAAACCAAATGTACCATGAAAAGACATCCATAACGAACACAAGGGTGTCCCACATGGATGACATACTTTTCATTTAAACGTCTTCTTAGTGTATAGTTATCATAAGCTGTTTCGAGTTTTCAACCAATTCTGGTTAGTATTAGGATTCTTCACAAAACAATTTGCATTATCTTTAGTTTGTTCGGATATATGATGTTTGGAACAGGTACAACGTTGCTATAACAGGTACAAATATACTGCTGGGCAGTGGCAGTGGCCATACTGCCCAGCAGTTTTTTTTTTAATTCTGCCCAGAATTGTCACGGTCAATGACCGTGACAATTTTTTTAAAAAGGGTCACGGCTTTGTCACGGTCATTGACCGTGACAAATGTGTCAAGGTCAATGACCGTGACACAAAACGCGAGTTTTGTGTCAAGGTCAATGACCGTGACACGACCGTGACAAAAAAAGTTGTCTCGCCTCGAAATGTCACGGTCATTGACCTTGACAAGGTGGATTTGTCAAGGTTAATGACCTTGACAAATGGGCAGATTTGGTGTAGTGTATAGGTGGACCAGAAGTTAGGGTCAGTATTTTCCGGCACTAGGTACCTGTTTGGTCAGTATGCACGACCAATCATTACATTATTCTGTGGGGGCCTCTGTATGCTAAGACCATTACTGTTATTCACCGCCACTTACAAAACATCATCCTCGACTCACAAACATGGTCCCTGACAATGACGGTGACAGAGCAATAGCAGCATTTGTGCCTTCGCACAATACTATGCACATGAAATTAGTGAAGGCACGGGTTAGGGAGAAAATGTGGGCCAGGGCCCAAATCAAGTGCGATTGGATCATTTAACTCTCTAAAAGCATTTAAAAAAAGGAAATTGGGTTCTTTCGATTGACCTTCATTCATTTTGTTGCATTTACATTCACTCTAATAGGACTTTGGCACTGAAATTTATTGTCCATAGACTTTTTAAGTACGTAGCAAGTATTTAAGTACGTAGTAATATCAATTTACGGCTAGGTTGAAAATTTACTGAAAATGGATTATACTGATGGGCATATTAATTTAATATGGGGTTGATGTTGTACATGGTAACAACTGGTTCGAATTCCCAGCGTCGCCCCCTATCCCACTCCCCCCAAAAAAGAAAACAGAAAGAAAACAAAAATGGTAGCTAGTGTGATAGTTCATGTTCCCTAATAGTGGTTTCTTTAAACAACGACTGAACATATTTTGAGGGTACTTGATGTAAACGAAAAAATAAATTAACACAAACAGGGCAATTTAAGCCGCAACTTTGGTTTTAATCATCTTTCTTAATAGTCTCTTCTCAATCTAATTTCAAATTGTTCCAAAGATCCCCCCCAACAAGGCAATGGGTCCCTTTTATACTAATGGGAAAAAATATAGTGAGAATACATATAAAAGAAATAGAATCACATAAAGAGCGGGCCGCCATATGCGTACACCAGTTTTGCAACATGCATCTTTAATTTTGAGTATTTTTTCCTCAAATAATTAATATTCACTTAATTTCTTCTTTTTTCCTCGTAATTTCTTTGCTTGAAGGTTGTATTTCAGAACATGCATCTTTTAAATTTGAGTATTTTTTTAAAAGTTCGATGGTGTTCGACTACACTTGTTTTCCATGAAAAAATATTTATCAAATATTATTCTTTTTTTAGAAGTAGTCATTAATTTTGTGTCTACTTATAAATGTCCCTAACTTAACTTTTTATGTTTCTTTTCACTATTATTTTCCCAACTGAAAACCTTTTTACCCATACCAAGCTACGCGTGCTTGATATTTGAATTGTTCACAGACCTGTTTCTAGTTTGAATTTGAAAGCAAATGGGAAAATAAGAATTGTCGTTGTAATTAGTCCTTCTTTTGTCAATCCGAAGATTTGAGTACTAAACTTCTGTGTTGTAATTGAATTAAACCAGGGAGGTTTCTTGAATAATCGCTGAACTTACATATCACAACTTAAGTTTTATTTTTGATGATCTGATTGCACTTTTCTGGCTTGGGTGGTGAGGACAATCTGAGGACAAATTGTTGACTTTATGGATGTCGACACATCTATGAAAAAAAAGAGGTAGGGGTGTCTTGTTCTTTGCACTGTTGCTCCGATTTTTCAGTCACGTATTTTGTGTTAATAAAGTTACTTTCATTTGAAAGAGCTCTGAAATTTGATTTTGATGATCTGAAGTCTAATTCTCAACATCCATTTTAACATTCCCAATGGTCATACTTTATTTTTCTGAATGAAAGTTGAACTTTCTTAATAACGAAATAAATACAAATACTTGCAAACTTAGCCTATCCACAGACCTCTGTTTATTAACTATTTAAGTTCTCCAGTATTTATAAAATTACACTCTGATGAAAATTCTAATGAGAATTTGAACTGAATGAAATACTTAAAACTGACATAAAGCTGGGCAACTCCACCAAAGTACATTATCTCTCAATTTTACCACTTGAGGACTATTTAATGTTATAATGTTGATAAAGATTGTTGTTTTAATCTCAAATGTATGGCTCATTGAATACATTAATTCTATATGCTGATATTCAGTAGACTTCATTGCTGAAAAACACTTTGAAATGAACATTAGAATGTATTTTTTCTCGAGATCAATAGATGTAAGCTATGCTCTGCAACACGCTACTACTACTACTACTACTACTAATCAACAAGAGTGGGTTTGTTTAATCACTATTAATGATCCAATTGGTAACCAAATCCCAGAATGTCAGCCAACTATCTTCATTGTTATTAATTTGAAAAAGGGAAAATTCTTCAATTATCAATGTACAACTCTTAGGCTCCAACAACAATACTCTATTCAACAAGCCATTGCTTGCTTGAGCGGCCTGACAACAATTAGAAACTAATCCGCCAATGCTCTAGTCTCTTAAAAATACGATCTCTTCATCACCTATGATCACTCAAAATCTTTATTCTCTTATTAAGGTGAAGGTGTACCGGTTCTCAACACACAAATTGCAGCACAAGCATATTCAAGTAGTACAACTCTCATAAATTTGCAATTCAACAATAGCAGGATCACCATTCTGCACCTTAATTAATTCTCTCTGTACTTGGAACAGATTGTGCAACCTGACCATTTTTTAGGGATTATAACAAGATGCCATAAGTCACCAACTCATGGTGAATATCTTGTGAAATAATTGAGACTAATATCTGAAAAAAATGAAGGTAGAGATTACCAACTAATGCTTTAGTATTTGTTATTGTAGTTCAAATTATGGGATAGGATTCTAATATATTGGATGTTTATTTTCTCCAAACAAAATGATATAGTATGAAATTATACAACTAGAAGGATGATAGCTGATGGTTCTTTTCATTTTTCGTGATACATGTAGCTTCTCATCAAAGGAGACTTGCGTGTAGAATAAAGGCAGTAGAGTAAAAGGCAATGGTTTAGATGCGTGGCTCGAACGCCTATTAAGGTCGCGTTTGTTTTTTCATTTCAGTCTGAAGTCTGAATCTGAAATCTAAACACTGAATCTGAAGTCTGAAATCTAAATCAAAAAAATATATTTGCTTTTATGTCTGAATGTACCTCTAAGAAAAATCTAAATCTGAAGTCTGAAATCTGAATCAGAAAAATATGTTTGTTTTTATGTATGAATGTATCTCTAAATAAATGTATTTAGACCTTCAGATGTAACTCTACCTCTTAATCATTAAGAGCCAAATATAGCCGCTAACCTCTTAATCATTTAAAAAAACAAACACTTTTTAGTACCTCTTAAGTCTGAATGGTTAAGATTTAGACTTACGAGGTAAAAATAAACAACACCTAAGTGTTGAAGTAGTGGCAAGAAAATGACTTCTATAGGTATGTCTCATTATTATTTAATTTATTATTGTTGATGTTGTTGTTGTTGTTGCGTTTCTAATTTGGTGCTAAACCTTAGAACATCCTTCATCAAGACCTTTTACTTTCTATAATATTTTTTGGGGATTATTTGGCTTTTGGTACCCTAAACCTTTATTTATTTGAGTATTATACCACCACAACCCACCAACCACCTCCCGAAAAAAAGAAAAAATACTTATTGGGCTGGCACTTATATGACCTGAAATCATTAAAAGTCTACCCATTAACCAATAACTTCATGTTGATTTGTGTCGTGTTACCCTATCATGTCTCATTTTTCCAGGTCTATATGTATGTAGCCGCAAAATAATTCTACCATTCTTTTTTTCACCAAGTGGGTTTTTTTGTTTTTCGGGAAGATTATAAATCCCCTTTTCAATTCACTCCCGCTCCCCTCACATCCAATCTAATGGAACCACTTCTTCATCTCACCGTGTAACTCTCTCTCTATCTCTCTCTCTCTCCCCCCTGCCATGATACTTGTTTTGTTGTGTCCTGTTATCTTTTTTCTTATGCATTTAAGGTTAAGGGATAATATGTAAATATATTTGGGGTAAAGTGACCCATTTTAAAAAGTTGGGAGGTCTTAAAGTTAAAAATTGAAGTTCATGGGGTGAAGTCAAATTAAGGAGGAAAAGTAAAATTAAGTCTATCCTGTTTTTTCTACAACAACTCCGTGGTTTTAATATAGCTAATATGATATGTTAAATTAGCAGGTTAAGAAATTTGGTAATTGCCTAGGAAATCCAATTACTTTATATCCCAATTCTACACAATTTCAGCCTCAAATGGACACACACACACATATATAGGGATAATCTCATGTGCAAACGGATTCGTGCACACACGACGCGGAATTTGACTTTTTCCCCATGTGGTCCCCTCGTGATCCCAAGTCAAATTTGTCGTTTTCCCTTAGTGGTCCCCTCTTGTCTTATAGTAAAATTTTATTTCAAGACTATATATTTAAAAGATTTATTTCTTAGACCCAAAATTGGTATAAGAATTTTAGAATCCTATCAGAGCCAAGACGCTCCTTTTAGACCTACATTAGTAAAGACTTTAATGTCCTTGGAGTTTATCCCGTGCATTTACAAAGATATTTTTGGAACCCATCCAGACTACCAACCCATACCCATAACTTATTTAGACTCAGAAGGTTGTTTAACCTCACACATAGACGGTTGTTCACGCGTTGAACACATCCCTGCCAAACACGCAGAGTGCCAGTGCTATCAATAGCATATTATACCAAAATAAGTGTATCCTAATTATTTTAAGACAATTATTTAAAGACATCTAAACCCTAGAAACAGAGATAGAAAAATATCTCTAAACAAATGCAAGAAATAGATAACCAAATCCCAATAGATCTTGTACAAGTATTACAAGAAATAAATACTAAGACTATTCACATAGAAGTCCTTAACAAAGACATTTCAGATATTAAAACTCTGACAAAGATTCAAGAAAGTGAGTTAGTTAAATTCACCAAGGAATAAGCTAAACTTATTCTTAGACTATACAATATATTCCTAATAGAAATAGTTAGATCATACTAGAATGAGGTACCTGGAAACATCTCCATTCAAACCCTAATTGATTTTTATCAAAGAATTCAAGAAAAGATAAATGATGAAAGATTTCATTACCAGATAAATGAGAATGAGATTGCTATTGCTGCTAAAGCATCAAGACTTATACTTGAAAGATTAACTTTAATCTCTACCTCAATAGCAACCATACAAGACTACAATAGTAGCTTTGTTAAAGACTTACAATTAGACTTAAAGGCTAAGACAGAAGGATTAACCACTTTCTATATATACTTTGTTAAATTCCAAGAAAATTTAGCAAGTTATCTTAACAATGTGAAAAGCCATAACCTATCCAAAAATGGATAGTATTTTTACTGAACTAAGACATAATATAGCCCAAGGAGAAGAAAAATATGAAGAAATTATAAAGGGAATCAAGTTTATATATAACAAACCTTCCCAATCGTAATTAGACTCTCCATTTATTCTAACACATTTAGATAAAATAGAAAAATCTATAGAATCTATAGAATCTAGAATGACACAGGAATCTGTGCAACAATAAGAAAAAAATGATGAAGTAAAAAACTATATTGCTAAATCTCTTACTAAGAATAATGAAAAGATTGATGAAAATGCAAGAAAAGAAAATAAGTTCTTAAAAGAAGAAATCATTAGTCATATAAAAAGAAAAAAAATATTATTCAGACTCTTTAGAAAGAATTGAAAAAAACTTGAACAAAAACAGGTAACTACTTGTAAATTTAGAGAATCTCCTTATATGAAAATTAAGGGAGGGAAGACCATAACTAAAAGAATCATAAATGATAAACTAAACAAGACTAGTGAGATAACTAGCCTTATCCCAAATATCAGACATAATAATTTTATGATCCAAAGACTTAAAGACTCATCCTCCAATGTTAGACCATGGTGGAAAGAAAGAAACTTCACCAACCCTCTTCAATGGAAAGAATAGGGTGAAATTGACTAGAAAATCATAGAAGATTCCATACATAATGGACAACTTCCAATAATTAGATACAAAGACTTGTTTAAAGAAGGAGCCTTGGCTAAAATCAAGAGGACTGATAGAAAATTACAGTTCCTAAACTTTGGACTCTTTCAAGCAGGAATTTAAGGTTTACATAGACCTCAAAATAATATCAACATACTTTGTTGCTTCATAGATAAATGATACAAGGATTTTGATAAAATACTTATTGGGGTAGCTCAATTAGAAATGTCAGACTATATATGATACTTTAATGTTGTTCCAGCATTTAGAGTAACCATACACAACCAAACATTTTAAGTTAATTTTATATACTAGTGGCTATGAAGACTATATTATCCCAAATGCTAATATTAATATAGATTTCCAAAGTTACGTAAAATTTTCCAAATTCCCCTATGAAGGAATGCAATCGGGAATTCCTACTGGTAGACTTAATGAAGAAATATTGGTTAGAACTAATAATTCAGACTACAATCATACTTACAATATTAGAAATACCACCTATGAAAGAAAAAGCTAAGACTCTTTGGAAATTGATATAATTCCAAGAAATTAAGACTATACGAAATAAACCCTTGTTTATTGATCAAGACGATGTCTCTGGAAATGTTACCATCCAGTTTGGTCCTCTTAAGACTATTAGCAAAAGCTTCCATACTAAAGACATCATATTTGAAAACATGGGAGAAACTATACTTAATGTTCCTTCAAAAAGGAAAATGTAGTAGTAAAGCTAGCTCTAGCTTATTACGACCAACTCCAGTAATTATACCTAGAAGATCACTTGAACAAAAAGACTTAGTTAGAGAAAAGGTTAGAATCCAAAGCCTTAGGCATGAACCCTCAGAATTGGACATGAAGACATTTAAAGAACATCTTAATAGAAGTTATTCTGTTAGATTCCAATACAAAGATAGATTTAATATGATATACCAAGACCATATATTAAAATTGAAAGAATCTAAGAATAACAAATAACTTCCTAGAAATCTTAGACTAATGGAAGAAGCAGAAGAAATATTAATGCCAGCTACACAGGTAGGTCCTAATAAATAGGAAATATGAACTAGTAGTAAGCTAAATGATGGTCCTAGACTCTTTAGTAAACCAAAAGGAATAAATATTCCTATTTATTCAAAAACTTTGGTAAAGACCAAACTAAATTATATAAAAGACTTTTCAACTAGTGATAAGAGTTTTACTCCTATTAAGACCATGGCAAGTCCATCCATAAATCTAGTCGGGATATATCTTAATTTAGATAATGCCCAGGATAGAAATAAAACCTTAGATGAATGGCATAATCATATGAATATGTGTTTTTCATCTAATGAACAATGGGATGCAAGATCATGTAAACAATACGCTAAGCAATCCATTAGAGGAATTGCTAAGAATTATTTAAACAGCCTTAAACAAGCTACATATAAAGAATCATTAGCTAAGATTGAGAAAATGAAATAAAACTTAGAAGAAAGATCAATTGAAGAATATATTCAATTATTTACATTATAATTCATTGGAGCTGGACATCTAGCTCAAGATGATGAACAAGACTTAGCAAAAACTAAGCTAGGTATTCTTAGTATTTACAAACTAGATAAGATTAATTAATATAACAACAATTATAAACAACTATATTACCAAATTAAAGAATTTTTTGAGACTCTAAAAAATGAATATTTTAGAAAGATACCAGCTATTGGACAAATCATAATCAATCAATATAGGAATTGACCAGGAGTTGCCGAAGTTAAGAATAACTCCTTTGGTGAAAGAATTAACTTTGCCAAAGACTATATCATATCTAAAAGACGAGATATAACTCAAGGAAAGTTCATTGAAGAAACTTTTAAAAAGATTCCTACAATTAAAGACGAAAGAGACATTGCTCCAATCCAATGGGGATATGGTAGTGAATCTAAAGACTAGAAATTTAAAAAGAATAAAGTATATTGAAAACAAAAGGCTAAACCATTAGGTTTTCCAAAGAAATATAGATCCAAACCATCTACTACCTTAGAGAAAGGAATTTGAGATCTAAGAAAAATAGATTTAACTAAATAAGATATATTAAGAAGAATACTAATAAACATAAGAAGGTTCCTAATTATATGAAGGAAAAAGAAGTATCTCAATCTAAGAATGATACCAAAGAATGTTGGACTTGTGGGAAAGAAGGGCATTTTGCTAAAGACTGTCCTAACGAAAAAGATAAAGAAACTATTAAGATTATTAATGCAATATTAGACTTTGCAGATCAGGAAGAATTAGATATATTATATGTCGTATAAATATCAAACATAAAAAATAATGATAATACTAGTATCCATACTCTATACACGAATAGTGATTCAGAAGACTATAGTAGTGATACTGATAGTATGAAGAATCCCAAGATACTCTAGACTTATATATGATGCAAATTTATCATGAAGATGATTATATAGACTTTGAAGAAGCTTGGTATAAATGTATAATAAGCCCCCTTTAAAGAAAAGATGGACATCTAGTAATCCTAAGTTACTAACATATATACCTAGATGTTAATATCATGAAGAACATTATTGCACATTTGGACTGAAATGTAGCAAGAAAGACATTAGATGTGTAGAATTTTTTGAGAATATACAAATAAAACTATTTATGGTTTGTGTTATTTGTCAATTATACCACCATGAAGGATGTTGGAGAACTAGATTTAGATCAATCTATACTAGCCAATATGATGCTCAAATAGACCAAGATATGAAACTCCATTATCAAGACATTAATAAAAATTTAGCTAAAAGATTACAAGAAAATGAAGACCTAAAAGGAAAGGGAATTTTATATGATCAAGAAGAAAGGTACTCAAAAAGTAGTACAAAAGATTTAACATCATTAGATCTTATAGATAAACCCCAAAAATGAATATCTATTTCAGAAAAGATTAATTTAGGAATTTCCACTAAACCACATTCTTGTTTTGTAGAATTGTTTATACAACACAAAGATTATAATAAAAGACTTTCACCTTTTAATTGATACACGGTTCTCTCAGAGTATTTGTATGGCTAATGCCTTCCTTGAAAATTATTTTCTAGACCGTAATCAAGAGATCCATGGTAAGGTAGTTAATGGAGAACGATTTACCTTATACTTTCAGGATATTCCTATTTTCTTTAAATTAGGAAATCAAACTAACAAAACTATAAATCATCAATTCTGGATAATGAATCACCGTCCTAGTTTCATAGGAAACATTATTTTAGGACAAGACTTTATTAGAAAATACAATCCTTATACTCAGTATAATGATAAGATATTACTTAGTGATTAAGAGGATTTAATATTAAAGCCCCTCTAATTGATCACAAGACTGCTTTTGACCTTATACAGGTCAAACCCAATTATAGACCAATAACCCATCCATTAGAGTTCTTCGACTGAGCATAGTGGACCTAGACATACAAACCAACGAGAAGCCCAAAAAATAACTTAACCCTTACAAAAAGAATGTTAGTGTCTAAATAAAAAGTGTTATAAGAAAATATCACTTATACAACAAGAAATTTTATATCAAAGCCAAGAAACCTTATTAATGGCCCAAGATATATCCAAAGAAAAGAAAATGGATATAGAAGTAGAAAAAGAAAAGATTAGGCAATTGGCAGAGCCTACTTTAGGACAAAATCCAATTGCTAAGTGGGGTAAAGACCAAAGTTATTGTGAAATTATTCTTATTAACCCAGATGCCACTATTAACGGTGGAACTTATAAAAAATAATATTCACATGAAGATAGAGAAGAATTAAAAAAAATACATAGATGAAATGCTTGAGCTAGGCATTATTAGAGAAAACAAAAGAAGACATAATAGCCTTGCCTTCTACATTAAAAATGAATCTGAACGAAAAAGAGGAAAAAGACGTGTGGTCATAGACTATAGACACCTCAATAAGAATTGTGAATTTGATTCTTATAAGATACCAGACAAGAATAACATAATCAAATAAATTGAAGACAAACTTATATTCAGCAAGTTTGATTGTAAATCAGGCTTCTAGCAAATTAAAATGCACCCAGACAGTATAAATTGAACAACCTTTAGTATGTCCCAAGTAAAATATAAATGGTTAGTAATGCCATTTGGATACTTGAATGCCCCTCAAGTATCCCAAAGACGTATGGATAATATTTTTAGACTTTACTAGGAATTTTGACTTGTTTACATAGATGATATTCTTGTAGCTAGTAAGATTTAAATACATCATGTAGACCATCTTAAAAAGATTATCTTAGAATTAGATAAGCATGGAATTGTTATGTCTGAGAAGAGAATGCGATTATTCCAGAATGAAATAGACTTTGTGGGAATGCATATTAACAAAGAAAAATTATCCTTAGCATAACACATAATCAAAATGATTCTTGAATTTCCACACCAACAAAAGATAGAAAATAATTATAATCATTCTTAGGATTACTTAATTGTGCTGCAAACTTTATAAATAATCATGCTTCAAAAAGACAAAACTTATCCAAATTAAAAGGAACATATAAGATTAATCCTTTTCAATGGACTAAAGATGATTTTGAACTCATAAGATAAATCAAAGAAGCAGTCAATAATATTCCTTTACTTGAACTGCCTAAAGCTGAAGACTAGTTTATAGTAGAAACAGATGCTTCTGATAAACAATGGGGAGTCGTATACTTTGCCATTGATCATCAAACAAAAAAGAAGAAACTTTATAGATATAGTTCTGGAATTTTTTCTGATCCAGAAACAAGACATAAAACCCATGAAAAAGAAGTCTTATCTATAGTACGAGCTATAGAAAAAAATATGCTTTTTCTTATACCTAAGAAATTTAATGTTTATACTGATTCTTCTTATGAAGTAATAATTCAAAGATTTAGACTTATCTAAATCAAGAACTAATAGACTAATTATATGGCAACAATTTCTTAATGGATATGACTTATCTGATATACATATTAGGGGAAGTAGAAACACCATCCCAGACATAATATCTAGAGAACCCATGTTTGGTAATACTAATATTATTTCTTGTTTTATGATGCAAACAGAAGATTTAAACATTTTGAGTTCCTATGGAACAAATAGACTGAACAAAGAAGACGTTGCAAACTATCTTAGATGCGTAAAACCAAATGCGGACATAACTCAAAGACAGACTCAGACTCATATCCAAGACACTCAAGAAAGACCAATTCTGAAAAACTTTGATGATATTCTTGTTCCGTAGAGAAAATCAAGAAGTGAAATTATTACCCATAATAGACTCATTGGGAAAATATTTTTCCCCAAATATAGACCAGACTAAAGATATTCAGACTTAATAAAACATAGACGAGAATTTTTAGATGATGAAAATACTATTATCGCCGCTATATGGTGGAATGTAAAGAATAGACCATGCATAGAATTCAAACACAATTTGGTACGTATTGCCAGATTCATGAGAACTAAAAGACTTATAGTTATTCAACTCAACAATACTGCTATTCCTATACCTCAGACTCATACTTATGTTCAGACTCTTAGAGAAGCCTCCAAAACTAGACATGTTGATAATTTTTATAATTAACAAAATACTTTTAAGACTAAGATTATTATACCATTTGGTCATAATAATCTTCCATTTTTAGAATACTGTCGGAAAGAAGGTGATAACATTATTGAACAAAATGTTATTATCTGAGATTAATGGAGATGCCTTAATAATTAGTGACTTTTTCAAAGTTATCCTAAAAATTTATCTTTTTGGAAAAGCAGAGATGGCACACATAACTCTCACAGACTATGGATTCATTGGACTCATCCATATACAGACTATATAAGACTCTATTGCTCTTGAAAAAATAATCTATGAGTATGCCAAGAAGATAGAAGAATTTTTCCCTTGTTTGCCAGAATTTACCAAATTCCTCCAAGTTCTTGCAAGGGAAAAAGAGTTGAAGGTTTTAGACTCATTAGATTTTCCACTTTTGCATTTGAAGACTTTGAAATTCTTCCAAAAGATAAGACCAAAGACTTAACTATGAACAAGACCAAACTCGAGATTGCTCAAACCATGGAAATAATAAAAATTACGGAGTTGTTTACAAGTAAAGAAAGATGCTATACTGTATACCATAAGGCATAATTAATCATCCAATCTGATGAGCCATTCAACGGAAGACTAAAAAGGAATATAAAGAAGTGGTAGAGGTAGCTTTACCAGCCAGCATTAGAGTGGTGGACCTCATTGACTAATATTTCAACAACAACAATGCTCCACCAAATAAAGACAAAATAAAAAAGACAAAAGAAGACATAAATGGGACAGAGAAGGGACCCTTCTTATTCGAAGAATTATTAAATATAGAGAACGCGTGACTCGAAAGATAAAATTATTATACTGCTTTTTGAAAAGCAGAAGATTCGTTTGAATTACTGCAAGAAGATAAATAATCTTTTGAAAAGAAAAAATAGACTCGGACAAAGACTCAGCTAGAATTATTGAAAGACGACACATTTACTTTATATAAAATAAATTATTGAAGACTTTAATAATTATTTTTCTTTCGCCTATTTTTCTTTTCGCAATCGGTAGCTAGTCATCTGTAGTTCCCTTATGGTTATAAAAGGGAGCGTCTGTCAGGCATCGAAGAAAATAGTGAGAGAGCTTAGTAGTAAAGAGAGAGAGAGAGAGAGTAATTTGTAAATTACTATGCAAATTAGTGAGTAAACCTCTCATACTTAGGGGAGATGGGAGAGTATCATTTACTTTTGTTATGCAATAAAATAATTTTCTTTTCCCGAAATCTCTTTTGTTCCATTGTTATTATTCTCCAAACATCTCCAACTTTCTATTCATAGAGGACTATTGTGTGGAACATATGGTGTAGCACATAGGTCTTATACTATTGAACCATCATTAGGTGTCGATTTTCCATGAGTCGTTAGCCAAGTAAGCATTAGGCGTGGTGGCGTACAAGCAGGAAATGGTTCCAACGCCAAATTATTGGATTAAGGTGCGACACATAAAAAAGGAGTTACAGTAGGTTTAGACCGGAGAAGATAGTAACAAACTAAAGAGACAAGGGGAAAAGATAAAGTAATTGCAGACCAAAAGGAAGGTATAAACTCAAATAAAACCCCTAGTTATCTCAAATTAAATTGTTAAAATGAAAAATACTTGCATGAGCCTTCAAATCACTATAGGCTTTTTAGTATTTGTTTGTTAAGTGAAATCCAATACTGGACTCTCACAGACCCCTCAGAATGACTACTTATAGAAACATCTTTAATATATGAAGGAGATACTTACAAATATATAGACTAGATTATTGAGTTGTTAGTACGAGAAGTACCTACAATCGAATTAATTAGAACAGAGATCCGTGATCTCTTTAAACATGATTTAAGAACTGAAGATTTTGTAGAAGAACTTTCAAGACCAAAAAAATATCAAGAATATAGTAGAATACTTAAAGATACTATAGACATATTAAAATATATTAGACGCACGAGGTTAGCTGAAACTAGAGCCACCTTAATTAGATTAGGAGGAATTTATCCACTCCTTAAACATGTAGAGACAACTTCACCAAGAATTTATCGAATATTTTTGTCATCCTATGGCGACACTGATTTAGACAAATTTATAGAAGAGAACATAATTTATATTATTAATCAAATATATAAAGTGACTCGAAGGATAAAACCTCAATAGCGCATAAGGTATTTAAGACTTGATTATTTTCCTTCAAAACTTCTTGAAATTTCTAAACATCCTAAGGAAGAAATTTAGATAGATAATCCTCACTATTCTGAGATACAGTACAATAGTGATGGAGAAATATTAAAAGGTAGCCCCGAACCATTCCTCGTTCCATATTAATTAGAATTTGAAATAAGCTTAAATAGACACTAGCTAATCCGCATTTTATCTACATAGGAGCCTGACTCTCTCTCTCTCTCTCTCTCTCTCTATATATATATATATATATATATATATATATATATATATATATATATATATATATATATATATATGTGTGTGTGTGTGTGTGTGTGTGTGTGTGTGTGTGTGTGTGTGTGGACAACATATTGGACTAATAAATATGTGATATCTTATCATAATCGTTTAACCAACCAACCAGTGTAAAAATGCAAGTGTAAAAATGTAAGATTGGGTTGACAGCAAAAGAATAAATATTTCATAAAAGAGGCATTCCACATGCACTAGAAAATAAATGAATAAATATTTAATTCGAACTTGGTCATTTTCTGAAGTATTCACCAAATGTTGTTGGCGGTTGTTGATGTAAAAAATTAGATTTGACCTAATTCTTTTAATCACAGATAATAATAATAATAATAATAAAGAAATATTAGACAATGGATTTTGAAAGTGGTTCAGCCTTATAAGAATGGCCTACGTTCACTGTTTTTGTATTGATGATTGTTTGCCCAGAATTCTCGATAATAGGTTTACCAAGAAATTACGAGTCCACTGGTAATGAGGATGTTACAATTTATTTATAGCCTTGAGGCCGTACATGTGAAAGAATAATACATAGCTGTCAAGTAGGCGTGTACATCTGTATGACAATAACTGCGCATTTAATGCGTAGTCATCCCTTTAATTATTCTGATATGAATGCTCTGTACGAGGTGCATCTCGGACCGTCTGAGCTTCTCGGACAGCCTAAGTATCTCGGTATACATGATTTGCTCGTCACAATAAAGTTCCTCGGAGAACACTTGTTGATCGGAGCACCTGAGTTGGTCGGGGAGATTGAGTTCCTCGGAGTCAAGGTGCTGTTCAAAAATGTTTATGAATGCCATGTAGATTGACACGTGTTTCCACATAATTGATCCACGTCAGTAGACTTAATTTGGTATCAACAGAAGCCCCCAATGTTTCGTAGTTTGATGTTGAAGAAAAGTATTGAACATTCTGCTGCTTAGATTTTCGGTTCGTATGGTTTCTAGGACAACATTCGTTGTATACAACTCCTTTTTAAATGCACAGTATCAGACTTCATAAATATTTTGAATTTCCATAAGCGCTTCGTTTTTCATGCCGTTTTCTTCCTTTTAGCCACCGGATACGCAATCGTCCATCTTGGTAATCATTATTTTTCTTTATTTCTGAGGTAAACTATTTAAACGCTTCAGAAAACTCGATCATCTTTTACTTTTTCAAATCTGCATCTGCATCTTAGAACTTTTTCACTTCTTCTCTATCTTGTGCATTCATTTCTTCCATTGTTCATTGTCAACTGATTCACCCTTTTCCTGTAAGATCTTCTTCCTTATGTTTTATTTTCTTTATTCATCATGGTTTACCTTGTTGAATCGCTAGATAAGTTTCGCTCTGATTTTTCTATTCCTTCATGGGTTTCTTTGGAATAACTTTCTGAGCATTCTGACTATTTTCGTCTAGCTGAGGGACATTGGTTCCCCAGTCTCTTTGTGGCCGAATGCAGCTTCTCTTTTCCTCCAAATCCTGTATGTTTGGAGTTCTGTTAGTTTTTTGATGTTATTCCTGCAAAAATAGCACCAAACACTTGGAGAATAGTTAATGGAGTTCATAGGTTAAATCAAATTCTTGGAACTCAATTGGGAATTACAGAAATTATGTTTTGTTGTAGATGGGTTGTCAGCGATTGTACTTTTTATTTTAAAAGTAGGTTTTTAAATAGGGCTTTAGTTGTCAATCTCCCAGATGCCAACAGGGATTACTTCGAGCATGGGGTTGTTATGAAAAATTGACAACATGCTCCATTAAATGGAAATGATGTGTATCAGGGTCCCAGATGCCCTCCCTATGGCAATGGGATAGGTTATTTTTATTTTATTTTATTTTTGAGATTGTGTTTTCTTTGTGTTTGATAAAATGCGTCATTGACATTTTAATTTTTGTTCATTTGCAATTGATAGCAAAAGAAAATCCCCCAAAGAGACTGATGTCAATTTGAGACACTTGAAACTTATCTGGAGTTTGCACCAAACTGTTGATGACGAACATATCAGATCAGCCTCGTACTTATTGCAGTACAAGAGTTACACTTCGTCGTTTACTGCTCGTCCAGTGGTAGGTGACATCGAACCAGTACCAGCTTCTGAAGGTTCCTCTCCTAAATCAAATATTCCCCTCAGTATCAGAATGAAGAGACAAAAATCTCCTTCATACTTCAACAAATCAGACTCTGCCAATGTGGAGGCAAAGAGAAATAAGCCGGATGTCCCAGAGGAAGGGACAACGAAAGTTGATGCATCCCCTCCTACTGCTGTTAAGAAAGTTGCTGAGAAGACCCCTGTGGCTCCGAGCAAGGTTGTAGCTCTTTCTCCTCCAAGCGAGGTCATCAATATATAACCTACCAAGACAACATCATTGGTTGAGAATGTTCCTGCTCCTACGAGGAGGATAAAGAAGAGTTCCTCGGATAAACTAACTGAACCTATCTCTCAGCCTTTAACTGCTGGAAGTGGTGTTCACACGTTTGTTGCTCCGAGCTCTGCCATGGGCTCTGTGAAGTCTTGGATTATCCTAAAAATCCAAGGTCTTGAAGACATTATTTCTCGGGATAGGGTTACCACCTTGGCAGCTCAACATATTACCTCAGTAAGTATTACTAATCTAAATTTTCATTTTTTAATGTTCTATTCTTGTACTGACTCAAAGTTATTTTTCTTATCAGCTAGTAACATGCTTCAATACTATTTTGAAAAAGGATGAATCTCTTAAAGCTTCGAGCTCCTTGGGAGGTGTGGAGGAAGCTTTTGTAGGTTTGACTCAGTCCTTAAAGGATTCTCGTCAGATATATGAAGAAGATAAGGTTGCTTGGGAGAAGCAACTGAAGTCCGTCGAGCAAGAAAGAGAAAAGGTTGTGGAGGCCTCTCAGGAGTTCGAGAGGAAAATGAAAGAGTTTAAGAAGAAAAATGAAGAGCTTGAAGAAAAGCTCAAGAATGCTGGAGAGCTTGAGACCAAGCTCAAAACTACTGAAGAGGAACTTGGTAGACTTCGCGAAGCTGATCGTCAGAAGGTAGAGGTAGAAGGAAAGTTGAAGGCAGCCGAGGAACTTCTTACTGAGAGGATTTCCTCGGATAAAGTAAAGACAAAACTTATTGTTAAAAAGTCCTTTAGCGCTGGCTGGGACAAAGGTTGGAACAAAGGCCTAGCTGCCATGTCCTCTCAGTTGGATTATGCTAGCCTCAAGTACTTCAGGGATGGATGGGTTGCTGCTCTGAAAGAGATGAAGATTGTTGAGGATTCAGAATTATTCCAGCAACATACCCATGGTCCTCCTCCCTCTACCGGAGAAGAAGAAGAGGACGAAGTTGCCTCTGAAGAGTCTTTAATGATAATTAAGGATCAGGTCCCTACTGTTAAACTTCGCTACTAGCAGCCCCAACCAACTATTACTCCTTCCGAGCAGCTACTCGTGTCCACCGAGCACCCATCCTCTTCCTCAAAGTCTCTCGAGGAAATTATAAGGAATAAAGAGAAGGTGTAGTGTAGTTTGGGTGTTTTTTTAATCACTTTATTGGATGTAACCTAAAATTTTGTATTTCCCTTCATGATGAAATAAAATTTCAAGCTTTTGGTTGTTTATCTTGACTTCTTCCTCTTCTTGCTCTGTTTGCATTCTTATTAATTCTTTCTATCCCTTTTCTTTAATAGTTTATGGCTAGAATGGATCTCTTGTCAGCCCACGATACTGAACTGATGAAAAGATGCAATGACTACTTCAAGGCTGGCCATGCAAATCTGAATGAGGCTCAAATTGTTGACATCCTTGGTCCAAATTCTTCTGAACAAGCAGTTGAAGTATATCAATATTTGAAATGCCTGTTTGACCGAGCTATTGCTAATAATATGGCATACTATGAGATGATTGAAGATCTCCAGGGTATCATCGAGGAACTTCAGCAACAATACAAGGAATCTTCTGCCCTTTTGCATTAGGGGTATGAGAAAAAGTATCAGTAACTAAATGCTGACAAAGGATATGATAATTTCATTCCCGCTTATAATATTAAGGAGAGGACTTTGAAGACTAAAGTTGAAGGGCATAGGCAGATCGCGAAACGACTGGAGTAGGAAAACAATAACTTGTGAGGAGAAATATCCCAACTGAAATCTGCAGCATCTACCTCGGGAGCCTTGGTCCCTGTTAATGACGAAGGTTTATCTTTCTTGGAGGTCGAAAATGCCAATTTGAGAGACAAATTGGAAACTTTAAAGAGGATTGGACCCTCTACATCTGCTCAGGGATGAGTAAGAGCTTCTCGGGGACGAGCAAGGGCTGCTCGTATTTCAATTGAAGAGAAAAGAACTCAATCATCCTTGGAGAATCAGGCCTTCCAGTTGATGGCGAAGAATCAAGCATTAGCAGAGATGTCTAAGAAGATTCTGAACCTCGACGAGCAACTTTCTGCACAAAGTTCTACCTCGGAGAATAAAATGAATCTGGCAAAGAATCTTCATGAGCACCTAGAAAGTTTGACCTATCAGTTCCATAAACAGCCCAGAGAGTTTTGGATGGCTAGATACAACGAAGCTCTCTACCATCTTTATGATCGGATCCAACAATCAAATAATGAGGGTTATAATCAAGGATGGCTTAATGCGTCGGGGGTGTTAAAGTTGGAGCAGGGTCATTATCTCTAGGATTACAATGACCCTGGATTACTCGAGTTGCCAGTGCCTCAATTTAAGCTTGACATGAGTTAGATTCCTGCTCGGGCAATTCCTCAGTGCCTGATCTCTAAATATCTTGGTGACTACAATATTCTTTCAAATTTTGAGATATCTCGGCCACAGCATCTGCTTGCTCGTCCTTCTATGATGAATATTCGAATGTTGAAAGATATAAACTTTATAAACTCTCCCTACGCCTTAGATGATCCTCCTGCTGGAGTGGAACCTGTTTCAAAGGCAGAGGGAAAGAAACCCATAGAATAGGACTTTATGTAATAATTTATACTTTCCACAGTATATGTAATCCTTCTCGATTTGAATGAAAAGTTTTGGTAATGAAATACATTCTTCACATTATTTGTAATTCTACTTAGTATGAATGAAAATTTGCCTTTTGTCATTTCATTTTTTTCTAAATAATTTGTAGAATGTTTTTGCTTGTTGGTTGGTAAATATATATATATATGCTTATTTCATTGTAATGATTCATCAATCTTTGATCTTCATGTGATAAAACATCCTTTATCTCATGATCCTGTTTAATTTAAACAACCGGAGATGATTGTAATTGACTTACCGACCAACTAGAGTTTATTAAGATTTTTGTTTCTGACCAACCGGAGTTGGTGAACTTTTATTCCCCGACCAACCGTAGTTAGGGAATTTTATTTACTGACCAACTGTAGTTGGTAGACCGATCAACCGTAGTTGGTGGGGTTTTATTTATCGACCAACCGTAGTTGGTAGACCGACCAACCGTAGTTGGTGGGGTTTTATTTATCAACAAACCATAGTTGGTAGACCGACCAACCGTAGTTGGGAGGGTTTATTTTACCGACCAACCGTAGTTGGTTGACCGACCAACTGTAGTTGGGAGGGTTTATTTTACCGACCAACCGTAGTTGGTAGACCGACCAACCGTAGTTGGTGGGGTTTTATTTATCGACCAACTGTAGTTGGTAGACCGACCAACCGTAGTTGGTGGGGTTTTATTCATCGACCAACTGTAATTAGTAGACCGACCAACTGTTGGTGGGGTTTTATTCATCTACCAACTGTAGTTGGTAGGCCACCAATCGTAGTTGGTGGGGTTTTATTCATCGACCAACCGTAGTTGGTAGACCGACCAACCGTAGTTGGGAGGGTTTATTTTACCGACCAACCGTAGTTGTGAGGGTTTATGTTTTGAACTTGATGCATAGTGTGTAGTACTAATACTCTGAAATTTTTTTAACAAAATGAGAGAATTGGGTAAAACATCCAAAGCTTTATTCATATTGAAGAAAACTGCATTACATAGGAAGTGAACTACTGATAATATTTTCGCAGATGCTCTGCGTTCCATGCATTCTTAAACTCCTCTCCTTCTAAGGTTTCAATCCTATATATCCCTGGTCAAACAACTTTTGTTACTCTGTAGGGTCCATGCCAGTTAGCTTCCAGTTTGTTGTGTCTCTGAATTACTTTCTTTAGTTTATAGTCCCTTTCTTTCAAGTCACATTTCTTTACTCTCTTGTTGTAGAACAGATTTGTTCGTTGCTGGTATGCATCATTCCTGATTGCTGCTTCTTCTCTAACTTTCTCGAGCATATCCAAGTCCAACCTTCTCATCAAGTCACTGATAGGAGAACTGAAATTCATCACTCTGTGTGTGGGGAGACCCAGCTCGACAGGTATAACAGCTTCACTTCCAAATGCCAGCATGTATGGAGATTGTCCTATTGCTACTCGTGGTGTAGTACGATAAGCCCACAACATAGAATGTAGCTCGTTGATCCAGTTTGCCTTCGCATCATCCAGTCTTTTCTTCAAACCATTCAGCAGCGTTCTATTTGTCACCTCAGTTTGTCTGTTGCTCTGGGGATGGCCTGGTGCAGAGTGAGTGTTCAATATGTTTGACTGATGATAATATGCAGCGAACTCCTCGTTGTCAAATTGAGTTCCATGGTCGGTAATGAATGCATAGGGAAGACCATATCTACAGATGATATTCTTCCAAATAAATTGGTACACCTTTTCATACGTCATATCAATAAGAGGCTCAACTTCCACCCACTTAGTAAAGTAATCCACTGCGACCACGAGATACTTGAATCTTCCTCTAGTCGTTGGAAGTGGCCCGGTCAAGTCAATTCCCCACATGGAAAATGTCCAAGGGGAAGTAATGGGTGTCAACAATGCTTGGGGAGTTCTTCGGATAGAGGAGAAGTGTTGACATTTGTCACATTTTTTGGCATAGGCTATACAATCAGCCCTCATTATTGGCCAATAGAATCCTTGCGTCATTATTATTTGCGGAAGCATCTGACCTGCTATATGGGCTCCACAGGACCCTTCATGAACCTCTTCAATTAAGTCTTTCACCTCGGAGGGATGCACACATCTCTCCAAGCCAGCTATGATTCCTCGTCTATATAGAATACCATTATTCAATACATAACGAGCAGCTTTAAACTTCAACTTCTTGGCTGTGAGCTTATCAGTTGGTAATGTACCTTCCTCAATATAAGCCCTGATAGGATCCATCCAAGATGGTCCTAAATCAAGGGAAATGAAGTTCATCATATCTTCGTCAATGCTCCTGCTTGCCAAAACTTCTATTGGGATGGTTTTTCGTAGCTCGATTCTTGTAGCTGAGTCCAACCGAGCTAAGGCATCTTCTCTGGCATTCTCCAATCTTGGTATTCTAATTAACTGCACTGCTTTAAAGGTTGATACAATCTCCATTGCTTTCGCATAATACTTGATCATTAGCTCTCCTTTCTTTATATATACCCCCTGTATTTGATTTACGATCAACTGCGAGTCACTGAATACAGTGACCTGTTCTGCCCCCATGGTTCTTGCTAAACTAAGACCTGCAATCATAGCTTCAAATTCAGCCTCATTATTAGAAGCCTTGAATTGAAAGCGCAGAGCATACTCCACAACGATCTCATCTGGGCTGTTCAAAATATTTCCTGCTCCACTACCTGTAGTATACAAAGAACCATCTACATACAAATTCCATACAGGTAATTCATTATCAAATTCTTGATCAGATAGAACTCCTCGGTGGAATATTTGATGCTTCCTTCCGTCTTCTCTTCTAACACTTCCTGTTGCTCGTCGACCATCTTCTCTAGCTCGTCTACCGACCTAAGTTGGTCGGGACTTAGATTTAATGATCCAGTAGCATCTACAGGCTAGTCGGTATTCAATTTCTTCTCTTCGGAGGTATCTAGATAGGTGAACTCTGCGATAGAATTTGCCACAACCTGGCCTTTAAGCGAGGATATTGGTTCATAAATTATGTCATACTCACCAAGTTCTACTGCCCAATACATTAATCTTCATGATTTCTTCGGTTTGTGCATGGCTTGTCTTAACGGCATATCAGTGTACACCACTATAGTGTGGTCTTGAAAGTATGTCCTCTTCCTTCTACTGGCTTCAATCAATGCTAGTGCCAACTTTTCCAATCTTGGATATCTAATCTCCGCTCCTCGAAAGGCCTTGCTAGTGTAATAAATTGGTTTTTGCACTCAGTCTTCCACTCTTATTAACGTTGAGCTCACTGCATTTTTTGAAACTGCTAGATACAAGTATAGTCTCTCTCCCATCACTGGCCTAGACAACAATGGAGGTGCTCCCAGGTATTTCTTCAATTCTTGAAAAGCCTTCTCGCATTCACCATTCCATTAAAACATTTTTCGGAGGGTTTTGAAGAATGGGAGTCATCTATCAGTTGCTCGTGATACAAATCTATTAAGTGCTGCAACTCACCCTGTGAGACTTTGCACTTCCTTCTTCGTCGTCGGTGATCGCAGTTCCAATAGAGCTTTGATCTTGTCAGGATTCACCTCAATTCCTCGTTGGTTGACAATATACCCGAGGAACATTCCTTCTCGTACTCTGAATATGCACTTGGTAGGATTCAACTTCATTTGATATTTATCTAATTGATCAAAGGTTTGACCCAGATCAATTAGATGGTCAGCAGCTTTCTTGCTCTTCGTCAGCATATCATCAACATAAACCTCCATATTGTGACTGATTTGCTTTGCAAACACCTTGTTCATCAGCCGCTGATATGTTGCTCCTGCACTTTTTAAACCAAAAGGCATAACATTATAACAATAAGTTCCCCTAGGGGTAATAAAAAAGGTACTCTCCCTGTCTTCAGGTTTCATTTTAATCTGGTTGTAGCCAGAATAAGCATCTATGAAGCTCAACAGCTCATGTCCCGAGGTAGTATCCACTAATTGATCAATTCGGGGCAAAGGAAAATGATCCTTTGGGCATGCCTTGTTGAGGTTGGTGAAGTCTACACACATCCTCCACTTGTTGTTCTTCTTCTTCATCATCACCACGTTATCTAACCAGTCTGGATATTTGACATCTTCAATAAAGCAAGCTTTTTGGAGCTTCTCGACCTCCTCTTGTATAGCTTGGTTCTTCTCGGGGCTGAACACTCTTCTTCACTACTTCACAAGTTTGATTTTCTTGTTCACATTAAGCTCGTGACACAAGAAATTTGGGTCTATTCCTGGCATATCTTCGTGGCTCCATGCGAAAGTTTGTTTTCTGCTTTTTAGGAAAACTATCAATTCCTGTTTTAGTGAGGCATCCAACGACGAACCTATTTGAGTTGCTCATTCCGGGTGGTCGTCGTCCAGAATGATATTTTCAGTAACTTCTATCACCTGGCCTTTCACAAGCTGCGACTCATCCCTAGGGTCTAATGTTTCAACTTCTGCACCTTCATCCACTTGATAGGTAGTAGTATTTCTCCTAGATTCTTCCAACTCTTCCTGCTCAGCAGATGAATAGTAGCATTCCCGAGCTACTTTTTGGTCACCCTTCACCACTCCTACTCCAAAGTTGGTTGGGAATTTTAAACATTGATGTACTGTAGATGGTACTGCTTCGAACCTTTTCAAGCCTACCCTTCCCATGATGATATTATAAGCTGATTGGATATTTTTATCCATTACGAAAAAGCGCACTCTTTCTATTCGACAAGAAGGCCATGTACCAATGAACATATCCAACTTGATCGTCCCAAGTGGAAAAACTTTCTCGCCAGTAAAACCAAGGAGGGGCCGATGATATGGCTCCAACTGGGATAGCTTTAGGTTCAAACTATCAAAACATGGGTAGAACATAATATCTGCCAAACTACCATTATCCACCAATACTCGCGAAATCACTGCTTCCTTCATCCTTATTTTGTTCACCAATGGGTCATCATGAGGATATAGCACACCTGCGAGGTCATTTTTAGAGAAACTGATGACCAGTTTATCTTTGTTCACCTTTCTTGGGCGATCATCTTCAGCTAGATTTATCCGTTGAATATACGAACAAGCTTGAGCCTCATTGAGGTAACCCTTCCTCTCTGCAGTTAGGTCTCCACCTCCTGCATCTCCACCAATAGTAACATTGCAGTCAAATGATCCAAAACGGATAGAAAATACCTCACGTTCTAGCTGTTTTGGTCTTTGGGGAGTTCGGGGTCATCTTGATCATCTTCTCGATCTTCTTCATGATTTCTCTTCTTATCTTATTTTGCTCGAAGAGGAGATCTAGACCTCTGCCTTGCTCGATCATTGCTCCTTCCACCATTTCAGCGATCTATATACTTGCTCAATTTTCCCCGCCTGATGAGCTCTTCAATTTCATTCGGAGAGCTATGCAGTTTTTAGTCGTATGACCGTGATCCTTATGGAACTCGCAATATTTAGACTTATCCCTCTTGTCAGGATCTGCCTTCATTTTCTCAGGCCAGTTTAGCTCCTCGCTATTCTTGATCTCTTCCAGAACGTGGTTTATATCTACCTTCAAAGGAGTATAGTTTCCAAATTTCTTCAACTGTTCCAATGCTTGCTTTGCTTTTGACTGCTAGTTACCACCATTATTCTTCTGATCTTTCTTCTCAATCTTCTCGGCCTCAACTTTGGTCTCCTTAGTGTCCATGCTCTTCTTTGCAGCCATAGCTTCCTCAGCGTTCATAATTTTGGCTTCTTTTGCCATTAACTCTGCCATGGTTGTAGGTGGATCTTTGGCTAGAGTGTAGTACAATTTATTTGGCAACAGTCCACTCATCACAGCAGTGATTGATGTCTTCTCTTCGTAATCAATAACTTCAAGCTTCTCGTTATTGAAACGAGTAATATAATCCCTGGTGCTCTCCCCTGCTTTTTGTCTAACACTTAACAAGTGTGCTACTCGTTTAACTGGTTTTGCTCCAAAACAGAAGTTTCCAATAAAGAGCTTGGCCAGTTGAAAGAAAGTTGCAATCTTCCCCCGAGGAAGATTGTTGTACCATATTTGACCAGATCCAGTGAGAGTTCCTGAGAACGCCCTGCATCGCATCTCGTCTGGAAGAGCATAGATATCAGCAGCTGCTTGGTATTGTTCTATATGGAGAACGGGATCAGTTTTTCCATCATATTTTGGTGTTACTACTGGGGCTTTGAATTTTGACGGTGTGGGGAAATCTACAATTTCTTGTATGAAGGGTGTTCCTCGGATAAAAGTCCTTTGTAAAGGATTCTTAGCTTTAGCCATCTCCCCTTACCTATCTTCCAACCTCTGAATAGATCCTTTCCATGCATCATTTCGTTCCTCGGGCCTATTGGTCCGAGTAACTGATCGTGATGAATTTGCCTCTTGGGACTTTTCACGACGAGCAGCTGGTCGTGATTGGGCAGAACCTTCTTTTAACTCATATGATCGTTGAGAGTTCCTCGACACCATCCTAGGTGGACTTCTATTCCTCCTAGGACCCAATCGATCAAAAGGAGAGACTCTACTCAGTCTTTCAAGAGCACTGGTCCTTTCTAGAGATAGAGTGATGTTTTGTTGAGTGTTTGTAGCTCGTACCGAGGAAGTCCTTCCAGGATAATAAGAAGGGTCATTGGATCTCTCAGTGCGATATGAATCGGTGCGTCTAGAATGAGATTCTTCCGGGAGTAACATTTGCCTGGTTCGTGAAGAAGGCAATCGGGTATTTCTCTGAATGCTTCGTTGTCCTGACTGGGTTGGCGTTCTACCCTGGATAGTTTGCATGAGTTGTCGCATAGTTTCTTGCATGGCAGTCTGGCCCCGAGCCAAATTAGTCATTATTCCCGCCAGATCTTGAACATTTGGAGGAGCAGATGGATTTGGGGGGTTTCCAGCGTTTCGATTACTAGATTCTGGATTATCAGCCATTGATGATGAGTTATTTTGATGAAAAACGAAAATTACAGTCGTTTCCCACAGACGGCGCCAATCTGTTGATGTAAAAAATTAGATTTGACCTAATTCTTTTAATCACAGATAATAATAATAAAGAAATATTAGACAACGGATTTTGAAAGTGGTTCAGCCTTATAAGAATGACCTACGTCCACTGTTTTTGTATTGATGATTGTTTGCCCAGAATTCTCGATAATAGGTTTACCAAAAAATTCCGAGTCCACTGCTAATGAGGATGTTACAATGTATTTATAGCCTTGAGGCCATACATGTGAAAGAATAATACATAGCTGTCCAGTAGGCGTGTACATTTGTATGACAATAACTGCGCATTTAATGCGTAGTCATCCCTTTAATTATTATGATATGAATGCTCTGTACGAGGTGCAACTCGGACCACCTGAGCTGCTCGGTATACATGAGTTGCTCGGTAAAATAAAGTTTCTCGGAGAACACTTGTTGATCGGAGCGCCTGAGTTGGTCGGGGAGATTGAGTTCCTCGGAGGTGCTGTTCAAAAATGTTTGTGAATGCCATGTAGATTGACACGTGTTTCCACATAATTGATCCACGTCATCAGACTTAATTTGGTATCAACAGCAGTGTAATAAATAAATAAAATTCAAGACTTAGTTTTTGTTTGTGCAATGACATCATAAGATTCAATGGCAGGGAATTTTATATTTAGTAGGTAATTCTCAACAGGAAATATACTGTTACCCTTACCATTAGTTACTCAAGAGTGTATCATTATCTATTTGAGTCTATGGTTCCCATGTTTTTTTTTTCATAATAAAATAGAATGTCCCTCGATAAATAATTAGGTTCCACTTCTTCCTACTTTCTTCATAAGTATGTCTCAATGTGTAGGCAAACTATATATGGTTGGTTACTACATTTAGACGCTGACCTTGACTTATCAGTCCAATGGTAATAGCCGTTTTACAATTTTCCTAAAGATAAATAATGTCTGCACAAAGATGATTCACGCTTGACAACGGAACATCCCCTAAAAAAGTTTTTACTTTATTTATTTACTTTCCAATGGTATCGTTTTATAGGGGATAGCGAGCATAATGTCATATATGCAAAAGGAGGGATGTTTGCTTCATAGGGAGCATAATCTTCTAGGTGAAGCATTTCTCATATGACATCTGCAGCTGGGTAATTACTTGATTCCAATAGGATTTAGAATAATGCTTACAAAAGGATGTGACAGTCATTAGATAATGGACCCCACCAACTGCCTGACCAGCTATTATATGTATGTTTGTGTTCCTTGCATTACTCTTGTGTCTGCTTTGTTTCTAAACTTGGTTCAAGGTTCAATAACAACAAGAAGTTATGATCTGGTTGCTTGAACTTTTGAGCAAATAGTGGACACAAATAGAGTGGCAATATGCATATTTATCTGACTCGACAGGCTTGGTTACCTTCTTTGAGAAGTCACTTAAGAGGAGCGGTGTCTTAAAAGCCAATAAAACTTTACAAAACAACTCTAACATAAAATTTTATTCCTTTGGCATCTAATGGCTTCATATTTATCTTGGATGCTGCCTCCTCTTATGAAAGTAAATGTGTTGCTCTTAAGATTCCAACTGATTTCACGTGATTATTTTCTTTCATCTAGGAGAAAAGTACATTAGTGAGAATTAATTTAATCTGTTATGCATAAGAAAAGTTGTTTGTATAAAAATGTATTATCACCTATTCGAAGTTAAGCTTTTTGTTAGTATAACATTGCAAGTGTGTGATTTTTGCTAAAATTAGTGTAAGAACTCAAATCTGAATAGATAACAATGCTTATACAACAGTTTATTGTTCACCACTTATATTTATCTTTTACGGTAGTTAACCTTTTGCCCCCGCCCCAAATCGTTTTTCTTCCTTCACTTTTAGGTTCCAAGTTTATAGTAGTATTCCTTTGACCACAAGAGCGTCATATTTACACTTTTTGAGGATACTTTAGGACTCTTTTTTAGTATTTATGACACTTACATGGGTCAAAGGAACATTATTGAAATTTTTGGCACCCAAAGCGATATTATTTTTAGGATGTTCCAGTTTTCAAGAACTGCTAACACAGTTTCCTATACAGCCAAGCAAATTGGGGCCAAATGGATAATCACCCAAAATATTTCACCCCAAACTAAATGGGGGCTTAAGAATTGGCAATACCAAATTTTACTAACTATTCTTATAAACGATGACTTTCACCTTACAAGGATTCAAAGGAAGGAATGATATGTTTTTGTTCTCTACAATAACATCTACGGTTAATGATTGTGGAATCTCTTTGATTCATAGCTTCTTCGCACTATACATTCTCTCTTATCTCCATCTGTAACTAAGACATTACCGGTAGAAAACAAAGTGTAATGATTCTGAGTGATGTTGAATGAACCAGTCATCTTGGAGAAGAGTACCCTAAAGGGCCAAAGGATGGATTGACTTTCACAGATGTGTCTTCGTTTGACATTAAATGAATGAGGAAGGTTATGCCATGACAAACAAAACTGATATACGAAATTGGTTGAAAGGTGTCAGAGATAGTGGGTATGTAATGTATTTTGATTCTATTCCCTCTTATGTCAATTTTTTTCTTTGTTCAGTTATCAAATGTATTGTCTGAGTTTGACTTCAACTCATTTAGTTACAAGTTTAGTTGAAGCCTTATGTCTACTATTTTTGGACATATTTGAATACTTTTTTTGTTACTTTTCGATATGATTTATTTTAAATGATCTAGTGCTTTAATGCTTAATTTTCTGAGTTCATGATCATCTAGTACCTCAATTTACACTATATTGTATGGTTATATCGCAAAATTACTTACAAGGTGATTGAATTCTTAGTTGTTATTTTTGAAAATATTGAATTATTTCTTAAACAAGTAAACGTACATACTTTTGGTTCTGTGTTACTGTATTACTTTGTAGTAACAAGAAATTTTCAAAAAGGATATCTAGGACACATTGAGAAGATGTTATACTGCCCAAATAAATTGAGCTTATTTTATAGGTAAGAAGGACGTTACACCTTACCACTATAGTTTGGGAATGATTGTAGATGTGTGTGTCTGATAACCTAAGATTCTACTCCCTCCATTACCCATTAATAGTTGCCATTAACATTGGAAGGGAAGTTTTTTACTTTCCAAATTTATCTTCCAACAAATTATGCATACCTTGGAATACAAGAAATGCACTTCTCCTCTCATGTTTGGATGGATAACTTTGTAATCATACGTAGTTTTATATACTCTATTTAGAACCACGACTATTAATTTGGGGCGGATTAAAAAACAAAGAACAATTATAAATTGAGATAGAGGGCTATAATTTCCCACTTTGGGTAATGTTTGATAGAACATACTTTCCATGTTGAGATGTCCCACCTCCCCTTGGGGTAAACTTGACAAAGTTGTTCTTTTCACATTTTCCAGGTAAACCCAATCAAACACAATCTAAATGTTGTATAAGGTATGATTGATATAGTTCAAATAGTTAAAACAAGTGGTTGTTGAGATGAATTGAATCCAATTGGTGATACTAATGCATATTCCTTAACATTACGTACAACGTGTTGGGCTTATCAACACTCATAGTGGCTTCATTTTACGAGTGTTTGGGTATTTATTCTATTGATTTGGCAGTAATGTAAAATGTACAGTCGATAGAGTTTAGGCATATAAGGAAGGTTGTTCATTGAGTTTTAGTCCCATCGGTTAAATGTTGCCCTTTAGATTTGTGGGGTGTATGGTTCGAAAACCTCTTGTAATCATTACTTGTTTACACCCAGCAGGCACTAAATTGCTCATGGGCCAGTTTTTTACAATGTAAAGCAAAGGTTCCAGATCTTAATTGCATACCTGCTAGGCTAGACTTAAAAAGTGGAAGTAATTGTGGAAAAGCTACTTCGAGATTTAACTCGCGAGATTTGTCCGTTCCTCTCTATTTTACCTTAATCTGGAATGAATATGGGGCTCCTGTCACTCGATCAATCTGGTCATGTTGACTTGTATACTCTCAAAGATTTGGATGCGTTTGCCTCTAGATCTATGGTTGGGTATGACGGAAGAACATTATTTATTAGGCACTATTTGGTTTAGGTGAAATATTCCAAGTGAAATGTAAAAATGGAAAAAAACAATACCCTCAGTTTTGCAAAAAAATATATAAATTTTTGGGGTTTAGTACCATTTGAGAAATTTTTTTGGGCATCGATCCCATGTTTTTTTTGCCATCTGTCTCATAAGTGTTATAGTTGGGTTAGTCATCTTTATGTCAGCCCTTGTTATAACTGAACATAAAATATGTGGGATCGAATGCAAGAAATTGTCTGCGTGAGAATGGCAAGTTTCCAATATACAACCATACAAAAATGATAAAAATATGTGGGATTAGATGCAAGCAATTATGTTCATATAGGACAAAAGACCTTTTCTCAATTTTTTTACGAGTTCACCTCTTTAGTTTTGGCCATTTTGAACAAATAAATTGAGAAGTTTTTTTCTCAGCTTTCAGAATTTCAATTTTCACCGAGATGAAAAATATTTCACCCTTAGCCAAACGTGGCCTTGAAGAGTTAGCTTTAATGGTTACGAGATCAATTTACATAGTTATGATATTTGCATTTGGTTTATAGGCTCTAACTTCATCTCTAAATTGTCATTAAAAATGCAGTTTTATTTTGAGTCGCAAAGGACATGCCCTTACGGAAAGATAGTTGAGGACGATATTTACAATGAGCGCAATGGTTGAGGGTGTTTTATCCCAAATTAGTATAAATTCAGGTATATTATAGAGGTTAATGGGTCACTCCCTATACTTTCTTATTCGACAGTCCTCCTTTTTGTAGTTTGAAACCGATGTGAATATAAGAATGCGAAAGCATTATTATTACAGTACAAAATAACTATTAACTACACAACAACAACAACAACAACAAATAAATCTAAACTAAAAAAATGGGTCTCTTTCTCTCTCTATTCTTTTTTCTCAATATTCAAGTGTCCTTATAAATAACGACCAATGGACTATTTATATAATAGGTTACCTTGCTATCCAAGTTAATATCCAAAAAGATAAAAAAATGACAACTAATAACTAAAAATGACTAATTAGCCCCAAATATATGGTTGGAGACCAATTAAACACTAAAAATAAAAGAAAAATGACAATAATACCCTAACCTAAAATGCAATATAAAAGATAGTCTTCTCCCTGGTACACAACCACACGCCACGTGCCGCTACGGATCACCAAATACATCATTCTCACCTTCTTTGAAAAAGCTCATCCTCAAGCATGGAGGGTGACACATCAATGCCGCATGATATAAATCACGAAAAAGCTTCGGACCCCAATCAAAATCGATAAAAAGTGAGCTTCCCAAACTTAAATTAGTCCCATGCATATGAACCTCATGAATAATGGGTCTAGCAAACCCAAATCCCGTCAACTTCCCTTTATGAAATTCGAGCAACCAAAAACGGATGACCATACACACCTTTTCGACACCACAAGTACATGGCTGCAACTTGGTCTGGTGGACCATTAAATCTGATTGAACAGGAACTCCGGTGATCGAACCTTTACGAGTACGATGGAGAAATGAGTGGACTGAAGATGGCGACATTCTGGAAAGCCGAACCCAAAATGACAAATAGTCGAAAAATTGATCCCAAGTGGGACTCATTTTCCATGGAAGTCATAAGTTGTGTCATAAATAGGCCCTAAGACCAATCTTGACCGAATTTGAGGACAAATAAGGGTGGAGGATTGGATCTTAGTGGGAAAGCCCTTTTTGTTGGGTTTGATTGTGGTTAGGCATAACTGAGTGGGGAAAAGGGGAAAATAGCGTAAAAATAGGAGTGGGGAAGGGTAGGAGGGTAGAATTGGGATTCTTGGCCGAAATAGGTTTTTTTTTTATGGTTCTCGATAGTTCTTGATAACAGGAGGTTGCCAACCTAGGGTTTCATAGGTGGTGGCACATTCTTGGGTTGATCCGGGTAAGAGGAAGGGCCGTCGGCCACTTGGGTGGTTAGTCGACACTTTTAGGGGGTGGCGCACCTCGGTTGGTGATGATTCGCAGTGGGTCATAGAAGGAATGAGTGGTGAGGGTGTCGTTGACCACCAGGGTGGTCCTCAAACCAAGGATGAGTGGATTTAGGGCTCGACCAGAGGGGGTTTCGAAAGGGAGGTGATAGCCAACACTGGAACTGGTCCGAAGAGGCTGGTCGGTGGGGTGGGGCTAAACTTTCGGTAGAATTAAGGTTTATTTGGGTTTGGTCCAGTGGGGGGGGGGGGGGAGGGAAGAGGGGTTGGAATCAGAACTCAATACCCACTTCACGCGCCACGATGAACACCAAGAGCAAATGCAACTCTGATTACAATTTAATGTGAATCTAAGAATGTGGAAGCGCTATTATTACATTACACAACAACTATTAACACAACAACAACAACAACAACAAAATAAATTTAAACTAAAGAAATGGGTCTCTTTCTCTCTCTATTCTCTTTTCTCAATATTCATGTGTCCTTATAAAGGAGGGGTAAAGGCCTAAATATAGGAGAGATTACCTTGCTAGCCAAGCTAATGCCTAAAAAGACAAAAACGCACAACTAACAACTAAAAATGATTAATTAGCCCCAAACATGCTTGGAGACCAATTAAACACTAAAAACAAAAGAAAATGACAGTAATACCATAACCTAAATTGCAAAATAAAAGATAGTTTTCTCCCGAGTGCACAACCACGCATCACGTGTCTCTAGGGATCACTAAACACATCAGAAACTATCTTAATTTTTCGCACAATTATAGATAGAATTAAGGGAGTTTACAAAAGGACAATTATACAGTTAAAAAAGTCAAAATGAAGTCAAAAGTCTCTCCACCAACCGTGTATTAACTATCCACCATAAAGGACACACTTAAATTTATTCTTAAACACACACACACACACACACACACACACACACACATATATATATATATATATGCTATGGTACATACCAAGTATACATACCGATTTTTTTTAAAATAATTAAAAAAATATTTTTGAGTAGAGTTTTGTTGTGTAGTATTTAAACACTTCAAAGGACCCATTTAAAAAAATCAACTAAAAATAACATTTTTTGCTATTTTAAAAAAAACTGGTCAAGCTTTTGCACCTTTTAAAGCACGTTCAAAGGTGTGAAAGATTGACCAATTTTTTAAAAATAGTAAAAAAAGTTATTTTGAGCCGATTGTTTTTATATGGGTCCCTTGAAATGTTTAAATATCATACAAAAATTCAACAAAAAAATTATTTTTTTAGATATTTTAGAAAAATAGGTTTGTGCTAGCAAGTATGTGATATGTTTGAGAGCCTTTCTCTCTCATATATATATATATATATATATATATATATATATATATATATATATATATATATATATATATATATATATAGAGAGAGAGAGAGAGAGAGAGAGAGAGAGAGAGAGAGATTCATTCAAATAAGTATAGATCCATCTAGGATTACGAGTCGAGCCGAGCCGAGCTTAGCTAAGCTTGGTTATTAAGCGAGCTTGAGATTGTGTTCGAGCTCGTTCATTTACTAAACGAATGAACCAAACTCGAGCTTTAAACGAGCCGTGTTTGAAGAACTCAATTTTGAGGAGTCTATTCGAGCTCGTTTATGCCTTAAAGACCGAGTTCAATGACAACCTTTTTTTTTATAAACAAGCTCAAAATTATTTCTCAAGCTTGGTTCGTTTGCTTAACAAACGAGCCGAATTCAAGCTTTGAATGAGCCGAGCTCAAGATGTTCACGAATAATGCAGTTAATTTACAACTTGAGATCCATCCATTCAAATAAATATGGTATATGGATTTCTCTTTGTTTGCTCATTCCACTGCAAGTTTTCCAGACCTGTTTTTGGTTCTATCCTTTCGAATCTGTTTGGATTTCCATTGGTGTGTATTTGTATTTTGGTGAACATTTGTTGGTGGAGGAAGGAGGTTGTGTTGATTTAGTGGTGGAAATTGGTTTAATTTTACATGTTAAGCTAATGTGTTAGATTTATTAATTAAGAACAAGGTAATTTCGCATTACTAAAAAACCAACTGGCATGTCCAAGTCATGTGAATAAATTCTGTCAAAATTTGGACGGAACCCCAATATTGGTTGTCAGGATGAGGGGGCGGCCCTCCTGAAGTTTTGCAATCTTTTTGGTAACATTATTAAACTTGTAAGGGTGCCATGTGTATTGTTTTAAAATAAAAGATAAAGCAATGTAATAGACCAAGTCTTTAAGGTAACAAATATAAAAACCTTTTAAAATATGTTCATGACGAAAGCACACAAATTGGAGGAGTAGATTTAGTTGGTATAAATGTTTTGTTTAAAATAAGTTGAGGAGTAATAATTATTTGTTATTCTGACATATGTTTGGGTTGCATATACTCCATAAATGTGAATTTATATGGAAGCCTAAGTAATGAAATAAAAAATAATTCTTAATGAAATATAACATTTATTTCTAAATTAATTTTATAGATTAAAATAAAGAAAAGTATAAATTTTCCTCATTTAAAGTGCAATATCTTGCCCGCACTCATACTTGTATTTTTGTCCCCCCCCCCCCCCCCCCCCCAGCAACTACGTATCTAGAAGCAATTGTAGGAAAATGTATAAGATTTTCATAACCGATCATTAATTGTGGATTGTTTTAGAAAATTCTTTAAGAGTGCTTTTTATTTTGGTAAAAATGTGCTTTAGAAGGACAGTTTTGACAATAGCTTATTAATTGCATGCGCTTTTAGTTTTTTATTGGATGGGGCTTAATTAATTTTTATGGTCACGGATTTTTCTCTCTTTTCCTTTCATTACGCACCAAGATCTGCTTGCTTTGAAGAAGCTTTGGTGAAGACGAGTAGTCCCAACGAACAAAAACAAGACTTAAGGAGCTTATTATTATTATTATTATTATTATTATTATTATTATTATTATTATTATTATTATTATTATTATTATTATTATTATTATTATTATTATCATCTACCCGAAGCAAGTTAAAAGCATTAGCTACTCAGAAAAGTCTTAATGTCATCACCAACGTTTCAACTAAGCACTCTCTTCTCCTTATTTCATTTTTTTCGAGTGTATGTTGCGTACGTGTGTTATTTGCTTATTATTTTTGAGAAGTTATGTAGTTTGAATATGCAAAGTATACATATCATCAGTGGATGATTTCAATGTTACTTTACCCACATTTTGGATACATTAATTTCAATGTGCTATAAATTTATGATTAAATGGATATATAATGTTGGATCCCTACAATTAGATGACCTTATTTTGTATGCTCCAAAAAGTCCCTAGTTTATTTTTTTGACAGTTTTTTGGGAGAACTTTTTCTGTTCATTTATTTATTTATTCAACTCCACATTTTTTTGGGTTTTAAGATTGAAGGTTTTATAGGATTTTATGTAAAATAAGAGCATAATTTTTTTGAGTATTTTATATAGGGAGAGACTTTTTGGAATAAAAAATAGATTTGTCTAGACATTAATTAGAAAATCTGGAGCGACTGTTTGCCAAGTGGCCCTTGATTAAATCATATATTCTTTTTTATTAAAATAATCGCTTTGCAATTTACTATATAATTTATAATTAGGATTAATTACACATAGGCACTCGAACTTTGACCCCCTTACACTTCACCACCTTGACTTTCAATTTTTTTACTAGCTCTCCAAACTTCGAAAATGACTAGAACTAACATCCTACTGGCCAATTTCGTTAATTTTTGGAAGGAAATGTGAGGCATGTGAGTGGCACATGACTTATAGTAAGGGCATTTTTATCAAAACATAATTTTTTTTTGATAAAATCTGAAAATAACACCAAAAACAATTAAAAATTAAGAAAATACTAAAAAAATATTTTTAAAATATAAAAAATCCTTGGAAAAAATTTACTATATTTTTAAATATTTGGAAAATACGAATATATATTTAAAATCAGCAAAAATTCTAAAAAAATCAAAATATATATTTAAAATAATTACTGAAATAAATTGAAATACAAAAAACGTTTAAAATATGGAGATTCGTAAGAAATTATGAATTTATATTTAAAAATTATGAAAATTAAAAGGTATTTATTCAGAAATGATTTTCGGCAATATAAGAATTTATTCCAAGAAAATAAAAAAAATGGTTGAGTCAATAAAAAATAATTTTCTGTAATAATCAAATATTTTTAGAAAATAAATAAAAACATTTTCCTCTTATAAAATATTCCAAAATTGATAAAAAAAAAAAAAAAAAGGGAGCAAAAACGCCCTCTCTCTCTATTGGTTTTCTTATATTCTCTACCCAAATGATCAACTGCGATCAGGCCCCACTCACCCAACCCTGATGAGGTCCCCCACACACAAATGCACCCCCCCCCCCCCCCCCCACACACACACAAATGCACTTCTGCACCAACCCAACCCCAGATCTACACTACTGTATGTGCGTTTAGGGGGGGGGGTCGTTTGTGAGGGAAGATAAACAAAGAGAGAAATGAAAATGAAAGAGAGGTTAGAGAGAGAGATGAAAAAATGATGTCCAACCATTGAGGGAGGAAGTGAAGGCAGAGGGAAAATAATCCTATATGTCGATATTCACACACAAATATTACAAACCAAATTTAGTTTTAATTAAGCCTAAACATGCATCTACATGGGTAAAATATAACCATCACAAATAAATTGCTGACACACTGATTCCAGGAAAAAAAATATTTCGAGCAAAACGTTTTTTTTCACTATAATTGTAAATCACAAATTACACACTTATAATGAAATCTACAATGATTACTCCCCAGAACAATCACATAGACACGCATTCTAGAGTCAACAATGGATCCCACGCAGCGAACCCACATGAACACACAACTCTATCTTCAGCAAGGAACAACCCCAAGCACTCCCAATGACACCCAGTCATCAGCTGTAGATTTTAAGAGAAACTTAGCAAATATCGTATCTTGGGTTCAAAAATGATTCACATAAACTATTGGGATGATTTATGAATTGAAAACAAGGTTAAAACACCTTAAAAGGAGAGACTAAAAGTCTGTTGTTCTGCAGTTTTCATGCAGAAGAAATATCAGGTCTCTCAAACGAAATAGGACTCGGAAAACCCTTATTTATAGAGAAGTTAAGTTGGCAGCCTCGTTCGAATGACATCAGCATGTCATTTTAACGACATTAGTATGTCATTTGAACGACATCCGTACGTCATTTGAATGACAATTGAAGTCGTTTGAACTATAGAAATGTAAAAAAAACTTGTTTTTACAACTCTGCCTACAGGTCTTCCAAAAATTATTTTGACAAAAAAGAACGCCTCAACACTTCAAATTAATTTACAACAAAATCACACACCATGAATTTAAATGACATCGTCTTAAACATATCAACGCATCAAAGTCTAAATGATTTTCACACCAATAACGTCTAAAACTATGTAATTCTTTTTCAAGACTTTTTCAGTACGTGCAAATCCGTTGATTTATTTTCCAACCAAACTCCCTCATAAATACTAAATCTTTTTATTTTTCTTTTGAGGTAATCAAACTAAATTTCTCTCCCTAGATAATTCCTATTGGACCCCTTTTGGCATAATTTTCTTTTTATTGCCTTAATTTTTTTCTCGGGCTCTTTTCAAACGGTGACTTTCACAACGCGATTTTTATTCACTTGCAGTCATTTTCCATGTTCACTCCTTATCTTTTCATATTTTAAAGATATTCTTCACGGACAACGGTTCTTACATGCACTACTTTCATTGTCAAGTTTTATCGCATTTTGTTCGTTTTAAAGACATGATTGAGATGAAAATACTTCGACCAATATGTGATAGACAAGAACAATAATCAAACAAATTCGTGTATGTATGCAATAAAGGAAATCATGAGTCAAACATGTAGGAAGTAATAGTTAATCACATCTTGATGAATCCAAACATTTAAAGCACAAAATGAAGTGATGACGCATATTAAAACACTATAAAAAATCCACATAGATATGGAATGTAATTGTGACTTGATCATCCTAAATGTCCATTCAGATATGGTGTAAACAAAATATAAAAAATCTTTGTCTTTTTCAAAAAATTTATCAGAATAAAATTATTTTGTATTTTTCTAAATTTTTGAAGATAAAATCCAATACAAGAAGTACATATGTTATAAACACTAGCAAAATATGTATCATGAAGAAAAAAATAGCGTATGATAAACATGCGAACACAATCATCTATATGATATATCAAGTGAAGAATCATGTGCAAGCAAACAAGAATCAATCAATCTAACATCTAGTGCCTCTAAAAGTGATTTCCTAACCCAAATAGATGTAAAATATCGTATGGGGATTTTGGAAACCAAGGGAACACTAGACTTCAACTTCCTATGACCTTTTCGAAGATCAAAACAAAAACACCTAACGTGAACTTTCCTACCACAATGTGAACATGTGTAAATGGGTGGAAGGACACCTATGGGTTGACCTTTTCTAACGTCCTTAGTTTTGGTTGACACTCTAAAACAAGTAATGGTCTTGTCTTGAGAAACAGAAGTATTAGGACCATGAGATCCACTACGATTACTACCAACACTACTCGAGTTTGTCAAATCATCTTTTAACATCAAAATTTTATATTCAAGCAAAAAATTTGACTATTCCAATTTTAAGGACTCCTTCTCTAAATTTTAAATTATTCCTAGAAGGTTATCATGCTACCCTTTAAAATAAGCACACTTATCCCTAAGAGTCTCCTCACGTGCCATAAAATCATTAATTAAAATATTTTTATATTCTTTGGCACAAACACAAATTCTAGAATTTTTAAGGTCCTCCAAATATTTTTCTAAAAATAGGACTCTATCATCACTCTCCTTTTTGGACAATTCTAAAATTTTAAAGTCACGATCCATGTCCACAAGTCTCTTGCGAAGTAAATCTTTTTTATTTTGAACAGTTTCCAAATGTTCCAAAACAACTTTAAAATGAGTTTTTTCTTTTTCAAGACTTTTATCAAACTTCAAATTTAAATGATTTAAATCGTCGAAATTATGAGAATCCATCGAGAGAGAAAAAAATAAAATCAATCATGAGAGAGATGAACAAATTATCAACCAAAAATTGCACTACAGGATCTATACGGTAAATTAGTGAAACGAACTCTAATACCAATTTGTAGAGGGAAAATAATCCCAAGCAGTGATATTCACACACAAATATTGCAAACCAAATTCAATTTTAACTAATCCTAAACATGCATCTACATGGTTAAAATAAAACCATCACACATAAATTGCTGACATACAGATTTTAGAAAAAAAAATCATTTTGGGTAAAACCTTTTATTTCACTAAAATTGTAAATCGCAGCTTACACACTTACAATGAAATCTTCAATGATTACTCCTTAGAACAATCACATAGACACGTAGTCTAGAGTCAGCAATGGATCCCACACAGCAAACCCACATGAACACGCAACTCTATCTTCAGCAAGGAACACCCTCAAACACTCCTAATGACATGCAGTCGTCAGTCTTAGATTTACCCTCTCTACAATAAAAACATAGGAAAGATCGTATCTTGGGTTCCAAAATAATTCGCATAAACTACTGGGATGATTTGTGAATTGAAAACAAGGTTAAAATACCTTAAAAGGAGAAACTAAAAGTCTGTTGTTTTGCAATTTTCCATGTAGAAAAAAATATCAGATCTCTCAAATGAAAAATGACTCAGAAAACCCTTATTTACAGAGAAGTTAAGTCAGTAGCCTCGTTTGAATGACATCAGTATGTCGTTTAAACGACATCCATATGCCGTTTGAATGACAATTGAAGTATTCCAACACTTTAATTTTGACAAAAAGAATGCCTCAACACTTCGAAATTTTTTAGAAAAAGTATTCCAACACTTTAAAAGAACCATTAAGGGACTAAAGAACACAACCTTACCAAAGTTAAACTTGTCGAGCCTATTTGTTACAGAATTATTGATATTTGGATCTGTCTTGATGTATATGTGGTCTTGAACATTCCTTTGACGGGTGTAGCGGTATACGACATACTCTAATGTATAACGGACATGAGAAAAATGCCCTTATAATGAGAGAAAAATGTGAGATTTTAGGGTTTGTATTTTAAATGTTAAAAGACAAGAATACCCTTCATAAGTAACACATGAGAGGCAATTTTTTTTTTGCGTTCAAATATTTAGCTTCGTCAATATTTTGGAGTTACATGTAATTGCTATTAAAATTCAGGGGGTTAATTCTAGAAATCTAAAGTTCGGGTGGTGAAGTGACAATGGAGTAAATTTTAGGGGTAAGTGTATTCTACATTTTTATTTTTTATGCTCCAAAAAGTCACAAGTCTATTTTTTTTATAATTGTTTTTAGGAAGACTTTTTTTTTTGTTCGTTTATTTATTTATTGAACTCCACATTTTAGTGTTTATGTTTGAGGGCTTTTAGGATTTTAGGTTTAAAATAAGAGGAGAGTTTTTGTGGGTGTTTTATATAGGGAGGAACGTCTTGGAATAAAAAATAGCTTGACTAAACATTAGTTAGAAATATATGGAAGGACTATTTTCCAAGTGACTCTTGATTAAATCATATATTCTTTTTTATTTAAAATAATCACTTTGCAATTTACTATATAGTTTATCATTACGTGAAAACAATCCAGAACAAACTGTTCCTTTGGTTAAATATGCTTAAACCTTAAAATTTTGGGCCAACACCCTCTTGTGTGTTTATTTACGATGTTGTAACCCTCATATTGTTCAGTGAGACTTCACAATTTGGTCTCGATTCCAAAGTCAAGAACTGATGAAGGAGAACCTATTGTCTTGGATAAGTATGTAGTAACCCTCATTAGATTGGATAAATATTTATACACAGATGAGATTTAACTTCACTGAAGAGTATTATTTCGTGTGAGTCCTCCTTTTATTGTTGGACACTTGTATAAGTTGTGAAACAAGTTTTTTTCACAATATGCCTCAAAATGAATTCTTGATAGAATGTATAATTATAATATCATAGTTTATTATCTGGCGTATTAAAATCAGTTTTGTGAGTTATCAGATCATTTCTTTTTATTGGTAAATCATTTTTCTTATTTTTTTCGAGAACAATTAACTATACGGCATGCACAGATGATGTACTGGTTTGAATTTTAAGTTGTAGATTTATGATATTTCATCACATGATTATTAGTTGATTATTGAATTTACTAGTTTTTTTAGGAAATGTTTGATTTGACCTGATTGGACTACTTCCAAACATGAAATGTTGGGAAATTATAAAAAAATTTACGTAATTGTATCTAAAAACTATTGGGTTGTTTCCAATTTCTCAACAATATTGTAATCCAAGTTTTATTCAGAGGATGGTTTAGCATATGTTTTGTTTAAACTCAACACCAACATAAATTAAGAGAAGTTTTATGTCATTAAAAAATTAATATTTTATATATTTTTTGTAATGATACTTAAACAGATCAACCATTAGATATGACATACTTACTACCAATAATATGCATGTAATATATCACATTAGTCAGATATTGATAATGATTTGATGGGTATAATTGTATATTTTTGAATTTCATTAACTATATATCAAATACTAACTTAAAAGCATGTAAACCACATTTGACCCCTTTGGACCTTAATTCCCTTAAATTCGATAAGAACCACAAACCTACCAATTATTAAAGGATGACTAATAAATAACCCATTTGGGTACTTTAATTTGTTCTATGTCCCTTTCTATCTACCTTCCCTAACCATTATTCCGATCCTCCTCTTCACCTCCTTATATATCTATAAAAGGGAACATCCACTTAGTGTGGAACTCTCTCTCTCTCTCTCTCTCTCTCTCTCAACTTCTTACATAACTTATATATATATATATATATATATATATATATTGTTTTGTAATACTCTGGAATTAAACATTTTTAATTTTGAGTTTGATATCATGTGGCTTTTACACTTAGGTAAAGGAGTATCACCGGTTAATAATTTTGGCCTAGAAATTGTATTCCTCTGTCTCGTGTTGTATTCCATATTTGTATAGTTTTTCCTTTCTTTTATTTGACCTTTCACTTATGGATATGTAACATGGACTGTTGGACCACGCATTATACTTTGATTGTTACTAATAAAATTTGCTATGTTTCCTATTAGAAATAAGGGGCAACCTCAATATTTGACCATATTGAAGTGGTGGTATTTTTCATAATCTATATATTGTATCCATATAAATAGCATCAGATTTCAACAACCCAATGGTTTAGTTTTGAAAGGAAAAAAAATTCAAAACATCAAAATTTTCATAATGCTAACAAAACAAATTTAAAATTTCAACATAGTTTCATCCCTATTCGTCATTTATGGTGGAGACCTATTCAGACCCTATAAATTTTAGGTTCCTTCCTAATTGTTCATGGTTCATGGTAATTTATTGAACTCTCAATTAATAAAAGAACATGTAATTTATAAAAAGTTTAACCTCGAGAGATTGATCCATATTGATGACTAACATGGACTCCTACACTTCACGAAATAGAAAATATTTGAACTTTTTGCTATTGTATTTTAAAACAACTAATGTTTTATGAAATGGGCGAATATTTCATTTGATTTGAACAATGAAATTATTATATATCAATAATATTATTAGGTTAAAAAACTTTCGCAACATTGCAATGGCTAAATTACCGAACACAAACACAATACAATTAAGTAAGTAATATTATCTTTTAATTAACACGAAAACAACCCAAATAAAATAAGACCCGATGCAAAGTATTTGTATTACCCAACACTAACACGGTCCAACTAAAACTATAAGAAATTTTATTTCTTAATTTAATTCGAACGAAATAAAATATGAAACACAATATTTTTTTTTACCTTGCACGAATTAACTATGTAAGAGCATATTGTCTTTCATTGATCAAATAACTTAGGGTTACATTAGTTTTTGGAAAATCCCAATGCCATTTGATTCGATCCGAGATGAAGTCCAAGATCCAACATCTCCAACTTTCAAGTATCTCCATTCTTTGAAGGTATAATTCTTTAGTATTTAAATTTATTCGTTGAATATATTTTGGGATGTTCAAATTTATTAAAACTGGAAATAAGATTTTTCCTTTAAAAATTGAGGTATTTTTTCTCCATTTAAAAATATTTGTTTTGCGTGCATCTCGTTCAAACGAGATTTGAATGTCGTTCAAGTGATCATGTTATCGTTCAAACGAGGTTCATTTCTTGTTCAAACGAGGTTAGTTTTCGTTAAAACGAGTTTTGCCACCTCAAAAATTTGTGTTCGTCTTATGAATATATATCTCAGGTTTGATTTCATTGGGATTTTTGCCAAAACTGATTATGCATATCTTTAGCAAAAGTTTTCAAACTTTTGGGTTCGAAAAACCTTTTTGATTCACAAATCATCATTCCCAAAATATATTTGAGTGAATAAAGTTTAAACCTTATAGTGTGTATCCTTGTATACACAACTTTTATGGAGAAAACATCTCCGTGGATGACTTGTGAAACCCTAGGGTATTCACTACTGAAGACGGAGAACTACGGTTCTTGTGATTTTTGCAAGGATGAGTGTTGAAGGAAAGCTGAAGCTATGTGGTTCTTGAGAGGATCATTATAGATTTATTTATAGAATATATAAGTTACAATTTGTAAATTTTATAAAGTGAATAAAAGATTTTGCCTTTAGGGGATTTTTTTGAAACTCTGTTTTAATTACATGCTTGGTTTGATTTGCATTTTGAATCACATTATTGCATGTTCTAGGGTTATCGGATTAAAATTTGTGTGGACTGTCATATGAATTTAATATGTTTACGTCATTAGATTATTGCACACTCCCAAATTCACCAAATTATCGTGAGATCCAGATTTTTCGCAAAAACTTTCTGTGATATCAATTGTTTTGAAAATTTGATTTTGAAAAATCGCAAATTTTCTGATGGAGAACTTATATAATAGGATGCCAATTTTCGATGGATTGAACTATGCCTATTGAAACTCCCATATGAGAACCACTTTAAAAGCCATAGATGAGAGAGTTTGATTAGTATGTGAAAGAGGGTGGACTCCTCCCACGATCACTATTGATAATGTCACAAATCCTAAACCCATATCTTCCTAGAATGATTATGAGTTTAAGTGGATGTTATACAACTCCTGTGGCCTAAGTGCTTTTTATGGAGTTGTCACCCCTGATGAGTTTTGACGCATCATGACGGGAACTATGTCTAAGGAAGTTTGGGATATCCTCAAGTTGACACATGAGGGTACCAACGTTGTTAAGGTGTCTAAGTTTCAAAATTTGATCACCCAAATTTATACCATCACTATGTTAGAGTCCGGTAGCTTTGATAAATTTTACTCTAGGTTGTTGGACATCGTAAACACTAGTTTTAATTTGGGTTAAAAAATTCCTAAGACTAGGGTCGTTAAAAATATTTTGAGTTCACTCCCAAACAACTCTTTAGGTGTTTTAGACACTTTTAGGTTAGAAGAACTCGTAGGAGACCTTCAGACTTATGAGATAGATATATTCCTTAAAATCATTAAACCTAAGGATATAGGGGTATCTTTAAAGACTTAAACTAAGAAAAAAAAAAGAGAAAGTTTGTGAGTCTGAATATGAGCGAGATTTTGATGTTGATGACTTGGCCTTGTTTGCAAATTTTTTCAAAATGTTTCTCAAATTTTCAAAAATGAACTCTCTTAATAATTAGATTTTTGAGAAAAACAAAAATAAAGATTAGGTCAAGGATAATAATGAGAAAGACGAAGAGATAAGATGTTTTGAGTGAGAAGGTACATAGAACAAGTCATTTGAGTGTCCCACTATGCGAAAGGTAAAGGTGATTGCAATTAAATCCACTCTTAGTGATAGTGCCATCGAGTCGGTTGATTTAAAGGGGAGAATCATAACAACCATTAGATTGAATCTTGGGAGGAAATCGAGAAATCCCGTAATAGGACAATGTAGTAGATCTGGGGTTCTGCCCAGGTCCGAATCGAGTCGGTCATGAAGGCGAATAGATTCAGTTGGCAAAATGGATTTGACGATTTGGGACCGAAGATGGATCCTGGGTATTTTTTAGAAAACCATACGGGTTGGTGGGACGGTGTTTGGGTCAAAGATGATTTTATTAAAAATTCTAATGTGGCTCATATATTAATTGGAAAATTATGTTTAACTAGATGGTTAAATAATCTTTTAAAGAGGAAGGAATTAATAATTAACTGGATAGTCAATTATTAATAGGTGAACATTTATGAGTAATCATGTGGGATACCTTAGGTAATTATAGAGCAATTACCTACACATATTATATGGGAATAATATGTATTCATATTTATTTGTGTGGACATACCAATGTTCGTAGACGGCTGTTTTTTCCTAAAAGTGGACTTAATCAAGATTTATAATCACAGATAAAAATGTAGTAAGGTAAGCCACTGACACATAAAATAAGAGATTTTAGAGTGGATCAGCTATAAAATAGCCTACGTACACTATTGATTGTATTTAGTACGGTTACAATTAGCTCAGTATGGTGTGCATATGAATGATTCGACTTATCCCTTGAGCTAAGGGAGTATTTTTTATTTTTATGGGTCCAAAGCCATAGAGATGGAACACCTTTATATTTTTTGGCATTTACATATGTGTACAATAAATAAAACTCTTGGAATTCAGAGTTTCTTGGCATCCCATTCGAGTAACTATTGATATTCGTGGTGGTTGGTATTTTGGAGTTGGTCAGCCTTCCAGCCGACTAAGTATCTATGACGCTGATCAAGGTGGTTGGATGGCCACATAGGAAGATAGGTGTAAGTTCATCATTGGTCCACGTATGAGATTAATTTTTATAAACAACAAAAGCCCCCAATGATCCATGATTGATAATTGATCGAATGTATGGAGTATTTGGCCCAGAAAAGTACTCGCCGTACTATTCGAAGGCGTTGTCGGCAACCGACCTCCTATACTTGTAAAAATCTTTACTCGTACTATTTCATAATAACATTTTTCCAAATAATTCAAACTTTTTTAAACTAGAAAAGGGCACGATGGTCTTTTGAAGATTTGGGAAATGTGCAGCCGATGGTAGTTCAATCATTTATTCAGGTAATCATTCGTTCCCCTTTATCAAGGTAATCCATAAATAGGCACAAAGTTTCCCTCCTTTCTTTTGACCTCAAACCTCCTACGCTTTAAGAGTTTTCTCCTGTCTTTAAGTTTTTTCTGTGCGATCGTTTACTTCCATTTTTTCTTCAGTTCTTACAATCGTCTTTGATCCCCTGTAAGCCTTATTTCCCTCTTTTTCGATTTTATCATCTTTTTCTGTATTTCTACCATAATTCACATCGTAGACGAGGTTTCACTTGATGAATTTAGAGAGAAAAAAAATTCTAGCTTTGGTAAATTTAGATATAGCCCAGGGTCCCATAGATGTATATTATCTTTTCGAGGGTCACTGGATCCCCACTTTATTCATTGCTGAGTGTGGCATCACCTTTCCACCAAACCCTCTTTTTCTTCAGTTCTGCCAATATTTCGATGTAGTTCCTGCCAGAGTAGCATCCAATATTTAGAGGGTTGTAAATGGTGTGAATAGGTTGAATGTACTTTATGGGACCCATATTAGGGTCTTGGAGTTAATGTTTTGCTATAATTGGGGTACTATTGGAGAAAGTACATATAATTTGAAGACTCGGCAAGCTAATAGGGCTTTAGTAGTGAATCTACGAGATTCCAATAAGGATTATTGAGATTATAATGTAGTTGTAAATAACTGACAATATGTTACCTTCCATACTAGAGTATCTTATACTGGTCCCAAATGTCCTCAATTAAGACATGGCATAGGTTATAATTATCTCAACTATTTTCTTCTTCTATTTTGTGATTTTGAATTTAGTTGATTAACTTTGATCTTCCTTCTTATTACAAATGAAAGTAAGAAGAGGTTTCCTAGAAAAAGGGAAATTAACCTTGAAGAGCTGAAGTTTATGTGGGGACTTAAGCAGAGAGTGGGATAAGAACTACCCTAGCAACTTCTTTATTGTTGGAATGCAAAAGTTCTATCACTCCTTTATTTCCCGACCAACACTTGTTCTACCTCAGATTACTGTAAATTTAGAAGAGGTCCATGTACCTACTTCCTCAGCCACATGATCTACTGGTGCTGAGTTCACACAAGGAGGAACTATGGCAGCCCACTCAAAATAATAACGGGTGGCTAGCCCTATACTACATTAAATCAGGTATCTCAGATGGCTCAGTCTCAACATCAACTGACAACACTAAATAATATAAGGCTAATTACCCGAAACTATTAAAAATGGATGTCAAAAATTTAAAACTTTATTTAACACCAAAATGAAACCAACCATACAAAAAATAACCAACAACATAACATCTAAATATGGTGAGAGATGCACATACTCCAACAATGTATAAAGAGTATAACAAGATGTAAACAATAAAATACCCGAATATGCTGTCGGGTCACAGACAATACAAAAATCTGAGAGAGAGTATGAAGGTGTTAATCTACAATACTTGGGTATAAACCTGAAATACAAACTGAATCCTAATCTAGATATACAAAAGATAGGAATCGACTAAGACAAAGTGCCGCAACAGTCTCCTACTGCTACAACTCCATGAATACACTGGGTGGATAAGCATCCATGGCATCCTCGCGGAGGAACACCTAAAATATTATAATATATATGCATAGCAGGAGAAAAAATAAAAGGGTCAGAGCCCGAGGTGAAAACATTTTATAGAAAGTGCATTAAAATGCATAATAATTATAAATGCATTATGACATGATTTAATGGAGTCGCACTCTCCAAATAATCCAACTCACCCCTCAACTAAAGCGAGCAACTAAACATATGCACATGATCTCCAAATAAATGCCCAAATCTAAATAGGCAAATAAATCTAACTAAATCCCAATGTAATTGTTCGATTAAAATCATCTAACTTATCTCGCAATCTGTCCTTATCTGAATTCCATCTAAACCATATACTTTAATTACTAATAGTGTTATTCTCATTTATTCGTTCATTTACTTAACATATAAAGTTTACATAACCATTCTCATACTAACATATTAACATTTCATAAACATTCTCATTACTAGAATTTCTCATATTCTAGTTATACCATCAATATACATATAAATTATATTTGAGTTATTAGCATCTAAGTGCTAAGGACTAAACTTCTCCGAAGTCTCAATACTGCACTACGTTTCGTGCGTGGGACGTCTCGCAAAGCGAATTCTAAACAAGGAACCCACCCGTTACACTACTCCTGACAATATTGATTTTTGAGATTCATTATGCCCTCAATGCATGATGCATGTAACCCAAAATCTTATTACTCCATTAATTAATTATTTTATTCCCAATTCTCAATAGTGCACTGTGTTTCATGCGTGGGACGTCTCACAAAGCGAAATCCAAACAAGCAACCCCCCGTTACACTAATCCTTGGCACTGTCGATCGTCGAGATGTATATACTATATATATATATATATATATGTATATATATATGAGTATTAAGGACTAACTTCTCCTCACTCCCAACATTACATTGCGTTTCATGCATGGGACGTCTCACAAAGCGAAATCCAAATAAGGAACCCAACCCCCCCCCCCCCCCCATTACACTACTCCTTGGCAATGTTAGTCGTTGAAGTCCATTAAGCCCGCAATACCCAAGTACCAAGCACAGTAATAATATAATAGCCATCCAAACGAGATATAACTCGAGGACGTAGGTTCTCAATGCTATCATCTTCCAGTTGCCCAAACCATGAAGCAAACTGGGGACCACCTGGTAGGGCTAAACGACACCTACCTCGTGATCAACTCACACACACAATGTCCGGGAAGAGGTCATAGTTCCTAACCGGAAAGTGATAATGACACATACCCACGACTTCTCACCCCCAAAATAATAAATGTATATGACATAATAATCACCATAGACGACTATAAACTGGGGAATATCCACACACTGCTCATCGAGCCAGGGTGCTCACCCTCATCGCGCAACTTCCCACTGATAGCAAGGAGGGGGTATGCTTCACTTATATATATATACCATCACATAAGGCATACATACATCATCACATTATATAAAGATATACCATCATATAAGGTATACCTATCACATTATTTATATATTCGTAGTACGCACTTAGGCGTAGGTGAATTAATATCATCATTTAGTATATTTCTCTCTCTTGATATACTAATCGTCAATTCTCACACATCTTCCCCACTTAGTATACACTATACTATTTCTCACGTGAATTTTTCGCATCACTTCTGATTATGAATTGTTTCCCAATTCTATTCATGTTAAGGATATTCTCTATCCTAATGCACCTCAATTAGCATTTCTCATTGTGTAAGACATCTCCCAAACTAATCATCATTAAGGATATTTCTATATTCGTATGCACATTTATTAGCATTTAATTATTCTCAATCCATAATATGGTTCAATTAATCATGTGAATCTTTAAATTTATCCCATTTGGGATTCGACACCAAAATCCAATATCACTAAAAGCATTCTCTCTCTTTCATATAATTCCATAATTATCTCCAAATGGAATTTTCAATGTTAGTGGGATTCCCCACTTAGCATAAACTATATTCTCTAATAGGTATTCCTCAAATTAAGTCAATTGGACTCCAATTATTTATTATAAGGGAAACTCCCTAAAAGTCTCCAAAACATACTTCATGTTGTAGAGGGGGATTGAAGGTAATACTAAGATTAGGGATAATTCCCTAATTGGCAGTAGTGCATGAGATTAAGCAACCGAGGCAGCTCAAGCTTGGCAACTCAGCGAGGCAGCTTGGCGTGGTAACTCGGCGTGGAAACTCGTACTTTAGCTTGTGGTATTAATCATTGTATTTTTGTTTATGTTAACTGTACACTACAATGATTGAAATGATGAAATGAGAATAATAATGAGTTTGTGTGAGGTCAAACGGTACCCGCGAGAGACCAGGCGTGGCAGGGCCTGGGAGAGCTTTCATGCTCTATCGAATGACCTCGTCGTGGGAACTTTAGAGGGACTTAGTTTGGAGGATTGAGAAGTGAGGCACCATTGGGCTCGCCCTGACCATCTTAGATACACCTGGTAAAACACCGAAGGACCCTGACCGTGGAACCTCGGGCGGAGAAGCTTTGAGTTCCATCGGGCGTTGAGTTGTGAACCAAATAACCCTCTACTTAATGTCACATCTACTGTAGGTGATGTCACTAGCCAGCTAAATAATGTCAGACATGCACTTGAGTAAACCATCGTGGTATTTGGGGCTGTCAGGCAGTTGGTGAGCCACCTCTGTGACAACAACCCCCTGACACGCAGTGGTTAGGCAAAAGGCATGTCTTGGAATTTAATGTTTATGACATAGAGACAACTAGTGCATCAGGCATTTAATGTTGTGACATAAAGTATGAGGGATGTATTTCATAGTCTTTAATGACTGAGTTGCCTCGGGGATGGTGTGGGGGTTATTTAAGGACCCCAACCACCCTTGAGGAGAGGGGGATCTAGTGGAGAGTTCAGAAGTTATTGCTAGAGAAAATACACTTCAGAAAGAGTTATTGCAAACCAAAGAGTTTACCCACTCATCATTATTACTTATTACGAACCTTTTAATACTTGACAGAGATTCTTAAGGGTGTTTGGTGTGTTTCTACCTGCCAACCAAGGTGTATCTAGGGTGCTTACTCCTCTCTCCCTCTAGCCAAGTCACTTCCACTTTCTGAGTTATACAAGAGAGCTTTTATGAGGTTAAACTGATTTTATCTTCATTAGGTTTGTGTTTGCATGCCCTATCATTAATCCAAAGCTTTGGTCAATTAGCTTATCAGTGCCATACTCAAATAGGGGTTACGCCTCCATCTATAATCTAAAGTACCCTCTTACATTTGGCGACTCTGTTGGGGAGGCATTCTTCTAAGCAAGGAGTATGGCGCAAGATAACGCTACTCGAAGACTCAACTTTGATGATACCCAGTACAATGAAGAACATGTCGTGAGAGAACTGGCGGCCCTAAGGGATGGGGATCCTCGGGTAGAGGTACCTCCGGATCCAATGATGTCAGATGTTCCAGGGGTGGCACAACCTTCCACTAACATAGGGTTGGGACCCGCTTATATTTCTCTCCTCATCAGCAAATTTTTTGAGTTTTTGTAAACTCCAGTACCTTCAACTATGCTGGGAGGTTTTGAGGCTAATGCTTTCGTAACATAGCCCCACTAGGTGTAGGTATTGTTAGAACGATCCCGACAACCATACCCTCCGTCGTGAATCCGGCGGTGGGGATATCTAGAGCATCAACGGCGCCAGCAGTAATGATGGCTCCACTTTAACGAGTGTTCTGCCTGTAACCCCATTGGTTGTTGCCCCATCGCCCATGGAAGAAATAAGGAGGGAGATGCAAAAAGTGATGCTGAAGTTTATATAGGCTTCCTCGCAACCTATGGGCGAGGTAGCTTCGGTCTACGATGACTTACGAACACCTTACCCTCGGGAATACAATGACGAGCCTTACCCATAAGACTATATTCCCCCTATTTTTGAAAAATACACAGGAAAAGGCGGGAACCTGAAGGAGCACATTAAGTGTTTTATTGAACACTTGGGAGCATATTGCAATGATATGAAGCTTAGATTTAGGGAGTTTTCCAAATCCCTAATCGACAAGGCCTTCACCTGGTACTCCCATTTGACTCCCAACAATGTTTTTACGTTGGAGGAGATGCACGTGTTGTTTGTCCAAAAGTTCTTCTTGGCAGAAGACGAGTTCACCCTAACCCAACTCGGTAGGGAGAAGAAGAGACCGGGAGAGGAGGTGCTGGCCTATATTCGAAGGTTTAGGGAAAGGTCCCTCGATGTAAGGGAAGAAGCCAAAGAATCTAAATTGTTGCAAATTTGTGCTAAGGGACTACTTCCTGAGTATATTTGCCACCTAATCAATAAGACGCGCGAGGGAACCTTTTCAGGATTCCTAAAATCCGTAAGAAACATCTCTTTGGTGGTATGACCTATCCTGGTGGTGGCTCCCATGATGTTCAGACAGCAGATGTAACCCGCGGGGGGAAGGTCTCAGCCCCCACTGGTAGGTGACGTCGAGAGGGAAGAGGGGGGCAAGGCGCCGAAGAAGGACAACAAGAGAAAGTTTGGAAGGGACAGAGCAGACCCTCCACCATTGCCTTGTACGATAGAAGAGGCTGTGAGTTGTTATAACGCAATGGTCCAAGGTGGAACGGTTTATGAACCAAAGGGCGTTCCAGCAGAAGAACCCGATGCTGCGACGAGGGAAGATCCCAAATACTTCCAGGTTCATCGAATGATCCAGCATCCAACAGAGAGCTGATTCATACTGCGAAGAATCATTGATAAGTACATGAAGGCGGGGACAATGTAAATCCCCCCGCAGAACATTAACAACAACCCACTTCCAGTGCACGGGGCCAATCTGGTGATGGCCTATGATGAGGAGGCAGAAAGAAAAGGAGGAGGGTTAACGATGAAGCAAAAGGAGCTCGAAGAAGCTCTGGAGCATTGCACCATGGGAATGGCTAATGTAGTTTTATCCTACGATAAAGCAAGCGCTAAAGACATGGAAGACGTATACATCGTTGAAGGTGAGTAAACAAACCCGGTCATAGAGTATAGTGCAGTTTCAAAATCTCCAAAGGTCACTTGGTTCTTTGATCAAGTGGGGATCCCGAAGGAGAGCAGAATGGAGATAACTCAGGCAATCTTGGACATTTCAAGGAGGAACGCAGTCCCCTCACTAAGGTGGAGGGGACCCATGTCTAGGCTGGTGAAGAATTTTCTGTCAGAAGTAACCTGTAGCGATTCGGATAGAGCTATAAGGTTCCCTCATAACAGGCCTCTGTATGTAACCACTAGCGTCAACGGGGTTAACTTTGCAAGGACTCTTATGGATGGGGGTTCTTCCATCAATATTATGCCGATCAACTCCTTTCACGTGGCTAATATTCCGAAAGAAAGGTTGGTTCCCACGCCTTTGGTAATTTCGGGATATGACAACCAATTTTCCAAGTCCATCGGGTATGTGAATGTTGGGATTGTGATGAGAAAACTGAGTTCCCATATCAAGTTCCATGTAATAGAAAGTGCAACTTCCTATTATTTACTAATAGGGAGAGTGTGGATGCACAACCAAGGGTTAGTCCCTTCAACCAATCATCAATGCGCCAAGGAAAATATCAAGGGAACAGAAGTGACCATTAGGGCTATGAAGAGGCCTTTCGCTATCAAAGAATCACACTTGGTGGATGCGTCATTTTATACAGAGATGGAGGAGGACGTGCGGGTCCTGACAAGGAGAATGGAGGGAGCATGGGTTCCCTCGATTAGAGAGATAATGGAGCCCTTGAACGAGCAGAGTAAAGAGGGTGTAAGTAGCGAAGGGGTGAGGGCCGCAGAATCGTATCAGGTGATCCCTCGACCCCAAAATATCATGAAGTAACTCAAAGACAGGATGAGGCCTAGAACAGACTCGGTGGAGCATGAGGTCCAACGGCAAAGCGTGTTGAGTCGCTTTTCAGGGGAAAGAATCGCTGAGGCTTCCAGAAAGAAGAAGAGGAAGGCCGTGGCAACAACTACCAGCAGGTAATGTAAGAAAATTATCACTGAAGAGGGAAAAGTGGTGTACCGCTTATAATGGTGTGAACGGGCGTTCGAAGAGACTAAAGATGAGGTTGACATGATATATGAGTATTTCTTGGTGGATAAACAGGGGCAGTGTATGGAGATAGACAACTCCAACATAGAGGAGTTCGTAGAAGATTTCGCCGAAGAACCAGACTACATGGAAGATCAAACGAAGCCCCAGGCACAAGAGTTGGAGAAGCTAAACCTTGTAATAGAAGGGGAAGATCCAAGGCCTATCTTTATATCGAAAGATCTCGGTAAGGAGAAACGAGAAGCCCTAGTTGAGCTGATTCGGGAATTTATAGACGTCTTCGCATGGAAATACACTAAAATGGAAGGGCTGGATGAGGAAGTGAGCTGCCACAAACTGAACGTGATGCCTTCAGCTATTCCGGTGAAGCAGGCAACAAGGACTTACAAACCTGAACTAAACTTGAAGATTAAGGAAGAGGTCCAATGTTTGTTGGTACCAGGATTCATCAAGCCAATACAACATCCCCTTTGGCTATCTAGCATTGTTCTAGTGGGGAAGAAAGACAAAAACCAAATAAGGATATGTGTGGACTTCAGAGATTTGAATAGGGATTGCCCTAAGGATGAGTTTCCCTTACCCTCCATCGACAGTTTGATAGATTCCACGGCTGGTCATGAGATGTATATCTTCATGGATGCGTACGTAGGGTACAACCAGATCAAGATGGATCTTACATACGCAGAGAAAATGGCATTCAAAACTTTATTGGGCAACTTCATGTACAAACTGATGTCGTTTGGACTCAAGAACGCTGGGGCTATTTACCAGAGGACAATGATGGCCATTTTTCATGACTTCTTCCATAAATTTGTAGAGTTTTATGTGGATGACTTGGTCATCAAATCGAAGAAGGAGGAGTCCCATCTGAATGACTAAAGGACGGTGTTTGTTCGGTGCAGGAGGTATAAACTGAGGATGAACCCGTTAAAGTGTGTCTTCGGAGTAACGAGCGGGAAGTTTTTAGGCTTCGTGGTTGATCGAAAAGGGGTGCAGATGGACCAGGATAAACAGTGGGCGATCTTGGAGATTCCATATCCAAGAACGGTGAAGGAGCTGAAGAGTTTTCTCTGTAAAGTCTCCTACCTTAGGAGATTTGTGCCTGGATTGGTCGAAATAACACACCCACTTATGCAGATGTTGCGAAAGAACACGAAATTCTGGTGGGAGGAGGTTCACCAGGAGTCTCTTGTTGGGCTGAAAAAACTGCTCGTTTCACCACAAATGATGGTCCCCCCCCCCCAGGCAGGAGTATCGTTGCAGCTATACCTTACGTCTACCACGAGGTCCGTTGGAGTTCTTCTAGCACAAGAAGTGAACGGGAAAGAACGATTGGTTTACTACCTCAGCAGAATCATATATGGGTTAGAGATTAGATATAGTAGCTTAGAAAGGCATTGTTTAGCCTTAGTCTTTGTAGCACGAAAACTTAGACATTATATGATGTCTTTTACAATTCATATTGTAACTAGATGTAATCCTATTAAGTATTTCTTGACAAGGACTATATTGATTGGCAGGGAAGCCAGATGGTTCCTTATCCTCTCAGAATATGACTTAAAGTGTGTGGTACCTCATGAGATCAAGAGCCAGGCATATGCCGATCTATTTGCAATATTTCCATCAGGAATGTTTGAACCTCCTAAAGAAGACATTCCAGGAGATGACTTACAGGCTAATTATCTGGATACAACTGATGAGGAATGGACGATGCAGTTCGATGGATCTTCAGCGGAAAAGAAGGGAGGAGAAGGGGTTATTATTTCAAAAGGGATGGAGGAGATTTGTGTTTCCTACAAGCTAGATTTCCCTTGTTCCAATAACGAAGCAGGGTACGAAGCGTTGGTACTGGGACTGCTGGAGGCTCTTCGAAGGAGAATTCGTTCACTCTGCATTAAGGGTGACTCGAACTTAGTGATTCATCAAGTAAATGGAGAATATGCATTGAAACACATGAGCCTGGCGCCATACAGAACAATCATTCAGAGGCTTCTCAACTGTTTCATCAGACTAAGATCAGAAGACATCCCAGAACGATGAACCGCCACCAAGACACCTATGCCACTATCTCCCAAAAAATGGTCATGAGGAATGATAAGACTATCGTTGTGATCCAACGAAGGACATCTCCTTCGGTGGTACAGTCAATAGTGTCGATGGAGGAGGACGCGGACTGAAGGGGAGAGATTAGGAAGCAACTGGAGTCTGGCGAAGGAGCTATGGGACTAAGAGAGTTAGCCCAATACTTTATGAACCAGGGAAATCTTTATTACAAAAATGTTGGGGGATGGTTGTCAAGATGTATCAGCCCCGAGGAAGTAGAGTGAAGATTAAAGAAAACGCATGAGGAGCAATGCGAGACAACTGAAATACCTCTATATAGGAGAATTCAAAGAAAGGGGTATTTCTGGCCTAAAATTAAGCAAGATGCGGCAGAGCTGCAATGGAAGTGCGATAAGTGTCAGCTATTCTTCGAGGCAGCTGAGTGCCATTTCATTGAAACTCAAACGGACTGGAGGCAGCCCTATCTCGACTTCATTCAAGATGGAGTGGTCCCAACGGAGAAAACGGATGCGATAGGCCTAAGACGAATGGCCCTATGGTTCTATGTTCAGGATGGGTAGATTTATCGAAAGGGGTACTTCAACAGATCATTGCGTTGTATCACGAAGGAAGAAGCAGCCGAGGTCCCCAAACAAGCGCATGATCCAGCCCACATAGGAGGAGACAAGTTGTATGATCAGCTGATGACGTTGGGGTATTATTGGACAACAATCGAGAAAAAATCGGCTGAATTTGTCCGAAAATATAAAGCTTGCCAACTTCATGAGAATATAATCCATGCCCCATCGGTAGACTTACACTCTCTGGAAACACCCCATCCATTTCATACTTGGGAATTTGACCTAGTAGGGGCAATACACCCTTCTTCGAGAAGCAAGATATGGACACGGGTAGCAACGGAGTGTTTTACAAAATAGGTCAAGGCGATATCAATCAGAAGAGCAACGATTGGGGTGGTGAGAAACGTCATAAAAGAATACATCATTTGTCGTTTTGGGATCCCAAAGGTTATTCTTTCAGATAATGGGACATCCTTCGTCAATTCCGAAGTAATAATGCTCACAGACAAGTACTCTATTTTTCATCACACTTCAACGGTGGCATACCCAAAGGGAAATGGTCAAGCCGAAGAGACTAACAAAACCTTGGTTAATATTTTGTCCAAGATAATGGAGGACTTTCCAGGGTCGTGGGATGACAAGATACTAGCTGTATTGTGGGCCTATCGAACAACCAAGCGAAAACCCACAGGATACACGCCGTTCTCTCTTATTTATGGGGCTGAGGCAATCCTTTCGGTGGAGTTGGAAGTTCTCTCTGCTCGATATGCCTTGCGAAGTAGCATACTCCCTCAGAATAGACATGTACAGTTGGAAGCATTGGATGAACATAAATATAATGCGATGTAACACTTTCAAATGTACACGAAGCAACTCTCCAGGGCATACGATAACCTGGTGAGACCAAGGAAGTTCGTGAAGGGAGACCTCGTTTTGAAAGCAGCAGTGAAGCACATCAGGGGGCTTCCTCTACCAAAGTTTGCAGCCAACTGGGAGGGACCTTCTGTTGTAAAGGAAGCTCATGATTCAGGTTATTATTTAATTTCGATGTTAGAGGAAGATAAGCCATTTAAGATTAACAATAAATGGATGAAAGTTTATCATGTGTAAACAATCAAGTTTGAACCACTGTTATAACTGGTTGTTGTTATGAATATAAAAGTTTTAGTTACGATTCGAACAAAATGAAAGAATTGCAGAAATACAGAAATTTATAACATACAAAAGCAGTCACAACACATGGAAGAATTGGAAAATATACATTCTTCATTCATAAACAATGGAGCATTACAAAAAAAAATTAGGAGCTATCGCCCAAGAATTACATAGATAGAAGCAGATGGAGGATATGTATACAAGAAGCAGTTAGCATAAAAGAAACGATAAATCAGAGGAAGAGAAAAAATCTCCAGGAAGGCCCGAAGAAGCTGCTGTGAAAGATCGTTGGACGTTAATAAAAACCTTCAGCCTCGTTTGGACTTGTGTAGGTTCGATGAGGAGTCTCTTGCGTTTCATCTTGACCAGACACACAGATTATTCGGCATCCTTTACCTCTTGATCCACCGCTTCCAAAAGGGGTGCTAATGCGACCAACTTCACTTCCTCGGCTCGCTGGTCTTATTGATGCTTTCGTAATACTTCCCTCTCGCCGATCAGTTAATGGTTCTTTAAAGTTTTTAAATGTGTTATAATCCAATCAAAACGGAAACCATCAAGCCCCAACTCCCTCAGAAAACCCAGAAATTGGTTAAGGAGGGATCGAGTAATGCTTGTAGTAGGAGTACTGGCAATTTCAGCAACAACAATCGCCTTGTCTTGAAGTTTGTGACTCATCACGTGTATATTGGAACATAGGCAATCCGATGTGAAAGTCTCAGGGTGACGATTCACCAGTTGTTCAATCACCAAGCAGTGGTTGACAGACATTTGAGGAGACTGCCGAAGCACCATCAGGCAGAAAGCATGAGGAGCCAAGTCAGGAAGAGGAAGTTCACACCCAGATTCGCTCTGTGCTGTAACACCAGTCGTGGAACCTTGATCATCATGACCAGAATTTTTTGAAACAGTAGGTTCCCGATGGGGTGAGCCCATAGGCGAAAGAACTGGGGGAGAATTTTCCTGAGCAACCTGAGAAGAGATAAAGGGCATAATAAGTTTATGAAAAAATCCTAAACAAGCATTTTCGTTGTTAAGTCACCGTTATAAGGTGGAATTTATGAAAAATCTTAACAAGCATTTTCGTTGTTAAGTCACCGTTATAAGGTGGAGTTTATGGAAAAATCTTAACAAGCGTTTTCGTTGTTAAGTCACCGTTATAAGGTGGAGTTTATGGAAAAATTGTAAGAAGCGTTTTCGTTGTTAAGTCACCGTTATAAGGTGGAGTTTATGGAAAAATATTAACATGCGTTTTCGTTGTTAAGTAGCCGTTATAAGGTGGAGTTTATGAAAAATCTTAACAAGCATTTTCGTTGTTCAGTCACCGTTATAGGGTGGAGTTTATGGAAAAATCATATCAAGCATTTTCGTTGTTAAGTCACCGTTATAAGGTGGAGTTTATGAAAAATTTTAACAAGCATTTTCATTGTTAAGTCACCGTTATAAGGTGGAGTTTATGAAAAATATTAACAAGCATTTTCGTTGTTAAGTCACCATTATAAGGTGGAGTTCATGAGAAGTAACAAAAATACCTCAGTCACAACAGGGGTAAGAACGGGAGTCATCATGGCATCCGCAGGGACAGGAACCGTTAGGGGTGGGCTCATTACATCAGAAGCCACAACGGGGTCCCTGGTCGCAGAAGCCTCAATGGTCGGAAAAACTCCCTCACCAACATAAGGCAGCAAGGCCAGCATAGGGGATTCATCGGGAGGAGATAATGCACTCCCGAACAAAGCCCTAACGCGAAGGGGTGCAGAAGAGCCACTATGTTGGGCAGAAGCACCAACCTTGGCCTTGTGTGCATGAAGACCACCAAGAGAAATAGGTGGTACAAGATCGCGAGAAAGCTGCAACATGAAGGCAAGTGTTAGAAAAGAGTAATAAGTACAAAAAAAGGGAGAAGTGTCTCTAGGTGTTACTTACCTCAGTTACGTCACTAATAAGGGGAATTGCGGCTAAAGGTCTCGTCAGCATCATTGGAAGAAGGATGTTAGCTAACAACGAGGACACTGGGCACCCAAAACCTCAAGGTTCAGCATAATAAATAAATAAAGGGGTGAGACTCAAAGGACGTTATACCAAATAAACTATAGAGGAAATCATACCTCGGGCTCACTTTCTTCAACCAGAACAATGGGCAGAGGGACCTCAGGTGGAGTAGGTAAATCAGAGGGGACTGAGAGTGTTATCTCGGGTTGCGTTACCTCTCGTGGCGAAGAGACACCCGCGGCTCAACTGCATCACCTCCCACAATAACTTCCCTAGCACGATGGGAGCCTGAACGGCAAGAATAAGTGAGCCCCGTTATGGGGGAACGGGGAGGAGTCACATCCGTATGAGAATTACCGAATCTTCCCCCATAAAAGGGCTCACGGGAGGACTAGGGGGTTTGGTCTTTCCTTTTCAAGCCCCTGCACCACAGTTGTCAAGAAAAAATAAGCAAAGGCAGCCTGCCTTAAGAAAAAAAGGGAATGGGTAAATCAAGCATACATACCTCGAATTCAGAAGGGGAACGAGAAGATATGACCATGGGCGAAGAAGGAGGATTGGCAACAATGGAGGGGGCAGGAGTGAGATGCACCTCAGGATTTCGATGCACCTCAGGAGTTTGCTTCCTCTGAGACTTGGTGCCCAGAGTCTTCTTCCTTATCCCTGCTGCACCAGTACCAATATCTCGAGGAACTCTTTAACTCTTTCTCCTCCTTGACGTTGGCTCCGTGGGATCAACTACCACCGTGGTAAAAGAAATCGAAGGAGGAACAACGATAGCGTGCCGATGATACTCATCATTTATCCGATCTATCACCGCCTGGGCTTCACCCCTTAAGCGCTCAACCATTTCGACAGACATGGGAGGTGGAACAGAGGCTATGGGGAAGGCTGCCACGGGAGTCTGGGGCTTTTGGGACTTGTATTTGGACCTTGATGCCCCACTCTTGGCCATTTTTGCCTTCTTAGCAGGTGGTTGAGAAGGCCCCTCACCGATAGTAGCCTCAGTTGAAGGAGAAGGCTTGTTTGGAGCTGCAGTAAATTTGGGTTTGGGTGTGGCGACAAGGATCATGGAACAAAATGGGGGATGCTCTGTAGGAGGTGCCTTGGGGGTCGCACTTAGAGGGAATTCCATCCCAAGTACGGAGTTGACTTTTAGCCCCAACTCTAGGGCAGAAAAAGAAGAAACGGGAGGATACACTGGATCTCCCTCAACAAACTCAATAATTTTAGCCAGTTGTTTCGGCCAGTATTTTATGGCAAACAGAGGGATTACATCCCCTTGCCTAGTAATGATGGGAATGGTGACTCGCCCAGCCATGGTAGAACTTATCCCCCATGCAGAGGTTGAAGAAAAAAGAGAATACGCCTCGCTGAAGGAGACCTTGGGGTTTGACGATTAAAACACTGGACGTGGAGCCCCCTGGTCAAACCCAAACTGGCGGCTGCATCGGTTGGGATTATAGTGCTCACTGGTATATCCCCATTCAGTGTAAGAAGGAATATATGCTGGGGAGAACAGAAGGACCACATCCACCAAGGGATCCTCAATATCCATGGTAGGGTCCTGTACCACTCTTTCTTCATGTTGAAAAAATCCATAAGTGTGAAAGAAGATTTCCTCCTGATAGGGATTCATCATGAAGTTCTCAAAGTGATCAATCAAATATATTAACTCCTTTTAGCTCTGTCTCTTATGATAAACCATGGACCGTGGAGGCAGAATTGTTTCCCCCAAAGGAGGGCAGTAGGTTTTGGCTGCTACGACAGGGAAACGAAAGTAAAGGAAGCCGATTAGAAGGATGCCGTTGGCAAAATTGGCCAGGTTATAACAGCCAAGAGATCATTCCATATCGAGCAAAGTCCTATCCAACCATGTGTAGAGGGATCCCAAGGAAATTGAAGCCAGGGGAAGTTTGATGCCACGATCCAAACGAAGGGATATATTGATAAGGTCCCTTCGGGGCTGGTCATTGTGTTTTCCCGTCAAAAGGAAATGGGAGAGGATCACAAGAATATAGGTAGGAAGTTCCAACGATGTACCTTGACCAGGAGCATATGTTGAAGAACTGCCTTCGCCAGAACCCTTGAAGAAATAATTAATTAGAGGGGAGAAAGTAGCCTTGTTGGATGGACCGATGCAGCTTCGACATATACGAGCCAACTCCAAACGGTCGGCAGCCTCTTGGACATCTAGAGCCTCATCGGTATAGGGTTCATGACCTATCGCATCAAGGCCCAGTAGCTCGCACACGTCTTTCAAAGTTATGGTAAACTCGCCCCACGCAGCGATGAACGCATGAGTAGTAACATTCCATCGAGAGACCAGGATAGGAAGATCATCATTGTTCTTCGAAAGAGTGAACTCACCAAACCATCTAGCCGGTTGCAACCCAAGTTTTGTGATAATATCAGCATAAGAACTTTGCATATGGGAGTTCCAGGCAACGAAGTGGGCAGGAGATCCCCCGGGCGATTCGAAATCAATATGGGACCATGGGAAGTCCCCTCGCTCTAAGTGAAATCGTAGAGTTCCCTCTAGAGGAAGAAATCCCCACTCAGAAGAATATTCGTCTTCATCACCCAACAATAAAGCATCAAACTTAGAAGAAAAATGCACAGTCCTGCAGGCAACAGCAAAATCATCACCTTCTCTAAAAATAGGGGAGCGACGATAAAACCTTAGTTGTTCCTGACGTGAAACATCCAACACGGAGGCAGCAATGGTGGTGGCAAGCGGAGCACCAGGAGCAGAGATAGCGGGGTTGCTGGAAGATACCATGGTAAATGACGATAAGATAGCAAAAAAGCTTCAAGCAAGAGGGGTTTGAAGAATGACAATGGAAGATCACAACCACATGCGGTGGTTTAGAAGATGAGAGGGGAAGAAGGTAAACAAGAGCTTAACAATAATGGAGTTCTCACAGACTTTCTCTCTCTAAAGAAAATGGAAGTTTGAAGAAGATGGTGACAAAGTAAGAGAAAAAAGGGTTTAAGTGGTGGGTATAGCCATTTGAAATTTTGGAGTTCCTCGTTTAAGTTTCCCACCATCGCACGTGCAAGGCCGCCTGTAATCATTTCAAATGAGCATGTGGCACTTCGGGAAGTGTTTTGACAGTTTAAAAGATAGTGCCACGTCATTCATGAAGTAACACCTGGGGAACACAAACTGTTGCCTTCCTAAGCAAGATTGAGTTCTGACGCCAAACATTCCAAGGAATAATTTCATAAGTCACAACGGTATTTTCATTCGTGGTATTTGGGGCTGTCAGGCAGTTGGTGAGCCACCTCTGCGACAACAGCCCCCTGACACGCAGTGGTTAGGCAAAAGGCATGTCTTGGCATTTAATGTTTATGACATAGAGACAACTAGTGCATTAGGCATTTAATGTTGTGACATAAAGTATGGTGGATGTATTTCATAGTCTTTAATGACTGAGTTGCCTCGGGGATGGTGTGGGGGTTATTTAAGGACCCCAACCACCCCTGAGGAGATGGGGATCTGGTGGAGAGTTCAGAAGTTATTGCTAGAGAAAATACACATCATAAAGAGTTATTGCAAACCATAAAGTTTACTCACTCACCATTATTACTTATTACGAACCTTTTAATACTTGACAGAGATTCTTAAGGGTGTTTGGTGTGTTTCTACCTGCCTACCAAGGTGTATCTAGGGTTCTTACTCCTCTCTCCCTCTAGCCAAGTCACTTATAAGTTCCACTACCACTTTCTGAGTTATACACGAGAGCTTTTGTGAGTTTAAACTGAGTTTATATTCATTAGGTTTGTGTTTGCATGCCCTATCATTAATCCAAAGCTTTGGCCAATTAGCTTATCAGTGCCATACTCAAATAGGGGTTACCCCTCCATCTATAATCTAAACTACCCTCTTACACATGTAATCCCTCTAGAGGTTACCAATCGATAACCTCGAACGAAATGGAATGAAATTATCCCTAGAAAACATTCCCCCCAAAAGCCCTATTTACGAATCGATTCGGGACAAATCCGAATCGATTCGGCCTTGCGAATCAATTTGGCCTCTAAGGTGAATCGATTCAGGTCCTAAAACCTGGGACTCTGTCTCAGGACGAATCGATTCGGCTGGGGTCCGAATCGATTCGGTCACTCAGACCGATCAAGATGGAACATTTCGAATCGATTCGGGTTGGAGCCGAATCGATTCGACCTGTTCTAGGTCTGCGGTAATGGCTATTTTTGGTAAGCCAAAAAAAATACCAAAATTCATTTTAATCATCTTATCTACATTTCTCTTCAACCCAATCACATATACAACATTAATATTCATCCAAAGACATATTTAAACTAATTTCTATCATCAAATCCAAGATCTACATAACAAATCTAAGATTTTATCCAAAAGTTAAGTTTTGACAAACTAAACCTAAAACCCATAAATTTGATCCACAAATCATGAAATAAATGGTACATAACAATTATTTGGCAAGTTCAATCACTTGCCTTAAGTTCGTAGGGTCTAATTCGTCCTCGGGATCGCGTATTGGCCGAAAATCTCCACGTTCTCTCTCTTTCTCTTCTTCTTTCTTCTTCTCTCTTTCTTTCTTTATATTTCTCTGTCCCTCTAAGGAGAATTGTTTGTCCCGTAGGATTAATAAGACTTTTCCCCTAAAATACACGACTTTAAATGATAATACACACTTTAAAAGACTCGGTAACTTTAATTCGAGTCAAACGCACTTAAATTATTTCGAAAACTAAATAGACCCCAAGTACAGTCATTTTGACTTTCTCGACCCTTCCGGAAACAACTACACCCTCAGAATTGCCATTCGAAACACTTTATAACAACTTCAAATTTTGACCTCTATTGCCAATTTAATAATTCTCCAAATAAAATAATATTTATTTCTCCCAAAATAAATAAATTATCATCTCTAAAGTGTCGCGTTGTTACAGGAACTTCTTCCTCATTTGAAACCTTGGATATTTATAAGATCCCCTCTTCTCCCTCATTCAACATGACCAAGAGAAGGATGCACAATTTGATGGGTGGACGCTTATCTCCCCCCCCTAAGAAAGTTGTTGATGCTGGTAAAAAACTAGCAGAGAAGAAGTCTTAGACAAGTGACAAGAGCCCTTTGGATAAAGGGACACGAACTTTTAAATCTCAACTTAAAAGGTTGAATAAAGTTTTTCTTGAACCTCAAAACTAGGCCTAGAAAACACAAACCGACCAGCAGACATTGGCTATAAAGAAGATTGTCAACCAACAAGAGTTGGTGAAACAAATCCAGGTTGACCTTAACATTAGGTCAACTTTTGTTGCTATTAACCCTGGATTGGCCGAAGTTTAATCAAGTATGGAACACTTCCTACTGATAGAGTTGCATCATCCCCCATGCCTAGGTTTACGCTGACTGAAAGGTATTTCCATAACTTGGCACAGGTAATTTTTTTATCTTATGTACTTTACTTGCTGAACTCTTCCTAATTATCTTGTGTTTGCTCTTTTACTAACTTTGCAGTTTTTGGTTGACTTTAACCAAATGATGGAGAAGGATGACCAATTTAGGTTCTCTCCTAATGAACTAGAAGAGGCCTTTCAAGTCTTAAGACAATCCTTGGAGGCTTCCCAACAAGCTTTAGAGACAAAACAGAAATCCTAGGAAGAGGAATTGAAGAAGGCTAATGACCGAGCCATTGTGGCTGTAGTCCAAATAAACGCTATCTATAAAAGAGCCAAAGATGTCGAGCAAAAGTTGATTGATGAAAGAACATAATTCTTATCATGTAATTTTGTTTCAATTGGCTTAATTCCGGACAAAATAAATTAAGTCTTGGCTAGTTTTAATTATGGAGTTTAATTGAGCCTACGACAAAGTTCAAGTTCAAGAATGTGCAATTTAAAGCTTTGAAGAAGATTTCAAGTCAAGAGGTGTTACATATGTTTAAGATAACTCAGGTATGAATACTTATAAGTATTTAAGTAATTTTGTATATTGATTAAATGCTGGGTGATTTAAATGATTGGGAATTAAATCTTTTTATGTTTTAAAACTATTTATGAGCTTCAAATAGTTTAAAGAAAATTCGAGCATTTATTTAAAAGGAAAATAGTTTATTTTATCACTGTCGCTCGAACGAGAATTTTGGGTCGTTCAAACGACATCCATATGTCGCGCGAACGAGATCCACATCTCGCTTGAACGACCTGCCGGCTCAATTTTTGCATTTTCGTTTTCTTGGACTCTGTGTTGCTCAGTTATAAATAAAAAAATGTATCTGCGAAAGTTCAAAAGGAAGAACGGTTTTGAAAACCTTATTCCCATATAGTTTTCATCATCCGGTGTTTATTCAAGATCGTATTACTCAATTCCAAAGTTAGTGATCTTGAACGCGTTTAGCGGAAGACAATTCATTCACTACACCATTTTGCACTTTGTGAGGAGAACTCTACAACCGGAGAGCTGCGTGCTATTGTGGGGGGAGTCCTTATGAAGTAACTTGTGGAGAAACTGTCTTCTTCTGCACTACTGACCATCTGGAGTTCTTGCAAGAGATTCCAATCGAGATATCAAAACCGACACCTGCGGGTATTTCGTATGTCACCCTATTTCATTGTAATCCGTGTAAGTTGTGTCTTACAAATTATAGTGAAATAAAAAGGTTTTTCCCTTCGAAGATTTTTCCTAAAATTATTTATTTTACCGCATGATTTATTCATGGAATGGATTTAATCACTTAGATGGACGTTTAGGGTTTAAGAAGTTAAAATTGGTTTTAACTAAAAATTGGAACAAATTGGTTTTACCTAAAGTACACACGAAAGGGCCTTTTCAACTTGGTATCAGAGCTTGTTGCACTATCTTATTGTGTTTGAGATACCGTGTCTTTAGGTATGTCTTTCGGTGGTTTTGACGATTTTAGAATTCTCTTGTTTGAATCATCTAATTGGAAATCAAACATGAAAACTGCTCTTAAAAAATAGTTAATAGGGGTGATTGTGAAAAGTGTCTTTGCTGCGAAGGGTTTGGTCACAGGATAGATGAGTGTCTCACTAAACTGTGACACCCCGCCTAATTAAACCTTGGGTGATCAAGCCTTATTTTAATATAAACAGGTTTCTTAAATGGTTCATTCTTAGCATCACTGTCGAACGCCTTTTAAAATTACTAACCACCTAAATGAAATTAAAACGGGTGCCAAATTTTATCTTTCTTAAACAAAAAATATTCCAAACCACACATTACCAATACTAGATATGAATGCTCAGTACACAAAATAATCTGAAAGCAATTAAAGTCTTGCCGTAAACCACGGCCCAAAAAGACAACTACAAATCCATAACTAGAATAAACTGTAATAGTAAAGGTGGAACGACATGTTCCAACTAGAAATAATAAAACTGAGATCCTGCACTAGAAATGAAAAAGAGGAAGCGTCCAAACAATCCCTGCAACCTCCACACTGGCTGCAACTCTCAAATCTCTGACATGAAATCAAGCTGGGTGTCCTTGTGGCTGGGCACCTAAAAGGTTTTTAAAATTTTACATAGCAAGAGTTAGTACTCAAAACATTTGAAAATATTTTGCAAGCAGTTATCACAATTAAGTTATTGATTACACATATTAAGGTTTCGCACACTCCCTTGAACTTCCTCACCTCTCTTACGTAGTACGTAACCATCGAGGATACTTAGTCTACCTAGTTATACTTTCCATAACCGTAGTTAACTCATTTACTGCTTGTTGTCCTTATTCATGTAATAATTTCATCATGCTATAAATTATTACTAAGACATTTACCTATCGTTTCATTGACTACTATTCTCAATTTGTAGATTATGCACTTAGAAACATTTTGTCCCACAACAATGTATTTAATATTAGTTAACTCTAATATATCCTTTTATTACACACAAAGGTCCCTTGGCTCGGAATAATTCATAGACTCCAAGTGAAAGTTGGTTCGGAATGATCCATCGACCCCAACTATCTACAAATATAAATATATACACATATTCTGGTTTGGGACTCTTTCATCGTGGCACCAGTTCAAAGTTTGGTTCGGCATTAACATTGACCCCAAATATATAATAACTTTATGTTAGTTCAGAATGTCACATCGAGACTAACATAATTAATTTAGGTAATATTCTCTTAACCCAAACCTATTTATATAAATTTAGTAGGTACACATCCGACCTAAAAATTTATACCCGTACGTAATATATTTTAATTATATTCTCCGTACTTAATAATTACAATTTCTCTCACTATTGTATTTATTCGTGTATTCGCGTAACTCTAAGGGTCCTAGTTACCCCTCCCTTAATTCAGTATTTAAGTTAATTTTAACCTACTGGTATTTTCTTTCCGGAATTAAGTCTCACTCTTTCCGTAATTAAATTAACCATTTCAACCCACAGTTAAGTCAATCGTTCTATCGTCATTCCATTTCTCAAACATTCCTACTCAATCATTAGTGGAGGAACCTAATGGTACACCTACTGGTAATTTCCAAGTCCCCTAATAGGAAAAATATCAATTCTAAGGTTCCCATTAAGTGACGGCAATTAAAGAAATTTCTAAACAAATTTTCTATAGTTCAGACAGGGTCGATCGATCGAAGGAAGATGGTTGATCGATCGACTGCTTCGATTGATCGACATTCAAGGGTCGATCGATCGATCGAGTAGTGACAGACCCAGTTCATCTTCTTCCTACGGGTTTCACCATTTTTACATCTCTAACTTTCATGATAAGCCATCATATTCACAACCAACAATTTCTAATCATTCCTACATATTCTGGGATGATTACTAACGATTTAAAGCAACAAAATCATTATAAATCTTGGCCAAATTCACTGAAAATCTCACTAATATTCAAGAACCCTAAAAAATGCATTCTTTATATTTTTCATCCAAATTCCAGATTTTCTTACGAATTTCTCATCAAGCTTTCTATGATATAAACATACTTGGTAATTCAAAAACGTCCTACATGCAAATCCTAATCAATCATGGATTATTATCAATTGTTTGTTCCCAAGAATATCATAAAAATCATGTTCTTCCTCAAGCTTAATCATGGGTATTATAACTCAATTATTTTGCAAATAACCACTTGCCTTAAGATTTGTAGGGTCTGATTTCGTGGTTGTTGATGATGATTCATGGTATTGATACTCCAATCCTCCTTCCCAACAATCCTTGTGGTGAAATCCTCCTAAGATGATCCCTCCTTACTACTTTTGCCTTAGGAATGCCTCTCTCTCTCTCTTCTCTAATGGCTATGGTGTAACTCTCATTGCCTAACCCTAGCCACCACTCTTATAATCAGATTTAGGGCTTCAAAATTCGTAGGTCTTCTTTCCCATAATTGTAAAGAGACCAAAATGCCCCCGAATGGTCCAGGTTTAGTCCGAAAATGACCCGGCACTCAACTAGTACCCCCGGGTACACTATTTTGACTAATTCGACCCTTTCGGAATCAACTATGGACTCTAAATTGTCATTTGAGTCTCGTAAACATTTTTCTACTCACCTTAGTAAATTTTCTTTAACACATATTCATCTTTATTAACATAATATCTATTTAAATTACTCTACTCACGTAATTTAAATCAACCATATTTAATCACATTTAAATTACTCTACTCACATAATTTAATTAAAGCGCGCATTTAATCCCATTAAATTACTCTACTTACGTAATTTAAAATTAAGCAGAATTACGGGGTATTACATACTTCCCTCTTAAAAAGGAATTTCGTCCTCGAAATTAGAAAAATACCTGCTATGAATAATTCTAGATATTGTTCTTGCATATCCTCTTCCCGTTCCCAAGTGGACTCATCCATATTGTGATGTCCCCACTGTACTCGCACTAAGGGTACCACCTTGGATCTTAGTTTGCGCTCACTATAATCCAGGATAGCCACAGGTCTTTCTTCATACGAGATATCTGGCTGCAAATCGATCTCCTCCAGTGGAATGTGCCAGAAGGCTCTCTCGCTCCTCTTGTATTTCTTCAGCGATGCCACATGGAACACACCGTGTATTCGCTGAAGATGCTCAGGGAGTCCCAATCTGTAAGCTAACGGTCCCACTCTCTCAATGGTAGGAAACGGCCCCACATATCTCGGTGCTAACTTCCCCTTTTTGCCAAACCTCGTAACCCCTTTCATAGGAGATACTCGAATCAACACCTGGTCCCCCACATCTAATTCCACATGTCTCATGCCGGCGTCAGCATAACTCTTCTGCCTATCCTGGGCTATTCGAATACGTCCTCGAATCAACTCTATTTTGGAGGAAGTCTCCTATATCATCTCTGGCCCTAAAAGCCTGTTATCCCCCACCTCTAACCAACAAGCGGGTGAACGACAAGGCCTCCCGTAAAGCGCCTCGAATGGAGCCATGCCAATAGTGAATTGGTAAGAGTTATTATACGCAAACTCCACCAAAGGAAGATATGGCTCCCAATTTCCCCCAAAATCTAGAATACACATTCTCAGCATGTCCTCTAACATCTGGTTTACTCTTTCCGTCTGGCCGTCCGTCTGTGGGTGATATGTCGTACTCAATCGTAAGTCGGTGCCCATGGCCTCCTGAAAACTCTGCCAAAAGTGCGACACAAATATCTTATCTCGGTCCGACACGATATTAATAGGAACTCCGTGCAGCTTAACAATCTCTGAAATAAAAAGCTGCGCGTAGCGCATAGTATCATAATCCGTACGAACCGGTAAGAAGTGTGCGACCTTAGTCAAACGATCCACTATCACCCATATGGAATCGTGGCCCTTCTGCAAGGTTGGTAACCTGATAATAAAATCCATTGAGATACTCTCCCAGTTCCACACGGGAATCTCTAGTGGTTGTAGCATCCCCGAAGGCTTCTAATGGTCAACTTTTATGAGTTGGCGTGTAACACACTTTGAGATAAATTCTGCAATATCTCGTTTCATACCTGACCACCAATATACTCGTCGCATATCCTGGTACATTTTGTCCCCACCTGGATGTACTGAGAATTTTGACCCGTGTGACTCTGTCATAACGGCATGCCTCAAATCATCATCTTCGGGTACTATCAGTCTATCGTTGAAACGTAGTCCACCCTCTGAACTGATGGAGTAGAACTCTGCCCCCTTGGCCAGTAACTGCTGTACTTTATCCTGACAAAAAGGGTCTTCTGCCTGTGCCCTCACTATCCGCGTAACGTTCTCGGAAGTGGTAGGTAGAACTTCCATACATGCTCTCGCCATATCATCCTCGTGTCGGAGCTCACTCCACTTTGCCTTCCAAACTTCTGCTAACTCTCCGGTAGGTCTTCTACTTAGCGCATCTGCCACCACGTTAGCCTTACCAGGATGATACTGTATATCAAATTGGTAGTCCTTCACGAATTCAAGCCACCTTCTCTGCCTCATGTTCAGGTCCTTCTGAGTGAATAGATATTGCAAAGACTTATGATCCGTGAATAACGTGAACTGCTCGCCCAGAAGATAGTGTCTCCAAATCCTCAATGCAAAAACAACCGCTGCCAACTCGAGGTCATGGGTGGGGTAGTTCTTCTCATGTGGCTTAAGCTTTCATGACGCATGAGCTATAGCCTTCTCCTCCTGCTGTAACACACCCCCAAGTCCTTGTAGGACGCATCAGTATAGACTCGGTATTCCACTCCGCTCTTAGGCAAGGTAAGAACGGGGGCTGATGTCAACTTGTCTTTCAACTCATCAAATGCTAACTGGCAACTGTCACTCCATACGAAGGGAATTCCCTTCCGAGTCAGATTCGTCAACGGTCCGACAATTTTTTAGAATCCCTTGATGAAGCGACGATAATAACCAGCCAATCCCAAGAAACTGCGAATTTCTGTCGGTGTCGTGGGCTGTCCCCACTCCCTCACAGCCGATACCTTACTCGGGTCAACAGCAATGCCCCTGCTAGATACGACGTGGCCTAGGAACTGCACCTCCCGAAGCCAAAATCCACACTTCTCAAATTTGGCGTATAACTGATGGTTCCACAATGTCTGTAGGACAAATCGTAAGTGTTCTGCGTGCTCCTCCTCCGTACGGGAGTAAATCAGAATGTCGTCTATGAATACAATCACAAACTGATCCAAAAACTCCCTGAATACCCTATTCATGAGATCCATGAATACTGCCGGTGCATTAGTTAGCCCAAAAGGCATCACTCTGAACTCATATGACCCGTACCGTGACAGGAAAGCGGTCTTAGGTACATCTTCTTCACGAATGCGCAATTGGTGGTAACCCGATCTCAAATCGATCTTTGAGAAGTATGCAGCCCCTCTCAATTGATCAAACAAGTCGTCAATCCTCGGTAATGGATACTTATTACGTATCGTTACTTTGTTCAGCTTTCTGTAATCTACGCACAGACGAAGTGAACCATCCCTTTTCTTCATAAACAGTACTGGTTCACCCCATGGCGATGTACCTCGCCGAATAAAACCCTGTCCTAATAGTTGATGAATCTGCTCTCTCAGTTCCCGCATCTCTGAAGGAGCCATGCGATATGGTGCTCTGGCAATCGGTCTCGTCCCCGGTGTTAGATCAATCACGAACTCTATCTCTTTGCTAGGTGGTAACCCTGGTATCTCCTGAAAGACATCCTCAAAATCCCTCACCACAGGGATTGAGTCCAGAGAAATGACAACCCTATGTGAGGTCTCCTCCTCAATATAATATAAATGAGTTCGCGATCCTCCCTCGGGAAGTGGCATTGCCACAAGGAATATCTCCTACCCCGGGATGGAGAACACGATGGTCCTCTCATAACAATCTACCATTTCCCTATTATGTGCCAACCAATCCATGCCTAGGATGACGTCATATCCCTCCATATCCAGCACCAGAAGGTCCGCCGCTAGACTCAATCTCCCGACCATAATGTCCACATCCTTACAAATCGAGTGTATAAGGGACCCACTACCCATCGGTGACTCCACACACATAAGATGAGTGTCTGCTGTCGCCAATAGGTCGGTTGCCCGTGCAAATCTAGTGGAAATAAACGAATGCGTTGCCCCTGTGTCAAACAAAATATTCCCCTCAAGCCCATGAATAGGAAACATACCCGCAACTGCCGACGGTGCTGGCGGTGCCGGCTGAAATGGAATGTCACGAATGTTGAACACACGCCCGTACTGCATCTGCCCTGGCTATGGGGCCTGTACTGCTGCTGGGGCTAACGGTACTTGCTGCCCCTGTTGGGCACCTTGCTGTTGTGCCCAGTCTTACTGTGGACAATTTCTGCTCTTGTGACCCTGCTGACCACAAGTGAAGCACTGACCCTAAAACTGTCTTTGTCCTTGGCCCTGTTGGCCCTGACGTTGGCCCTGTCGCCCTTGGCCTTGTTGTCCCCCATTTTGATTACCCTGGCCCTGTCGACCCTGAGGGACTGGTTGTTGAGGACCCTGTTGGCCCTGCCGGTCGAAGCGATACTTCCCGTGCTTAAACTTCTTGGCAGGGTTACCCTATCGGGAATCCTGCCCCAACTGTCCCGATGCCTGCTGCTGTGTTGCGCTGCTGCCACTACCTCCATCCACCTTTCCCGGTTGGCTAGGCTCACCCCTCTTACTTCCCTTAGTATGAAAACGGTGATCCTGACAGTGTAGTAGAGCTGCATTGACGACATCTGTGTAGGTTACCAATGCCGGATTACCAATTAAATGCTGTCTGATTCTCCAAGTTAGGCCCTCCATAAATTTGGACTTCTTCCTCTCCTCATTGCTCACCTCGTTTGGCACAAAATTGGCCAAGCGAGTAAACTCCTCCTCGTAGTCAGCAACTGAGCGATCACCCAGAACCACTTTGCTGAACATCTTTCTCATCTCAGACTCTACTGCTGGAGGGAAATACTTGCATTCAAACCGCACCCAAAACTCAGAATTAGTCAAAGTATCTCTCTCCTCGGTGGTGGTAACTGACTCCCACAACTGTAGGGCCGCTCCTGACAGACGGAAAGTGGCTAGCATCTGTTCCTGTACTCCGGTGCACTCTAGCATGCGCAAGTGGCGCTGGATATTCTTCTTCCAGTTGCACGCTTCCACTATATCAGTACTGCCCTGAAACTCGGGTGGGTGCCCCTTCTGAAATGTCTCCCTGACTCGTTGCCAAGTAGATGGTCCTGCCGGAACTTGCACTATCGGGGCCACAGGGGGAGGTACTTGGGGCTGAGGAAAGTGGACTGACATTGCCCTCATCACTGTTTCAACTGCCTGAGCTGCTATCACTGCAACCTGAGTAGTGGAGATTATCTCGGGTGGGGGTGGTGGTATCGGTACCTGTGGCTCCTGATGAGCCTCCCTCACCTCCTCTCTGGCTTCAGCCCTCTCTGCTCTCAGTCACCATGGCGGCATCTGAAATAAGATTCAAATTGTATAAGTACACAGTTTATACAAAATTTAAGAGCAGAAGTACGAAAATGCAACAGTTGGAAATTTTTATCAACAATCCTAATAGTAGGGCTCTAATACAACAAACGTAACGCTGAATCGTAGTAAGCCGTACAGATCCTATGGACACTAGAACCTGATGCTCTGATACCATCTGTGACACCCCGCCTAATTAAACCTTGGGTGATCAAGCCTTATTTTAATATAAACAGGTTTCTTAAATGGTTCATTCTTAGCATCACTGTCGAACGCCTTTTAAAATTACTAACCACCTAAATGAAATTAAAACGGGTGCCAAATTTTATCTTTCTTAAACAAAAAATATTCCAAACCACACATTACCAATACTAGATATGAATGCTCAGTACACAAAATAATCTGAAAGCAATTAAAATCTTGCCGTAAACCACGGTCCAAAAAGACAACTACAAATCCATAACTAGAATAAACTGTAATAGTAAAGGTGGAACGACATGTTCCAACTAGAAATAATAAAACTGAGATCCTGCACTAGAAATGAAAAAGAGGAACCGTCTAAACAATCCCTACAACCTCCACACTGGCTGCAGCTCTCAAATCTCTGACATGAAATCAAGCTGGGTGTCCTTGTGGCTGGGCACCTAAAAGGTTTTTAAAATTTTACATAGCAAGAGTTAGTACTCAAAACATTTGAAAATATTTTGCAAGCAGTTATCACAATTAAGTTATTGATTACACATATTAAGGTTTCGCACACTCCCTTGAACTTCCTCACCTCTCTTACGTAGTACGTAACCATCGAGGATACTTAGTCTACCTAGTTATACTTTCCATAACCGTAGTTAACTCATTTACTACTTGTTGTCCTTATTCATGTAATAATTTCATCATGCTATAAATTATTACTAAGACATTTACATATTGTTTCATTGACTACTATTCTCAATTTGTAGATTATGCACTTAGAAACATTTTGTCCCACAACAATGTATTTAATATTAGTTACCTCTAATATATCCTTTTATTACACACAAAGGTCCCTTGGCTCGGAATAATTCATCGACTCCAAGTGAAAGTTGGTTCGGAATGATCCATCGACCCCAACTATCTACAAATATAAATATATACACATATTCTGGTTCAGGACTCTTTCATCGCGGCACCAGTTCAAAGTTTGGTTCGGCATTAACATCGACCCCAAATATATAATAACTTTATGTTAGTTCGGAATGTCACATCGACCCTAACATAATTAATTTAGGTAATATTCTCTTAACCCAAACCTATTTATATAAATTTAGTAGGTACACATCCGACCTAAAAATTTATACCCGTACGTAATATATTTTACTTATATTCTCCGTACTTAATAATTACAATTTCTCTCACTATTGAATTTGTTCGTGTATTCGCGTAACTTTAAGGGTCCTAGTTACCCCTCCCTTAATTCAGTAGTTAAGTTAATTTTAACCTACTGGTATTTTCTTTTCGGAATTAAGTCTCACTCTTTTCGTAATTAAATTAACCATTTCAACCCACAGTTAAGTCAATCGTTCTATCGTCATTCCATTTCTCCAACATTCCTACTCAATCACTAGTGGAGGAACCTAATGGTACACCTACTGGTAATTTCCAAGTCCCCTAATAGGAAAAATATCAATTCTAAGGTTCCCATTAAGTGACGGCAATTAAAGAAATTTCTAAACAAATTTTCTATAGTTTAGACAGGGTCGATCGATCGATCGAGCAGTGACAGACCCAGTTCATCTTCTTCCTACGGGTTTCACCATTTTTACATCTCTAACTTTCATGATAAGCCATCATATTCACAACCAACAATTTCTAATCATTCTTACATATTCTGGGATGATTACTAACGATTTAAAACAGCAAAATCATTATAAATCTTGGCCAAATTCACTGAAAATCTCACTAATATTCAAGAACCCTAAAAAATGCATTCTTTATATTTTTCATCCAAATTCCAGATTTTCTTACGAATTTCTCATCAAGCTTTCTATGATAAAAACATACTTGGTAATTCAAAAACGTCCTACATGCAAATCCTAATCAATCATGGATTATCATCAATTGTTTATTCCCAAGAATATCATAAAAATTATGTTCTTCCTCAAGCTTAATCGTGGGTATTATATCTCAATTATTTTGCAAATAACCACTTGCCTTAAGATTTGTAAGGTCTGATTTCGTGGTTGTTGATGATGATTCATGGTATTGATACTCTAATCCTCCTTCCCAACAATCCTTGTGGTGAAATCCTTCTAAGATGATCCCTCCTTCCTACTTTTGCCTTAGGAATTTGCCTCTCTCTCACTTCTCTAATGGCTATGGTGTAACTCTCATTGCCTAACCCTAGCCACCACTCTTATAATCATATTTAGGGCTTCAAAATTCGTAGGTCTTCTTTCCCATAATTGTAAAGAGACCAAAATGCCCCCGAATGGTCCCGGTTTAGTCCGAAAATGACCCGTCACTCAACTAGTACCCTCGGGTACACTATTTTGACAAATTCGACCCTTTCTGAATCAACCGTGGACTCTAAATTGTCATTTGAGTCTCGTAAACGTTTTTTACTCACCTTAGTAAATTTTCTTTAACACATATTCATCTTTATTAACATAATATCTATTTAAATTACTCTACTCACGTAATTTAAATCAACCATATTTAATCACATTTAAATTACTCTACTCACGTAATTTGATTAAAGCGCGCATTTAATCCCATTAAATTACTCTACTTACATAATTTAAAATTAAGAAAAATTATGGGGTATTACATAAACTTAGAGAGAAATTTAATAAACCGATAAATCGTGTTTCTACCCTTAGTGATAGTGACCCAGAAGAAGAAAACTTTTATGCTTGTAAGCGTGAACTTCCCACCTTTGTGGCTAGTCATGTAAGTGATAAAGACTTACGTTTGTATGATTCTTCCGCAACCAGAGAAGTTGATACACCTGAGAGTGAGGGTGAGGTGAGTGAGGATGAGAGCGAAGACGAGAGAGATTTGCAAACTGCTTTCGAAGAATTGTATGGAGAAACATTAAAAGAAAATAAAGCAAACGTGAAATTATGAGCTATGTTGAAATAAAGTGCCATAGAAATAAATAATTCCAATGCTTTAATTGAGGATCTTAGGGCACAAGAAAAGAAAATTCGTGAGAAGGTAGAATATGTCGAGGGTGATCGGGGGTTGATGGAGACTATGAAAAAGGAAATTTTGGAGTTCAAAAATTGTACACATTTACTTGAGTCAAGAATAGGTGAGCTTGAGGAAAAATTGAGAGATTCGAGTAAAGTTAGGTTTGATTTGGAGGCTAGGTCTGAAAAGTTAGACAAAATCTTAGGCACCGTCAAAATCAAAGATAATCGGCGTGGTATTGGCTTCGATAATCATGTCGCACCTTCTCCTAAAGCCAAAACCGTGCAAACAAGAGAGCCTCCTAGGAATTTTAGGAGAGAGACACCTAGGAACATGAGGTATAATTGGCCTATAGGAAATGCTCCTCACCGTATCTACACTTTCACTCATTGCGGTTGGAGAGGTCATCTTAGATGGTTTTGCTACGATCTTAAGAATGCTCGTATAAAGTCTAAATCCATTTCGTTTCCTAATGCCCTTACTCGTCGGTTCCCACCTACTTGGGTTAGGAAATCGGATTTAGAAGCGTTAGGTATTAGGCTTGGTGATTCTCGCATCATTTCTTGTGGTTCTCCTCATGTTTCACCTTTTGATTTAGGTTGTTCGTTGGTTTGTCATACACTAGTATTTACATCTTGAGTTATATTTGGCTAGTGTTATGGCATGTTTCTAGTTTTTGGTATGTATTTGAGTCTTATAAAAAATATTTTATTTTTTATAAAAACTTTTGAAAATACAAAAATATTTTTGGTTTTTGAGTCATGAGGTTACATGTTTGATGTGACTTATTGGTGTGCTTGATTCCCCCCTTTTTCTTTCATTATTCAAGTGGTTAGGACATTTGGTCATTATTATTGATGCTTAGAATGATCTTAACCTTTGCCTTATGGGGTTGTTTAGAAGTTGATATGCATTTTAATTCGACTTTGCTTATATACCATCCTTGCACACATGCAAGAGTTTATATGAATGTTTGACTTCTCTTGCATATTTGAGTTTGTGAGACGTTCTTATCTCAATTTTGTCATCTATGCGTAAGTAAACTTAAGGAGGAGGTGTGCTTGTAAGAAAAATTTTCCATGAGAATTGATACAAAAAAATGATGAGTGTTCACGGGAAAGGGTCGCGAGAGTATAAAATTGACTCGTCGTGAAAGTCACCGTTGAAAAGAGCCCAAAAGAGAATTAAGGCAATAAAAATTCATATGCCAATAATTGGGGCCAATAGGACTTTCTCTAAGTTGAGATTGATAGATTTTTCTAAAGATCTTGAAAAATTCATATATATGAGGGAGTTTGGTTGGAAATTAATTTAAACGGGTTTCCACCACGAATCATATGTTGAAACATCGTATCATGACGCTATTGTTTGTAGAATCGTCAATAATTCGGACTTGTATGCATGTTGATTAAGTTTAGTTCATCAAACTCACACTTATTTTGTCACAAATGGCTTTGATGAAGTTTGATGATTTCTTGCTATCAATTAGAACTTTTTGATCGATTCGACGTATTGCAATGATGACTCATTTGTTGTAGTTCACTCCCATACGATCCACAGTCGTGATTGAGCGCATTGGTACCATGTTATCATGTAATTCCCATTGGTTGTTTTTAACACTGTTTTCTATTTTGAGTCTGTTTTAAGTTTGTTTCCGTGTTCCAGGTACTATTTTGGGATAATTTTTTCACTAGGCAAATCCTTAATGTTTTTGAAGTATTTTCTAAATTTTAATTTTCTCGTTCGAACAACATCAGTTGCCGTGCGAACATCTAATTCAAGAGACATGCAAAAATTGTTCAAGCAACATACGAAAATCGTTCGAGCGACATCTAGCGAGATCAGGGTTTCTCTTAACACATATCGTTCGATTCTTTCGTTCTCTCATAACCCTTCCTTTTGTTTTCCAAGGGACGCAACAGCTCTATTGAAAAATCTAGCCATTGTTAGACTTTGAAGTTTTGCTTCTCAGTTTTCTCTTCACTCGAGTTCTACCCTGTGTTGCTCCTATGTTCTCCAGGGACTGGCACACCCTGTTCAACCATCCTTCGTCTTTGCTCCGACGTTCCTTTGGCGATAGAACCTATTCAGAACGATCATCGGCCATAATTTTTTTTTCTCTCCAGTGATATGTAGTCAATCCTCTAGAGATTATTCCTCAGCCATTTTTTTCACATTCTGAGGGGACTTCAAGGTCCTATTGTTCTCCAGCATTTTTGAGGTCCTATTGTTCTCCAGAGTTTGCGAGGTATTACTGTTCATGACTTTATCTTATTTTTTTATGTAGAAATGATTTTCTTGCATAAAAATTTGGTTGTTATTTCTTATTTTGCATGTTGTTTTGGTTGGTGTTCACGGTGGTTCGGTTGGAATGTTGTACGGAGATAGGTTCTTAGGTGTGTGTGTGTTCCTCGACGACTGTTCCCTCTTTACACATCACACATTACTCTCTTTTGACATGCCGCCTCATCATCGTGGTGCCCTGACAGGCCGAATCGACACGCCACCACCCTCTGCTCGAGCTTAGAGAACTCAGGCTAGTAGGCCCCCATACTCCCCAGTGAGATGGGCCACTCATGTTGAGTATGATCATTATTGCTTATTGGGTCTCCACATTTGGTTTGTTGTTCAGGAGAGGGTGTTTTGATATTCTGAGTTTCAAGGGTTAGGCATTCAGCACTGGTTTTTTGGTAGGGGATGGGATTATATGTTTGAGTCTCGTGGGGTTGTCTATCCGCACATTATCCAAGAGTTTTTCTTTCACGCTCTTCCCCGTGCTGATGGGATCTTTTACTGTATGTGGCATTCCTATTCTTATCACAGCAGATCTCATAGCTACTTTTTTGCACCTTCCATGTGTCCCTGATGCTACGTTTCCTCGTTATATCGACGATGGACCTATATATGATGATATTCTACGCCATTGCTTCTGGGAGATTCCCCAGGCAGGTACTACTATGTACCATCACCAACTTTTTACCGCCCTCTGTGTACTTAATAGGTTTTTGTCATCATCCACTTATCCTATGATAAATCATACTCAGATCCGATCTGATATTGTCTATTTCATGTATCACGTCTCTTAGAGGTGGGATATCGATCTACCAACGGTCATGCATCGTGTTGTATCGTTCGTTAACGTCAGTGGTACCATTCTAGTCTGCCCTGCTCTTCCTTACGGGATTCTCATCTCCATCATTTGCACTGATGTTGGGGTTCTAGTTTTAGAGGGTGATCAGTGTCTCCATTCACCTGCCATTATTGATCATAATACTTTCACTCGTTTCGAGAGTCATTTGCCACAGACGACGAGAGCTAGAGCCCCACCCCTTGAGGGAGCCTTCCCCGATGCTGATCCATGTCAGCCTGCTAATCACACCGTTTCGAGCACCTTCGAGTTTTCTCATCCACCACCCTCCACTCCTGCTCCCACTTGTCCTATTGAGGAGGAGATTTCTACTTTATAGGCATAGGTAGCTGCTCAGTCCAGAATGTATGACTCTATCATGGCCAGATTTGATGCTGAGGCCAAAGCATGTGTTCGTGCTAAATCCAGGATGGCAACATTTTTTGATGAGATGCGGCAGAGAGAGCAGCTGAGAGGCGCAGGATCCTCTGAACTAGGTCATATTTCATCTACATACTCTGATGATACTGCTGCTGCTGATGATGATGATGATGCTCTTACCGATGCTTAGTTGTATTTGTTTTATTGTATATGAGACATTGAGATTCCTAATGCATTTATTTATTCTCAGATATAATGTACTTTTATGGACAGTTGTATCTCTCTTGGTTTATTATATGACATGGATGTACAGTTTCGTTTGCCGTTTTAGTGATTCTCTCATTATGCTTCAGTTACTACTATTTTTACTATCCATTGTCATACTGATATTGTTTCTCTATCCATGTTGTTCATTCTCATATTTTCATGCTAGATTTGGTGTGTCTATCCCACCTTTTGTCTATTTCAGGAAAAAAAGGGGAGAGATATGTGATGTAGGGGGATTATTTATTATGATATTATATTTGATTTATTCCTCCATACTTCGTTGGGGTATTTGTTTGTGTCTTGTGTGTGTCGGTATTATTTTCAGAGATTCAGATATTTACTGATACATCACATTCAGAAACATAATCAGATTTAGATGATTGCCATTCAGGGACAGAATCAGATTCAGATGATTGCCATTCATTCAGTTTCATTATGTCCTGTATTTTTATATTTTTGAGATTTGGGATATTTAATGTATTAGTTTACGGCATTTAGCATCTCTGTTTAGTTTTGTACCGGAATAGCCAAAGGGGGAGATTTATAAGAACATAATTCTTATAAAGTACTTTTGTTTTAATTGTCTTAATTCCGGACAAAATAAATTAAGTCTAGGCAAGTTTTAATTATGGAGTTTAATTGAGCCTACGACAAAGTTCAAGTTCAATAACGTGCACTTTAAAGCTTTGAAGAAGATTTAAAGTCAAGAGGTGTTACATATGTTTAAGATCACTCAGGTATGAATACTTATAAGCATTTGAGTAATTTTGTATATTGATTAAATGCTAGGTGATTTAAATGATTGGAAATTAAATCTTTTTATGTTTTAAAAATATTTTTGTGCTTCCAATAGTTTAAAGAAAATTCGAGCATTTATTTAAAAGTAAAATAGTTTATTTTATCATTGTCGCTGGAACAAGAACTGTGGGACGTTCAAATGACATCCATATGTCGTGCGAACGAAATCCACATCTCGCTCGAACGACCTGCCACCTTGATTTTTGTGTTCATTTTCTTGGACTCTGTGCTGCTCAGTTATAAATAAAAAATGTATCTACGAAAGTTCAAAAGACATAACAGTTTCAAAAACCTTATTCCCATATAGTTTTCATCATCCGATGTTTATTCAAGATCGTATTACTCAATTCCAAAGTTAGTGATCTTGAATGCATTTACCGGAAGACAATTCATTCACTACACTGTTTTGCACTTCATGGGGAGAACTGTACAATCGGAGAGCTGCGTGTTATTGTGGAGGGAGTCCTTATGAAGTAACTTGTGGAGAAGCTATCTTCTTCTCTATTACTGACCATCTGGAGTTCTTTCAGGAGATTCCAGCCTAGACATCGAAACCGACACCTACGAGAATTTTGTATGCCACCCTATTTCATTGTAATCCGTGTAAGTTATGTCTTACAAATTATAGTGAAATAAAAAGATTTTGCCCTTCGGGTATTTTTCCTGAAATTATTTCTTTTATCGCACGATTTATTCATGGAATGAATTTAATCACTTAGATGCATGTTTAGGGTTTAAGAATTTAAAATTGGTTTTAACTAAAAATTGGAACAAAGTTGGTTTTACCTAAAGTACACACGAACAGGCCTTTTCAATTGATGCTGGAGGCATGGCCAAAACTGTTGAAAACAAGCTTGTAGAAGTCACAAATCGAGACCAAATTATCAAAGATAAGGTGGTTGGATTGACTTCTGAGGTTTCTTGCTTGGAGGCCAAAGGAAAAGTTTTCTTTGATAAAGGTTTGGAGAAGGCCCTATTTGTTGCCTCTATTCAAATTGAGTATGGTAAGAAACTGTCCTTTAAGAAAGGGTGGTCTGAGGCTCTGAAGGTGGTCAACATTGAAGAAAAATATGAACTCTTCCAAAGGCATGACCCTGGTACTCCTTCTAACCCAGATGAGGAGTTTGATGACAAAGAGGGGTCTACAAGTCTTCAATGATGCCCATTGAGTCTTCAATGGTCCCAAATGCCAATGCCAACCAACCTGATGCTTCCAGCTAAGACCAGACTCATGATAAGAAAAGAGTTTAGCTTTTTTTTAGCAAGTTTACTTTTTATCTTTTATTTCCTAATAATGTACAACCATTGTACTTCAATGATTAATAAATCAAATAACATCTTTTTCTTTTCAACTATATATGCCTTAGAATTATTTTGATTTCTTATTTGACTATGTTGTCTATTTTTTTGGATATGTACCATAAACTCAGACTTGTAACTTTTCAATTTGGTTCCACGAAGAAAGCTATCATCTCTGCTGAATCCGACATACCTAGACAGTGTAGGAACCTATTTGAGGCTAGCCATGCTCTTTTATCCGAGGAAGATTTACTAGGGTTGCTCATCCCCAAAGTTTCTGATCAAGTGAAAGAGTCTTACATTCATATCCATTACCTTTTGGATAGAGTTATATCCAATAATGCTGGCTATTATGAAATGATTGAGCAGATGTAGGAGGATCACACATTTTCCAAAGCATTATTTCATTCTGATTAGGAGGCCAAATATAAAGCACAAAGTGAAGGCTGGGGCTTTGACAAGAAGTTGAAAAGTATTACTTATGATTTGAACAAGAAAGAATTGCCCTTAAACCAAGAACTGGATAATGTCCAATCAATTGTTGCCATACTAGAAAGGGAAAACAATGCCTTGATGAATGAACTTTATAGTCTGAAGAAATCAACCACTATTGATTCAAGTGAAGGAGTTGTATTCTTGGAGATTGAGAATGCAAGGCTATTGGGGGAACTGTAAGCTATACATAAGAGAAAAACCAAACTTGAGCAAGCTTCCAGGTAAAATATAGTTGTTCATCCAACCATTGAGGGGGAAAGGACCAAGAAGACTCTCGCCGACCAAGCTTCCCTGCTAAAATACAAAGATATACTCATTAAAAACTCCAAGATCAAGTTCATAGGCTGACATTCCATTTTCATAAGAAGCCAAGGAAAGTTTGGATGGATGGCTATAATGAGGCCTTAATTCACTTGGACGACCAGCTTACCTAGAGCAATCGTGAAGGCTACAAATAGGGTTCGACTAACTTGTTGGCTTTACTGAAGAATGACTAAGATAGTAATTTATGGCACTTGAATGACCCAAGTTTGTTCGATTTGTGCCAAGCCTCCCTTCAAATTGGACACTAGCTAGATTCCACTTAATGTCATTCCTCAATGTCTGATAAGCAAATATTTGGATGATTACGACCTCAATAATGAATATGATATGGTTCGCCCTTATCACTTGCTTGATAGGTCGAGCAGTGGAAATAGGTGGATGTTAAAAGATTCAACATACACCTTTAATGCTCCTCCTACTAGGATGGACAATGCACAAGGAAAACGTCTAGAAGAATAAATTTATACTTCTTTTTCTATTGTAATGCATTTGGATCATTTACAAGAATCAATGAAGTTATTTTTTATTTAGTTCTCTTTAGTTAAGCTTATGGTTGATATTAATCTTTTTGACGACTAGGTAACCTGTATAATTATTAGTTAATTGGCTTATAATCTAAGTAACCTGCTCAAATGTTTAATATTTGATTCATGCTTGAATCATTAATACAAACTTAGATTTAACTAACGCACTTAGATAAAACTGTGAATAATTCTGTTGTAATAAGTTGTTGCATTAGTTATCAGTGGCGACCAAGTGTATTAGGAGTGTATATTTATCCCTGTGTTTTAATCTGATCGGGTAAAATTATTGATGAGGAAATTTTACTGCCTTTTTATTCTTGACTTGCCGAGGACAAATCATACATGAAGCATACATTTTCTGAAATTGGAATTTTTTTTAAAAGTTTGAGCCATGCACCTTCCTGAATTAAGAACAGTTTGGATCAAAATTAAGTTTTTTGAAGCTGGAAAAGTTTGAAAAAGTTTGAACCATTCTCTTTTCTATAGTTGGACAAGAATGAATTAAAATTCATCATTAATTTATAATTAAGGTGGTAATGCACCATACTCCGAAAAACAAAACACAAAAAGGAAGTATAATGGAGGAAACATGCACTTTTTTTAACTTGAAGAACTAGTTACATTAAAAATGGAATTATTGGTAATACTTGTGCAGATGGCCTAAGTTCCAAGGATTCTTGAATTCTTCTCCTTCTTGAGTTTCCAAAAGATAAGTTTGCTACACCAAAAATACCAATTTGTCACACCTGGATGCTAAAAATCTGACACAGTTTAAAACTGTGCCAAATTTTGCCTCGGTTTAATGATGGTCTGGCACACTTTTAAGCAGTGTCAAATTTTGGCACTGTTTAAAAATGTGCCAAAATTGAGAACACTTTTCTAAAATATAAATATTCAAAAAAAAAATAACCCCCTCAATTATTTTTGGTCTCCCGCTCTCTCTCCTCTCAATTTCAGCATCCCGCTCTTTCTTTCACGTTCAAGAAAATCCCTAATTTTTCTCTGCCGATTCCTCCTCAGACCAACCACCCATGACAACAAACTTACATCGTATTACCTCTCTAGATCCCCACCTCTGTCTGCCGTCAATGACCATTCGACCCCAGCCTCGAAGTGGTATGCCTTTTCCTGGGTGCAAGAGGAAGATACTAGGGTTCGTTACGGCATCAGCTGTCATGGAAATATCCTCAAACCCACGAAGCAACCCATATAGCAACGCATATACTTATGAGTGATCAATCGCATATGATGTGCATTATTTTACTGTTATATAATTTTAATTTTATTATGATTTTCAATTGAGTTAAAAACTACACCTCCCAATATGTTCATGTTAATCAATGGTGTTTGGAGGGGGTGTATAATTGAATCTAATGAAATTACTTCTACAATTTTGACGTTTTGAGAGCATTATTTTAAGAATTTAAATAGTTCAATTCTTTTTGTGAAAAAAGGTATGTTTTGCAAATCTTATTTTTTCTAACCTCAAAAAGTATGGAAGTTTAATTTATTTGTTTGGTTATATAGTATTTTCTTAACTTTCAAGATGCTCAAAGTTGATGGAAATAAGTGGACCAAGTGAAGAGTATTTCGATGTTTGAATTGGATTAGGGAAATCAGTTGTGCTGAAGTAGTCTTCTATTTCAAAAGTATTATTTATTCTTCGTGATGAATATGGCTCTATCGTTGAAACAGTTATAGGTATCTATGTTTCAATATTGTTCTTACGGTCATTTGTATTTGTATGTAAGATGCTATCAATCAACTCTATTTAGTTATTACAAAATGATGTATCAAAATTTTGTATATTTAATAACAAAATGTCCATCAATTGTAAATACTTAAGGTATTGAAGCCTTTGTATCATGATGTGTTTTTATGGTTTTCTAATATTTTAAGCCATGAAGCCCTGTATCAAGATGTGTTTTTTGCACATCTATTGAGTTTTAAAATGGTTCCATGAGTTAAAGATGTGTTCCAACATGACACAATATCGGCTCCAACACGAAACAATTTTTTTCAAGGTTCCACAGACCTCCATATGTTATACACAAGGGATGGCTTGCGTGGGAGAGTTTGTACACAAGGGATGGTTTGGTTCAAATAGATTACCTAGAAATGTCCCTTTTAGAAAGCATCCATCTAACCCAATAATAGGCCTATACCCATTGGCAAAACCTTGCTTCAATGGTTATATATATATATAACTCTTAAAAGGGTGAAAACCCAAACAAACATCCAAATGGCCCTATAAGAGGCACGAACACCTCGCACGAGACCAATGTAACTCGTAGAAACTGATCGCGTAGTCACGGACCTCTCGGTTTGAGAATATGCCGATAATTTGAAAATATATAGATTAGGCTTAGAAATAAGCCGTTGAAGGTTGAAAACCCAAACCAGCTCCCAAACGGCCCTGTATGAGTCACTAATACCTCGCACAGGATTAATGTAACTCGTGGGAACTGATCTCATAGTCACGGGACTTTTGGTTTGAGAATATGCGGATAATTTAAAAATATATAGATTTTTGCCAAATGTCCCCGTAATAGGCATGAATACCTTGCACGGGATCAATATAACTTGTAGGAACTGATCGCGTAATCACGGGTTTTTCGATTTGAGAATATAACAAAAATTTAAAAATATTTAAATTAGGCTTAAAAATAAGTCATTAAAGGGAGAAAACCCAAACCATCCCCAAACGGTCCCATAAGGGGCACTAACACCTCGCATTGGACAAATGTAACTCATAGAAGCTGACCATGTAGTCACAACTTGCATAAGATTTTCGATTTGAGAATATAATAATAATTGTAACTCGTATATGCAATTTTTTTAGCTAGAGTAAGCTTTTTTTTTATATAAATTAATTGGTTACTAAATCATATTTTTTTTGCAGAATAACATTTTATCGTTAGATTTTATTCACGTGGAACACACAGAGAAGTCAATGGTTTACAACAAGGGGATTATTTATTTAATGTCGTTAATATTGAGGATTCTATTTTTTTGTGTTATGGCCGTGCGGACTTTTGTAGTTATATTGTTAACTTTTATGGCCATGCAGACTTATGTAATTTTAATGTTATATTTTATAGTCATGCGGGCTTTATATTATCCAGGTTTTATATTGGAAGGTTTTAGAATATTTAGAAAACAGAGGTAACTCTCCCCATTTTATTTTTAATTGTGAACTACTAAGACTTGTAATATTTTGAAGTTTGTATGTACATTAGTTTATCAACAATGTGGGATATTGTAATTTCTGAATTTTCTTGTTTTTAAATAATTACTTTTTTTCTTTGATCCAAAAATTTGGCACACTTCAAAAGCGTGCAAAAAGTGTATCAAATTTTGGCATGGTTTTGAACAGTGCGAAAAGTCAATTAAAATGTACTCAATCTGGCACAGTTCAAAACTGTGCCAAAAGTGTGTTAGAAATATCAAATTCTAGCACAGTTTAAAAGTGTATCAAAAGTATTCCTGTTTGGCCAAATCTGGCACACTTTTAAATCGTGCCAGAAAAAAATGGCCATTTTGGAACACCTAATTCTTTCACGGTTCAAAACCGTTTCAGATTTGATCTGGCACAGTTTTAAACCATGCCAGATTATTTTTTTGGTGTAGTGGTTCCTGGTCGGATAACCATAGAGGTACGGTATGGAACATGCCAATTAGGCTCTAACTCATTGTATTTCTAGACTACTTTCTTGAGCACCAGATCTCCTTGCTTTAAGTTGGTTGTCTTTACCCTTCGATTGTAAAACCTTGCAATTCTTTACTCATAAGCAACCATCCGAATGGAAGTATCTTCTCAGAATTCTTCTATCATGTCCAAATCTAGTCGCCTCCTAAGGTCTCTCTTGGCTAAATCAAAGTTTAATACCCTATGAGTTGCAGAACTACTTCAATCGGTACCAATGCCTCAGTGCTAATGGCTATCTTATATGGGCTTTCCCCTGTTGTTATTCTAGGAGTGGTCCTGTATGCCCAAAGAACACCATGTAACTCATTAATCTAGTTTCCTTTAGCATCATTCAACCTCTTATTCAATCCATCAAGCAAGGTTCTATTGGTGATTTATGTCTGACCATTACATTGTGGGTGCCCAGGTGCTGAATGAAGTTTTTGGATGCCAGACGTAATGCAGTACTCTTTAAATTCTTCATTATCAAATTGAGTGTCAAGATCGGTGATGAAGGCATAAGGCATACCATACCTGCATATGATTCTCTTCCATATAAACTAGAAAACCCTCTAGTAAGGCATGTCAATCAAAGGCTCGACCTCCACCCATTTGGTGAAGTAATCAACTGCTACCATAAGATATTTGAATCTTCCCTCGGTAGTCGACGGTGATCCGACCACGTCTATCCCCCATATATCAAAGGTCTATGAAGAGGTGATGGTTGTTTGAGTTGCCTCTGGTATTCTATGGATGGTGGCAAATTCTAGCATTTGTCACACTTCTTAGCAAAAGACATACAGTCTGCCTTCCACGTTGACCAATAGTAACCTTACATTACTATCCTTTATCATAGATACCTCCATGCTGTGTGAGATCCACATGAATCTTCATGCACCTCCTTGATCAGATCATTCACTTCGTTTGGAATAACACACAGAAGTAAAGATACAGTATATCATCTTCTATACAGGACACCATTTTCCAGTACATTACTTGTTGCTTTATACCTTATCTTCTTGTCTTGTTTCTAGTCAGGTGACAATGTTCCTCTTTCAATGTATTCTCTAATTGGATCCATCTAAGAAGGGACTAGTTCCACAAAGATAACACTGATTTCCATCCCATCAACGCTTCTACGGCCCATAATTTCTATTAGGATTGTTCACCTAAGTTCAGTTTGAGTTGTTAATGCAAGCCAAGAAAGAGCATCTTCTTGAGCATTCTTAATTATAGGAATTCTCACTATTTTGATTGAAGTAAATAAAGAAATTACCTACAGAATTTTTTGATGATATCTCATCATGGTTTTCCCTCTTACGCCATATATCTTCTTCATTTGATTAATAATTAATTGAGAATCACTATGTGCCAGCACTTGGTCGGTGCCCAATGATGAGGCAAGCTCCAATCCTGTGATCAATGCTTCATATTCGGCCTCATTGTGAGAAGCCTGGAATTGGAATCTCAAAGTATATTCCACATCTAGGTTGTTTGGAGTGTTGATGATGAGACCTACTCTACTTTTGGTAGAATATGAGGATCCATATACAAATATTTTCCAGACTAGAGTATCATTAGAGAAGTCTTAAGATGCCAACACTCCATGTTTGAACATCTGATTGCCCTGTTCAGCAATTTGATTCCTTCTTGAGCAACCGATGATTCATGTTGGTTGGTCACAATCTCAGTTTTTTTTAGCTAAGGTCTCTTTCGAAGAAGTCTGTCAGTGGGCAATCTTGAACTATGTTGCACCTCGGCATATGTGAATTTGACCATGAAGTCTGCTACTACTTGGCCCTTTATTAAAATTCTGGGTTCATAAATAATTTCATATTTCTCCCAACTCCACTACCCAAGGCATTAATCTTCTATATTTTTAGGCTTGTGAAATTCTTGTCGTATAATCAGATCCGTGTAAATGACAATGGTGTGAGCTTAAAAATATGTCTTCATTCTTCTGAAAGCTTTAATGAGTGTTAATACGAATTTCTCCAAGCGAGGATATTTTATTTCTTCTCCTCGGAATGCATTGCTAGTATAATACACTCGCCTTTGAATACCACCATCAAGTCGGATTAGAGTTGAGCTGACAACTGAGTTTAAAACGTCCAAGTATAAATACAGTCTTTCTCCCAAAACTGGTCGGGAGAGGAGAGGGGGAGAACCCATGTACTTCTTCAAGTTCAGGAAGGATTTCTCGAATTCAGCGTTCCACTTAAAGATCTTTTTTAGCACCTTAAGGAATATATGACAATTATCAGTTGCTCGAGAGACAAAACGGTTTAAGGCGGCTACCCTTCTTGTTAGATTTTGAACCTCTTTCTTATTGGTTTGGGACTGCATTTCCAATAAATCTTTAATTTTTACGAGGTTTTCTTGAATTCCCCTTTGATTGATGATGTACCCTAAGAACATTCCTTCCTATAACCCAAAAATACATTTGGTCAGTTTGAGCTTCATGTGGTGTTTTTCAAGCTGAGCAAAGTTCTAAGCCAGGTCCGCAATATTGTCGGCAACGAATTTGCTCTTAGTGAGCATATCATCCACGTACACTTTTATGTTTCTGCCAATCTGTTCTTCAAAAACCATATTCACCAGCCTCTAATAAGTTGCTCCGGCATTCTTCAACACAAAGTGCATGACATTGTAACAGTAAGTTCATCGACTGGTAATAAAAGAAGTGTTTTCCTTATCTTTAGGTTTCATCTTAATTTGATTATAGCCGAAATATGCATCCATGAAATTGAGAAACTCATGGCCTCTTATTACATAAGCCAATTGATCAATCTTTGGTAAAGGAAAATGATATTTTTGAAACGCTTTATTTAGGTATGTGAAATCCACACATGTGTCATTTATTGTTTTTCTTCTTGACTATAAAAACATTGGCCAACCATCTAGGATACTTGACATCCTCAATGAATTGTGCTTGCTATAATTTTTCCACTTCCTCATATATTGCCATATTCTTGTCGGGGATATAAACTCTTCACCTCTTCTTGTTCGGCTTAGAATTTGGGTAGATATTAAGCTCATGGCAGATGAAGTTTGGATCAATCCCCGACATATCTTCATGGCTCCAAGAGAACACATTTTTCCTTTTTCTAAGGAATGTAACTAATTCCTGTTTGAGAGAAGAAGATAATCTTGAACCAATATAAGTTTTTCTCTATGTCTTCTCTTCATCGAGCAGAATAGATTATGTTTCTTCCATTACCTACCCCTTTACCAACTCTTCTTCTTCCCTAGGATCCAAAGTGTGAGTATGGAAAGTGGTGCCCTCTATGTATACTTCCTGTTGATCAGCATAGGTATAATAACATTCCATGGCATGTTTTTTTATTGCCATTGACTACGCCGACTCCATAATTCGTTGGAAATTTCTTGCATTAGTTCATGATAGATGGCACAACCTCTAATAGCTTTAATTATACTCTACTCAGGATAGTGTTATAAGCTGATGGGACATTCTTAGCTAGCACAAATAAATAAATTCTTTCTCTCCTGCTCGTCGGGCAGGTGCCAATAAAAAATTCTAGCTTAATTCTCCCCAAGTGGCATACTTTTTATCCTGAAAATCCAATGAGAGGTCTATGGTATGGTTCTAACTTACTATCTATTAGCCCTAGACTACTGTAACATTCGTAGAACATTACATCTGTAGAACTCCCATTATCAACTAGTATCTTTGCATCTTGACTTTTATGATCCCTACATGTAATAACTAACGGATTGTCACGGGGATAAAGCACCCCACTTAGATCATTTTGGACAACCCAATCACTAGCATGTCTCTGTTGACTTTTCTTGGCTAACTATGATTTCATTCAACCATATCAATTTTATTGAAAGTTGGGCAGGCTTTAGCTTAACTCATGTAAGCTTTTATGTCTGTAATTGTATCTCCTCCTGCAATGAAACTACATTCAAAGGATATCATGATGGCATCCATCTCAGGCTCATCAGGCATCTTTGGCAAGTCTGGATCTTCTTCAAAGTCATTATTTCTTGATTTTTTAGCATCCTCTTTTGCTCGGATAAGAGATTCAAACCTTTTTCGAGTATTTCGGTCACTATTATGATCAACAAACTTTCTTAGTTTCCCCCTTTGAATAATATTTTCAATCTCATTCTTTAGTGTTATACAACTGTCGGAGTTGTGCCCATAGTCCCTGTAAAATTCATAGTACTTGGACTTATCCCTCTTGTTGGGAGGTGTCTTAAACTTTTTAGGCCACTATAATTCTCGATTTCCTTTAATCTCTTCCATGGTTTGGGGAACACCCTTGTTGGGTGGTGTATACTCATCGTACTTCTTAATACAATCACTCTTTTTGTCTTCTTGGTCCTTTATGCATGGACTAGAATTATTTTTTTCACTTTCAAACTTAGTCTCAGGAGCTTCTTTAGCTGCCATAGCCTCTTCGGCATTCATTATCTTTCTAGACTTAGCCATTATTTCTTTCAGGGTTTTGGGTGGACATGGAACCTTTCCCATTTTGGCCTTCAAAGTTCTCATTTGAATATTTGCTACTACCACTAAGATCCACACCGACGTTCGCTCCGCCCAGGCTCGCGCCTAAGGTTTTGTCACGATTGTCGCGCCCTCCTACTCATCGAGGCCTGGCACTTTCCCGACGTGCATTCATGGGAAGTCATAATAGGTTGTTAGGAAGGTCTAAAAAGCTTGACTACGAATTATGAAAACATTTGGAAAAAATTCGATCGACCGAATTTGGCGTTGGTCTACCAACACGTGAGGTTCCTTACCAGGTGCTGCTTGGCTAAAGCATAGTAAATATCTTTAGCGAGCAACCCGCTCATAAGTTCTGCAATGGTTGTCTTCTCCTCATAGTTCACAACCTCTACTCTTTCATTGTTAAAACGTGTGATATATTATCTAGTGATTTCTCCTAGCTTTTGTTGCACGGTCAAGAAATGAATGAAATTCTTGATTGGCTTAGCCCCAAAGAAGAAATTATCAATGAATAATTTGGCTAACTGATGAAACTAGAGATCTTAGCTCGTGGGAGATTATTGTACATGATTTGGGTTGGTCCAAGGCACTACAAAAAAGAACTTTTTAAGACAGAACCTTTTGAGATGACTAAAATTTGGATCTTGTGAAGGGGGTGGTACCTATGTGTGTTTCAAATCAAATCAATTTTCACCAAAAATTATCTAACTTTTAATTAGCACCAAGCCAAGTTGTTAAAAAATAATTCTTACTTTAAACCAATTTTATCTTGATTAATACTAAACATGCATCTAGTGATTAAAGCAAGTAAAGTAAAGAATACTCACAACGCCGGATGTACGAGGAAAAAACAAAAGACGGGAAAACAACCTCGGACGACCCAAGCCAGATAATCACTATGAATGTGGAATTACAACGAACAGACAAAATACTCACTCAATGACTCGATCCCCATGGGTCTTGACGCTCTTCTGATCTTAAACCTCTCCTCTCACAGTGCCCATGCAGAAAGTCCTTCTTCCACGATACATGTCCACAACACACGCGTCCACCTATGTCTCGGTATCCACCGAATGGATTTGGTACGTCTACGATGTCGAACAAGAAGTCCATCTATTTTCTTCACCGCAAAATCCTGATGTCCACGTGTAGAAACAAACTTCTTGGTGCAGCAAGATCACATAAACATATAATAATGACATCTCAGATCCTTGCAAACTCTAAGGATGTGTTTAATCTTTGAAACCTTAGAAAAACATGTGCAAACACATTTCTAGATCGTAAATAGTTTTTCCAGAATGCAGACTTATTAATTCTGACGAAACCACGCTTTAAATAGGAAAAGATCACTGCCTCGAAAAACATGTCGCTCGAATGAGATTGGCAAGTCGTTCGCGCGACATAGTCATCTCGTTTGAACGAGCCAACTTTTCGTTTGAACGACACCGTGTGTCAGTTTGACTTTTTGACTTTTTCTTTGAAACGTCTCTTCCAAAAGAGATCCAAATAAGTCAAACCCTTTTTCGAGCTTATCAGAATAAAACGTAGTTTAAAACATTTTTCCTTATAAAATTACATCCTTATCTTAAACAATTTAGAGAACCATTAATTATACGCATTCATACCTGTGTGATCTCAGAATGCGATTAACTTGAAGACGAATAAACTTGCACTAATTAAACTTTGGCATGATTAATTCTTTCAACCTTTGCCGCAACATATTCAATTTCTTCAATACATAATAGACCAAGTGGGATCGTGATAAAATAAAATCTCCCAATGGCATATTACAAACACAGTTTTGTTCACGGAATTAAGTCAAAATAATAGAGGGACTCAATTGGAAATTTATGTCCTTACAGATCTCTAAAACATACTTTTTAAGATGGAAAAAATTAGCGATCTTAAAAAATACTATTTTTAAGACCCCTTTCATTTCCCATCTCAAAAAGTACCGCCTAATGAGACTTATGAGACAGAAATCTTATAAGACGGCTACAATAATTTTGGTATCCCCTTCTAAATTTTTAGCTCCTACTTCTTCTAAGATTTAGAAAAAAGAAGAAGTAAAATACAACAAAAGAAACCCTATACCCCGTTATTCTCCTTCTTCTTCACCCGTACCTAAATCTCTTTCCCTATCCATGCTCTCTATACCTAGTATCGAGACATCTAGCACTTTGACAAATTTGAAGGTAAAATAATGAACTGTTCACTCATTTATTCATATTTGAAGCAGTTCTTTACTTAAAATTCATATAGGTTTTTTTAACTTGCTTAGTTAAGACATTTGAATTCAATTTGAGTTATTTTTATGCCTTCTGTTATAGTTTATGCAAAGGGCATCTTAGAGAGAGGAAACAATCATGAAAGAAGAATAGGTCATACCCGATGGGAACTTCCCATCTTCCAAAAATCCCTAAAAATGGTACTTTTATTTATTTTTATATATATAATATGAATTGATTATTGAATTGCACCTTAATGTGCAATCAGGTTATGCTTTCAAAACACCAATCAGTATATGTTTACGATATATGTGTGCCCATTTCATTAGCGTCTTACTTGATTTATACAAAATATTTTCTGGGTTAGTTTTGATTGTTTAGTTTTTTAAATTGATATGGGCATTGTTACCATTTTATCTTTGAGTGTTATATTGTAGTCTTGTTATAAAGTTTGATTTTTTAATACACTTATATCATGAAAAATTAGAAAATGAGTGAAAATATTATGATTTTCCATGTAATGTAATTTTTTGGGGTGTGACAAGTGTTTTTCACAGAAAGTAAGAAAAAAATTAAGGAGCATATACCAAATAGTCTCTCAAACATTTTTTAATACACGTTTAGTCTAAGCCTTTTTATTTTGTTCCAAATAGTCCCTCACCACATAAAAACACTTAATGTGTTCCTTTAGCACGGACCTTTAAAAATAAGAGAATATTGGCTAAATGGGTGTTTGAGGGACTTTTTGGAACAAAATAAAAATTCTTGGACTAAATGTATATTAAAAAATATTTGATTTAAAAATTAACTTATGGTACATATAAGATCACTTGGAATATATTTGGATCAAGTTCCACAATAAATTATAAAATTAAAAATTAAAGTTTTTAATGGATCTCCGGTAAGGAAGAGTGATTTTGTTAGTATTGATGGTAACACAAGGTGTAGAGGTAGGCTTAAATTGACTTGGTTGGATAGCATAAAAACGGACATGATGTTGCCGACCCCAAATAATTGGGAAAAGGCTTTGTTGAGTTGGGAAAAAATAGAGTTTTCAATGATAGAAAATTTTCAGCTAAGCACACAGGCTAAGTTCAACCAAACACACATACGAAGAAACAAATAGTGGTTATAAAAGAAAATGGAAATGGAAACTAAGGTAGGACATGAATTGGAAATTAAAATTCTTGGAAATCCATTAATAAAACCTCCAGTAGAGTTGATAAAATTTCAATAGAGATATTGAAATACCACAAGAACTATATACCAACCATCACCTAAAAGTTCTAACCACGCTCTCCCATAATACAGTGAGAAAGATGAATATCATTGGGCATAATAGTAGACGTCTTAGCATAAATGACACATAAGTTGGTGTCCTAAAAAATCCTAACAAGGTAGACCTCAGCAGCCTCCTGAAGAGCAGCAACAACAGAACTTTGGAAATGGAGATCACTCTTGAGATACTGGGAAATCTCATGGACAAGACGAAGATCAGTCTTGAATTTTTAGTGTCATGCCTTTAAGGATAGCACCAGATCTTGTATCAGATCCCCAACTCAAAAAATTAAATTGGGCACATTTATATATTATTATTGCTAGTTATATTTCACTAGGTTATTGATTTTGAATGTGAAATAAAAATAATTATTCAATTATTTTGTGGATTGCTATTAAAAAAACTTTTCCCCTTTAAACTCTATAGGTTTGAAACTTGAAAGACCCCGGATTTTGATTATCTCAATTAAAATCAAACTATTAATAATTTCCTTTTTTCTAAACAACAGAAGATGCGGAAGCGTATAGGTGGTGGTTCAACTTTAAAACAAACAAATTTTAATTTCTCAAACAAATTAAAATTACACCAAGTGAAGTAAAATTAACCAATTAATATATTCACTTAAACCAATTAATTAATACAAGTCCTAGAATTTGCCTAAGTCATGTTTATCAATATTAGCAAATTAGGCGAAACCAAATTTTAGCAAATGACTTTAATTAAATAAACTTTACCCAATATTTAATATAAGTCCCAAACTAAATTGAGTGTGATAATTAAACCAAATTTTATCTTGAATTATCCTAAGCATGCGTTCTACGTTATTGTGCAAGATAAAATAAACCAATCACACTATGCCGCGATGTACGAGGAAAAAACCAAGACGGGAAACAACCTCGGATGGCCCTAGCCACAAATCCACTAGATACGGAATTACAATTACAAGACAGATAGACTTACAACTCACGACTCGATCTCTCTCAAGCCTCGACGCTTCTTCTTGAAGACACCTCTTCCTAGCGGATAACCTTGGAACACCACCGCGGTCTCGGAATCCACCAATAGGAATTTATATGGTCACCGTCACCCGAACATGGATCCTTTCTCCGTGTGGGTAAATCAACATGAGAAATACTTCTTCTCTCCGTGTGGGTAAATCAACATGAGAAACACTTCTTCTTTCTTCGTGGGAGGTAGAAGCAAAACTCGAAACTTCTCTTCTTGAATTCGGTAGAGAAAAACCGGTTCCAAACTCCAAGCAATTTGATATGTATATAAGAACTTGGATAAAACAATATGGGTGTAACACACTAGAGTGATGGATATTTTTCTCTAAAAATCTCACTCAAAACATGAACATTTTCCTTAAACAAATTTGCTCTCAAACTCTCTCTAAGAGATGGAAATAGATTGGAAAAGTTAGATTGGAAAATGTTCTTCCCACACATATTAAAGTCTGAAAAATTTGGTTAAAAACCAAGTGGGGAAGTGGGTGCAAAACTTCCAAAAAATGCCAAAAACTGTTCCTGCCTGGCATCTGGTTCGAACGACATTTCGTTTGAACGAAATCTCGTTCGAACGAGACTTCTAATGACGTTCCAGATTGAACTCGTTAGAATCTCGTTGGAAATCTCGTTAGAACGAACAATCTCGTTCGAACGACATTTCGAACGACAGACCAGTATACTTTGGTGGGAACTCGTTGGCAGGTTCGTTCGAACGACATCTTCGTTCGAAAGACAATCTCGTTCGAACGACTCTACCGAACGAAAAAACATAAAGTTTGAATATTCTTGTTTAATCCCAGAAAACTTTATAAACATCTTTTTAAAGTTTAATTAATTCTTTCTTAAAACAAAACGCAGTTTTTATAAAACCTAACACCCAATAAACTTGTTCCAAGCTCCTATATATATAATATTGCATTCATACCTTGGGAGCATGGAACTATGGTTGATGACGTAGAAACGAGGCACGCAAACCGGCATATTTGATGAGGCTTTATACTCTTTGCCGCTACGTCTTCAACAAACACTTCATAGGCTTGAGAGTATTACTATTAAATACTATCCTATGAATAAATGTTTTTGTCCATAATTGAGACAAAACTATATATGGACTCAATTGGAAATTTGTGTCCTTACAAATCTCCCCCTTTGGCTATTCCGGGACAAAAAACAAACAAAAATCCTAAAGGGCCGTCAAGCTCTACTAGACTCAAAACATAACCCACCCAAAACGTGACTCAACCCAAGGATCAAACGCTTTGCCATTGAAAGATGCCGCTTTAGAATAATTCCTTCACACTTAAGCAAACTCATCAAATGCATAGGGAATATCAAAATATTAAATACAATTAAGTAATTACTCCCCCTAAATTAATTCTCCCCTTAATGACATACTTAGAAAGACGTCTCCCCCTAAGATAAATCTCCCCCAAACTAAGATACGATAATAATAGGACTAGATACCATTTCTACCCCTTTTTGTTCAGGAATAGGCAAAGGATAAAGAACTAATAAACAACATGTTGAAGCTCAAAGTGATAAGACATGAAAGCATATGGGCAATAAAAGCAAGGCAAATACAAACAAATATCATATATATATAAACTAGAAATATACCAATGAAGTACTTGCATATATATAGAGAGATAAACACACATATAACACAAAATACAATAAGTTTGCACACTCATATGGCAAAAATGTGTCATATGGAAACGGAAGTGTTGGGGTGTGAACTAGTAACAATTACATTTAGACCCAAACACTTAATAAACATTCACGGAGTTCTCATTTGATTGCAAACTTTATCACATTTAAATATAACCTCATGTGACAATATGAAAATTGAACTCAATGAACAAACATACACAATGCATACAAGCCTAGCATGATGATGATTCTACAAACCAAATAGAGTCATGACATTAAAGACAACTAGGATAACCGGACATTGTCCGAACCGTTGATATACCATCCAATTCTCCCTCAATAAGCATATATATTCTTTAGCTTTTGAATGAATATATCAAACAAACATAGGCCTTGGAAATTATTTTCTTTTTAATGCCAAATATTCTGTTTTTAGGCCTTTGGATCACGTATTTATTTTAGATCCAATAAATGGTGGCTTACTATCGCAAAGGATTTAATTCATCCTTTCGGAGCCCTTCCCCGTGCACATTTATATTTATCATGTTTTCGTTTTTCACACAAATCTCACATGCAACGGATTTTGACATGCACTAGTCTTCCTAGATCATAGATATGTAGATGACTAGATTGGTAAGAGAACACCTCAAAAAGCTCAAATATAACATGTGACATTAAGATTTCAAAAGAGCTCGTGCATGTGTGAAAAGAGGCATATAAAAATAGAATCCATTTAAACAATACAAAATCCAACTACTCCATATAAAACATGGTAAAGAACATTTTAAGGATTGAAAATCTAACCAAAAGTTCTAGCCACGTGGGAGCGTAAAAGATGGGATTCAAACACAAGTATATGCCACATAAAGTGTGTCAAACTAAAATACACACAAAATAAGATTTTTTTGAGTTTTTGACATTTTGAACCAAAAATAAAGATATATACTCAAAAGAATAAACAAAAATCATTTGTATTTTCCATTAAGCTTAAATGAAATAAATAAAACACAAATGATAAACAAAAATATTTTTATATTTTTCAATTAATTCAAACACAAAATATAATACAAAAAGAGAAACAAGTCATAATTTCTAGCATGTGATATGAAATAAGGCAATGACTAGAAAATGACTAAACATGCATACATCTAGCAATAATATATAATATGAAGCACAAAAAGCTAGAGTATGCATAAAACACTAACACATTCAACCTTTAAATTTAGCAAAGGAGGTTTCATGTGAAAGTAAATGAGAATCAAAAACCCTATTTTGCAAGGCATCCAAGTCGGATTTCCTAACCCAAATTACTGAAGAATGACTATCATGGGGTGTTGGAACGTTAGCTACCGTGGTTACTTTACTATGGGATTTTCTAGGAATTCGTTTAAGATCAAAACAAAATTTCCTAAGATGACCTTTTCGAGCACAATGAGTACAAGTAAAAGAATGTCGAAAAGATTTACCTAAGGAGTGATCTTTAAAAGCATTTTTAGTAGATTCTCCTAAAATGTTGGTTTTGGCATTATGAGTAAATTCATTACAAGTATTGAAGCCTAAACCACAAGTGTAATTTTTAATTTGGATCGTTCCTAAGATTTTATCTAGTTTTTCCGAACGACACTCCAAATCAAATTTGACATTACTAGAGTCTTTTAATTTATCTTGCAATTCTAAAATGCTAGACTCTAATAAAACATTTCGCTCTTCAAAAGAAAAAAGCTCCTTTTTCAAGGATTCCATTAAACCTCTAAGGCTATCTCTCTCGCCTTCTACATATTCAAGCTTCTCTTGAAGAGTCTTCACATGTGTCCTAAGGTCTTCTATTAAAACATTGTCATCAATGACCTTGACACTATCTCTTAAACTAGCTTCTAACTTCAAATTAGCTCTTTTCAATTTAATAGATTCTTTATAAAGTTCTTGAAAAGCATTTTGAAGTTCACTCACATTAACCTCTTCTTCATTTTCACTCTCTCTTTCTTCTCCACTCTCACTATCATCAAAAACAAGAGAATTATAAACAATGACCTTGTAAGTGTCATGTGTTAAAGTTTCATCAATCAAGGAGCTCTCACTATCACTCACATGACTAGCCATAAAAGCCACAAAATTTTTCTTAGTGGGGGAATCGGGCTTCTCTTCCTTATCACTATCACTAAGGGTCGCATTATATGAAATGGGTCTCTTACCCTCTTTCCTTAGTTTAGTGGCGCACTCAAAAGCCCTATGGCCATAACCTTCACAACCAAAACACTTATTAGACTCGTCCCTATCTAAATGTTCATTACTAGGTTTAAGGATCTTCTCGGCTTTAGGAATCTTCTCGGCTTTAGAAATATTTTCGCCTTTGTCATGCTTAGAATATTTGAATTTCTTAAAATCATTTTTAAATTTATTTTTGTTAATTTTAAGAAATTTTCTAAATTTACGAGCAAATAAAGCCATGTCTTCCGAGTCACTATCACTCTCGCTCTCTACTACTTATTTGACCTCTTTCGGGCTCTTAACGTAACACCCTTTTCGATTTTCTTTTCAGTTTTAGAGGGAAACATATCTAGTTCATAGGTTTGTAAATCACCTACAAGCTCTTCTAATTTCGTAGAGGCTAAAGTTGGTATAGAATTTAAAACGGTCACTTTTGGAATAGATCTATCGGGTAGGGACCTTAAAATTTTCTTTACAACACGATGGTCAGGTATTTTCTCTCCCAAGTTAAAAGATGAATTAACAATATCAGAAAGTCTAGCATAGAATTCATCAAAAGTTTCTCTTTCATTCATTTTGATAGTTTCAAATTGAGTGGTGAGGTTTTGGAGTTTTGAAGCTTAATGACACTATTTCCTTCATGAGTTAATTGTAAAATATCCCAAGCTTCTTTAGCGGTTTCACATGTCATAATACGTCGGAATTCATCCGGTGTGACAGCGCTAAACAAGGCATTTAAACCATGAGAATTGAAATTAGCAAGTTTAAACTCATTTTCAGTCCATCTATCGGTGGGTTTGATAACACGTTTATTTTCAACTAAATAAGTTGGTGGGGACCACCCGTTAACAACAGACATCCAAACTCTCTCGTCGATAGATTTTAGTGCCGATCTCATACGCGCTTTCCAATACGCGTAGTTTGAACCATCGAAAATAGGAAATTTTGAAAATGGGGAAAAATCCATTTTAGCCAAAAATTATTTAAAAGATCGTTAACGAAATAATTTATCTCTTTGGATTTGATACCAATTTGAAAGACCCCGGATTTTGATTATCTCAATTAAAATCAAACTATTAATAATTTCCTCTTTTCTAAACAACAGATGATGCGGAAGCGTATAGGTGGTGGTTCAACTTTAAAACAAACAAATTTTAATTTCTCAAACAAATTAAAATTACACCAAGTGAAGTAAAATTAATCAATTAATATATTCACTTAAACCAATTAATTAATCCAAGTCCTAGAATTTTCCTAAGTCATGTTTATATAAGCAAATTAGGCGAAACCAAATTTTAGCAAATGACTTGAATGAAATAAACTTTACCCAATATTTAATATAAGTCCCAAATTAAATTGAGTGTGATAATTAAACCAAATTTTATCTTGAATTATCCTAAGCATGCGTTCTACGTTATTGTGCAAGATAAAAAAAACCAATCACACTATGCCGCGATGTACGAGGAAAAAACCAAGACGGGAAACAACCTCGGACGGCCCTAGCCACAAATCCACTAGATACGGAATTACAATTACAAGACAGATAGACTTACAATGCACGACTCGATCCCTTTCAAGCCTCGACGCTTCTTCTTGTAGACACCTCTTCCAAGCGGATAACCTTGGAACACCACCGCGGTCTCTAAATCCACCGATAGGACTTTATATGGTCACCGTCACCCGAACATGGAGCCTTTCTCCGTGTGGGTAAATCAACATGAGAAACACTTCTTCTCTCCGTGTGGGTAAATCAACATGAGAAACACTTCTTCTTTCTTCGTGGGAGGTAGAAGCAAAACCCAAAACTTCTCTTCTTGAATTCGATAGAGAAAAACCGGTGCCAAACTCCAAGCAATTTGATATGTATATAAGAACTTGGATAAAACAATATGGGTGTAACACACTAGAGTGATGGATATTTTTCTCTAAAAATCTCACTCAAAACATGAACATTTTCCTTAAACAAATTTGCTCTCAAACTCTCTCTAAGAGATGGAAATAGATTGGAAAAGTTAGATTGGAAAATGTTCCTCCCACACATATTAAAGTCTGAAAAATTTGGTTAAAAATCAAGTGGGGAAGTGGGTGCAAAACTGTCAAAAAATGCCAAAAACTGTTCCTGCCTGGCATCTCGTTCGAACGACATTTCGTTCGAACGAGACTTCTAATGACGTTCCAGATTGAACTCATTAGAATCTCGTTGGAAATCTCGTTAGAACGAACAATCTCGTTCGAACGACATTTCGAACGACAGACCAGTATACTTTGGTGGGAACTCGTTGGCAGGTTCGTTCGAACGACATTTTCGTTCGAACGACAATCTCGTTCGAACGACTCTATCGAACGAAAAATCAGAAAGTTTGAATATTCTTGTTTAAGCCCAGAAAACTTTATAAACATTTATTTAAAGTTTTAATTAATTCTTTCTTAAAACAAAACGTAATTTTTATAAAACCTAACACCCAATAAACTTGTTCTAAGCTCCTATATATATAATATTGCATTCATACCTTGGGAGCATGGAACTATGGTTGATGACGTAGAAACGAGGCACGCAAACCGGCATATTTGATGAGGCTTTATACTCTTTGCCGCTACGTCTTCAACAAACACTTCATAGGCTTGAGAGTATTACAATTAAATACTATCCTATGAATAAATGTTTTTGTCCGAAATTGAGCCAAAACTATATATAGATTCAATTGGAAATTTCTGGCCTTACAAAACTGTAGGGATATGCTTAACTCACACACAAAAAAATAACCTTCCAATAGGTAGTTTGGTCTCGGGTTGGAGCGATGGAAAGTGTCCTTGCCTAAGCTTCGGTTGGTCTCAGGTTCGAGACTTGGGAGCGGTGTCATCATATTATAAAACAATATAGGGGTAAGAACAACTGACATCTACCTCTCCTGGACCCTGCAGTGAAGCGGGAGCCTTGAGCACTGGGTATGACCATTTTATGTAGTTTTCATAGTGGAATGCTTGCAAGAGTTGGCACTCTGAGCTCTGCTTTCCTCCCAAATAAGGAATTATTAACACAACATAAAATAATAGTGTTGTAACCAGTGTAATTTTTTTAACATTTTCTTAGTATCACAATGTTGATCTCTGCAAAACTAAAGGTCATATGTATGTTACTTTTTCTTATCAAAATAATCTTCAAGGATAAAATTTGTGTTTATATCGATCACCATCTCTATAGATAAAAAATAGTCAATGGCGCACTACATTCGTATGTATGGTCAAGAGTTCTAAAAAAGAGCAAAAACAATAATTAAGTTTTGTAATATACAAAACATGTGAGTGGATTTTGTATATTGCAAGACCAAGACTTTATCTTTATTCTACCTAGGGTTTTAGCCGACCTTCAGGCCCCGAGATTTGCTTGCTAGATTTATTCAAATATGACCTCGAGCTTGATGTTCCTCAAATTATCATCGATCTCGTGTTCTCTAATGGCTAGTTTGGCTCCTGTTTGATGACATATCTTCTTGGACTTGACTCCACCCTTCACGATTATAGCACCTGCAAGTGAAGCATCTATAGTGATTTTGGCAGTAGTCGAGGCACCAAAAGTGGAGGGGGCTAGTACTAGAGAGGGTAGATGCATTGGGACACAAAAATGGTTTGGCATGGGTCCCCATATCATGTGGGTCCTCATGGTAAGTATCAATAGGTTTCCCAATTTCCCACTCGCCATGAGCAAAATTGCGTTTGTCATCGAATTTGCTGCCATCGACAATGTTGTATTTATTGTAGAGCTTACTTTTTAGAGTAGGGATTGAGGAACGGTTAGTGATGGGTGCTGGGTCCACTATGTTTCTTGATGATTGAGTTGTTACAAGATTTATCATGTGTCCAATAGCGTTGTAACCACCAGGGACATGGTGTAGGAAGTGGCAGTTTTTGCCAAATGGACAGCCAGTGGTGCTGAAAAACTTTGTGCAAAGTTTGACAAAAAGAAGAGAAAAGTTTAAGGGTATTAGTAATATTACTAATTATAATGTGAATATCTTGGATGAGATTTTATAGGTTTTTATAAGTCAAAAGAGGAATATAAAGGTGAAATGGATAAGATATTATGCAAAAAGAGAAAAGAAGATGGGGTGAAGGAGAGGAATGGAGAGAAATAAGAGAGGTTTTGGAGAAGGAGAGGACCCTTATATATTAGAGGTGAAGAGGGAGAAGATAGATCTTAGAATAGGACTGGCATAATTACAACACTGTTAAATAATCTTAAAAGAAGACATCATTTATAGTGGTACTGTAGCTGGTCTTTGAAGGGATAAAAGTGAGGCAAATGGACCCTTTATGACCAAACATCTTTCTCTCTAATGTTATATGTACTATAAAATTTAATGTTAGTTAAGATCGCATCGCCCTACCTATTGTGGTTCATGATAGTGTCATTGAGATAGTATAAAATGGTGACGTTATCTCCCTCTCATGTTATCTAGTAAGTAACAAAAACTTAGGGTCGGTTTAGTTGTAGAAACCTGTTTTCCATTTTTCATTACCACTTTTTTCTCGATATTTTTGACAATATGACATTAAGATGGGAAGGCGGAGTTGAATTTTTTTTAAACTTAAAATTTTAGAAAACATGTATTTGATGTGCGGACTATGCTAGTGCGTAATAAGTTTTCTCCAATGCGCTGTAGCGAGTCTCATAATTCCTGAACTTTTTACTAAGATAGTAGATGTCTCTTTCTCGAAGATCGGATTTATGGTTAACAAATCTGACCTTATTTTCATTCAAGGGCTTGGAAGCCCCTACTTGAGCATTTACTATTAAACTACTTCCCTACGGGCTCATTTCTGGATATTCATATTCCACGAATTGCTTATTTTCTTCATCTTTGTAATCTTGAACCATGGTAGTCGAATATTACCCTTGACTGATGATATTCTTAGCAAGCATATGACCATTCATGTGAGGTCCACATTCCCTACTGTGGATCTTCTGCATTATTTCTTCAATATCAGCCCCTACTATCTAGTACAAATGGGTTCCGTCGAAGTTTCTCTTAAAAAGTTCTTTGTGGCGTATGATATATTGGGCAACCAATTTGCTAAGGGTCACACGATGTTTCTTATCTTCATCTAATGGATACCTAACACATTTTCGAAGATGCATAATGTCATAGTACCATAACCCGACCATATCAGGATCTTCCTTAGTTACAAGCTCAATGTGGTGGTAGTGGTCGGGCTTCTCGTGTTTTTGAACTAGGAGAGGGTCCATTGTTATTCCACCAGGCTTATTAACAATGGAGGCTAGGGTAACAAGGTCATCGACTAGGCTATTCTTTGCACGAGGAAGGTAGTGGAAGGTGAAATCTTTTAACCGGGAGGCCAATTCTTTTAGGTGGGTATAGAAGGATAGAAGATTCTTGTCTTTGAATTTCCATTTTTTATGGATTTGGTCGACTATGAGGGAAGAGTCTCTATAGATGTTTAGATGCAAAATTTCTTTCTTGAGGGAAATTTTGAGACCTACAATGCATGCCCCGTACTTATTCATGTTGTTGGTGCAAGGACAGTCTAATTTGATGGCAATGATATATTATTTCTTATTGGCAGCTCCATTAAAGAACATTTGTCAACTAAGTTACTCTTGAGAGTTACAAATGATGTCATCATCTAGGAATTCTAAGACCCAAATATTGGTTTCTTCCATAGGGTAATCAGTAAGCTAGTCAGAGATGGCGCTCCCCTTCATGGCTTTCTACATGATGTACATAATATTTAATTCAGCTAGCAACATCAACTAACGGGACATTCGATTGGATAAAGAAAGATTTTCTAGAAGGTATTTATTAGGATCCATTCGGGATGTTAGTCTGATGGGAAAGGCAAACATGTAGTGCTGTAAATTTTGTGTGACCTAAGCTAAGGCGATACATGCTTTTTCCAAAGTAGTGTATTTGACTTCGTACCTGATTAATTTTCAACTGGCATAATAGATGGATCTTTCCTTACGGTATTCTTTAATGTATTGGGATATCAAAGGCCCTGTTGTTGTATCTGTTATAGATTAGTAGAAAATGACTGGTAGGCCTAGCTGTGGAGGCATAAGCATCGAAGGTAGGTGAGGTATCTCTTAATTTATTCAAAAGCTTCTTGGCATGCTTCATTCTACACTTGAATTGAATCCTTCCGAAAAATTCAATTGGTTGATGAACCGACTGATGTACAGTAGATTACCCCACAATCCTCAAACTTCCTTATCTATATGTAGTTGTGGCATCTCAAGTATGGCTTTCAGCATGATAGGGTCAACTTCTATTCCCTTCTCACTATCCATGAATCGCAAGAGTTTTCCTTTGGTGACTCCTAAAACACACTTATGTGGATTTAGTCGCATCTGGTATTATCACAGCTGTTTGAATAACTTTTGGTGGGCGAGAATATGAATTTTTTGAGTCTTCGAATTAATAATCATGTTATCCATATAGACTTTGACCTCTTTATGAATAAGGTCATGCATGATGGTTATGGTAGACCCTTGGTAGGTAACCTCGACGTTCCTGAGTTGGAATGGCATAATAGTGTAACAAAAGGTTCCCCATGGGGTGATGCATGCTATTTTATCTTGATGGCCTGGGTGCATCTTAATCTAGTTATATCCAATGAATCCATTGAAAAATGAATTAAGGGCATGGTTGGCCATGATGTCCATGATCATATCAATGTTGGGTAACAAGTAATCATCCTTTAAGGATGATTTATTCAAATCCCAATAGTCGACGGACATGCAGACTTTTCCTCATAACTTTGGCAAAGGGACAATATTGGCAAGCCATATTGGGTATTCGACCACCCAAATTAAACCTACATTAAATTATTTGACTACTTCATTTTTTTACTTTGAACGACCATTCGGTACGAAGTTTTCTTAGATTCTATTTTACTGGCTTGCATTATGGGAACATCGGGATCTCATGTTGAGCTATTTATGTGGAAATGTCGAACATGTCATCGTAAGACCATGAGAAGACTTCTGCGAATTTTTTCAGTAGTTCTTCAAATTGTGCATGCTCATGCCTGTTAAGGGTTGACCATATCCTAATCTCGTGCTAATGGCTACTAGAATCGAGATTAATAACAACAGTCTCATCATCATTAATTAGAATGTCGTTATATTATTTGTTATTCTCCTTATGAAGATCAGATAAGAATTTTTCATTTGCAAAATCATCATCATCAAATACTATATTAAATTCACGAAATGTAATTTAAGGCACAGGAAAATACTCAAAATCCTAGTTTACTTCACTTTTTGGAAAAATAGCATTGAGACCCTCGTCAAAAGATGTCTCAATTACATTGATATCAGGAAAAGGAAAAACAATAATAGGTTAAAAGATTTGGATAGGGTAAATAGCAGGGTTAAGTTAAATCTGAGCAGGTTGGACTGGTATGGCATTCTAGTAAAGGAGAGGCATGTCAGTAGCTTTAATTTGAGCGGATGAGTCTAACGACGCAGCATCTGATCGGATCATGCCAAGACTCAGCCTCAATGTCTTTAGGTCAAATGAGTCTTCAAAATCACTTTCCTCAGAGTCCTTGGTAACTATCTTGTTTTTCTCAGTGAGAGGTTGCACTTTATGTTTATAGTATTCGTCCCAAGTGTTTTTATCGTGAAAGAAGATTTCTAGCCCTAGTTTTGTCTTCTTATCAACATGGTCATACCAGGGTTAAGGGAAGCCATAAAAGGGGAAGTCTTCACCCTCCTTGATAAATATTCCATGCAAAGAGTCTCTTGATATAGTCTTTTCATCTTCCAAGCTTCTTTTCGATCTCGGTCAATAAAGTGCTTTGAGTTCATCCGGTGAAGGTTGGCAACCCAGGCCACATGAGGAAAGGTCTCTTTCAAGACTATGGGCTTGATGATCCCTTACTATTGTATCCCTAGCCCCATTCTGAGCATGAAGTCCATATTCTTAAACATCTTAATCACATTGACGTTGCCATGAGGGTTATTTTCTGGACATACTCAGTCGTTGAAGTTATCCCCTGATAGGAGGTGAAGTGGATCGATTTTGAAACTAGAGCGGAGCATGTTATTTAATCCATGCTAGATTTCTAATATTGGGTTGCTAGTGTTGGCATTCTCTTCACTGTTGGCATCCCCAAAAATAGTGATAACCTGACCCTTGGTGAAGAACTTCAGTTTTTGATGCAGAGAAGAAAACATCCCTCCGATATTGTGGAGCCATGGACGACTAAGGACAAGATTGAAGCATGTAGGTATGTCGATGACTTGAAAATATATGAGAGGATTGATAGGTTCAATCCCTAGTGTGTGTTTTATGGACCCCATTACTTCTCGGAGGGTGTTGTCATAAGCATGCATAGTGGCAAAAGTGGGAGTGAGATCACTAACTTTTTAGTCCCAAATAGTTGATGGTTCTGCGTGAACATACAATTAGAGTAGATCCATTATCAATAAGTGAAAGTGGGACTGTATTTCCCAAGACATCAAAGGGTATGTTAAGACCATAATTATAACTGGGACTGAATTTCAATATCTTTCTTTAGAAAAGGAGAGGAGTCTGGAAGAGGTCAGGGACCCAACCATATTTATGGCTTCTTTGGAAGTAGTAAAGGGAGAAATTATAGGCCTTGTGAGGACCTTTATCAGGCATTTGTCACACCCTACCTTTTCGTATGAATGCACAAGAGAGTGTATATACAGTAATGAATTAAATTTATGGAAAAAAACATAACTTTATTCATTATGACATAGGGTATTACCACAGCAGGGGTGAATTACATTTATTGGACAAGAACTATAAAGTAAAAAAATCAAAAAGTGCTACTCCTAGCTTCCATCTGGGTTATTCTCTGCCCACACAGACACGTATGCAAATAGGTGACCTGGATTTGTCTCTTAAAGGGAAGAGAAATTATCATCTTTCTCCTCATCCATCTGGAGGAAAAAGGAATTAGCACACATATGCGAAGCAGGTTTTACCAATTCTATAACAAATGTTCGTATAAATGAGAGTTGGAGTGTGTATAGAATTCAGTGTTTGTATAACAATGTTAAATAATTAAAGCTAATAATCCCACACTTATCAATTTATTAAGGGTACATAAAGAAAATCAAGGATCTTTGAACTAATAATCCCATACTTACCAGTTCAATAAAGAGCATAAAAAATAATTAGGTCATCACTACAACTAATAATAAATAATCCAAAACCTTTGGATAATAACTGGCTGAGCACGTGATTAAAGTGGCACTCATACGTATGTAGCAATAAAATTGGCTCTGAACATCAGAGACCATAGTCCAAGTAGAAAAGTTTTGTGGGATAATAAGGCAGTCTACTCCTTAGTTATTACTGATGCTTTGTCAATAAGAATAATGCACAAAGGTGCAGGATAAACTAAATTATTACGATAAATTGTTATGATATTGGTTATTAGGTGAGAAGGGTTAAATTCGATCAGAATGATCATAAGTAAATCAATCAGTTGCTATGATAACATATGAAAATGGTAATTTCTACACATACTTGGAATCAAGTTTGGGGATCATTGAATAATATCCATAGTAGTTTATCAAATACGCAAAATTTACTATTAAAAAGGTAAAAGAAACCTACTTGCTCGGTATTTAGTATGGATTATGGATCAAAAGTGGATATTGGCCGGAGTTGGTACTTGTTTCTCTATATATAATGTTTGGGTATATAAGTATTTGTTGGAATTGGGGTTAGGTTGGTTAGTTTATAAAAAAAACAGTACTTTTTTAAAGTTTAAGGGGTTAAATGATGATTAAGTTGGGACTTTAAAATCTTGGACTTAGGTTTATATTTGGATTTTGGTGTAGGAGACTTTTTTACGTAAAATATATTGAAGTACTTATAGATAAAGTTTGGGGTTCGAATTCATAAGTTGAAAAAGTCAGGAGGGGTCAAATTGCAATTTAGGAAAAATATTTCCAACTTAAAACCTCATTTTTCCATAACTTAATCTAGGCTTAACCAAACATGGACTTACCTTATACTATTTTGACTAGAAAAATAAAATAAAAATATTGGACAAAATTTTAAAAAAACTGATTGGTCACACGCCCTCACCCCCATGGTCAAAGGTTTTGCTCAAAAACTTCATCTTCAACCTCTCAATGGTTGACTTTAGGTTTTTTGATTTTTGACCTTGAATATCTCCTTTATTTCCACACCATTTGAGATGATTTCTAAACCAACTTATCCTAAAATTTCATAAGGAATCCAAATGTATAGGTTTTTTGGATTGAGATTCAGTATATCTCAAGTTCTATAAATGTGTGTTTTGCCAAATTTTTTACCTAACATTCGTGGTTTTCAAAACTATGGCAAGGATTATTATGACCCTAGGTTAGATTTTGATATGTCTAGGAGTAGTTTGGTTTTGATTTCAAGGTTTGATATGGATTATACAGGGATAATTTATGTTTTTCAGTTTTCTGGTTCAAAATACCCTTTTGATGAACTAAATCTTATTATGCAAATTTGTGGTGTTAAATTATTACATTTGATTTTCTAAGGTTCTAGTGAAGGTATTCATAGCTTCAAATCAAAGCTTTAAGCTTTATATCAAAATTCACCATTAAAGCTAAGCTTTAATGGTATAATTTCCTAGTTTTCCTATTCTACATTGTTTTACACTTAAAAGCTTTAATATCACACAGAAATCAATTGAAACTAAAAGAACTAAATATAATTCATAAAATTATAGTGCACCTGTTTGGAGTGAATTTTCTAAGGTTTGAGTAGGCTTATTGTGTGTGTTTTAACTGATGACATCGTGCGGTAATTATAGTGTTTAACGAGGGGATTCGATTGGTTGCGGGTGGAGGTGGATTTAAACTGAAAATAAGGGGTTTCAAACTTGGTTATTGTACCTTACATGTGTACATGGTGTACACATGTGATTTTTTTGTCTTATAGTGTTGATGCGGTGTCTATTTGGACAGGGGATATGTGAAATTATTCAAACTTTGGTGTTTGGTCCTAGTTTAGTAAGATATTAAGGTATATAGCCTTAAAAGTCTAGATTAAAGCAAATGTGGGGGTATTTTTGTAATTTTAGAAAGTTTCACGGGCTAAAATTATAATTTTGTGTTAGTTGAAGTCTAGATGATTAATTTGATGTAAAGTTCAGGTTTAGGGTTTAAGTATAAGTCAACTTATGTTGGTTTGAAATATTTAAGGGCTAATTTATAGTTACTAAAACTTCAGGGTGTCTAGGTTAATTTAGTAAAGTTATAGGGCATCAGGGGTAGTTTCATTATTCTTAGAAAACTTTTGAATTTTAATACTTTATGAGGTTCAAAATAATGAATATATGTAATTAGGGTCGGTTAATATATTCGATTTGAAAGTCTAGTTATTATAGCGTACTTGCCTAAGAAAAGAAATTCATCCTCAATATTGATCCTTCATAGCCTGTTCTGGTTTCCATATTTCTTCTTGCTGATTTTGAATTTTCTAAAGTACTTTAACTAAGGGAATTTTCTTATTTATAATATTCTTCACTTAATAATTCAGAATTTGAATGGGGCATACTTCAAATTTATGGTTTTGTTAGATAGAGAAGTCATGCCAAGGGATGGTATGAGATGGATCAGAAATATACTAGTGTAACTGAGACATGTGAAATACATTGTGAGTATTGGATAATTCTATAGATAATTTTAGTTGGTAGGATACTGAGCCAATTCTTTAAGAAACTGTGAAAGGTCCAATATATCTGGGAGCTAATTTCCTTCTTTTTAAAACGTAAGATTCCTTTTCAAGGAGACACTTTCTGAAATACTTGGTCATTAACTTGAAATTCTAAGGGTGTTCGGAATAAATTTTATAACGATCTTGGGTTGTATTCAATATTTCTCTGATTTATTGTATTCTCTTAGTGGTTTCTTAGATTATCGTAGGACCAAATTGTTTACTACTTATGGATTCTATCCAATATACATGTGATCTACAAGATCTTCAATATAGAGCTTCAAACGGGGAAACTTTAATACTGGTATGATGACAGTTGTTATACAAAAACTCAACAAGAATTGTCGGACATATCTAATGCATAAGCTTGTAGCATGTCTTCTAATGTTTAGTTGTACGTTCTGATTACCCATCCATTTGTGGATAGAATGCGGTACTTAAATGAAATTTAGTACCCATTGCGGTTTGGAGTGCTTGCCAAAATTTTACTACAAAATGGGAATCTCTATTTGATACTATGGATAATGTAATTCCATGTAATCGGATAATTTATCGAATGTAGAGCTTACAGAGCTTTTGAAATGAGTCAGTGGTCTTCATTGTTAGAAAATAAGTAGATTTGGTAAGTCAAACTACTATTTTTCAAATGGAATTATATCCTTGGGACGTACGAGGTAGTCCACTGACAAAGTCCATGGTAATATAATCCCATTTCCACTTGGAAATTGAAGGAGTCCACCGGCCGGGGTGTTGGTGTTCTATCTTTACTTGTTGGTAGGTAAGGCATTTCCTTAGAAACTTCTCGATATCATTTTTCATATTTGGCATCCAATATTTCTTCTTTAGTGCATGGTACATTTTTGAACTTTTGGAATGAATAATAAATTTGGAAAGATGGGATTCTTACAACACTTCTTCTCGAATAGATGAATAATCAGGTACATACAATCTATTTCTAAACATTAAACCTCTTTCTTTATCGTATGAGAAGTTGAGGTTTTTGTCTCAAACGTTTTGTACAAAACAATCTTGGGTTTGTTACACTATTATTTTCTCTCTCAATTCGGGATAGGCAATAAGGTTATAAAATTTGAGAATGGGAGTATCAATCGAAGGTCATATTGATTTATGGTAGCAGCAATATGGTAAGAAATTAAAGCATGGAGGTGTCCTACTGGATTTCGACTTAAAGCATCAACTACTATATTTCTTTTGCCGGGATCATAATTTAATTTAAATCGGTAATCTTCCAGAAATTACATCTAGCGTCGTTCTCTTAAATTTAAGTCCTTTTGAGTAAAAATATATTTTGAACTCTTGTGATTAGAAAGGACTTGAAAATTTTCACCGTAAAGGTTACAACGCCAAATTTTTAAAGAAAAAACTATAGTTGCTAACTCGAGATCATGGACATAATAATTACATTCATGAGTTTTGAGTTGTCATGAACCATACACTACAACTTTTGCATTTTGCGTTAACACACATTGTAACCCTTGCAATGAGGCGTCGGTATAAACGTTACATCACTAGAATGAATAGTGAGGACATTAGTAATGGTTAATTTGTCCTTTAAAATTTGGAATGATTGATTACATTTATTAGTCAATGCAAATGGAACTTCCTTCATAGCTATATTTAAAAAGGGGAGAGCAATGCGAGAAAATCCTCTACAAAATGACGGCAATATCCAGTTAATCATAAAAAACTCTTTATCTCGGTAATATTGGTAGGATTTTTCCATTCCATAATGGCTGGAATTTTGACTGGATGGACTTGGATTCCATTTTCAGAAATCACATATCCTACGAAATTTATTTCTTTCATTAAAAAATCATATTTGTTCTTCTTAGCCTACAACCGATGGTTTCAGAGAGTACCTAAGACTGTCACTAAATATTGGGCATGTTCTATTGGATTCTAGGAATAAACAAGAATATCATCAATGAAAACAAGAAAATGCCTAAAGATTTTATGCATTATATCCATAAATGTTATGGGTGCATTTGTTAACCCAAAAGACATTACAGTAAGTTCGAAATGTCCATAACGAGTTCGAAAAGAAGTTTTTGAAATATCTTCCTCTCTGACTCGCAATTGATGGCAACCGGATTGTAAGTCTATTTTAGAAAGACCCTTGCTCCTCGAATTTGATCAAATATATCTCTGATTCAGGGTAAAGGATGCTTAATCTTAATAGCTACTGAGTTTAGTTTATGATAGTCTTTGCATAATCTAAATCTTTCATCTTGTTTCTTAAAAAATAATACCGGAGCTCCCTAAGGAGATGAACCAAGTTGAATAAAACCTTTTTAAAAAAGATCATTTAATTGGGTACGGAGTTCTCGAAGTTCTAAAGGAGCCATTCAATACGGAGGTATCGAAATAGGAAAGGTATTGGGATAAAGATTTATACTAAACTCAATATCTCAGGAAGGGGATAATCTTGGTAATTGTTCAGGAAAACATCGTTGAATTATTCCAAGAGGTATGGAATTAAGAAGAGATTTGAATTTGGAAACTTGAGGGTTCAGACGGGCCTGATGCTTGAAATACAAAAGAACAATTATCTTCGTTTTGAAAATAAATTTTCTTGGTATGACAATCGATATAAGCATGATTTCTTAATATAACACCCATTCCGATAATAATATTAAAACCACAAATATCTAAAATTATCAAATTAACAAGGTGCGTACCTAAAACCAAGTTGAATTCTACAACTCATATAACCTTATGTTAATTGCAATAATTTCGCTAGTCTAAGACTGATAAAGGAATGTGTTGAACCTGAATAAAATAAAACATGTGCAGGAAGATGTTGAAAAAGTATCATACCTTCTACCCATCATGGGAGTTTCGTGTAGGTAGTATTGAATAATTCTTTCCACGACTCAGGACTGGCACAATTTTCTTAGCAGGACATGGCTCACGTTAATTTTAGATAAGACATGATTTTGGATTTTATGAGGGATTATTTGACTGACGATGGATTAGAATAGATCTTAACTTAGGAAACTGTGGTCGGATATGTCCTACTTCGTGACATTCATGACAACGAATCATCAAACAGGTTGTGTTATGACGAATCTGGGAATAAGCTTGTCCACTTGGATGTGGATATGATTGAGTTCGAGATTAAGGTGGGGTCCTAATAACATTGATAAGTACCCAAAAGTGTATATTTTATAACCCAAATAAACGGTGTTTAATTGCTAATTCTCGATAAAATTGGTCTTATCTGCGTATATGTTTATCTTATAGGTCAAATGTTATTTGGTTTCAAACACTTCAAATCAAGGGAAATATTAGATTGATGCGGTTAAATTTTTCTACACCTGTCCCATACAGAATACTCGTCCCAAACTCAAACCAAGCCCAATCCAACCCTAGCCTATCCTTTGTGACACCCCGACTAATTAAATACCGGGTAGCTACTCCTTTATTAAATTAATTCAAAATGCCAAGTTGGTCCAGTTAATAGCATCACTGTCGAAAACATTTTTTTAAAGATTACTAACCACCTAGTATTTAAAAAGTAAGTGCCAAATTTTATTTAAAGTCTGATTAACACGCAACAAGTGTAATAAAGAATAACTAATACCATTCACCATACTGAAATAAATAGAATAACCATCACATAAGGTAAATAAAGTCTGGAGGAAAACTCCTCACTACAATCCCACAACTGAAAAGTAAACTGAATACTAAAACAGTACATGCCAAAGTCTGAAAACTGTAATATAAAAGATGTCTAATAGAAATGGGCAACATGCCCTACAACTGATAGATAATAACTCTGGAATCCAAAAGATCGAAGCGTCTACAAGCAAAGTCCCTGTAGCTTCCACAAACAGCTACAGCTCATCACCTGAATGAGTATCCTATGCTTGGTGTCCTTGTGGCTGGGCACCTAAAATGGTTTTACAAAGAAAAGATTTGAAAAGCAAACGGGTCAGAGCCCGAATGTGGAGTTATTTTAAAAACCTGCAAGTGCTTTAAAAACATTTAAAACATTAAATGCAAAGTACATGTTAGGACGTGCACTCACATGATATTCTCACCTCTCGTCTAACTGTGCACTCCTAACGTAAGTACCCATCTAGAGTGATACAAACTACTAGCTAAGTGACAACATAACTAGCTAGACTATCATAGGTCCTACCCTTATTACTCGGTTCTATTAACATTATAACGCTCGTAATTTAGTAGGGGTTTAACGTAACTCAGATGTTCAATATGCCATATATATAACAATCAGTTAACTCGTTATATTTCTCGAAACAATACCGTAATTATATTCACATCATTAACATGAAGGTTCTCATTAATTAAGTGTATATTATTCACATCATAAATATACAATACAAGCACCCCGAGAACTAAGCTGCGGTGCACACATACTCTGCTATCCATCCCGGTACATCACGTACATAAGGATTACATATTCCGAATCTCTCAGGAATAGTTCACAGATAACAACATCACAAGTAATGGAGGCGAACACAGTCACATCACATGGGTCACGCACATACCTACGCTCCCACGATCAGCGGACTTATTAATATCCCAATAAGTCTTTCTATGACCTATGTTCATCGAGGTAACCAGTCTAAATCCGGGCAACACAAGGATTAGAGGGCCCTAAGCGAACGCAAATCTCCCGTGATAGCAAGTATGGTAGGTATGTCATACACATAATTCATATACCAATACTAAGTAAACACACGTCTTAGTAATCAATGTAGTTTAATCGTAGTACATATCGCTTTCTCGTACTAACTTATAATTATCACAATTTATACTATTCCGGTTTGTAATTATACGCGCCATAATACATTCTCACGTCGTAGTAGACACTCACGTCTCAACCCAAACCGTCCATTTAATATAACTCTCGTATATAATTTACTCCTCATAATAACCCAAAAGTCCCAAATCCATCAATACATCATCAAGGAATGTTAACTCTACCCTCGAACAAGTTTCCGGGACTCCAAAAATCAAAACAGTCCAAAAAGACCAAACTGTCAGCTCGTTAGAAGTCTCGTTCGAACGAGGCTGTTCGAACGAGATCCCAGTTCGTTCGAACGAACTGTACCTTCTAACGATATCTCGTTCGAATGAGATATCGAACGAAACTACCCCTCGTTAGAAGAGACTGGTCAACTCGTTAGAATCTCGTTCGAACGAGCTCGTTCGAACGACCTGGGGGTTGCTTCTAACGACTGACCAGTTTCGGCCCAGATTTTTCCCCAATTCGTTTTTATCCATTTTCATCACTCCTAATCTCTTCCAAAGTTCATCCCAACAACGTTTTAGGGTCTCTAATTCATCCTAAACATATTCAAGTCAACTCCTAACATGTTTTCAAGGATTAAATCTCTTTAACATCAATCAAAATATAAATCTCTACACTTTTTCCCCAATTATTTCAAGAACAAGAACCCTAGGTTTATATCATCATCAAATCCCAGAATTTAATTCGTTTTAATTTCTTTTAATCACAATTATCATGAGAGAAATCATCTACCTATCATTCTACATGCAATTCTCTTCAAAAATTTCAAGTTCTAAACTCCAAACTACATGAGTTTTCATTCATCTTTCAAGAACAATTAAAATTCCTCAATTTATAACATGGAAAAGACATTCTCTTAAATTAAATGGAATAAAGTCACTTGCCTTGGTTCGATTTCTGATTTTGGTGTAGGTTTGATGGAGTTTTTCTGCAGAATTTCCTCTCTTCCAAGCTCCTTCTTCAATGGTGGCTTAAGGTGGCTAGGGTTTGTTTTGGGGAACTTGGAAACCTAATTGATAACCTCCGTAGCTTAAAGGGTTAAAGTGGGTTGGATAGTGGGTTTAGTGGGTCAATAATCAATCAGATTAAGACTCCTAATTTTCGTCACTTTTAATTCCTCAAAATGTAAAATTACCAAAATACCCTTTAAGTTGCCGGTATGGCCTAAAAATACCCCGGAATCCAAACTACACCCCCGGGTAGTGTTTTCTGACTATCTCGACCCTTCCGGACGCGTTGGCGCACTCAAAACGACCATATGGTTTATAGATTTTAAATTCACTTTTATAATCAAAATATTATACCGTGACGCGGCGGTCCCACGCGTCTCAACAAAATTTCTAAAATGCCGTATATAAATCTCACGACAACTTTCATAATTCCAAATTCATATATAATCATATATGCACATAATCAAATACCAACTCGCATCTCGTTAGTATTTTTAACCCGGATTAATTTCCAATTAATATGCATTTAATTAATTAATTCCCAAAATAAATATAGCCAAAAGTATGGGGTATTACATACTTCCCCCCTAATAACTGAATTTCGTCCCGAAATTCGAAACTAGAAAGTACCTGCTAAAAATAACTCTGGATAACGATCGCGCATCTCATCCTCGCGCTCCCATGTGGACTCCTCGACATTGTGATGTCTCCAATGAACACGCACTAACGGGACTATCTTTGACCGCAGTTTCCTCTCGCTTCGGTCCAAAATAGCAATCGGCCCCTCCTCGTAAGAGCTATCAGGCTGGAGATCGATGTCCTCCACAGCAATGTGAGAATGAGCCAAATTATCTCTAAGGTATTTCCTCAATGAGGAAATATGGAACACATCGTGAATCCGATGCAAATGCTCCGGTAGTCCGAGTCTATACGCAACCGGTCCGATCCGCTCAATAATAGGAAACGGCCCCACATACCTCGGTGCCAACTTCCCCTTCTTCTCGAATCGCATAATCCCCTTCATCGGAGATACCCTGAGCAAAACCTGGTCCCCCACTTGGAACTCCCTGAAAAATCTCTTCGCATCAGCATAACTCTTCTGCCTGTCTTGAGCTACCCGAATGCGACTCCGAATCAACTCAATCCTTGCCGAAGTATCCTGAATCACTTCCGGCCCAAGTAGTTTGTTGTCCCCCGCCTCTAACCAACATGCTGGGGAACGACAAGGCCTACCGTACAATGCCTCAAACGGAGCCATGCCAATAGTGAACTGATAGGAGTTCTTGTAAGCAAACTCCACCAGTGGAAGGTACTGCTCCCATCCACCCCCAAAGTCTATAATGCACATGCGTAGCATGTCCTCCAACATCTGATTTGTGTGCTCAGTCTGCCCATCAGTCTGCGGATGATACGCTGTACTCAACCGCAATTCCGTGCCCATGGCCTCCTGGAAACTCTCCCAAAACCTCGAAACAAATATCTTGTCTCTGTCAGACACGATATTTAGGGGCACACCATGAAGTCTCACAATCTCTGAAATGAAGAGCTGGGCATACTGTCCCGTAGTGTAGTCAGTCCTTACGGGTAAAAAGTGAGCGACCTTGGACAACCTGTCCACAATTACCCAAATGGAGTCATGACCCCTCTGTGACGTAGGCAACCCCGTGATAAAGTCCATGGATATGCTCTCCCACATCCACACCGGGACCTCCAATAGCTGTAGCAATCCTGCCGGTTTCTGATGATCCACTTTTACAAGCTGACAAGTGGCGCATTTCGAAACAAACTCAGCGATATCTTTCTTCATACCGCTCCACCAATACTGGCGTCTCATGTCTTGGTACATTTTGTCCCCTCCGGGATGTACCGCGAACCGTGAGCCGTGCGACTCTGCCATCACATCGTGTCGCAGTTCTTCCCCTTCCGGAACTACCAATCTCCCATTGAAGCGTAATCCCCCGTCTGAGCTAATGGTATAGGACTCGGCTCCCTCTGCTAGTAATCGAACTATCTGCTCCTGACAGAACGAGTCATCAGCCTGTGCCCGTACTACCTTCGTGACAATCTGCGGTGTAACGGTCATAACAGACATGAAAGATCGGGCCACTGCATCGTGGTGTCCCAATTCCTTCCACTTAGCCTTCCACACCTCTGCCACCTCATCTGTTGGCCTACGGCTCAACGCGTCTGCTACCACGTTAGCCTTACCTGGGTGATACTGGATGTTGAACTGGTAGCCCTTCACAAACTCAAGCCACCGACGCTGCCGCATATTCAATTCTTTCTGCGTAAACAGGTACTGTAGGGACTTGTGGTCCGTGAACAGTTGGAACTTCTCCCCCAAAAGATAGTGCCTCCAAATCCGTAGGGCAAATACCACTGCTGCCAACTCCAAATCATGCGTGGGGTAATTCTTCTCATGAGGCTTAAGCTTACGGGAAGCATAAGCTATGGCCTGTCTCTCCTGCTGCAATACACCTCCCAGTCCTTGCAAAGACGCATCGGTGTAAACCAAATACTCAACTCCCGGTCTCGGCAATGCTAACACAGGTGCTGAGGTCAATTTGTCCTTCAATTCATCGAATGCCAACTGACAGGCATCACTCCAGATGTAGGGCACACCCTTACGAGTCAGATGTGTCAAAGGACCTGCTATCTCCGAGAAACCCCGAATAAACCTCCTGTAGTATCCTGCTAAACCCAAGAAACTACGAATCTCCGTTGGTGTCGTGGGCTGTCCCCACTCCCTCACCGCTGATACTTTCCCCGGATAAACAGATAATCCCCGGTCGGAAATAATATGTCCCAAAAACTGGACTTCCTTCAGCCAAAACCCGCACTTCTCATATTTTGCATACAACTCACTCTGATAAAGTGTCTGCAAAACCTGCCTCAAATGCTCGGCGTGCTACTCCTCTGTCTGAGAGTAAACCAGGATATCATTAATGAAGACAATGACAAACTGGTCTAGGAAATCCCTGAACACTCTGTTCATCAAGTCCATAAACACAGCTGGAGCGTTGGTCAAACCAAAAGGCATAACCCGAAACTCGTAAGAACCATATCTCGACAAGAACGTAGTCTTCGAGACATCCTCCTCCCTGATACGCAACTGATGGTATCCCGATCTCAAATCAATCTTCGAGAAGAAAGAAGCTCCCCTCAACTGGTCGAATAAGTCATCGATTCGAGGTAACGGATACTTATTCCGTATCGTGACCTTATTCAACTCTCGGTAGTCCACACACAATCTCAGTGAACCGTCCCTCTTCTTCACAAACAAAACCGGAGCGCCCCAAGGTGAGGTACTCCTACGAATAAAGCCCTGACCTAACAGCTGCTCTATCTGATCCCGTAACTCTCGCATCTCAGCTGGAGCCATACGGTACGGTGCACGTACTATAGGTCTCGTACCCGGTAGCAAATCTATAACAAAGTCTATCTCTCGACTGGTTGGTAAGCCTGGTATCTCCTGAAACACATCTGAATACTCCCTGACAACTGGGATAGAATCTAAAGGAATCACAACCTCCTTAGAGGTATCCTCCTCAAGGTAATACAAATGATCGGTCGATCCTCCCTCTGGGCGAGGCATTGCCACTACAAACATATCTTGCCCCGGAATGGCAAAAATAATGCTCCCGCTAAAGCAGTCAATCATGGCCCTATAAGCCACGAGCCAATCCATACCGATGATCACATCGTGAACATGCATATCTAATACCAACATATCTGCAGGTAATACCAGACTACCAATCCCTACTCCCACTCCCCAGCATATAAAGAATATAAGTGACCCACTCCCCAATGGTGAGTCGACACACGTCACTGTGCTCTCTGCCGTAGCTAACAATCCTAAAGCTTTCGCGAAGTGTGTAGCTATAAAACAGTGTGTAGCACCCGTATCAAATAATACCCGACCCATAGTGCCATGGATAGGAAACGTACCCTCGATCGCGGGTGGTGCCTGTGGAACTGCAGCCTGGTGGACGTTGTAGACACGTCCATACTGTAGTTGCCCCTGCTGAACTGGGACTGCTGGAATGGGTGGCAATGTTGCCATCTGTGGCGGTGCGGGAAGAGCGGCGGGAAACATAGGCCTCTGTGGCTCCTGGCGAGCACCCTGCTGCTGCTGCTGTGGGGCCCTGCCCCTATCAGGACAATCCTGTCGCTTATGGCCAGTCTTGCCACAAACGAAACACTTCCCTGGGAAGTTCCCTCCTCTCTGTCCCTGATGTCCCCGGCCCTGGTGGCCATTACCGTTCCTCCCTTGGCCCTGCTGGCCTTGGTGAAACTGCTGCCCATTCTGCCCCTGTTGGCCCTGATCGCCGTTTGGACCCTGATGGCCCTGACGGAAACCTCCCTGTCCCTGTCTGTAGTTCCCTGACCGGAACCTCTTATTATCCCCCTGCTGGGAGCCCTACTCATTCTGTCTCTGCCCCTGACCAGATTGTGCCCCGCTGGCACCATGTCCTCCAGTCCTGCCCTGATGGCTAGACTCCCCCGACCTCTTACCCTCGGCCATATGAAAACGGTGGTCCTGGCAGTGTAACAATGCAGCGTTAACCACATCAGAATAGGTGGCCAACGATAAGTTCCCTAGCAGATGCTGACGGATTCTCCAAGTCAACCCGTCCGTGAACTTCTCAATTTTCTTATTCTCTGTTGGTATCTCGTCTGGAACGATGTTCAACAGATTAGTGAACTCGGCCTCATACTCGGCCACTGTCTTACCTTCTTGCTTCAAACTCATCAATCTCCTCCTCATTTCCGTATGAACAGCTGACGGAAAGTACTCGGCCACTGTCATACACATAATTCATATACCAATACTAAGTAAACACACGTCTTAGTAATCAATGTAGTTTAATCGTAGTACATATCGCTTTCTCGTACTAACTTATAATTATCACAATTTATACTATTCCGGTTTGTAATTATACGCGCCATAATACATTCTCACGTCGTAGTAGACACTCACGTCTTAACCCAAACCGTCCATTTAATATAACTCTCGTATATAATTTACTCCTCATAATAACCCAAAAGTCCCAAATCCATCAATACATCATCAAGGAATGTTAACTCTACCCTCGAACAAGTTTCCGGGACTCCAAAAATCAAAACAGTCCAAAAAGACCAAACTGTCAACTCGTTAGAAGTCTCCTTCGAACGAGGCTGTTCGAACGAGATCCCAGTTCGTTCGAACGAACTGTACCTTCTAACGATATCTCGTTCGAACGAGATATCGAACGAAACTACCCCTCGTTAGAAGAGACTGGTCAACTCGTTAGAAGCTCATTCGAACGAGCTCGTTCGAACGACCTGGGGGTTGCTTCTAACGACTGACCAGTTTCGGCCCAGATTTTTCCCCAATTCGTTTTTATCCATTTTCATCACTCCTAATCTCCTCCAAAGTTCATCCCAACAACGTTTTAGGGTCTCTAATTCATCCTAAACATATTCAAGTCAACTCCTAACATGTTTTCAAGGATTAAATCTCTTTAACATCAATCAAAATATAAATCTCTACACTTTTTCCCCAATTATTTCAAGAACAAGAACCCTAGGTTTATATCATCATCAAATCCCAGAATTTAATTCGTTTTAATTTCTTTTAATCACAATTATCATGAGAGAAATCATCTACCTATCATTCTACATGCAATTCTCTTCAAAATTTTCAAGTTCTAAACTCCAAACTACATGGGTTTTCATTCATCTTTCAAGAACAATTAAAATTCCTCAATTTCTAACATGGAAAAGACATTCTCTTAAATTAAATGGAATAAAGTCACTTGCCTTGGTTCGATTTCTGATTTTGGTGTAGGTTTGATGGAGTTTTTCTGCAGAATTTCCTCTCTTCCAAGCTCCTTCTTCAATGGTGGCTTAAGGTGGCTAGGGTTTGTTTTGGGGAACTTGGAAACCTAATTGATAACCTCCGTAGCTTAAAGGGTTAAATTGGGTTGGATAGTGGGTTTAGTGGGTCAATAATCAATCAGATTAAGACTCCTAATTTTCGTCACTTTTAATTCCTCAAAATGTAAAATTACCAAAATACCCTTTAAGTTGCCGGTATGGCCTAAAAATACCCCGGAATCCAAACTACACCCCCGGGTAGTGTTTTCTGACTATCTCGACCCTTCTGGACGCGTTGGCGCACTCAAAACGACCATACGGTTTATATATTTTAAATTCACTTTTATAATCAAAATATTATACCGTGACGCGGCGGTCCCACGCGTCTCAACAAAATTTCTAAAATGCCGTATATAAATCTCACGACAACTTTCATAATTCCAAATTCATATATAATCATATATGTACATAATCAAATACCAACTCGCATCTTGTTAGTATTTTTAACCCGGATTAATTTCCAATTAATACGCATTTAATTAATTAATCCCCAAAATAAATATAGCCAAAAGTACGGGGTATTACATCCTTTAAATGCTCAGTGTGTGTGTGGTATTATTATTTTTATTATTTTTAATATAGATATATATTTTATTCAGGTTGTGTCATTTTTATTATTATTTAATTATTTTTTATTTTGTTTTATTTTAGGGTCCTTACTTTTAGTATTTTATTATTTCATGTAAATATTATAAGGTTCGGGCCGTCGTGTCAGTGTCTGTATATATTTAGGTGTGATTAATATTTTATTTATTACATATTTAGTGTTCTTTGTGTGCGGGTAAAGACGCTAGTCCAGGATACTAGACATAGGTTAGAGACTTGGAACATAGGGATTATGACAGGAAAAGATATGGAGTTAGTAGATACCATGATAAGAGGAAAAGTTAATATAACTTGTTTAGAAGAAACGAACTGGGTCAGTGAGAAAGCTAGAGGAATAGAAAATACAGGGTTTAAATTATATTATACAGAAAAACATAGAAATAGGAACGGAGTTGGAATAATAGTAGATATGAACTTTAAGGATGATATCGTAACGATTATTAGGAAAGGTGATAGACTTATACTTGTAAAAATGGTATTAGGTGAAAATTTAATTGATATTATTAGTTCTTATGCAACCCAAGTAGGATTAGATGAGCACACTAAGTAGAATATTTGGAACAAATGGATGAATTAATTCAAGAAATACCCGCAGGTGAGAAAATCTATATAGTGGGAGATTTTAATGGCCATGTAGGGGAAGATAGTGTAGGATATGAGATAGTGAATAGAGGATATGGTTTTGGAGATAGGAACGACGGTGGACTGTCATTCTTACATTATACGATGGCTTATGATTTTTTACTAGTAAACACATGTTTTAAAAAGAGGCATGAACACTTAATAACTTATAAAAGTGGAACGCATAAGAGCCAAATAGATTTTTTCATCACTGGGAACGGAGACCGATTAACGTGTAAAGATTGTAAGGTTATCCTGGGAGAGAGATTAACCTCACAGCATAGGATAATGGTGTTGGATATAAATATTAAAAATCAATCACGAGTACGAAAAGAGAAGATTAACCCACGAATTAGGTGATGGAATGTAAAAGGAGACAAATTATAACTATTTAAAGATAAAGCATTAAATGAAACATCATGGAATACTGAAGATGAGACTAACATGATGTGGAATAAGATGGCCACATGCAATAGGACAATATCAAAAGAAATTCTTGGAGAATCAAAAGGCAAGGGGACATAATCTAAAGAAACTTTCTAGTGGAATGAAGAAGTAAAAAATATAGTAAAAATCAAAAGGGAGTGCTTTAAAACATTGCAAACAAATTGAAATGAAGAAAATTTTAAGAAATATAAATGGGATAAAAAGGAAGTTAAGAAAATGGTAAAAGATGCTAAGTTCAAAGCGTATAATGATCTTTATACAAAATTAGGAACACAAGAAGGGGTGAAAAGTATTTATAAGCTTGATAAACTTAGGGACAGGAAAATAAAAGATCTTAAGGATGTTAAGTGTGACAACCCGAATATAATTATGATAAATCATATTTAAATCTTGATTAGCTTATGTGATATGAATAATACGTTATTAGTATATATATAATGTTAAGTAATTATGTTTAGTTTAATCCCGCCTTCATAAATCTTGAAATATCAAATTAGTTACAAATGTGAAATTTTAAAGTTTTCGGTAGGAATGTTCCTGATGGAGGCCAGTTTTGACCTTTATGACATAACAATGAACTTGAGGTGTAAACTATATATTTGTAGATATATGAGTTAGGTTTATAAAAAAACAAACGGTTCATCGAACGGACATCCGAGTGGGAAGATATTATCTTTTTACGAATAAGGGGTAAAGTAGTCATTTAGCCTTAAATGATATTTTGTTTTATGTAACGCCACATGTTATATTTTGATTGGGGGACCAAGAGGGGGTGGCCTTATTCCGACTTAAAACCCTTGAATTAAGATCTTCCTTCAGCATATTTCATCCATGGAAGAGTTTTAACCTAAGGAAAGAGATTTTTGAAGTTTAGGAAGAAAGTGTGAGGAGAAATTGAAGAAAAATTCATAGAAAAATTACGTAAAATCCCCTAAGGTATTTCCATCCATAAATCTTGTTTATTTTTTTGTATTACTTATTTAAATGATTGAAATAATCATTTTTTTACTGAATTTCCACGTCTTGATGTGTACTTATGGATAGATGACAGTTTAAGCAAACTTGAATGTGTAAACCCTTGAAATTGTTTTGTTTAGGAACCTTGTTTATTCAAACTTTCATATATTTTTGTATACTTATTAGAATTGATTGATTCAAATTGGAGACTAACCTGGACTCATATATGTATGACATATCCGAAAATCATGTGAAAATACCAAGAAATGAGTCTTTGGTGAGAATTTGAAGTTCTGGTATGAAATCTGCCCTAAGCATGAAAGTATGCTCGCCATGTGTTCGATGTTTTGCTTGACATAGCAAACGAACCTTAAAAATTATGAAACTTTAATTTTTTATTTTTTAATATTTTTATTGATGCTGGGTAAAATATCATAGAAATTGATGATGTATAAAAATTATGAAAATTCCTGGAAATTGAATGAACGATAAAAGAGCCTATAGGGCAGATTTGTTATGTGGTAAAGAAATGGGCATATCTTGCTCTAGGAGACTTAAAATGATGTACCGTCTTTTGTATTGGAATACTAATATGATAAGAATTGAATTACCAAGAATAAATGAATTTATATTTTGTCTATGATTTGGATATGTTAAATATATTAACATGGATTTGGGTGGAACTTCACTTGTGATAAATGATTTGAATGGAATCATGTGATGCTTATGGATTCAATTATGTTTAAATCATTCTTTGGATTATTGATATTCTTATGATGATAATAATATTATAAGAATGATAGGAAGGGAAGAAGAGCTGATTCAACAAATACGGGATAAAGGCAAGGGAAAAGCCAATTAAACTGTCGAGGTGAGTGTACTTATGATTTGTTTCATATATAAATATGAATATAGATCTAAGAGAAGGATTTGTTTGAATACTTCGGTATTCAGGATTTGTTTGGATATTAAAATATTTCGGATTTGTTTGGATCTCATGATCCAGGATTGGTTTGAATACTTCGGTATTCAGGATTTGTTTGGATATTAAAATATTTCGGATTTGTTTGGGTCTCATGATCTAGGATTGGTTTGAATACTTCAATATTCATAATTTGTTTGGATATTAAAATATCCAGGATTTGTTTGGGTCTCATGATCCAGGATTGGTTTGAATACTTTGGTATTCAGAATTTGTTTGGATATTAAAATATCCATGATTTGTTTGGGTCTTATGATCCAGGATTTTTTTATCGCCAATGGGAAGAATTATTTGGATCTTATGATCCAGGATTTGTTATTGCCAATGGGAAGAATTATTTGGATCTTACGATCAATGATTTGTCATTTCCAATGGGCAGGATTGTTCGGATTTTATATCCACATATTCGATATAGAATTGTTATTTTGTTGCAGGGAAGGAGTACTTCACTAAGCTTAATGCTTACGGTTTATATTTTAATAATTTCAGGTTCGTACGCTGCCAGCTAGGATACCATATGATCGGTAACTTTGAGAGTTGCACCGTGGGAGAGAGATGGGGTTTAAAAATGGGGATTTTATCGTTGTCACACTAAAGATTTTAATATACTCACACATTGTATATATTGATTTAGTATGGATTGAGTTGATCATAGTTAATCACAGTATTGTATGTCCGCTTAATTATGACTCTGATATTGAATTCTATGGTATAAGAATAATATTATGTTCATTATGCACAATGTGCAGAAAAATATTGATAAATGAAGTATATTTTCCAATGGGCTTGAGATTATGATCCAACTATTTTAATAACAAATGATTAGTATGGATATTGGGTTTGGGGTGTGATATTAAGTGTATTAAAAGTGATGATTCGAGAGTCCTAGTGAAAGATGATGAGATTATATAAAGAAGGAAAAACTACTTTGAGAGGTTATTAAATAAAGATAATGGGAGTAGATTAGATATATAGGAACTTAGGGAGACTCGAGAAAATATATTTTTTCGCAAAATTAGGACAACAGAGGTTAAGATTGCTCTAAAAAAGTTGAAAACAAGGAGGGCTTTAGGACCAAACTGTATCCCTATTGAGGTCTGGAAGTTCTTAGGGGAGGAAGGAGTATCGTGGCTTACAAAATTATTTAATAGAATTATAATGACTAATAGGATGCTCGATCAATGGAGAAAGAGTGTTTTAATACCTATTTATAAAAATGAGGGGGACATACACAGTTGTTCAAATTATCGTGGTATTAAGTTAATGAGTCATATGGGTTTATGCCTGGGAGGTCAATAATTAAAGCAATATATTTATTGAGGAGATTAATGGACAGGTATAGGGAGAAAAAAAAGGATCTTCATATGATTTTTATAGCTTTGGAGAGGGTGTATGATAAGATACCCAGAGATATAATATGATGGGTTATACATAAAAAGGAGTGGCTCATAGATATATTGATGTGATCAAGGATATATATGATGGGTTCATGACTACAATAACAACATCACTCGAAGAAAGTAGTGAATTTTCAAAAACTGGAGGTCTACACCAAGGTTCAGCATTAAGTCCTTATCTTTATACTCTGGTAGTGCTGATGTGGTTCTTATTTGGATAGGGGGTTATGTGAAATTATTCAAACTTTGGTTTTTGGTCCTTGTTTGGCAAGATATTAAGGTATATAGCCTTAAAAGTTCAAGTTAAAGAAAGTGTAGGCGTATTTTTGTAATTTCATAAAGTTTCGAGGGCTAAAATTATAATTTTATGTTAGTTGAAGTCTATTGGATTAATGTTTTTCAAAGTTGATGTTTATGGGTTAAGTATAAGTCAACTTGTGTTGGTTTGAAATATTCAGGGGCTAGTTTATAGTTATTAAAAATTAAGGGTGTCTAAGTAAATTTAGTAAAGTTGTAGGGCATCAAGGATGTTTCATTCTTCTTAGGACACTTTTGAATTTGAATACTTTATGAGGTTCAAAATAATGAATATATGTGTTTAGGGTCGGTTGAAAAATTCGATTTGAAAGTCTAGTTATTACAACATTCGAGTGCAACTGAGAAGGCATAAAAAGTCCCCATGGAGAGATATTGCCTTGGGTCTTCTTGAGTTGATTAAGGACTTTGCTTTCCTCAATGGTTATTTTTGGAATGGGAAGTTCTTCGGCTACTTATTTTCCCATATCGATTTCGGTTGCATGAGGAATCTGATATTTGTAGTGTCTCCCAGACTTGGTCATGTGTCTTATAGAAGCGAGAAAGAACAAGAACCACGTAGCTTCGTCTACTTTACGCTGAATGGACCTTATTGATTTCTCCCAAAAATTATTTAAAGGATATCATTCCACACAGGTTGACTATTATATTAACTTCTTCCTGACTTATTTCATCATCTAAGCTATCAAAAGCATACCCCCATCCGGTGGAGACTGTGTCATCTTGCTAAGATTATTCAATACACATGAAGACCTCAATGACTTCATTGTACAAATCTTCCCACTCGATGGGGAGGGGCAGGAATGAAGGGACCAACCGTCCTTGAAGTTTTAAAGTGGTGAGCAACTCAGGAATGCTAGATATTTCACTTATTTGTCGAAACATATTGGCCATGGTATGCACAATATCATTTAGACTGACTTCTTCAACTGGTACTAGCCATTTATCCGATTCCCAAGCTCCCTTCCGAGCTTTCATGAACAAGCTATTGAATTTCTGACAATCAATAGTCAACTCAACGGGCAATTTCTTCCCAAACTCTAAGAGATGGTTCAACACAGTCGGTAACTCCATGTCTCCCCCCTCAGATCGAGTGCGAATGATGATACACTCCCTCATAAGGAGTGACAAAGCTTGATCGGTGAAGCATGTAGGGTGTAGCAGAAAATAAAGGCAAACCTTGAGCAGTTTGGGTGAGATTATAGGGATTATGGGTGCTTTGTTGGGCATGATTTGAGTAGATGGTTCAAATTCTGGGTCACTTTCAAGAAATATGGCATGTGTATGTGATGTAAGTAGGTTATGAGTGGTATTGGGTTTAGAATTAGCTAGTGGGGCAATGATACCTTGGTCAATTAGGCCTTGGATCACATTTCTGAGGTGGAAGCATTGTGTAACAACCCGTAATTATGAGGATTTAGTATTTAATTATTTTTGGAAGAAATAAAACTATTTAAATTGGAGAAACTTAAATTTATGATTTGGAGAATTTATTTGAGTGGGAAGAATTATTTATATTTGGCGACTTTAGGTTTAATTATTCGAATTATTGTGTTGTTGCATTTTTAGGTCAAAATTAGAGAATGTTATAAAGTATTTCGAATTACAATTCGGAGTGTACAGTTGTTTCTGGACGGCTCATCAGAAAAGAGTATCTGGGGGTAGTAATCGGGTCTCGGAACATTTTTGGACATAGTCAGGCCCACATGGGAGGATGTGGCCCATTTTAATTAGGCCCATGTGAATAAAAACATGATTAAGGATTATAAACCTAATTGAGAGAGTGTTTAATGACAGTTAACACAATTCCAAATCTAGGTCTTTGAGAGAGAAATAGAGGAAGAAAAGTAAGCGCAATTTGGGGATCTTTTGGAGACAAATTGAGGGACAAAGTGGGTGTTCATCATCAAGCCTGCTTCTACACCAACCGATCTGACTCTACGAACCCAAAAGGAAATTGGTTAACTTGGTGTGATGATAAATAAATGATAAAAAATTCATATTATGGTGGGTTTAAACTGAAATCCATTTTTGGGTGGGTTATTGCATGAAATTGGGTTTGATTGAAATTGAACATGATGTGTGATTTAATAGTTCAATTGATGTTATAAAAGCATTAAATGTTGATTGAAATTAGAACTATAACGGAATACCATTCTCATATATGAATTTATTGGTATTGTGGAATCGATTTTGGGTTAATGAATTTGATGAGAACGTAAAAAACCCCGCTTTTGGAATTGATGATATTTTCCTAGAAATCGATTATGTTAAAATTGTTAGGGGATGATCATGATCTATTTTAGATGTGAATACATTATGCGATGATAAATTAAGGCTGGAAAGTTAGACATTTAAAAGCTTTGAATTCGTTAATGGAGAAAACAGAAGAGTGGAGAAGACAACCACATATTCGATCGATTGATCGACGTTTGGAGTCGATCAATCGACCCTTCGGGATTTTCGACAGTTTGCCTTAGGATTTATATGGGTTAAAATTTTGGGTTAGATTTCCTTCCAATATATTTAATAGATTAGAATTAAATATGGAACCTTTTTCCCAAACAATTATAAGGTAATTTAATTGGGATTAGGAGTGTGTTAATCGGGGGACACATAGTGGGTATACTTTTGGAAAAGAAAGACTTAAGTAGTAAAGTTTGGACCGAGGGAAATGTCTGGGTAATGTAGTTGAGCGACACTACTTTAAATTAATTAATGAAAGTGATACTAATTAATTAAATTAGAGTCGAACCATAGACCCGGGAATATACACGCTAGTGTTACGGATTTTATTACACGGTAAAGACGGGATTTATATTATATATATACGGTGTGTGATAGTATATATTTATATTTATTGTGTGCTTATAAATATCAGTGGCAAGATATCTAATTAAATTATGTATTCTAGTGCTACCAAGGGAGGTTTCACGATGTGGGTGAATCCCCTACCTTGAGGAGTAGGGTGAGTATATCCCCTGGTCATCGCGTCCGTTATATGGGTGAGGGGCTTATCTCACTTTCAGGAAGGAAATATGACCGTCTCCACAATGTTTATTGTTGACACAAAAATTCTCCATCTACGAGGACCAGTCAGAAAAGGACACAGGTCATCCTACGTGGCAATATTTATACTTATTCAGCACCCGAGGAGAGTTGGTTGGCATACCAACCAACACATAGCATACCAAGCAACTCAAGGAAGATCAACCATCCTAGAAGACCAACAGTTAGATTCATTGTATATAGACATAAATGTCTGAATGTATAAAGACATTGTATCTTTTTAACTCCCATCACTATAAATACATGTATTCCCTTAGCCAAAAAGGAGGGATCACACAACTAACAAACATCATACACAAGATACATAGTCTTTCTATTTCTACACCATATTGAGCTATTGTAAACCCCTGGGAATAAAATAACAGTGGATGTAGGCATTATTCATAGCCGAACCACTTTAAAAAAAAATTGTCTCTTATATGTTTGATGTGAATGTTTATTGATTAGGCACATATTCTTCACATTTATCCCCTTAATTTCGGTATTTTTATGATCCCGTGCAGTGTATTTATCTTGGATTTGTCTCTTATTTATGATACTAACCTTTTTTGGCAAGTATTTCGTGTTTTGTGTATTTCTCATGTGTTTTACAGGTATTTCACGCAAGTTAGTTTGAAGGAGAGCTCAAAACAGTGAAAGAAACCAAGAAATGGAGAGTTGAAGGGAATTTTCGTAATTTTTCAGCCTTAGTCCGAAGGTGGGGCCAACTAGAAAGTTGAAGATCACTAAATTACAAGAATACAGGAAAAAACGGAACCTCAATCCGAGCTACGGTGAAGAAGTTACGATGTTTTGAAGTTGTGCGATAATGAAGAGTCTGAATGTGAGGATTTCTGTCATTAATTATGCAGATTTTATGGTGATTGGTTGGCAAAACTTGTTCCACAAGCGAAATTTGATGCCAAATTCGTGCAACTTGGTGCTATAAAAGACCAAGCCCTACCTCATTTTCAAGAGGAGTTGAATTCTAGAGAGAGGGAGTCAAATTCTAGAGGGTAGGAGTAGGATTAGAGAGAGAAAGTTAGATTGTAGTTTTCTTTGGTAGAAGTTTTCATAAACCCTAGTTGTAAGTTTGAAGAAGAAGTTTTGCTGGATTCAAATTCATCTCTTTATCCTCTTGCTAAATACAAGTATCAATTTCTATTCTCTATTTTATTTTTCCATTCAATTCTCAATTGTTTTGCGAATTGTTAACAATGTTTGTTAGAGTTTTCTTTTGTTTTCATCATGTTTAGCTAATTTTTAAGGGTTGGGATGCATGAACCCATCCCGATGTAATTTATCTACGTAGGAAATAGAATTTAAATTTAAATTTGAAAGAATCGTGTAAGAGAAGTTCACAATCATCCTAGATCTTTTAATCTCTCTTGCCCTAGGCACTTGGGATATTTAAGAATATGATGTGCGTGTAATTATTTAGCACCGCTTTATATTTATCTTTGATTTCATATGATGCGGGCTTGAACCTCATATATGTAATGCTTAGGATCTATAAAGACTGGATTCATTCAAATTTATAATTTACAATTCTAGTATTCTAATGGGTAATTACTAGGGATTGGGGGATTGTATTCCAACCTATTTCCTCATTCATTTTAATTAGTTTTATAAATTTGTTCCAACTTATTTCCCCTTTTCAACCATCATCATTTTTTTCACTTTTATTTTAGAAGTAATAAATCAATTAAATTCTATAAAACATTCCCTGTGGATTCGATATCCAGACTTACTACTATACTCCATAAAAGTGTAGTTAAAAGTTTAGGTTTTTTTGTATTGAGGTTGGAAGCCGATAACAACGACTAGCGTATTACACGGACACTCGGTTTTTTCACTCGATCAAAATGGCGCCGTTGCCGGGGAGTGTTTGTTATAGATTATAATTGACTTACTACTTCGTAAAAAAAAGTAAATAAAAAAATTCAAAAAAAAAAATGTGTGTCACGTTTTTTAATTGCCCAATTTGAAATGTCTTATTTTAACTCTTTTAGTGGCTTTAATTGGTATGCTAATAGTGAGGAAGAGGAGGCACTCAAGACTTATGAACATTGGATCAATATCACTAAAGATGATTATATTAAATACAAGCCTAGTGCTGAGAAACTCCAAATTTGTCAAAATCAATTGCTTGAAGAAGAAAGACTTGAAAAAGAATATCGCGAAAAAAATCGTTATTGGGAGCAAGAGTTAGATGCATTATTTGAACCCAATGAGGATTTTTTTTCCGATAGTTTTGAAGATGAAGTAAGTTTTCAACCAAATGAGGAATTCGAGGTGCTAGAACCAAGGAAGCCTACTTTGGAAGAACTCTTGCTTGATATAAAAAAGCAATCTGATGACCGTGCTGTTCTCGAGTCAAAAATTATAGCAACTTGCAAGGAGTTGAATGATTATTTGGACAACTTAGAAAAGGTTGAGACTTGCGCTTCACCTAATACTTTTGAGAATGAAATCATTGAAAGTGATCCAAGTTCTTTTGAATCTCAACCTATTATAAATATTGCAAAATCTACTGAGGTTGAGGATCATTTGTCTCCTTGTGTCCCCACTATTATCAAACCATTAAATCCATCGCAAGAACTGGATGAATGTCTTGAGTATGTTGATCCGCTTCTTGTATGGGAATGTTATTTTGAGATGCTTCATATTATGGGCCATACACTTAGACGTGTCACTCCACCAGATCCAATTGAAAATTTTGAGGGAGAAGATTTTGAGGACAAGGACTCTATACTTGAATTGTTTTCCAAGATGGACTCTTTTAGTTTGTATTCTCCGCTTCCCATACTACTTGAAAAATATTTGGGAAGTGATTCTATTTTTCTTGGATCCCAATGGTACTTGTCCCCCTGTACACTCAAATCCCTCATTATCCCCCTAAATTTTTTAATTGGTGATGGTTCATTTTTTAACCTTTGCACATGCCTTCCGTTTTTCAAACGGAATTCTTATTTGTTGGGAGGCATGCTTTATAGTGAGGGTACACTATTAATCCCTCAAAGTCAAATTGTATTTTGGGTGGACCCTCAAATTTTTCGACTTCTACTATATGAGTTATTAGAATTTCAAATCGTAGGTTGTACATAATTAGCTTTTTATTTTTTTTATTTTTTTATAATTTAGAGTAATTAGTTAAAGTTTTTTTTATTCTTTTTGCTATGCTTTGTTCTAATATATTTTGTAGATTCAGTGTACTCGTACTCATCGATGATCGCTCCATTTGGGTAATATCTTTCGTTTCCTCTCTTTATGTTGTGTTCTTGATTCGCATTGAGGACAATGCAACATTTAAGTTAGGGGTGGGGGATATTCTTCCCATTTATTGTTTAGATTCATTGATTCGATCACATGTTCTTTCCAAGTGTGTTTTGTTTTTAGAAAAATTAAAAAAAAAATTAAAAATTTTTGAAAAAAGCCAAAAATATTTTTGTTCAAAATAAATAAAAATTAGAATTTAAAATTTTCAAAAATGTCACCTTTATTCTGTTTAAAGTCGCAAATTGTTAAATCTCAATTGCACTAAGCCAAAATTGACCAAAGATGGAAATTGAAAGAAAATTGACGACTTTACGAATAAGTGTGGAGATAAGTCCAACCCAGTGAGATTTCGAGCCTTTCAATCTTTTTGAGTTTATAAATCAATTCGAGTTTATAATTAACTCAAAGTTCTTTTCAGCGTTTTAATAAGTCGTTGATGATCTCAATCCTTTGTTTTGATCGGTTATGGGAAATGTGTGAAATGTTGTCTCGAAATTCATGCTAAATATATCTCTAAACTTAATTAATATCGAGATGCATATGGTAATGTGATTAGCAATTTGGACAATGAAGAAGGCCCTCGTTTGTTACCCAAAAATATTGGCAAGAAAAAGTTGTGAAAAATTATCCCTTTGCAACCCAAGTTGAGCCAAATAAAATTTATCTTTTCGTTTGATAACCCGAAAAACCAAATAGCCTGGAATTGCGAAAATGGAATATTCATTAAGTGCGAAAAGTGCAACAAAAAGGGGCAAGAAAAAAATAGATATGCTCAACAAAAATAGAAAAAAAAATAGTAAAAAAAAAATAGAAAAAGAAAAGAAAAATGAGCAAATGCCCGAAAAAGCACTAATGGACATCATAAAGACATTTTCCAATTCCGAACATTCCATCCATTCCCATTTTTACCCTTTACACCTTTTAACCCCAAAAAAGTCCTAACCGAGTCCGAATGGCGAAATTCGTTACTGCGTGGAGATCTAAGACATGAAAATATAATATGAGAGATTAAATGGTGTGAACTAGAGGTGATGTTTCCCATTTCCAAATAACTGTATTCCGATGATGAGATCTTTTCACCATATATTTCCTTCTTTTCAATTTTGTATGCATGAATTTGTGTCCATTATATTTACTCTTTATATCATGCATACCGAGAGAAAATAGCCACAATTCGAGTGATCCATTTGTGAGTGCATCCATAAGAATTTGAATCAAAACGAATTTTCGGAAAGTAACGTAATGCTCAATCGGTGGAAATTGGAGGTTTAATTTTTGGCTTTGCACACACACACTATGGTTTGAGACAGTTGAATATGAGTTGATGGTGATTATTTTTTCGAAAAGTTTAAATTGTACAATTTTTAAGTATTTTGATATTTATTTGAGTCAATAAAGAATTTTGTGGGTAAATTCACTGCAAACCCTCACGAGACAAAACTCGTCCTACTAGGGTAACCTAGGGGTTTAAAGGCTTGTTGCATACGCTAAATGCAATCGCTTGCCCGCGAAAAAGGTATTCTATCCCAATAAAAGAATTTTCAAGAGTGTATTTTTGGTTAGATTCATTTACATTGCTCGGGACGCGCAAAGTTCTAAGTTAGAGGGTGTGATTAGGCACATATTCTTCACATTTATCCCCTTAATTTCGGTATTTTTATGATCCCGTGCAGTGTATTTAGCTTGGATTTGTCTCTTATTTATGATACTAACCTTTTTTGGCAAGTATTTCGTGTTTTGTGTATTTCTCATGTGTTTTACAGGTATTTCACGCAAGTTAGTGCGAAGGAGAGCTCAAAACAGTGAAAGAAACCAAGAAATGGAGAGTTGAAGGGCATTTTCGTAATTTTTCAGCATTAGTCCGAAGGTGGGGCCAACTAGAAAGTTGAAGAGCACTAAATTACAAGAATACAGGAAAAAACGGAACCTCAATCCGAGCTACGGTGAAGAAGTTACGATGTTTTGAAGTTGTGCGATAATGAAGAGTCTCAATGTGCGGATTTCTGTCATTAATTATGCAGATTTTATGGTAATTGGTTGGCAAAACTTGTTCCACAAGCGAAATTTGATGCCAAATTCGTGCAACTTGGTGCTATAAAAGACCAAGCCCTACCTCATTTTCAAGAGGAGTTGAATTCTAGAGAGAGGGAGTCAAATTCTAGAGGGTAGGAGTAGGATTAGAGAGAGAAAGTTAGATTGTAGTTTTCTTTGGTAGAAGTTTTCATAAACCCTAGTTGTAAGTTTGAAGAAGAAGTTTTGATGGATTCAAATTCATCACTTTCTCCTCTTGCTAAATACAAGTATCAATTTCTATTCTCTATTTTATTTTTCCATTCAATTCTCAATTGTTTTGCAAATTGTTAACAATGTTTGTTAGAGTTTTCTTTTGTTTTCATCATGTTTAGCTAATTTTTAAGGGTTGGGATGCATGAACCCATCCTGATGTAATTTATCTACGTAGGAAATAGAATTTAAATTTAAATTTGAAAGAATCGTGTAAGAGAAGTTCACAATCATCCTAGATCTTTTAATCTCTCTTGCCCTAGGAACTTGGGATATTTAAGAATATGATGTGCGTGTAATTATTTAGCACCGCTTTATATTTATCTTTGATTTCATATGATGCGGGCTTGAACCTCATATATGTAATGCTTAGGATCTATAAAGACTGGATTCATTCAAATTTATAATTTACAATTCTAGTATTCTAATGGGTAATTACTAGGGATTGGGGGATTGTATTCCAACCTATTTCCTCATTCATTTTAATTAGTTTTATAAATTTGTTCTAACTTATTTCCCCTTTTCAACCATCATCATTTTTTTCACTTTTATTTTAGAAGTAATAAATCAATTAAATTCTATAAAACATTCCCTGTGGATTCGATATCCAGACTTACTACTATACTCCATAAAAGTGTAGTTAAAAGTTTAGGTTTTTTTTGTATTGAGGTTGGAAGCCGATAACAACGACTAGCGTATTACACGGACACTCGGTTTTTTCACTCGATCATTTATCTTCATCTTCACTCTCATCTATAACACCCCGTGTTTTATTTTATTATTTAATTAATTAATTGGAATTTTCGAAAAAATTAAAATTTTGAATTTAATAATTTTTACTGGCTAAATATGTTGATTATGATTTTATAAAAATAAAACTTCAAGCGGGATTGAAATCGGAGTTAAAATGGATTTTATATGATTTTTAAAATATTTTGTCCCTTATATTTTTTAAGCAAAACTGTCAGATTTTCAAGGCGATCCATCAATCGACGCCTGGGCATCGATCGATCGATGCCATCAGTTATCGTGCGCTGTAAGTCTTTTTAAGCAGAATTTTTGTAGGATTAGGACTCCTAATCACTATATAACCTTGTTAATCCGTGGGGGGACTTCTCATAATCACTTTTTCTCCGGTTTTTCACCAGAGAACACTTCCAAATATTTTTCCTCTCACCCATAATCATCAACCTTCTTCATAATCAAGTTTTTGGCACAAGTTTTGGGAGGCTTAATTGGGGTTTAATCAAGTTTGTTCAAGAGCACTCTTTTGCTAATTTTTCGCAAGGAATCCAGATTTCTAATTAGATTTTCAACACAATCTTCACAGGCATGAATACTCTATTATTTTCCTTTAGTATTATGCATTTTAAGTGTCACCTAAACACTTAATTACATATTTTCTTAAAAATAATTAGTAACTTAATTAGAAAAAGTGGACACTAATTATGGGGCTATTTTTATAAAATCTTTTAATCTGAATAATATTCATAATCCTTTGGGTACGTAGGATTCATGAGTGATTTTGGGTTTTATTAGTGTAGGTTGCATGTAGAAAAACCCTAGTTTTAAAATAAATAATTTTTGGGTGTGTATAACTCATGTAATACATGTAGAGATAATGAAATTTGGTTTTTGATGTATACATGACGAAAACTTGGTATATTTAATTTAAAATAATTAAATGAGATTATTTGGGTATTGTTGACGTTGTGACAATTAAATTAAAGATTTAATTGAATTGGACTATCATGAGTAGTTTTATACGTTGATTAATTATGCTTGTTTGTGTGACTTTTTGGTATTATTATATTGTCCTTTGTGATGACGGGTTGTTGGGTAATTTTGTTCTCCCTATACTTTAGGATGCCTTCTAGGTATGGGATTAGTGGGTAGGCCTTTTATGATTTATGCCTTCTAGGTATGGGACTAGTGAGGGTGGATTATTGCCTTTTTATCATCTTGAGGGTGGGCTGATTTTTATTACTTTATCATCGTTATGGTAGTCTAAGTATGAAACTAAGTTAAGAATTATGTTATAAAATTCTCCTATAAATAGGTTAGGACGTATTGATAATTTTGGGACCCTTAGGTCTGGGACTAAGGGGTATTTTGAGGATATCACATCGATTAAAAAGGTGGGGTAATTATAAATTGAGAAATTGAGAATTAATGCCTAAGATAAAAACGGGTATTAAAATTTGTTGCGACATAATGTGTCGGGGCCGACTGTTTAAACGGGTCAGAGGACGATTCATGTCGTGTCGTGTGTGGAACCTTATCATGTGTCGGGGCCGACAGTTTAAACGGATCAGAGGACGATTGACAACGGGAAGTGTGACACTTTAATAAAAAGCGAGAATGATAATAAAAATTGGTTAATTTAATTAAATTAACATCGTGGGACTTGAGAATTTAAAATCATATTGGCGTGCCTTTATAAATGGGGATTTTTGCGGGTAGTTAGTGGTTTATATTTATCGCGTTTAATTATCCCATTTAATTTAAAATATTCTATCGTGATATTTATTGCGTATAATGCTACTGTCTAGATTCAAGGATCCTATTTGAGGAGAGTAGTGTGTATTATTGCTCGGGACTTTGGCTCTGACCCATGCGTTGACTAATCTTTTTCAGGATTAGAATTGAAGAAGTTGCATAGTTTTATCGGAGTTATCATTTGGAGGTGCAGCTGGAGCTGATTTACTTTATCGCTTTGTTTTAGTTTAGACTTTCTTTTCCAGTCGTATTTAACTATGAGACTTCATTGGAGTTTTGTTGGTCCATTCGGTTCCAAAGTTGTTTAAAGGATTTATGTTGGGTTACTCAGGTCTTTATTCAAGTTTTATTTAATCATTTTTGGAGATTGGATTTATTCGGAGTTAGCATGTGATGGATCTTTTATCGCTTAGTGGTTTACGATAATTTGAGATTGATTCAATTATTCATCTTATGGCCTGATTATTTATGTCTCATATCTGTCTCATGATAAGAATGGTATTTATTTAGTTCACGCCCGTCTTAGTTCGACATTGGTGGCTGGCCACCCCGTCTGTCGAATTTTTATGGGTGTGACAGATGGTATCAGAGCGTGGTCTTAGGTCTCGTAGGTTACGAGTCAGTTTTAGCTTCCGCGTTGCTTATCTTTGATTCCGTTTTGATGATTTGTACTCTTAGTCATTCCGAGTCTGATGTTGTTTTGTTCCTATTTTTCAGATGGTGAACACAAGGAGAAATGGGAGTAGGAGAGAGGAGTCTGTTTCTGACCCCACGACTCAGGAGAGGCGGCGTCTGATTACTTTAGAGGTCGAGTAGTTAGCGGCTATCATTCGTGAGGCCGCAGCGGCTATTTTGGAGATGGGGAGACAGAGAGGTGTAAATTTAGAGGCACAGCAGAGGGCTACACCCGTCTCAACTTGGGATAGGGTGAGAACCAGTTTCTTTAAGGGAAATCCTCCCACCTTTGGAGGGGGATCTGACCCAACGGTTTCTCACCAGTGGAGGAGGGATATGGAGAGGCATTTGAGGATGGTTGACTACACGGATGTGCAGAAGCAGATGTTAGTAACTTTTAAGCTGACGGGGGATGCGTTACAATGGTGGGAGAGTGCCACCACATCAGAGGAGAGAGATCAGTTGGGATATGTAGAGTTTCTGATCAAGTTCAATAATAAGTACTTTCCGTATGCAATTAGGAACGCAAAGAAGAGAGAATTTATGGACCTGGATCAAGGATGAAAATCGATTATCGAGTATGAACAGGAGTTCACCAATTTATCTATGTTTGTACCAGAGGAGGTTAGCACTGAGTTTAAGAAGATGGAGTGTTTCATTAAGGGATTTTCTTGGTCGATTAAGCAAATGGTGTTGGGGAATCTGGCATACACTACTTATGCTGAGGTGGTGGATGTCGCAATGTTGTTATGGCAAGAAAAGGGCAGTTATCAAAAGTAGTTGGGAAAGAGACAAGAGTATAATGGACAGGCGGGTGAGAATAAAGGTCGAATGATCAAACATGGAAGAGGCAGAGAACCAATCAGGAGTAAACAAGGTCAAGGAGAAGAGCAAGCCAATACTAGGCGTTTCGAAACTTTTAGGGGTGAATGATTTGTATGTGGAAAAGTAGGACATCCAGCGACAAGGTGTTACAAGAGAGCGGGACAACAAGACCAAGGAGAACCAACCCAAGAAGGTCAAGGTACGCAAGGACAACAAGGTCAAGGAGTTCAGGGACATTTAGGACTGAGGCCTCCAGTCTTAGCAGCAGCTAGCGTTCAGGGGGTGCCAACAGCACCAGCAGTGCCGGCAGCGTCAGGTGCGCAGGGGATGGTCACTGCACCAACGAATCTCAGTTATGGGAGGTTCTATGTTCCACAGGTTCAGTCAGAGCAGGATAGGTTGCGTGGCTAGTGGAATATTGTGGTACATAATACTTTCTTAGATACTTATATATGTAGGATTTATATATCGTTTTTTTGTTAAGGATTATGTTTGGGTGGTTTAGGTGTATGGGCGCCTAATTGAAATATTCTACGGGTAGGCATATGTGAGCCTTATTTTCTGGTGCAAGATTTGCGTGATGATATGTATACTTTGTCTGATTTTGAGGAAGAAATTCTTTGCTAGTGGGGAAGTATGTAACATCCCGTATTTTTATTTTATTATTTAATTAATTAATTGAAATTTTCGGAAAAAATAAATTTTTGAATTTAATAATTTTTATTGGCTAAATATGTTGATTATGATTTTAGAAAAATAAAACTTCAAGCGGAATTGAAATCAGATTTAAAATGAATTTTATATGATTTTTGAAATATTTGTCCCTTATATTTTTTAAGCAAAACTGTCAGATTTTCGAGGCGATCGATCGATCGACGCCTGGGCATCGATCGATCGATGCCATAAGTTATCGTGCGTTGTAAGTATTTTTAAGCAGAATTTGTGTAGGATTAGGACTCTTAATCACTATATAACCTTGTTAGTCCGTGGGGGGAGTTCTCATAATCACTTTTTCTCCAGTTTTTCAGTAGAGAACACTTCCAAATATTTTTCCTCTCACCAATAATCATCAACCTTCTTCATAATCAAGTTTTTGGCACAAGTTTTGGGAGGCTTAATTGGGGTTTAATCAAGTTTGTTCAAGAGCACTCTTTTGCTAATTTTTTGCAAGGAATCCAGATTTCTAATCAGATTTTCAACACGATCTTCACAGGCATGAATACTCTATTCTTTTCATTTAGTATTATGCGTTTTAAGTGTCACCTAAACACTTAATTACATGTTTTCTTAAAAATAATTAGTAACTTAATTAGAAAAAGTGGACACTAATTATGGGGCTATTTTTATAAAATCTTTTAATCTGAATAATATTCATAACCCTTTGGGTACGTAGGATTCATGAGTGATTTGGGGGTTTATTGGTGTAGGCTGCATGTAGAAAAACCCTAGTTTTAAAATAAATAGTTTTTGGGTGTGTATAACTCATGTAATACATGTAGAGATAATGAAATTTAGTTTTTGATGTATATATGACGAAAACTTGGTATATTTAATTTAAAATAATTAAATGAGATTATTTGGGTATTGTTGACGTTGTGACAATGAGATTAAAGATTTAATTGAATTGGACTATCATGCGTAGTTTTATACATTGATTAATTATGCTTGTTTTTGTGACTTTTTGGTATTATTATATTGCCCTTTGTGATGACGGGTTGTTGGGTAATTTTGTTCTCCCTATACTTTAGGATGCCTTCTAGGTATGGGACTAGTGGGTAGGCCTTTTATGATTTACGCCTTTTAGGTATGGGACTAGTGAGGGTAGATTATTGCCTTTTTATCATCTTGAGGGTGGGCTGATTTTTATTACTTTGTCGTCGTTACGGTAGTCTAAGTATGAGACTAAGTTGAGAATTATGTTAGAAAATCATCCTATAAATAGGTTAGGACGTATTGATAATTTGGGGACCCATAGGTATGGGACTAAGGGGTATTTTGAAGATCTCACATCGATTAAAAGGGTGGGGTGATTATAAATTGAGAAATTGAGAATTAATGCCTAAGATAAAAACGGGTATTAAAATTTGTTGCGACATAATGTGTCGGGGCCGACTGTTTAAACGGGTCAGAGGACGATTCATGTCGTGTCGTGTGTGGAACCTTGTCATGTGTCGGGGCCGACAGTTTAAACGGATCAGAGGACGATTGACAAGGGGAAGTGTGACACTTTAATAAAAAGCGAGAATGATAATAAAAATTGGTTAATTTAATTAAATTAACATCGTGGGACTTGAGAATTTAAAATCATATTGGCGTGCCTTTATAAATGGGGATTTTTGCTGGTAGTTAGTGGTTTATATTTATCGCGTTTAATTATCCCATTTAATTTAAAATATTCTATCGTGATATTTATTGCGTATAATGCTACTGTCTAGATTCAAGGATCCTATTTGAGGAGAGTAGTGTGTATTATTGCTCGGGACTTTGGCTCTAACCCATGCGTTGACTAATCTTTTTCAGGATTAGAATTGAAGAAGTTGCATAGTTTTATCGGAGTTATCATTTGGAGGTGCAGCTGGAGCTGATTTACTTTATCGCTTTGTTTTAGTTTAGACTTTCTTTTCTAGTCGTATTTAACTATGAGACTTCATTGGAGTTTTGTTGGTCCATTCGGTTCCAAAGTTGTTTAAAGGATTTATGTTGGGTTACTCAGATCTTTATTCAAGTTTTATTTAATCATTTTTGGAGATTGGATTTATTCGGAGTTAGCATGTGATGGATCTTTTATCGCTTAGTGGTTTACGATAATTTGAGATTGATTCAATTATTCATCTTATGGCCTGATTATTTATGTCTCATATCTGTCTCATGATAAGAATGGTATTTATTTAGTTCACGCCCGTCTTAGTTCGACATCGGTGGCTGGCCACCCCGTCTGTCGAATTTTACGGGGTGTGACAGATGGTATCAGAGCGTGGTCTTAGGTCTCGTAGGTTACGAGTCAGTTTTAGCTTCCGCGTTGCTTATCTTTGATTCCGTTTTGATGATTTGTACTCTTAGTCATTCCGAGTCTGATGTTGTTTTGTTCCTATTTTTCAGATGGCGAACACAAGGAGAAATGGGAGTAGGAGAGAGGAGTCTGTTTCTGACCCCACGACTCAGGAGAGGCGGCGTCAGATTACTTTAGAGGTCGAGTAGTTAGCGGCTATCATTCGTGAGGCCGCAGCGGCTATTTTGGAGATGGGGAGACAGAGAGGTGTAAATTTAGAGGCACAGCAGAGGGCTACACCCGTCTCAACTTGGGATAGGGTGAGAACCAGTTTCTTTAAGGGAAATCCTCCCACCTTTGGAGGGGGATCTGACCCAACGGTTTCTCACCAGTGGAGGAGGGATACGGAGAGGCATTTGAGGATGGTGGACTGCACGGATGTGCAGAAGCAGATGTTAGTAACTTTTAAGATGACGGGGGATGCGTTACAATGGTGGGAGAGTGCCACCACATCAGAGGAGAGAGATCAGTTGGGATATGTAGATTTTCTGATCAAGTTCAATAATAAGTACTTTCCGTATGCAATTAGGAACGCAAAGAAGAGAGAATTTATGGACCTGGATCAAGGATGAAAATCGATTATCGAGTATGAACAGGAGTTCACCAATTTATCTATGTTTGTACCAGAGGAGGTTAGCACTGAGTTTAAGAAGATGGAGTGTTTCATTAAGGGATTTTCTTGGTCGATTAAGCAAATGGTGTTGGGGAATCTGGCATACACTACTTATGCTGAGGTGGTGGATGTCGCAATGTTGTTATGGCAAGAAAAGGGTAGTTATCAAAAGTAGTTGGGAAAGAGACAAGAGTATAATGGACAGGCAGGTGAGAATAAAGGTCGAATGATCAAACATGGAAGAGGTAGAGAACCAATCAGGAACAACAAGGTCAAGGAGAAGAGCAAGCCAATACTAGGCGTTTCGAAACTTTTAGGGGTGAATGATTTGTATGTTGAAAAGTAGGACATCCAGCGACAAGGTGTTACAAGAGAGCGGGACAACAAGACCAAGGAGAACCAACCCAAGAAGGTCAAGGTACGCAAGGACAACAAGGTCAAGGAGTTCAGGGACATTTAGGACTGAGGCCTCCAGTCTTAGCAGTAGCTAGCGTTCAGGGGGTGCCAACAGCACCAGCAGCGCCGGCAGCGTCAGGTGCACAGGGGGTGGTCACTGCACCAACCAATCTTAGTTATGGGAGGTTCTATGTTCCACAGGTTCAGTCAGAGCAGGATAGGTTGCGTGGCTAGTGGAATATTGTGGTACATAATACTTTCTTAGATACTTATATATGAAGGATTTATATATCGTATTTTTGTTAAGGATTATGTTTGGGTGGTTTAGGTGTATGGGCACCTAATTGAAATATTCTACGTGTAGGCATATGTGAGCCTTATTTTCTGGTGTAAGATTTGCGTGATGATATGTATACTTCGTCTGATTTTGAGGAAGAAATTCTTTGCTAGTGGGGAAGTATGTAACATCCCGTATTTTTATTCTATTATTTAATTAATTAATTGGAATTTTCGGAAAAAATAAATTTTTGAATTTAATAATTTTTATTGGCTAAATATGTTGATTCTGATTTTATAAAAATAAAACTTCAAGCGGAATTGAAATCAGATTTAAAATGAATTTTATATGATTTTTGAAATATTTGTCCCTTATATTTTATAAGCAAAACTGTCAGATTTTCGAGGCGATCGATCGATCGACGCCTGGGCATCGATCGATCGATGCCATAAGTTATCGTGCGTTGTAAGTATTTTTAAGCAGAATTTGTGTAGGATTAGGACTCTTAATCACTATATAACCTTGTTAGTCCGTGGGGGGAGTTCTCATAATCACTTTTTCTCCAGTTTTTCAGTAGAGAACACTTCCAAATATTTTTCCTATCACCAATAATCATCAACCTTCTTCATAATCAAGTTTTTGGCACAAGTTCTGGGAGGCTTAATTGGGGTTTAATCAAGTTTGTTCAAGAGCACTCTTTTGCTAATTTTTCGCAAGGAATCCAGATTTCTAATCAGATTTTCAACACGATCTTCACAGGCATGAATACTCTATTCTTTTCCTTTAGTATTATGCGTTTTAAGTGTCACCTAAACACTTAATTACATGTTTTCTTAAAAATAATTAGTAACTTAATTAGAAAAAGTGGACACTAATTATGGGGCTATTTTTATAAAATCTTTTAATCTGAATAATATTCATAATCCTTTGGGTACGTAGGATTCATGAGTGATTTTGGGTTTTATTAGTGTAGGTTGCATGTAGAAAAACCCTAGTTTTAAAATAAATAATTTTTGGGTGTGTATAACTCATGTAATATATGTAGAGATAATGAAATTTAGTTTTTGATGTATATATGACGAAAACTTGGTATATTTAATTTAAAATAATTAAATGAGATTATTTGGGTATTGTTGACGTTGTGACAATTAAATTAAAGATTTAATTGAATTGGACTATCATGAGTAGTTTTATACGTTGATTAATTATGCTTGTTTGTGTGACTTTTTGGTATTATTATATTGTCCTTTGTGATGACGGGTTGTTGGGTAATTTTGTTCTCCCTATACTTTAGGATGCCTTCTAGGTATGGGACTAGTGGGTAGGCCTTTTTTGATTTACGCCTTCTAGGTATGGGACTAGTGAGGGTGGATTATTGCCTTTTTATCATCTTGAGGGTGGGCTGATTTTTATTACTTTATCATCGTTATGGTAGTCTAAGTATGAAACTAAGTTAAGAATTATGTTATAAAATTCTCCTATAAATAGCTTAGGACATATTGATAATTTTGGGACCCTTAGGTCTGGGACTAAGGGGTATTTTGAGGATATCACATCGATTAAAAGGGTGGGGTAATTATAAATTGAGAAATTGAGAATTAATGCCTAAGATAAAAACGGGTATTAAAATTTGTTGCGACATAATGTGTCGGGGCCGACTGTTTAAACGGGTCAGAGGACGATTCATGTCGTGTCGTGTGTGGAACCTTATCATGTGTCGGGGCCGACAGTTTAAACGGATCAGAGGACGATTGACAAGGGGAAGTGTGACACTTTAATAAAAAGCGAGAATGATAATAAAAATTGGTTAATTTAATTAAATTAACATCGTGGGACTTGAGAATTTAAAATCATATTGGCGTGCCTTTATAAATGGGGATTTTTGCGGGTAGTTAGTGGTTTATATTTATCGCGTTTAATTATCCCATTTAATTTAAAATATTCTATCGTGATATTTATTGCGTATAATGCTACTGTCTAGATTCAAGGATCCTATTTGAGGAGAGTAGTGTGTATTATTGCTCGGGACTTTGGCTCTGACCCATGCGTTGACTAATCTTTTTCAGGATTAGAATTGAAGAAGTTGCATAGTTTTATCGGAGTTATCATTTGGAGGTGCAGCTGGAGCTGATTTACTTTATCGCTTTGTTTTAGTTTAGACTTTCTTTTCCAGTCGTATTTAACTATGAGACTTCATTGGAGTTTTGTTGGTCCATTCGGTTCCAAAGTTGTTTAAAGGATTTATGTTGGGTTACTCAGGTCTTTATTCAAGTTTTATTTAATCATTTTTGGAGATTGGATTTATTCGGAGTTAGCATGTGATGGATCTTTTATCGCTTAGTGGTTTGCGATAATTTGAGATTGATTCAATTATTCATCTTATGGCCTGATTATTTATGTCTCATATCTGTCTCATGATAAGAATGGTATTTATTTAGTTCACGCCCGTCTTAGTTCGACATTGGTGGCTGGCCACCCCGTCTGTCGAATTTTTATGGTTGTGACAGATGGTATCAGAGCGTGGTCTTAGGTCTCGTAGGTTACGAGTCAGTTTTAGCTTCCGCGTTGCTTATCTTTGATTCCGTTTTGATGATTTGTACTCTTAGTCATTCCGAGTCTGATGTTGTTTTGTTCCTATTTTTCAGATGGCGAACACAAGGAGAAATGGGAGTAGGAGAGAGGAGTCTGTTTCTGACCCCACGACTCAGGAGAGGCGGCGTCAGATTACTTTAGAGGTCGAGTAGTTAGCGGCTATCATTCGTGAGGCCGCAGCGGCTATTTTGGAGATGGGGAGACAGAGAGGTGTAAATTTAGAGGCACAGCAGAGGGCTACACCCGTCTCAACTTGGGATAGGGCCGACAATTTAAACGGGTCGGAGGATGATTGACAAGGGGAAGTGTGACACTTTAATAAAAAGTGAGAACGATAATAAAAGTTGGTTAATTTAATTAAATTAACATTGTGGGACTTGAGAATTTAAAATCATATTGGTTTGCCTTTATAAATGGGGATTTTTGCGAGTAGTTAGTGGTTTATATTTATCTTGTTTAATTATCCCATTTAATTTAAAATATTCTATCGTGATATTTATTACGTATAATGCTACTGTCTGGATTCAAGGATCCTATTTGAGAAGAGTAGTGTGTATTCTTGCTCGGGGCTTTGTCTCTGACCCATGCATTGACTAATCTTTTTCAAGGATTATAATTGGAAAAGATGCATAGTTTTATCGGAGTTATCATTTGGAGGTGCATCTGGAGTTGATTTACTTTATCGCTTTGTTTTAGTTTAGACTTTCTTTTCCTGTCGTATTTAACTATGAGACTTCACTGGAGTTTTATTGGGCCATTCGGTTCCAAAGTTGTTTAAAGGATTTATGTTGGGTTATTCAGATCTTTATTCAGGTTTTATTTAATCATTTTTGGAGATTGGATTTATTCGGAGTTAGCATGTGATGAATCTTTTATCGCTTAGTGGTTTATGATCATTTGGGATTGATTCAATTATTTATCTTATGGACTGATTATTTATGTCTCATATCTGTCTCATGTTAAGAATGGTATTTATTTAGTTCACGCCTGCCTTAGTTCGACATCGGTGGCTGGCCACCCCGTCTGTCGAATTTTGTGGGGTGTGACATCATACTCATCATTTATCTGTTGTTGACGCCACTAAAATGGCAGAGGCCATTTTCTGTCTTCAACAAATTGGCGTCGTCTGTGGGAACGTGTTACAAGCATTGTTCTCCATCAAAAGCTAAGTTTTTATTTTCTCTATGTATAATCAATTATACATACATCTTTTGATTCAATCATGATTTTTATGTTTATATACATAAATTAATTGTCCAATCTTTATCTGTAAAATGTTGCATATCATGATTTTTAAATCATAACTGTTAGATTTATTCTTATTTAGAAATCTGAAAAATAGTGGATTTCATAAATCATAACTTTTTGCTTGATTCTCAAGTTTCAATTTTATATCATGGAATAAATATTTTAAATGAATACATATACCAATATATTCGACGATGATAAGATTTGATAATTTTCATTGTTGATTTTGAAATCATTTTTGAAAGATCTTTGATGTCTATTCAAATTCCCATTATATTTTTAATCAAAGAATGTGAAAAGGTTAAAGACAATAAAAAGTTTTCTCATGGAAATCATGACCCGAACAATTTTCTCTCTCCTAAAAAAACACTATTTACTCACATCAAATAAAAGGGACGGACAACTAAGACACACCATACACAAGATACACACTCTTTCTCTCTCTACACCATATTGTGCTATTGTAAACCCCTGGGAATAAAATAACAGTGGATGTAGGCTTTATTGATAGCCGAACCACTTTAAAAACCTTTTGTCTCTTATATGTTTGATGTGAATCTTTATCTTCATCTTTAATCTCATCCTCATCATTTATACGCTGTTGACGCCACTAAAATGGCAGAGGCCATTTTCTGTCTTCAACAGATTGGCGTCGTCTGTGGGAACGTGTTACAAGCATTGTTCTCCATCAAAAGCTAAGTTTTTATTTTCTCTACGTATAATAAATTTTACATACATCTTTTGATTTAGTCATGATTTTTATGTTTATATACATAATTTAATTGTCTCATATTTATTTACGAAATCTGTAAAATATTGCAAATCAGGCTTTTATATTAATAAATTGTTGGATCAATTTATATTCATGAATATGCGTAGTCATAATTGCAAATGTTAAGAAAATTGTATACAGATATATTTTATACAGACATGCTTATATAGAGAGAGAGAGATATATATAAGATACCCTCACATTTATTGACATGAAACAAACATCAACAAGTCTCTTTCATCATAAACTTTCCTGCATAAGTTTGATTCGTGTGTATCTATTTCATCATACACTTTCCTGCATAAGTTTGATTCGTGTGTATATTTGATTCATGTATCTTAGAATGGATAAACATTCTCTCATTAAAGATATTAACATAGTTTATATAAACATATCTCACACTCTTCTTAGATATTTCATTTATAAGAGATTTATAAATTGCATAGTCTCTTAAAAAAATATATTCTTGGTGAACATATATGATCCCTTGTATCAATTATACTCATACCCATATGATCCCTTGTATCAAATTTTATTCCCTGAAGAAAATATTCAAATTATTCTACCAATATATCAAAGGATTTTCCATCTATCGAAAGGAACCGAAAATGGGAATTTTCAACGTTCTACAGTAACAAAATTACAACATTGGGACAAAAATCTGTGATTAAAATTTATCCATAATTCTTCATTAAGCAACATAGTTATTGATAAGTATCAAGCTCCAACCGGATATCTGGGTTCATTCTTTACTGGCATATCCAGCATCGAACGAAGTCAAGTCCATCTAAGCAAGACTCATATATTAAATCTTCACCAGCGTAACCATGGCTCTGAGTAAATCAGAGTCAGTCAGGTAAATCAACAAAGTTGTGTTGATAAATATGTTTTAAATCTCTTTTTTGGAACACGAAGTCAGCAGGGGAGCGCATTAAAAATTCTTTGGGTTCGAGTCTGATCGTCAGTTGCTATTTCCCCGGTTGTTTCCCCGACCTACATAGTCACAGTACCATGATATCAGAAGCACTTAATACTCGTCGACAACCATATATGGTTGGTCGACAATATATATTCTTGGTCAGCAACATGTCAACAACTCCATTGGATTGTATTATCTGGATCGGTAAAGCATTTTGTTGATTGGCAGCATCACTGATCGTCCACAAGTCTCAATCTCCTACCTGTCAATAACAACTACTATTAATATCGAAACCTACGATTCGTTGCCAGAAAAATAAAAATAATCAGAGGCAGGTAGAAAGGCACAAAGAAGGGTTCCCAGCCATCTTATATTAATCGCAAACATCTATAGTTGGTCAGGGGCAAATCAATTCTTGGTCTGCATATATATAGATGGTCGAGAAAATCAATTGTTGGTCGACGACATCTTAATCTTGGTCGGAAGCTTCAATTCGCTGGTCGTCATCAAGGTTCAGCCTCGTGGTCTGCGACCACTACTAAAACAGCAAAGATCAACCAATACTTGGTCGGCGTTACATATAACTGGTCAGCATCATCAAATCAAGATCGGCAAAGATCCACCATCAGATTTGATCCTCATCGCCAGAGACGTCATGTTTTAAATTATGCTAGTCGGATATGGTGAACTTGGTTGGCCAATAGCCCCTGTATGTTGGTCGGCTTCAACTAGTCAGCAGCAAAGGATAAAACTAGGACAAAACTTCTTGGGTTTCATACCAGACTATTATAAGCATTTGCTAATTAAATCTTTGCCACATCCCATTTTGACTTTATCCAAATAAATCCCTTCTGATTAAAAACTTATTGAAAAAATTTTGGTTAATTACACCAATTCTCTACAATTTACACCCTCACGTGAACCAACTTATAAATATTTTGGAAACCAACTTATATTAAGTATTTCTTAGAATTCAGATAATTTTGCAAAAAATTTAGATTGAACAATTATGCCTTACAACTGGTGCATATTTGATAAATTATGTTAAGTCGGCACAACATATTATTATCCGAGCAAATACATAACATATATTGATTGCATCACTAAATTATTCTCATGACTAACTATCTGATCTAGTCTCAACAGGTGTTCGGGCAGCTTATTAAAATTCCTTAGGTACAAGATTCAATCCCGACGAAAGCTCGACCATATTCTTATGTTCTGGAAACTGTTATTGCTTGACATCTGGCAATTTTTCCTTGACATATTAGCCAACATATATTATTTCATATTTTGAAATTGATATTTTTATTGCCCGAACATATACATATCATATATATTGATTAGATGACTAAATTATTCTTATGACTAATCAATTCATCCTACACATATGGTAGGGCAAGTTATTAATTTTTACAGGTACAAGATTTAGTACCGACGAATGCTCGAAAATAATCTTAAACTTATGGAGAGTATTATCATTGCTCAGCATTATGATATTTTACCTCAACGAAGCACTATTGATTGTATTATTGCTCGGTTATCTGCTCAAGCACGAATTATTCTATATACCCATTCGGATTCATATTCTATATTCACCTCAGCATGGAGCTCGACGAGATATATATTCAGCTCCAAAGAGATCTGCAACATTTATTACATTTCACCCCCAACGGATAGTTGGTCGGGGTAATTCTTATTTATATTCAGGCCCGGCAAAGTACTCGGCAATTTTCTTATATTCTGGAAAATATAATTCTTATTCGGCAGTATGAAATTTTGCCTCGACAGATCAGCGAGATACTTTATTATTACTCTGAATCATTCTTTATCTTAGCATGGAGCTCGGCAAAATATTTATTATCATATATTCAGCTCCAAGGAGGTCTCCAGTATTTATTATATTTTATCCCCAACGAACTGTTATTCAGGAAAAAAAATTCTCTATATATACTCAATTACCACCAACTCCGGTTGATCGGGAACTCAATTACCACCAACTCCGATTGGTCGGGAACTTAATTATCACCAACTCCGGTTGGTCGGGAACTCAATTACCACTAACTCCGGTTGGTCAGTAATTCATTAACTACCAACTCCGGTTGGTTGGTACCAAACTAGGCAAGAATATGGATGACCTCCCGGGGCATTCACTGTCTAGGAAGCAAGGTAATCTTAACGAGATTAATACAACTAAGCAGGAACATGCGCTGAAAATCATTCCATTGCTTAGGTCCAAAGAGTGACAAGTCACTATAATTAAATAGCAGGTGGAGCAAGTTCCATTATCTATGCAAAATATGATAATTTGTCCTTATAAATATATATACATATATATATTCATCAGCAACCAACAAGGAAAGAATCTTACAAAGTATTTCCAAGAAAATGAAAATGCAAACATGCAAAGATCTCAGGGAACATTTCTACGGCCTTTTTTTTCTAGCAAGACCAACATACTTCAAGGCCAAGAAAGCATTCAAAGTTCATATTCCACACTTGGGGGCTTCTATTACCGATTTAGTTATTCATTCGGTGGCACATTCTCATAACATCATGAAGTCGAGCATCAAATTCAACTCCACATACTTACACAGTCGGGGCCCCGACCAATCATCATTCACGAGTTATTTTTCTTGCTCAGGAATTAGTTTTGATATTAAAGTTCAGGAGGCATATTGAAGTTCGTGAGGCATATTGAAGTTCGTGAGGCATATTGAAGTTCAAGAGGCATATTCCAGAGTTATTATGCACATTCAGGAGTCAAATTCAGCATCTATATCACTAAGATCTTTACTACTACTGTCCCGACCAATATTGAAGAAGAAGTTGTATGAAAATGTTTCGAAGTCCACCACTAGCTTGGTACTAATCAGATTGAAGAGTTGGGTTCAAAAGATAGTATGTTACTCGACAAAGTATTCAGAGGAGCATAAATCAGAAAAATCAAGCACATGAAGTTAGCACTCAGTTGCTCGGCACATGTGGCAGTTGGTTGGCTAGCAAACCAATCAACATACTTGAAGATTATGACAATCTACAAGATGCATACTATGGCATGGCTGCATCCAAATTCCCAGGGGTGATGCATAGCACACGTTCGCTTGAAGAACAGAGTTCCACAAAAGAGATATTAGCAACCATCGATCAGCCTGCATCATATATTGTCCAGGAGTTAGTGCACTTTATATTGAACAAATCAAGAAGGTAGATCAAGAATTTCACAAGCACCGAGCAACACTGCAGAATAAATACTCCATCCTTTCAGTGAACCATCAAGCATGGAGCATTGGGGGCTTCTGTTGACACAAAAATTCTCCATCTACGAGGACCAATCAGAAAAGGACACATGTCATCCTATGTGGAAATATTTATACTTATTCGGCACCCGAGGAGAGTTGGTCGGCACCCGAGGAGAGTTATTCGGCACCCGAGGAGAGTTGGTCGGCATACCAACCAACACATAGCATACCAAGCAACTCAAGGAAGATCAACCATCCTAGAAGACCAACAGTTAGATTCATTATATATAGACATAAATGTCTGAATGTATAAAGACATTGTATATTTTTAACTCCCATCACTATAAATACATGCATTCCCTTAGCCAAAAGGAGGGATCACACAACTAAGAAACACCATACACAAGATACACACTCTTTCTCTCTCTACACCATATTGTGCTATTATAAACCCCTAGGAATAAAGTAACAGTGGATGTAGGCTTTATTCATACCCGGCCCACTTTAAAAACCTTTTGTCTCTTCTATGTTTGATGTGAATGTTTATCTTCATCTTTAATCTCATCCTCATCATTTATCTGCGCGTCAACATTTATGTTTTTGGCCAAGTTCGTGAGAGATTCCGACCTAGGGTAACTATGTTAAGTGAACACACATGGTATGATAGCACTTTAGAGGAAATCATTCAGTGAGGATATACTTGTAAGGATGGGTATACATATGACATATGTGTGGATGTTGTAGCAAAGATACATATATAAGTGTATTAAATATTTTATGTGGGTAATAATGCAGAGTGTAATTACTTATATAACTTATGTCACGGTTATATGATATTATTTTAAGGGAATTAACTAAGTTAATGTGAGAGATAACTTATAACCCATGAATAATAATACTCGATATAAAGTAGTATGGAAAGGGGAGTTTATACCAGGACTAGTTGGACGGGGTAGTATAACTAGGTGGGGTTAAGGTAACCGTTAGTTGTACACATTAGTGGAGGGGTGATTATGTCCTCAAGAGAGTGTGACACTAACTTATATATGAAGCGCATTCATGCATTTTTAATTACTGCAGTTAATTCACTTGCTAAATATTTTCAAAATGTTTTGGGCTCTAACCCTTTCTATAAAACTATTTTTAAAACCTTTTAGGAGTCTAGCCATAGGGACACTAGGCTTAATACTCTATTCTAGGGACACGTAGCTGCTGTACATATGGATGCTAGTAGGATCTTGGATTAGACGTATCGTTCATTCTTTCCTAGAGTAGAAATCATCTATCAGTTTCAATTTTACTTAGGGCTTGTCGCCCAAACTTCTCAGTGTAGTTTTTAGATTCATTTATTCAGTTGTTGGATGATTGTTATTGGATTATTTACTTTTACGCCTGATGGTTTATTCGACAAGTAGTTTATTTCTTTATTCAGTTGATTTGATTCAATTGTTGTGAATAGCTCATAGTATATTTCCGCATGCTATTGTTTTAGTTTAAATAAAAAAGATAAAATTTGGCACCGAATTTTTGGATTACTAGGTGGTTAGTAAGTTTAAAAAAAGGTTTTTTGATAGTGATGCTAAGAATGAACCCACTAGGATTTCTATTTTAATTTGATATAGGACCGATCACCCGGTATTTTATTAGGCGAGATGTCACACATTGGTTGATGGTATGACTTGCGAATTGGTGGAAATCACAACGTGCATCAAGTTTGATGTTTTTAGGGAATGAATTTGGTAATGGATAGGGTTCCATGGTTTGATGAGGTTTTGACTTAATAGGGCCTAGTAGACTTTGGGTAGGGGACAATGGAGCTTGGTGTATTCTTTCTTAGCAGGATTAGGGAGACTTCCGGGTGCCCAAGAGGTAGAAGGTTGTGAAATATTATTGACGGTAGAGACTATAGCACTGACAGGCTTCTAATACTTTCAGGAAGTGAACTATCTGGTCATTTTCTTTGGTTCAGATTCCACTTTGGCAATGTCTTCCTCAATTTCCACACCAACCTCTCGAAAGGCTAAAAAATGTGGGTAACATCGTCCTCCCATGGATGCTCGAATATGAGGTAAGAAGTTCTTTGTAACACCCCGCCTAATAAGATACCGGGCGATCACTCCAATATTAAATTAAAACAGGAGTTTCATATGGATCATTCTTAGCATCACTGTCGAAAATCCATTTAATTACTAATATCCTATTAGGTGAGCGTTAAAAACTTTTACTTAACTACTCTTTTTAGCAAACAAATTAAAACATCCACAATTAAATGCGTAATGAACTGAAATGGAAAATGAAAGGAACTAAAATAACCGAACACTCGGTCCAAATATACAACCATATCGAATGCTGTACTGAAAGAATAAATAAATGCAATTGAGCCATTGGCTCGAGTGTTTATACAATATCTCCTATCTAGAGTACAAAGAAAGAAACGTCTACCGATAACCTGCAAGCATCCACAGCTGCTGCAGCAGACGTCTGACCTAAAAGAGTTTCCATCCAGGCGTCCCTGTGTCTGGACACCTATATATATATAGTATAGAGAAAGAAAGGAGAGTAGACAAACGGGTCAGAGCCCAAATGTTTAGAAAATATTTTGCAAGTGCATAAATGCTTTATTTTTAGAAAAATAGTTTTTATCTCATATTTAAATTGGTATCGCACTCTCATGAGATACCCCTCACCTCTCCTCTAATAGTGCACGCCTAGCGCATCCCTATAAACATCCTAGTCAAGCTACCCTGCTAAACTAGTCTAATACCCAACCACTATCTAACCTAGATAGTCAAACATATGTACTAAGGGCTAGACTTCACTCTAATCTCGACGCTATGCCATGTTCATGCGTGGGGTGTCTCGCGAAGCGAAATCCAAACAAGGAACCCCCCCGATACACTACTATGCAGCAAGGTCGATCTTTGAGATCCGCCAGTCCCTCAGTACAGAAAGATATATATAATATATATACCAAAAACATTTAATAATATTAGAGCACTAAGGATTAAACTTCCCCCCAGTCTCAACACAATGCCATATTCGTACGTGGGGTGTCTCGCGAAGCGAAATCCAAACAAGGAACCCCCCCGATACACTACTATGCAGCACGGTCGATCGTCGGGATCCATTAGACCATCGGCACTCGATTTATACATATACGTACATCTACAATATACGTCCGGATAATATCTCCCGGACTGAGGATTACTTGATACATATAGTATTTATAAATACTTATCCTTTTCATTTCAAAAACTTCCATTTCCCTTCTCATATCCAGGCAATGTATTTATAGAAGACAATTCATTATCATGAATTGCTTCAACAAATCATATACTTTTTGAAAGCCAATTTTATTAACATAAAAATGCTTTTCCTTTATCAATTATCCCATTTCCCTTTTTATACTCAGGAAATGTATTCAAAGACATTTTGATTATCATAAAAATGCTTTGATCATAACATATGCTTCCACATCCCTTCTTCCATACGGGAAGTGTTATCGAAGCCAAATAATATAACCCATTTCCCTTCCTATATCCAGGAAATGTAATTAAAGCAAATCCATTATTATGAACTGCTTTAATAAACGCGTTCTAAGACCGCCCGTCCGGATTTCTCCACTGTGCGCGCCCCTAAATGGCTATCATCTTCTAGGGCCTCCAAGACAACCTGGGATCCTATATCGAAAGACGTCAGGAAGCGACCATGTGCCTGCGGGATAGTCAAGACCACACCCGGAATCTCCTAACCAACGCAGAAAATATAACAACAAACGCTCACATGGCCTATAGGACTATATCCACCCTGCATCATTAGCCAGGGGGCTTCACCATACGAACGCAACTTCCCTTATGATAGCGATTTAGAGAGGTGTGTATCCTCATTTTTATTATTTATGAAAATCATTTGTCTTTCCATTTTGAAAACATTTATATATTATTTTCAAAATCATTTTCATCATATCATATATACTTTAATCACATAGTATATACATATACCATATATTCATCCTTGAATATACATAAATGGCCATATTTGCCAACTATATATAGCGATGACCATTAATCCCAAAGATTTCCTCGAGGAATCATAATCATGCTTTCATATAAGCATGATACTAAACCCAAAGTATTTCCTTACTTTGTTCAATACTAATTACCTCAATCATCTCTTAAAGGTTTATTTATCCTCAAAACCCTTATTTAGGAATCCCCATACAAATCCCAAATGGTAATTCAACTCCCCATACTCTTAAAGGGAGAAAACTAGAAATTCTGGCCTAAGCGAATCGATTCGCCCCTTTAGGGAATCGATTCGGATGGGCGAATCGATTCGGTTCCCAATCCGAATCGATTCGGAAAGTATCCTGCAAACATGTCTGTAAATGGCGAATCGATTCGGTCTGTACCCGAATCGATTCGGCCCATTGCAGAAACCCAATTCCCCTTAGGCGAATCGATTCGGCCTGTACCCGAATCGATTCGGCCTGTTCGAGGGTCACAGTTTGGGCGATTTCTCAAACTCCAAAATACCCAAAAATCAATCCAAATTCATTTTCATGTTTTCTACTCTACACCAAAAATCATCCCAAACATCTACACAATAATTTCTAGCCTTTATTTTTCCAATTCCCGATTTGATTTCCGAGTTGGTACTTTCAACCGGGAGCTGTCATCTTGTAAAAATAATATCAAATCGTAGAAAAATCAGAAAAATACGGGGTCAGCGCCCACACGACCGTATCGAAAATATCTACAACTTTCGTGTTTTGGCCGAAAGCTAAATCAATTATTTTCCTGGCCAAAAATGCCCCCTAAGGTGACGGGTTACTATTCATCATCTCTTCCGAGACGATTTCGGCCATTAAAGCTTCTCCCAAGCTTTTGTCGCCTCACCCAACGTCCTACAACCTCAACCAACTACAACTACACATATATTAAGGGTTCTAAACATCCTAGAACCCAAAACAACCAATTAATTTAGATTAAAACCTAAGTTCCACAAAATTGAAATATTATTGGGATTTAATTGTTTTAACTCCCCAAAACCCGTTTTTATCCACGATAATCCACCCCAAAACCATTAGGGTTTGTGTATACCAAACTACGGTATGAGATATTTATTCAAAAAGATAAATAAAGCAAGTAAACACTTGCCTCGTGGATAAAATCCGACGACCTCGAGTCGAATCCGACGGAGTTGGCCCGAGATCTCCCATTTCTTCTCCTCTTTCTCCTTCCTCTCTCTCTTCTCTCTCTTTTCTTTCTTTATTTCTCTTTTCTTTCCCTCTCTTCCTCCTTTTATAAGGAGAAAAGGGTTTTAAACCCTTAAAACCCAAAAACGACTCGTTTACCCAAATACGAGTTACTTTTTACCTCTAAAATTACCCGAAACTCATTTTCGACAATCGGACACTCTTTTCCGGCTATCTCGGCCATTTTGAGAATTATGGCGCAGTCGAAATTCCCATCCGAGGTACTTGACCGCAAATCACTATTCCAACCCAAAATAATTAAATGCGAGTTTTCCAATTAAAAATCTTACCTCGTGTCGCTTTACTCAACGACGACATATAATTAAAATATTTCGACCTATATAGTCCCAAAAATAATTACAGCACCCATCGAAAATCATTCAATCCTCGAAAATCCCAAAATTTACTATTTAGTAAAATTCCCCAAATTGCCACTTAATTTAATTATGGAATTTAATTGTCTAAAAAGGACGGGTTGTTACATACTCCCCCCCTTACAACGGAATTTCGTCCTCGAAATTCAGGTATAACCTACACCATCTAACTAGGATCACTACAAATCCTAAAACCTCAAGAGAAAGATACTAACTTAATGGTTCTCAACCATAAGCTACATGACTACCACGATCGTAAAGTGACTCTAATACGTCACATAATACCCATCATCTATAATGCCTCTTGGCATGGATTTCAATCTTGCGTACTACTCCTATCTTAACTAGGTGGTGTACCAAACCACCTTACCAAGGTGCCCATACACTTTCCTAAATTGTGCAAATCTTTACATTCGTAGAGAACGTCTGACACGTAACACTCTCTCCCAATAAGGGTCTCCTTTCCTCGGTGTAATACTCACCTATGGGTCCTTCCAACCCGTGAAATTCCAACTCCTAACCTCGGCGCTGCTAACTCTAGCGAACCTACATCCTAACAAGGCTATAATCTATGCGTCACCCTACCTACGCGAAACTAATATAATCCTAAGTATGTCCCTAGTGCCCAAGGCCTCTCTCAACTCCCGACAATTGCTTGGTTTCATGCGTGGGACGTCTCGCCAAGGCAAAATCCAAACAAGGAACCCTCCTGTTACACTACTCCCTCGCGTAGTCGGTCATCGAGATATAGCGACCCAAGGCACATAGGCGGGACTTCCTAAATCCTACAAGGCTATCCTATGAACGCATTCCTACTATCTTATCCTTCCGCCCATACAGAAGGAAACCTAATCAATCGAAGTGCCCACTTTCTGTAAAAAGTGTCACGAACATAGTACCCAAAATTTATCTTCTCAAAGTCTGCCTTTTCATTATGGCTGGTTATTATCCTCAAACAAATTTCTCTAAGTCCAACCTCAACCACCCACTTGTGGAGAGGGGACCACTTTAGTGCTTTTCCATAGCAGAATATCTCCATAAGTATATCAACATCATGTGGCTCATAGCCTATAGTGGTTCATCCACACTATAAGACCTTTCCACAAAATCAACATCCTTGCATCCCATAACAGCTCCCCACTCCCGACGCCGTTAAGAGTCATGTGTGGAGTGTCTCGCAAAGCGAAATCCAAACAAGGAACCCCTCCACACATTAACCCTTGACTTCGTTGGTTATGGAGTTCTGTCATTTAAACATGCAACCGGGATATCCCTATCCCCTAATCCCAAAAAAAGGTGATCTGAACTCCTATCTCTAACTAAGAGTCATACCACCCTGCGCTCGCACTCATTTTTAAGTCCTTGCGCAAACAATAATGAGCTTTATGTTCAGCTTAACGAAAATCCTGCGGCCTTAAATCATATATATAAGGTCGCCATAAACCCAAATCATGATAAGGAAACCTCTTCTCACTGAAGTTCCTTAACCCATAACAAATAAGGTGAACTCAACCTATATCTAGGTGAGACATCGCAACAATAACCTGTTCCCTCGAGGAACCATGGACACGATAGACTTGCCATTCTTAGCCTGCTATCGCTCCGAAAATACACCATAATGTATTAGGCTCCTCATACCACCATGCTCATATAGACATATAAAACGAGCATCACTAGCCAGATATGTATATATATACCATATATCAACACCCGCCTCTATGGCGAATGAAGAAAAATAAAACTCCGCTACTGCGGACAACACATAGGCATACATGATATAATGTTATCGATACCGCCATAACTCAAATTACCCATACGATTCTAGGGCTAACTAATACCGCGACTTCATCTAGTCACGCCTAATATACCTCCTCAATTGAGGTAAAACTCATAACCACAATTTCATTATAACGATTTCCCCGAGTGGATGTCCAACCATGGGGTCCTCGAACATACCCATTCTTTAGTGAGCCCATCCTCCTTGGAAAGGACTCAATATTCATTGCACCTAACTCACTTAGGTACAAGGTTCACTTTGCCATAATACTCTTTATTCACCGTCGGCCCCTGGATGAACCTTAGGCGAATAATTCCCAAAACTGCATTCTTCTTGTCTTGCTGATTCATGGGGACTCACGGTGAGAACTATTCGTAGGATCCCTTTGGAACCCTTATCTTCACGGGGAAATCCAACTTTAATACCACTTTCTATCACAGTAGTACTTGGTTGCTCATAACTACTATACTATAGTAATCGTCGCAACATTCCTTAGCATTTGCCACAAGGAGAGTGGCATCTACTAAGATCCTCGTCCCCGTCATCTACCAGCTCCCCCAGCTAAGCTCCACTCCTGCTGCCCTCCGAGCTCCGCACACAATTCTCAACGAGCGCGTAACATATTTCTATAATCTTCTAATATGGCAGGAGATCGAAATCTCACAATAGAAATCAACAATCCTATTCCTGAGGCTCTATAACAAATCGAGAGCAACACTGAAAGCGTAGTACGTCCGCACAGATTCCTAAGGACACTAGAACCTGATGCTCTGATACCATCTGTAACACCCCGCCTAATAAGATACCGGGCGATCACTCCAATATTAAATTAAAACAGGAGTTTCATATGGATCATTCTTAGCATCACTGTCGAAAATCCATTTAATTACTAATATCCTATTAGGTGAGCGTTAAAAACTTTTACTTAACTACTCTTTTTAGCAAACAAATTAAAACATCCACAATTAAATGCGTAATGAACTGAAATGGAAAATGAAAGGAACTAAAATAACCGAACACTCGGTCCAAATATACAACCATATCGAATGCTGTACTGAAAGAATAAATAAATGCAATTGAGCCATTGGCTCGAGTGTTTATACAATATCTCCTATCTAGAGTACAAAGAAAGAAACGTCTACCGATAACCTGCAAGCATCCACAGCTGCTGCAGCAGACGTCTGACCCGAAAGAGTTTCCATCCAGGCGTCCCTGTGTCTGGACACCTATATATATATAGTATAGAGAAAGAAAGGAGAGTAGACAAACGGGTCAGAGCCCGAATGTTTAGAAAATATTTTGCAAGTGCATAAATGCTTTGTTTTTAGAAAAATAGTTTTTATCTCATATTTAAATTGGTATCGCACTCTCATGAGATACCCCTCACCTCTCCTCTAACAGTGCACGCCTAGCGCATCCCTATAAACATCCTAGTCAAGCTACCCTGCTAAACTAGTCTAATACCCAACCACTATCTAACCTAGATAGTCAAACATATGTACTAAGGGCTAAACTTCACTCTAATCTCGACGCTATGCCATGTTCGTGCGTGGGGTGTCTCGCGAAGCGAAATCCAAACAAGGAACCCCCCTGATACACTACTATTCAGCAAGGTCGATCTTTGAGATCCGCCTGTCCCTCAGTACAGAAAGATATATATAATATATATACCATAAACATTTAATAATATTAGAGCACTAAGGATTAAACTTCCCCCCAGTCTCAACACAATGCCATATTCGTGCATGGGGTGTCTCGCGAAGCGAAATCCAAACAAGGAACCCCCCCGATACACTACTATACAGCACGGTCGATCGTCGGTATCCATTTGACCCTCGGCACTCAATTTATACATATACGTACATCTACAATATACGTCCGGATAATATCTCGCGGACTGAGGATTACTTGATACATTTAGTATTTATAAATACTTATCCTTTTCATTTCAAAAACTTCCATTTCCCTTCTCATATCCAGGCAATGTATTTATAGAAGCCAATTCATTATCATGAATTGGTTTAACAAATCATATACTTTTTGAAAGCCAATTTTATTAACATAAAAATGCTTTTCCTTTATCAATTATCCCATTTCCCTTTTTATACTCAGGAAATGTATTCAAAGACATTTTCTTTATCATAAAAATGCTTTGATCATAACATATGCGTCCACATCCCTTCTTCCATCCGGGAAGTGTTACCGAAGCCAAATAATATAACCCATTTCCCTTCCTATATCCAGGAAATGTAATTAAAGAAAATCCATTATTATGAACTGCTTTAATAAACGCGTTCTAAGACCGCCCGTCCGGATTTCTCCACTGTGCGCGCCCCTAAATGGCTATCATCTTCCAGGGCCTCCAAGACAACCTGGGATCCTATATCGAAAGACGTCAGGAAGCGACCATGTGCCTGCGGGATAGTCAAGACCACACCCGGAATCTCCTAACCAACGCAGAAAATATAACAACAAACGCTCACATGGCCTATAGGACTATATCCACCCTGCATCATTATCCAGGGGGCTTCACCATACGAACGCAACTTCCCTTATGATAGCGATTTAGAGAGGTGTGTATCCTCATTTTTATTATTTATGAAAATCATTTGTCTTTCCATTTTGAAAACATTTATATATTATTTTCAAAATCATTTTCATCATATCATATATACTTTAATCACATAGTATATACATATACCATATATTCATCCTTGAATATACATAAATGGCCATATTTGCCAACTATATATAGCGATGACCATTAATCCCAAAGATTTCCTCGAGGAATCATAATCATGCTTTCATATAAGCATGATACTAAACCCAAAGTATTTCCTTACTTTGTTCAATACTAATTACCTCAATCATCTCTTAAAGGTTTATTTATCCTCAAAACCCTTATTTAGGAATCCCCATACAAATCCCAAATGGTAATTCAACTCCCCATACTCTTAAAGGGAGAAAACTAGAAATTCTGGCCTAAGCGAATCGATTCGCCCCTTTAGGGAATCGATTCGGATGGGCGAATCGATTCGGTTCCCAATCCGAATCGATTCGGAAAGTATCCTACAAACAGGTCTGTAAATGGCGAATCGATTCGGTCTGTACCCGAATCGATTCGGCCCATTGCAGAAACCCAATTCCCCTTAGGCGAATCGATTCGGCCTGTACCCGAATCGATTCGGCCTGTTCGAGGGTCACAGTTTGGGTGATTTCTCAAACTCCAAAATACCCAAAAATCAATCCAAATTCATTTTCATGTTGTCTACTCTACACCAAAAATCATCCCAAACATCTACACAATAATTTCTAGCCTTTATTTTTCCAATTCCCGATTTGATTTCCGAGTTGGTGCTTTCAACCGGGAGCTGTCATCTTGTAAAAATTATATCAAATCGTAGAAAAATCAGAAAAATACGCGGTCGGCGCCTACGCGACCGTATCGAAAATATATACAACTTTCGTGTTTTGGCCGAAAGCTAAATCAATTATTTTCCTGGCAAAAAATTCCCCCTAAGGTGACGGGTTACTATTCATCATCTCTTCCGAGACGATTTCGGCCATTAAAGCTTCTCCCAAGCTTTTGTCGCCTCACCCAACGTCCTACAACCTCAACCAACTACAACTACACATATATTAAGGGTTCTAAACATCCTAGAACCGAAAACAACCAATTAATTTAGATTAAAACCTAAGTTCCACAAAATTGAAATATTATTGGGGTTTAATTGTTTTAACTCCCCAAAACCCGTTTTTATCCACGATAATCCACCCCAAAACCATTAGGGTTTGTGTATACCAAACTACGGTGTGAGATATTTATGCAAAAAGATAAATAAAGCAAGTAAACACTTGCCTCGTGGATAAAATCCGACGACCTCGAGTCGAATCCGATGGAGTTGGCCCGAGATCTCCCATTTCTTCTCCTCTTTCTCCTTCCCCTCTCTCTTTACTTTCTTTATTTCTCTTTTATTTCCCTCTCTTCCTCCTTTTATAAGGAGAAAAGGGTTTTAAACCCTTAAAACCCAAAAACGACTCGTTTACCCAAATACGAGTTACTTTTTACCTCTAAAATTACCCGAAACTCATTTTCGACAATCGGACACTCTTTTCCGGCTATCTCGGCCATTCTGAGAATTATGGCGCAGTCGAAATTCCCATCCGAGGTACTTGACCGCAAATCACTATTCCAACCCAAAATAATTAAATGCGGGTTTTCCAATTAAAAATCTTACCTCGTGTCGCTTTACTCAACGACGACATATAATTAAAATATTTCGACCTATATAGTCCCAAAAATAATTACAGCACCCATCGAAAATCATTCAATCCTCGAAAATACCAAAATTTACTATTTAGGAAAATTCCCCAAATTGCCACTTAATTTAATTATGGAATTTAATTGTCTAAAAAGGACGGGTTGTTACATTCTTCTTCACAATATTGACTTGTTCCTCCTCGGAAGGTTGGTTGTCCATAGTGGAAGATTTCTCTCTCCAACTTCCTATAAAGTTACTGACTATTTCCCCAGGGTTTTTCTTAAGAAGCTCTAGATATCAAGATGTAGTCTATAGCTCCTCATTGTACTTGTACTGAGACATGAATTCTCGGGCGACATCCTCCCAGCTACGTATACTGGGTTCATCAAGGGACAAAAATCACTAAATGGAACTTTCCTTCCAGGTTTGGTTAAACATCTGGGAAATTATCTCTTCAGAGGCACCAATGAGGGTCATGGCTCGGTGGTAGCTTTTAAGGTGAGTAATCAGGGGTTCACTCCCCCCGAACTTCTCGATATCTAGCATCTTAAACTTCTCTCGTAGTCTAGCTTTGGAATAGGGAGACATGTGGGTATAGTCCATGTAGCTACCTGATATCTTGACTTGGTCAAACTTCTTTGATAGCAGTTTGAGGTTTTCCTTGACCTTATTCAGCTCCTCTTCTTTGGGATCCACGGACACTGGAAGATTGACCCCTGGCTGAGTAAGGTTCATAATAAGTAGTTTAGCTAGTGGCATACCATTGGCAGGTGGGGCACGCGAAACATACTGGTACTCTTCGGGGACCCAAATAGGCTCGGGAGTGGTGGACCCATGGTACGAGGAAAAATAACCTTGGGTTCATCAGGAATTTGGGCCCAGTAACGCTACATTTCATGGACCTCGATTTGAAGGTTATCAATCTTGGAATTGAGTTAAGTTAAGACAACTATCAGATCGGGCTACACATTCATTGCTTGGCTAGTGTTCTCCATGAAAAGATCGTGAAGGTAAACCCCAAATTCGGATAAAGTAGCAAAAGAGGCGCGGAGCTTCGAGGCAGTTTGATGGAAAATCGAAACTAGTAGGTAGTTAGGCCAAACTCGGGGGTGCGATCAACCTGAAAGGGAAAACGGTTCGAATTTTATTTTTTGAAAGAAAGATGGAGAAATTTTTTGTTGTTTTGGAAGGAGGAAAAAAAAAAATTTGGTATTTTTGGTTTTCCAAAAAGGAGGGAAAAGGGAAAGGAAAGTTAGCATTATTATTATTGTTTGTGTTATTAGGTTTTTGCTTGTATTAGGTTTGCCTAAATGCAAAAAACATAACCCAAACTTGGGAAAATAAGGTTTGAAAATATGAAAGACACGGTTTGACTTGTTTTCAAGCTCATGGACAAGGTCCTATTTTGAAACAAGGCAAAATAGCGCTAAAATTCGAGCGATATGCTGACCTGAAATTTCGAGAGAGTTTCGCATGGTAATCGACAAACTGAATATGAGTGCCCTAGGTTTCATGTCTATATGAGGTTTATGCATTTCTTCGTATTGTGGAAGGGTTCCCCCCTTGGCATGACTTCCATGATATATCTCTTGCCTATATGGGCAATCATTCATCGGTAGATGTGGACAAGCCATTTGAACGAGTTCCCTACTATATAACTCCTGTTATGATTTCGGTTAAGTGGTACAATGAGGGGGAACCATTCCATATACATCAAAGGTTCGAGGCCAATGGAAGGTAAGAGTCATATCACTTAGGCTAATTGTGCCCCGCAAGTCCAGTGCCCATCACAAAGTGACCCCCCAATACGGGATAAAATATTGATCAATATTGTTATGCTCTTAGTGATGTCGTGTTAAAAAGTGCACGAGTCTTAATTATGATATTATGGAGAGAGTATTTTTTATTTTTTATTGTCATGATGAGTAAAGGGAGAATTTCACTAATGAGGGAGAATATACATGTATCATGAAAAGTAAATCTAGCATGGAGACTATACAAAGCATGGATATATGTGAGTGAGTAAGTGACACGGGAATATATACAAGTGAGTGTGTGTGGTAGTGAGCCTATACATGGATCAACTACAATTGGAGTGTGATATGTGTAAGTGAACATAGAGATATATAAAATGTGGGAAGTATGGGTGTGTGAATCATGCGACTAAAAGTGAAGCTAAGTGTAAGTGTGTGAAGTATACAAGGAGAGTACATACAAGTGTGAAGTGTATAAGCGAGTGAAAAGTGATATATACACGGAGAGGGAGTATGATAGATATAAGCATGAGGTAGATATACACAAAAAGTAAATAAAGGAGAAAAGGGAACATACAGGTAGGTGCATACGCACATATGTAGAAAATAATAATTCTTATGTAGAAATAGAGTCTAGTCCTATTAAATGTCGTCCCCAGCAGAGTCTCCATTATGGCCATCCCGGGGGGGCAGAGGAGTGCTACCCCTCTTTCCTGTGTGTGCGCATGGGATTGCGCCTCTTATTGGAGCGCCCAATCGTCATTGATGTGGGGTAGTATGTAGAGATAGAGTCACCAGACTATTTTCAATAAAACAGGCAAAAGAAATATTGTTTCCTCGAGAGATCGGCATCAACAATAATACTGAGGCTAGTAAAACCAAGTAGTTCAAAGGTCTCGGGACTAAGTTAGGAAATGAGAAGATGTTAGGCACCCATCTCACCCTTTCGGTCTCTCATGGGCATGTGTTAACCTTCTCATGTTAGACTCTGTGAAGTGTGTGCTTATGTGTATAATATAAATGGAGAATGGAATCGTTCAACTCTTGTCATGAAAAGAACTGAGTGAGTTTGTCCTTATGACTGTTACCAAAATAATAGTACAAAACATAATGTAAGTGTTTGCCAAATCACAAGTTGTTATAGAAGAACGAATGTATACATCAGACATGACACGGGCATGCAAGAATATGAAATCCATTAAGAATATATATATATATATATATATATATATATATATATATATATATATATATATATATATATATAAATAACATAACAAATGTGTATAGGGGAGGACTCGAGTAAGGGGATTTACCCAAGATGCCTATGTAGCCCAATGGACATCAAAGTCTACGTAATTCGAAGATAACGTAGGTTGAGTTTTAACTCATAAATCCAAATGGGTGATTTCTCTTATTTGTGCGTGTGGAGATAAATATGCTTTAAGTGTGAGAATGTGTAGTGAGAATTCCTCTTTTGGAATTTATAAGTAAACCCTCTTTTTCTTGTTTTTGTTTTTATTTATTTTGTATGAAAATAAAGTATGTGAAAATAACAATAATAAAGGTTTGAGATGAAGGTATGTGATGTAATGAAATAAAGCGCTAAAGTAGAAATAAAGAAACTAATACTAAACAAGAGAATTCAAAGACAGGGATGGAGACTTGGACGTACTTATGAAGACTTGAAGTGGATCTTGATTGTAGATGTGATGATCTTGCGATGATTTGATGAAGGTATGAGGAAATGGGGGGAATCTACTAAATGAAGTATGAAAATGATGGAAGGAATGTGGGAAATGGGATTTTTATGAGGAGAAAAACTCTGAATTCAAGAGAATGATCGTTAAATTGCTAAGAGGGGTGTTGAGGCAGCCTTTCAAAGTTAGGTTATGGACTCTATCTATAGGTATAAGGGGGTGCTGATCGACATGGTCCTAGATTGCCTATCGACATAGCCCCTCAGGCACATTACTGTTAGGAAGGGTCCCGAGGGTGCCATTCGGCAGTTTTAGATAAGTTTTTTAGAAAAATAATCATAAAATGTGAACTATAAGTCAGAATCAATCACGGGATGGATCATTAGAAAGGTTATTCAGAGACCTACAATAATCCTTGATTCACTCGTTGGTTCGGGAGTTGACTGGAGTCAAATGGTGCTCAAAAGAGCCTATTGGTCACTAAATATGAAGTTTTTAGAGGAAAATGGGTCGTTTGTCTGAACTATACGGCCGATTTTTGCACGGTATGGATCGTTGGAAAGGGTATTATGTGCCATTCAAGATTTAATTTAGATCCACTTGATTCGAAGAGTTGACCAAGGTCAAATGGGGATCGAAAGATCCTGGTGACCCTTTGAAGTACAATAGGTCATTTGTCCGCCCTATAAGGCGGATTAGCACATAATTTGGACCGTTAGAAAAGTGATTCAGATCCCTTCAAAGATTCATTGACCGTTTCTCAAGTTGGATAGTTGGGCGGAGTCAAATTGGGACAGGGAGTGACTGGTGGCCTCTAGATTAATTTTTGGGGTAAAACGAACTATTATTTCGAACCATAAGGCCGTTTCATGCACAAAACAAACTGTTGGAAATGATATTCAGATCCCTTTAAAGATTCATCAATTTTTCACTCAGAAGAGGAAGTTGACTAGAGTTAAACGAGGATTAGGGGTGCCTAATGACTTTCGGATCAGTTTTTTATAGTGAAACGGATCGTTCGTTTGAGCCATAAGGACAATTCGTTCATAAGATAGACTGTTGGAAAGGGGATTCAGAACCCTTCAAAGATTCATTGAGCTTTTGCTCATAAGAGGAAGTTGACGGTAGTCAAATGGGGTCGGGGGTGCCTAGTGGCTTCCATATTAGTTTTTTATAATTAAACAGACCATTTATCTTAACCGTAATGCCGATTCGTGCATGACTACTGGAAAGGGGATTCATATCCTTTTGAAGATTCATTAAGCTTCCACCCAAATGACAAAGTTGACAGGAGTCAAATAGGGCATGGGAGCACCCACTGGCCTCTAGATCAGTACTCGGGGTATGACCTAGGATTTATGGTGAATGAGTAAGTGATAGGGACCTAAGGAGGTTCCTAGGGGGTCCTAGAATTTATTGTCTACAACTACCTACTGGTAGATCCCTCAAATTTTGTTACAAAAATGCCAAAAAAAATGCCCAAACAATTCACAAAAATTCCTAAAAAATCCCCATGAAGTCAAGAACATCGTTTCTTTAAAAAAAAATTAACATTAAACTAGTAATAAAGCCATCATTAATCCCTAGAAGGATCATAAGAAGATGCATCATCACTCACTCTCGTCACTAATATACTTCTAAGTGGAACCAAAATTAAAAGTGATCCTATATCCGCGATAATATACACCTTCCCTAGTGGAGCCAAAATTAGAATACACTCCCCATACAGAACTCTTTAAGTCCACAGAATCAACCTTGGCCCACTGAACTGGTCATTTCAACTCTTTATGTCCATAGAATCCACCTTGACCCGCTGAATTGATCACTTTAACTATTTAGGTCCATCAAATTGACCTCGGCCTACTAAATCAGTCATCTTAACTCGTTAAATCCGAATAATCGACCTTTACCCTCTGAATCAATCATCTCCACTCTTTAAGTTTGCAGAATTTACTTCGACCTGCAGAATTAATGGTCTAAACTCTTTAGATATGCAAAGATGGACTCAAGCCTATGAATTGGTCCTCTCAACACATTAGGTCCACATAATTGACCTTGACCCACTGAATTGGTCACTTCAACTCTTTAGGTCTGCAGAATTAACCTCAACCCGCAGAATTGGTCATTTCAACTCTTTAGGTCCATTGAACCGACCTCGACTCTCTAAATTGGTACTCTTAACTCTTTAGGTACACAAAATCAACCTCGACCTACTGAATCATTCATTTCAAATCTTTAAGTCTACATAATCGATCTCAACCCACTATATTGATCAGTTTAACTATTTAGGTCCATAGAATCGACATAGACTCCTGAAATGGTGATTTTAACTCTTCAGGTCCGTAGAACTGACCTCGATACCTTGAATCGGTCGTCCTAATTCTTAACGTCCTCAGAATTTACCTCAAACCTTTAACCACTTCTACCTCCCAATAGGGTCCTCAATCCTTAAACCTCAATGAGGTTTTTAATATTTTGATGACCTCCACTTATTCTAAGCTCTCCCGTCGAGGGTCTTAGTAGACACCCCATCCTAGTACCTCCTTAGGTCCCTAATATTACTCCTCCCTTTGTAAACCCTAAGTCCTACTCCGAGACATAATTTAGAGAGTAGTCAGTTCTATAAGACTCCATTTGACTTCTTTTAACTCACTTACCTAAGTAAAGATAATGAAATCTCATAGAGCTCTTAATCCCCTTTACAACGGTACATATTGTGCATGAACCTGCCTCACGATCGCATGAACGTGCCCCTTTATGACCTAATCTAGAGGCGATTGGGCACTCTCGATCCCCATTTGAGCCTAGTCAACTCTTCGACTTTAACAAAGCTAATTTAAATCTCGTAGGTCTCTAAATCAACTTTCCAAAGGTCCATACCATTCATGAATTGGTCTCACAGTTCGCATGAACGTGCCTTTTTAATCTAAAAGGTCGTTAAGCACTCCCAGACCCCATTTGACCTTGGTTAACTTTTTGACCCAAGTAAAGATCAATAAAATCTCAAAGGGCACTGAATACCCTTTCAAAAATTCCGTACCGATCACGATTCGTCCTTATGGTTTGCATGAATGATGCTTTTTACTCTGAAACCCCTATCTAGAGACCATCGGGTGCTTTCGAGCCTCATTTGATTTTGATCAACTCTCGAACCTTGGAGTGGCTCAATGGATACTTGTAGGGCTCTAAATACCTTTTACAACGACCCCAATCATTAATAATTCAGACTTACAATTTTTATTTTATCCCCATTTTTTTCGAAAAAAGTGAGTTTCCAACAGCCACCCCATACCCCCTGCTTATCGTCAAGGTGTACGTTCCTTAGCCAACAAGGTAGAGACTATACGGATAGGCAGGCCAGGTACATTCCAATCAGCATGCCCTGAAACACTAATTTGGTACTATCTAATTAGGCCATTACCTTATTCCCAAGGACCCCCTTTTCAGCAATTAGGAACAATCTATTGAAAGCAGTGCGCCGTCATTCCCAAAACATCCAATTTTCCAACATTTTGTCCATGTCTCTTACCTCACTTTCATACCACCTTTGTCCACTTACTTTACTGCCATTCCACCACCATAAAATTAGCATGTTCTCCACCCAAAACAAGTAGTGAAGTCTTTTAGGAGGTTCATTCTTACTCTTTTCTAACTTATATATTTAGGCATCTTTATCCACTTTATTTCCATTTTTGGTATCTTTTGGTCTTACTTCATTATCTTACATCAACAAGCATCCTTTTTTATTATTAGTATTCACACCTATTTTCATAAAGCATAAAAGACAAAAAAAAAAAAAGGTTTACTTGTAAACTCCAAAAGTAAGATTTCCTCATTTTTCCTATACTCCTACACTTAAGCATGCTTTCTTAAAAACAATTAAAGAGAAGTCTTAAAATTGGGTTTATGGGTTAAACCCCACCCTTAGTACATATTGAATTATGCATATTTTGATTCCCTTTGGGATACATTGGCGTCCTAGGCCAATCCTGGGATTCGAGTCCTATTTTCTCCTTTTATGCTTTCTTGTATGTATGAGTATTTATAAGTCATGAACTCATAGATATTTTTGTTCTGCTCTACATACACATTCACTTATTCATAGTTATTTATTACTCGACAAATACTCACATTAGAATTATTTGTATGCCATTTCTTCGGTATGCTCTTTTGGATGATTCCACTTCGTCTTTCCATGATATGAGCAGGATCATTTCTTTCTCACGTTATTAATGCCGCACACATATCACATTTTATAGAAAATGAGAATATTATCATAGCCCATGGGAGACCGAAATGGGTGACTAACACCCTTCCATTCTATAACTTAGTCCTCAAAACTTTGATTCACTCTGTTCTGTATGTATCAATATGCCTTCGATGTCGTTCTCTTGGTATGGATACATTTCTTTTGCCCGTTTTAGGTAAAATAGGGAAGTGACTCCATTTCTTCGTGTTTAGTCCTTTTTTACAACGGCTAATTTATATTTGAGGCAACTCGCGAAGATATCAACGAAGTGGCGAAAAGAGGACTCCTATATCCTCGAATCACCCTCACGTGCAAGAGAAAGGTATTTCTCCATTTTTCCCTCTCGTCCCAATTTCGGGGCCATCCTAAACTGAAGAAATCCCGACACAGGTAGCCATAATATCACATGGGAATTTATTTCAGTTTTTTACACTATAGTATAAATAGTGATTAGGGATAAATTCTTTGCATTTATCCCCATAATTTAGAGTCTTTTAACATTTCGTATGATGTAATTCGAGTTGATTTATCTCATATTATTACTATTGATGTTTTCTAACGAGTATGCTGAGTTTCGTGTATTTCTCATAGATTTGGTAGGTCTTTAGTGCATGAGAAAGAAAGAAGAAAAGGGGAGAAAAGTTAAAAGATCAAAAGGGTAATTTACATCTGGAATTCGAATGAGAAGCCTAAAGAAGAGTTGATGAACTCGAGTCTACGAGCGCATAGGAAGAAACCACATCCGAATTCGAGTCCCGGAGCATAAGTTACGAAGGTTCAAGAGAGAAGAATCATAAGGAAGGAGAAAGTTCTGAATAAGCCAAACCGAACCCATTGAGGATAAAAAGAACCGATCTAGGTGTTGGCTAAACTTCCTGCAAAGAAGAAACCGAACCGATAGAGTGAAAAATGAACCGATATGGTAGTGGAGAATTTTTCTATAAAGAACAAACAAAACCGATATATCTTAACCGGATCGATTCGGTTGTCGAATTTCATCATTATCCTCTTCCGAAATTAGAGTTGTACATGGTTGAAACTCTTATAAAAATGAAGTCTTTATATTCCAATGTATTCTTAGAGTTAAGAAAGTATTGTAAGAGATAATTTAGAGTTCTATTAGCTTAGTTTTAGAGAGTCAAATTAGAGAAGAACCTTAGAAGTAAAAGTTTTCAGCCTTTATATTTGTAATTCAAATTTTTGCAAGTAAAGTTTGCTCTTTCTTCTTTTCTATTGTTTGAATTCATTAATTAATGAAAATTTTATTTAATTCTAATTGTTCTTAGTTTCTCTTTCTCATATAAGTTTCACATAATGATGGTTTTGATTTTCTCCACCTTAGACAATATCTGTTTGGTTAATTCCAGCATGTTACGCTAGATTTTTAAGGGTTGGGGTGTATGAACCCAACCCATTGTGGTTTGCACGTATAAAACATTAGTCTTTAAATTAAATGTTGATTGAATTATTTTGTGTAGTGATCACAACCGTTGTAGGTATTTTAACCTCGTTTTTCTTAGGAAATCGGGTTGTTTAAGGATGCGACGCGCGTGTTAACTACTGCAGCACCGCTTTATTCTTGCTCTTGATTACGTATGATGTGGGCTATTACCCTCATATATGTAATGCTTGAGATTAATAAAGACCTAGTTTAATTAATTATCTAATTCAAAAACTAGTTTTATATCCGGTAAACACACTAGGGTTGGGGGATTGTATTCCAACCTACTTTCATCATTCATATTTACTAAATTTCAGTGGCTTTAATCCTGCTCACGTAGTTTATTTAGTAATTTTAATTTTAGTTTTCTCTTAGTTACTATAATTCAATCTCAGAAATAAATCATCTTTTCATTTTTTTTCAAGAGTCAGTTTAGGATTAGTCACATTTCCTTTGTCGTCATGAGCGATTGTCCTATTCCTGAGGATTCGATCCCGACTTACTGGGATTATTACTTGAGCAATTGGTTTGCACTTGAGCCGTCATTAGTATTCACTAGAGACACATTTTCAATCGCGTCAAGTTTTAGCGCCGTTGTCAGGGAATTAGGTAGACTTTTAGGTCAGTTGATTCCAAAAATTGATTCCAAAACTTAAAAAGCCAAAACAAATTCAAAAAAATCAAAAATACAAAAACCAAAATCAAAAAAAATTATTTACGTCTCTCAAAGTCTGTTAATGCAAAATTCTCCACAAACCCCTCAAGCAACTCCCACACGCATTCATAAAAATCCCATAGTTGAGTACGACCTTGATAACCTACACACTCCTCATATTCCACAATTTTGGGTTCCACCTCGTACACCTCCAAACTCCATCACGAGTCACACTTTGATTCACACTTTTATGACAACGAGTGAGGATTTTGAGTCCTTGGGAGAGAGAGAAATGTCAGATATCTCTAGTTTCGGTACGGGTTAGGGAAACCTACCGTATCATCCCATGAAAGATCTTTTATATCCCGAGTGAACTGTCTCCCCAAGGTGCATTCTACTTCCATACAATACAGGGCAGTTCCACTTTCGTAATGGGATGGTACATATTCTCCCCACGTTTTACGGCATGGATATGGAGAAACCATACCTTCACATCCACAAGCTCAAAGAGGCATGCGACACGTTTAGCGATCAAGATTGCATGCAAGACGTCATTCGCCTAAAACGTTTTCCTTCTTCCTTAAAGGATAAAGCTAAGACCTGATCATGATATTTATTGCCGAACTCAGTTACATCATGGAAGGATATGCAATCCAAATTTCACTGGAAATTCTTTCCCCAATATAGAACCAATTCCGTCAAGGCTCAAATTCAAGATTTTCGACAGCAAGATAATGAGTCATTTGATCGGTGTTTGGAACGATCCCAAGAATTAGTTAACGCGTTCCCGCATCATGGATTTGAAAAGCATCATCTTATCTCTTTCTTCTATTAAGGGATAACTATAGTGTCTAAGCAACTCGTTCAACTATGTGTGAAGGACCGTTTTGAAGAAGGGCTTTAATAATAAAAGCTTTGTTTACAAGGTTGATAACAAAATGTTATGGTTGAGTAAACTCCGAATAAACTATTTGGGCAAAACTCTTTTCGAAAAACACAAGATGTGTTATAAAATCTTTTCTGAATATATGGATTAAATTTGATAGTTGATTACCTTATTTTTTACTTGTTAATGAACATCTAATAAAGTTACCATTCAGTCCCAATCACAACAACAGTTAAGAAGATTCAAAGAAATAGACACAAGAATTTTAATGTGGTAAAACCCTTAAATAAGGAAAACATCCACGGTACCATCTACTACACAAAACAAAAATCCAATAGAATAAAAATCAAGTTACAACACTTAAGCAAAACACAAAGATCCTAACCTAAGTTCAGAATGTACCTACACGAGATTCTCCACTCCAAAGATATTCTGAATTGGAACTTGATCGTTTCTTGCAGCTTCTTTGTCTTTTCCTTGATCTCCTTCTCTTTGAATTATGATTCTGGCAACTCTTTCAATATCCAAGATTCTCAGACATAACCATAGTGTCTAAGTGTTAGTGTGAGATATTTTTTGTGATGTGCTACTACATGCAAACATGCTACTCACCCTTCAAGATTTATACAAACTTTCCTAACAAATTACAACAGTTCTAAAATGAAAGTTATTTCAGAATCTTGATTTTTCAAGCCAAGACTTCTTGATCTTTTATTTATCCACAGATATCAAGGATACCTTGCTCAGAACATGGTTCAAGGTCTTAAACAATTTCTGGGTTTTGAAAATATTTTTGCAATTATAAACCTCCAACTGAGATCCAACTAGACTAGAAGTCTACTTTATTAAAACAGATTCAGACTTAACATGCAAAGACTGATTCAATATTTTTTTAGATAAAACTTCTTTTTCAGATTTGTACGCCTTAAAACTATAATATGAGTTCTTTGTGTTCCTTCTTATTTTTGTACACCAGTATTTCATAAAATAGGAAATAAAAAACTAGAAACACACAACTCTCTAGATATGAAAAAAAATTGAAACTAAAAGTATATATTTCAAAAACTCATTGAAACAGAATAGATCTAAAATGCTAGATCAAAAAAGAGAAATAGAAAAGTCGTGTGATGTTATCTTTTAGAAAAACTCAGTTTCAATAATGAAACTTAAATCTCTCTTAGAGATGAGTTCTGAGAGAATCAAAGATTTGAAGAGGTCTTCAAATCAAAACACAACACCAAGAACACAAAAACCGTAAATCGATCTAACTCTAGAAAATGGGTTTTCTGGTGTTTGGAATTATTTAGGTTTTGGTGTTTGGTTTGGGAGAAACACTATGGGGGTTGATCTACGAAGAAAACTTAGGGTTTCTTATTCTAATCTCTCTCTTCTTCTTTCCCTCTCTTTCTCCCTCGTCTTTCTTCTCTCTACTCTCTCTTTTTTCTCTCAGAAACAACGAAATGGAAAAAGTATCAAAATGTTGAGGCTTAGGTCCTTTTTATACTAAACGTAGAAGGATCCAAAACTTTGACCTCAATCCAATGGGTGGGATTGAGTATTGAGAGATTGACTTTAATCCAATGGTGCAACAAAAGCGGTGGGTTAAAAACACACTGATTGGTTTAGACTGGGTTCATAAGGTTAAGTAAAAATGCATGCAGTACGTTGATTAAGATGATCTAAGGGTTGAGGATGTGTATGCATTTTGTGTCTAACATAAAACACAAATCCAATCGATATGCAACCAACATGTGTACGCACCATGTGTAAACAAAAATGCTTTTGAAAATAATTACGCAGAACACCTCCAATTCTCTAGAGATTTTGGATTCTACCCAGGCAAACAATAAGTATAGAAAATAAGTTTCTGAAATAAAATTTATACCCACAGCACTTTGAAAACCCATTATAATTAATTCAAAAATCATTTGAAAATTATTTAAAATTATATAAAATAATTTAAATTTAATTTAATTAGTTTGAAAATGACTTTGAAGGTTGAAGAGCTAATAAAACAAATAGGTGATATGTATAATGCAGTGCAAGTGTCCTATTTTTGGTTTTAGGGTTAGAATTAACTTCCCTTCGAAGGTTCTCTTGGACTAGATTTCTTCAATGATTTTAAACCTTTGAGGAGATGGAGTTCTCAAAATAATCGAACCTATTTTGTCTCGATATCCAAACTAGTTGGAACTCCTATATATACAAACTCAAGTAAGTCAATGTATAGTGTGTTCTCAATCTCCCCTTTTGGTTATTAGAGGCAAAATTCCCTTGAGTATTAAAAACTCGTGTGTCAAAAAGAAAAGAAATCTTATTTGTCTAATACAAAAAGTCTAACTACCCTTTCCCATCCTAAAACCGAAAATAATGTAAAAAAATACATCACTCAACTATATACAGACCGATACCCTAAAAGATAAACAACGGGTCTGAAATGCCTGTAACAAGATAAACGCTAAATTGGCATATTAGTTGAGTTAGAATAGGAAATAGGTAGAAAAATTGCTAAGAAATACTCAAGATCTTCCCCCCCAATTTTTCTCAAATATACAAGGGGTATAAATCGCAAAAAATAAAGATTAATTAAGAGTGATCATACCTATAGTTGTTCGCAAATACTCAAATCGAATTTTATCTAAAGGTTTTGTAAAGAGATCTGCGAGATATTTTTGAGGGTTCAGATATTCAATAATGAGATCTTTGGATTGCACAAGGTCACGGATTAAATGATGTCTAATCTTAATATGCTTTGTTCGTGAGGGAAGTACAGGATTTTTGAAAATGTTAATAGCACTTTGATCATCACAAAACATGGTTAATTATTTTTCTGTGAGACCATAATCACTAAGCATTTGTCTAATCTATAGTAATTGAGCACAACAACTACCAGTTGATATATATTCTGATTCGTCGCTAGATACTGAAATGCAATTATGTTTCTTACATAACCAACCTACGAGATTATTGCCTACGTAGTAACATGCACCCGAAGTTCTCTTACTATCGTCAGAACAACCAGGCCAATCAGCATCGGTGTATCCTATAATATAACTAGTCGTATCATTTGTGTACCCAATACAAAATTTTAGAGTGCCCTTAATATATTTAATAATACTTTTTACACTTAATAAGTGACATTTTTTATAGTTACTTTGATCTCTAGCACATATACAAACGACGAAGGATATGTCGGGTCGAGACACTATAAGATACAGTAAACTCCCTATCATACTTCTATAAAGACTGGGATCTACACTTTTCCCATTATCATCCTTAGAAATTTTAGTTGAAGTACTCATGGGGGTTCTAGAAGTTTTCGCATTTTTAAGCCGAATTTTTTAACTAAATCTGCAACATATTTGGATTGAGAAATAAAAATCCCATCACTACATTGTTTTACTTGTAAACCCAAAAAATATTGTAGTTCACCCATTAATGACATCTAAAATTCAGTATGCATGATATCAGAAAAATTCTCTTCTTGTTTGGGACAGGTGGAAGCGAAAATATTATTGTCCACATATACTTGTGCGATTAAGACATGTTGATTTTCCTTTCTAACAAATAATTTTTGATCGTTTCCGCCACGGACAAAATTGTGAGAAGGTAGACAGTCTCTCATACCAAGCTCTAGGAGATTGTTTCAAATCGTAAAATGCTTTCTCAAGCTTAAAGACATGGTCTGGATGTACAGGATCAACAAATCCTTTGGGTTGTTTTACTTAAACTTCTTAAGATAAAATTCCATTTAAAAAAGAAAATTTAATATCCATTTGGAATAATTTGAATTGCATATGACAAGAAATTACAAGGAGGAGACAAACTGATTCCAGATGAGTAACAGGTGCAAAGGTTTCGTCGAAATCAATTCCCTCAATCTAGGAGTATCTTGAGAAACCAACCTAGCTTTATTTCTAATGACCTCCCCATTTTCATCAATTTTATTTTTAAAAATCCATCTTTGGTAATAACCTTAGAATCTTTTGGTCTAGGAACAAGATTCCAAACATCGTGACTATTAAATTGGAGTAGCTCTTCTTGCATATCGTTTATCCAAAATGAATCAGTAAGGGCATCATTAACATTTTTAGATTCCTCAAGATAATCAAAATAAGAAAATTACGCCACTTGTCAAAGTTGGGATTTAGTTCTAGCTGGTTCCAAACGATTACCGACAATGGTTTCAGTGGGATGATCTTTAGAAACCTAAGCGGGTACAAAAGGATTCTCAGGTGGCAGTGAATCAGTATCATCTTAAGGATCATGGGATAAAACAGTTTTGTCCTCATCAAATGTTACTGGTTGACTGTCACTACTCCTAACACTTGTGTCATATACAATTACATTAACTGATTACAAAATAGTTTTGGTTCTATAGTTAAACACACGCAAAGCCCTACCTTTTGGGAATATCCAAGAAAAATTCCCTTTTCTCGCCGGATATCAAATTTTGAAAGATTCTCTCCATCTTTGCAGATATAGCAGTTTGGCTTTTTGTGGAACCATAATGCGTAAGACGTTTCTTTGGATTTTTTCTGAGGTAGATATGATTAATAATGTGACACGCGATTTGGACAGCTTCTACCCAAAAATATCTAGGGAGATTCTTAGCATGTAACATAACCCTAGACATTTCTTGTAAAGTCCTATTCTTATCCATTCTGCTGCGGGGTTTTGGGAGCGCTAAACTCATGTTTATAGCCATTAGTTGCACAATACTCAGAAATTCCAAAGTCCTTAAACTCTCCACCTCTATCACTCCTAATTCGACACACTTGGTATCCTTCTCATTCTCAATTTTCAATAGGATTCTTAAGAATTCATGGAAGGTATCTGACTTTTGTTTCATAAAATCTACCCATGTATATCTCGTATAGTCGTCCACTATAACTAGGATGTAAGCGTTTCCACATAAACTAATAGCTCTTGAAGGACCCATTAGGTCCATGTGGATTAGTTCTAGAGGCTTCGTGGTAAGAACATCTTTAACATTCTTGTGTGGGGATTTACTTACTTTTCCTTCCTGATAAGGTCCACATACAGGAGTAAAGGAATTTTTAATTTTTGGAAAACCTCTAACTATTTCTTGGGAACTCAATCTTCTAAGGTTATCATAATTTGTGCGTCCCAATCTATTATGCTATATATCACAATCCTCTAATCTGGAAACATTACAAGATTTCGAATTTGGAATTACTGTGTAATAGTTTTTCGGGGTTTTGTTTCCTGTTAAGATGCAATTACCTTTTTCATCAATAATTTTGTAATATTTTTTAAAAAGGTAACTAAGTGATTGGAATCACAAAATTGTGATATACTTAAGAGATTGGATTTAAGGCCTTTAACTAAAAGAACATCATTTAGTTCAGGAAGCCCTTGTTCACTCAATGTTCTTTTACTTATGATCTGAGAAGAAACACCATCTCCAAACATGACACTGCCTCCAAGGAAATTTGTATTGTTTTTCAATTTTATTTCACCCCCGGTCATATATTTAGAACATCCGGAGTCTAAATACCATCCAGATGAAGTGCTTTGTGCCTTTAAAGAAGAAATGACAATGTTGCACTTGAGATGGGGTAGTAAATCATCTTTTCTAATCCAAATAGGCCCGGTTTTAAAAAAATTTGTGGCCTTTTGACTTAGAAAAGGTTTCAGAGGTCTTTATAAATGATGCTTTCTTAGTCTTGGACCCAACCTTTTTCTTTTTAGAGTTAGAGTTGCTTGTGTCTTGTCTAGGAACTACATAAGTATTTCTAGATTTCCTAGAATAGTTAAAGTTCTGGTAGGTAGGAGTGTATGTCCTTTTCTGGAAACACTCATCTAGAGTATGTCCAAAAATATCGCAATAGGAACAGTATTGTTGGGTATAGGACTTGACTTTCTTACTAAAGTCTTTGAAAATTGTCTTGGATCTATTGGGTACAGTAGTCTAGTGATCATTAGATTAAGGTTTCTGTCTTTATTTTCTGGCCGAAGGACAAATGTATTTGGTCTAACTGTTTGGTTTCTACTGTTGATTGTACTGATTATGTGTTGATTGAGAGACATTGAGGCTAGGTTCACCTTTTTGAATATTTTGAGAAGTTTGGCTTTGTTTTATAAAAGAAACATTTTCAGGAGAAACTTTGGTCTTACTTGTGTGCACTATTTCTCCAAAACCTGGGCCAGACTTATCTTCAAAGTCAAATTTGCTTCGAGTAACAATATTTTCATAAGTCTTGGTTTTTGTTTCAAAGTGTTGACAATTTTTAAACACATTTGAAACCTTTTGTTTTGACTCTTCTAGTTCAATAAGGGTTGCCTTGTATTTTTGTTCAAATTCATGGTTCTTTTGAATCAAAGAATTTATTCTCAAGTTATAATTCTCAATCTTGGTCTCATGAGCAACACATTGGACAGTATAATCTTCAACGTTCTTGCTAATAGTTTGGTTAAGTAAATCAATACGCTCACTCTAGGGTTTTATCATCTTTTTTAGACAAGCACTCTTCTTGACCGTTTTAGTGTATAGTTCATGTAACTCAGGCAGATCATCATCAGACTCACTATGTGCATCATGTGAATTGTCCCCTATGTTTTTTGATAGGTTCTTTACTCACGCACACGTTTAATTTTTCATCAACATTCTCACTTTGACTCACACACAATCTTTCAGTAGTAATAGGAATAGAATTATTAGCATAATTACCAACAGCATATCAAGTTCATGAGCAGGCAAGCATGCATCATCATTATATATTATCTTAGCAAAGAAAGACATGCAGTACTCATTCATTTGGGTTGAGTCAGTTTCATCCTTATCAGAATCACTAGAGTCGTCCCATGTCTTACACATATTGGCCTTGTTATTGTTGTTAAAACTAGCTGGAAATTTACTAGCATAGTGACCAAGTTTACCACAATGATGACACTTAACATATTTTATGTCACGTTTAGGTCTGTTGGGGTCATAGTTCCTCCTATTGTCATAAGTTTGTTTGGAATTGTCTCTGTCATGAGGTCTGTGAGATTGATTACCTTGATAATTTTATTTTCCTTGTTTAGAGGCTACAACATTTCTGAATTTCAAAATCTTTTTAGAATGCTTACTCATAATTTTCAAGGTTTTCCAAATCACAGTTTTTAACACAGTCAGTGTCAAAGTCTATATAGTTAAATTTAGGCACTTGTAATTTAGATGAAAACACAATATTTGAACTAGAGGCTTTATTAGTCTGTCTGGTCAATTTCTTTTTAAAGTCTAGTTCCAATTCAACAGTCCTCAGTTTACTACTAAGTAATTCAGGAGTCATATTAAGGTCATTCATTTCCTCAATAGCTTATCTCTTGGTGTCAAATTTATATAGCAATGACCTAAGAATCTTTGACATGATTTCTTTTATACTATTGGTTATACCATTGGCATGAAGTTTAGTAAAAATATTAGTTAACCTAATATATAAATCGTCAAAAGAGTCATTGTCATTCATAATCAGGGTGTTATATTATTGAATAAGCATTTGGTTTTTCCAGCTTTGACACGTTCATCACCCTCATTAGCAATGACCAAAGTGTCCCATTCCTCTTTAGTAGAGCATATGGATATTCTTTTGAATTCATGTTCAGTAATGGACATAAAGATGGCATTATTTCCTTCGTTATTATTAAGAGATAGTTTTTTCTCTTCCTTAGTAAATTCACTAAGAAGGTTCTTAATCCTTGTTGGATCAATGGCAGAGGTAGGTTTAGTAGGATATTCAAACCCTGTTTCAATCATTTCCCAGACTTCATCACCCAGGGTTCCATGAATGAAAGTTGTCATTCGCACTTTCCAGTACGAAAAATTATTTCTATCAAAGAGTGGTGGTCTGGTTAGGTTACCTAACTTCTCAAATTTTCTTCCATACTCGGAAATTTTTCACAAAGAAGTTTTGAAAATAATTTCTCAAGTTTCAGGATCACAAAAGGTGTTCCCTCTATGCTACCAGTTGAAGAAAGGCTTTAATACTAAAATCTTTATTTACAAGGTTGATAACAAAATATTATGGTTGAGGAAACTCCAAATAAACTTTTTGGGCAAAACTCTTTTCGAAAAACACAAGATGTGTTATAAAATCTTTTCTGAATATATACATTAAATTTGATAGTTGATTACATTAATTTTTTACTTGTTAATGAATATCTAGTAAAGTTACCATTCAGTCCCAATCACAACAACAGTTACGAACATTCAACGAAATAGACACAGGAATTTTAACGTGGTAAACCCCTTAAACAAGGGAAACATACATGGTTCCCTCTAAGTCACAAAATAAAAATCAACTAGAATAAAAATTAAGTTACAACACTTAAGTAAACCACAAAGATCCTAACCTAAGTTCAGAATGTACCTACGCGAGATTCTCCACTCCAAAGGTATTCTGAATTGGAATTTGATCTTTTCTCGTTACTTCTTTATCTTTTCCTTGATCTCCTTCTCTTTGAATTCTGATTTCGGCAACTCTTTCAATATCCAATATTCTCAGAGAGAACCACAGTGTCTAAGTGTTAGTGTGAGATAGTGTTTATTATGTTCTACTACATGCAAACATGTTACTCACCCTCTCAAGATTTATACAAACTTTCCTAATAAATTACAACAGTTCTAAAATGAAAGTTATTTCTGAATCGTGATTTTTCCAGCCAAGACTTCTTGATCTTTTATTTATCCAGAGATCTCAAGGATACCTTTCTCAGGAGACGGTTCAAGGTCTTAAACAATTTCTGGGTTTTGAAAATATTTTTGAAATTGTAAACCTCCAATTGAGATCCAACTAGACTAGAAGTCTACTTTATTAAAACAGATTCAGACTTAACATGCAAAGACTAATTCAACAATTTTTGATATAAAACTTCTTTTTCAGATCGCCTTAAAACTGTAATATGAGTTCTTTACATTCCTTCTTATTTTTGTACATCAGTATTTTATAAAATATGAAATAAAAAAATAGAAACACACAACTCTCTAGATATGAAAAAAAATTGAACTAAAAGTTTTTATTTCAAAAACTCGTTAAAACAGAATAGATCTAAAATGCTAGATCTAAAAAAAGAAACAGAAAAGTCGTGTGATGTTCTCTTTTAGAAAAACAGAGTTTCAATAATGAAACTTAAGTCTCTCTTGGACATGATTTCTAAGAGAATCAAATATTTGAAGAGGTCTTCAAATCAAAACACAACGCCAAGAATACAGAAACCCTAAATGGATCTAACTCTAGAAAATGGGTTTTCTAGTGTTTGGAACTGTTTAGGTTTTGGTGTTTAGTTTTGGAGAAACACTCAGGGGGTTGAACTACGAAGAAAACTTAGGGTTTCTTCATTTAATCTCTCTCTTATTCTTTCCCTCTCTTTCTCCCTTGTCTCTCTTCTATCTACTCTCTCTTTTTTCTCTCAGAAATAACGAAATGGCAAAAGTCTCAAAATGTTGAGGCTTAGGTCCTTTTTATACTAGAGGTAGAAGGATCCAGAATTTTGACCTCAATCCAATGGCTGGGATTGATTCTTGAGAGATTGACTTTAATCCAACGGTACAACAAAAGTGGTGGGTTAAAAGCACACTGATTGGTTTAGGCTGGGTTCACAATGATTGAGTTAAAACGCATGTAGTACGTTGATTAAGATGATCCAAGGGATGAGGATGTGTATACATTTTGTGTCTAACAAAAAACACAAATCCAATCGATATGTAACCAACACGTGTGCGCACCAGATGTAAACAAAAACGCGTGTTAAAAATAATTACACAGCACACCTCCAATTCTCTAGCACTTTCGGATTCTACCTAGGAAAATAACCAGTATAGAAAATAAGTTTCTGAAATACAATTATATCCCCCAACACTTTGAAAATCCATTTTAATTAATTCAAAAATCATTTGAAAATTGTTTAAAATTATATAAAATAAGTTGAATTTAATTTAACTGATTATAAAATGACTTTTAAGGTTGAAGAGCCAATAAAACAAATAAGTGATATGTATGATGCAGTGAAAGTGTCCTATTTGTGATTTTAGGGTTATGATTAACTTCCCTTTGACGATTCTCTTGGACTAATTTTCTTCAATGATTTTGAACCTTTGAGGAGACGGAGTTCTCAAAATAATCTAACCTATTTTGTCTAGATGGCCAACTAGTTGGAACTCCTATATATACAGACTCAAGTAAGTCAATATATAGTGTGTTCTCACATTTTAGGAGCTATATGCAAATGATTTTGATGCTCATCTTAAGTATGTAGCCAAGACTACTCAAGCATGGGACACATCTGATCCCAATGCCTAAAATCGGGTCCGACAGACGTCTACTAGTCCTTTCGCATCGAGAATTTATAATTTGGACAAGGATGATAAGTGGAATTATAAGTTCAATAAACTTGCTAGACAAATAGAGTATGTCTGAGGATCCCGCTCAAGAGAAACTACCGGATCCACTCAAACCATGAAAGAAAAGGTGTGTGCTATTTTTTAAGCAAGCCATTCAACAAAGGAATGTCCGATGATACTCGCTTATAAAGTCATGCTTAATGAGAAAGTGGAAGCGATTGGGAGATTTAAGGAAAATTTCAACCCCCTGCATGAGAACTCTTACAACCCTTTGTGGAGAAACCATCCTGGTTTTAGCTACGGGAAACAACACGCTGCTTTGAATCCTAATTCACATGTTTCCCTACCTCCACCCCTCCTTAATTTCAACAAGCTCCTTATATGCAAGAACCACCTCCCACACCATATATCACCCCACCGTGGAGGACTCTCGAGGACAATTTAAATCAATTTATTCAATCTGCAAATGCAACCAACTCTAAGCATGAGCAAATGTTCACTGAGATTAGCACTAGTATCTCTAGGTTGCAATAAGCTTTAAATATCCAAGAGAAGGTCAAGTTTTTGGTTTAAGTCCAAAGACCTCCTATAGGTTAAGCTAATGTTAGCTCCACCTCACATGATCAGCAAGAGCAATGTCAAGCCGTCAACACTCTATGTAGTGGGCGAGTCGTTGATTAATCACCTCCCCCACACGATACACCTAAAGACAAGGAGGTTTCTCCTGGCACGAAAGAGGTCGAAGATTCCCCCTTGAATGGGAGTGACAATGATGACACTATCGAGCCGATAGTCATAGTGAAACCGCCCATTGTCATCCCGTTCCCTCAACGGTCAGCTCCATCCTAAAAGGGAGCCTCCCGTGCAGATGTTCTAGATGTCTTTAAGCAAATAAATTTGAATTTTCCATTTCTCGATGACATCCAGCAAATTCCCGCCTATGCCAAAGTCATTAAAGATCTATTGGCGGTGAAAAGAAGGATAAAGGTGAAAAAGAATGTCTTTCTAGCATAAAATGTGAGCTCTGTTCTACTTGATGACCTCCCACCAAAGTTTAAATATTCGGGTGCACCTACGATTTCATGCATTATTAGAGAAAATTGAATTGAAAAAGCCTTGCTTGATTTAGGGGTGAGTGTCAATATTCTTCCCTACTCCATATATAGGCATCTTGATTTGGGTGACCTTAAGCCCACATGAATCACTCTCCAACTAGCGGATCTCACAGTGAAGATACCTTGAGGGATTATCGAGGATGTGTTAGTCCAAGTGGACACATTCTAATTCCTAGTAGACATTATCATTTGGGACATGGAGCACTCCATCCATTCTAGCGATCGTGTTCCCATCATTCTGGGCCTCCCATTCTTAGCTATGGCTAACGCTTTAATTAATATATGCAATGGGAAAATTAATCTCACATTCGGGAACATGACCCTTGAGACGAACATCTTCAATATTGCTAACCAAGTGGATGAAGATGATGAAATTCATACGATTGATCTCATAGAGGAGATAGTAGAGGATCACATTGAGAGAACCATTGGTGGGGACGCCTTATAAACATGACTAGTGAGAGGTGACGAGAGTGAGGTTTCATATACTGAGTTTGAGTGAGAGGTAGAGGTAGAGGGGTTAAAAGCGCTATTGGACGAGGGAGATTCGATTGAGGACTTGAGAGATATTAACTGGATTTCTAGATTCGAGGAGCTACCCCCGAGGGAATCATGCATGATCCCATCCGAAGAAAAATTTACCACCCTCGAATTAAAGAAACTACCCTCTAATGTAAAATATGCTTATTTAGGAGAAGATGAGACATTTCCTGTTTTTGTCTCCTCTAGCCTAGATAAAGAGCAATGGGGTAAATTCTTGGAAATTTTGAGGAAGCACTGAGGTGATTTTGGTTGGAGCATAGAAGATTTAAATGGGATAAGTCCCCTGATTTGTACACATAAAATCCACCTTGAGGAGGACTTGAAGCCCTCGAGGGAAATACAAAAAAGATTGAACCTCAAAATTAAAGAAGTTATATGAGCTAAAATTATTAAATTGTTAGACGCCGGGATCATCTACCCATTCTCGGATAGAAAATGGGTAAGTCCTATCCATGTAGTCCCGAAGAAGTCAAGAATGACTGTGATCGAGAACGCCAAGGGTGAGTTAATTCCCCAATGTGCCACCACCAGGTGGTGCATTTGTATTGATTACCGAAAAATCAATGCGGGTACTAGAAAAGATCATTTCCCCTTGCCCTTCATTGATCAAATGCTAGATCACGTAGCGGGACACCCGTATTATTGCTTCCTAGACGGTTATTTTCGGATATAACTAAATAAAGGTAGATGTTTTAGACCAATAAAAGATGACTTTCATATGTCCATTTGGCATGTTTGCCTACAAACGAATGCCTTTTGGATTGTGCAATGTACCCACGACTTTTCAACAGTTCATGCTTAGTCTCTTTAGCGACATGGTTGAAAGAGGCCTTAAAGTTTTCATGGATGATTTTAGCATTTTTGGCCCTTCTTTCGAGCTTAATCTTGTGAATCTTAAGAAAGTTCTAACCCAGTGTGTGGAAAAGAACTTAGTGATTAATTAGGAAAGATGCCATTTTATGGTAACGGAAGGAATAGTTCTTGGTCACATTGTATTGTCCAAGGGAATCAAAGTAGATAGGGCTAAAATAGATGTCATAGCTGAGCTACCCCCACCTGAATCACTAAATTATGTGCGCCCCTTCTTGGGCCATATGGGATCTTATATAAGGTTTATCAAGGATTTCAGTGCCATTGCTCGACCCTTAAGTAACCTCCTTATGAAGGAGGCTCCCTTTGAGTGGAACGAAGCATGACAAGGTGATTTTGGTAAATTGAAAACCATGCCTGTTTTTGCTCCCATCATGCAATCTCCGGATTGGTTCCTACCATTCGAGCTCACGTGTGATTCAAGTTATTACACAGTAGAGGCCGTTTTGGGCCAAAGAAAGGATAAAAAAGCTCATTTCTACGCTAACGGACTTTAATCGGACCTCAACTAAATTAATACACCATGGAGAAAGAACTGCTAGCGATAATGTTTTCCCTCAACAAATTTCACTCGTACCTCATTGGTTCGCCCATCACCTGCTTTACCGACCACACGGTGCTAAAATATCTCCTTACCAAGAAAGATGCAAAACCATGCCTCATAAGGTGGATCTTACTCCTACAAGAGTTTAATCTCTCTATTAGAGACAAAAGGGGATAGAAAACGTCATTGCCGATCATTTGTTCCGACTCTCGTCCAACGTGCCTAGTGATCCTATACCCATAGACGAGTATTTTTTGGATGAGAAACTATTTGCCACCACTTCTCTTCCCTGGTTTGCAGACATAGTTAGATACCTTATCACAGGAGCCATCCCTCCCGATTGGACATTGCAAGAAAAGAAGAGGTTCATTACTTGGATGTGCATATTTTTCTATGATGATCCATTTCTATTTAAATATTATACAGACCAAAGCATCCGACGTTGTATACCGGATGGCGAGACTCATAGAGTCATCCATTTATGTCATACGAAAGCATGTGGAGACATTTTTCCACGAATAAGATAGCCGCTAAGATTCTTCAAAGCGTCCTCTATTGGCCCATAATCTTTCGGGATGTGAACTCATACCATAAATCTTGCGATAGGTGTCAACAGATGGGAGCTATTACCCAACGAGACATGATTCCATTAACCCCTATACTCATCATCGAGATATTTGATTGTCGAGGTATTGAATTCATGGTCCCTTTCCCTCCATCCTCTGGCTTCCTATACATCCTCCTTGCGGTAGATTACGTGTCTAAATGGGTAGAGGCCATAGCTACCAAATCTAATGATAATAAAGTGGTGATTAAGTTCTTGCAAGAACACATACTCTCTCACTTCGATGCTCCGAAGGCAATAATTAGTGATAACAACAAGCATTTTTGCAATAGGCCGTTTGAAAGCTTATGAGAAAGTATGGAGTTGTTCACAAGGTTGGAAAAACTTATCACCCTCAAATGAGTGGGCAAGTCGATCTATCGAATCATGGAATAAAAAACATTCTTGAAAAGACCGTCGATCCTAATCGAAAAGATTGGTCCCTTAGATTGAACGATACGCTATGGTATTATAGGACCGCATATAAGAACCCCCTCGGGATGTCCCTATTTCGCTTTGTGTATGGAAAGCCATGCCATTTCCTTGTGGAGATAGAGCACAAAGCTTATTGGGCGATTAAGAGGTTGAACTACAGTTTGTATAAAGCCGGTGAAGCTCACAAGCTTCAATCAAATGAGTTGTAAGATATATGCAATGATGCGTATGAGAATGCTAAGATTTCTAAAGAACGGATGATACTTGCACAAGATAAGATGATCCGATGCAAGGAGTTATATTCGGTAGAAAAGGTGCTTCTCTAAAACTCTAAGCTATATTTTTTCCCCAAAAAAATGTGTTCTAAATGGATGGGCCCATTCTTCGTGAGAAATGTATTACCCCACAGAACGATGGAATTGGAAGAACCAAAAGGGGGAGATACATTCAAAGTTAATGTACAACGCCTAAAGATATATCTAGAGGCGTATGTGGAAGAAGCCGACACGATCTGGTTGTCGGACCCCATTTACGGGTTTAAGTGAGCTGTAATGTAGAGGTCATCGCACCCCCGATGTGTATGGGGTGACTCTTATGTACATTAGTTAGAGTTAGGACTAGGGTCGCTTGGAGTCTGTAAGTGTAGGATATGAGAGTATAGGAGTTCAAGCACGCGTTTCGTGAGGGCATGGAAAGTTTTGAGGGAGTTCATTCATTGCAGTAATTACGAGAGTGTTCAAAAAATCGAGAGTGAAGGAATTCATGCTCAGAAGAGGTGAGGAGAGTTTATCCATGAAGCGAACCGAACCGATATCACTGGATCGGATCAGATCAGTTAGGTAAAATTCGATATAAAAAAGGGGGAACCGGACCGGTTCTCCCTCTGTATATTTTCCACCCTCCCTAGGTGCTCCCCCCTTTCCCCCAATCTCTTCATTTCCCTCACATTTTGATTTCTCCCTCCATGCCCCCCCCCCCCTAATTTTCTCCCTTTTCCCCTCCAAATATTCCCCCTCCATCGACCCCACCTATAAATTCACACCCTCTCCCACTCCTTTCTCCACTCTCTATCCACTTCCTTCCATACATTCTCTCTCTCTATCTATCTATATATCTATCTATCTATCTATCTATCTATCTATCTCTCTCTCATATTCCAGCAACTCCAAAATTTCCCATGGCCAACCGATCTCCCCCCGTCAAATACACCTCCACCAAATTCCTCCCCGATGGTAGCAGGGATTACTATTCTAACATAGAATGAATATGGTGTGAGCATTTTTTTTAGCCCATCCTGAAAGCTCCACATTAAGCGATTAGTAAAATGGAATGAACTACCGCCCACTATCACCAACCTTTTCCGCCCGAGGGGGTGGTGTCAATTCTTCAACGAGCCCCGCAACGTGGTGTGGGGGGAGGAGGTCCGATCTTTCTATGGCTCGCTCGTCTGCACGGCCGAGTTTGAGGCCCAAGGTTTTGTTGACGGTTGTCCCATCCCCTTATTTTTGAACATTTTATCCCGCAAGCTTGTTGCTAAGGGGGTTCTTATCCCGGGTAGATTTGACTACCCAACTAATGCCGAACATGTGCCCAAAAGTACCTGCATAGCCCGACTTGCACCCAATAAAAATTGACTCCGGGAAATGTTTTCGGTGGGGCACTTAAATAACAAGGCCTGCATCACCTTTGACATTGTTTACGCCAACCTACTTTAAACTTCAAATGGCTCGGCGATACGCCCTCGCCAAGCCACACTCATCTACCAACTTTTTTATCCCAACACTATCTTCACCTTGTCCGCACATTCTACACCGACATCCTCTATGCGACCTTGGATCAAAATGGTATGGACCCTCTCCCATATCCCCGCCTCATTACCTCTATCCTTGTCGAAGCCGGCATAGCGCCACCCCGGGCATTTCCCCACCTCCCAAAGCCCATTAGGCAAGAATCACTCAATCGGAGTGCAAAACAATGGGCGGTTATAAGAGCATCGAGGGTAGAGGTTGATGATGATGAGGAGGACGAGGAGGAGGAGGTCAAAGAAAAGGAAGAAGCCGAGGACGTGGAAATGGCCGAGGTCGAGGAGAAAGAATATGACGAAGTGGCTGATTCTGACTATGATCCGGAGGGAGTGAAACATGATCGTCGCAACTCCAGGATGGAAGCACGCTTTGACGGATTTATTAATGAATACCGTACCAATTGCCAGGATGACCATCGGGCGTACCAGCGCGATACAAGTATGATGCATCGCCTACAAGCTGAGCTTTATCGATTGCATATGGTTGCGCCACCACCGACCTATTTTTATGACCCATATGACCCAAATGCTCCCGGACCGTCCAACCCACCCCTCAGTAGCCTGTTGTTGGTTTGGTTGTTTTTTATTTGTAGTTCTTCCATTTTTATGTCCTTAACTTCTTGTAATTATAGTTTGTAATGGAGAACTATGAAATTTCAATCTTTTTAGTTCGTATACTTGCTTGTTATTATTGTTGCATTTTATCGCTTGTTTATTTTTCTATGCATTCTCTCTTTATTTTAGATTTTAGTCCTTATGCATAGGGACTTTGCAAAAGTCTAAGTTAGGGGGGGGGGGGGGGGGGGGGGTACGCATGCGCTTCTAAAATTTCACAAAGTTCAAAATGCCCAAAAACCAAAAAAAATAGAAAATTTCCAAAATTTCCAAAAAAAATGAAAATTTTTGAATAAGCCAAAAATATTTTTGTTCAAAATAAATAAAAATTGGAATTTAAATTTTGTTTGAAGTCTCAAATTTGTAAAAATTCAAATACACAAAGCCTAAATTGACCAAAGATGGAAATTGAAAGAAAATTGATGACTTTACGAATAAGTGTGGAGATTAATTAACCCAGTGAAATTTCGAGCCTATCGATTTTTCTGAGTTTTTAAATCAATCTGAGTTAATGGCTAATTCAAAGTTCAATTTAGTGTTTAAATAAGTCGTTGATGATCTCTATACCTTTGTTTTGATCGGTTATGGGAAACGAGTGAGATGTTGTCTCGAAAAGCACGCTAAAAATATTTCTAAACTAAATTAATCTCGAGATGCATATGGTAATATAATTAGTAATTCAGATAAATGAAGTTAGGCCCTCGTTTGTTTAGCCATATTAGCCATAAAAAGTTGTGAAAATTTTTCACTTTCGCTAACCCAATTGAGCCTAGTAAAAATTTTCCTTTCGTTTGGTAACCCGAAAAACCCAATTAGCTTGGAGTTGTGAAAATTGAAATTTTCATCAATAAAGTCCAAAAGGTGCAATAAAAAGGGGCAAGATAAAATAATAGAAAAATGCTTAACAAAAAAATAGAAATAAAAGAAAAAAACAAAAAGAGAGAAAAATAAGCAAAAGCCCAAAAAAATACTGAAGGGCATCATAAGCAAAATTTTCCAACTCCGAAATTCCTAGCCATTCCCAATTTTTACCCAATACACCTTATAACCCGAAAAAAACCTAACTGAGTCCAAATTTTGAAATTAACTACTGCGTGGAGATCTAAGACACAGAAAGATAATAAGAGAGATTAATTGGCGTGAATAAGAGACGATGTTTCCCGTTTTTCACTAACCGTATTTCGACGATGAGATCTTTTTACCATAAAATTTTCGTCTTTCAAATTTGTCTACGTGAATTTGTGCTCCTTTATATTTACTCTTTAAATCCCGCACACCGAGAGAATGAGCCACAATCCAAGTGATTCGTTTGTCAGATCATCCCGTGAGAAATCGAAATCAAAAAAAAATTCAGAAAGTAACATAATGATTAATCAGTGATAATTAGCGGTTAAATTTCTGGCTTCACACACACGCTACGAATTGAGACTTGTGAATATAAATTTGTGGTCATTAGTTTTAGAAAAGTTTAAATTGTACAATTTTTAGGTATTTTAAATTTTCTTTTAGTCGAAAATGAATATTTTGGGTGTATTCACTACAAACCCTCACGAGACACAACTCGCCCTACTAGGGTAGCCTAGGGGTTTAAAGGCTTGTTGCATAAGCTAAATGCAATCACTTTCCCGCAAAAGAAGTATTATATCCGAATAAAGCATTTGACAAGAGTTTGACCATGTTTTGATTCTGTTACATTGCTCAGGACATGCAAGTTCTAAGTTAGGCGGGATTTGATTAGGCATAAATTCTTCACATTTATCCCCGTAACTTAGAGTCTTTTAACATTATGTGCGATGTAATTCGAGTTGATTTATGTTATATTATTGCTACATACGTTTTCTAACAAATACGCCGAGTTTCGTGTATTTCTCATAGATTTTGCAGGTCTTTAGTGCATGAGAAAGAAAAAAGAAAAGGGAATAAAAGTCAAAAGGGCAAAAGAGTAATTTTCATCTGAAATTCGGACGAGACGCCTAAAGAAGAGTTTAAGACCTCGAGTTTACGAGCATATAAGAAGAAACGAAATCCAAATTCGAGTCCCAGAGCACAAGTTACGAAGCTTCAAAGTTGAGAGAAAAATCACAAGGAAGGAGAAAGTTCTGAATAGGCCTAACCGAACCCATGGAGGATAAAAAGAACCGATCCGGGTGCTAGCTAAACTTCCTGCAAAGAAGAAACCGAACCGATAGAATGAAAAACGAATCGATACGGTAGTGGAGAATTTTTCTGTAAAGAACGAACCAAACCGATATATCTGAACTGGATCAGTTCGATTGTCGAATTTCATCATTATCCTCTTCCAAAATTAGAGTTGTACATGGTTGAAACTCTTGTAAAAACGAAGTCTTTATATTCCAACATATTTTTAGAGTTCAGAGAGTCTTGTCAGAGATAATTTAGAGTTCTTTTAGCTTAGTTTTAGAGTGGGAAATTAGAGAAGAACACTAGAAGTAAAAAAATTCAGCTTTTTTATTCCCAATTCAAATTTCTTCAAGTAAAGTTTGTTCTTACTTCTTTTCTATCGTTTGAATTCATTAATTAGTGAAAAGTTTATTTAATTGCATTTTTCTTAGTTTCTCTTTCTCATCTAAGTTTCACATCATGATGGTTTTTATTTCCTGCACCTTAGACAATATCTGTTTAGTTAATTGCAGCATGCTAGGCTAGATTTTTAAGGGTTGGGGTGCATGAAGCCAACCAGTTGTGGTTTTCACGTATAAAAAATTTGTCTTTAAATTAAATACTAATTGAATTGTGTTGTGTAGTGATCACAACCGTCGTAGATCTTTTAACCTCGTTTGCCCTAGGTAACCGGGGTGTTTAACGATGCGACGCGTGTGTTAGCTATTGCAGCACCGCTTTATTCTTGGTCTTAATTATGTATGATACTGGCTAGTACCATCATATATGTAATACTTGAGTTTAGTAAAGATCGGGTCTAATCAATTATCTAATTCAAAAACTAGTTTTATGTCCAGTAAACATACTAGGATTGGGGGATTATATTCCAACCTATTTTCATCATTCATATTTACTAAATTTCAGTAGCTTTAATCCTGCTCACGTAGTTTAGTTAGTAATTTTAATTTTAGTTTGCTCTTAGTTAGTATAATTCAATCTCCAAAATTAATCATCTTTTCGTTTCTTTCTTGGAGTCAGTTTAGGAATAGTCACCATTCCTTTGTCGTCACGAGCGATCTTCCTATTCCCTAAGGATTCAACCCCGACTTATCGGGATTATTTCTTGAACGACCGGTTTGCACTTGAACCGTAATTAGTACGCACTAGAGACAGATTTTCAGTCGCATCAAAAGGTTTTGTTTAACTTTTGGTAATACATAGTCTTTTCATTATACGTCTATGTTCCTCCAAATATAAATTAAACATAGATAGCAGTGCATCCGTGTTATGAAAAAAGCACAGTAATCTAACACAGTTCGTGCAAATAAAATTTGATGAAAACACTAACTATACACATATCTCCTATTAATAAGATCTTGTTTTATAGAGTTTTAGTAAAGTGTCTGGAGTATATGTATGGTTGGTGTTATAATATTCATATAAAAGATAAGACAAGTATTAGTGAGGTTAAACCACTAAGGCAAGAAACCAACGATTGTGATCACGTTGATTTTATTCTTATCCCATTCAATCAGTTCATCACTTTAATATGAACTCCATATAAATGATTACCAACACAATCAGTTTTCCCTCTTTCTCTCTCACCTCGATTT